>CM068745.1:34247612-36647612 GCA_035084275.1 Hydrolagus colliei | reverse complement strand
CTCGATATATCGATTTTTCGATATATCAATATTTTTAGTTTGCGGAAAGTATGACTTTAAGTGAAACAACATTGAGCGAACCCGCGCAGGAATACCGGACATTCAGCGTCTATGTACGCCTACGCTAATAGCAAACGTTGCAACGTTTAATTAATATTTGTTCCCCTATGTATCAGCAACGTAATAACGAAACAAATGTTGACCGAAGCAACATTAAGTGAGGTGTACCTGTACAACAGCTGATCAGCACACAACTATGTCTTCCACACAGCCATGAAGTAAATGATCAATTGTTTATCAAGGGAATTATTGACCAGGACACTAAGATAATCTCCCTTCTCTTTTTCAATAAGACTATGGGATCTTTAATCTCCACCTGAACAGGCAAATGGGACTTCAATTTAACATTTTATCCAGCCAGCAAGGCATCGCTCCCCCAGGACTGCACTGGAGATCAGGAGATAATCTAGATAAGGAGCTGAATGTCCTGATGTAGACCTTGAATCAACAACCTTCTGACCCAAGGGCAAAGGAGCCAGGATGACATCTTGTTCCACTATTTATTAGATTTTTATCTTCCAAGGAAAATAAAGACTTCAGTTTCTGCCAATTATCCAGTTTTTGATTATTGTGGCAGGGACAGCCTGTTTTATAATAAATATTGCACTTTTTTGAGAGGGCAGCTTACAGTAATTGCATAGCCTTTGTAATACAACAAACATGTTCCTTACACAAAATGAAACACTGCATATGCATTCAATGAGAGAACATTTCTAGTTGAGCAAAGTTGCCCCCAATACAAACAATGATCAAGTAGGGAACGGCGATATGGGATTTTTCCGGATATGGATATATCGGTTTGCTCATACCTGCTTAAACCGATCTATCGAGTTTTTATACTGCGCATGCGCGTGCATTCGAAGTGCGTGTGCATTGATGGCGCGCGCGCATTTATGGTGCGCGCTCAGTCGCGGTGCGCGCGCATTGACGGTGCGTCCGCACTGACGATGCGCGCGCAGTCGTGGTGCACGCACATTTCGAAATGCGTGCTCTAGGTCCAGAAAGTTTGTAATGTTGGTGTCAAGGTCTTGAATTATACGATGTTGTTTGCCAGGTTAAGATATACCAGTCAGTTACCCTTCCCTTCTCATTCCCTCTCTTCTTCCTTCTTTCCTCTCTCTCCCTACCTCCCCCCCTCTCCTTCTCTCCCTCCTCTCCTCTCTCCTTCTCTCCCTCCTTTCCCCTCTCCTTCTCTCCCTCCCCCTCCACTCTCCCTCCTCCCTGACTCTTCTCCCTCCTTTCCCCCTCTCCTCTCCCTCCCTCCCTCCCCTCTCTCCTTCTCTCCTTCCCTCCCTCCCCTCTCTCCTTCTCTCCCTCCCTCCTTCTCTCCCTCCCCTCTCTCCTTCTCTCCCTCCCTCCCTCCCTCCCCTCTCTCCCTCCTTTCCCCTCGCTCCTTCTCTCCCTCGTTTCCCCCTCTCATTCTCTCCCTCCCTCTCCTCTCTTCCTCTCTCCTTCTCTCCCAACATTCCCCCTCTCCTTCTCTCCCTCCATCTCTAAACACAAAATAGAACACACACACACCAAAAACAAAATCTAGAGATTTATTCTCCTCCATTTCTTGCTTGAAACTAGCATGTAATGTCCACGTGTAAATGAGATCTATTACAATAGAAAAGACAGAGACAGACAGTCTGACTGTTAGAGTTAGAAGCCAGATTATCACTGTTTCTATGTGTGTGTCTGACTAGACACACACATAGTTGCTCGTGCTCGAATCAGATGTCTTAACCAAGACCTTGCAAACTATACATCTATACACACCATTACTGACTGCATTGTTTTCAAAGTAGTCCCATACGGGGCTTCTATGTGTGTGTCTGACTAGACACACACATAGAAGCAGTGATAATCTGGCTTCTAACTCTCTCACACACAAAAATAACACTTACAGCCACAAAATGCCACTTATTTTTATGTAGTCTGAAGTCTGAATTAATGTCCTTCACTATGTGGTTTGTACCTGGGGTCCAGTTCGTTTAGGAGTTGCTTAAACCCAAGCGTCTCAACAATCGCCATTGGCAAGCTCTCCTTTGCTATGCAAAAAGTGACAGCGTTCGTGATACTTTGCCACTTTTTGTCCCCTCTCTGGTACAATGTTCTCCTCTTAAATAAAGCAGGAATTGTTTGAGCTGCACTGGCCCCACTACCTGTCGCTTTCTCCGAAGCGCTGGTTCGACTTCCTGCTGTTGTCGACAATGATTTCGCTCTGAGGGCAGCGTGCTGGGCGGGGTGGTGTTGCTTAATGTGTTGTCGCAGGTTGCTCGTGCTCGAATCAGATGTCGTAACCAAGACCTTGCAAACTGTACATCTATACACACCATTACTGACTGCATTGTTTTCAAAGTAGTCCCATACGGGGCTTCTTTTCCCCATGATGAGAAAGGTAAATTTTCAAACTACAATTTTCAGCGATGCGACTTTGTTAAGATGCCACGACTCACGTCGAGTATACACAGTAAAGTGTGCGCGCGCATCGGATGTGCGCGCCCGTTAATTGTGCGCGCGCACCGAATGTACGCGCATTCCATGCTCTAGGTCTAGGAGGTTGCAATGCCGGCGACAAGGTAAACTGGAAAAGATCGCATTACACTGATAATACCAACAATATTGATATATTGCCAGGAACGATATTAAAAATATAACGATGTATATTTTTTAAATCGAATCTCTCGATATAACGTTTTTTTTAGAATCACCATATCGGCATACCGATCTGAAAATCATATCGGGTTTAATCGAAAAACCGATACATCGCCGTTCCCTATGATCAAGCAAACAAAGATCACTTCTACACCTTGAGATTTGGGCTCCATTTCAGTTTAGCAAAGCATTGGCATATGGGGCATTTTTGAATGAGACATTGAACCAAAATTTGGCCTGACTGTTCAGCTGAATGTATATTTAACTATTCAATAGTGTCCGGCGATATATCGATATATCGTTTATACCGGTATAAATTTTCATATCGATATACCGATATCGGAATTTTAAATATATCGGTATATCGAGAAATTCGGTCTGAAAAAACAATATCGGTATATCCACAAAATATCGGTATATCGTTAACAGATGCCACATTACAGCATACAGAAAATATACAACCAAAGGTTCAAATGCCCATTACGTTCCCTTAAACTAACAAAATACCATAGATAGCATTTAACTGACCTTGTCGCCGGCATCACAAACCTCCTGGGCCTAGAGTACTCATACTGAATGCGCGCACATACTGAGTTTTTCCAGTCATTCATTTCATAACAGTTTGTGAGACCTAGCTGGTGCAAGTGACTGCCGCATTTGCCTATAAAAACAGTCACAACACTTGACAATTTGACAATTAGTTACACCTCAAAATGAAATGGCTCTTTGAAAATGCACTTTAGCTTTTACTTGCAGAAAATAAATATGTCTGATTGATGGCAATATTTCAAACATTCACCTGCTGTTCACAGTTTTGAAATTTTTTATATATATTTATATATTAAAAAAAACTCTCATGGTTTGTTGTGAAGCCCATGACAAGCACTTGCCTGCACTTTAAGAAATTGCCTGGGAAAAAATATTTCATCAGTTGACCCTGGAAGAAGAGCATGTGCAATTCTGTCTAATTGCCACTATTCATTTCCGTAGTAATTATATTTTCTCCATTACTAATCTGTACAGAACCCACTCAAGTGTAACACTGTGCACGACACCAGAAAATCAGGCAAGAGTGCTGGTTTATGCTACTGTACCACCACATTGCACACCAACCATTCAAAACATTTAAAAAGATACATTTCCAGGGCCCCTTATGAAATGTGGCAAATTCCGCACACAATAAGTACCTTAGCTTCAACCATGGGCCACTCAGTAAAGTGGGTTTATAGCTTAACGGGTATTGATTTGCAAATCTAAGGGACACCCATACTAATTGTACAACTTCTTTTAGAACTATCTGAATTTTGAAAATAATAACACGTGGCCTCCCTCGTATGGATTAGGTAATGTCGGCATCAGTAATGTCGCCATTTAGTTTATCTTACTGTAGATTTTAATTGTACCTCTCTATGCATCCCCATAGCGTTGTTCCTTTCTACTCTTACTAGAAGACCTATTAATTTAAAGATCACTCAGACAGGGATATTTTTCCCTTTATACAGTTTATTGCCCACCATTTTTGTCATTTTCTCAGTCCATCAATGTCTTTTAAGATGGCCTTGCTTCATCTCAATTGATGAGATGGTCCTGACAACAGACAGTTACTGCTTAAGATCCAGAATCCCTGTTCTTTTATTAAATCAAGGACATGTTCTATTTTGATTGATCTGCTTTGCATAGTTTTAAACTCTCAGCTCTGCCAGACAGGTTCAGAAGAGAGGCTGCTTTTAGCCTGCTAGCAAAAACAAAAAGGAGGTCTGGATTTCCCAGTGGTTTCCCCAACATTTTGCACTCGATCAGAGTGTGCAATACATTTCAGTGGCAAAAATGGTGCAACTCCTTGAAATTAATCATTGCGGATTTGAATGGGTGGGTTTAGGGGAGAACCACTTGGAACCTCAGTGAGTGCTGCTAGTGTTCCCCAATGTATCACATGTCTTCATCTATTGTGTGTCTTCGGTTTTCTTTTCTATCTTTCCTTCTCACTCATCTTGACCTTCCTCTTGACAGTGTCACAGTACTCGTATATTTTCTGAAAGGGGTGTGTAATTCACATATAAAGAGATGAGTACCATGATATGTGCCACCCAACGTGGAGCCCAGTCATCTATCTCTCAACTAAATGGCAACACGTGTGAAATATCTTATTTAAGATAATTATTTAATTATCTTAAATAAGATAAATTAAAGAGAAATAGGTACATATAGGTGAGGATAATAATAATCCTTGCATTTGATATAGCACCTTATCACACCTTCGAGACAATAACAACGGCAACAACACGATTACATTTGTAAAGCTACTTTCATGTCGGGAGAATATCCCAAGGCGCTGAACAGTCAGGGATGAGCACTTCACAGAATATGGAGAAAAGAATATGGTTCTCTTCCAAAGCTCGCATATTTTGTGCGCGAAACGCGACGGTTAACCCTAACCATAACCCGAAGCACAACTTTTAAACTACACAAAATATTATAATGGCATATGAAAAGACACACAATGGGTTAGAACAATAAAAATCCAGAGACTCCCCCCACTGCACACAGCAGTGTCCCACAAACAGCCATGGATTGAGTGACCAAATTATGATTTTTTTTTTAAAAGGGATTATTGCCTCCGGAAAAGTGATCCGCCAATTAACTAACATCCGGGTTGCTACTTAGTGCTAGGTAAACAGAGTAAGAAAACATGTCCAACATTTTGCCGTGCCAGGAATCAAACCCAGGTCTCTTGCTTGTGAAGCAAGTGCTCTAACCACTGAGCTACAGTACCCCAATGGTAGCAGGGACGAGATGCCTCAAACATTCTGCTCTCACAATCAGACATGGCAAGGCACAGGATCCTGATAAAGATTACTAAGTTATTTTGTGCCGTAAGTGTTTGAGTTGGCACAGTGAAATGGAGCTTAAGTTCTCATTCTCTGTAGAATCGGGTCAATAAAATGAGAAAGAAAACAGTCAAAAAATGCAGGGTATAAGAACCTGACTGAGATTTCTAAAAATATTTAGTCCTGTAAGCCAGTGAGCTGAAACAGAGAGTTAGCCTTCTAGTTAGAATAGATAAAATGAGAAAGAATGGGAAAGAATCTTAAGAATCTGAAAGTTTATGGTGTTGAATATACTCCCAACGTGAAAGGCGCTCCATAAATGTAATTTTTTTGTTGTTGATTGAGGAGAATGATGAAGCAACAGAACATTTTGAGAAAAGTTCATCTGTCACAGAATATTTTGGGGGTCTGCATCGCTGCGCCACATTCGGAAAAATTGTTTACTTGGTGCTGATCGGAATAAGTGAGAATAATAAGAATAATTTAAGATAAATCTATGTATTTTTGACAAAATTAAGAAGTGAAGGATCATTCCTTTCAGAATGCACCAGAAAGGAGAGTGTAATTCACACCAAAAGAAAATATAAGAGTACCATGACAACATACAAGCTGTATTTTTTTTAATTGTCAGCGTCTTGCAGGCCAGAACAGTGGCGGAGCCTGATGCAAAACCAGGGGGACAGTAGCATGGTCGATGAGGAAGATTTTCAAACACAGCCTGAAAATAGGGAGAGTGAACAAGAAAAACAACAATAACAAAATTACATTTGTAGTGTGCCTTTCATATTGGGATGACATCCCAAGGCCCTGATCAGTCAGGGTTCAGGTCCCGAGCATGTGGGAGAGTGGGGAGGCAGGGTTGGAATGAGGGAGGGCAAAGAGGTAGGACGGTGACTGAAGGCACGGTCGAAAAGGAAGGTTGCGGTGAACCTTGAAGAAGGCAAGGGAGGGAGCAAGGAGAAGGGATTGTGAGAAGGAGTTCCAAAGAGTGGGGGAAAGAGGCTGAAAGCATGGCTGCCAATGGTAGGGCGGGTCTGGGGGGAGACATGGAGCAGGCCAGAGCCTGCTAAACGGAGAGCGCGGACAGGTTGATCGGGTGTTAGCAGATCAGGAGGTGGTGGCAAGGTTGTGAAGAGACTTGAAAGTGAGGACGAGGATTTTGAATTCTCTCCGATGAGGGATGGAGAGACAGTGGAGCCACGGAAGGGTAATGGGGTCGTAAAGCCTGGTGTGGAAGACGACAGGAGCTGCAGAGTTTTGGATGATCTGCAGCTTGTGGAGGGAAGTGGTAGGGAGGACAACAAAGAGGGAGTTTCTGTAGTTGAGTCTTGAGATGACAAATGTGTGTTGCAGGGTTTCGGCCATCTGAGGGGTGAGGCAGTGGAGGAGTCGGGCAATGTTGTGGAGTGGTAAAAGACAGTGCTGGTTCTGGCATAGATATGAGGGAGAAAGGACAGTTGAGTGCAGTTAAACAAGCCTCGCAGGTGTCTGACTGGCTTGGTAAGGTGGAGTGTGCAATCATGGATGCTAAGGCTGCCAGTGCCTGAGGCACAAGCCAATCATGAGGGCTTCAGTCTTGCTGACATTCAACTGTGGAAAATTGCCTCTCATCCAGGACTTAATGTCTGACAGGCAGTCTGTCAGGACACCAGTGGTCCTGGAATAGAGGGTGGGGGTAGAGAGATAGAGATGGGTGTCAAATTTTCCCATGTCTGCGGATGATGTCACTGAGAGGGAGCATGTAAAGATTGAAGAGGAGGGGACCAAGGACAGAGCCTTGAGGAATACCAACAACAACAACAACAACATTGATTTGTATAGCGCCCTCCATGCCAGACGGCGTCTCAGAGCGCTTTACAATAGCAGATCCCGGGACCGAGCCAAGGGCAGGGGCAGGAAAGTGACCAAAAGCTCGGTCGAAGAGAAAGGTCTTCAGCTGTGACCCAAAACTGGGAAGAGAGGGGGCGAGGCGAAGGGAGTGAGGAGGGGAATTCCAGAGCTTCAGGGCGTAGTGGCTGAATGCACGGCCGCCGAGGGTGGAGCGGAGGATTCGGGAGACATGGAAAAGGCCAGAAACAGAGGAGCGAAGGCAGCGGGTGCTGGTTTGGGGAGAGAGGAGATCAAAGAGATAGGGGGGTGCAGAGGAGTGGAGGGATTTGAAAACAAGGGTGAGGATCTTGAAGTCGATCCTCTCTGTGATAGGGAGCCAGTGAAATCTGGCAAGGACTGGGGTAATGGGGGAGCGAAGTTTGGACCGGGTGAGTATGTGAGCAGCAGAGTTTTGGATTAGCTGGATTTTGTGAATTGTGGTGGAGGGGAGACCGGAGAGGAGGGCATTGCAATAGTCCAGCCGAGAGGTGACAAAGGCGTGGACCAAGGTTTCAGCGGATTTTGTGGTGAGGTATTGCCGGAGACGGGCGATCCATCGGAGGTGGTAGAAGGCAGTGCTGGTAAGGGACCGGATGTGGGGGAGGAAGGACAGTTGGGGGTCGAACCTGATGCCTAGATTGTGCACAGGTTCAGAGAGATTTAGGGGCAGACCAGGGAGGTGGAGAAGGTGAGAGCCATGTGAATGGAGACGTTGACGAGAGCCTAGGAGTATGGCCTCCGTCTTGTCGACATTCAGCTGCAAGAAATTTGCGCTTTTCCAGCCCCTGATGTCTGAATGGCAGGCTGACAGAACATCAGGGGACTGGGGGTTGTGAAGTGAAAAAATAGAGTTGCGTGTCATCCACGTACATGTGGAAGTGTGCCCCATGTCTGCGGATCACATTCCCAAGAGGGAGCGTATAGATGAGGAAAAGGAGGGGGCCAAGGGTGGCTCCCTGGGGTACTCCACAGGTAACTGGGTAAGAGCGGGAGGAAAAACCGTTTGTGTAGATGTACTGCTGGCGGTTTGTGAGGTAGGACTCGAACCAGGCGAGTGCGGTCCAACTGAGGTGGATGACGGTAGACTGGCGTTGGAGGAAGATGATGTGGTCGACTGTGTCGAATGCAGCGGACAGGTTCAGGAGCATAAGGAGGCAAAGGGAGCCCTGGTTGCAGATAGAGAGGACGTCGTTTGTGACTACCACACGAGACAGTGCAGGGGCTGGAAGAGAAACCGTTAATGGAGACAAAATGGAGACGGTGATTGAAAGCGAGAATTCCACAGCTTCGGAGTGTAGTGGCTTGGGGGACAAGTAGGAGGCTAGAGCCTTTTGAGCTAAGGAAGTGGGTAGTAGTGTAGAGAAACAGCAGGTTCAAGAGATAGGTTAATGCCAGCGCATGAAGGGATTTAAATACAAGAGTGAGGATCTTGAAATTGATCTGCTCTGTGACAGGGAGCCAATGGAGTTTGACAAGGAGTAATGGAGTTTAGTGTGGAGAGAATATGGGTGACAGAGTTTTTAATTATTTGAGTTTTATGAATAGTGGAGCAGGGGACATCAGCGAGAGGGCATTCAAACTGAATTCAAACTAAAAGATGCAGTAGTTTTGATTTTTTTAACTTTAAGACTTTACCACCATACAAGATTAAGTATTACAGATCTTGGACAAACATTCATGAAACAGTTGCAAGAATCAGTTGCAAATAGGAGGATGTCAGTAAACCAATGTAGAAGGGATTGCATTGACTACAAGCAACAAGGATATATTGAGCAAAATTAAAATTAAATGCAAGTCATCCAGTCGCCCAAAGATAATGCAATATCTAGGCAAGTGCTCCACCCTTTCACAGAGACCTATGAACAAACTCCAAAGTGAAAAAACAGTGTGGAGTGAAAGGTCGAGAATGAAAAATGGTTCCATAAAATCCTAAAGAAACCCTCTCAGATGATAATATTTAATGAGCATCTAGATTAACTGTAGAAAATCAATTTTCTTACAGACATTTAGAGAGCATAAAACTGACAAAGAGCAGTACAGTGGGACTCTATTCATGTTATGATGCTGGAGGTCACCTCTGTACAGAGAAGTGGAAAGTTAGAAATCAGTGATGGCACAGACATCTGTACAATCCTTGTACAGTACTGTATTTGATATAGGTCTTTGAGGCGTTTCAAAGCCCTTCACAGAATATACTGTAAAGTGAATTGACTGTATATTTTGTGGGTGAAACGCAGAAGCCAATTACGCACAGTAGTTTCCCACAAACAGTTCTGGATTAAGTGACCAATTTATTATTTATATGTATGGAACCTGAATTAAGGATATGAAAACAAATACATATTCAAAAATATATATTTTGACAAACTACTGATTGTCCAATAGTTTCAAGTATGTAATGACACACATCACAATCTGGACAGTTTGAATGATTGACATTCAGATGAGTTGTTTTCCCACTCCACAGAAGCAGAGTAAGTACAGTATTGCAACACCTTTTCGATGTTATATAAGAGTCAGCACATATGACCACTTTCAATTTTGTGCTGATACAACACTGCTTGTCCATAGATTATGAAAAAAACAAATGCAGAATCAGCCTAAAACTAAGAAACTGTTAATTATTTCTCTTCTTGCAAACTGAACAAATTTGTTTCCAGAGACGTAATTACATTTTCTGTTGTGTGGGAGGTGAAACACAAGCTGGGCACTGATGGAATTGAATGCCAGTTTAAACAGCTACATCCCCACGTGGCAGATTTAAATGGTTTCTCCTTGTTGTCTGATTTACAAATAGCTTCTTCAGGTATCGCTGAATATAATGAGCTATAAAATAAATCAGTGCACTAATTGGAACCCTATTGCTTCCCTCAGGAGCTGCACATATGGGATCTCAGGATCAATGAATGATAGCCTTTAGTGCAATTAACCATGTCTGGAGGGTTCTGCCAAAGAGTAAAATCTTGAGCAGTAGAAACCATTACTAGGCCTGACCATGGCTCCTTTACTCATTGCTTAAGTGTTTAAGCAATAGCTTAAGAACAAAGGAATAAACTTTTTGCTACTTGCCAGTTGAGGTTGTCGCAACAAGAAGCTGCTAGATCACAGAACCAGTTACTACACCATTTCAATTACTCCAAGAAGAAACACCCCATTAAAAGCTTTAAAGGACTTTCATACTCGTTTGCAATTTTAAAGATCATATTGAATACTGTGGTGTTTGATTATTAAAACTTTTTTTTAAGAGGAAATAATTCTCACCAACAGTTTTTTTTTCATCTTTCAAAAGAGATGTATCAGAGCTTTATTGGTGGTTCAGTTGATAAAACTACTGTCTCGACTGCAAGAAACACAAATTGATACAATGCTCTGAAAATCACTCTCTAAATACCAACCACAAGAAACTTGTATTTATCCAATGCCCTTCATAGGAGTGGTGTCTCGAAACATTTAAGATCATGCAAAATGGAGTGAAACTGTGCCAAAAGATGCAATTATCACCTGTGAGAGATTATGTAATCGTCACGTGAAATCATTGACCTCACTACAGCATAATGGTTTGGTCCATAGCTTGCCCAAACTATCTACCACCATTGTTGTTACCAACAGCAGGGCACAGACTTGAACGTTGCTTCACCATAGAATACTGGTATAAGGCACAAGCCAACATTCAAATGGATGGTGTGGCTGACTACAAGCCAACCATTGTGATGTAGGGGGTGGGGGAAGAAAAAAAAGAGAAAAAATAAGTCACTTTTATGAACCTGTTGATCCGTTATTTGCTGAGTGCTGCATTCTGCAGCAATACTAATTGCCAACAATTAATTTACTTATCACAGATCACATTTTAACTTCTTGCTGTCAAAGACCGAGTTCCTTTAAATGAGTTAACGCATGGGTATCTAGTCATGGTGGTAAATTGTGAAGGAATATCAGTGTTCAAACAGGATTATTGCTCTTTCGGAGACACTGAGCTATGCAGCTGCTTTAGAATTGTGATTCCTCATTAAAACAGGCGAATGAATAACTTCTGGAGATTTATACAAGTGCTCGGTAGAATACAAAAACATTCCTTATCATTCCCTCTGAGGATTGCTGACTCTAAAATAATTTGCACTAAACACCCACTCAGTTTCTGGGATCTATGGCCCATCATTTTTGCAGCCAGTAGGTCCTATGGATGAAGAAAGCAGGCATGGAATGAGTGACATGATAGAGGGAACAGTGCTGACAAAGCTGATGCAGTGGGTCAACAGACAATGTTCAGTATATGTTGGCTTTTATCTGTTTCAAGGTGAATTCAACTTGAGCTTTGTGAGGTCTTTGTCACTTTACACTAGGCTCTGGATTAATGGATTAAGGAGGTCTGGCAAGTCCAGCATGTCTGAGGAGAAAAAGTAACTTCTGGTTTAATACATGCCACGGACATCATTTTTTCTGCAGTAGTCCAATTTCTGCATCGATTTTATATCCAAGTATTAAAAAAAACCTTGAATGATTAGTTAGAAGTTCAAATGATAATGTATTAAAGAGATTTGGGCTATTCTGGTTGCCCTTTGAGAAATACTGTACTCCCTGCATGAAAGGTGTTCTATAAATATATACAGTAGAAGCCCGTATATCAGAAACGTTCAGGGGGGAGGGGGGTCAACTAATTGACTGTGCCGGATAATCGGGCGGCAAGTTGCCGAAAACCCAACACAAAAAATGTACTTATTTTAAAACATACTATATTAATAATATACTAAATAGTAACAGAATATTGTATAGCTACTTACCAATAAAGATTTCAGCACACTTGGTAAAAAATCAGTAAAAAAGCAATTTTACCGATCTGTAAAAACCTCCAAGTTTGTAAATTTAATAAGTGCGCATGCATACACATTGCGCTTGTGCACAAATTGAGCATACTCATGATTGCTGGAATGGAGAATTGCCCCGGGATTTGGTCGAGCAATCCGGTTAATCGGGTCATGGATAAACAGGCTTCTGCTGTATTGTATATATTGTATATTGCACAATGTCCACGATACTCCACTCAATATTTTTCACAGTGGAGTACAATAATGAATAAGATTTAAGATAGTTGTTTAAAGAAATAGAGGGGATGTTAGGAAAAAAAAATTCACCCAGTGAGTTGTTCGGATCTGGAATGCATTACCTGAAAGGGTAGTGGATGCCGATTCAATAACAACTTTTAAGGGAGAAGTAGATGAGTATTGGGGAGGACAAGATTGCAGGGCTATGAAGAGGAAGTGAGCCAGTGGGATTGAGGTGGACAACACTTTTTGGAGCTGGCACAGACACGATGAGCCGAATGGCCTCCTTCTGTGCTGTATGACTCTATGATTCTATGTATACAATCAACAGTTATGTGGAAGAGAGTAAATATGATGTTGCTTAAAATTTGTGAAATGAACTGCTTGTAAATGAGCTTATTTAAAGTATTTATTGTGGACACGTATTATTCAAAAACATTGAAGGATAATGTAGGCCTCAATAATTCAGTGACAATCAGTATTTGGAACTATGTTGCCACAACCCCTAAATCAGCCACCGAACACATTATCCACTGATTCAATCATCTCTAAACCTGTTGAAATCATGAACTTGGTGATTTAGGATTGGTATATCATTCTGCAAGGTGCGTGATAAGTGCAAGTGCACCCACTTCTCAACAGTCATGAGAGGCTTGGTTGAAGAAGGCCCTTCAGCTCATTTGATCTTATCCTTTCAGAATAGTTTCCCGGCCTTTCTTTAAACAAGATTTTTGACTTCCAGCAAACAGATCCCATACCAGAGCCATCCAGGACCCTCGCGAGTTTGCTCACTTTGTGCATGCGTGCAATACGTGCGCATGCGCACTTATTAAACTTAATGAACACTGGAATTTTTATTTTACCGATCATTTTACGGAGTGTGCTGGAATGCTTCATTGGTAAGTATCCACACAATATTCTGTTATTATTTAGTCTATTATTAATACGGTATGTTTTAAAATAAGTTAATTTGTTGTGTAGGATTTTCAGCAACTTGCCGCTCAAATATCCGGCACATTTGATTAAACGGCACCGGCTAGGTCCCGAGGTTGCCGGATAACCGAGCTTTTACGGTACAATGAAGCAACCAATTTTTTTTCTTGAGGGATTATAATCAGGTGTGTGGAGTAAGGAAACTTGCCCAAAGTTTCACCCCACCGGAAATGGAACACAGGTCTCTTGCTTGTGAGGCTAATGCTCTAACCAGGACATGCGTAAGTTTGGGTTACATTAAAATCAACCCAAATCACTGAGAATACTCATCACACATTCTCAGAATGATCATTTCAATTATAACCATTATGTTAGCAGTGTGAAATAAGAACCATTCTTCCCCAGTCCTTCAATTGAAAATTTTCTCCAGGCACTCTCCTATCATGAAAGCATTTGGATCTTCTTTCCTTATGCTGGAGTTGAGCCCTCCAGTACTTACCAAAGTGCATATTATCCATTTGTAAGTTTTTACAGTGAGCATCAACAGAACGTTTACCATGGGAAAGTGGGAAAATGTCACAGCCACTGCCCGTACTGTCCTTACAAGTGCACTTATTTGCCAGCAAGAGCCAATCAGGAGCAGAAATACAATGCACTCAGATAAATTGTAACACCTCATCTGAGATCAACTGACAACCCACAGCATGGAAGTTGAACCTGCAACCTGCCCACCCTGTACGACTCAACTCCTCATTAAATTGAGGGAACTTGAGGAAAGAATTTGACAACTGTGCTACACTTCTCGTTCTGTTCTTAAAAGTAGTTTCTCTTCTGTGGGTGATGACAGACCACAAACAGGCCACACGTCCTTTATCAGCCAAGTAACAGTGATCACGGTTGTCATGGGGACATCTGAACTTTATAATTTCTACACTGAAATTCAACCTTGCTATTTTATTTCTGGCGATGTGACAATAATACTTCACCAAATTGTGTTCAGGCAAGGGAGATATTCTTGCTGTTACCTTGCAAATTTACAGAGACAGATCTGTAGAGGTCATTGCAACAGAGGTTCTGCAGTACTGACAAATGGAAATTAGCGCCTATTGTAAATTGATCCTTTGACCAGCCACATTTTCCCAGCACTTTGAGTAGTGATTGTAAACCCTGATTTAAGCGCAGCAAACAAGTAGATGGATAAAAACAATGCAATAATAAAAACAAAACGGGAATCTTTATATCTTGAGCATCTGGTGCACCACAAAACTATTACAAGCTAATTAGGCTCACTTGGGGCCAGCTGTTAAGGGATTATTAATGCATTGTGAAGCTGATGCTTCCGAGTCTGTATTTGAATAAAACTTTTACGATTCTGAATTTAAAGCTCCTGGCAATATGCAAGTACTCCAAAAGGTAGTTTGGAGAAAAAAAAATCAGGTTTACTCAAATTCTGAGAAAAAAAGATACAGCAGTGTATTATATCTTCCTGCAGCCTTGCGTATCCCAGCAACGCGTGTGTATCTCTGCTAGGTCACAAATTATGCCACTGTCATTTTGAAGATATAGCTAGTGAGCATAATGACAGCTAGTTGCAAAAATCTGCAGACGAAAGGGATCAGGAACACATTTTATTAAACAAGGAAAAGGGGTGAATGTGTAGAAAATAAGCATAATTTTGCTGGACAATTGTAGGACAAATTCACTGTTCTGGTTAGATTTTTGGGGAATATTGAAGTACCCAAATCATAAATAGGTTCAAAATTCTGACCAGATTAGATTTGTATTCGGCTTTTACAAAATGAAGCATATCAGTCACTGGATGCGGAGGGGCAAAAGGGATTTTAGCATGGTTATGATTATCAGCCATTGAAGGTAACACACCCCAATTAGTGTCCGGCGATATATCGATATATCGGTTATATCGATATAATTTTTCATATAGATATGCTGATATTGGAATTTAAAATATATCGATATATCGAAAAATTCAGTAATAAAAGAATATCAGTATATCACAAATATCAGTATATCATGTCCGGCGATATATCGATATATGGGTTATATCGGTATAATGCGAACTTTTTCCACTTACCTTGTCGCTGGCATTGCAAACCTCCTGGGCCTAGAGCACGGAACGCGTGCGTACCTCCGAATGCACGCGCACCCCCCCAAATGCGCGCGCACCTCGAAATACACATCCGAATGCGTGCGCACACCCAAATGCGTGAGCACCCCGAATGCGCACGTATCTCTGAATGCGTGCGCACCTCCGAATGCGTATGCGCAGTATAAAAAAACCCGGAGATATCGATATGAGCCCACCGATACATCGATATTGGAAAATTTCCATATCGACGGACCCTAACGAAAATTGTGCTATAAATTAAGTAAGCTTTACGTTACCTTTTTGTTCACATAACAGTAATTGGCAGAGATATCCTGGCACTGTACTTGAGATATAGAGTTCATTATTATGTGCAGCTCCTGTGGCTCAATGATTAGAGCACTTGCCTTACAAGCTGTGTTCGAATCCAACAACAACAACAACTTAAACTTATAAAGCACCTTTCACGTCGGGAGGACGTCCCAAGGTGCTGCATAGGAGGCGTGTGACCCGAGCTGGGAGGGGAGTGTTCGGGAGGGGGTGAAACACATAGGGGAGGTCGAAAGATTCGGGGGGGAACAAAAGGCACGGTCTAAGAGGAAAGTCTTCAGACCGGCCTTGAAAGAGGAAAGGGAAGAGACAAGGCGGAGGGATTGGGGGATGGAATTCCACAGGGTGGGAGCGGAGAAACTGAAGGCCCGGCCTCCGATGTTGGGGCGGTTTGGGCGGGGGGCTTAGAGCAAGCCAAGTCCTGCTGAACAGAGGGTCCGGGTGGGCTTATAGGAGGAGAGTAAATCGGTTAAATAGGGCAGGGCAAGGCCGTGTAAGGCCTTCAAGGTGAGGACGAGGACCTTGAACTCGATCCTCTGGAGGATGGGGAGCCAGTGGAGACGGGCGAGGGTGGGAGTTATGTGGTCGCGGAGGCGGGTGCGGGATAGTACACGGGCTGCAGAGTTTTGGATGACCTGCAGCCTGTGAATGGAGGAGCTGGGGAGGCCGATGAGGAGAGAGTTTCCGTAGTCCAGCCGTGAGGTGATGTATGCGTGCACGAGTGTTTCGGCAGCGTGGGGGGTGAGATAGTTGCGGAGCCTGGCAATGTTGTGTAAGTGGAAATAAGCCTTGCCGGTCAAAGCACGGATGTGGGGGAGGCAGGAGAGTTTATGGTCGAACGTGATGCCGAGGTTCCTGACTGGCTTTGTGAGGTGGAGAGTACAGCCTTGGATGTTGAGGCTGGCAGCGCCCGATGTGCAGAGGCGCTGGCTTGAGCCAGTCAGGAGGGCCTCAGTCTTGCTCACGTTCAATTGGAGGAAGTTGTCCCTCGTCCAGGACTCAATGTCGGACAGACATGCTGTCAGAACATCGATGGATGAATCCAGGCAGATCAGTGCGAAACCTCGGGCAAGTTTCCTTACTCTACATGCCTAATAATAATCCGTCCCCCAAAAAATAATAAAAATTGGTCATTTTCAATCCACGACTGTTCGTAGAACACTGTTGTGCGCAATTGGCTGCTGCGTTTTACCCGCAAATATACAGTCAATTCACTTTACAGTATATTCTGTGAAGCGCTTTGAGACGTTGATAAGCTGTAAAAAGCACTATATCAAATGCAAGGATTATTATTATTATTATTATAAGCAAATTATGTTATCATAGAATCTTACGGCACAAAAGGAGGCCATTCAGCCCATCGAGTCTTTGCTGGCTCTTTAAAAACAGCAATTTAATCCCACTCCCCAGCTCTCTCCCCATAACCTCGCAAACCCGTCCTCCCCAAATAAATGTCTACCTCTCTTTTAAAAGTTGTTATCTAATTGGCCTCCACCACCTTTTCAGGCAATGCATTCCAGATTCGAACAACTCGCTGAGTGAAAAAATTTCTCCTCATCTCCCCTCTGCTTCTTTTTGAAACTATTTTAAATCTGTGACCACGAGTCACTGGTACTCCCACCAGTGGAAACAGTTTTTCCCTATCTACTCTGTTGAATCCCTTCATGATCTTAAAAACCTCTATTAGGTCTCTTCGCAACCTTCTTTGTTCCAATGAGAATAAACCTAGCATCTCTAGCCTTTCCTCAATAGCTGAAGTCCCTCATTCCTGGTACCATCCTAGTAAATCTCCTTTGCACCCTTTCCAAAGCCTTAACATCCTTCCTAAAGTGTGGTAACCAGGATTGTGCACAGTGCTCTAGCTGAGACCTAATCTTATAATGAAGAACATAATAATGGATAACACTACTAACACTCCTATGTTCCTATAAGTTACATGCCAAATTCAGAGTACTGTATGTACAGTGCTCTGGTAAGGCTGCAGCTCACATGTTGCATACAGTTCTGGTCACTGTAAGATAAGGGTGCCTCTGCCCTAGAGGCAGAAGAGCAATGAGAATGATTCCCAGAGTTAAAGTGATAATAAGAAATGACTAGCCAAGTGATGGATCAGCCATGGAAACAGATGTCTCAGAGGCAATCCGTAAGAATATGATACTTTGGGGATTCACAATCACTAAATTGCACAATACCATCTTTCCAATCAGCTATAAAAGTTTCTCTAGCAATAACGTGCTGGGAACAAGATGCTATCTCAGTGAAACAGATGCCTTCTTCATCCTTCAAAATACAGCGCACAATATAAAGAAACCACTGCACCATTTTGGTGCAATGTGCCAGGAAATCTTAGCTCACGGGCAACATAACCTATCAAGTGCATTTTCTTAAAAGTAATATTAAGCAGAATTAGGTTTAAATTCGGAGATTATTCACATATATTCTTCTAGGCCTCCAGAGTGTTAAATTGGCATAAACATGTTTAGATTTAAATTCAAACCAATATTTTATACTGATTTTCCTTTGTTGCTAGTTTTCTTTTTAGAAATAAGGTTTCATAACATTTTTGAAATACCTAAATATTGCCTGGTTTAGTTCAGTGATGAATTAAATCGGTTCAATACTCGGACACATCACTAATATAGAGTCACATATTCATCACTGCTGGCAGATGTTGAAAAGTTCACATAAATCAGACATCTGCATAGCTCATGATAATGAGCCAAAACAACCAGCCATCTGTTTTTCATAGAAATATAGGAAAATGAACCAGCAGGAGTTTATTTCACTACCCATTGTCTTAGTTAACAACACTGACCAGCGTATCTAACCATACAGATCAAAAGGCTTATTTCCCAGTCTGAGCTGACCCAATGCAGCAGTAGGTGAGCTTCAGTTGGTGTCACAATATCCTTGTGCCAGGAAAGAGAAGGGAGGGAAAGAAAAAGATCAGGAAGTGTTCCATTACAATATAAATACTTTCCAGTGACCCATGCTGAAAAAAAAGCCTCTCGGGTGAGGATAAGATTATGCAGGGCAGTGACGCTCTCCCACAGTAAAATAGTCAACCAATATACAGTCTCAGATTAAACAAACATGAAAAATGGCCATTTCAACATTACATTTGTATAGCATCTTTCACATCGAGACGACATCCCAAGCTCTGGACAGTCAGTATTCTGGACTCGAGCTGGGGTTAGGGATAGGGTAGAGAGCTTGGGGGGGAGGAGGGGGGAGGGGGGGGGCTAAGAAGGTTGATTGACAGCATGGAGAAAGAGGAGGGCCTTGAGATGGGTCTTGAAGGAAGTAAGGGAGGGGGCAAGGTGGAGGGATTGTGGAATGGAGTTCTCAAGGGTGGGGGCAGAGTGGCTGAAGGCCCACCCACCAATGGTGGGGCAGGCGAGGCACAGGATTTGAAGCAGACCGGAAACTCACTGAACTCACTGTCGAGTGCCTAGGGAGTTATATGTCTATCTTCCCAACATGAAAGGTGCTATACAAATGTAATTTTGATGTTGTGCGGACCAGGATCTCAAACTGTATTCTCTGTGTGATGTGAAACGAGTGGAGCCGGGCGAGGATGGGGGTGATATGGTCACGGAACCTAGTGCAGAGAGGACATGGGCTGCAGAGTTCTGGATGATCTGCAGCCTATGGAGGGAGGAGTTGAGGAGGTTGATGAGCAAGGAGTTTGCATAGTCAAACCTGGAGGTTACGAATGTGTCTATGAGAGGTTTGGCAGCTTGCCATGTGAGAAAGTGGCGGAGCAGAGCAATGTTGAGGAGGTGGCAGAAGACAGAGCAGGACATCGCATGGATATTGGGTAGAATGGAAAGATGAAGGTCAAACAACCTGCCAAGATTCCGGACTAGCTTAGTGAGATGGAGTGTGCAGCCATGGATTCACTCAAGAGTGAAGACTTCACTCTCCAGTGAAGCACCAGAGAAGAGAAACTTTCCGGTTTCATAGTATGTCGTCAGAGAGACAGAGAAATTAAAAACATAAATATGCTTTTAAAAATAACTCTAGTTTTCAACTTATTGCTGCTAAGTATTGAGATTCGAAGCAGCTACTTTACTTTTGTTATTTCAAATGTTTTTAATCGATAGATCAGTTATAGCCAAGCACTGCTTGAAGAACATTAACAATTACTCCTGACTGAATGGGTCTTGAAACAAATAGATTACTTCAATGTGCTGCTCCCACTGTCTGTGTGCAGAGACCTCAAATTTATATCTGCGCCTTCCCTGCCTATTAATCTTTGCCTCCCACAGGATAATCCCAAATCTGCTCATTTCTTTTATTCATTAAATGAGGTTAACCATTGGTTGCTATCACCAGGTGAACAAATGATGTATGTCTGTCAAGACATAGCACAGATAGGTTGACAAATCACTGTATTTCCTTCACTGTGTAGTTTTATGCAGCATATTTTATCTTCACTGAACACTTGTTTATAAGGATTATCATCTTTGTACAGAATAGTTTTTCGGAAACCACTCAGTGTTTACAATCTCATCCATTTAATTTGCACGATAGTACGCAAGAACAAAAGGTGCCATGAACACCAATTAGCTCATCCTGTCGTATATCTGCAAACAAACTCTACACAGATAACAAAAACGCAAAGTACTACAGATGCTGGAAATCTGTAACAAAAACAGAAGTCACTGATAAAACTCAGCAGGTAAGGCAACTTCTATGGAGAAAGGAAAAGTGAGTCAAAGTTTCGGGTCCATGACCCTTCGTCAGAACTGGGGTGAGTTGGGAGGGTGAGGCTTTTAAGGACTAACAGAGAGAGAGGACAGGGCAAGGAAAACAAAGGAGAATAGGAGGGATTGCAACAAAAATTGTAGATAAGAGGTGCTAATAGCGATAAACAAAGAGGGTGAAATTGAAAAAAACACGCAAACCAGATGGTCACAGAAGAGTGGGAAGGTGAACTGTTAAGGCCTGAAATTATTGAAACCAATATTAAGGACAGAGGCTTTAACCTCCCTAGCAGATAAATAAGGTGCTGTTCCTCGAGCTTATGCTGAGGTTCATTGGAACAGTGTAGGAGACCATAAGTGGAGAGGTCAGACTGCGAGTGGGAAGGAGAATTGAAATGGCAAAAAAATGGTACATCAGGGATGTATTTGTGGACAGAACAGAGGTGTTCAGCAAATCGGTCACCCAATCTGTGTTTAGTCTCCGCAGTGTACAGGAGACCATCTTGTGAGCAGTGGATGCAATATACTACAGTATATATAATGCACAGATATACCCCTCTACAGCACCAATTGGAGCACAAGCTCCCTACCCCCATGGCTAATCTGCTCTTGTAAAACAAATCAATAAGACATATAAGACATATGTGAAGTCATGTAGCACAGTGGTTAGAGTACTCGCCTTAAAAGCAGAGACCTGGATTTGATTCCAGGCAAGACAAAACCTTGGGCAAGTTTCCTTACTCCACACGCCTGATAATAATCCTTCAAAAATAATAATAAACTGGTCATTTCAATCCACAACTGTTTGTGGGACACCACTGTGCGAAATTAGCTGCCACGTTTCTCCCACATATATACAATCAATTCATGTTACTGTACAGTATATTCTGTGAAGCTCTTTGAGACGTATAGAAGTCGCAAAAAGCGCTATATCAAATGCAAAGATTATTATCATTATTATTTGGACACAAGGGAACCAATGGAATTGGAAACATCTTTCTGAAGGGTATGAGGGACCTGCCTAAAATGAGTATGGGTAGTCTTAATCTAGCAAAGAGTGACAGCACCGAACTGGCTGTGGATATATAAGAGTAAAATATACAGCATTTCATAACTACTTGGCATAATCATCATCACCGTGCAATGATTATTGACTAGCCATATTGTAGAATTTAATAACCACCTGTGATATATTGTGAAATGCATACATGGTATCTGACAATCTGCTCAGAAATGACTCGTGTGGAAATAATTCAAGCAATAAATACTGCAGGAGATGGAGGTTCCTTGGTGAGGCCAAGCAGGAAAATCACTTTTTATTTCACACAATGTGTTGACTTAGGCAACGTTTATGTTGACATTCACATTGCGAGTGGAAACAGATCCATACCTGAGCAATGACAACTTTCAATTTGATGAGAGCAGATAAAAGATGCAGGAATATGCCTTGAACTACAATTTATGACACTCAACAGTTTTATAAAGGTAATGCAGGACTGCAACAAGGACAGAATTGTTGATGAACAGGTCACCTGCAATGAGCTTTGTCTGAAACATGACAATGTTTAAACAACAACAACACAATTACATTTATAGAGCGCCTTTCACATCGGGAGGACGTCCCAAGGCACTAAACGGTGGTGCTTAGGTCACCAGTTTATCTGTTGCTTTTCACCCATGAAATAGGAGTCTTAATTTTGGAGAAAAAAAACTATTTAAAAAAAAACAATTCCAGGCCAGAGAAAAACATTTTTTTAAAAAAGGGATTGTTGCCCTCAGAAAAGTGATCTGCCAATCGACTAACAACCGGGTTCCTACTTAAAGCTAGGTAAACAGAATCGTGTGGAGGAAGGAAAGCTTCCCAACATTTCACCCTGCCCAGGAATCAAATGTAGATCCTCTCACTTGCGAGGCAAGTGCTCTAACCATTAAACTACAGGACTCTGTATTAGGTTCCGTCAATATGGAAATTTTCTGATATCGATATATCGGTGGGCTCATATCAATATATACCGATATATCGATATCGCTGGGTTTCTTTTATCCTGTGAATGTGCGTGCATTCGGAGGTGCACACACATTCCGGTGTGCGTGCACATTCTGTGCTTTAGGCCCAGGAGGTTTGCAATGCCGGCGACAAAGTAAGTTGAAAAAGTTAGTTTTATACCGATATAACCAATATATCGATATATTGCCGGACACTAGGCGATATATCGATATATCGGTTATATCAATATAATTTTTCATATTGATATACCGATATCGGGATTTAAAATGTATCGATATATCAAAAAATTCTATATATTAAAAAAATCGGTATATCGAAAATATCGGTACATCATTGTCGGCGATATATCGGTATTATCAGTATAATGCGAACTTTTCCAACTTACCTTGTTGCCGGCACTGCAAACCTCCTGGGCCTAGAGCACGGAATGCGCAAGCACACCGGAATGAGCATGCACCCCGAATGCGCGCGTACCTCCGAATGCGCGCGTACCTCCGAATGCGTGCGTACCCCTGAATGCGCGCGCACATCCGAAAGCGCACACCCCCCCGAATGCGTGCGTACCCCTGAATGCGCACGCACACACCCTCGAATGTGAGCGTACCTCCGAACGCGTGCGTACCCCTGAATGCGTGCGCACATCCGTATGCGCAAACACCCCAGAATGTGCTCGTACCTCCGAATGCGCGCGTACTTCCAAATGCGCAGTATAAAAAAACCCAGAAATATCAATAGATCGGTATATATTGATATGAGCCCACCGATATATCGATATTGGAAAATTTCCATATCAATGGACCCTACTGGACACAATATACCGATATTTGCGATATACCGATTTTTTATATAGAATTTTTTGATATACCGATATATTTGAATTTCCAATATCGGCATATCGACATAAAAAATTATACCGATATAATTGATAAATCGCCGGACACTACTCTGTATGACCATAATAATAATACTTGCATTTGTAGCAGTGTCCCATAAACACTTGTGAATTGTGCGACATAATTTTTTTTTAACCTTCAGAAAAAAGTCTGCCATTCAACAAACAATTGACATCCTTCATCTCCTGCCCTCTACCTCATCTTCTCCTTTGTCTTCCTTGCCTTGCCCCACCCACTCTCTGTTAATCCTTAAAAGCTCTCCCTCCCAACATGCCCCAGTTCTCACGAAGGGTCATGAATCTGAAACGTTGACTCACTTTTCCTTTCTCCATAGATGCTGCCTGACCTGCTGAGTGTTCCCAACAACTTCTCTTTGTTTTTCTCTTTCCAGCATCTGCAGTATTTTGCATTTTTGTTTGACTTCCTATTTACTGCTAAGTAAACAGAGGCATGCAGAGTAAGGAAACTTGTGTAAGGTTTTGGCCTGCTTGGGAATCAAACCCATATCCTCTAACCAATGTTTCATACGTCTCCATATTAAATTACACAATATGTTTAAAAATTATATCAAATCTAAAATACCCACAATATTTTGCTTGGTTAATATAGATTGTCAATATTTACAGTAAAGCCAAAACAAGGAGAGCGTGCATACTCTCACAATTCTAGTGACAACTTAAGAGGTAGCACACAAAAACAGAAAATCTGGTTTGTTAGGTTTTATTGCTGAGATCCAGTAAATGTGGATCTCACTTTAAATCTTTATGACATTTACACTCTTGGTTCAGCCATGTGGTGGTGATCAAACCCATCAAACTAAATAGGCAATGCAATTGCCAAACAAATACTATACTGCATTCTTTGGGTTATTTATGAAATTAAGAAAATGCTTTTTATCGTGCCAAAATCAAAATGTCTCAAGCACTTTGCAGTGATTACATTCAAGTGTAGTGACTAATTTTAGAGGCTAAAACTGCAACCATTTTGCCCGCAATAAGGTATCGAAGCGTTGTGTTTAGGGCAGTTCATCTCACAAGCGAGAGGTGACTCAGGTTTGATTCCGGTGGGGCAAAACCTTACAGAAGTCTCCTTACTCCACACTCCCCTGTTCCCTAGAGGTAAGTGGGAACCCGGTAATTAGTCGATTGCTGGATCACTTTCCTGTGGTTAAAATTCCTTTCAAAAAATGTGGTCACTCAATTCATGACTGTATGTGGGTCACTGAGGGGTAATTAGCCGCTGTGTTTCGCCCACAAAATACACTGTCAATACACTGTACAATATGCCCAAGGTTTCGCCATTTCTCTCACCTGCGAGGCTAGTATTGTAGCCACTGAGCTCACAGGACTGAGTGTTTGATTCAGGAAATCTTGCACAAAAGAGCTGTGGAATAAGCTATGAAAGAAAATTGTTTGGTGGCTCACACTGTCAATTCATCTTCAAATCAATCAATCAATCAATCAAAAGTTACATTTATATAGCGCCTTTCACGGTTATTGGACCACTTTGACAAATCATTGGCATGCATACTGAAAGTTTTAATAAGAGTTTCCATTTTAACTTGGCTAGGTATTGAGGAGAAGATAAAATCAACAAAATCTTGAAAAATATTCAGAAACTAGAAACGTTGTTTCTGAGCCACATTTCTGAACCAATATGTTCTAGTGATAATGGCTCTCGCCTCGCAAACGAGAGGGCCTGGGTTTTTAATTGCTGGCAGGGTGAAAAATTTTCTTAATGTACTCTGTTCGCGAAGTAGGAACCCGGTTGTTAGTCGATTGGTGAATCACTTTTCCGGGGGTAATAATCCCTATAAATTAAATTACTAAATAAATGATAATTTGATTACTCAATCCAAGATATTGCTCCACGCAATTAGCCGCCACGTTTTGCCCACAGTCAATTTTGTTTACAGTATATTCTGTGAAGTGTTTTGAGACACTGTGAAGACATGATGAGGTGCTACATCAAATGCAAGCATTATTATTATTATGACAAGATCTATTTCCAGAAAATAAGTGGCATTTTGTTTCAGTGACCCATCTTTCTCTTTCTAACTCAACACAATTGGTTGCTGCGTTTTGTCACAAAACACAGTCAATCCACTATACAATGTATTCAGCGAAATGCTTTGAGACGTCTCATGAGATGATGAGATAAGGTGTTATATCGAATGCAAGAATTATTATTACTAATGTATGGAGTACCAAGGAAGTACCAAATTTGTAAATGCTATAGATGCAGCAGCTTGTTATAGCTGAGAAGCTACTCAAATTAAACAAGTCAAGTAAACTTTTTGGGGGGATTAGTTACCGTAAGTACCATTACTTTTACCTATACATTTGCCACACCTTTTCATCCTCCACACATATTACACTGATCAAAATATAGGCCCCCCTTCTACTAGAGCTGTGCTCCTAAACCCAGTAAATTTGGTCACTAGGTCTCACTTTTGCATTCAGGTAAGAAGAAATTTCAAATGTGGGAACTCTGAAATAAAAGAGAGAATTGTGGGCTTCTTGTATTTTAAATAAATGCTGATTTTAAACATCTCCTGGAGACCTAAGGGATAAAGACACTGGCATCCATAGAAAAATAAATAACTTACATTCTTATAAAATCTTATGACATTTCTCAAAATATTTCACAGGTAATTAAATGTAGTTTTTTTTTAAAAAAAAGACAAATTGAGAAGCCAGTCATTTGCGTCAGTTCATTTCAAACAGTTCCATGTAATTTTTAACATTCACCTGAACAAGCATAACAAGTGTTAGTTCAAGGTCCCATCCAAACATTGGCACCTCTGGTGCCTCACTCACAAGTCCTGCCCTGGAATGTCCTGTCCCCATACTGTCAATTCCAAGTGAAGATTTTGAACCCATGATCTTCTGACCCAGAAGCAAATGTGTCACCAATTCAGCAAATATAACAAACCAGCACCATCCAGTTTTAAATCCTGATCTGCAATGAGTTAGATCATCTTGGCCAGGATATTACAATTGACTTAAGCAGCCTAGGTGAGTCAAGTGAACAAAATAATTCTTGTTATTGCTATCTACAGACCTGTGTTGCAAGGTGCACATGCGCAGGTGCAAGCTAACAACAACAACACTTGATGTAAACGATATAAGACCAGTCAAACGCACATAACTGAGGGACACTTCGCCAAGGATACCCAATGCCCAAGTAAGCATAGACCATTTGAGGTGGTGTGGAAATTAAAATACCTTCAGAAGCGATGAGGGATACTTACATAATAATAATATTTCTTGCATTGTGATATAGCGCTTTTCATGTCTTCGAGATGTCTCAAAGCGCTTCACAGAATATACTGTAAAGTGAATTGATTGTATATTTGTGGGTGAAACGTGGCAGCTAATTGCACACAGCAGTGTCCAATAAACAGTCATGGATTGAAATGATCAATTTTATCATTGTATTTTTTCTTGGAGGGTATATTTGGCATGTGGAGTAAGGAAACTTAACCATACAGAGAAACAATAAAACTAGTTCTAATCTGCAGTTCCTTTATGTGAAACTCCACCACTGATTGTCCAGTGCTTGGGATGTCCTCCTGATGTAAAAGCCATTATACAAATGTAATTTTGTTGTTGTATAATACAGTAAACAAAATTTAAGTTTAAAGGTTAGGTGTTTGTACATTGGTGAACTTTATGAAGTTACAGTTGAGCAACTTGTACCTACTCTCCTTCATCATAAATCAGCATAAGATTTGATAAGAAACCAAAGTGGACTGAGCAGTACAATTTAACGTTAAGCTAAGACTAGGCTCTCCAATTCCAGGAAGACTCAATGAAAATACAAATTGAGGAGTAAAAAATTGTCTGCAATTTCTTCCAAATTAATGATAATCCTAGTGAGGCAACTCACTCCATCTTTTCACAGCGCTCTGAATGAATAAATGTTTTCTTGCTTCTAACAGCTCAAATTATCACTTGGCAGTGGTGGGGGTCGGAGAGGAGGAGGAGGGCATTGCTAACTTCTGACTACTTTCCGGTATCTCCTCCATAACTGCCTATGAGCTAAATAAGCACTGGCATTTTACCCCCTCTCCCCCCACATTCATCACGGTGCTAATTTGTTGCATTTGCTGCGAGTGAGAGACTAACGAACAAACAGCGCGAGGCCCTCCCACTGCTTGGCTCCTCCACATATAGAGTCATAGATTTACCAGGATGGTACCAGAAATGAGGGACTTCAGTTATGAGGAAAGGCTAGAGAGGCTAGGTTTATTGTCATTGGAGCAGAGAAGGTTACGAGGAGACCTCAAAGAGGTTTTCAAGATCATGAGGGGATTCAATAGGGTAAACAGGGAAAAACTG
The DNA here is from genome assembly GCA_035084275.1 of Hydrolagus colliei. Lineage (NCBI taxonomy): Eukaryota > Metazoa > Chordata > Chondrichthyes > Chimaeriformes > Chimaeridae > Hydrolagus > Hydrolagus colliei. The sequence continues at coordinate 36,619,856 of CM068745.1, read as the reverse complement.
TTTCCATTGGTGGGTGTGTCAGTAACTCGAGGTCAAAGATTTAAAATAGTTTCTAAATGAAGCAGAGGGGAGGTGAGAAGAATTGTTTTCAGTCAGCAAGTTGTTGGAATCTGGAATGCATTGCCTGAAAAGGTGGTGGAAGCCGATTCGATAACAACTTTTAAAAGAGAGGTAGATGTTTATTTGGGGAGAACGAGTTTGTGCGGTTATGGGAAGAGAGCTGGGGAGTGGGATTGAATTGCTCTTTTCAAAGAGCAAGCACAGACTTGATGGGCCAAATGGCCTCCTTTTGTGCTATAAGATTCTATGATTCTATGATTTGATATAGTGCCTTATCACATCTTCAAGACGTATCAAAGCGCTTCACAGGATACATACTGTAAAGTGTAGTGACTGTAGTGACTGTATATTTTCTATACATTATGAAATGCCTCAGACTTCACAAATATTCCCTCAATACATTTCTCACAGCACAAGATCAATCCACTTCAAAAGATATTACCATCTATACGATTTAGGATTCACATTGCTTCACAGTAAATAGACACAATTCACACCTTTCAAGAGCAGTTAACAATTACTCAGCTTTCTGTAAGTTATGATGTGTTCCTTTTTTTTTGAAAAATCAACTTAGAGGAACTTTTCCCAGCTGTTTCCAGACCCACAGTTAATGCTTTGTCACAATTCCTTAAAAACCTGTGTTCACTGTGTTCCGCTTGATTAACACTAGATTAAGTAGAAATTAAAATTGGCTTGAATAACCCAAGAGGACTTGTATACCAGAGTCACATTTGCTGTGTGACTCTAGTCACTGGTCTCCTCTTGCTAAACGTACCAAATGTTATTTGTAGCTTTACTTACCAATAGAACCAGACATTTCAAATCCTTCAGCCTGTCACTTGCTCCTTCATTACCTTTATGTGAAGTGCTGCTTCCCTCCGCTGATAGTCCTCTTTACCTAACACATTCCACTAGGTACCAAGAAACTGAAGATACAGCTTATGTGAAATAAAGATCCTTCAAAACATGCTTTATCAGACTTCCCCAAATCAAGGAAAAGACTGAGAAATTCAGCCAAAATATGTGGTCCTTCTCTTTGTAAGTCATGCTGTCCTATGCAGCAGTGAGGCACAATATGATGATTAATACTGAGCAGGTTTTAAGGACATACCTCCCATGGGAATGGTCCCTTCCAGCGTATCCTCTATCCACCTGATCAAATTCTCTGCTAATCAGCAACATAAGTTCACAGAAAGAGACTCCTAGGATTACCTATTTCAGGCAGGTTTGTGAAACAGAAGTTCAAGGGAGAGGGACAACATTTAAAGGGAAGCAACACTAATCCATTTCACAAATCAATCTAATTAAAAACAATTCAACAGTAAATCTGCCCAAGATCTCACTTTGACAGTATCCCGATTCAGTGCAAAAAATATATTTATTTTTCAATATTATTTCAAAGTATTTTTGGAAGCAATGTAAATCATATCATGATTTATGTGAATCAATAATATATAATATATTTCAAATAAAGTGCATTTAACTTTCAAAGGCAAATAAAGATAAGTCAATTATTTACCAGTACGACTTGGAGCTAATGTAAATGACCAAAAGAGACTTTTTTCTAAAAAAACAGCAGACCTAAGTGATAAACTTCTATGAACCGCTTATCACTGCATACCACAATGTTTACCAGGCACCAGTAGAAACCTTGATCTGTCCAAGTAGTGACTGCATCTTATACAGCATCACCACCCGCTTAGTACTGTACTTTACTAATTTAGGAAACCAAATAACGCACAGATCCAATATGCTGGAAACGAACCCTTCAAAAGTCATTTAAGTTGCTTGACTACATTGCAATTGGATGCAGCGTTTCACCCACAAAATATACAATCAATTCACTTTACAGTATTTTCTGTGAAGCGCTTTGAGATGTCTCAAAGATGTTATAAGGAGCTATATCAATAAAATGATTATTAGTATTATAAGGTAGAGTGGTGGGAACTGAGACCAGCTACCTGTGCAGGAATAAACAATAATAATAATAATAATAATCCTTGCATTTGATATACAACAACAACAAAATTATTTATAGAGCGCCTTTCACGTCAGGAGGACGTCCCAAAGCGATGAATAACCCAAACACTCAACACACAACTCATACACACAATAGGGCTTTTCACGTCTTCTAGATGTCTCATAGCGCTTTACAGAATATACTGTAAAGTCAATTGACTATATATTTGTGGGGGAAACACGGCAGACAATTGCGCACAGCAGTGTCCCACAAACAGTCGTGGATTGAAATGACCAATTTATTACAGGCTTTTTTAGCGATTATTATGAGGCATGTGGAGCAAGGCAGGGCTCAAGGTTTTGTCCTGCTGGATTCAAACACAGATCTCACACTTGTAAGGTGAGTGCTCTAACCACTGAGCTGCAGTACTCCACATCAGTGTGTGAGTTGTGTGTGTGAGTTGTGACTTGAGTGTGTGCGGTGTTTGAGGGTTATTTGTGTGTGAGAGAGGATTTATCTGTGTGATTGTGTCTGTGTGTGTGATTGTGTGAGTGAGTGTGATTATGTGTGTAAATGTGTTTGTGTGTGAAAGAGTGTTTTTGTGTGTGTATGAGTGAGTGTGTGATGAACATGATAATACACACATACACACAAAGTGTATTTAGGCAATTATTAATGGTGACAAGTTGGGAGAGGAGCAAAATGGGAAAGTGGTGGGGCTGCATGGAGGACTCGCTGGTCCTTCTCAGGGTTTTCCCTACCACTACTTAATGTGGTGACTATTTGGTTGGCCTGAACTCCCTCTAGCCTTAGCCACCCACTGCTGATTACACTAACTTATTGAGATTCTATCAATCTTGTTAATAAACATACGGTATGATTCTACCTCTACAGCCTTTTGAGGCAACTCACTCCATCTTTTCACAGCACTCTGAGTGAATAAATGTTTTCTTGCTTCTAACAGCTCAAATTATCACTTGGTGGTAGTGGGGGTTGGGGAGGAGGACGAGGGCATTGCTAACTTCTGACTACTTCTGACCAACTTCTGACAACCACTCCGATCTCAAGACCTTCCTCTTCAACCGTGCCTTCCGCTCCCCTCCTAAGTCTTCCATCTCTCCTACTCTCCTTTCCCTTCCCCCTACCCTGATCCTTCCCCCCGTGCTTGGGTCCCAACCTGACTGTTCAGTGCTTTGGGACTTGCTCCCGACGTGAAAGGCGCTCTATAAAAAAACATGACTGAGTGTGTGTCTGAAAGAGAGAGGGGGAAGGAGGGAGAGAAAGATAGAAAAAAAAGAGGAAAAAATCAGTGCCCATTTAAGGCAGTACCGTCCGCCGTTGTAGAAGTTTGCTTTGTGATTGTATGCTGTGTTTATAGACTGTAATCAATATTTATTGCTTTATTGATAAGTATTCATACAATATTCTGTTACTATTTAGTCTATTATAAATATTGTATATTTTTTAAAAAGTTATTTTTTTTGGTGTTGGATTTTCGGTAGCTGGCCTCCCTAATATCCAGCACTCGGTTTAACCGTCATTGGCCAGGTCCCGAGGGTGCCGGATGAACGGGCTTTTACTGTATATTAACGTAAACAGTACTGTATAAGAAACAAACATTTAGAAGCAAATTAATAAAACAAACAAATCTCAAGTGAGATTTCGTATCACAGTTAATCACTTCAGAAACCGGAACAAGATCTGAGTTCAGGGAACAATTAAAATTGATGCAGTTCTGAGTAAGTATATGGCAGGTTTTACAAGCTTGCAATAACCAACCACAACACCTGAGTATTTAACAGTGAGCAAATTCCATCTTTTGCTTTTAAATGATAATGTATTATTTGAAAGAAAGGCTTGCTATTACCGTTATATTGCAGTATCAATTTTGGCTTTGATAGACATTTTGATTATTGTGGAGTCTTTATTTAGCACCTTGATCAGCAAAATCTAGACAAACCAAATAAAGCAAGAATATTCCTATAAAAGCTCTTCATCTACATATAGGTCCATAGATATTAAAATGATGAGTATTTATCCAGACTGATGGTAACAATAAAACTAAAAGCTGGAATATATAGTTCTAGTTATCATATGTTCAGCTATCTAAACATTCACAAACACTCCATCATATTTCCAGTCTTTTTTATGGAGTATTATATCATTTTAACAATATATCTAGGTGGTCCTGACAACAGATTCTGATTCCCTACAATCTGGATCACTGTTGTGGGTTTGTTGTGGAGTCCTGTAGCTCTGTGGTTAAACAACAACAACTTTGATTTATATAGCGCCCTCCACGCCTCTCAGAGCGCTTCACAATAACAGATCCTGAGCCAAGGGGAGGGGGAAAAAGATGACCGAAGGCGAGGTCGAACAGAAAAGTCTTTAGCCAAGTCCTGAAACTAGGAAGAGAGGGAGCGAGGCAAAGGGAGTGAGGAAGGGAGTTCCAGAGCTTCGGGGCATAGTGGCTGAAGGCACGGCCACCGATGGTGGAGCGGAGGATTTGGGGGACAAGGAGGAGACAAGAACTGGAGGAGCAAAGGCAACGGGTGCTGTTTTGGGGAGAGAGGAGGTTAGAAAGATAGGGGGGTGCAGAGGAGTGAAGAGATTTGAGGACGAGAGTGAAGATCTTGAAATCAATCCTCTCCGGAACAGGGGGCCAGTGAAGTCTGGCAAGGACTAGGGTAATGGGGGAACTAAGTTTAAAGCACTCGCCTTGTAAGCGAGAGAGCTGGGTTCGATTCCAGGCAGGATGAAACCTTGGGCAAGTTTTCTTATTCCACATGGCTAATAATAATTCCTCAAAAAAAACAATATTAATTAGGCCATTTTCAATCCACAACTGTTTGGGGGACACTGCTGTGCGCAACTGACTTCCGCAATTCACCTACAAATATACAATCAATTCACTTTCCAGGTCTGACAAAGGGTCGTGGACCCGCAACGTTGACTCACTTTTCCTTTCTCCACAGATGCTGCCTGACCCACTGAGTGTTCCCAACGATTTCCGTTTTTGTTTCAGATTTCCAGCATCTGCAGTATTTTGTGTTTTTGTTCACTTTACAGTACATTCTGTGAAGCGCTTTGAGACGTGTAGAAGACGTGAAAAGCGCCATATCAAATGCAAGGATTATTGTTATACTTTGGCTACACAGATATATGATGTCCCAGGAGGTATATAAGATTCTATTTATTGGAATTACTTACTACATATCACCAAGGCTTTCTAAGGATGGATTTAGCGCTTTGGGACATCCTCCCAACGTGAAAGGCTATACACAGGTGTGGGAACTTGACTCAGTGGTAACATTTTTGCCTCTGAGCCAGAAGGTTCAAGTCTCATGTCATTGCTTGAGCTCACATTATCTAATGTCACTCCAATGTAGTGCTGGGGGTGCATTGTATTGTCAGAGGTGCCTTTCTTTGGATGAGATGTTAAACTGAGGTCACTCCTGTCTGTTCTGGTGGGCATTAAAGATCCCACGGCACAATTCAAAAAGAGAAGGGAAATTCCAGGTGTCATGGCCAACTATCATCTAAATAAAATGGTATACCAGCAACTACAATGATGGTTGCATTGTGACATAGTAGGAGTCAAACATATCAATAGGGCTAAATTTTACTAAATAAATGATAAAATGATAAAAAAAAATTATAGTAACAACTAATTCTCGTCTATGATATAGTGCCTATAATGTTGAAATGTCTCAGATCACTTCACAGGGATTTGTGGTCAAGTGTTTATGTTAGAATATACTTTGCTTTAAAATCGAAGTCTGTCTGTAAAAGCTACCGCTATAATTTATTTTTAGAAAAGTATATGAAATCTTCTGTGACAGACATGCACTCAGAAACGCGCAAAATTGAAGAAAAATGGATGTGGTATTTGAATCGGAATTTAGGAACACCTAGGTTATGTTGGAGAATCAAGCAGCCAGAAACCTTAGTCAAATAACTATTGATATTATTTTATCGCCAATGAATGTGGCCAAAACATTTTCCTATGTAGTTCCAAAATTAATTATAAATTGATACATTTCAGCATGGTACCTTATAAAACATAAACCTACTTCAACATGTCTCATAATTTGTTTCCGAAAAAAAATGTGGGAAAATATCCCCTTCCCCCCGATAATATACATCTGATACAAGATCCAGACTGTGAGAGGGCTTCACTGATATTCAATGCACCATCACACAAAACAGAAAATGGCACTCAAATAAATGATCCAACTGAATCTGTCCAAGACTTCTCTACTTGGGAACATAAACAACTTACTCTTTCAGCGTGTTTGAGATGTTACCATTCTGAAGTTAACATCAACAGTCCAGTTTCCGTTATTTCCATTATACCAAATCAATCGATTGTTACTCAGGCTGGATTTTACAATGCTAAGGTGGTCAGTAATAGAGAGGTCTTTGTCTGGTGACTGATCTACTATTAGATTAACAAGCTGCAGCCTAAAAATAAAGTACGCATTTCTAGTAAATTGTAGGCTTAATATAGTCAATTTATTCTAGATCTGCACACTTTTATACTTTGGTTAATTCCGATAACATGCAAAGTGACACGCGTTTAGAAGAGAGGTTCATTTGATGAAGGCCTTTCATCAAAGGCCTTTGATCTATCTCTGGCTCTGTGTAAAGAAATCGTTCCAAACAACTGCCTTTTACAATTTAAACCATCTTGTTCGATTATACTTCCTCAATCCCATTTAGAATCTTACATACCTCAATAAAGTCCTCTCTAAGATATCATTACCTCTTGCAGTAGATACAAACACACTAGCCTAGTTGGGACACTTTCTCGATGGTGTACAATGCAGCAGAAGACTTCAACTCAAAAGGAAGAGAAAACTGAGAGGACCAGTCCTGAACTGATGCAATTTAAAAAAGTAAACAAATATGAAAAACAGCCCATTCTCACCAATAAATTATGCAAAATCTCCCAATATTGTATCTTATGGGGCTGAGTAACTATATAATTGTATGGAAGCCCAGGATCATTTGCACCATTTAATGATAATATGCTCAGTGTTATGAGTCACTCCTCATTCCTCAAACATATAAGCTCTATGTGGCATTTTCAAAATACAGTACAGTACTGTCCATGGCATTTTTTAAATAAAAACGAAGTGAAATTCTCAATGCAGTAATAAAACAAGAATACTGTATCACCAAATGTGCAACGGATAGTAACCGAGTGTTCTATAGGCCAGCCAGGCCACAGACAGCAAAATGCTTCATCCCTCTAATGCACAATAGCACTTACGAAATGGCCTTCTCAAACCCTGCCATCAAATCTCTTTAACTAACAGCAACATGCAATCTTTCTTAAAATGTAGAATAATCCAAAATAATATAAATAATGGCCTGGCTCAGTGGTAGCACTCTTGTCTCTGAGTCAGAAGACTGTGGGGTCAAGCCCCCACGCAGGGATTTGGAAAGACATCGTCCAAGCTGACATTCCAATGCAGTACTCAAGGTGTGTTGTATTGTTGGAGGTGCCATCCTTCAGATGAGATGTTAAACCAAGTTCCTGTCTGCTTATTCAGGTGGACATCAAAGATTCCATGGCACCATTGAAAAAGAGAAGGGAGTTTCGCCTGGTGTTCTGGCTAACAAGTAAAATTGGTCATTCACTCTATGGCTGTTCGTGGGGGATCGGTATGCGCCAACTGGCTGCCACATTTCAATCACAAAATATAAAGTCAAACCACTTTACAGTATATTCTGTGAAGTCCTTTGAGATGTCCCGATGATGTGATAAACCAATACAGGTAGATCCCGCTTAATGAAGGGGTTAGGGGTTAACCCTTTGTTAAGCGAAAATTTTGTTAAGCAAGAGTTTAACTGTATTACTGTATTTGGCTGGAGCCAAAACGCCGCCCCGATCCGAGCCTCCTCGCTAAAATCAGTTTAGTTCCTAGCGCTAACATTTTCGGTGTACAGGTTGAGCAGCCAAAGTCCGGAGTTCCGGAATCCGGCAAAAATTGCAGGAATAGAAACGCCAATCCTACCTGTTCCAGGCCAGGTCTGCACAGTCACTGCACTGAAATATCGCAACCTGGGCCCAGGCATTTCAGGACACATGACGCGCTTCTTCCTCCCACTCTTCTCTATCTCTCTAACCCTCACCCCCCCTCTCCTTCTCTCTACTACCCCCTCTACTTTTTCTCTCTAACTCCCCCCCCCCCCCCCCCCCCCCCCCGCTCCTCTCTATCTCTCTGTCCCCTCCTCTCTTTCTCTCTACCCCCCTCCTCTCTCTATCTCTCTATCCCCCCTTCTCTCTTTCTCCCTACCCCCACCTCCTCTCTTTCTCACTACCCCCCCCCCCCTCTCTATCTCTCTATCCCCCCCTCCTCTTTTTCTCTACCCTCCTTCCTCTCTTTCTCTCCACCCCCACCCCACCCTCCATCTCTATCCCCCCTCCCCTCCCTCTCTATTTTCCCCCTCTCTATCCTGCCCTCCTCTCTATCTCACTATCCGCCTCCTCCTATCTATCTATCCCCCCTCCCCTCCCTCTCTATCCCTGCCCCTCCTCTCTATCTCTCTATCTCCTCCTCCTCTCTATCGCACCTTCCTTCTATCCCCTTTCCCTTTCCTCTCTATCCAGCCCCCCATCTCTCTATCCCCCCTCCTCTCCATCTCTCTATCCCCCCTCCTCTCTATCTCTCTATACCCCTCCTATCTCGACTTACTATTATTGAAGGCACAAAGTATCCTGCCGCTTAAGCTCCTCCCATAAGGGAGGGACTGCACTGCTTAACTGAGGCACGCTAAAGACTGAGTGTGTGTTGCTGGGGCAACCAAGAGAAGCTGGCATGAGAAGCTGCACACGAGAAGCCCACGAGAAGCCCACGAGATTTAAAGTGTGTGTAAACATTTGTTATAGCGAAAGCAGCCTTTGTTAAGCAGAGAAGTGGTACAAATAGAAACCCTCGTTATAGTGAAGTTTCGGTAACCAGGCATTCGGTAAGCAGGGTCTACCTGTACATCAAATACAAGTGTGATTATTATTAGTATATGAAAATGTGTAGAAGTTCAGTTTTTTTCTCTTTGCCTGCAATTTAACCATTAAATTGTGTAATAGATTTCTCTGTTCCTCAACATCATTAAGAACTTTACATTGTATTGTATTATGAGTACCAAAATAAACATGCAACAAAGTCTGCAATTAAATAAATACGATCAAATATATCTTGTTTTATTTGGTTCTCAGTAACCAAACTTCCCATGCAAAACCAATGGCTGGTTTGCTCAATGACCTCAGTGATCAAATCCAAAGCTTAGCCTCTGATCTCATTCAGTAATATACCCTCCTCCCTCCGCCATTGAATCAAGCAGTATATCACAGCTGACTCATGGACTTCTCTGGAGTTGGAAAGCAGACCTGAGATATCAGCTGTTACATTCTACCACCTATCATCAGAATTGTATCCACTTGCAAATTGTCTGCTTTGGACTCCATACTCCATTCACTGATAATTCTCTTTTAGCTCATGGTTTCACAGTCGTATTCTTGTGTCCTGTTTCTCGTCCTTCCCAAGTGCTCAACTTTAGTCATCTTGGCTTGCTTCTCCTCTCCTTTACTAACTCCACTTATTACTAATGCAGCGAGGCTTCATCTATTCCCATTCACAGATGTTCCATCATCAACTGCTGTAAAACGCCAAGAGACGATTTACATCAGAACTTTTTTCTGTTCTTTTTGGAACAGCTTTTGTTACTATAGAGACCGTCACATTCAGCTCTGAAAAGATATTAAGCATAATGCTAAATAAAAGCACACATATTCCATTGGTAATTTGGGGGGGGGAGGAGGTGATTTTATAAGGACTAAGCATGTCATGATCCAGTTCAGTGTTTGGCTTCATTTGTTACCACAACTGTCCGTAATGTGCTAAATCACATGGCAAATAGACTTAGTGTCATTATTACAGAATTGCTTTAGCACAAAATTCTCACTCATTTTTGGAGCTCTATTTTACAATTCAAGCTGGAATGTAAAATAATATCCCTTGGATAATTTTCAAAAACCTTTTTTTTGTTTAGCATTTAAAATTTAGACCTCGCTTAGCACAGAAGAACCAACAGATTCAATCACAAATAATCATTAAAAAACGGACTTATTTATATTAATTATATATCTGGACCAGAAAAGAGTTCAATAAAAATATCCTTTTTTTAGACTACTGTCATACAGCGAACAGAAGACAAGGTAGGCAATTTTAGCACTTTTTTTTCATTTTTAGTAAGATGAAACTGCAGCTGCAGATGGGCACATAAATCTTTGCAGCAAAGTAGGTCACAAGACGTGAAGAAAGCTTCTGATCGAACACAACTGTAATCCTGACATATTACTCCATCCTGCTTTTTCATTTCAGTTTTCTTGTGTATCGCTACGTCACACTCTGATAAATAAAAATTTTCTTTTCTCATTTCAAGTTATTTCTCTATTCGACACAAAATGTTCCTTTTGCATCCTTCTCTTATTCTCATCTAGCACTCAGTAGCTAGAAAGTTTACCAGAAATCTATTTGGCCATGATTGCAATGTAATAAACGTTTCAGTTATTTGCTTTATTACTGCTCCACAAGGCCAAGGGTTAAAAATACCTCCTACTGAAGTGCTTCATGTTTAGATAAAGGAAAAAGGGAACATTTAATAACCAACCATAGCTTGGCGATTTGGTCAAGAGATACTATAGAAAACTCAGTGGTTAGAGCAGTCGCCTCACACGCGAGAGATCTGGGTTTGATTCCTAGCAGCGCGAAACCTTGGTCAAGTTTCTTTGCTCCGTGTATCTGATAATAATCATTCAAAAAATTACAATAATAAATTGGTCATTTAAATCCACAACTGTTTGTGGGATACTGCTATGCGCAATTGGCTGCTGCATTTCGCCCATAAATTTACAGTCAATTCACTTTACAGTATATTCTGTGAAATGCTTTGAGACATGTGGAAGACATGATAAGTGCTATATCAAATTGAAGATTTTCACTAGACGTTACATAAACTCTTAGATGTTCGCGAGGTACGCAATCGAACATGATTGGTTCGGATGAAAAAGGCTCTTCATTCCATCTGATCTTATCCCTCCAGAACACTCACTCTACCATTCTATCATCAAAGTATAATGAAGGTTTTCAAATGAGTTGAGTATCCTGGCCTCAACCTGTTCCAATCATTTATTATGGTTAATTATGTTAGTCATCAATTGGCAAAAAAAAATCCTGACTTTATTTCACTGAGTCCCATCTGTTCTTTTCCTGTACAAATGCAATTACTTGCCTGAAACCGTACCTTGTTACCTCTTCTCTTTACCACTTTTATAGGTCATGAATTCTTACATTTTAAAACTAAGAGAACTAACTTTTAAACACAATGTTTTAGGAATTAATTTTAAAGCCCCTGGAAAAGTTTTCCCTAAAAATTAAAAATATTGCACGTTATTTTCTATATTTATTTATTCTTAGAAATTAATCTAAATTTGCAAATACATCATTTTAAAAAGGAATCTGCACTGCTAAGTGATACAAAAATAATAATCCCAGGAGATGAGTATGCTTTTCTTATTTAAACGTAATAAGACATTTATATCTAACAAGCTGCAAAACACCAAACAATCCTTGTTATCAAAAAAAAGTAACCTTATTTACACAACTTTCTTCCATCTTCATTTTGTCTTGGCGGATAAGATGAAATATAATAGATTTAAATCTAATACCTAAATACAAGTCCCAGTGCATGCGCTTCAACAAAAGCAAATCTGTTGAGAGGTGGCATCTTCCAGCATTTTGCTGCAGTCTTTCTCATAACAATAGGCTTCTTGCTGTGCTCTTTAATTCTTTAGATACAGTAATATTGTAGGTAGCATTAGTTACATGAACGATAAACTTTTATTTACCTCAATCCTCTCTACCTAATTATTTTGTGTGATAAACAGAATATTTGATGCTCTGTTTTATAAACAAATATAATCAGTGTTCCGTTGGTGCTTTGCGCATATTATGATACTACACTCTGTAAATATTATTCAGCAATACATATCCTAAATTTGCAAATTCATCTGTGCAGCCCTGTGCATTTTTCAAACTGTATTCAGACTCTAAATCCATATTTTGCGTGTTGCAGGCTGCATGGGGAATTTAGTACTCAAAGGAGATTTTACTTAAAGGAACAATTGTAAGCATAATCTATTTGTTACTTAATCCAAAAATTGCCTCTCAGATTGGGCCTGTGAGTTTGGAATCCACCCAAAATAATTGCAGATACTTCATATTTACCACACAGCAAGTGAAGGAAATCACAAGAAATAAAATTGTACCTGACAGTGCATAAATTATTCATGGTCTCACAAACCAACAGCCTTGGACAGATGATTGGAAAACAATGGGACAGACTTACAAGTGAGAATGTTGATGCTAATGCTGTGTATTAGATTCAGATGAGCACATTCCTCCAACATTATGCCATCCAGGCATTTCCTTATACAGTACTGTATATGGAACATCAGACCTCCAAAGATAAATTCTACTGTCTCTTCAGTTGCTTCATAAATCAATTTTGGCATTGTTAATGAATGTCAAGCAAAATTGAGGCTCATACCTGCTGCACTTCCTTTAATTATAGAAAATAAAGTTACTGAAGTATTTCCAATTTACAAATACAATGTCAGCAAGTCCAACAATTTTCGTTGGTAAAGTTGTCTAACATCAGACACATTGAAATCCTGAGACAATATATTTATGACTTCTCAACAGTGTACACCTTTACAAATATTTGTGTTCGGCTTTCAGAATCTGCCAATGTTCTATGTAAATGCTGAACTCACTGATGACAGGTAGCTGGTACTATTCTACTGTATTTATACCTCCTCCGTAGATTGAACATACTAGAACATAAGAACATAAAAATTAGGAGCAGGAGTAGGCCAATCGGTCCCTCGAGTCTGCCCCGTCATTCAATAAGATCATGGCTGATCTAATCTAACTCCACCTTCCCGCCTTATTCCCATATCCCTTAATCCCTTTATCCACAAGAAATCTATCAATCTCAGTCTTGAATATGTTCAACGAATGAGCATCTACAGCCCTTTGGGGTAGGGAATTCCATAAATTCACTACCCTCTAAGTGAAGAAGTTTTTCCTCAGCTCAGTGCGAAAGGGCTGACCCCCAATTTTAAAACTGTGACCCCTGGTTATAGTTTCCCCAACCAGGGGAAACAGTCTCTCACTATCTACTCTGTCGGGCCCCTTAATAATCCTATAGGTTTCTATAAGATCATCTCTGATTCTTCTATAGTCTAGAGAATATAGGCCTAGATTGTTGCTCAACCTATCCTCATAGCTTATCCCCCTCATCCCAGGTACCAATCTAGTGAATCTACGTTGTATCCCCTCCAAGGCGCATACGTCCTTTCTTAAATAAGGAGACCAAAACTCCACACAATATTCCAGGTGTGGCCTCACCTATACAGTTGCAGCAAGACTTCCCTACTCTTATATTCTAACCCTTTTGTAACGAATTGTAAGAATATGGTAGAGGTCACATGGTCTGTGTGTCTGTGTGTGTGGAAGAACTGAGACCAACCAGTCAATCAGGCTGCAGTTGCCATGGCAGCGGCTGATGACGTCAGTGGGTGGGTGGGCGAGACGCCCAGGCCCTGCGTTTGTTTGGGGGGCGCGAACCTCGTGGTGAGAGAGTTGGCGCGCAGTCTCCAGCCACTCCGGTCACTTCGACAGACAGTTCTGAGGATCGGGTGATATCTGTTTCACTCAATTTTGTTGCTTTTGTTATAATAATAAGGATTTATTTGTAATCCACACACTCGTATTGGGTAAAGTCTCTTTCTGGCAAACCTTACAGAACGCCAACATATCGTTAGCCTTCCTAATTGCTTGCTCTGCCTGCAAACTAACTTTTTGTGACTGGTATACAAGGACACCCAAGTCCCTCTGAACACTAACACTATCTAGTCTCTCCCCTTCTAAAAAATAATCTGCTCTACTATTTTTACCACCTAGGTGGATGACTTCACGCTTCCCTACATTATACTTCATCTGCCACCTACTTGCCCACTTACTTAGCCTATCTATATCGCGTTGCATTTTTTTAACGTCATCCTCTACAAAATAGTGTATATTGAAGTCAGTGGAATTTCTACCCCTACGTGTTATATGGGTAGTACATTGACAGGAACATCGTAAGGCTCGGATGGATTTCCCAGTGTGTGAGTTGGACAGTGTAGTTCACCTACAAAAAAAACTTAGAGATTAGAGCACTTTACTTACAAACGAGAAATTTGGGTTTGATTCCCAGCAGGGCAAAACCTTAGGCAAGTTTCCTTACTCCACATTCCTGATAATAATCTCTCAAAAAAACAATAATAAAATCGGTCATTTCAATCTACGACTGTTTGTGGGACACCGCTGTGCGCAATTGGCTGCCGCATTTCCCCCACAAATATACAGTCAATTTACTTTACAGTATATTCTGTGAAGTTCTTTGAGACACCAAGAAAACATGAAAAGCACTGTTTCAAATGCAATAATTATTATTATTATAACATCAACCACATAAGCAAGAAAGTCCTTAGCTGCATCATCTATCATCCAGTCCACCCTGTCAGCTATCACACTGAAGTTATTGCTTGTTGTAGTCCCTGTGTATAAGTAGGTGAACATCCTGTCAAACCTCAACCCACTTTAAACAAATGTGTGTGGAATCACGCATCTCATAATTACAACTGGGACCAGGAATGTTATCTGGAATTGACAAACTTTTTCATTTCTACTAGGGTCATCTAAGATATTCTAACTGTATTATACAATTGAAAATAGATTTAAAATAAATGTATTACAAGTTCAGTAATATTAATAATCTTTCCATTTGGTGTAGCGCAGTGAGGTGCAGTGTAGCGCCTTTCTTGTGGGGAAAATCTCCAGAAGCACTTCACTGGATTTTACTATAAAGTGGAGTGATTGTGCATTTGTAGGCAAACTCAGCAGCCAATTTTATTTGGGGGGGTTTTGGTCAGGACACTGGGAAAAACTTGCTTCTCTTTTCAAATAGTGCCATGGGATCTTTAATATCCACCTGAACAAGCATCCAAAGGATGGCATCTCCGACAATGCAACACACCCCCAGCTTTGCAAGTCAGCAAAGATAGTGAGCTCAAATTCTTGACTTCATCTGCTGCCTTCTGACTCAGAGGTGAGACTGCTACCAACTGATCCAGTGACTATGTACAATATTATTGCACAGTTCAGCAAAGTAAACTAAACAGTAAAACAAGATCAAAATTAGATATAAAATTTTAAAAGATTTCATATAAGGCCACTTCCCAAGCTTAAAATTCAAAGCATTTTGTAGCAGCCTTTTGAAGATACTCTTTCTCTCCTGCAGATAAATATTCCAATACTTTCTCTCTAAAGTTACTAAAATATTTTATGCTGTATTGCATAGAAGCACAGATATTATTTTTATTGTCTTTTTCGAGATTCAGAGTCGTGCTCTCAAGAATGGATCATCTTATTTAGTGAGACCAAGATAGAAATATACAGTGGAACCTCGGTTGGCGACCACCTCAGTGGCGCGACCACCCGGCCTAGGCGACCAGTCAGAGTCGGTCCCAAATATTTCCTTACTCATTTCCAGTTAAGTAAACCTCACTGACGTGACCACCCCGGTTCCCGGACCGCGACCACTGATTTGGCGGTTTCCAAACAACATTTTCCTGGTCCTATCGCGACCACTCTGGCCAATCAGGGAACAAAAGCACACATACACAACCGTGCTTGTCCAAGCAGGCCAACTAATTACCATGATTACCACGTCCAATGCCGCCAAGATCGACGACCAATGCATTCCAATGTACACAGCCGTAGATACACGCTTGCAAAGTGAGTATCGGCGGCGAATGACCAGTCTGGCACCGTCAAGTTTACTTATGTGTTAGGGAAGCAATGTCTTGAATATTAATGACATTAAATGAGCGCACTGATGTAAATTTCATTATCTAAACATTGTACAACTCAAATATTGACACTTTTGACACGACTTGTGTATAATGCTATTTTATCTTTATATATTTTATAAATAAAAATGTTAATTATACAAGTACATGCTATGTTATCTTTATTCCTTTATCCTTACATGAACATAGTGTGATGAGTGAAACACTAAAAAATCCCCAGGAAAAGTTTTTAAACTTTGCGCCACTCTAGTGTGTCGTCATTTCTGGGTTGCTAGACTGGTTCCCAATTCTGCCACTAGGGGATTTGCTGCCAAATACGTCGAGTCAGATTAGAATCGCGGGATCACTCTTCCCTGGTCCTTTCATGGCACTGTCATGCTTATAAAGAGGCCAAAATTGCAAAAACTCAAAAGACCCAGATGGATTATACACATATTGGTCATGGAAAGCTTTCAAACTAGGCCTGGCCAAATATCTATCCCTATTCCGGCTGCAGTGCTGTTCTTCACCGTCATATTATTGGGTATTGACATCATCGCATCCGCATCGATGCATACAGGACTGACTCTGATAGTTTAATCTTCCATCCAGCAGAATCAATACCTCACTAACGTGACCACCCCGCCAACGTGACCACCTGGTCGTGGTCCCGTGGGTGGTAGCGTTACTGAGGTTCCACTGTATTTATAGAATACAGTACTACCTTAGCTGTGCAGTGCAATACATGCGTGCAGTTCATCAGTTCACCTTGCTTTTGCCTGTCGATTTAATTGCACATTGTGCAGTACCTAATGAAACGTATAATGTTCTCAAGCTAATGACGTTTACTATTGCAAATCAAACTTGATAAATAAAGAGCAACTTGAATGTGCAAAGGCATAGGTGCATTGATAATATGTTATGATGGACATACCTATTATTGTGAAGAAGAACAGATGTAATATGCTGCAAAGTATACTGGATATACTGAACAACAACAACTTGCGATTATATAACACCTCTTACACAGGGTTGCATCCCAGATTGCTTGACAGTAGCAGAGCACTACCCCAAGGGGAGATGAACGTAGGCACAGTCAAATAGGAAGGTCTTCTGGCACGACCTGAAGATGAGGAAGGAAGACGGAGGGATAGAGGAAGAGTGTTCCTGAGTTTTTGGGCCACTGATGGTGGAACGGAGGGCATGAGAGACCTGCATAAGGCCAGAGCCAGTCGAGAGTATGTAGTGGGTTGTAGGTTGGGGTGGGGGGGTTATTCAGGTCGGAGAGCTAGGGAGCTGCCATGGCATGAAGCGATTTGAAAATGTGTGTGAGGATCTTAAAGCAATCCATTCAGAGATAGGGAGCCAGTGGAGCCCGGCTAGAACTGGTGTTAATAGTAGAGTTTAGAATGGGTGAATATGCGGGCGGTGGAGTTTTGGGTAAACTGGGTCCTGTGCATGGAGGAGCTGGGGAAACTGGCAAAGAGGGCATATGAGAAGTTGAGTCAGGTGGTGATGAATGCATTCCCGAGTGTATTGGCCACGTCTGAGGTAAGATATGGTGATCTATTTGTCCACTGTAATGCTAGTTCCAGTTTTACTACATTCTTTACAAATAATTTAAACTCAACAACATAATTTTTACAATTTATCAGCCTTTAACGGAATAAATTTCTAAGTGACCTTCTTATTATGAAGGCTAGAAAGAAAATACATGTTCACTGTAACTCACATATCTCACAATATAATATAATACACACATCATAATAGCTTCAGACAACATGCATTATTCACAGCTCCCTCTCCAATGTAGATTCAATATAAAGTTTCTTGTTTGTGGTTCCAAAAAAAGGCTTATGAAAATAGTTTTTTTTATATATGTACTTAAACAAAATGTGTTAATAAACTAAGAAGAGACAAATATACAAACATTATCACAAATATGCAAATGTATATCTGTAGGTTAGGATCAAGGAGGGAGTAGGGTAGACAGTGAGAGTAGGAGGGTAGTTGATGCTCGGTCAAAGATGAAGCTTTTGAGGCATGCCTTGAAGGAGGAAAGGGAGAGAATGTCAAAGGGAATGTGGGATGTTGCTCCAGCGGGCGGCAGCAGAGAGACTGAAGGTGGGCTGGGGGGGACATGGCGCAGACCGCAGCCTACAGACCAGAGGAATTGGACAGGTTGTTAAGGGGTTGGAAGTTCAGAGAGGTAGGAAGGGTCAAGGTGATGGAGGACCTTGAAGGTGAAGACGAGAATTTTGAACTCAATCCACTGAGGGATGGGTAGCTGTGGGGCCAGGTGAAGGTGGGTGTGATGGGGTCACAGAGCCCGGTGTAGGAGAGTACATGAACTACAGAGTTCTGGATGATCTGCAGCTTGTGTAGGAAGGAGTCGGGAAGGCCATCAAGCAATGAGTTGCTATTGTCAAGCTTGGTTGTAATGAATGATGACAAAATTGAATGACTTGCAATCTAATCAAGCCTGGAAGTAGGCTACACACTGGAGTACATAGACCAGTGACAAGAGAAATTGAACACAACCTGCTAGGAATCCTCAGAGAAGCAGAGGTATATGAGCTGAGAACTGGAAATATGATTACTTATAAAAAAAAGGCACAGGGGGTCAATCCTAGGAACTGCGGGCCACAAAAACGAACAATATTAGAAGGCACATTGAAGGAAGGTCTAATAAAACATCTAACAAAATGCAAACAATCAGAGGGAGACAGTATGGATTTAGGGGATGAGGACAAGCCTGATAATCTATTGGAGTTGTATTAGAAAATGACAGATCTCCTGGGGGATTAAGAGAATTCAGTTGATGTTATATGTTGGTATTATGTCTTTGACATTGTGACATACAAGCCATTTTTTTTCAGGTTGAAAAGCACAGATTAGGAGGAAATTCAGAAGTGTACTCAAAACTGATTAATTCAAACAAAGCAAAGTCTAGTTGTTCAGCTACATGTATCGGTTTCGAAGAAGGGATTAGCAGGGTGCCTCAAGTGTCGGTTCTTGGCCTCTACTGTTTACATGAACAGATGTGGGGGCAGAAGTAAAACTGACCAAACAGACTGCACACAGAGAGTTCTGAACAGATGAAACAGTTTGATTGACAAATAATATGTTATATAAAAATAGATGAATATCAAGTAATGGATTGGGCAAGAAGAATAAACATTAGGAATATATGCACCCGAGGTCAAAGCTCATAGATTAATACCCAAGAGATGAATGTAGGGTAAAATCCTTGTCCACAGTTTGGTTACCTCTCATCTTGACTATTCCAAAGCCCTCCTCATTAGTCTCCCAGATCCACCATCCTCCACTCGGCTGGCTCTTTTCCCAATTTTGGGGTGTATAGGTAATCATAATAATAATAATAATCCTTGCATTTGATATCGCGCTTTTCACATCTTCTAGACGACTCAAAGCACTTCACAGAATATACTGTACAGTGAATTGAATGTATATTTTGTAGGCAAAATGTGGCAGCCAATTATGCACGGCGGTGGCCCACAAACAGTTATAGATTAAAATGACCAATTTATTATTGATTTTTTCTTGAGGGATTATTATCAGGTGTGTGGAGTAAGGAAACTTGCCAAAGATTTTATTCTGCCTGGAATCGAACCCAGGTCTCTTGCTTGTAAGGTGAGTGCTATAACCACTGAACCACAGGACTACCCAAGTAGGTAGTGACAAGAAGTCATGGGCTCTGGCTTACCTACTAGAGATATGTTCATTTTGGAAAGTGTTCAGTGATGTTCAACTGAATTGATTGATATGCAGTATAACACATAAAATCGGAGCTATGAGACAAGGCTAGAAATGTTTACACTAGAGAAAAGAAGATTATGCAGTCATCCTACTGACATTTTGAAGATCCTAAAGTGCATTGCATTAAACATTATAAAATATTAGAATGACGTTTATGTCATTTCCCTTGATGTCAGTGTTGCTGTGAAACCACTCCCAGTCGGTATAATTTTAAGCAGGCACTGAATATACCAATATATATTCCTATTCTTGGCTGAGGTCTTGAGTTTGAAGCTAGTTTGAAGTAAGAATGTCTTCGCAAGTTTTATATCAATAATTATTATTTTAGTGAGTAATATTGCTGTATAATAACTTATCATTATTAATTAGGGCTGGTAATATTTTTGAATGTATGAATGGGAGCTTTCTCTTGAAGATAATGCATTTCCAAAAGACTATCTGGTTTTATAACAAGGACAATGATCCTCGGTAAAATGGACAATTACATCACAGTACATTCTATATAACGTTCCATGTTGTAATGATACTGTCTCTTTCTCCCATTGCTTCAGTAAAAAGAAAATACAACTGTAAGATTCCCCCTGAGACTAATAATTTCCTCTTTCAACTGTGATTCACGCTTGCTTCACAAAAGTCTATTAGTTTATTCAAATTCCCCAGACAATTAAATTAAATGACAATTAATTTATTAAAATGACCCTGAGCAAAAGGTATTAAATGACAGTCAGTAACCTCCATGGAGTCAGAATATCAGTTACTTCAGTTATCAACCAGAAGTTTTTGGGTGCTCTTCCAAATTTTTATATCACATTAAAATAACGTCTCACACAGATCACCTTTGATTGTATCTGTTAGATCATCCAGGATAATTTAAGGGTGACTTTGCTTGTGAGTTACTGGCCTTTTGCTCTTTGAAACAACCCTTAAATTGACTGTTATAGCCAAGAGACAACACTTCCTTTATGCTATATTATTTGGTGCTATATAATTTTTGTAGCATTCTGGTGATAGAAAAACAGATTGCTGATGATTTTGACCATGTAATCATGCCTACATCACCACTGAAAATAAATCAATGATACTATCCCAGTGTGTTTGTACTACCTTGCAACATTCTACCAATCAGTAACATTTTTAAATATTCTATGCAGTTATTTTGTGTTTTTCCTCCATGTGTTTTTGTGCAGATTATCATTTATCAGTGCTCTCAGGATTTTAATGGAAACAGCATTCACTTCCACTTAGACTTCCAAGAGATTGTTCTGCTCACATGACACTGAAGAATTCACTGCTATTTTCAGACACTCATATGAATGGGACAACACAATAGATACATGTAACGTTAATCCTAATGCTGTAAAATCTTTGAGCTCTAACATACTATAGTAGATACTGTTGTCAGGCAGTCTTGTTCCCAAAAAAACACATTTATAAATCATGGCCATGCTCCTGGGAAGCACATTATAATACATAAATAATAATAATCCTGTTTTTTATGTAGTGCCTTTCACATTGGGAGGATGGCTCAAAGACTTATTGGCATACCATAAAATACAGTGACTGTGTGTCTTATGGGTGAGCTTGTCAGCCAATTTGTACACAAATGTCCCACAAACAGCTTTGAAATAAATGAACATTTTTATCCAGGGGATTGTTGGTCAGTACATCTTTTCCATCTGAACAGGTAGACTGGGACCTTAGTTTTAATTTGAAGGACAGAATTGTAGACAAGTTTGCATACCCTGATGGAAAGACCAAAAAGGGAGAGAAAATAAATATACTTTCACTGAGTCAAACCGGGTAGACGCAAGGGCTCATCATCACTCACTTACCTGTGGTGTAATACCTTTGAACCCTGTAAAAGCTTTGCGAAAGATCAAGGTAAGGAATCTAACTTATCTCAGATATCTTCATGTATGAGTTATTGGCCTTTCATTCTTTGAAACAAGCCCCAAATTAACAGCTGCAATTAAAAGTTAGCTCATCCATCATGAAAAGTCACTTTATCTTTGTCTGCAAGATGATTAGAACTGCCAATGTGAAAAAGTAACATTGTATGAGCAAAAAGGAAACATAACTTCACTAAAACAAATGGAGATTGGGTCCTTATTGGGTCCGGTTTGAAGATTTTCCTCTTCGATCGTGCCTTTTGTTCCACCCCGAACTCTTTTACCTCCCCTTCGTGTTTCACCCCTTCCCAAACACTCCCCTCCCAGCTCGGGTCACACACCTCCTGTTCAGCGCCTTGGGACGTCCTCCCGACGTGAAAGGCGCTCTATAAATGTAAATTGTTGTTGTTGTTATGATAGGGGGTGGGGGAGAGCCCATCACCTAGGAAAATGTGTGATTGGTTCCAATAGTTCAATCAATGTTTCATGATGATAATAATAGTACAGGTAAACCTCTATTTAGGATGGGGTTGCATTCCTGAAAAACTGTTCTCGGATCGAAACGTCCTGAATCGAAACGCGGTTTCCCACACGGTCCCATTATATGACCTGAGATGCGTTCTTTTCATAAAATTTTCGGACCTTAAACTCACTAAATAACATACAAAATAACAACAAAATAACACACATAGGCAAGAAGGGGATCTTGGGGTAACTGTACAGTATTGTACTTTAATTCTGGCAAACTTTAATACAGTCCTATGTTTTGATAATCTGCTTGCACCTGTAGCTGTAACACACCTTGAATTTGCCAGTATATTGTCCTTATTCTGTTTTATAGTAGTCCCCATTGATCTAGCTAGTCCTACAGCCCTCCCGACATCCGCACATTTTTTGCCAGACTCGATGCGCTTTATCACCTTCAATTTAGTATTTAAAGTGATGACTTTGCGGGGTCTCTGGCCGCTAGCGATATTACCGCTGCTCATTTCACTTACTGCTGTCTTTTCCCGACTTGCTAGAATCGCGGTAGAGGCTGTAAATCGCTCGAAGTTGCTCAGGAATGTTCAGAAATTACTGTAATACTGACATGCCGTGGTGTTGCTTCAAAATCAGCTGGCTTTTAAACAATGACGTAGCGACATTGTTCAAACGTCAGTTCAAGGCCAGTTCAAACACTTGGATACACTATATCAGGTGCGAGCACGATTTACCCACGAATACACTATGGACTATATGTATGGACAAAAAAGACGCGCCAAAAATGACTGCGATCTTCAAAATATGTACTGCGCATGCACAAAAAAGAATTTTGTTTGTTAAAACAAAACCAAGTGTCCTATATCGATAAAAAGGTGTTAAAAAATTATGTTTGTTCAATCGAAACGTCCTAAATAGAAGTGTCCTTAATCGAGGCTTACCTTTAGTTCATTTAAGTATTTATCAATTATTGAATGTGAACAAGGAGCTAAACAACTTTAGGCTTTGATTCTTCCAATGTTAGCAGGTCACCATGATTTTGCTGTGAACTGTGACTTTTATCAGAAACTGATCTGCTTCTTGAATGATGAATTACTCATTTGACTATATTGCTCTTTGACTTATTCCAATATAAAATTATTGTGCTACTGATTTACCTCATTCACTGCCATTATCATTCACACAAAATGTAAAATCTATAGTACAAAGCATTTATGATTTCCTTATATTAATATACTTGGCTTGGGCTTTATTACATATGATAGATTAAACAATTGTTGTACTGGCCAATACAGCTTTAGTATTCCGCAACCAACTCTAACGATAGAAGAGCAAAGTTTTTTAATGAAATGCAGCAGTCTTGAATAATAATCAATAGTCTGCTTAAATCATGCTTGAGATTTCCATGAATGAGCTGACTAAATTAATGCTTTTGAAGATACCCTCAATGTAAACTTACAAATGCGTTAATTTATCCATTAAGATGTGAGTCTGAAAGATATATGCACAGATCTCTCCAGAGGCAAGGTTACGCACTGATAGTTATTCTTTCAGTTGCGTTTTCAGACCAGTTTAAATAATTCTCCATTCTTTGCATGATCATTAGATGTTTTTTACAGTATTTCTCCTCATCTCAATAGAAGATGCTGACAAATGCTGGGGTACAGTTTCACAGGTACCAGATGTTATCAGGAACCTCAGGAAATGGCCATTCGTTGTGTGGGAGCTGAGATAGTTACTTGTGTTGACAGGCTATTTGATCAAGACTAACAACAACAACAACAACAAAAGTTACTTACATAACGCCTTTCACGCCAGGAGGACGTCCCAAGGCGCTGGATAGTTACTGCTCCCACCTTATGGAATGCCATCCCTCAATCCCTCCGTTTCGCCTCTTCCCTTTCCTCTTTCAAGGCCGGTTTGAAGACTTTCCTCTTCGATCGTGCCTTTTGTTCCACCCCGAACTCTTTTACCTCCCCTTCGTGTTTCACCCCTTCCCAAACACTCCCCTCCCAGCTCGGGTCACACGCCTCTTGTTCAGCACCTTGGGACGTCCTCCCGACGTGAAAGGCGCTCTATAAATGTAAATTGTTGTTGTTGTTGCTTCAGGGGATCGGGAGGGGAGGAGGGATTAGGAGGTGCCGATGGGTCCATCGAAGAGGAGAGTCTTGAGGCAGGACTTGAAGGAGGCCAGGGAGGGGGCGAGGCGGAGTGACTGCGGGATGGAGTTCCAGAGGTTAGCGGCAGAGTGGCTGAAGGATCGCCCGCCAATGGTGGGGCGGGAGGGTTGACGGACATGAAGCAGGCCAGAGCCTGCTAAGTGGAGGGGGCAGGCAGGTTGGTAAGGGGATAGGTCACAGATGTATGCTGGAGTGAGGTTCTGGAGGGTTTTAAATGTGAAGACCAGGATCTTCAATTGGATCCTCTGGATGATGGGGAGCCAGTGGAGTCGGGCAAGGGTGGGGGAGATGGGGTCACGGAGTTTGGAACGGTAGAGGACATGGGCTGCAGAGTTCTGGATTATCTGCAGCCTATGGAAGGAGGAATTGGGAAGGCCGACCAGCAGGTCGTTTGCGTAATCGAGCTGGGATGTAATGAAAGCGTGGATGAGGGTTTCAGCGGCTTTGGAGGTGAGGTAGTGGCGGAGTCGGGCAATGTTGTGGAGATGGGGAAAGGTCATTGCTTGGATGTGGGGGAGGAATGACAGTTGAGGGTCGAACAAGACACCTTGGTTCCTGGCTGGCTTGGTGAGGCAACCATGGAGGTTGATGCCATCAATGCCTGATGCAAGAAGGCGCTAACACGAGCCAATCAGTAGGGTTTCAGTCTTGCTGACGTTGAACTGTAGAAAGTTAGCTCTCATCAAGGACTTGATGTCTAACAGACATCTGTCAAGACAGTGGTAGTCCTGGAGTTGAGGGTAGAGAGAGAGAGTTGGGTATCATCCACATGCATGTGGAAGTTAGCCCCATGTCTGCGGATGATGTTACCAAGTGGGAGCATGTAGATGTTGAAAAGTAAGAAGGCCAAGGACAGAGTCCTGGGGGATGCCACAGGTGACACTGCGGGGGCTGGAAGAGAATCCGTTGGTGGAGACAACATGTAGGCAATGAGAGAGGTAGGAGTCGAACCAGGCGACGACAGGTCCGCAGAGATTGAGGATGGAGGAGAGGCAGTGAAAAAGGATGGAATGGTCGATAGTGTCGAAGGCGGCGGAGAAGTCGAGGACAAGGAGGCAGAGACGGCCCTGGTCACAGATGTTTAGAATGTCATTAGACACTTTGACCAGGGCTGTCTCACAAGTCACAAATCACAAGTGAATCAAATCTACCATCACCTAATGTTCATATGCACAATTTCCAACAGGAGTTGTAAGCAGAAGTAGGAGTAATGAGCAGACAAAGGAACTGAGCCTTATTTTAGCCTTCCTGCTCCCAGGTGGTGAGGCAGTTTACAGCCCAGCTTATGATGTTGTTAGCTCCAAGTAATTACTTTAGCAACCAATCCATTTTCAATACGATTTATATTTGTAGCACTATAAGAGTACATTGCGGTCAAAATTGTGGACCTGCATTTTCGATTGGGATTACAGATATTGTGCTTCTTTGCCAGATACTGGTCTAAATATAACTTTAATAAAGTATGATTTTAAAGATAAAAAAATTGTTCTTGGGTCTGGAATACAAAATCCCCAAAGTAACAGAAAAATAAAATTGTGATTACTTTTACAATATTGGAAGGATGCAAACCAGAGAGGAACAATTAATTTTTTAACAAGCACAAGAAGGCCTGGTACTTATTATACTGAAGCGCTTTGTGGAGTCCTGTAGTGTACTGATTAGAGTGCTCAATTCACAAGCACCTGGGAATGATTCCCAGGCAAGGCAAAATGTTAGGCAAGCTTCTTTACTCTACAGGCCTGTTTACCTACAAAAAATTGGAACCCGGTTGTTCGTCAATTGGCAGATCGCTTTTCCAGGGTAATAATCACTTCAAAATAAATAAGAGAAAACATACTAGTAATTCAGTTGCTCAATCCATGACTGTTTGTAGGGCAGTGCAGTGCAGTGTGCAATTAATTGGATTAACTAGAGGTCATAGTTTTAAAATTAGGGGTCAGCCTTTTTGCACTGAGTTGAGAAAAAACTTTCTCAATCGGGGTAGTGAATTTATGGAATTCTGTACTCCAAAAGGCTGTAGATGCTCAGTCCTTGAACATATTCAAGAGTCAAGACTGATATATTTCTTAGGAATGAAGAGATTAAGGGATATGGGGACAAGGCGGGTAGGTGGAGTTAGATTAAAAGACCATTCATGATCTTATTGAATGGCGGGGCAGGCTCAAGGGGCCACTCCTGCTCCTAATTTTTATGTTCTTATGTTCAATTGCTGCCATGTTTGCCCACAAAATATACAGTTAATTCACTTGATAATATATTATATGAAACACTCTGAGACATCTCAAAGACATGATAAGGTGCGTAGTCAAATGAAAGGATTATTATTATTTCTTTGTGTGTGAGTGAATCGGCCTGCCTGTCCCTGACGTTTTCCATGATGTCAACCAGACTCAGTTAGTTTCATTCTCCTTGTTGCCCTAAAAGATTATGAGCTCAACAGCACTATGTTGGGACTTGAGGTCACAATCTATGCCGACACCAGCACGATGAGCTACCACAACCACTACTTGTTCCCACAAAACTACTATTTTTGAGAAATAGTTTCTCCCAGTGTTCTGGCCATCAATCATCCAGATTATTTTGACATTCACCTCATGGCTGTTTACAGGAACCTCACTATGTGTAAAATGGCTGCCATATGTGCCCACGAGAAAGTCACTGTGCCTGACGTAATTATTGTAAAATGAACTGACATTATAGACATAATAAAAATGAGAATTCCTTCTTTCTCTTCTATTTCTAGGCAAGGTAAAGCTAGCCAAGAATTTACATCATCTGCTGACACAAATGTGATCATACTGTGTGAGTTGATTGCTAACTAGTTTTTTCTGACTATAAACAGTGAATCTTTGAGTTGGATTATTTGACTAAGTACTGTAATAGCTTCATTTTTTTCAGTAAACTATGTACCGTGACCACTTGAGAAAATTGCTGTTTGGAGTTTGATAAATTACAAAGTCTGATGGCTTGAGGCCCCATTAGGAGGTTTGTACAGTAATCAGATGCTTTCAATAAGCACATACAGGACTGTAAATTGTTCTAAAGACCTACAACAGGATAAATTGAAAATAAAGAGTTTTTCGTGTCTTTCACCTATACTCCATTCTCTCTAATGGTGCCATTGGCTGCTGTCTCCTTTAGTCTGTTTTGTCAAAAATTAAAGTTCCATTGGTGAAAATTTAACATTTTGTTGATTGATGGAACCCAAATCCAATAAATAAAATGTTAATTCTGGAGAGCACAGATTTTGCCTTTCTTCAGCAGATCAAAACTTAGAAGCCGTTATAGTGGCTAAAATTTACAAAACTGAAAATGCTCATTTCAAAATTAATAAGCACTCACTGGGAACTGAAAAGCTAGAAAATGTTTGTGAAAGTACGTTGTGTGAGCTGGACCCAAGACATTTCAGCTTCTGAACTGTGGCCTTCCACTGGTGCAATGATGCATGATGTTGGCTTTTGCTCACAAATAACCTGCGGTGAAAACGGAGGTGAAATTGCAAAGCATCTGGAACTTCACCAATGAGAATGGGGTTAAGGGACCTGTCTTTGGCCTTGAATGCGATAACTACAACAACAACACAAATAAAGTTACATTTGTATAGTACCTTTCACATCAGGAGGACTTCCCAAGAATGCAATAGCTATTCCTCAAATGACTTGTATACATATTCCTATGGCTACAGTTATAGATGATTTAGGATATGACAGCCATTCAGACAATTTAATCAGTGCTAATGTTACATTATTTCCATCATTATGTCCAAATATTTCTGCTTTACAACGTGTAACTCATTTTAATGGCACATTTAGGATTTAATATCCTGAAAAGTGCAACCATTAACGCAGCTACTAAGCAACAATGCATTGCTAGAGGTTCCATCTTTTCAATGAAGTGTTAAAGATCCATGACAGTATGAGACAAAACACTACCTCCGTACCTTAGCCCCAAATCATGCAGTAAATTGTTCTTTCACTTCATGATTGTATATAGGAGTGTACAAATGGGCTGCCATGTTTGCCTACAAATACACACTTGATTTGTGAAGTATTTTCAGATGTTTCAACATTTAGGGTCCAAATCATATCAAATGCAAGGATTATTATATTAATATTTCAATTTTATATTGTAATTCAATTGAACATTACTTTTATTCAATGACAATGGTGCTCATCAATGACCAACTTAAACCACACAAATTATTTTGCAACACAACAGGTTTACAAAAATCATGTGGAATCAAAGCAGAATGAATAATAATTGTGATGGCATGATTCAAAATATTGAAGAGATTCTTTTGAAAAATATAATAGTTCACAGAAAACAGTAAATGTGGCAAAAACTTCACAGAGCATCAGAAATTAGCATGAATTACATCTTGATTTGGACCCATGTTCAAACTCATTGAGTTCCTGATTTTACCTGGATAATCACAAAAGGCAGCATGAAGTGGCACTTAACCATTGCAAATTGGTAAAGACAATGTGTGAATAAGTGTGCTATTTCAGCACACTACAAAGTGACTGATTACAAAGCATTTACATGGCCTCATTTGCATAATGATTCATTCGTTCAGGAAATTTATTGGGGATTGGCAATATTGGCATGAACTAAGCAAAAATGTATCTTGTGCTGAAGGCACCACTATACTTCCTCTCATAATATTACTCTAAAAAGTACAATATTCCCGTTTATCAGTACAGTATTCACAAAAAAGTACAAACAGAATCTATCTTTGCCTTATTAGTTGAAATAGTTTAGCTCCACTAACTGGTTTTACTGGCAATCATGCATGTTCAACCATCCTCAAATATTTAAAACCCAGTAGACATGTGAGAGATAAACATTTAGTCTAGTAATTTTCTTGAAATTCCCATTAATATATGTACTGTATATACTGTATATGTAGAATAATTTAATTATTGCTGTCTTCAGAATGATGTGAATAGTTTTAACTCACAAGGTCATTTTAGTTGCACTATTGTTTCATCATTGCATTTCATGTAAGATCACAACATTAGTTTGAATGCAAAAGAACCTGGGGCTCATCCAATCTTACCTGCGATCCAATAATTACCCTGTGAGAAAAGAAACATTTCTTGGGTGTCTGTTCGGAAATTGCCCTTCACAATTCTAAACCTATGTCTTCTTTGTTCTACCTTTTTAGTGTGTTCTGAAGTATTGATCAGGGTTTACTTTTCCAATCCCATTTAAAATTTTACAAACCCCTATGAGGTCTCCTCCGAGTCATCTTCTAACACGACTGAAAAGCCTAGATTGTCTGATCATTGCTCAGACACAGTCTTGCTGTACATTAAGTCTTGTTTCATTGAAAGTCAGGATAAATGGATTAAGCATTCACACAGGGCAGGAATACAAAAACGACTTGAACTTTTGAATGTATGTAATTCATACTGAACAATTTTTTCACTATTAACATTATGCAAACATACAGAGCTGCGATAACGAGTTTGCTAAGTTTAAAATTTTGCTTGTCTTTCTGTCTAAATCACTTTTTTATATACAAAAGCTTTTTTAGATAAAGCTCTGACCCTTTCTCTGAATTTCTTTTTGGATTGCTGTTGATTTTCATCATCAACATAACCAAATAAATAGCTTACAGATTTTCCCTTGAGTATTGCCACAAACCTTTGTGGCTCTATATATTTTCAAGGACATAACAATAAGAAATGATTTATTGGCCTTTTTTGGGGGGATGGAGGGATTATTATTAGGCATGTGGAGTAAGGAAACTTGCCCAAGGTTTTGCCCTGCCTGGAATCGAACCCAGGTCTCTTGTTTGTAAAGCATGTGCTCTAACCACTGAGCTACAGGATTCCACAAGTTTACTGTGTAATTCTCTTTGTGGGACGCTGTTGAGCGTAATTGGCTGCTGCATTTTGCCCACAAAATACACACTTTACAGTATATTCAGTTTAGAGTATATTCTATGTAGTACTTCGAGATGTCTCAAAGACATGATAAGGCGCTATATCAAATGCAAGGATTATGATTATTATGTAATCTTCGCTGCATCAAGAAAGTCCCTTTCAGTAAATATATACTGTATTTCCTAGAATTACAGAATATTTCAAGTGCGAAAGAAGGCTAGTATGGCTGTGCTACTGTCTGATTTTCCCCTGTAAGATTATTTTTCCTGAAATACTTATCCCACAATAGAACCTTGAGCATATTTACCTCTACCATGGAATCAAAATCAAGTAGCCTGCTGTCTGCTCTCCATGGCTGTGGCATCTTTCCTGTAATGAGTTGCTCAAACCTCGATGCAATACTCCAAATTCAGTCAAATCAATAACCTGTACAAATTTTGCATTACCTCTTTGCTCTATATTCAATGCATTATATATAAATGCTAGAATTCTATTTAATGGGGCAATTGATTTTACACAGTACATTTAATCCCAAGTAAATTGAGACTCAAATACAGAATTCTCCACACTAGAGGTGAGATGTGCAAATATATTGTCACTGGATCTGGAACAAGCAGAACAAACTTTGTATAGTGCCATCTGTAGTTGTGTGATTGGGGCTGAATCTTGTTTTAAAGGGATGCAAATCTCTGGTATCATTTTATGAGGAGACATGAAAAATTCCCAAATGTTTACTGTCCTCTTCTACGATGAATACGATCCCACAATGCTTTTCGCAGAGATCTATTATCCCAAAATTAAATAAACATGAGAAATCTTTCAAATGTTTCGGTGAGAATATTCTCCCTCTTACATTTTTCATCGATAAAATAGACAGTCACTATATTTTACAGTATATCCTGTGTTGAAGTGCTTTGAGAAATCTCAACGATATGATTAGGTGCAAAGATTATCATCGTTATTATTATTATATGTTCTTGTCATAGTTCTGCTTGTTCCTTCACTGTCCTCCACAACTGAAGCTGGTGAATTGGTTGATCGGCTGATAAAGATGTCTTGTTACAAGAAACAGGAGCAAAGTTTGCATTTTCTCATTTGATGAGAAAATGTTTTACTCCCATTTTGTACCCTTCAGATTTCTAGAAATAACAACAACAACAATTTGGATTTGTATAGTGCTTTCAGGTCTGGAGAATGTCCCAAGTTGCAGGGTGTTGGGATCAGTGGGTGGAGGACAGGGATATTGGTAGGAGTGTGATCAGAGGTGCAGTAAAAGAGGAGGATCTTTAAAGGAGGCAACATTGTGGAGGGCTTTGAAGGCAGGATGAGAATTTTCAACTCTGCTCTCTGAGGGATGGGGAGTCGGTGGAGCCGGGAGTGATGGGTTCACGGACAGCATGGAAAGATGTCATCAAGAATGGGCTTGTAGTTCCTCCATTGAAGCCAATTACTCTAAACTCAATTCCCTGCTACTGTTTACATTGATCCACTTCAAATATCTATTCAATTCACTTTTAAAGATTGCAGTATTACGGACTCAGTATTCCTTAATCTAATGACCCTCTGGGTGACAGCATTTTTCTTAACTTCCCTTTAATTCCCCCGTGACAATCCTGAGCTTATGATTCACCAAACAGCAAAAATAAACCACCGTTCCATCAAAAAACCAACCTCTTTTTTAGACTAGCCTAACAACTCAAATGATTCCTCTGCATCCATGCTGTGATACAGGTAAGCTTCTATTTAGGATGCTTCTATTTAGAACATTTCAATTGAAGAAACATCATTTTTTAACATCTTTTGATCAATATAGGACACTTGGATTTATTTTAATGAACAAAATTTTTTGGCGCATGCGCAGTACATATTTTCAATATCGCGGTCATATTTGACACATCCTTTTTGCCCATACACAGTCCATAGTGCATTCGCGGCTAAATCCAAGCGTTTGAACTGGCCAACAGCATGTCGCTACATCATTGTTTAAAAGCCAACTGATTTTGAAGCGACATCACGCCATGTCAGTATTACATAAATTTCCGAACATTCCCGAGCAACTTAGAGCAATTTACAGACTCTACGCGATTCTAGCAGGTCGGGAAGAAACAGCAGTGAATGAAATGAGCAGCGGTAATACCGCTAGCGGCTAGAAACCCCGCAAAGCTTGAAATACCCACTTTAAATACTAAATTGGAGATAAGAAAGCGCATCGAGTCGGGCAAAAAAGGTAAAGACGTCGGGAGGGCTTTAGGGCTCGCTAGATCGACGGTGGCTACGATAAAACAGAATAAGGACAATATACTGGCAAGTTCAAGGTGTATTACAGCTACAGGTGCAAGCAGATTAGCAAAACATAGGAGTGATGTGAGGGAAAACATGGAAAGAATGCTGAGTGTCTGGATTAAGAATCAGAACCAGCGTAATATACCACTCAACACCCTGGTTATCCAAGAGAAGGCAAAATCATTGTTTAGGGAGTTAAATGATCAGGAAGGAGAAGGCTCAACGGCACAATCTTTCAGTGCTAGCAGAGGGTGGTTTCAAAGGTTTGAGAGACACTACGGGCTCCACAACATCAAGATGAGTGGGGAAGCTGCAAGTGCCACTGTCACACTGCCAGTATTAAAGTTTGTCAGTAGTGTACTGTATTAAAGTTTGCCAGTATTAAAGTACAATATTGTACAGTTACCCCAAGTACCCCTCTTGTCTATGTGTGTTAATTTGTGCGTTTTGTGTGTTATGTTGTGTGGCTTTGTGTGTTATTTAGTGGGTTTAAGGTCTGAAAATTTTGTGAAAAGAACGCTTCTCTGGTCATATAATGGGACCACATGGGAAATTGCATTTTGATTTAGGACATTTTGATCTAGATACAGTTTTTCAGGAACGCAACCCCGTCCTAAATAGAGGTTTACCTGTACTGTATATATTACCTCAGTTTGCATGTGGAGGGCAAAGACATTCACAAAATGTGTGCACGTTAGTTAGTCCTGACACAGATTTTTTTTTAAAGCATAAAGTGCTTAACTATAATATTAAGTTTTTAATG
Source organism: Hydrolagus colliei (assembly GCA_035084275.1). NCBI lineage: Eukaryota > Metazoa > Chordata > Chondrichthyes > Chimaeriformes > Chimaeridae > Hydrolagus > Hydrolagus colliei. The sequence goes on along the minus strand of CM068745.1, from coordinate 36,586,604 downwards.
CCAGATCCATTCCACATATTGCATAACGAGTTGCCAGTTCCATTTGTCAAGATCTATATAAATATCGAATGAGAAAATAATAGTACAACTTGTATTAACTTATTTTTATACCTCAGCCAATGTCATGATTCTTGCTGCAACTGAATTTAAATTGAAGCAATTTGTTATGTCAAATCTGATTTTTTTTACGAGATGCAGCGTCTGAGAGGTAAGTGATATTCACCGTGCTGAGTTTTGAAAATATAAAAGTCTAGTTAATGCTTTATGCTGGTGCTTTGATTGTGCATCGAGAACTAATGCGCAAATCAAGAAATCTGTCTAACAGAAGTGAACTAGAAGTAAATAAAATTTCTGAAAAAGATGCAACTGTGGACTTCCCCTGCTCTGCACTGTACACTAGATTTCTTTAAAAACAACAGTATCACCTTATCCAATTGAGTAACTTACAGGCTGTGGAAAGAAAGAACATGTTATGGTACATTGAAACTATTCAAGGCAAAAAATAATCTAATAGATACATAGGCAAATTTACTAAACTACATAAAGAAACAGCAAACCTGTGCTGTGTATCCCAATAGCCAGCCCGTAGTTCTATAATCACAGCTTAGAATAAACAGTCTATTTCTGTGATCATGTCAAAGTCACCTTATCTGTTGCTTCAAGTCAGATTAATCCTATCATCACATCAATTCATTTAGGGCTGGTCTCAAATGGTCTCGGGCCGACAGCAAACATATAATAATTTCCTTGACCTGCTAGGTAAATCACTGACCTGCAAAGGCTTTCCAGCACATTTTCACAATACGATAAGACAAACCATTCAGAAAATTGCAACCATTTCATAGAATGAGTGAGTAATCTGTTTGTGGTGAATCACAGTATACTTGGGTTCGAAATAAAGATTTAGGTTTGTGGGGAGCCCACTCCCCAGGACTATGCCACAATACTCAATTCTGATGATATCCCTGATGTAAAGTTCATGTTTATACATAAAACGGCATTCTAACTCCATGAATCAAGAAACCTGACCAAATAAAGTCTGGTACCTCAAGTTTTTTTTCTAACAGAAAAGCTGCCTCAATAATAGTGATCAGAGACAACTGAGGGGGACAAGGTTTAAGGTAGCTGCCATAAGAAGCAGTGCAGTGAGATAAAAGTGATCAACAGCTATATTTTTGCTGGTGATACAAAAGAAACAGATTTCCACCAATTCGTAGCATAATAATAATAATAATCCTTGCATTTGGTATAACAGTCCAGATGTCTCAAAGCACTTCACAGAATATATTTGTGAACAAAATGCGGCAGCCAATTGTGCACAGCAGTGTCCCACAAACCGTTGTGGATTGAGTGACCAAATTATTATTTTTTGGAGGGGTTATTATTCCGAATTGTGGTTGTCAAATAGAACTCATTATGAAATTACAAATTTTATGCCTATATTTTTTAATGGGATAAAAATTGCGATATTCATAAACACATTCTGTTCCTCAAGCTCCACATCGGGAGCTTGAGGAACAGAATAAGTTTGAGCATAGAGTCAAGGCTGACAATCCAAATCAGTGCTATGTCCCTTGGTACATTTAGTGTGATCAATATTAAGTCTAGCCACAAAATGGGTCAAATGTTGCTGAAATGTCCAGAGAGTGAACTGTTTTGAGCACGTATTTATGGTGCATGTTCTCATCGACTAGATTGCAATTAGCTGTAACTTTAGGTACTTGAGCCATTTTAGAACAGATTATGAACAGAAAACATTCCATTCCTGCCTGCACTGCTGCAGTTCAGACACATCCCCTGAGAGTTTGAATTTCACAAGAAAGAATTTTCAGAGCATTACATTTAAAGTTTCTGCCCCTTTTCCATTCTGCCAGATCGATGGCTTCACCCCTGATTGAGCTCATGTTTGATTTACCTCAGGGAAGCAATGAAAAGAGAAGTCTCAATTCAGCTGCAAAAAGAGAGAAATTTAATTTATTACTGTTACAATCCCTTTTGAAATATTGGAAGATCACAGGCAATTTTACTTACTAAAGTACTCAGTAAAGCAGAAACAGTAACAACGAGTAGTATAGGTGTAGTAGGAAAGGAATGAGGGATTTCACATATCCCCAAATCAGTTAATGGCTTCCCTCAGGCTCTGGGTTTGTATGTGTTATGGGTTTGAGCAGTTACTGTAAAGCCAAGTTGACGGAAGCCAGAAGATAAGAAGGCAAACTGTATATAAGGTCTTTAGTGTCCACCTGAACAAGCAAAGAGCAACTCAAATTGCTGCCTCATTTGAAAGACAGCACCTCCAAAAAAGCTGCACTGCCCTGAAGTTACCAATACTGAGCTGAAGTTTCACACCTTGGAGTTGCAGAATAAGGTGATGTTCCAATGTGGGGCTTGTTACTCATTGCATTTACATTTAGTATCACACCTTATCAGGTCAGAAGGACACCTCAAAACACTTCACAGGATTTACTGTGAAATGGAGTGTTGTATTTGTAGCCAAATTCAGCAGCACAAATTGCACACACCAATGTCTGCAAACAGCACTGAAATGAATGACCAATTTTATTTAGAGGATTGTTGGCCAGGACACTGGGAGAAACTCCCTTCTCCTTTCAAATAGTGCCATGAGATTTTTAACATCCACCTGAACAGATAGATGGGACCTTGGTTTAATGTCTAATCCGAAGGATGCCACTTCCAACAATGCAACACACTGCATTGCACTGTCAGTTTTGATTCCAAGTCCCTACATGGGGCTTCAATCCACAACCTTCTGACTCAGAGACTAGAGTGCTACCACTTAGTTTAATATCTCATCCATAGGACAGCACTACTGACAATGCAGCATATCCGAGCACTGCAACTTAGTGTCATCTTAGACCATATGAATTCAAGTCCCAATGTGGGATTTGAACCCACAACCTTCTGACTCATAGACAAGACAAATGCTACCTCTGAAACAAATGCCACAAGTTTCACAAATCCTGTTGCCTGCCCCTATGGAACTATGGAGCTCCTGTAGCTCAGTGGTTAGAGCACTCGCCTTACAAGTGTGAGACCTGTGTTCCAATCCAGGCAGATCAGGGCAAAACCTTGGGCAAGTTTCCTTACTCCACATGCCTAATAATAATCCCTCCCAAAAAAACACAATAATAAAAATTGATCATTTTAATCCATGACTGTTTGTGGTACACTGCTGTGCTCAATTGGCTGTCTCATTTTGCCCAGTCATATACAGTCAATTCACCTTACAGTATATTCTGTGAAGCACTTTGAGACGTCGATAAGATGTGAAAAGCGCTATAGCAAATACAAGGATTATTATTACAAGTAACAACTAGTGAAACGGGAAGAGGAGAAAAAGCAAAACTATTTGCAGAAAACATGCAGTCTTCTTTTAATTGCTTGATCAAGCATTTACATTCTACTCATTTGGCAATTAATTTTCTTAACTGAATACTAGGGAACGGCGATATGGGAATTTTCCGGATATGGATATATCGGTTGGCTCATATCGAGATATACCGAAATACCGATATTTTCAGTTTTTTCGTACTGCGCATGCGCGCGCGCATCGGAGTGCGCGCGCATTCCGGGTGCGCGGGCGCATTCGGGGCCTATCTTCTCAGGGGGTAAATATCTTTCTCTGTGTCTCTCACTCTCTCCATCTCTGTGTTTTTTTGTCTGTGTCTCTCTATGTCTCTCTCCCTCTCTCCTCTCTCACATCCCCCCCCATCTCTATCTATCTGTATATTATCACATCCACCCCGTCTCTCCCCCCCCCTCCCCCCCACCCGCCGTCCCTCTCTCGCACCCCCCACCCCCATCGTCTCTCTGCCCCACCACCCCCCCAGCCGTCACTTTCTCCCTCCCCCCACCCCCGCCGTCTCTCTCTCCCTCCCCACCCAGCCGTCTCTCTCCTCCTCCCCCCAGCCGTCTCTCTCCCCCTCTCCTCCCCCCCCCAGCCGTCTCTCTCCCCCTCTCCCCCCCCCCAGCCGTCTCTCTCCCCCTCTCCCCCTTAGCCGTCTCTCTCCCCCTCCCCCCCCCAGCCGTCTCTCTCCCCCTCTCCCCCCCCCAGCCGTCTCTCTCCCCCTCTCCCCCCCCCCCAGCCGTCTCTCTCCCCCTTTCCCCCTCAGCCATCTCTCTTCCCCTCTCCCCCCCAGCCGTCTCTCTCCCCCTCTCCCCCTCAGCCATCTCTCTTCCCCTCTCCCCCCCAGCCGTCTCTCTCCCCCTCTCCCCCCCCCCCAGCCATCTCTCTCCCCCTCCCCTCAGCCGTCTATCTCCCCCTCCCCCCAGCCATCTCTCTCCCCCTCTCCTCCTCCCCCCAGCCGTCTCTCTCCCCCTCTCCTCCCCACCCAGCCATCTCTCCCCCTCTCCTCCCCCCCCCCACCGTCTCTCTCCCCCTCTCCCCCCCTAGCCGTCTCTCTCCCCGTCTCCCCACCCCAGCCGTCTATCTCCCCCTCCCCCCAGCCGTCTCTCTCCCCCTCACCCCCCCCCCAGCCGTCTCTCTCCCCCTCACCCCCCCCCCCACCCACAGCCGTCTCTCTCCCTCCACCCCTTGCATACCTGTATATTGTATTCGAGGACTATGAATACAAGATGGTGGCTTTGCACCTCGGTCTGTACATTGTGTATAGAGATGAGCATTCTGGGTCTTGTAGTTGATTGTGCTCGCATCCCGATTTTTTACCTCGATATATCGTTTTTCGATATATCGGTATTTTTAAAATGTCTATATCGGCATATCGATAATAAAATCATATCGGGTTTTAGCGATATACCGATATATCGCCGTTCCCTACTGAATACACAAAATTAATACAATGCTGTAAACGTTTCAGTTTTCACCAATATCATTTTGGTGAGTAGGAACACACTTACCATGCATCACGAGAAGAGATGAAAGCTGATCAATTGTTGCCATTTGACTTGCTCTAACTAATTTGCTTCTCTTTGTGTAAAATCATATCAACGTAATGTTAATATTCTGGTGGGAGAAAGACTGACAAAAAAAAGCACACGCTGAAATACACTAACATGTAACATGTCAAGGAGAAAACTATTGTATATTTCCCCCAGTACATTGCCACTAGCTGCACAAAATATGTATAGGAATTTTTTCCACTCATAGTCGGCAGGGAAAAATCCACCCTTTGTTCTTGTATGAATTCTGGGAGTGTAAGTATTCATCCAACTGACACTAAATCCCAGAGATTTAAGTACATTATAATAACTGCACATTATAAGCAAACCCTTTATCTTTGTGACTCAAATTTAGGGTTAGCTCAAATTTAACAACCAAGAGCATTTATTAGAGGCAATGCTGAAATTAAAGTGATGAGGACATGTGCAGTTTATCACGGTATTCAAGAACCACCACAATCCCTTGTAGGTCAGTCATTAAATGTTTAACTGTAATGAAATCTCCAATTTCATGTGAGTCACCAAGTCTATACTGCAATAGTCTCTCTACAGTTACACAAAGTTATTTTCTTATGTATCTTGTTGCCTGCAATTGCTGGAAATACACAGAGTAGATTTACCACTCTCTGAAGAGGAGTAGTATTGCTGGCTTTTGGACTAGAAATTTGCAGTTCTGAGTATGGTACGTCAAGCACACACTCATCTTGGAACAGTCTGAAAGAAAAAGCTTGATGAGTACTAGATAAACTAGAACTCAACATGTTCCATATTGCTGCAAATAGATTCTGACTCAGTCACCTACAACAGATACAGGTACGGTACTTTCCAATATTGAAGGAGTCCTTGCCCCCTCCCACACACGCACACACACAGTCACACACACAATAGATGACAAGAGTTGTTTGGTTGCAGGAAACTCCCTAGAAAAGTATTACCAGAGCACAACCATTAATGTCAAGATAAAAATAAAGATTAGCAATGTGATGGAATAATTGCATTCCCAGTCGTAATACCATATCCTCCTCTATTACAACTATGAGGTTTTTGCTCAGGTCATGTATGCAATTCCCATAAGCAGTCTGCTTTTCCAATAAATTAGAATCAGGTCTTTTCAGTGATTCCATGCAGTGCTCCTTTACAAGAACAACATAATTAATACATCACACAGTTTCTAGCTGTGCAGCTAGTCTCTATCACAAGACAGAAACACAACAATCTAACACTGACAGTTAAACCAAAATAAGTTTGTTTACAGACAGAAAAATTAAACAAAGCTATCTTGAAATAGTATACACAAAAGCAGCAATGCTATGCAGTAAGAGAATTCAATCAAAAAGCTTGATTGGCGAATGGAGATACTTCTTTGAAGAAACTGAGACAAGCAGCCCTGAAGTCCATTTGCTTTCCCCAGACCTGATGGTCAAAATCTGGAGGAAACTGCTCTTTACTGTAACATCAAGTGATTTTTTAAAATATAATTGATTTTTGTCAATTTTTTGGTGAATCATTAAAAACAAATTCACCCCAAACTTAATTTCTTCAACCCAAATTTGCTGATTTTTATTCAACATCTGTGATTGTGTGATGCATGTGCAGGTAATCCAGTTCTGGCAATGTATACACATCGTGAAACTCATTGTGCAGGGTGCAGAAATACAGTACAGTATATAGATCCAATTTACGTAAGTGTATAATTCTACAAGCAGATGTTTAAAAATCTTTTTTTTCCAAAACAAATTTCCACAACACCTTCCAGTGAGAGAAAGTGTGTAACACATGGGATGAATATGTTGGAAGGGCTTTCAAAGATGAGAGGGAACACCAAGTAGGGAACAAAGGAAGGAGAACTCAAGGTTGGTGATGAAGACACAGAAAAAGAGATGGATTTTTGAGAAGACTCTGAAGGAATAGGGGAAGTTTCAAGGCAAGTAAAATATACAGGGTGAAGAATGATTAATACGAACAATATATTTATGTTGGTGCTGCTAAATTTAGTTGGCTGCACCCCAAGAAAGTAACAACAGTCAGATTGTAGGTGGGAAAAAAGAAGTAGAAAGGAATCCTGGAAACATTAATCACAATTCCAAGCACTCACATTTTGAACAAAAATGTAACAGCATTTTAGCGAAGTGTAAGAGAACTTTAACATGACAAACAAGATTTATTGACTTTGTTGTGTTAATGAAATCCACCCAAACAAGATGCAGCTAAAAATAAAGCAAAGAAGAAGACTTGCTGATGTTTTCAATCTGAAGCAAACCCTATAATATGCAGAATAATAAACCGTATCACATTTGTTCTTGGCAAAGCTGCTCCTTGGCTGAAAGCAGAATGGAAAGATTGTGAGATTTCCACACTGCTACCCATGTCCTTTGAATGTTCCCCAACAAAAAACAGTTGCCCGATAACAGGATAATAGCTTTAAAACAGGTTTGTGTTACTTCATGCGAAAGACATCCAGGGCAATGCCAGAAACTAAATAACGTACAGGACAGGATTAGAAATAAAGTAGTGCGTGCCACTGTTATTCCTTCCTTATCTTGCCATAAATTCAAAATGCCAACTCTGAAAAAAACTATTTGCTAACCTACATTGTATGCATGATATTGATTAGGAGATGGCACATTTTCATTATCCTAATTTTTTACTAACTTTTTTCATTTAAAACTGAACAAGTGGACGTCTAGCTTTCAGCCTTTCATACAAAAACCATTAATCACCCGTACGACAAGCTCCCAAGACACAGTTGCTTTCCTCAATGCCAGAAAGCCCTTGGTACCTGCCATACAATGTAATTTAATTGTAGGGCATCCTAACCAGGTTAATTCTACCTCATCCAATGTCCAGATATACATGTTTTTTAATACTGTATAGAAAGGTTACCAGATAATGGTTGAACTCTAGATTTTTTCCTCCTCCTGAGCCTTAGGATACTGAACTCAATTTGCAACACCTTTATTGCCACCACAGTTGCCATCAATTTATGTAGCAAACTTAAAAAATGAACAACAGCACTCATTTATGAAATACAGTATAGCAGCTTGCACTTAAGGAGAATGTCTCAAAGCACTTCACAGGATATACTGTAAAGTGTAATGTTGTATAAACAAATGCATCAGCCAATGTCCTCAAAACAGCCATGAAGTGAATGTCTAATCTCATATGAGGACTTATTGGCCAGAACAAGGAAAAAAAATTCAAATTATGCCAATTATTTTTAAAAGTTTCACATCTCAGGTCAATTTCTCAATAGAAAGTGTCACCTCGAACAATGTAGCATTACCCATACCACTACATAAGCCTATCAGCATGGGCTATAGGTGCTCGACGAACTGGCATGGATCTTAATCCCACAACTTTATGATTCAGAGGCAACAGCGAAACCAACTGACACACAAATAACGGGTCCAAATGGCCTAAAACCAACCCAGGAATATTATCTTACACTGATCACAAATCTGTCTAGTTGACACATTTTTAGAATTTTATTCAAAAAACAAAGCAAAAAGATTACTATTATTGATGATCAACACAAAAAAAAGAACCATCCCGATATGGAATATTTTACATAGCTTTACGTTATCAATCAATCAAAAGAAAAATAAATGCATCCCTTTTATGTGACAGGATATTGTAGCAGTCACTAAATACTGAGGCATAACTGAGCAGTCAGTGAGTTATTAAGAATCGAATAGCTTTCAGTTAAATTCAATCTGTGGCACATTAATTATCAACCGTAATGACCCCTCCCCACTGGCGCCCCATGCCCTCTGCCTGGGGATAATTAAAATTAGTTACTTTGCTTGTTACGCTTGAAAAGAAATATGAAAAGGTGTTGGGAATGAGCAAGCATGTGGGATTCAACCAGGAGAAAAATACCAGCGCAAACCTAATGGGCCGAATCATGTGTTTCTGTGCTTTAACGTTTCATGATATGGTGGATAACAAAAGCTCCACAATTATGGAATTAATAGAAATGTTCCTCGGATATTTTCACATCTTGACAAATGTGGTGAGTGAGGGCCAGGAAAGAGGTGGGAGGAACTCTGAGCTGTACTTTAACATGTGGTGCTAATGTATGTTGCACACATGTTTCAAGTCTGTCTCCAGGTGGGCCTTGTTGTTCCATGAAATAAATTGGAAAATAACTGAGTATGTAACCAAATAGATATCTATGTACACAATCTATGCTGACAATGCAATACTGAGAGAATGCTACGCTATTGGAGATGCAGTTCTTCAGATGAGACAATATATGGAGGCCCCTTCTACTTGTTCAGATAGATCTTAAAAGATTCCATGGAACTATTAATGTCCTGGTCAATAATTCCAGATAAAATTGATCATTTTTATGGTTTATAGTTCTTAGTAAAGCATTACTAGGTGTAAACTGGCTACCGCAAATATACATACTTTGCACTTAACAGTAAGAGACATTTCAATGATGTCATTACATGCTATATCAAATTAAATCAATGATTATTATTACCAATTCAGCTGTATAATATGGAGAGTTAATCTCCATCATCCACACAGGAATGTACCACCATAGAATATGCATTGCATTAATGAATTTCCTTTTATATATATCTTGATAGTGTATGAGAGCGATTGATTTAAAACAGAGTACAGGTAGATCCCGCTTAACGAAGGGGTTAGGGACTTCAAAACTCCTCGTAAAGCGAGAATTTCATTAAGTGGGTGGGAGATCCCTACTGTGTTTCTGTATGTGAAAAAAATCTGTTTCGTTCCCAGCGGTGCCAAGCGCGAACATTTGCGGTGTATCAGCGAAGGCCTAAAGTAGGTAGAACTGCTATTGAAGGCTGCAATACTTTAATTCCAAGATGAAAGAATACAAGATGAAAATGTTTGTTTTGTTTACCTGAAGAGTACTTTATTTAGTAAATTTTTAACACAATACAGTAACAAAACAAAAGTTCCTGTACTTCCCATAATAAGATGAGGTGAGGAGTAGGGAGGAGGTCTTCGTTTTAATTGTTGCTGGAGGAGGAGGGGGAGGAGAAAAAGGCTGGAGAATTAGGAGGATCCGGTGAGAAAGCAATAGGTTCTGTATAGTCAGAGGACGTACTTGGTACTGGTTCTTTGGATGATGTTGGCTTAAAGAAACTGTCGATAGAAAACTGTCGACAGTTTTTCTTCTTTTCTTCATACAATTCTTGGTAGCAACGAATAGTTTGCTCGATGACAAGGGCAACCTTAATGCTACAATCCATTTCAGGATCGTTGTCTTTGCAAATATTAATTGCTTTATCTATTTTCGAAATAAAAGCTTTAAAAACTTTCAAACTAAGAATCTTAGGCTCCTCACATAAATCATCAGCCTCAGCTGTCTGTTCCTTCATTAAATCCTGATCTTCTTTAGTTGTAAGTTTTCCAGGGGCCGATTTCTCATTATGGAGATGTAGGTCTTCTCAGGTAACTTCTTCCAATTAAGCCCTGTTTCATCGAAGTTGAAAATTTGTTGCGCTGTATAACCTCCCTCCTTAATGATTTTTCTAAGTTCATCTGTATAATGTTTGGCAGCAGCAACATCTGCATTAGCAGCTTCCCCGCACATCTTGATAGAATGTAGCTTGTATCACTTTAGAAAATGATCAAGCCATCCGTTGCTAGCAGCAAAAGTCTCCGCTGGCTTTTTCCGAGTAGCGTCATGTGGTTGTCTAGCATCCTGCCGCTTAAGCTCCTCCCATACTGTAAGGGCCTTCTCTTGGATTATACTAGCGGAGAGGGGGCAATGGCGTTCGTTCTGGTCTTCGATCCATCTTCATTTCCAACCTGATGGACTTCCTTTTCTTCGAGGGTGTTTGCGATGTTGCTAATGGGCACTTAGGTGGCATACTGAAGTAAGCGTATGTAGCCTTGTCGACTGAGACCGAGCGTGTGTTGCGGGGGCAGCCAGGTGATGAGAAGTGCACGAGATTTAAACTTTCACTATAGCGAACGCAGCCTTCGCTAAGTGCATAGGAGGTACAAATACAAACCCTCGTTATAGTGAATTTTCGGTAACCGGGCGTTTGGTAAGCAGGGTTTACCTGTATATACTTTAGGAACTTTGGAAAACTAACTCCCAATTTGAAATTGAATGTAAGCATTTAACACATTTTTGTTCAATATTAAGTTTTATGAAAAGTTGTTTTTACATGCTGAGACTGGGTGGAACATTGGGTCTGAGGGAAATTTATGTCTTGTCAGCCATTATGTCTTGTCTTCCTTCATGACTAGAATGGCTGACGAGACACAAATTTCCTTTAATTCATTTTGAACCATTGTATCGCTATGGTGGAGTTATATCAGCCAGAAACAGGTAGCTCAATAGTTAGTCGAATTATCAGCATTATGAAGCACGATACAGTCTAAGCACTGTAACAGAAACCACATTTGCTGCAGCAAAAACCTCTGAAAGCCAAGACAGGTGTGTTCAGTTTAATTCAAGCTATAATCGGAATCAGTAACAGCAATAAACTGAAGCATCACTTGACATCACACAACATTCAAGCACAGTCAAGTGTCTCGTAGGACCACAGTGACCTGCTTGTGTGTACTGCACAGAATTGGACCTTCTTGAAATGAACAAACTAAGAATTATTTGCCATGTTATGCTCACAGATGACATTGAGGAAAGGTTAACAGGTGAGAGCTCAGAGTGGTATCAAGCTCCTCCAAATGAACATTCATTAGTTTTTGATGCAAGTTGAACCATATCCATTCAGTGGAGTTCAGGAAGCAGAGATACTAACACTTAGCAAGTTCTCATTGGATCGTGTAAATGCAGGACTCCTTTAATTTTTAAACAATGTCAGTCATGTCCCGACCTAACTGTTCAGTGCCTTGGGACGTCCTCCCGACGTGAAAGGCGCTCTATAAATGTAATATTGTTGTTGTTATTACTTAACTAAAGATAAAGACATTAAACAGCTTGTCAAGATCATTACCTAAACAATTAGCACTAACTACATTGAGATGACATAACCACTACAAGTTCAGAAATGCATAAATGCTTGATAACCTCGGATTTTTAACAAGACCCAAGGTAATGTAATGCTCAATATAGTCAAAAAGTACAACTCTTAATATACAGCCAAATAATTCCTCATTACAATGCTGCTATTTTCAATAATGTGCAAATACAGCAAATCCGAGTTAAAAGGGAGCAGCTTCCAGCTACGTCAAATCTTCACACAGTGGATTATACTTACAATGCTCTTCAGACTCTTCATACCACAACATTTGTGACTATTACAGAATATAAGGCACGGATGCAAAGTTTTCAAACTCCAAACATGAGTGTTGCGAGGTTGTGCTGAACTCTGAAGCGCTTTATAATCCAAACACTGACCATTTAGCTCTGTCCCTTGGCAGCTTATATAACTGTGTTACAAAAATGTAACTGTCCTTGAAAGAAGACCCCTGTAAGCCGCACTGGTGGTGCCCTGCACTGTGTTGCTGAAGTCACTGATGTTGATACTGCTGAGGCCCCAACATGTTTTAAATTCCAGACCCTGCGCAGAAGCAATGAACTACTTCCCCAAAAGTACAGCTACCCACATCACAACTTCCTCAGCACTGTACATATATGGTTATGCTCTTGTTGTGACCTAAATAACAGCTTCAAACAGTGAAGGACAGCTGCCTCCTTAGTTTTAGCAAAACAATAATGTATTCTCCTATGGAGAAGCTCTGCCCTCCCAACATATTTATTATTACAGTATTGTAATTACAGATACACGCAGCAAGAAAGTCACACAGGCCTCAGTGAATCATCAATTCCACACTGTGAAAGGCTGCTGTTATGAACGCATTTTGTTCTGTCTAAATATAAACTTGTATATTGCACAGGCAAGACATGTTTGTTTGCGTACATTTAATCTTTCTCGTAGTTTTGTACTGTATTACAAATGCCTAAAAACGTGGTTTATATTTGAAAAAGATGATCTGAAGAAACCGTTAAAGGTTGAGAGTCTGCCACCACCCATGTATTAAAGATATATCTTTCGGCGGACTCCATTTTGTAAACCAAATCCGGGGACAAATATTTAAAAAATTGATCTCACCACAATTCCTGAAGCTGGCAGTAATGGAAAAGCTTGATGGATTAATTGCTGCATTTCTTGGAAAGGTATATCTGAATTTTAATGTTCTTGCTCAGTTTGTTGCTGAACTCAAGACAGAGCAAATTTGGCCAGAGGTACAATACCTCATCCAGGGACCATCCCCGAAAATCAGGGACATATGGTCATCCTCGCCATCACCTACTTATTAAAGCAGAATCAACAACAACAACAAAATTACATTTATAAAGCGCCTTTCACATCAGGAGGAAGTGAAAGAAAGAATCAAGATCTATAAAATAAATCAATGTGCTCTCACTGCAACTGAATTGTCACAAAAATATTCTGTTTATTATTAAGTTTGGTCATTTATCAATGGTTCATTTCGAATGGCACCCACCATGTTCACATACTCTTTTAGAAGTGTGGCATTCATCAGCATTCACTCAGTTTCCAGTATCATGTTGAACATGAGAACAAAGCGTGCTAGCCTTAGCTCCTACATCAATAATCCATATCGATTCATAATAATTATCTGCATATCATTTTCTGTAAATGATATTGTAGTTGACTGCCAGGCCTGTGTTATTTTTGAAAGCAAAATGGATAAGGTCAAGGTGGGGACAACAGACTTCTCTCCCCCTAGGACTAAAGAGAAAAATCAGACTAGGAAGGGTCAGCACATCATGCACATTTGGAGGGAAACTTAACAGACCAAGGAGTCAACTATCTGCCCATTCTCTAACTGGAGGCATGGTACTTCTAGGCTTACAGCAGGGTGATCCAACTTTTCAGCTGCTGAGGCCAGGATGCCCTGTTTGAGAAATGTCCACAGGACGCAGAAGCCATATTTTTGTATTTCCCTTCCAGAAACATCCAATTTACACACTGCCCTTTTCATGTCAGAAGGATGTCTCAAAGCGCGCAAAACAGTCAACTGTGCATCTGAGCTGCAGTTGGGAGCTGAGAGAGGTGGGATGAGGGGGGGAAAGGATGATTGAAAGCGTGATGTGCCTTGAGAGTGGGGGAGGGAGGGAGCGAGCGAGTCAGAAATACTCTCTTATCCACCCTTTCTTCATAATGACTTTCACACACCCTCTCTCTTACGTTCACTCTATTTATATCTTTCTCCCCTTCTCTCTCCCTCAATTACTTTATTTCTCTCAGTGCAAGGCTCACTGGCAATGGCAGGAGTCAGCAGTTGGTGAAGAGGCTTGAGAGCATTGAGCTGGAGAGAAGGAAAACAATCCTGCTGATCTGTCAGGAGCTCCTGTGACTCAGTGGTTAGAGCATTTGTCTTGCAAGCTGAGGAGATCAAGCTGGGGAGACCTGTGTTCGAATCCAGGCAGGTCAGGGTGAAACCTTGGGCAAGTTTCCTTGCTCCACACGCCTAATAATAATCCCTCCAAAAAAACCACAATAATAAAATTGGTCATTTCAATCCACGACTGTTTGTGGGATACTGCTGTGCGCAATTAGCTGCCGCGATTCGCCCACAAATATATACAGTCAATTCACTTTACAGTATATTCGTAAAGCGCTTTGGGACGTTGATAAGATGTGGAAAGCGCTATATCAAATGCAAGGATTATTATTATTATATAATAAACCCTTCCAAGCTAAGGGGAAGGCGAGCAGGTCTCCTTACCAACCCTGTCCTCCCAACCGTCGGATCCTGCACTGCCAAGAGGAGCCACTTTATCGGAGAGTTAGGGAGTGGGCAGCCCGGTGAAATCATCCACTGACTTATAGGATAATAACTAATGGCAGGGAGAAGGCAGCAAAAGCTCAGCCTTTAAAGTTTGATGTTTCGAAGTATTACTGCTTCAAAATGTTACCAAATGTTGTTATGGAACAGTAGCGTCTAATAGTAATAATCTTTAGATTTTGTACAGTGCCTTTCATGTCAGGACATCCTAAAACACTTCATAGAATATACTGTAACTGATTTGTGGGAGAATGCAACACAAAATGCTTCAATTAATCGAATAAGACTAACGAATCTTAAAATAACAACTTGTGTTTATATAACATGTGAAAGGTGCTATATAAATGCAAGTTGTCATTGTTGTTGTACAGTGATTCCAATATATCACAACCACAATTCATTATTGCTGCCTCCAGTGTGCCCACTGAATAAAGGATTATTCTGGTCACTGTAGAGTTTTGAGGAAATTTGCTCAGCCTTGTCTCCTTGACAAGAACATGAAAATCATGTGCAACCACCATTGGGAGACAAAGATGCATCACTTTAATTCAACACTGTTACTTTCCAGTGGGACTAAAGAGAATCAAACTGGCTCTAAGTTTTGGAACATTGTTTGCATTGCTGTGTATAATTGGCTACTACTACAATAACAACAACAACTTCGATTTATATAGCGCCATCTACGCCGGACGGCATCTCAGAATGCTTCACAATAACGGATCCCGGGCCCAAGCCAGGGAGAGGGGGAAAAAGATGACCGAAGGCGCGGTCGAAAAGAAATGTCTTCAGCTGAGACCTGAAACTAGGAAGAGAAGTGGAGAGGCGAAAGGAGTTCCAGAGTTTCAGGGCGTAGTGGCTGAAGGCACAGCCGCCGATAGTTGAACGGAGGATTCGGGGGACAAAGAGGAGACCAGAACCGGAGGAGAGAAGGCAACGGGTGCTGTGTTGGGGAGAGAAGAAGTCAGAGAGGTAGGGGGTGGAGAGACTTGAAAACAAGAGTGAGGATCTTAAAATCGATTCTCTCCAGGACAGGGAGCCAGTGAAGTCTGGCAAGGACTGGGGTAATTGGGGAACGAAGTTTGGTGTGGGTGAGAACGCAGGTGGCAGAGTTCTGAATGAGCTGAATTTTATGGATTTTATAGCTACCATGTAGTGTCCGGCGATATGGAATTTTTCCAATATCGATATATCAGTGGGCTCATATTGTACCGATATATCGATATCACCAGGTTTTTTTATCCTGTGTATGCATGCGCATTCGGATATGAGTGCGCATTCGGGTGTGAGCGCACATTCCGATGCACATGCGCATTCCGATATGCGTGCTCTACGCCCAGGAGGTTTGCAATGCCGGCGACAAGGTATGTTGAAAAAGTTTGTATTATACCGATATAACTGATATAACGCCGGACACTATATACCGATGTTTTGTGATATACCGATTTTTTTTACACCACATTTTTCGATATACCGATATATTCAAATTTCCAATATTGGCATATCGATATGAAAAATTATACCGATATATTGATATATCGCCGGACACTACTACCACGCTTCAACGACAACAACAAAATTATATTTATAGAGCGCCTTTCACGTCGGGAGGACGTCCCAAGGTGCTGAATAAAGGGTTATTCTGGTCACTGTAGAAAATACTGTGAAAAAACATTATACATTAAATACAGTGAAGCATTTTCCGAGACTTTGCGACAGAAACAAAGCTTTATCAAATGCAAGTATTATTATAATCGTGACTCTATCTGAACCATTTATATTCGGAGAGTACAATTACTTCCTTTAGCTTGTGAATAGAATAGATCTGTAACTGGTTAGCACTGAAAAGCTTTGTGAAAAGGATCTAGGGAATCAGAGACCTTTCTCAAACTCCAACTGGATCAAATCTTTCTTACAACTTCCTCTTAATCTTGCACATACACACCGGCAATACAATGGAAATAAAAAAAATTAGAAATGTGTAAAATTGCCTCAGACAGAAAGGAAACCATCACTGGGACATTTTCACTAACCAGTGCCGGTTGATGAAGATTGAGGCAGAATAGCGTCTTCTTAGCAGCAAAGATAAGAAACCATTGAATGGAACATAAATTGATTTTCTCAAGGAAAGAAAATAATACTGCTAGGAAAAGGGATCAACCAAAAAGACTATGTGGAGTTGTCGGAATAAAAACAATTCATACTTGCAGAAGATAATGAATATCTCACAGTGAGATTTATGACACTAACTATCCAGTCATTTTGATATATAATTGATATATCCCAGTGCCTTGGTATATCCTCCCGACGTGAACTGCACAATTCAAATGTAATTTTGTTGTTGTTGTCTGTTGTTATGAAGACAAATGTTTACCCACTGGTGGATTTGCTGCCTTAAATTAATTCCGGCAGTATATTGGTTGCTGTTAATAATGCAGTCTGTATCACTGTCAACCATTATGCAATTGCTACATTGAGCGTTGGAAAGAGGTAAAAAGTGAATGGTGATTTATGAGCATAAGTTATATTTCATTCAATGTCTAATTGATGAAAAACTATTTTTTCCCACCTCAGAACAAGTTCAATACATTTAAGATATATTACACTTTAAACACCATACAGTACATTACATATTGTTTACAGCATATAATGCACTACACATCACATACCACAGTATAGCTAAGTATCATATATAATTTACACTGCACCATTCACAATATATTACAGTAGTAAATAATAATCCCTACATTTGGAAGAGCAGTTTTCATATCTTCTGGATAATAATAATCCTTGGATTTGATATAGTGCTTTTCATGTCTTCTAGATCAAAGAGCTTCACAGAACATACTGTTTATTTTGACTGTATATTTTGTGGGTGAAACATGGCAGCCAATTGCGCACAGCAGTACCCACAAACCATTGTGGATTGAAATTACCCATTTATTATTATGCTTTTTTAAAGAGGGACTATAATCAAACATGTGGAAAAATGAAACTTGCCCAAGGTTTCGCCCTGCCTGGAATCGAACCCAGGTCTCTCACTTGCAAGGCAAGTGCTCTAACCACTGAGCTACAGAACTCCTCAAAAGATTGCAGAATGCACAGTCATTCCACCTTACAGTATATCCTATGAAGTTCTTTAAGATGTCTTTCCCACCATACAAGATATTGTATCAAAGTTGTAGTTACAATGGCCAAAATACATTCTCTGCTTGTAAAGAACAGCCATAATAGTTATAACTGGAAATGGTAGATAAAAATATTTCTATAAATTCAAAAACAAATGTGCTAAATCTTTTCTAATAGCAACAGAAGATATTTTTTGTGGCAACTAACAATTTGATAGCTTTCATTCAAATTTCATTGTTTTCTGAGTACTTTTCCTCCCGTACTGCGTAAGGGTGAATAATAAGATAAAGTAAATCGCCTTCATAAGTTGAATACATTAATGAATTCACAACTTCTCAACAGAGAAAATTGCTGTGCGTTGCAATGAGCTCTAATAGTAACTGGAAGGATAAAGATCAACATTTCAATGCTTCTAAACAGCATTAATATGTTTTGTGCATAAAATCTGTTAAGTGTGCAATTTCTATTCTATTTCCAAAGACTGGGTGTAAAGCCCTCATTACATTGGCACATTGGTTGTGTCCAAAGCGAGTTTGAAGATTTCAGCACTGCGAATTGTTGCCTGAATCCCTGATGGTTCAGAGCCTTCGGACGGCCTCCCGAAATGAAAGGTGCAATACAAATGTAATTTGTTCTAGCTGCTATTTGTTGCTGCTGAATTCAGAACATTGCAATGCAGAATAACTGCGCCAGAGGTATTACATCAAATCTGCCATGAAATGCTGCAATTTTCATCCCATGATTCTGATCAAGATAGATTCTGTTATTACATCTTTTGAACTTTACTGAATTATAAAAATTGTTATTTATCCCCAATGAAACCTACAATGGATAGAACTGATATTTCATTGCAAATCAAATAAATATTCCTTCTTGTGATCTCAATGTGTTGGTTCGATGTTGCAAATTAGAATAAACTTGTATTGAAAACATCATGATCTATTTATCACCTCTCAGAAGACAGCACCAGGTTCCTTGTTCAATTACCTCCATGGGATCACCTCACCTCTGCAACCTCCTTTAACCACACTGACCCAGATGCTACCTTTGTTCAACTGACCTGCTCCACAGCCCCCACCCTATTCTCCCCATTGACAGGTCGGCTTTTCCCTTCCCTGCACCCCATGCCTTCCACCCCAGCTCAGATGCCCATCCAGCTTTGGCAAGTGCTTTGAGAAATCCTCCCATTGTGAAAGACACAACATAAGTGTTAATTGCATTGTATTATCGAAAAGGATATCTGACTGAGATTCCTCACCATAAAGTAATAATTGTGAATTACATTTCTGAATTACTGTGTTAGTGCCATATTTTAACTCCTTGGATGATGTGAGGTACAAATTAAAAATAAGACCATCTTAACGATTAAAGTCTTGATTATTACTTTTGTACAACCCAAAATTTTGGGCAATTAATTTTGTTAAGATGCACCCAATAGCACAGGTATTTTCATTATGTTTCAGGGTTGATCAGAGGTTAAAATAAAACATGTTTTAATCTCTTCTGTCATATTCCTTATTCCATATTACTGGAATTTAGAGTTGTTTTTATACAGATATTGTAATAAAATTAATGCTTGTGGTCTACACGGCACAGCAAAAAGGAAATTTGCACAGCAGAGGTGGAAATTTGATTGTAAAGATTTTAGAAAATGTATTAAAAAAAATTGATCCATAAAAGCATTTAAAAATCAACTTTGTTATGAGGCTATAAGAATTGACCACACTGGCAGAGTGCCAATGACAGAAGATGAAAGCTTTCATTTGCTAGCAGATGCATTTTTATGCAAGCTTTAATGCAATTTATTCTGTTTATACTATAACTCTGGTAAAATAAACAAAAAAGATCATTTACTAAAATGATTACTGCAATTAACCACAAATAACAGTTTATTCCATGCAGGTCAGTTTATTCCATAGAGGTCAAACCAAATTTCATTAAACAATGTTTCTGAATGCAATTGCACTGAATTAATACTATTTTGCTTGATTAAACTTTCGGAAAATTCTACAACTCTAAAATATTTCAGATGTTAAGCATGTAGCACATACCATATTCATTTTCCTCATTATTGTGTCATTGAAGTAGTAATAATAATCATTCTTACATCTGATGTAAGAATTATAGTATGAATTCATAGATGTTTCACATTGGAAGGCCATCTCAAAGTGCTTCATGGGTTTTAATGTAAAGTTTAGTGACAGTGAAATTTGTAGGCAAACAGAATAACATCAGAACCCACTGGATGCATCATGCACCCAGGTAATCCTTGGTTAGTATAAACAGACATAAGAACATAAGAAAGCAATCTTCATCTGGTGGACAAGTAAGTAAAGGGCGGTTCAAGGTATTACAGGTCAGTAGGACTCGGGTTTGAATCCTGATCAATGCTGAATTGCCTGAACTCAATCAGGGCAACACTTGGGAAGTTACAATTAATTTCATTGCGACTCAGTTAGGGAGGGGAAAATCTGCCAGGACTCACATTCTGAACACCTAACATTTCCCTGATTTTAGCTTTAAGATGACTCTATTAAAAATTAAGACTGAGCAGAATTAAAAAAATTAAAAAGCTGCCACAATAATTGACCACATTTGCCAAGAATTGGGAATCCACCACATTATTTCAAATATAACATGTAATGAGCCCGAACAACACTTTTCAACCTTCAGTCGAATCCTCTCAACATGTTACTGTATGTTAGTAGGCTTGCTGATAACATTGAAACAATTTGAATTTAGTTAAATTGTTTGTTTATAGTAAAATCCGTAACAATTTTTAAAATTTATTTGTAAATAATTTTATATGGATCATTTGGGTATAACCTTTCTGTCAAATTAATAGTATTCCTACAATCATTGGCTATGCCCAGTTTTATCTATAGAAGATAGGAGAGACAACCCGCGAGTAACTGACATTGTCACATCACTGACAGCAACCAGATAGGAACTGATTTATTTCAAGATAAAGTTAAAAACATTCATGAGGCTCAGATTGAAAGTGATTTTGATGCAGTGTACAAAACACAAGAGTTGGGAACACTGTTGCAAGCTGTTGCAATGGCAACATGTAGGCAGAAACATGTTGAGACAGTGCACTTCATTGATGCTTACTACAATGACAACAACTTGCATTTAAATAGCACCAAATAGCATTTAAATAGCACTCTCAATTACCTTACAATTTGCTTACACTGAGCTAATTGTAAGGTAATTGAGAGCACGTTCATTAGAAACATATCAACATTTTTGTACGGAAATTTTAAATTGACCTTGCCACTTCTTGCAGCTATCTCTCTTGATTACAGCTTTAATATTATGGAAAATAATCCTGCTGCACTAAGTTATTGAATTGTTATTTATGAAATGAGTTGCTAGAGCCAGATTGCAGGATCTCTAACTGCACAAAACAAAATTTCTCATTCAGAAATCAAATACAGTAAAAGCCTGTTTATCCAGCATCCTCGGGACCTGGCCAATGCCAGATATTCGGCTGAAAACGCAAAAAAAAAATCATGCATTTTTCCGGATAAATTCCAGTTAATCGAATGCGGACCTTTTTTTTTGCGATGCCGGTTATATGGAAGTTACAGTTAATCGGGTGCCAGATAAACGGGCTTTTACTGTTCTGTACTTTAGATCAGACGGTGACTGGCTGTCTTATGGGACTGACTGTATATGCTGCTCACCAACTTGCATGACATATTCAATGAAATCCAAATCATTCTGCAAAACTAGAAAGTGCATAAATCTGCTTGAGGCAGTACATTCAAAAGTTCTCTGAGTACTCTGACTAAATACTAAAGTATTCAAAAGTTACCAGAAATGTCTAGCATTTTTGAATCTGACACATTGTGTAAATGTCTAGGTTGCTGAATTCGAGTGGGGGATGTGAGAAAGTCTTTAGATTTTTCCTCAAAGTTGGCAGGTGGCTTGTAAATGGTATACAGTATTGTAAGCAATAATTATTAATGAAGAAAACCTTACCTCCAATAAAATGCAATGAATTGATGTCTCGACAAGACACTGTACCTAACCTCATAGGTTTAAGGCTTCTCACGTTTTCAAACACAAAACTGCAGGTTTTTGCAGCTCATTTGTGCCAGCAATCTGGAACCTTCAATAACAGCATTGACATCTTACCCCAGTTCACAAAAAAAACTACTTGTGCAGTATCATGTATCATATTTGAATCCCAAGAGATGGTGCTTATTATGTAAACACAGATTATAAATATAAAACACAGTTACCTAACAATAATTCTGCAATCATCTGGCTTGCCTTGTTAATCACAAAAGTCTTGCAGGGGAAATAAAATTCGCAAACATATCTGCAAAAAGTTTGACGGCTTTAGATTTCTCATAAATTCACCGTCTGAGTGTGGGAGATTAATGTCCTGCCATTAAAAGATATTTAATTTATTCCAAACTAGTGAAATTGAAAAACAGTGTAATATCAAAGTCATTGTGCCCTACATTGACAAGCTCAATTATATGAATTGTAACATTATCCCGAGTTTAGCAACTCCTCACTGCATGATCCATTTAATGTTTGTGGAATTTGGATGTAAAAAAAGGTACAATCTTGCTCTCATTCCTCATTCAAATCCTAATAACTATAAAACAATATAAGGTCTCAGCTGTCACATGAAAATGCAATAAATGCAAACTGGAACTGTCAGGTTCCTGGAAAAATGTCCAATACTGATGGCCCTTTTGTGCATAGCCTTTTGTTTTCAGACATTTAGGGATTATTGGCTGTTGCTCATCTTTATAAAAAAAAGTTCATGAGTTTCTGAACTCAGTTTATGGATAGTTAATGCTGTTCCTCAAAGGAAGGAGAAATAAAAGGGAATATCATCTTGGAAAGTTAAAACCAATATCTAGCATGGGATGGGAGTTATTCGACTAATCTTTCTAGCTTTAGTGTGGTTAGTGGCACCGAAGTAAATACCAGAGTAAAACTTAGAAATAAGATGGAAAACAAAGTTAAACACCATTCAGTTCCACTCAGTTCATTAATCAAAAACCTCCTTACAGTAGCTATGTGAAACTCCACAAGTCAGAAAGGCATTGAATCTGTTACCTAATATGGTGAAGCTGCTCAGCAAGTCTTTTATGAGCACTTTAGTTGAGACGACTGAGCATGGGTAAAAATAATCGAGATTTTAAACAAAGGTCTGTTAAATCTCATTACCTCAGTGTTGCTCTTATCCATTGCTAGATATCCAGAAAGCATTGTGGTGTTGAAACTCCTTAATTAGCCTGTAAAATCTGCTCTTGAAAACACACTGTATGGCTCAGAGTAGCTGAAATAGGGGCTGCAGCTGCAGGGGTAATACCTTATCATGGAGGCAAAAATCACCTAATGTTCCTTATACAGTACTACTTGCTACTCAAAAACCCTCCTGGATTACACTGGTTTTAAAGATTCAAAGGCATTATTTGAAAACAGAAGTATCTCCCAGTTACTTGGCCAACAGTTCCCCCCTCCCCACATCCACCACACCCCAAAAAATTGCTGTGTATATATTGGCTGTCAAATCTGGCTAGAAAATACACAGTAACTACACTTTACAAAAATCCCGTGAAGCACTTTGAGAAGTCTTCCTAACATGAAAGGCGTTACAACTTGAATAAGGATTATTACCGTTACAGTAAGATGAGGCTGTACATCATATCAGAATCAAACAGCTGATAGTTTTGTAATCAATCTAAGATGTTACATGTTGGGAGTCATACATGCTACAGATAAGGAGGAGATAGAGGCCCTCACAGTTCAGCTACAGAAGGCTCATTCTCCCACAGATAATCATATTGTTTCATATTTCCAGGGAATTGAAATGCTCCAGGAAAGCACTTTAAGTTAATTAGCCACTAAATCCAGGTCAAATCTCTTTTATGAACTTCAATTCTATAAGGCTATAGAGCATAAGGAGATTAGGATTTTATATGAAAGGGTCATGGTTTTGGTTTAAAAAAGACATGCTGTAAAAATATGATTGCATTCTGCAGTAATTTTTTTTAAAAAAACTTCGCTCTGCAATGAACTCGGTCTTAAAATGAATGCAATCCAATAATCCATTCAAAATATTCAAATTTTTATGATACAGATTTATTCTACCCTCACTCCTATTTAAGCAAATAACTGTGTTGAAGTATTGATTCTGCTGCTTGAAAGAGGCTCCTTATAAAAGTCTTACCACAGATTCTGCCTCCCAAGACAGCAACTTTCAATAACAGGAAAACAACAAAGAATTTGCTCAATGTAATAAAAGATAAAGACTACTGGCAAAGCTGCAGCTCAGAAACAATATTATGGATTAGGTAACATTTACCATGTAGGCCTAAATCAGAGAAATCCGCAACTGCGGTATTTCCTCCTGTACAACAAAACGCTTGACTCAGTGGCAACACCCATTTGAGGCAACTGTCAATCATATCCCCTGAGATAATACTCTCACACAATACAGAATTCACCTCAGTTCTATAAGTGTACAATCCCTTTGATGTGAATTCCAGATTTTTTTACATTTAATATTCTCAACTAAACCACAGGAATAAAAAGGAATGACAGACGGACAGACGGACAGAAGACTAACAATTATCACAAATTGTAATTTAGTTCTGAAATGCTCCCTGGGTAAGTGACATGACCTGTGGGGTTGTGTCAGGCTATAAACCTTCACAGAGTAGGTGTAAAATGGCAGCCGATAAAAATATCATGCACATGAAATTTTAATTACATTAGAATACATTATTGATATGTTATAGAACTCATTTTGAGCATCTCAGATTTGCTCTCTAAAGGGGATTTTGACAACGTAAGTCAGGCAGTTCAGATTTGCTTGAAGTCTGCCCGCTGAAGTGACGGATGACACTAAAATAAACATTCTCTATGAAACTCTGCATTCAGTTGTAGGGATATTTTAAATAGGCAACATTAGCAGTATTGCTTAACTCAGTGTGTAATGGGAGTTTCAATTCAGGGAAATCCTTGAATAAACTCTCAATATGGATTTTCGATTATGTCCTCAGCCTACTCCAGGAAATTGACCACTTCTAAAGTTATTTTCCTGGGCTGATTGGGAGAAGTGGCTGCAGAGGCAGGGATGATGGTAATTAAAGAAAAGGAACACGTTTACAAGTATTACTTAACACCAAGGAAAGGGATAATGAAATATTTAAAACAATTCCATCTGAATCCTACATTTTGAAACACCACATTGGGACTAAAACCCAAACGTTAGGCTGATACTTCAATGTAGTACTATATGTGTGCAGTATTGTTTCATGTACAACCGAGGTCCCGTTTGCCTGTTTGTATCGATCTTAACGATTCCATGGCATTACTTGAACAGTGAAGAGTTTCTCCCGGTGTCCTGGGCCAACAATCCTCTGGATAAGATTCATGAGTCACATGATTGTTTGGGAGGCATTGCCAAATCAGCTGCAGGTTAAACTGTGGTAACATCAGAAATGCAGTAACACGATACGGAATTCTGTGCTATTGCTCATTAATTATTTGACACCACGAAGATGATCTTTCATCACTACAGGGGAGTTATGGAATACACAACCGACTTTAACATTTTATGCAAAAGAAAACTAGATATCCTGCATCACAGACACTTTGTATCTCTTCAACAAAAGTCAGAAGTCATAGTTAACAAAGGAGCAAAATCACCCTAACAGTTTTTAAGATTTAGAACAAGAGCACAGACTGTTGAATCCTTTCAGTGAAATAAATCTCGAAGTACCTTCCATTGACCAGCCAGTGATGAAATGTGGGTTTTGAAGTCAAAGCAAATCAGTCTTCGGAACCCAAAACCTCGGCATTGATTTGTTGTGTAAGTTACATTGCAAGCATTTCCAAATTAAGTCTACAGAGAATCATAGATTTCAACACAAAGAAATCCATGAAGATTTAATTATAATTATAATTCTTGCATTTGAGACATTGAAGAAAGAATGTCACACGCATAAGGCTTCACAAATGTGTAATCACCAAACGTGAGCTTGTCAAATGTGTCAAATTTTAGGAGTGACATTTAAAATCCCATACATTTGAACAGATTTTTCACATAAACACTTAATTCCTGAAACACTTCATTGAATAAGTTTAATAGGAAACAAAATGAACTTTGCAGTGGAGACAAAGGCAGCTGCTAATTTGTGCTAGCAATGTTCTGCAAACCACATGATATTTGACAACCCTGAGATGTCAAGCAAGAAAGTGGAAGTGTTTTAGGGGTGACTGAAGGCATAGACTACGAGATGTTTAATGATATTTTTAAAGCAGACACAGAGGTAGAAGGAAAAATTATCTTGTAAGTGAGTTCCACTAGATTATGTTAAAACTGGTTAAAGCCTCAGCTTCTCATGGTGGAGTGTGAGGAACGGGGAATAATTTTTTGGTCAGCCGGTTGTCCGACAGACATGAAAACCCATTGTCATGTTTAAGAGTATCCAAACCAAGCTGAGATTTCCATGGAGAATAAACATTACATAGGAATCAAATGAATAGAGAGTGATCAAAACTGAGGGTAAAAGAGGCGATATGAAAATGCAAACCCATTTATTTTTTAAAAATGAGAAAAGATTGTACTTATGAGATCAAACAGTCTCCCTTTTCATCCTTTTCTCCTAGAGTGGTGAATCTTTAGTGCTTTGAGACATCTCAAAGACGTGAAAAGGGCTATATCAAATGCAAGGATTATAATCTTCTTGGGTGATCTCCATGGGATTTGGCACATCAAAAATCATTGTAAGTAAAATGCAACTAACGATATGATTTTACCATTGACCTTTGAAAAATTGCAAAACAAACACAGTTTGCAAAAATGCAAAGATCAGTCCATTACAGCTCTCTTGTAAAGAAAATGAAATTTCAATTCCCAGTCAGGGCAACAAGGTGCAAAAAGAAACATCTAATCCATACAGATGATGCTTAGAACATTCTTAGTGTTTGCCGTGAATCGGTTCATTTGCCTGTGTTCATGTCTATACCATAGCTCGTCTCAGAGATATATACAGTAAAAGCCCGTTTATCCGACACCTTCAGGACCTGGCCAATGCCGGTTAAAGCGCCTGCCAGATATTCAGCCGAAAACACAAAAAGATCAATGCATTTTTCCGGATAAATTCCGGTTAATCGAATGCAGACCTTTTTTTTTGCCAGTTATACGGAAGTTACGGTTGATCGGGTGCCGGATAAATGGGCTTTTACTGTATAAAGTGCTATATCAAATGCAAGGATTAATATTGTTATTATTATATCTGTGATTGACAGCAGGGAGTGACGTTCTAAACACATTCAACATCAAACTTCCAGAAACACCAAGAGAATTTTTTTAAATCAAGAAATCTCCACACACTTACTGCAATCCAGATATCAGAAATTGTTTAACACAGGGTTAAAATTCCAGATGAAGAAAATGAAAGGCAGATTAGCATTTCTTTTTAAAGAGGAAATTCAAGTGTGCAGGATTTACAAATCATGTACATTACAAAACAAAAAGTTCCAATCTTTCTCAATTTTCCTTTGTTAGCTCACTTGAAAGTCATGTCAGTTTTATGTCACTGCCTGGCAAGCTTCCGGGGAAGGACCACCCGACCCATTATGGCTTTGACTTGCTAGTCAGTGCTCTCAATGACAAGTTGTACAGATTCAGTTGGTTAAACTCCAGGAATATCCCAGACATACTCTCGGGTCCTCAGCCTTAGCCCTTGCCAACTACAACAAATAATATCTGGAATTAGGGAAGCAGGGTGTGTCCCCTCCAGAGAGAGTGAACACAGTCTGGAGAAATGTGACATTTCATTGGGTAGGAGGCATGCATTTGTGGAAACTGGGTGGTCCAGATACAATGCTCTTCAATAGGATAGTAGGTTTCCATATGTATCAAACACCATACCGACCAAAACAAAATTAGCTTTGTGAAATACCATATCATTGAAGTCCTGGATTAAATTGTTACTTGAATGAAAATATCAGCCGGCATTTAAATGACAATGGAGTTTTTTTTCTTCAAATCCAAGTTATTTTTACCTACACTTCCAAAATGTCAGTGAAATGCTGAGCAACATAAAAGAGCATTATGTAGCATAGCATTCTTGGAAACTGGAGGAACAAAGGAGGTGTCCTTTGGCTACTCAAGAATAATGCTACATAATACATCAAATATAATGAATTACACCACCTACAGTCTTCAGGGAACACTGATTGACAGAGTAATGAAGCGTGTGCCATTCAGAAATTCTTTGTCTTATCTCTTAATAGATGCTGAAGATGAACTATTATTTTTGGTCCTATAAGTACCAATAATTACATTTATAAATAACATCCATCAATGCATTAAACTACAGTGAAAAGTAAGCAACTTGCCCAATTTCTTTTTATATGGAGTGAGCATCTTGCTGCCCTCTGCTGGATACTTTCAAAAGTGTATCAAAATATTGCACAGTATTCAGCATCAACATTCAGAATCAAAAATAACCAGTGATGTCAAATCCTGCAGAGGAGTTCAACCAGTTCAAGAAGGAAAGGCATGTTGACAGTTTGGGTGGTTATGCAAGAATTTATCAATGGTGAGAATTTGGAGGTATTTACAAGGCATCCTCCATAGGCAACTGGCAAGATTGTAAATATTAAGTTGAAACACAATCTTGTGCTTAACATCTGGAAGTGTACAACAACAACAACAACAACTTTGATTTATATAGCGCCCTCCGCGCCGGACGGTGTCTCAGAGCGCTTTACAATAGCGGATCCCGAGACCGGGCCAGGGGCAGGGGCAGAAAGGTGACCAAAAGCTCGGTCGAAAAGAAAGGTCTTCAGCTGTGACCTGAAGCTGGGAAGAGAGGGGGCGAGGCGAAGGAAGTAAGGAAGGGAGTTCCAGAGCCTCGGGGCATAGTGGCTGAAGGCACGGCCGCTGAAGGTGGAGCGAAGGATTCAGAGGAACGAAGGCAGGTACAATATGTGTGTTCACTCAAAATTGTTCTGCCATGGTTAAATCTGTTATTCCAACCTAATAAAATATAACAATAATAATCTTTACATTTATTATAACACCATTTATATAGGAAACTATCCCAAAGGACTTCACATGATTTCTTTTTATTGTGAAGTGGAGTGACTGTATTTTGTAGACGAAATGTGGCTAACAAATTGCACACAGAAATGTCTCACTCACAGCTATGCAAAAATCACCAATTTCTACTTAGGGGATTATTGGCCAGGACCCTGGGAGAAACTCCCTTCTTTTTTCAAATCGTCCATGGGATTGTTAACATTTACTTGAACAGGTAGAAGGGACTTCAATTTAATGTTTCATCTGAAGGATGGCACCTCCAAAAGTGAAATACCCTCAGCACTGCATTGGATGGTTATCTTAGACCACGTAAGTTCAAGTCCCAATGACTCAGAGATTCTTCTGACTCAGAGACAAGAGTCAGGCTAATGATAGCAGTCTGCAATAATTCTAACTGATAGCATTTGTTCTAAAGATGGGTAACATTTAGGGATGAGGATGAACACACTGCTAAGTCCATCCACTTACCTGTACTGGGTTGATCTGTTAAAGGTTATTCCCAGCCTATCTTTACAAGTGGTACCATAAGGCTACTCTAGCTCAGCTCATAATCGTTTGCACTACTATAATAATAATCCTTGTAGTTTGATACAGCACTTTTCCAGACATCTCAAAGCCCTTCACAGAATATATTGCCAAGTGAATTTGACTATATTTGTGGATGAAACTTGGCAGCCAATTTCGCTCAGCAGTCCCACAAACAGTCATGAATTGAAGTGACCAATTTATTATTGGGCTTTTTCCTGAAGGATTATTATTAGGCATGCAGGTAAGGAAACTTGCCCAAGGCTTTGCTCTGCCTGCAATTGAAACCAGGTATCTCACTTGTAAGGCGAGTACTCTAACCACTGAGCTACAGATCTCCACAATGCAACTACCCTGCCTTTGTTTCTTACCCCAAACTTCCAAAGGTGTTGATCATTTTTTAAGCACTACGTTATTGCTTGTCTCATTCCTTTCTGTCCTGTGGAGGAGTTTTGGTTGTTCATAGTTTGATATTGCACAAAATACTGAAAGAAAAAGCTGTGTTCCATCTTATGAGTCTGGACACTTCTATAAATTAAGAGCACTTATGGGTTATCCAAGACTTTGAGGTCTGAAACTTACTCCCACACAGGAATTACAATTGTAGCAGGGCAATTAATAGCTATGCTTGTCATTTCGCTGCAAAAGCAAGGTTTTCTGTATTTCATTATGTCAAATTAAATACAGAATGATCGGGAGACTGCAAGACAGCAATGTAATGGTGGGATTCAAATGACGTTTCAGGCCAAAGCCATTACAGCATTCATCTGAAGACAGATTATTAGATTATTGCCTTAGAATCAGTGCCTGCTGCTGCTGATTGCTTACAAATGCTATCATCTGAGGTGTTTAGGGAAGTTCATTCTGTTCTTGGTTATTTTATTGCGGTGGTATGGAAATCCGCCCTACGCACAATTACCTTCTATTGCAGCTAAATCTTATATTATTTACTTTTTGTAAATATAATATCTTGAGAAAACCAGAGGGTACAGAATGTAGATAGACTGTTGGCATCAGACTGCATAAAGGTCATGTTATGAAATTGTCTCAACTTATTCAATCTTCTGAGGAAAGTCAATATCACAGGTAAAACTGCCAAGAGAACTCTCTGAAATTGGTCCCTGAATACTGACGGTATTTGAGTGAAACTCTAAATATCAATCTAGCTAGACAGTCCACATTTTATAGCCCTGAAATTATATTCCAGGTTTTCCCAATAGTTGAAATCATTATTTTCATGTATATGTCTGAATTTTTCCTTACAATCTCAAATTGCAAATGTTTAACTAAGTATTCAGATTAACAATGAGAAGAAACACATGCAATAAAGTATCAAATGAGAGACCTGTTAATAAACTAATGTCATGCCTATTGTGGGTAAAACATACATGTGAATCAACAACTGGCTTGAGGGGCTCTCCAAAAGATGATCTTAATGATAACGGGATAGGGGGAAGTGGATAAATATATTGAGTGATATGCCTCAGGAGGTTGCACTGAAACGCCTCCTGTTTCCAGTGTACAAAAAATACTTGGATTTTGTAGAGCAAGGGTAAAGTTGTTCCAATTTGTTTGCAACGTCAAACTGGGGGTGTGTGCAAAATACAAGGAGGCAGACATTTGGTATGGCTCCTGCAGCATCAAAACCCTTCAAAGCACTTTAAATTTAATTATAGTTCAGTGGGCGTTTATACTAATGGATAGGTGCTCACCTAGCAGAGAAGCAGATTGAATTAGTTTGTTGCTTTCTTATTTGGCTGGTCCCAAATGGAAATCCTAAACTCAGAGAAGCGAGGTTTATCTTTAAGTATAATATATAAGGTGTCCACTGTGGTATGAATTTGAATTTATGCTCTGCCACGATTGATTTAAATTTGAGTCACTTGCAGACAGTTGTGAAAATCTGACACTAACTCCTGATGTCTGTAAGATTTGGTTGCCCCTTTCTTTATCAAACTCCAGAAAACAAGCCAAGTGTAGTCGCTCTGTCTTTGTGTATTATTGCCCAAACAATATTTAGAACTGTTCCACAAATAAAGCTTTGGATGTTTTAGAAAAATGCTCAGGATGTGCAAAGGTCACACAAACCCATCGCAGGTAAAATCTTGTAGTTGCATATCAATACAAACAGACTTCAAATTACTTTATTTGCATTATTCTCTTCATCCCTATGACTTTCCTATCTTGATAGTTAAACGGTAAGCCTACATGAAATATCAAATGTACAAAAAAAATGAATGTAGAAAGGCAACAACTTTGTAATTGTCACTAAACCATGTAGTGTTAGTAGAATGTGATGACCTTAGATTTCTTCATGTATAAATACACTAAATGTGCAATGCTTGACAGAACCACAAAGCATTCAGTGAAGGCAACCAGACAGTGACAGATAGCCTAACATTTGCTTACTCTTGAAAGAGCTTAGAGCTTCCGGATGACCGAAGCAAAGGGCGAGCAGCATCAAAAAGACAATACCTACATAGATATCAACAGCAAAAACCTGCAAATTCCTACATTGATTTCAAGAAAGAAAAAAAAATCTAAATTATTTTAACCCTTGAAGAACTGCACAAGTATAACTTCACTGACATTAAAGTATTTGGTAAATTTCTGTCCTATGTGCTTTGCAGGATTTTTTAATGGATATTATTTCAGCTCTATACATTTCTCTAATTCTGTATTTACAATTCACAATTTCTTTTGCTGCTACTGCATGAAAGATCGAGGTTCATCTTAGAGAGCTGAAAATATATGAAATGATTCAAACATGAAAGTTAAAAAAACTAAGATATAACTAAGACAACTTATATAATTTTGTCACACCCATAATTCAGAAGACAACCAAATAGAACATAGGAAGTACGTACAGATGAGAACTGAAAAAGGAAATAAGAGGGGCAAAAAGATTCTACGAGAAAAGACTAGCGGGTAACATTGAAGGGAACCCTAAGGTATTTTACAAGCATATCAAGAATAAAAGGTTAGTCAAAGGTAGGAGAGGTGACCGAGATGAAAATCTTCTTGTGGAGGCAGAGATTATGGCTGATGTACTAAATAAGTACTTTGCATCTGTCTTCACAAAAGAGGATGCAGTCAATGCCACAGTATCGGAGGAGAAGGTAGAGGAATTGAGCATAAGCAGAGAAGAAGTACTAAAAAGGTTGACAGTGCTCAAGGTAGATAAGTCACCCAGTCTGGACAAGATCCATCCTAGGTTACTATGGGAAGTTCGGGTGCAAATAGCAGAGGCTCTGGCCACAATCTTTCAATCTTACTTGGACACAGGTATGGTGCCAGAGAACTGGAAGGTTGCTAATGTTATTCCACTGTACAAAAAGGAGCAGAAGGACAAATCTGGGAACTACAGGCCAGTCAACCTAACATCACTGGTGTGGAAACTTCTAGAGATTATAATCCGCGACAAAATAAATCTTCACTTAGAAAAATATGGGTTAATAAAAGACAGTCAGCATGGATTTGTTAAAGGAAAATCTTGTCTAACAAACCTGATAAGAGTTTTTTGATGAGTTAACAAAGAGGGTGGATGAAGGTAGTGCAGTTGATGCAGTTTATATCGACTTTTAAAAGGCATTTGATAAAGTGCCACATAAGAGACTTTCAAGGAAAATAGAAGCCCACGGTATTAAAGATACAGTGGCAACATGGATCCAGAACTGGCTGGGAGACAGAAAGCAGAAAGTTGTGGTGAACGGCTGCTTTTCTGACTGGAGGGAAGTGTATAGTGGCAGCCCCCAGGGATCAGTATTGGGACCACAACTCTTTTTAATATATATAAATGATCTGGACTTGGGTATAGGGAGTACAATTTCCAAGTTTGCAGATTATGCAAAGTTAGGAAAAGTAGTAAATAGTGAGGAGGATGGTAGCAGACTGAAAGAGGACATAGACAGAATGGTAAAATGGGCAGACATATGGCAAATTAAGTTTAATGTGGAGAAATACGAGGTTATGCAATTTGGGAGGAAGAATGAGGAGAGGAAATATGGACTAGATAGTACACTCTTAAGAGAGGGTTGAAGGAACAGAGAGACCTGGGGATTTATGTAAGTAAATCTTTGAAGGTGGCAGGACAGGTGGATAAGGCTGTTTAAAAAAGCATATGTGATACTAGGGTTTATAAATAGAGGCATAGAGCACAAAAGTTAGGAAGTTATGATTAATCTGTATAAAACCCTGGTTAGGCCTCAGCTGGAGTACTATGTTCAGTTCTGGGCACCACACTTTAGGGAGGGTGTTAAGGCATTGGAAAGGGTGCAGAGGAGATTTACCAGGATTGTACCAGGAAGGGGGACTTCAGTTTTGAGGAAAGACTTGAGAGGCTAGGATTATTCTCATTGAAGCAGAGAAAGTTACAAGGAGACCTAACAGAGGTTTTCAAAATCATGAGGGGATTCGATAGGGTAAACAGGGAAAAACTGTTTCCACTGGTGGGTGTGTTAGAAACTCGAGGTCACAGATTTTAAACGGTTTCTAAAAGAAGCAGAGTGGAGGTGAGGAGTTTTCACGCAGTGAGTTGTTCAAATCTGGAATGCATTGCCTGAAAGGGTGGTGGAGGCCAAATCGATAACAACTTTTAAAAGAGAGGTGGATGGTTATTTGGGGAGGCCAACGTTGCCAGTTTATGGGAGAGAGCTGGGGAGTGGGATTGACTTTGAATAGCTCTTTTCAAAGAGCCGGCACAGACACAATGGGCCGTAAAATTCTTTGATTATTTACCATTAGAGTATAGTGTACCACAGAAGTAGTTTTTCACGGGGAAATGTGTTACACCAAGGCCAGCTATGGCTGCTACTATTATTATACAATACTGTTTGCCAAAAATTGTTGTAAGCGTCCAGATTAAATTATATCTGTCCTTCCCACACAATGCAAGCATTAATAAAATAGAACATAATATCAATGTCCACATCTCAAACTCACAGAATTAAGTAATGTTGTTGATAGAAAATGGCACATTCAGAAAAAACAGTCTGGGTATGAAGGAAAAATATACAGGAAAAGAAAACTGGAAATTAAACTATAACAAATGGCTACTTTTTCACATTTCCTTACAGCAGTCTAAAAATTGTCTGCAATTATATAATGCTTCTCCGTTAAGCAAGTGAAGATAAAGAAACATTATTGGGAACATGATGAAGACCACTACACCAGCCGGCCAATGCTTTTAATTAATTAAAAAAACACATTTAAGTTCTCACACACTGAATTTAGTGACTAAATACTGGTTATAATTTCTCTTGCCACTTAATTAGGAGTAATAGGAAATATGCCAGAAATATCTTTAAAACTCACTGTGGGTTATATAACTTGTGCTGTCAGTAACACGGATGCTTGATCTTTAACCAAGAATAAGAATAAAAAAATATAATTTCACTGTATTTACTGGCATTGTTTTGGAGGTATTTGCATGTTATAATAAAAAAGTACCAGTTTCTCAGATCATAACTTTGATATACATTTGCTCCTCGGCAGAAGCAGATTTCCAACAACAATCACCTCGAAAGGCCACATATTGTAATTTATACAATTCTTTAATTTCACAATCTAAAAATTCCTCTCCTCTTCCCCTCCTGTTTAGGCATATGGATTTTTCTTAATATTTTGCTCATTGTAGATTTTTAATCGGATGATACCTTACTGAGTACATTACAACTAATGGATCTTTCTCTTTAAGTTGAAATGATTCTCTCTTCAAAAATGAGAGACAGTAGGTACAATACAATATTATGTGTCACAACTGAGTGGCAGCAACATCTGCCATATATTTTTGGTGATAAACTCCTACCCTATCTTTAGTTAGAGGCTCCTCCAGTATTCAGTCGACTACAAATCCTGAAGGGAGATTGAAATCTTCGCTTATTGCCATCACTCCCAACAAACAGTTCCACTCATCTTTTTTTTTTGGCAATCATCG
This sequence comes from Hydrolagus colliei, assembly GCA_035084275.1. Taxonomy (NCBI): domain Eukaryota; kingdom Metazoa; phylum Chordata; class Chondrichthyes; order Chimaeriformes; family Chimaeridae; genus Hydrolagus; species Hydrolagus colliei. The sequence goes on along the minus strand of CM068745.1, from coordinate 36,551,229 downwards.
ATCAATTCTGTTTCATTTGATGGCTCTATAAAAGCTAGAAGAAACTAGGGAATTGAGGAAAGCAAATGTATGCTATTGAAGACGAGCTGCAAGTTGAAGCATCTGACAGAATCTAAATACAGTACATGCAGATTGTGTGTATACAGTAGTTTGATAGCTGAAATGGATGCCGAACAAATTGAAAAGTCAAAGCTGAAAGGAAATACAGGTATTGATATTTTATTTTAATACAAAATAGAAAACTGAATGCCTATATCCACAGATAGGAAACCCAAAAAAAACATACAATCTGAATGGAAACTAAAGGACCATTGTAACTCACACTTGATAAATCTGTTTCTGCATCTCACAGTGGTATATTTTTTAAAGCCAGTATTCACTCTCCAGAGAGGTTCCAGCAAAGATAACTGTTTTTGTGCAATATTTAATCATTCTAAACAGTACGTTTAAAAAAGAAAAGGAGCCTGAGTTTGATAGGCAGATTCATAGGGAGCCTAGCAACAATCCTTCGCCGTCAAATAGCCTCAGCCTAACATATGCCCTGTCATGGTCATTCTGTAATTATGTTTATAATGATCCCAATTGCTTTGTAATCCTACCTTCCATGCCAGCTGCTCATACAATCACTCCATCATGTTAGCAAGTTGGCTGCCGAAACAAATCAGAACAGTGCAAAACGCCATCCTGTCCCTGCATCTGTCATTTTCCTGAGAGCATTCTATTACAGTCGACTGCTGGAAGCCAGAAAGTCTATTTGAATTCCACCAGCCACTCTCTTGCATGATTCAAGTTAAACTAGGTGGGCATGCCTAACGTGATTCTCACAGCAATTTATTATGCAGCTGCTACATGGATGGCGTCACAACTGCTCTGCCTTTCTCGGCAGTGTCACTCCTGCTAACCCAGCACTCAGTAAGGAAATACCTGACCCAAGACACAATTGCAATCTGTCATAAACACACCTCAACCATGATAAGCAACAAAATAAAACAATGTGAACAGAAAAACAATTTAAAGAACTTTGAATGTAAACCCCAAAAAAACTATTGGAATGATTGTTTTGAATTTTAAAAATGTTAATTTTAAATACTAATCCATTAGTAGACACAGCACATTGTTTGAAGATTCAGCAACAAATGTTTTCCCATACAAGTTTTGGGGGGAAAAAGTTGGAAAAGATGTTCTTTGAAAGTTACATTGTTTTCAAGCAGGAAATAGACTGATCATGAGATTGACCAAAAGTGCACATCAGATGTGGGTGAAGATATTCAGGTGTTAAGTATCTGACTTTGCACTTCAATATTCAAGGTTAATGCTTGCGAAGCTAAAGATGATCCTATCTGACTGTGTTTCACAGATTAGTTAAGCTGTCCACTTCCTTCCTCCTAAACAGATGTCTGGGGACTAGGCTCTTGCCCCAACATGGTCACAAGGGACCAAGCCAACACGTCATTACCAAGTTATTAGCATCATATAAATATCCTATCCTCTTCCCTCCTCCCACCTGAACATATATATTCTCTGTGGAGTTGCTATGGATTGTTGCATTGCTGCACTGCTGCATTATCTTTGCAGTGATGTGATTGGGGGCACACAGCTGAGTTCAGTGTGGTACAAAGGCAGAGGTCATAATACAATACATAACTTACATGCCTCTAAATTCTATTAGCATTCCAGACCAGGGTACAAATAGTCACTGGCCTCCTGAAATTATTTACATTTTTATTAAAAAGTACAAGTTATCCGCCTTTTACACTTTTAGAGGTCATCTATTGTTACTGTACTTTTCTCAGCTATTGTTTATTGCTGAGCTGCAGCTCTGTGGTGGAAAATGGTGCTCCCTTGGTCAACCACATGGGCTGTACTTGAGCATTAACTTGCTGTACTTTCAGATTCGGACTTCAAAACAAATTGGATACCTGTGACGTATGTCAAATCATATTAATGTTAAAGCACAGACCATCAAATAAAGCTGTACTTTACCAACCTACAGTAAAAGCCCGTTTATCCGTGACCTGATCAACCGTAACTTCCATATAACCGGCACATCAACAAAAAAGTCCACATTCGATTAACTGGAATTTATCCGGGGAAATGCATTATTATTATTTTTTGTGTGTGTGTGTTTTCGGCCAAATATCCGGCAGGCGCTTTTACCGGCATTGGCCAGGTCCTGAGGGTGCCAGATAAACGGGCTTTTACTGTACTTCCTCTACTCGGCAAGCACTTGCCTGCTCCGTGTGCCCCACATGCCAGCCCCACCATAGCAGCTGAGCCTTCAGCCTTTTCTCCACCTCCTTCTGGAACTCCATCCCAGATTTCCTCCATCTCATTTGCTCCCTTTAAGGCCCATCTCAAGACCTTCCTCTTTGATCCTGTCTTTGGCCATCCTCTCACCCCACCCTTTGCCCCCAGTCTATCGATTCCCAATTGGATGCAAATCCTTGCGTGTGCAGCACCTTGTGATAAAATCCCAATGTGAAAAGTACAGTTTGTTTTTTATTCTTGTGTTAACAGTGTGAGCTCATACAAATTGGTAATCATGTAAGGCTGGACACAAATAAAAACCTGCTTAAAAAGTGTGAAATATCATCAATTAATTATCATTCAGAATTTTCCCTTTTCTCAGTGGGCATTGGCTTGCTTCATGTCCTCCAATTTATTCACCCCACTAACAGTGGTCAGCTTTCAGCACATCTGCCCCCACTCTCTGAAACTTCATCTGAGAGACACTCTGACTTGCTCTCTCCCTCACCTCTTTCAAGGTCCATCCCAAGACCTTCCTCTTTGACTCCAACATCAGTCTCCAACTCCCTCAGGTCCTACAGCCAGCTTGGATGTCAAACCAGAACTGTCAATTTACTTTGCAGTATATTCTGTGAAGCACTTCAAGATGTCTCAAATGCAAAGATTATTAATATTATTAATATTATTATTATAAGAGAGAGACCTGAATTCTATTCCCTGCAGGGTGAGGTGTTGGCTAGGTTTCCTTACTCCACACGTCCCTATTTACCTTAAGTAGGAACCCTGACGCTCATCAAATCGCTTTTCCGGGGATAATAATTCTTTTTAAAAAATGTAATAATTTGGTCACTCAATCCACAACTGGACATCTAGAAGACTTGAAAGCGCTATTATCAAATGTAAGAATTATTATTTTATTATTATCCTCCTGACATTTCAGCATTTTGGGACATCCTCCCGATGTGAAAGGCGCTCTATAAATGTAATTCTGTTGTTATTGTGTTGATGCTATATAAATTTGATGCTACGTAAATTTGTACCATTATATAATTTAAACTTATTTTGCAACTTGTGATGTTGAGAACCATCCTTCATTAATGCAATTAACCATACATTTTTAATGCTATTATATTTTCCAATGTGAAGGGAAATCTGACATTATACACACAAGACCTTGTCGTTCCACTTAAATATTAATCCATTAGTATATACAATGCAATTTCTGCATACTCAATAACAACAGGCATTCATCATCACTACACATTAGCTACTAACTAAAACCAATTTCAACACACATCAGTTCTACAACAGATTACCTTCAATATGATTTGCAGTCCTGTGAAGGACAGATGTAGTCATTTTGCTTAGGTTCTAGAAGGATTTGCTTCAATAAAATTATAATGTCTGTAAATCAATCCATGTTCAACCACAGGTAGCAAAAGGCCATCATGCGATCCACAACAATAACAACAAATTGCATTTATATTGTGTCTTTCACGTTGCAAGGACATCCCAAGGTCCTGGACAGTCGATGGTTTGCACCAGAGCTAGGGGTTGGAGTCAAGAGGAGTGGATGGCAAGGAATTTGGGGGAGGTGAGATGACCGAAGCATGGTCAAAGAGGAAAGTCTTGAGACGGGCCTTGAAAGAGGCAAGGGGGAGGACGGTGTGAAGGGATCCCAGGAAGCAGTTCCAGAGAATGGGGACAAAAAGGCTGAAGGCCCCGCCATCCAGGTTTGTCTATGTTAATTGGCAGGCAATGTTGAGGAGATGGAGGAGGGCTGAACAATTCATCACTGAGAATAGGGATCACTGACCGGTCAGTTGACAACAATAAGATAAAATAATAATAATAAAAGAATAGCCCTTGCATTTGAGCTTGTGCCTTTCATGTCTGGAGCACCTCTTAAAGCGTTCCACTGGAGATCACTGTGGATTTTGTAGGTGAAGGCGGCGTCAATTTGCACACAGAAGTGTCCCACACACAGCCACGAAGCAAGTGACCATTTTTATTTGGGGATTGTTGGCCAGGAGGTAGATGTCAGGAATAATTCATGGGCCATTTCCCCCTTTTTAAAGTGGTTCCAAGGCAGCAGGCTGATGGCAAAGCTTTTTCTCATTTTGGTCACTGGTAATGACTATCTCAGATCACTGGGGCTATATATCATCATTATAGCCTGTGGTTCTTAACACCCCTCGAGTTGCAGAATACAAGCTGTGGCAAGGAAAGAAAGCAAGTTTCAAACTCCACTGAGAAATAATTGTCATAATAGCACACAATTAATTATGCTGCAGCTTGCCTGACAGCTCTCTTCACGCTGGATCTAATAGAGAAAATGTATGATTTCCTCAGGTCATGTACCGACTGCAGGTTGCCACAACTGAACTTCTCTCAATGCTGGTCTGCATGACCCCTCTTGAAATGCACAGCAGGAAATATCTCCTTAATCTTTGCTGCCTTCATCATAGATAGGCATCAGGCCCCAACTGGCAGTAGAACACCTTGAGACAAGACACAAATGCCATATATCGTATATATAATAATAATAATCCTGGCATTTGGTACAGTGCCTTATCACGTTGTCAAAATACAAAGCTCTTCACATGTTTTACTGTTAAGTGCAGTGATTGTGTATTTGTAAGCATTGGAATGCAAGTTGCTGTTGATGCGTCAGAGATTAGCATCTAAAATGGAAGCCTGACAGCACATTGCATTGTCACTGCAATTTCTACTAATATTTTCCTGCTAACCAGTCTCCGAAACCTTGATTTTAAATTAACCATGAACCGCAATCAACCTGAAGCTTCAGGTGGTAGATTTTCCCCATGGCTCATGCTAAACTGATGGAATAAAAAATGAATAAGCTTCAGTGGGCTGACTAGGCTTTTTTCTCATCTCCAAGTTTCATTACATTTGTAATTCAATATTGAGTAAGGGAGGAAAGCGAGTAAAGAAAAATCAAAAGAAAAAATAACAGTGGTTGACAATTCCCTAGCAAATTAAGAATGCATTGCTCAATAATCACTTTTTTTGCGAGAATAATCCAAATATGCATTATTTGTGAATTGCCAGAGCCTGAAAGTTGACTGAGCACATAAAAGTAGCCAGTGTTTATGATTACGGGTCATGGCTCTGCATAAGTTGGCTGCAGCATTCCCCTACTGATAGACAGTCACCAGACTTTAGAATCTTGTGAAACACTTTCAGAGACCTCATCAACATGATAATGGATCGCTTTAACAAATGCATGGCTTATTATTGATGAAACAAGCCTAATTCAAATCATAACCGTATTTATATAGGATGGAGTCCTTGCGTTTTAATGTATTTTATTATTGTTAAATTATCTAATCAAAGATATCAGTTTTTAAAAAATGAATCTGCTACGTAAAATGTATTGGAGGTCACCGTGAAATTCCTCTGCATAGACTGACAATATATTATTTGACTTTTTCCCTTGTTTGTGTGCTGATTCAGGGAAAAGGACATCAGCGGTCACAATCATGTGTAGCTATTTATGTGTTCCCTCTGTTGTTCACATTTCTGAAGAGTACAAATAACAGGGCAGCTTGAGTCATCCAGAAGGGGTCATTCGGATGTGAGTGGCATTTGATGAACACCAAACAAAGAAGTTCAGCTGGCCGGCTAGCAGGTCAATATGCACAGCTAAAGCCAGGGCAGGTGAGCAAGACTTGCGATTCGATTCCAGGCTATTTTATCTCACTGTCTGGATACAATGCCTAGAGGTTTGGGAGCAATGAAACACATTTATATGCTTCTTCTGTTTTCATTTGGAAAGGATTAGTAACTTTAATTATGAAAACACAAATAGAGAAGCTTTTTTGGGGAAACAAACTCGCTCTTGTAGTTTTTATGTTGCTAATGTCAGTATAATCCTGCCAAGAAAATCAAAAACAGTAACTAAAACATTTATCATTGCTGGCCAATTTTCTGGCTGCTGATGGGTTTTTATTTGCTTTCTGCATGAACTCTCATGTAGCTGATACTCACAAACTTCTGTCTTCACTCTTTGTGAAGCATTCATATTAAATCAAGCCTGCAAAATATACAGTCAATTCATAGTATATTCTGTGAAGTGCTTTAAGGCATCTTGAAAACGTAATAAAGCGTGATATCAAATGCAAGGATTATTATTATTGTTACTTCTATGGAATAATTTGAAAGAATTCCCAAAATTTATATATGTATCTGAGAACACGTTAAATTTTATCTGCCCTATTTGTTTAAATCAACCACAGTTTGCTTTGTACAGTATTTAGATTTTTTACCATGATTTCCACCACAAACATAGATAAATTTGTGAACTCCAAGTAAAGGAAAACGAGACTTGGTGAAAATGCCGATAGCCCCATTTCCTACAAATGTACAGTCAGTTACTTCACAGAAAATTCTGTGTAGTGGCTTTGGGACATCCTCTCCACATGAAAGGTACATGCATGGATTACAACAACAACAGCAACTTGTATAATAGTGCCTTTCACATCAGGAGGACATCCCAAGGTGCTGGACAGTCATTATTTCAGACCCGAGCTGGGGACAGAGAGGGTGGAGGGAAAGGGAGGAATTTGGAGTGGCCGATCGGACCCTCGAAGAGGAGGGGCTTAAGGTGGGACTTGAAGGAGGCCAGGGAGGGAGCAAGGCAGAGGGATTGCACGATGGAGTTCCAGAGGTTGGCGGCAGAGTGGCTGAAGGATCGCCCGCCAATGGTGAGGCGGGTGGGTCGGGGGACATGGAGCAGGCCAGAGCCTGCTGAGTGGAAGGGATGGGTAGGTTGGCAGAGGGTTAGGTGGTCGTGGATGTAGGATGGTGCGAGGCCATGGAAGGTTTGAATGTGAGGACCAGGATCTTGAATTCGATCCTGTGGATGATGAGGAGCCAATGGAGTCGGTCGAGGGTGGGAGAGATGAGGTCACGAAGCTTGGAGCAGTGGAGGACACGGGCGCAGAGTTCCGGATTATCTTCAACCTGTGGATGGAGGAAATGGGACGTCCTCCTGACGTGAAAGGAGCTATAGAAATGTCATTTTGTTGTTGTTGTTGGGAAGGCCGACAAGCAGGGCATTTGCATAGTCAAGCCGGATACAATGAAGGCATGAATGAGGGTTTCAGAGGCTTTGGTGGTAAGATAATGGCAGAGTCAGGCAATATTACAGAGATGAGGGAAAGCAGAGTATGGTCATGGGGAGGAAACACAGTTGAAGATCGAACAAGACACCAAGGTTCCTGACTGGCTTGGTGAGGTCGAGTGTGCAACAATGGAGGTTGATGCTGCCAGCGCCTGATATGTGAAAGCGCTGGTGCGAACCAATCAGAGGGGCTTCTGTCTTGTTGATATTCAACTGTAGAAAGTTAGCTCTCATTCAGGACTTGACTTAATTATTATAATTATTATTTTTATAATTGTTTTTATTCGATTCACCAGCTCACCTGGCCCTGGGTTTGATTCCCGGGCAGGGTGAAACATGAGACAAGTTGCCTTACTCCACATGCCTGTTTTTTTTTGCCTAGTAGTAAGTGGGAACCTGATTATTAGGCAATTGGCAGATTGCTTTCCAGGAATAATCCTCCCAAAAAAATCAATAAAAAAATTTAAATGGTCACTCATTCCACGACTGTTTGTGGGTTACTGCAGTGCGCAATTGGCTGCCGCGTTTCTCACATAAAATGTGCAGTAACTCCACTCTACAGTATATTCTTTGAAGCGCTTTGAGATGGCTTGAAGACATGATATGGCGCTATATCAAATACAAGGTTTCTTCTTCTTTTTCTTCCCATCTTTACCTTGACAGATCAACAACATCTTTGTCCTGTCATTTAAATCCCTTAATAATAACAATTGTGTTTGATATAGTGCCTTACCGCATCTTTGAGACATTTCAACGTGCTTTACAGACTATACTGTAAAGTGAATTAACTCTATTAAACCGTCAGCCTCTCTGCCCCCAACATTTGGAATTCCATCCCACAATCCCTCCGCCTCACTCCCTCTCTTCAACCGTACCATCAGACCACCCACCCCTTCTCCCCCCTTCCCTCCACCCTCCCCGATCCCAGCTCATATCTAAAGCACTGACTGTCCAGCGCCTTGGGACATCCTCCCAATGTGAAAAACACTATACAAATGTAACTTTGTTGTTGTTGTACATTTTATAGGAGAAACGCAGCAGCCAATTGAGCACAGTCGTGGATCGAATGACCAAATTATTCTTTATTTATGAAGGGTTTATTATCCCTGGAAAACTGAACTGCCAATAGACAACCAGGTTCCTACTTACTGCTAGGTAAACAAAGGCATGTGGAGTAAGGAACCTTGCCCAATCTTTCACCCTTCAGGGAAAACAAACCAAGGTCCTCTTTTTTGCTAGGGGTCCTCTCGCTTGTTCATATTCTTGTCCTTCCAGAATTATACAAAATTCTTCAGCCGCTCAAACATTGCTCTTCAGATTCTGGTCTCCATTTTTTTCCAACTGCATTTGTCCCATCACTGCTGGTTCATGTTTTAACCTGCCCTTTGGCAAACATCCTATGCCCCACTTTCTCTTTTCTCACCTCTCTGCCTTCAAAACCTTCGTATAAACATATCTTTGAAAGCGGTTCTATCGGTGTGGGATTTTAAATGTCCTGATCAACAATTCCCTAGATGAAATTGGTTATTTCCTTAAATGGCTATTTGTGGGACATTGCTGTGTACAAATTGGCTGCCGTGTTCCCCCACAAAACCAACGGTCACTGAAATTTACAGGTTGTCCTGTGATGCACTTTGGAAATTTCCTCCTGATATGAAAGGCGGTGAATCAAATGTAAGGATTATTATTATTACTTAAAACAATTTAATGAAGAGCGAGTACATTGAACAATCTCTCTCAATTTATGTGTTTATTCTAAAGCCCCTGTTCTCTTAGCCTACTGGCCTGGCCACCAAATGTAACCACAATCCATGCATACATCCGTACATGCTTTGATGCACAATGTCACAGTGGAACTTTGACTCAACAGCCACCAGGGTAACAGCAGTGCAAAACACAAAATTGAAAATAACAACTGAACGATAAGAGATACCCAAAAACAAATGTCATGTCACTCCCAAATACAACATTTTTCCGATGAGTATATATGTCTCTAGATCAATTGGGTATTGAGATCCTTCTTGAAACAAAGACAGACATTGTCATATATATATATATATATATATATACATATATACTGTATACATGATGTAGTGTCAATCTACAAAAATGATTCACCTTAAGAGTAGCAAAACTGCAGAGGCCAGAAACAAGAAGAAAATCTGTACAAATTACTGTTATCTCACCTGCTCACTTTGTATCAATAAAGCTCAAGGAAGATCAAAGGGATTCATTGAAGTTCTGTAGTTTTTTTGATTGGTACTACTGTATTTCAAACATCACAGAGGTACGAATGAAGGTGGCCTGTCTACCTATCTGATTTAATTCATCCAAAATACTCACTCTACCATCTTCCCATTATAGCAACACTCTTATTTCTTCAATGAATCCAGTGTCCCAGCCTCAACCACACTACTGGTAACCTGGTCATTTGTTAGCCAACCTCTGTACAAAAATATACCTCCTTGATGTCTGTCCTAACATTGACTTCACAATTCAGAGGCTTCACCTTCTTTTTATGAGGCTTTCTACTGGGAATATTATTCTGGGTTTAGTTTGTCCACCTGAATTTTCTATCCTTTTCAGTAGCAAATTTCACGCCTTACATTTGTAACAAGGAAGATCCATTCTATGCTACCATGAAGAATGGAGCTCAGTGAAGGGTTTCCTGATATAGTCGTCGGTAATTTACTAACAATCATATTGTTTTATTATGCGAATGCCAATTAAAAATTAAAACACGAAAGGACGTGAGCGAGAATCAATTCACTTGCCAGCAGACAATAAAAATTATTTGCCAGACAGAGTCGGTGTGCAAATTCATTCCATGTCGCTTCACAATTTTCAAAGCTGAATGGCTTGGTCGATATTAGTACTCTGTGTATTAATATATTGTCTATTCAGTGCAGATGGTCTCAATGTAATGATAGGCTAAACTCATGCGGATCAACTGTGCAGTGAATTGTTCTGTATATATTGCATAAGGTGCTCTTGAGAATGCAGTTGTAATGAATAATATACCCTTCTTGCCTCCACTGAAAACTTGAACACAAAAGAGACATTGTTGTCTTCTTCGGACATTGTTGGGTTCCAATTGTCTGCCTCATTTGCAGCAAAATACACATCTTTCCAAGGAAAATACAGTGAAGAGATTTGACATGTTTGAAATTTAATAATCCTGAATAATAACCCTTAAAAGATGTCAGAATTTCAGTTCTTCAGAAATATTATCAATAAGACTATAATAGAAAAAAATGTTATATTAAAAGGAATCTGCAATGCACTTTAGGCCATACATTTGTAGTTGATATAGGTTGGTGCTGACTTCCATAATCTCAGCAAGCCAGTCATTTGACTCTGCAGATGAATGTCAGTATCCAGGAGTCACTCGGGGGACAGACAGCCATGCTGCTCCTGATTGCTATTCAGAGACCCCTAGTGGAAACATTTTACTTATATTTGATGAAGCCAGAATCATGCTCAATTGTAATGTCATCTATGGAGTGAAATATACTACAAAGCTGACACTGCCAAAGCTCACAAGCATTTGAGCAACATATTGGATGTCACCTGGTGTCCATGGAAATTACCACAGGAGAAGTGAAAAGGTAATCTGAGCACTTTTAGAAGAATATGGAGAAGAGAAAATCAGGAACAAACACACATTTACCACTTAAAAGGAAATCATTGTGAAGTGTGTCTGGTCTCAGATATATCTAAAAGCCTTCCTGATCTACCGCTTTTTAACAACTACACTTTTATTTAAAAGCAAGAGGCACACTAACCTCTCTAAGTAATCTTTAGTAATGGAAACCTTTCACAAGTATATATTGAATTACAAATTAAAGTTTAATGCAGGCTTATTTGTTCATTCTGATGTCAATAACGGGATAGCATTAGCTGCTTAAACACGGTAAATTGTTCCTGAGCCTTATTCTTAAATATAACTTATCTATAAATGTACCTGTTAGATACAAAGAGATAAGGTTATTAATGCATCTTCATTGTGGCAAGTACAATATCCAGAATGCAGCACTGTGAGTCCACAGTTACAGCAATCTCATTTGCACAATGTTCGGCCTGTGGGCTGCTTTTAATCATTTGAGAATGTCAACTTCCATAATTTCAGGTAAAATAAGTGCAATGTGGCACAATTGGCTCAAAAACAGAGTGCAGGAAGTGGTCAGCTGTGACCCAATGCCAGAAGGTGAGTGATTTTTTCCACCTTAATGAGCTTTTGGCCATAATCCCATCTCCCACATCCCTCTATTCTCTCTTCTGTCATGTCCACTTAAATAAATTGATGATTGTTACTAGTGTTAATGATTACACTGTCACTTTCCAGGTCACCTCAGTGTCAATGATAAAGTTTCAAGATATGGAAACACAAGCTGAATCAGAGATACCAGCCAATTAAAAGTGTTTCTCTGTTACGGTCTGGATAATGTGTACACACCTCCTTCAAGTAGACTGTTATTAATGATAAGGGGCCATGATTTACTGTATGCACTTATCTGGAATGATTATTTTATTGTATAAGGACAGGTTAAGAGAATATTATACAATGATTCTGGCTTTGACATAACTATATCAATAGGACTGTATTTTATAGTGTTGTCTCCAGCCATTGTCACAGATTTTGGAAGGATTTTTAAAAGATTTGCATGTTTTTGCTGCTTTCTCACAACAAAACATCTCAAAGCATATTACAGGTAATTGTTATTTGTACTAAATTTTAGGAATGTAGGAAAAGGTGGCAGCAAGGTCCAACAAAAAGCCATGAACAATTGATCTGGATGATTGCTGACTAGGAAAATGGAAATTCCGTTGACTTTTTGAATCGTGCCATGAGCTCACCTGAGCAGGCAAATATTGCCTCAGCAATAACATCTATCCAAAAGATGGCAATGCAGGACTCACCCAGTACTAGGTGGCAGTTTCAGTCGCTATAGTATGCACAGAGCATCAATGTAGACAGTGCACAGCCATTGGCAGTCTCAACAGAGCTGCTTGATGCAGTCGACATGGTATGGTGTTGCAGCAACAGTCTAGATGGTCTAGTGGAGTCCTGTAGTGTCTAAAGAACTCGCCTTACAAGCGAGAGACCTGGTTTCAATTCCAGACAGGGTGAAACTTGGGCAAGTTTTCTTACTCCACATGCCTGATAATAATCCCTCAACAAATAGACAAAAACAATAATAAATTGGTCATTTTAATCCATGACTGTTTATGGGATACTGCTGTGCACAATCGGCTACCTCATTTCGCCCACGTATATACAGTCAATTCACTTTACTGTATATTCTGTGAAGCGCTTTGAGACATTTAGAAAACGTGAAAAGTGATATATCAAATGGAAGAATTATTATTATTACTGCACAGCAGTGCCCTACAAAATACTCATTTTCAGGCCAATTCCTAGCATTTGTGCAAAGCTTCAAGAAATTTCAACATAAAACGTGAAGAACTATTGCCTTCCTTAATTAACTGAGCCAAAATGTTTGCGTAACAGGATGAAAAACAGTGAAGCTATTTTCTAAATCAGAGAGTGTAAAAAGAATTCCTCTGGAGGAAAAAGAGTAGAAAAAAGGAAGTTAGCACCAGTGGATTTAGTAGATTAAAGATTGAATCGCTACTCAGAACAGCTCCACTTGTTTCCACAGCAACCGTGACATCATCCTCAGCACCACACGTCGACAGATCATACTCAGCAAAACCAAAGATGACAGGAGAAACTGCAAGTGTGTTCTTTTATGGTTTGTTTATGAGAGAGAGGTTTGTCATCACTTTCAAACACAGCGGTCATCTGGTGAAAGCTTTCCCATGGAAAGAAAACGATGCAGCATTTTCTAGAGATCCATGAAAAGGAACAAATATAGATAAGACTTGATGTTCCAGCAGACGAGAGCACCAGCCAGTGTGTCTGTCCATTCCCTCTGTTCATCAAGCTCTGGCCTGCTCCAAATTCTCCGCCCAGCCTGCCCCATCATCGGCGATCAGGTCTTCAACCTCTCTGCCCCCATCCTTCGGAACTTCATCCCACCCAGTCCCTTCATCTCATTCCCTCCCTTGCCTCTATCAAGGCATATCTCAAGACCCTCCTCTTCAACCTCAGTTTTGGTCACCCTCTCTACGCTCCACCCCTTACTGTTCACAACGACCTGCTCAGATCCAAATTCCTGATTGTCTACTGCCTTAGGATGTCCTACTGAGATGAAAGGAGCTATACAAATGTAATCTATTGTTGTTGATGCCACAGTCATAGAGACAGGTGCATGTCCCCCACACACAAACATGTTTGCACAAGCTTTTCTGAGTTCCCAATCTGATCCGTGCTGTCATGGGTAGGTTGAGGACGCAGTGCCAGAAGTTGCAGTTTGCAGTCAGTATTCCACTCTTATGATTCATAAGTTCACAGAACATCTCACTGTAACAACACAACGTGGGGAGGTGGAAGATGGGGTGGGGAGGTGGAAGATGGGGTGGGGCGAAATACTACACCTGAATATGCGTACAGAAAACATAGCTTTAAGCATTTTTACTACATCCTTCTGACATGAAAGGCACCATATGAATGTAAATTGCATTGTAGCACTACAAACCTACATGTCCATAGGTAAAATTGTATCACCGCTTTACTAAAGGGTTGGTGCAATAACACAGACTGTTCAAATCACTACAGGATTGGATAGACAATTGAACTGAGCAGACCTTGAAATAGTGTGATAGGTTTGCATTGGACCAATTGAAAAGCTTTTATTTAATGTGATAAACAGGAAGGATTGACTTCATAACAGTACTGCTGGTCTCTGTAGCCATTATAATTTTCAAAATGCAACTGTTGGGAATTCATGACACTCAATATGGAATGCAGAGTTCAGGGGCACACACTGCACATTCAGCGATTCAACCTTTGCATTTCTGCTTCCACATTCCAGCTGTTTCCATTCAGTTGTTTGCATACTTCATGCTTGTCCCTCCCTCCTTCAACATACCTACTGAGCCTTCAGCTTTACTAAATGTAAAATAAAGAATGTTTTTCTCTCCCTAGGTAGCTCTGTATCATGCTAAATATAAAAGTATGCAGGCTCCTACTGTGCAGTTACCACTTCAATGTAAGATCCCAAAAGGAAATTGTCATATCATTTTACTTGAGGGTTAACTGTCTTTTTATGTAGCCTGGTATCTGTACTATAGGATCGGTCACAGTAAACTCATAATTTGGCTAACAGAAAGTTCCAGCTGTATGTTTCTTTTCCACAGATTATTGTTCTTCCCCCTCCACCACCACCCCATAGTACTTAATACTATAAAGAAATGCAGTAACAAATCACCCTTTGCAGAAAGAACAACACACACAGCATTTTGGACATGTGTAAAAGAAAGTTTTAATCCAACAGCAACAACAACAAAATTACATTTGTAGAGCACCTTTCACGTCAGGAAGACATCCCAAGGCACTCAGGGGTCAGGACCCGAACATGGGGGAGTAGGTTTGGAATGAGGGAGGACGGAGAGGTAGGATGGCAGCTGAAGGCTTGGTCGAAAAGGAGGATCTTGAGCCCAGCCTTGAAGGAAGCAAGAGAGGGATTAAGGAGAAGGGATTGTTGGATGCAATTCCAGAGCATGGGAGCAGAGAGGCTGAAAGTCCGGCCACCGAAGGTAGGGCAGATCGAGCGAGAGACATGGAGCAGGCCAGAGCCTGCTGAATGGAGGGAGCGGACAGGTTGTAAGGGGGTCAGCAGGTCAGAGAGGTAGAAGGGAGCAAGGCTATGGAGGGCCTTGAAGGTGAGTACAAGGATCTTGAATTTTATCCTCTGAAAGATGGGGGGCCAGTGCAGGGTTGGAGTGATTGGATCATGGAGCCTGGTACTGGCGTGGACATGAGCTGTAGAGTTTTGGATGACATGCAGCTTGTGGAGGGAAGAATTGGGGAAGCCGACGAGCAGAGAGATGGAGTTGGGTATCATCCGTATACATATGAAAATTTACCCCATGTCTACGGATGATGTCACCACGGGGAAGCCTGTAGAGGTTGAAGAGGAAGGGACCGAAAGAGCTCTGAGGAATACCACACAAGATGGTGCAGGGACTGGAAGAGAAACTTGGCGGAGTCAAAGTGGAGATGGTGTGATAGATAGTACCTGAACCAGTCAAGGACAGAACCTTGAAGTTGAGGTGATGAAGGAGGATCGAGTGGTCCACAGCGTCAAAGGTGGAAGAGAGGTCGAGAAGAATGAGGAGGCAGAGGGAGCATTGATGACAGGATGTCATTTGTAACCTTGACCATGACAGTGAGCCCGATTGAGCAGAGCTCAAGGCTCAAGTTCAGGAGCTCTGTGTACTCTATAGAACTCTACAGACAGTACAGCAACAAACAAGCCATTCACCTAACCATGCCATGTCTGTGTTTATATGCTACATGAGCCTCTAACCATTCTAATTCCTCCCTCCCTAACCACTTCTATACCTCTCTGTTCTCTTCACCCTCTTAAATCACTCGTGAAAATAACAATCAAATCAGAAGGGTGCACACACAACACTCAACATGCACAGACATAGCATGAAATCACATAGAAAGAACTAATAAGTGTTGTACATAAACAGCTCCTGCCCTGCTTCTATGAACAGAACATGACAATAACAACGATCTATCAGATTCTGCCCAAATGAAATGCTCTTGTTTCTGAAGTGTCTGTTTTGTGTCAATATCACGTTATAAACACAAGCTATGCACCACATGAAGTGGAGTCTGGGTAAAAATGGGCCTTGTCTGAACAAAAGCATTGCTGTGTGCATTTCCATTCATTCCCAGTATGAAGACATTCTAATCCAAGTTTGATGTATTTTGCTAAATTAGTTTCTCCAGACCGACTAAGATGCCAGGCCGACTGATGGAGCGCTTCTTCAGTGCGCATGATCTCAAACCATCAGTTGAATGTTGGCTATGGAGCAGTCAGTGCACATCGGGGGCAAGCCACTGGCTCTGAATCATACATTAATAAATGTTACAAAAACAAAAGTCGCTGAGAACACTCAGCAGGTCAGGCAGCATCTATGGAGAAAGGAAAGTGACTCAACGTTTCGGGTCCACGGTTCTTCATCAGAACTGGGGCATGTTGGGAGAGAGATGCCTTTAAGGACTAACAAAGGCAGGGCAAGGAAGACAAAGGAGAAAATGTGGTAGAGGGCGGAAGATGATAGGTGTTAATGCTGCAAAACAAAGGGGTTTGCAACAAAACTGGAGAGAAGTCGTGTTAATAATGAAAAAACAAAGTGGGGGGGATTTGCAAAACAACAGGCAGCCCAGAGAGAGAAAAGGTGTGTCTGGGATCCGGATGACGTGGTAATGGACACAGAAGAGGGGAAGGGGGAAGGTGAGCTGTTATGGTCTGAAATTGTTGAAATCAATATTGAGGCCAGAGAGCTGTAAGCAGATATATGAGGTGCTGCTCCTCAAAATTGTGCCATAGTTCATTGGAATAGCGTAGGAGACCATGGATGGAGAAGTCAGACTGCAAGTTGGAAGGAGAGTTGAAGTGGCAAAAATGTTACTTCTGTTTGACACTACATACCAGGTGGAAGACAATGCTGATATTAGATCACAGAGGCCGTATATCATTTCTACAGGGGATTTACACCACCCAGGACTCTCAGAGGTGTGGAAACGTAAGGGCAACAAACCTATATGAATATTTGGAGCTGCATTTTTTTTAAGTCCATTAAAATGAGTTATGGTTTCAAAGCAAAATCAGTGAGTGTTGCTGTTAATAAGTGGCATTTTCCAGGACTGTGATCGACAGTAAGAGACACAAATATAAATCAATATACCTTGCTTAAACATCCCCTGTACTCACCTTACATCTGCTGTATCAAATGAAATCATGGAGCAAAGTCGCTGTTCCACAACCTCTTTCTGCAATAACCTCTTCATCAATGTCATTTTGAAATGCGTGGCTGCCACAGAACAATGTTACCACCGACTGCTAAAAAGGCTAGCGCTTCAGCAGATTCACTCCTATTAGTGTAAGCTGTGGTGTTCACGTAGCACTCTTTGAAGTCCTTGATTACATTACAGTGACTGCCAGCTGTGCTTTATTCTATAATTAATCCAAATTCAGAGGAATGTTCCTTTAGCTTTGAATAAAGGATCAAATCTCTTACCAAATAAACACAGTCGCTACCTCGTACAGTGAATCCTGTAAGACTTCCGGGTGAAATGAAAGGCGTTCTATCAAATGTCAGGATGGTGATCATCAACCATCATCAGATGGTTGAATCCATTCTGCAAAATATATCACAAAATTTAAACTGCTTATTCCTCAAAGCACATGCTTAACCAAACCCCTCTACTTCATCTCAGCAAACGGTTTCTCCTCCCGCCCCTGCCCAATCACCTACATGGCTCTTTGCCTCCTCCAGTATTGACTTCAGATCCTTCAATGTTCTATCAGCTTGTCTGGCAGAAATCAGGGCCTGGGTGAATGCAAACTTCCTGCAACTGAAGGTGGGCAAGCCAGAAATCATATTCCTTGGCTCCCATCAATGTCTTCACTACTGCGGATCTGAACCACTCACCATCCCTGGGTTCTCCCTCAGATTCACCAAAACAGCCCACAATCCGGTTCAACAACCCCCAGCTATCCTTCTTCCCCCAAATCCGTTCCCTGACGAGGCCCGCCTCCTCCACATCCACCACATGTGGAGTCCAGAAGCTCAGTGATTAGAGCATTCGCCTTGCAAGTGAGAGACCTGTGTTTAATTTCCGGGAGGGCAAAATCTTGGCCAAGTTTCTTTACTCCACACACCTAATAATAATCCCTCAAGAAAAAAAAACAAGAATAAATTGGTCATTTCAAACACGATTGTTTGTGGGACACTGCTGTGTGCAAATGGCTGCTGTGTTGCGCCAACAAATATACAGTCAATTCACTTCACAGTATATTCTGTGAAGCGTTTTGGGACGTCTAAAAGACATAAAAAGTACTATGTCAAATGCAAGAGTTATTATTTTTGTCCACCTCTGACTGTAGCTTACCCCCTAATGCAGCCAAAACCCTTTAGTACGCATTCCTCATCCCCCACCTGGATTACTCCAATGCACTCCTCGCTGATTTCATCGGCTCTACTATTCAAAAGTTCCAGTGCATTCAGAACTCTGCTGCCCGCATACTTACCCAGACCAATCTCAGAATCCACAGCTCACCAGTTTTGGCGAAACTCCACTGGCTCCCCATCATCGAATGGATCGACTTCAAGCTCCTCATACTCATGTTCAAATCCATTTACTCCCTGGCACCTCCCTAACTCTCTGTCCCCCACACTCCCCAATTCACCACCTGGCACCTCAGTACCTCTCCAACCTGCTCACCCACCAACCGGTGCCTCCTCTCGACTGGCATCGGCCTCCCGCCTGTCCCTCATGCCCGGCGCATCACCATTGGAGGTCATGCATTCAGCCACTATGCCCCGAAATTCTGGAACATTCTCCCTCAATCCCTCGGCCATGCCCCCTTCTCTTCCCTTTTTCAAGTCCTACCTGAAAATCCTCAGCTTAATCCTAGAAAACCGTAGGATTTCAGGTCTCGGCTAAAGACCTTTCTGTTCGACCGTGCCTTTGGTTACCTTTTTCCCCCTCCCCCAGGGATCCGTTATTGTGAAGCGCTCTGAGACTCTGTCCAACATGGAGGGCGCTATATAAATCAAAGTTGTTGCTGCTGTTGTTGTAGCTTTCCGTCCTGCTCCATCACTGTTAAGCTCTCCTACATGCTACCCTGCGTGGCACTATAACTGCAAGTTGTTGTGTTTAGGTCGCATAAAATCAGATTTACGATTCGAATAAAGAGATTCTTTCTGAATAAACCATAAAATAATGAAATTAATTTCAGGTGAAACCAGAGGAGCTCTCAATTTGTCTCATGATAAGAAAGCCTTTTCAGCAGATGCTCTGTGTGGTCTAATGGTCACTTTTTTCCTCCCATCTCCGCCAGATTATCTACAGCACATCCTAAGGTTCCAGCCTTGGAATCATTTACATGCTCCCTCTCGGTGATGTCATCCTTGGACATGGGGTCAATTTCCACATGTATGCAAGTGACACTCATAACTACTTCTCCTCCAGCTGTGAGTTCAGATCTGATGATGTTCTGTCAGCTTGCTTGTTAGCATCAAGGCCTGAATAAGTGCAAATTTTCTGCACTTAAATGTTAACAAGACAAAGCATTGGTTCCTGTCAGTATCTTCTCTCCTGTTTCTCTGACCTCCTCAACCTCCCCTGCCTATCATTCAGGCTAACCAAACCTGTGCATAACCTAGCTGTCCTTCCCACTCCCATTCGCTGACCAGGACCACTTTCCTCCAACTCTGTCACATTGCTGGCCTCCGACTGAATCTCACTCCCAATGCAGCCAAAACCATGCATGTTTTCATCCTCCTGCCTCGATTATTCCCATGCCCTCCTTGTTGGTCTTGTGTACTACAAGAACCCATAAACAGCAGGGCTGTAGGACTCGAGTCCTGGAATCAGACTTGAGACCGGTCTTGAGTCCTCATTTGAAGGACTCGGATGTGCAGGACTCGGACTCATCAGCAGGAACTCGAGGACTCGGGCTTCGAGACCCCTGCGAGTCCGGCAGGTATGAGCCGAGCTGCAGGGTTTTCTGTAGTTCGCGCAAATGCTACACTGGCCGACCTACCAGAAATCTTGCAGTGAAAGTTTCACGTTAATGAACTGTGACACGGTATCCCACGTGGGATACTACTTCCTATCTGTCACATATAAATTTTCTATCAATGAAAAAAGCCCTTTAGGAAGTGACGCATTTCAATCCAATGCCCTGGATTGCCACGTGTTTCAGTTCCATTGTGTGAGTAGTAACACTGATTTCTGAGACTCTGTGAGTATTTTTTTGTACATTGTCTTGTGTACTAACTGTACAAGGGTTACCGTACTATGCTTATATCACGTGCTACACACTGAAACCTCTCTGATTCTTACCTGCCCGGCGCGTACGAGCATCACCATGTCTGTCGTGTCCCGAGTGATTGGGTACATGGATCATAAGGAATTCACAACAACAGGGGGGAACAAACATCATGCAAAATGTAAGTTTTGCAAATGTGTTGTAACTGAAACGTGTGGCACCACATCGAATTTCACACGCCATTTGCAGCGACGTCATAAAGAAAAGTAAGTTTCGTACTCATTTACAATTAGACTATACAAAAAATTAAGTGTTTGTGTGGACTTTGTCGTAACACGTTACTCATGAATCACGATAAATGTTATCATGTTAATAGTCTTGAAGATTTAATCTAATAAAGACTATTTTCTGAACTATGTTAGGTAGGCCTCAGTCTACAGAAAAAACCATCTGGTTGGAGGAGTTGTCGCTCTCCTCCAACACAGGTGGAAGTCTCACATATAAAATACCGCTACGTGCTGAAATTGGCCTTACTAGGGCTAGATCTTAGGTCTGTGTAGTAGAAATATATACGGGGACAAAAATCTAGCCCCATAGAGATACGCATAAAAAGTGGAGCGCGAGCGCTGTGAAGCGAAAGGAAAGGAGAACGGAATTAGAAAACACACAAATTTAGGGGAATCGTAAGAGGAATTCACTGAATTCTCATCCACCAGTTTGAATAAAAGCGTAAACCACAAGCCAGCCAAGTTACTAGTTCCAAGTCAGCTTTAAACTGCAAAGTTTCTAAATTGCAGTCAGACGTTTGAGCTAGAATTTTTTAGTTAGGCAAACTTATCAATTTGAAGCACTCCGAAAGACAAATTTAATAAGGCACAGGTTACAGCGGAAATGCTGCTTAACTGCATGTTTGGAGAGGATTAACATCAACTTTCTAGACACTTGTTTTTCATGCCCGACCGCGTTACCTTCCTCAAATTGATGAACGCATATCACTGTCTTAGCATTTTGCGAACCTTCATTTCAGTGAATATCAGTGCAATGGCTTTATCAGACAAGTGACTGACGACTTGAGAAGTCAATATTCCTTGTACTTCAGGGACTAAAAATAGAATTTTTATTTGTTCTTGAACCAAATCATTAAGCACTTGAACTTCGGGATAATTAGTCAATTTATTGCATAAAGCCATGAAGTAAGAACCCAACCCTTGTAAACAAAGTGTAGCAAGCAATATACATCAAAAAAAGGTATAAGACTGAAATTCTAGTATGTATAAGTTGGTGATGGGCGTGAATTTTTACATGGAGGACTCGGACTCGGACATTGAGGCCTCGGACATTAAAAAGTGGCAGGGATTTGGACTCGGACACCACGGACTCGGATGAGGAGGACTCGACTACAGCCCTGATAAACAGTCATAAGGCGAAAGATCAATTTATGCAAAGGATTGTTGGTCAGGACAATGGGAGTGTTGCAGGATTTTTAAAGTTTGTACAAACAGGCAAACGGGAGCTGGGTTCGAGGTCTCACATGGTATGCTCCAGAAAATCAACTTCAAATCGTCACACTAATGATAAAATCCTTAAAGATTTTGTGCCAAAACTGCAGTCTGTTAAGGACAGCATCACTGACACTGCAGTAAACCACTAGGACTATGCTGCACTGTCAGCTTGGAATATGAGCTCAATTCCTGACAAAGGGCTTGAACTCATGAACAATTAAAATAGACTTTCCTTTAAGCACTGTTGTCTCAGCATAACTCAGTGACTTCTTTCAGTTGAAAATCTCAGCACTGCTTGTGCAGTCGTTTTAAGCAAAGCTCAGGACTATATCACAGTGTGACAGAAACTGCTGCCGAGAACAGCTATAGCCTTCAATCACACAGCATGCAATGAGAGGAGCTCTTAGGCAGTTTCCTTGTGGCAAAAAGCCTTTCCAGCAGACTCTGTATGGTCTAATGGGAGATAAACTGGTCACTCAATCCACGAACTGTTTGTGGAACACGGCTGTACGTAATTGTGTTTCGCCCAAAAAATATACAGTCAATTCACTTTACAGTATTTTCTGTGAAGCACTTTGAGGCATATTGAAGATGTGATAAGGTACAATATAAAATGGAAGCATTATTATTAATATTAGTCAATGGCAGTAGTGCACTGTGTTGAGACACAGCTGCTGCTACTACATTTGACAAGAGCTGTTATAGTAGTGAAAAAAGGGAAATCTGCGCAATTGGCTGCCGCGTTTCACCCACAAATATACAGTCAATTCACCTTATAGTATATTCTGTGAAGTGCTTTGAGAAGTCGATAAGATGTGAAAAGCGATATATCAAATGCAAGGATTATTATTATTATTAATAATAATTGCACAAATCGAGAACATTGTGTCGGCTGTATTTCAGAAAGCAAAACCAGCGTGACCTATCACTGCTCTGAGGCACTTATTGTTGCATTTTGCTTTAAGGACATCTGTTGAATGAGATTTCAAGCAAAATCAGACTGTATCAGTCTTATAGGAATCAAAGAACCATGGCAATATTAATCATCATTGCAATACTATTTTAGTAGCCTAGAAAGTATACTAAACTCGTATACAAACCATGTTTTTAGATTAAATTAAATTATCAGTAAAACAAAACTGATCATCAACAACACTGGAATTCCAGGTGATTCAGCTCCATCATTAATGTTTGTAATTCATCAATAATTCTGCATTCCTTAATGACAATTTTGACACATTTCATGAATGTTGTCTCACAGTAAGTAAGAATCTATGTAACGTCTGGTATTAAATAATGCAGTCGCAAATAATGCAGTCGCAAACCAGCTTGTGCAAACTGTTGACTTGGAAGTCAGTACTACAGTTTATATCAACTGTTAACCTAAATTTATATTTGTGTAAGCAAAGACTTTCCTTTGTACAGCATTGGCTGCCTGAATTTTTTCTTTTATGGATCCTAAGCAATATAATGGGTAAGCATGTGCAATCAAAAACCTTTAAGATAAATATTTTAAATAGTTTGTTTAGAAGGCACAATCTGGTCATTTTCCTTCTCCGTTCACACAGTTTCTCCACAGGCAAAATAATTATTTTCAAAACAAACATGCTAATTTTATAGCTTTGTATTCAATTTATTTGCCTGACATTTGAGAATGTTATTAAAATACTGTTATATTAGAACAAGATCATCTATCTTAAAAGATTGTGGAGTCCTATAGCTCAGTGGTTAGAGCACTCGGCTTACAAGCGAGAGGTCTGGGTTCATTTCAAGGCAAGGTGAAACTGTGGGCAAGTTTCCATACTCCACATGCCTGATAATAAATTTTGGGGAAAAAAACAATAATAAAGTAATCATTTCAATCCACGACTGTTTGTGGGACACTGCTGTGTGTAATTGGCTGCCACGTTTTGCCAACAAATATACAGTGCATCAATTCACTTTACAGGATATTCTGTGAAGTGCTTTGAGGCGTCTAGAAGATGCTACATATCAAATGCAAGGATTATAGTAGCAATTGAATATGGATGATGCAAGTATAAAAGGATTCTGTGAAGAGTGACTTTCAGATTTGAAAGAGAGATTTGGAAAAGTTTGAATTGTAAAGTTTGAATTAAAGGAATGAGTGAATCTACATTGTGTTTTGTGGATTAAATAACATTACATGGTGTCAGAAATAAAAATGGGAACCTGGAGTGAAACTGACTACAAGAGGGAATACGGATTGAAAAGCAAAATGCAGAGAGAAGCAGAATTAAATGCCCTACCAAGGTATGTGCAGATACCAAGACCACTGAAACTGTTTGGAAGTTTAAGGCACAATTGGCAACAGTTTGAAAGAGACTTTAACATTTTTGATTAGCATCAAATGTAATGAAACTGCCACAGGAATAAGCAAATCTGTGATATTTTTAATGCAGCAGGCAAGGAAGCAAGTCAATAGTTTGCAAACCTAGAAAGAGAGGTGGACATGGCATTGAATGAGATGATGAATATTACGAGAGAAAGATGTGGAAAAGATAATGTGATAATTGAATGATTTAGTTTGGAATGAAAGCAGGGACCCACAGAATCACTTAATCAGTACTGTGCAGTACTGAGAACCCTAAGTAAAAACTGCAACTACGGAACATTAAGAGACAAAATGATTCGTGACAAGATCATAGTTGGCATAATTTATGCTAAATTAAGTCGAAAGCTTTCGAAAAAAAATGGGGACCTGACATTAGAATCGGTGATGGAGATAATAAGGATTGAAGAGCTGGCAAAAATAAATATGAGAGAAACAAAAATGGAAATAGATGAGCTAGCCAACAGGCAAAGTTGGAATTATACAGATGAAGGGTATGGAGTGCAGAGAATATACAGAAAAAAGGATATGTTGCATATTGCTTTAACAACATAAATGGCAATTTAATATGGATGATGCACGTATAAAAGGATTCTGGGAAGAGCGAGTTGCAGATTTGAAAGACAGATTTGGAAAAGTTTGATTTGTAAAGTTTGAATTAAAGGAATTAGTGAATCTAAATTGTGTTTTGTGGATTAACCAACATTACAACAACAAAATTACATTTGTATAGCGCTGAGGATTTTCATGCTGGATCCTTTTCTGTAACTGGCATTCCATTTGCTTATATAGGAGACAAGTGCGATACTTACCTTTAACATCAATCTCACAAAAAAAATCCCTAAAGGTTAGGTCACTGTGACAAGGATAGGGGTTGAAAACAGCCGATGATAACATGTCGTTAATACATTCGATGAAATGTCTCCTATAAACAGAAGACTGCAGAGATCCACGGTACCGTCTCACCCAGCCCTCCTTCCACCCTCGTACTTCCTTGACAATGGGCGGTCAAGTACTGCCCTTGGAGTGCGATGATTGAAATGCCGCTTAATGAAACACTGCGTAACTGAAAAAACTCAATACCACACAAAACGTCATTCCAACTGCATGGCCAAACATTCCATGGCAGCCAAGAGATGCCAATTGTTAAAGGTTCTGTCACTGGACTGGCTCATCATTAATATCAGCAAACAAACACTGGGATTTCTGTGACACTGAATGTTTTTTTTTATGGCCACGTTGAACTCCAGCCAGTGTAATCATAGCATTACCTAAATCTTCAACACAAGTATTAGGGAGAGAAAAAAACCACAAACTGGTATAAAAACATAATAAACCAACAGTGCAACCCTGAGGCTCCATGTAGCTGCTGCCTCAGCCCACACCAGGCTTCACTGACCCCAGTGCCCAATGATCAACTTGAAATTGTCATTCTAATGAACAAATCCTTGAAGATTTTGTGCCAAAGCTGTCGTCTAGCCTTTGTATTTTACAGTAATTCTTGTATTTGATATGGTGTCTTATCACGTCATAGAAACATATCAAAGTGATACACACGATTTACTGTAAAGTGAAGCGGCTTGCATTAGTAACCAAGCTCACCAGTTAATTATGGAATCTATTTATTTAATACACAATCCCTCAGCCAATTCTGCTTGACAAAATAATCTTTGTTATCATAAATAGCAGCGTGCTGTGAGGAGGATTAAGATGTTAACAGTGTGGGGAATAATTAAGCAGCAGAGTGGAATGAGACTAGATGGCTCATCTGGGAAAAACAATGCAGACTTGGTGGGTAGATTGGACGGTTTCAGCAGTGTACTATTCTATGATTCATTAAAAAACTTGTAGACACTAACCATTTTCACAAGGTAAATAATTAACTTTCCATCTGCTTCCGGGTTATTTTTGTTATGCTTCCTCAGAGCAATTTCAGGCAGTTATAAAAGTGAATTTGAATAAATAGTGATAATAATGGCACTTGCATTTACCTTGGGTAAGCTTTCTTACTCCACAAGCCTAATAATCCTTAACAAAAATAATATATTGTTCATTTCAACGCATCACTGGTTGTGGGTCACTGCTGCGCGCAATTGGCTGCCGCGTTTCGCCCACATGTATACGGTCAATTCACCTTACAGTTTATTCTGTGAAGCGCTTTGAGACGATTAGACGATGTAAAAAGCACTACATCAAATGCAAGGATTATTATTATTATCATTATTATATAGAGTCTTATCAAGTCTTCCAGACTTCTCAAAGTGTTTCACTGAATATATATTATAAAGTGAATTGACTATATTTTGTGAGCAAAACACGGTGGTCAATTTCGCACAGCAGTTTCCCACAAACCGTTATAGATGGAGGAAACAAAATTATTATTATTTTTATATAATATATATTTTATCACTCAAATAACAAGTTTTACTTAACCACACCTCCAAAACTTCTCTCATTTCAACATTTGAGGCCCATAATTCCACCTGGTATTAGTCTGCAAGACAATTTGTCTGCAAAGATCACACAGAATTATATAAAATCTTTAAATTCAGTCTTAATTTGAAAGTCACTTATTTTTGAGTAATGTGGAAAATCTAACAAATTAAGTCTGAATTTCCCACAATTCCCTATACAGTATCTCAAATTTGAAGGCAGAATGGTCATAGTTTAGATAAGAGTTTCGGATCTCTGGTCCCTGAGTACAGTAAAGTAATGCAGACACGACGGAGGCTTTGACAGAATGAGATACAGGTGCTGTAGCCTAGAACTCCTGAGACACATGTTTGATCTCACTTTACTTTTTCTGGAAAGCTCTTGGAATGATGGTAATTTGCAGTGACAAGATATTAATGATTAATCCTGACACAAGGGACACAGTGCTATTTCCACTGCAATTAGTTTCTCCCATTTGTTTCACTGTTTTAGTGCAGCATCAATTGTAATAGTTTCAGGCAATGCATTCCAGCAGCTGTTCTTTTGTTCAGGTGTGAGAATCAGTGTTAACATTCCCCTTGCGCTTCCACACAGTCATACAGGAACAGTTTAATTAAAAAGACGGTTTCTCAAGCAGGTGCAGCAGAAGTTGCTGCTACAACAGAAAATGGCGAAAAAAAAGCCTCCAGTTGATTGTGCTGAAAAGCTTTAACAATCACTTTGCTACTTTATCACTGACATTGCTCCAAAAAAATCTATGTGACACAAGTTCACTTTGAAGTTGCACACTCTTTAAAAATTGCAATTTTCAAGGTGTTTGTTTGGGTCAGTCTGACAAATTCTGAACCCATCACTACTATGATTAAGAGCACCTTATCCAGACTGAGAGTTCCATATATACATATTATAAGTAACAACCCATTGATTTGTCAAGTATTTCAAGTCAGGAAGACATCTCAAACACTTCACAGGATATCCTGTAAAATTGAGTGACTATTTTGTAGACGAACGTGATGGGCAATTTGCATAGGCAATGTCCCACAAACAGCCGTGAATGTGAATGACCAGTTTTATTTGGTCTCCCATCAATTTGTGATATTCTCTGCAGAGACTGAAGTGTTCCCCAAAAAAATTCCTTGGGTGTCAACGTGGCTCAGTTGCTAGGACTCTGATCTTTGGGACAGAAGCTTGCAAGTTCATGTTCCATATTAGAATCTGTCAGCTCATGGTCTGTGTTGATGTTTCAAAGCAGTGTTGGGGGAGTGCAGCATTGTCAAAGGTGCCATCCATTTCTCCTGGTGCAATAACCAACCCACTCTTTGTGTGCAAATTGACTGCTGTAATCAGCTATAAATAGTCACAACAATAATTGTTGAGAAGTGTTTTTAGGTGTTTCAATGCTATATCCTGCACTGTCACTACATGCTGGGTGAATCAAAGTCCTCATCGGGTCTATATGAAATGTTCACTATATATAGACATTTACACAAATCAACGTGGTGAGAAAAACTTTCACAAACGTAATGAAAGGCAGCTTCTGTAATAGCTGCACTCTCTAAAAACCTTGTCTTAAAAAAAACGTATTCAATAATTAAAAACCCTAGGAATAAAGACTTCTTACTGGACTTCGCTGGATGCTGGACTTCCTCGAATCCAAAATCAAGGGGATCCGTTCAGCTACCTCTACACCGTCTACCGCTACCCCCACCATTACCTCCATCATGACCCACCCTCCACCCATCCCCCCTATACATCTTCAACCCTATCTTTCCCTCCTCCCTCACTGATATCATCTCCAAAATGAAACCCATCACCTGCTGCTTCGACCCCATCCCCACATCTGTCCTCATCGCCCAGCTCCACCTCCTGGCTCCCCTCTTAACCAACATCATCAACCTCTCCTTTTCCACTGGCACTGTTCCACCAGCCCTAAAATCAGCTGTCATCACTCCCATTCAGAAAAAACCCTTCCCTGGACCAATCCCTACTCTACAGATACCACCCCCTCTCAAACCGTCCATTCCCTGGCTCGATCCCTGGATCCATTGTTGTGTAGCGCTCTGAGACGCCATCCGGCGTGGAGGGCGCTATATAAATCAAAGTTGTTGTTGTTGTTCCAAGACCTTGAAACAAGTCATTGCTTCCCACCTTCGTTCCTTTCTTGCCATTCCCTCTTTGAACCTCTCCAATTTGGCTTCCATGCTGCCCACAGCACAGAGACAGCCCTGGTCAAAGTCTCTAACGACATTTTAAACATGTGCGATCAGGGCTTTCTCTGCCTCCTTGTCCTCCTCGCACTCTGCTGCCTTCCATATCATCGACCACTCCATCCTCCTACACCACCTCTCCTCTCAGCTCAATCTTCGCAGACCTTCCCTTGCCTGGTTCGGCTCTTAATTCTTCCACCATCTCCACTTTGCCGCCACTGCCAGCCCCCGCAATCGCACATGTGTCGTCCACCAGAGCCCTGTTTTCAGCCTTCTCCTTTTCAATATCTATATGCTCCCACTTGGTGACATCATACGCAGACATCATGGGGTCAATTTCCATATGTATGTGGATGACGACCCAACTTTATCTTTCTGCCTCTACTCTTGAATGCAGGGCCACTACTGTTATGACAGACTACCTGTCAGACATCAAATCCTGAATGAGAGCTAATTTTCTGCGGTTGAATGTAAAGACCGAGGCCCTCCTGATTGGCTCGCACCAGCGTCTCCACACCTCAGGCACTGGCAATATCAACCTCCATGGTTGCACACTCAACCTCATCAAACCAGTCAGGAACCTAGATGTCTTAGTCAATCCTAATTGTCCTTTCTCTCCCATATCCACGCCATGACCCATTCTGCCTTCCCTCACCACCACAACATTGCCCGACTCCGCAACTACCTTATGCTACAGGCTACTGAAACATTCATTCAAGCCTTCATCGTATCCAGGCTCGATTATGCTCACAACCTGCTTGTCAACCTTCCCGTCCATAAGCTACAGATCATAAGCTACAGATCATCCAGAACTCTGCAGCCCGTGTCCTCCTCTCCCACACAAAGCTCCGTGACCCCATCTCCCCCATTCTTACTCGACTCTATTAGCTCCCCATCATTTAGAGGATTCAATTCAAGATCCTGGTCCTCACCTATAAAGCCCTCCAAGGCCTTGCTCCACCCTACCTCTGTGACCTCCTAACCCTTGACCAAGCATTGGCGGGCCTTCAGCCATTGTGCCCCCAATCTCTGGAATTTCATCCCACAATCCCTCTAACTTGCCCCCTCCTGGGCCTCCTTCAAGTCCCGCCTCAAGACCCTCCGCTTTGACCATGCCTTTGGTCAATCATCTTCCCCTCCCTTCCCTCCACCCTCCCCGATCCCGACCCAAGCTCCGGTCTGAAACACTGAGTGTCCAGCACCTTAGGACTTCCTCCCAACGTGAATGGTGCTATACAAATGTAATTTTGTTGTTGTTCTGATTCACCCTGTATATAGCACTGCATTGCTATATCAAATGCAAAGATAACTACTATATAATATTTTATTAAAACTCCATTAATTTAACAAGTGGTCAGAATGCCTGAGAGTCAGCATATCACCTGCATTGGTGGGGAAAATAGAAGGTTTGTTTTTGAGTCAACATCTTTTTTGTTTACACAGTGTAAATCTGAAGTGGCATCAGAAAGTAACTGGACCACATCAGTCCTCTGATTTCAGTTTTTCATCACTGTGCTGCCACTGAGTTCACCTGTTTTGGCTGTTGCAACTTTTCTTAATCAAAATAAATTTAGTTACAGTTGATCAACACAAGAAAACTTTTGACTAAGGCAAAATGGGACAAGGTTAAATTAATATCTTGCCTCAGGTGGTAATCAAAATATCCAGGGGTAGAATGTGTGGAATTAGGTTATAGCTGAAATGGGGTCATCAGAATTTGGAACACTATGCTGAAAATACCTCTTGAAGCTGAGATCATGACCATATTTAAAAGGGAACTGGCTACACATTTCAAGAGGAAGAACACAGGAGAAAGAGCAAGGAAATGGAATCACAATGCTTATTTTAGTGGATAAATTATCAACAGTTCAGGCTCAATGGACCACATGACCTCCTAATTTGCTACAGTTTCCATGATTACCTTGACAAAGGATTGAATCTCCAAAGATCAGATCAGCCACATCCTCCTCTCTGTCTAACATCATTTTTGTTTACAAATTGAAGTTTTTTTTATTTGGACCAGAAATGTAATTCATGTTTTTAGCTGAATCCCTTTCCTCTCCCCCACCTTAAAAGTCAGTCGTCAGTCACACGCCCTCTTACTGCAGTCAATCATGTCCCCAAATACATGCCTACATTCCAGATTCTGCATTATCTTGCTTCTCCCCAACAGTCGCTCTCCACTGAAGTCAATGAGAGTTCCCCTCCTCATTTCAGTCAGTTGCTTTCCTGGACACTTTGTAAACAGTTACAAATTCACAAAGGAAAATTCTCTTATGCAACAAAGCAGATCCTAGTGAGTTAACAAGTACGGTAAAAGCCTGTTTATCTGGCACCCACAGTGCACATTCATTTCTGTTCAGGCTTTTAATAAATAATTTGTCTGCATTCTCCTTCAACACACTAAATGAGAGCACAACGATCAGAATGTCGGGATTCCTTTAACATTCCATCGTAGGCCCATTGCTAATGCTATGAATGCTTTTGTTATGTTATGGATGGTATTTCCCTTATGAACACGGGACAAAAAGATCACTGCTGTTTCATAATTAGCAGGCAAAATTCTACTGCAGATCAACCAACAGAACATTATTCGCAAAGCAGGATATTCTGCAGTCATCTCCTGATACACAATTTCTTGGAGTGCATAGGCTGATGGAAAGTACAATCAAAGGAGATTAATTTAACATTCGGTCAAACAGCACCAAAACAAGATTACAAAATACAACATTTATCAATAATAGAACTTGCTCCCATTGTACTGAAGCTTACAATAATTCTGAAAGCACACCCCAATCCTATGTCATGTCTCCAGCATCCCTGGTTCCACAAATAATCTGGGAAATATAGTATTGCATTCAGTGCCTTAAAGCACAGGGGAAGCAAAACACTTTCTTTCATTTTCTAACACAATTTTACTGCCTCAATTCAGCTTCCTTTATTACTACTTCTAGTAACTACTTTGCAACTGAATATTGCCTTAAATCCTGCAAATACTTTATGCTAATGTTTTAGATCTTTGACAGCAACAGGCTTGTAAGGATCTGTCAATTTAAGTGCATTAGCAAATATTTTAGGGGACAAAACAATGTATAAATAGACTTATTGCAGTCATCTTCAGTGATCACAGAGCATCACAAGTAAGTGCATAATGCACATTCAAAAAGAAAATAAATGAATGGAAAATATCCATTTCAATACAGTACTAAATGTTAAAAATTAGATATCTTTTCATGTACTGCTCTCTCAGAGTTTTGTACCATTGTTTCTGTGGTTTATGCTTTAAAATGCTTGGCAGTCGTAGCTTGAGGAAATAAATTTCATTTGGAATTTCTCAGGCAATGATCTGAAGAATATCTGAGTATACGACTGGCTAGCAGGCTACCATTGACCAGCATCTACAGAAACATGAAACATAATAATAATCCTTAGAATCCTTGCACTTGGTATAGTGAATCCTTACACTTGGTATAGTGCTGTCAATGTTCGGAGAATGTGACTAAGTGCTTCACAGGATTTACTGTAAAGTGTAGTGACTGGAATTTATAAGCCAAATAAATATGCTAATTTGCGCACACAGCAATGTCCCACATGGGCACAAGCTAGGGAAAGCTAAGAGAGTCAAGTAAGGGTCCATAACAACAACAACAATAACAAAACTGCATTTGTATAACAAGGTTAGGATTATTTGATAATTCAGGTTCAACTGGCTAAAGGATTTCGATAAAGTGAATCCTGGTCTATCATAACCCTTCAATTAAATCTATGACAAAAGATTGTCGCTCATTTGTTTTGAGAATTACGACTGATTGATGACACGTGCAAAGCCAGTGATATCCAAACATTTAGCACTGGTGATGGATAGGGAGAACTGAAGACTTGCCTCCCCAGCTATGAATATGAAAACTAAATGGTGTTAAAAGTCTACCAGATGCCACAGCATTTTTTAAATATTCTCACAATAGAAAGATTTGAACCATATCACTTTTACACTGTATGCAATTACTGCTACAATACTCCCAAGCCTGCTAACAACTGACGTGAATAGTGTGATCATTTAGATTGCTGTCAAGCTAATTAGCCCTCCCAACTAATTTGAACCTGAGTATAATACTAACATACTGGATGTCAATAGGGAGGCAGCCCAGTAAATTACTAATTACATTGTGGTGCTGAGTCCCTGTGTTGCAAACCTTTGACCACAGGATCACATTTCCAAACAAGTGCAGTATTATTCTGAAGCCTGTGTACGTTTGTGATGTTAATTCAGTTACCCAAAAAAAGTGAATGCCAACAACTTTCAAAAAACGAACAGTATTTCCATAATATAATTGTGAAATCAGGCTCAGATAGACGCCAATATTAAATTAATTGCCGACAAGTGTTCATACAAACTTCTAATGTAAGGCAGACCGTCTATTAAAACTTGTTGCACATTATTATAAAAAGAGGCAGGTGCTCTCCAGTCTCGATACAATCCAACTCGCAAACACACACCGCCGAGCTGCTGCTCCACAGCACATGATTACACGCAGCTTCTGTACAAACCAAAGCACAAGCAAAGAATGTGGGGGCATATTTACCAATGATTGTCTTCAGCAGATAATGGTTTGGTCAGTCTCTGAGCTGCTGCTGCTGCTGCTGCAGCGACTGTGCTCCTCGTATTTCAGTATTTGTGATGAAAACAAGAGTGTTATACCTCATCATCTCCTGGAAACAGTTCATAGTGGAGGAGAAAGCTTAGAAATGGGAGTGAGCATGTGCAGTAAGCCAATAGATGCAATGTGTCAGGTTACAGAAGTAACCGACTCATGTGGGAATAACAGCTCTTTATTTTTTATGCCCATCTTTTTCCAGCAGCCTTGAAAATTTGACGTTTGCTCATGTCAGTGCTCTCAATAATCCTGCTCACAGGGAGCAACTATATTTTGCTTCGGGCCATGAATTATACATCCGAGAGCCCCAAAAGAAATGTTAATAAAATCACTTGTTGTGCCATCATCAATTATTCATGTAAAGTGAGGCACACCAAGGGAACTTTTGAGTTTTGTACCGCATTAGCACGGACTGGAACTGCAGCAAATTTTCAATTTTACGGGTTTTAAACCTCTGAGCACTTTCTTGAAAGAATAAATGCAAGTTGTCCGACCTTCAGCAGCCAGAGGAATAGTACAGCTTTCCTGGCAGCACTTTTATGAACAACTCCTGGCAGACTTTCTCTATTCCAATGCCACGAGTCCATAACTACACAGGGAAGTGGAATGTTATTGCTAACATTGTACAGTTATCCATAATTACTGCAGAGTATAGCATAAGGTGTGAGCCTGACTCAGGTTTCTAGTACTCTTACCTCAGAGTCAGAAGGCTGTGGTTCAACCTCCATGTCAGGGCTTTGAGCTCACTGAGGCAAGGCTACAAAAACAACAACTTTGATTTATATAGCGCCCTCCACGCCAGACGGCGTCTCAGAGCGCTTAAGGCTAATACTCCAATGCAGTACTTTGGGAGCACTGCATTGTGGGAGGTACCACCCTTCGGGTGAGACATTGAACTAAGGTCCGAACTGCCTGCTTAGGGGGGCATTAAAGAACATAAGAATTAGGAGCAGGAATAGGCCATTCGGCCTATAGAGCTTGCCCCGCCTTCAATAAGATCATGGCTGATCTAATCTATCTCCACCTACCCACTTTATCCCCATATCCCTTAATCCCTTTATCCACAAGAAATCTATCAATGTCAGTCTTAAATGGGTCCCATGACACTATTCTTCCAGGGTCCCTGCCAACAATTCCCCAAATAAAATACATCTTGTTCTTCATTGACTATTTATGGGATATTGCTTTAGGTAAGTTGTCTGCTGTGTTTACCTATGAAATGCAGTCACTACTTTAGAGTAAATCATATGAAACTTATTGAGAACGAACTCCTAATTCAAAAGATGCTATATCCAATACAAGAATTCTCATATGATTTTTTCTCATCCAAAATTTTTCTTTTGTACATTCCATAATAAAAAATAATTTTGCATGCTGCCTTCCATGTCAATTAAACATCCTAAAGTTACAAAAATATAATTGCTTGGAAGTAAACATTACTGTACAGCTCCATTACAATACGAGTGAATTTGGTTATAAATGGGAATCCCTTTCACAGTGCATACAGCCAGCAAGTCTACATGTTGATTTACCAGCTGTGGTATGAAAATGCTCAAGTTCCAGATCATAAGTTTCCGGCTAATATCATATCCTGATATCAGCAGAAACCTGATGACTTATAAATTGGCCTATCTTTTTATATGGGAGCAGGCTGGTATGCATTCATAGAATCTTACAGCACAGAAGGAGGCCATTCAGCCCATCATGTTTGTGCCTGCTCTTTGAAAAGAGCTGTCCAAAACAATCCCACTCCCCCACTCTCTCCCCATAGCCCTGTAAACCTGTTCTCTCCAAATAATGATCTGCTTCTCTTAAAAGTTGTTATTGAATCGGCTTCCACCATCCTTTCAGGCAATGCATTTTTGATCTGAATAACTTGCGGCATGAAAAAAATTCTCACCTCCCCTCTGTTTCTTTTAACAAGTAATTTAAATTGGTGTCCTCGGGTTACCCACCCACTTGCAGTCGAAATAGTGTTTCCTTGTTCACTTTGTCAGATTCCTGGATAATTTTGAAAATTTCTATTAAATCTCCTCTTAACTTTCCCTGCTCCTAGGAGAATAATCCTAGCTTCTCTAGCCTCACCTGATAACTGAAATCCCTCATTCTTGGTACCATCCTGGTAAATATGAACTCCCAGATCTTCATGTAAGATCACCCCCTTTAATAGAGATAGTGGCAACATGGATACAGAAAGCAGAGAGTACAATCTATCTTATACTCCCTCTCCTCATTCTTCTTTCCAAAATGCTTCCTTCCATCATTTTGCATTTATCCACATTAAACTTCATCTGCCACGTGTCTGCCCATTTTACCAGTCTGTTTGTGTCCTCCTGCAGTTGGCTGCTATCCTCCTCACTATTTACAACTTTTTCCAGCTTTGTATCATCTGCAAACTTGGAAACTGTATTCTCTATACCTAAATCCAGGTCATTTATATAGATCAAAAACAGCAGTGGTCCCAATACCAAACCAGGGAGGACACCACTACCACATGTTCCTTCAATCAGAAAATCAACCGTTCATCACCAGTTTCTGCTTTCTGTATCCATGCTGGCACTATCCCTTTAATACCATGGGTTTCTATTTTGCTTACAAATCTATTATGTGCCACTTTATCAAATGCCTTTTGAAAATCCATATAAACTACATCAATTGCACTCCCTTCATCCACCTTCTCCATTACTTCACCAAGAAACTCTTATCGGGTTTGTTGGACATGATTCAACAAATCTGTATTGGCTGTCCTATATTAACCAATATTTTTCTAAGTGAACTAGAGATCTATAATCTCTAGTCTAGAGATTATAGACTCTAGAAGTTTCCCCACTACTGACATTAGATTGACTGACTTACAGTTCCCGGGTTTATCCTTCTCATCCTTTCTGTATAGGGGAATAACATTTATAACCCTCTAGTAGGGAACGGCGATATATCGGTATATCGCTAAAACCCGATATGATTTTCATATCGGTATGCCGATATAGACATTTTAAAAATACCGATATATCGAAAAACGATATATCGAGGTAAAAAATCGGGATGCGAGCACAATCAACTACAAGACCCAAAATGCTCATCTCTATACACAATGCACAGACCGAGGTGCAAAGCCGCCATCTTGTATTCATAGTCCTCGAATACAATATATAGGTATGCAAGGGGTGGGGGGAGCGAGACGGCTGTGGGTGGGGGGGGGTGAGGGGGAGAGAGACGGCTGGGGGGGGGTGAGGGGGAGAGAGACGGCTGGGGGGGGTGAGGGGGAGAGAGACGGCTGGGGGGAGGGAGAGATAGACGGCTGGGGGGGGGAGAGAGACGGCTGGGGGGGGGAGGAGAGGGGGAGAGACGGCTGGGGGGGGGGGGGGGGAGGAGAGGGGGAAAGAGACGGCTGGGGGGAGGAGGAGAGGGGGAGAGAGACGGCTGGGGGGAGGGGGAGATAGACGGCTGGGGGGGGGGGGGAGAGAGGAGAGAGACAGCTGGGGGGGGGGGAGAGGGGGAGAGAGACGGCTGTGGGGGAGAGGGGGAGAGAGATGGCTGGGGGGGTGGTAGAGGGGGAGAGAGACGGCTGGGGGGGGGAAGGAGAGGGGGAGAGAGACGGCTGGGGGGAGGGGGAGAGAGACGGCTGGGGGGGGGGAGAGGGGGAGAGAGACGGCTGTGGGGGAGAGGGGGAGAGAGATGGCTGGGGGGGAGAGGGGGAGAGAGATGGCTGGGGGTGAGAGGGGGAGAGAGATGGCTGAGGGGGAGAGAGACGGCTGGGGGGGTGGTAGAGGGGGAGAGAGACGGCTGGGGGGCGGGAAGGAGAGGGGGAGAGAGACGGCTGGGGGGAGGGGGAGAGAGATGGCTGGGGGGGGAGGGAGAGAGGGCGAGGGGGGGAGGAGAGGGGGAGAGAGACGGCTGGGGTGGGGGGGAGGAGAGGGGGAGAGAGACGGCTGGGGGGAGGGGGATAGAGATGGCTGGGGGGGGAGGAAGAGAGAGATGGAGGGGGGGGGAGAGAGACGTCTGGGGGGGGAGGGAGAGAGAGATGGCGTGGGGGGGAGGAGAGGGGGAGAGAGACGGCTGGGGGGAGGGGGAGAGAGATGGCTGGGGGGGAGGGAGAGAGAGACGGCGGGGGGGGGGGGTGGGAGAGGGAGAAAGAGACGGCTGGGGGGGTGGTAGGGGAGAGAGACGACGGGGGTGGGGGGTGCGAGAGAGGGACGGCGGGGGGGGGGCGGGGGGAGAGACGGGGTGGATGTGATAATATACAGATAGATAAAGATGGGGGGGATGTGAGAGAGGAGAGAGGGAGAGAGACATAGCGTGACACAGACAGAAAAACACAGTCTCAAAGTGCTTCAAAGATCCACTGTCAAGTGGATCTACTACATATTTTGTGGGCAAAACATGGCAGACAACTGTGCACAGCAGTGTCCCATAAACAGCAATGTCCACAAGGGTGCATTGTATGCAAGAAAACGTGGTAAACAATTTGCAGACGTAATTTCTTGTAACAATAATGTTAATTTTAATGAGAAGGAGAATTTAAAAGCTCCCAGATGCTATCCAACATGAAGGGTGCCATAAAAATGCAAGTTGTAGTTGTTGAATGTACACCTGAGGGCAATTCCATTTTGTGTTGAAATGCAGTCTGAATGAGCAACTTCCCACAGTCAATGAAATTAGAATGGAACAGGAAAAAAGAGAAAAGGGAAAAAGAGGATTAATAAAATGCAAAGCAATGAAAAGGTAAAATAGGTTGATTGGATAACTTTTTTGAAAAAAAGTCACATCCCATAATTGTACAAATTACGGTCACTTTTGCACAAAACAATTTCAAGTACTGCATAATGGAATGATACCACATAGTATTTATTCTTAATTGGTTCTTACATTTCTGTTAGAGTGACCGGCCTCACGTTTCTTGGGCTAAACACACTGCTGAAGTTTATTAATCATAAAATGTTCATCATCATATACATTAGTGCTTCATTGGAGCCTGCTGCCTAGTGCAGGCCCACTGGGGTTTCATCAGGTCGTAGAGCTGATGATATCATATCACACAAATCCACTATTTCTGGTGTTTTCTACAGCATAATAGCCATGGAATACTGCTTACTGACAAGTTTTTACCTTAAAGTATTTTAGCCACCAAGAGAGATGGTAATGCAGAGGTGAATCCAGCATTTACTGAAGACCCTCCGCATTGCCTGCAAAGTGTACTGAGCTCCCATAAAGTACCCAATCAACAGCAAGCACAAGCCAGAAAATAGTTGTTATTTGAACTCAGGAACAGAACCACTCACCTCACCACCAGGCCTCTACTTACACCTTTTTCAATAATAGCAATCACCCACTCTCTTCAGTTCTGTTTGGTCACTGCATAAGTGGCAAAATACGCCAAACAACCGGAGTCACTTGAGTATCAAAGCAAAGTTTATCAGTGAATGTGGACAAATATCCAGTTCTCTGCTTTGATCATTGATGACAAAGTATTGCTAACAGTTACCAGCACCCCAAAAGTGTGATTGTGTACAATTTTATTTGTTCTCTGAACTCACTACACAATGTTGCTGATCTTAGAATGGATCTCCTGGCTTCCCAAACTCCCATACAGTGCATTGTCCATACAGTACCTCCTGCACCCTGACCTTTTTGCAGTGCTGTTCAGGCTGCAATCCTCTGCAGTGTTTTATGGTTAGGCAATACTGTGCAGTACTGTAAATCCCCTCTACCCAAACATGACTCTAATACAGCAATACGTGATGAGAGGTGACACCTCTAAACAGTTGGCAATCGGAATGGGTCCTCTGAACACTGCCCCTCTCAGTATTAACGTTTCTTACTGAAATGAGACACCATCAGCACAAACAGTTTCTCTTTGAACCTTTCATTTTAATGAGATTTCCATGTCTTGTGCATCTCCCCATAGACATTTCTGCTCAAATAGTGATGTTGTTAGATTACGTAAATTGCTTGCTTCTTTCTCATAATTAGTACATAAGCAATAATTCCTATTATACCAGGTTACTCATTCAGTTTTAATGCCTATTTAATTCATAAATGCGATGTAAGCTCCACAGCGTAGTTGAAACTAATTACATTTTTCTAATCTACACACAGGATCACTCCTTTTCACAAATTTCTGATCTATCACCTATACAGAGCACAATCATTTCTCTGAGTTGTTATTCATCCAAAGAGCTTATTATATTGCCGAGTTCCCTCATAACAACATGAGATACAGAGTGAGGAAAGGTCAGTAATCCAATACTCCTCTTCATCCACAGAGCCTCTATAAATGTTCCTATCGTTTGCTTTAGATTATCCACTTCATTTCCTGACTGAAAGTTCTACAACGTTTCTCCTTGGTTCCAGACAGACAGTGAAACTGTAGAACATATGTCTACACTAATCTTTCAATTTTATCTGAAAAAAAGCAAACCAAGAACACAAATGTAAAAGGAGTCAAGGTGAACAAATAGGAAAGCAATAGATTAACTGGAGGCAGTGAACATTTAGAAATGAATGTTGAAAAGATACAAGACAATACAGATGTCTGCCTTGATTCAAGCAATGTTGGCTGGATTCCTGAGGCTTTTCAAGGAAACCTGTTTGTTCAGCTTGATCACCTCCAAACAATATTTTATATATTTTCTTTTTCATGGATGTAAATGTGGAGGGAAGAGTTGGGAAGGCCGACAACAGGACATTAGCATAGTTGAGCCTAGATGTAATGATTTTGTAAAATCTGGGCAATGTTAACTTCATTTATTTATTTGAAACACTTTTTTTCCCTTCATTCTTATATTTCTTTCTGCTCAATTCTGCTGAATTTTAGCCGCACTATTTGTTCGAGTTTTGAAGTGCCATCTTAGTGCTTAACATTTCTCCCAGATTGACCTGCAAAGTGCATTTAAGGATTGATCAGTGCCTTTGTTCTCATCACTTGCATTTTTGAACTCCCCCTCAAATGGTCTTTGGGAATCATTAGTCACAGTAGGTCAGACAGAGGGTGCTTCAATGGATATTGGTGTTAGTGATGAAATCATAAATAATGTATGATATCTAGCGATGCTATTACATCAAGATCATTTTAGTGTGTATGTTGGTTAGGAAAGAATTATGGTGACGAAAAGTAGTAATATACAGTCTGAAGAAGGAAATACAACGTTTAAGTGTCAGCCTGGCTCAGTTGATAGCACTCTCGCTTCAGAGTTAGATGGTTGTGAGTTCAAGCACTGCATCAGGACTTTTAACTCAGAGAGTCTAGGTTGCTGTTCCAATGCAGTGTTGGGTTGCTCTGCGTTATTGGAGGTGCCGTTCTTGGGATAAAATGTTAAACCAAGATCTTGTCTACCTGTCAAGTGGACATTAACAGATCTTAAGATACAATACAAAATACTTTTGTAAAGAGTAGGATGTCAGAAGGATGCCCTAAGGTACTGAATAGTCAGGGATTAGGAACCGAGGGTTAGGGGGAGGATTGGGATCAGGATTGCGGAGGGCAGAGAGTGTAGGAAGACGGCCAAAGGCATTGTCAAGGAAGCTCTTGAGGCATGGCTTGAAGGAGGTAAGGGCGCGTAGGATGGAGTTCCAGAGCGTGGGGGCAGAGAGACTGAAGGTCCAACTGCCAATAGTGAAGAACCCAAAGCAGGCCGGAGTTTGCTGAGCGGACAGGTCGATAAAGGGTTAGCAGGTCAGAAACCTAGGAGGGGGCAAGGCCATAGAGTGTCTTGGAGGTGAGGGTGATCATTTTTAACTCACTTATCTGAAGGATGGGACAGCAGCGGAGCCAGGCAAGGGTGTGATGGGGGCATGGAGCCTGGTGTGGGAGAGGACGAGCTGCAGAGTTCTAGATGGTCTGCCGCTTGTAGAGGGAAGAGTTGGTAAGGCTGACAAGCAGGGTGTTGGCATAGTCGAGCCTGGACTTGATGAAGGCATGAATGAGAGTTTCAGCGGCCCAGTGATGAGGTAGTGGCAGAGTCAGACAATGTTGCAGAGGTGAGGGAAGCCAGAGGGGGTCAGGGCACTGATGTGGAGGAGAAAGGTCACTTGAGGATTGAACAAGATGCCCAGGTTCCTGATTGGCTTGGTGAGTTGGAGTGGGCATCCATGGATGCTGATGTTGCTAGTGCCTGAGGTGTGGTGGCGCTAGTACAAGTCAATCATGCAGAGCCTCAGTCTTGCTGACACTCAACCGTAGAAAGTTGGCTCTCCTCCAGGTCTTGCTGTTGACAGACATTCTGTTGTCCTGGAGTCGAGAGTGGAGACAGAACGATAGAGTTGGATGCTCATGTGGAAGTTGACCATGTCTGTGGATAAAGCTATCAAGATGGAGCATGTACAGATGGAAGAAAAAAGGATCAAGGACAGAGCCCTGAGGAACGCCACATAAGACAGTGTGGGGGCTGGAAGAGAAGTCGTTTGTGGAGATAAAGTGGAGCCAATGTGAATGATAGGATCTGATACTACTCAAGATACTACTCAAAAAGAAAAGGGAGTTAGTTTCTCCCAGTGGCCTAATCAACAACTTACAATTGTCAATAATTTCATGGCTGTTTGTACAACATTAAATGCGAAACTTAGTTGCCAGAAAAATCCTGTAAAGACATTGATTGGAAAAGAAAGGCACTAGATCAAATACAAGGATTATTATTATTATCAATAAAGATCTCAACGTGGTTTGAGGCCGATGTGCGAATGCCTCATGCTTCTTATGCATAATGTAAGTTCAAACCAGTAAGTTACCAAGATCCACTTCAACCATCTGTTGTGTATATTTTAATCGCTCTAAGAAGATTTCAGATTTTCGGAGATTTAGTGTGTGTGTACAAATTGTTGCAATAAACAGAAATGCCAACAACACTTCCAGTGGAATCAATCTTATGGCAACCAAACATTAAGAACAACATTAATTTTGGTAGTCTCCGGTGGGAAGGATTAATAGGTAAATTATATAAAAGATTCAATTATGTTTATTTAAAGCATATTCTTTTTAAAAACAACAACAAAATTACACTTGTATAGCGCTTTTCATGTCAGGAGGACATCCCATGCTGCTGGACAGTCACTGCTTCAGACCCGAGATGGGACGGAGGTGAGGAGTGAAGGTGGGGGATTAGGAGTTTCCGATGGGTCCATCAAAGAACAACACTCAATTGGGGTTTGGTTCAGACCAATTGCTGAGTATTCAGTATTGCATACCTGTTATTAACTCGGCGATGAACATTGTGTTGTGACTGGGTAACTATGCTGAAGCATTAAAAGCTGAGTGTAGTTTTCTGTTTTTCTTTAAAAAAAAGCTAATTAATTAAACACGATAATGAATAGTAATTAGCTCATAAAGCTGCAGCCCATCCTTTGTGTTCCAATATGACCTGATTGTTCTACTGTGAAACATTGCCATTAAACTCAATGACGTTTTAGTGTCGACATTTCCCTCTCACACACAAAGATTTTGAGTGGCCAGGTATCTATCATGACAGCATATTACTAGAATTGAGTGTACAAGCACTACATTGAGTAATGTATTACTGGATCTGCAATATAAAGGACAAAGCTCACTATGCAGTGCAAACTGAAGGAGTCATTCTCTAGCCTATTTTAGGCTAGGATCTACCCCTCTGCATAGATGTGCTGTGTATCAAATATGGAGAGAATAGATGGGAAAACCTCTCAGGGGAAATGCATGGCAACACTCGTGGAAGACAATGGTCACAGGTACAGGATGCATTAAGATTGCTGCAGACAGTAACATTTCCTTTCCACAGAATGTTAGCTCCTTCCACCCCAGATATATAATAATCTTTGTGATACTGTGGGGGAGGAATACTATCTCATTTATTAAAGCAGAAGCATTTTTGCAGACAAGAACAAAAAAAAAAATTTCTACAATTAATCTGTTCTATATTAAGAGCATGCGTTACTGGTAGCTTTAGTTTCCAATATATTTTGCACAGTTTTTGATGACAAATTTAAGAAAGCACTTAGGAAAATATTTGCTTGTGCTGACAAATATTCAAGTTACCAATACGTTCACACACATTATAAGTAAATGGTGAATGGGTCTTGCATCCAATATTGTGTTAATAGACTATGATCTCTGAGGATACAATCCTATGTTACAGTCTTTCACAACAAATGTTAAGGTAATATCTTGCAGTTAACCATTGGCTTTGAAATATTTGGATCAATCTACTTTGTCATTTTTACCACCGAGGGAAAACATGCAAATTGTGTGAAATGGGAATGAATGTTAAAAATATACAATTATATATTTACAATATGTTTTTATCATATAAAATATATTACGTAATGTTTACCTTTCATCTTTATTGTAGCTAATGTCACTCACTGTTAAGGATAAGACATGGACTAGTAACACGCTAAAGGGAAGGAAGCAGAGTCATAAAGGAAAATAGGTTAAAATAGCAAAATGTATTGTGTGGGATACCTCATAGGTTTTGTGCTACCCATGTATAATTGGTGTGAATTCAGAGATAATGCAAGGTAGTTACATTTGCAAATGATACCAGCCAGGGAGAGCAGTGGAATATGATGACTAGCCATGATTTTACAAAGAGAACATGACAGAGTATATGCATCGACTGATGATCATTGTACAGTACTGTAAATGAAGTTCAATGATGATAAACGTTTATAGCTAACACCAACAAGTTTGTTATTGCCATTTGATTATATGGGGTTTAAAATGTCAATGCCACTAGATTGGTTCAAATGAAGAAGGCTCTTCATCTCATTTGATCTCACCCTTCAGAATACCCAACTTACTGTCTTCCCATCACAGCATCACACTTTAATTTAAAATACCTAATTTCCTGGCTTCAACCACCCTTCCCGGTGACCTGTTTGAATTGGTTACCCCCGAAGTAAGTATATTTTTCCTGGTCACTGTCCCAACAAAATTGCCCTTTGCCAACTTGTCTTCTCTTGTTCTGCTAACTTAGTACATCTGACAGTAATGTACTGGCTTTACTTTCTCAATCCCATTTACAATCTTATATATCTCTATAAGAGTGCCTTAGAGACATTTATTTTCAAGACTGAATCGTCCTAGCTTGTCTAATTATTATTCACAGCTCATTCCACTAACACAGGAGATTTTCCTTATTGCTCTCCACTGCCCTGCCAATAGTCATTGCCCTGCCTACAGTGGGTGAAGAGATTCCAACCCACTTTCCCAACTTCGTGAAATGGTATGTCCCAAAGCTGCTTATAATGGACATTGAGCTGGCAATCACAGCCACTGAACGTGCCAGCAAATCCCCTCCAC
Organism: Hydrolagus colliei; assembly: GCA_035084275.1. Lineage (NCBI taxonomy): Eukaryota > Metazoa > Chordata > Chondrichthyes > Chimaeriformes > Chimaeridae > Hydrolagus > Hydrolagus colliei. Next base: position 36,506,497 of record CM068745.1, on the reverse strand, counting down.
CTCCGCCGTAGCACCAGCTCCTGTGGAATACCAGTATAGCCTTAAAAACCGTATATAAATTGATATTCCACAAAGTGACATTAAACATGTGCTGCAAGTTCAAAGACCTCAAGTATCATCATGCACAACCATTTTCATGAAGTCGGGAGGAGGTGAGAATAGATTATCAGGAAATTCCATTTCAATCGTATGAGAATGAGCATTGGCAATAATTATCACTGATAATTATTATTAATAATCACCAATTCTTAGATCAAATGTTGTATATTTCATTCCCATGACCCAAAGAATGGAGTGATCTTCTAGAATCATTAATCCCCTTCACGTTGTGGTACTTGAAATCATGAGTCTGAGACCAGGCTGTGGATCGAGAGCAGGGAATACTTAATATGTGAATCATGATCCCTGGAGACTTTCCCTAATCATGCAGGAGGATTAATCAGAAACAAAATTATGATCTTCAGGCATACAGAGTGCTCAGATTTTATGCTGTTATAATTGAATGCTTCAATATTTCCAACTATTTTTAAACCTATCAACTACACCTTAATCCTTTAGCATTTAAAAACTGAATTAACTTTCCATTGCTACAGCATACCTCACAAGTCTAACATTTCACCTAGTCTCAGTCTTGAAAGGCGATGTCTCTGAGGCATCCTTATAGAGATGTAAGATTTTAAATTTCAAATGGGAAAGTAAACCCAGTAAATCAATTTTCCACAATTCTGCACAATTTTATTTTTTTAAGACAAAATGGACATGCAGTGTAAGGCTTGGTGGGATTTAGGATCTCAATCATTAATGTTCAATAGAAATTAAATGTTGACACTGCACTGGAACCAAGAACAAACCCAAACCACAGAACTCCAGAATATCTGTACACAGGCAGTTTGAAAAATGGATGTTCACATTTGCACATTTGTGTTGTTATGAACCTTGCTATCAGGTTATATTTTAAACATGTGGAAGAAATTGAATAGATTATGGCAGCAATGAGATGCAGCAAACATATCCACTGGCCAACTTGACCTTGATGAGTTATCTGAGCAGCCTAAGGTGTGTAAATATTTACTATTTCCCATGGATGGCTTCTTTTCCCAATTTTCCTGTTATTCCGATGTGTTGCTCCATTGGAACCTCAAGTAGTTTGATCAACACAAGCAGTAATGAACTATAAAAATTAAATCAAAGCAAACCACAATTTTTTTAAAAAAGCAATGGAAAACCCAACCCACAGAAATTATGTTCACCAGAGAGAATAAAGACTTAAAAATAATTTAACTCATGGATTAAATTATTTTTCAGAAAAAAATAATTGTTGTCATTACAATTAACAAAAACTAACAGACAGTTTTTTGACAGCAAAATAGGAATCACTTTAAAGACAGCAGTTTGCCTTCCAATATTTAAATTGGTCCAAAACATGTTCAAACAAATGCTGCACACCAGTTTTGTTAATTTCACCCATTTACATTTTCTCTTCAGCTGTAATGTAATTCTGTAACACACAGTGTTCTCTAACTGCGAAAGCAGCCAGTTAGTGGGTTTCGAGGCCTCTACCACAGCCACAGGCCTAAACCACATCCACTCAGACAGGAACGAAAGTTGAATCTCTCGCTAAGAACTACTGCCTTTCTGTGGTCTCACATCTACCCGTTGGCTTCCTTATTGGCCTATCTGCACCCCAGTGAATGAATCACTACTGAGGGAAAAAGTCTCATCACAATCTAATCTCATCTCCTTTGATTGAGATTTGTTTTAATTTTTTTTCCACAGCTATTTTAAAATCATAGCGTCTATAAAATCATTTGGTGTTGAACAAGAACAAACGACACTACTTACGATGCTGCTCAGCCTGGGCAAAATTTAAGTACTTCTTTTGAAATGTCCATATATATCCCCAGAATCTGCAGAGAACTGAACAGTTGGTTTCTTTTTACTCATTATTAGAGGAAAGAAGGAGGATACCTGTGTTGCAGCGTAGCCCAGATAACAAAAATAGGTTACTGCAAATCATGATTCGGATACTGTGAGAGCTGCTTCACCAAGGGAGTTCGGGCAATAGTTCACTCCATCTGGGAACCAACTAAAAGTTCTGAAGCGTTCTCTTTCCTTTCAAGTATAGCATCCAGAATTGAAATAATAGGTTAACAGATACACATTGATAGAATTTCGAATGAAACCAAAGCATAGAGAGCTTCCCCAATGAATATAAGTATACAAATGATACCATAGCACGAGTCCATACAAGATCAGAAATTTGTATGTGCTGAATTCCCATTCTGTGCTGAATTAGCGAATATAAATTGGCCTCAGAACCCTGGAGGGAAGTGGGGACAACCAGCCAGGGTTGCTCTTCCTGTCCTCCCTCCAGGAACCTCTGCTAGATGATTTATGCATAAAGATGTCAAGGGCTTGATATAGGACCTAGTCATAACCAAAAAGTTTTTTGTCTCAAAATGTAAGATTGCATAGTACTGTATAAATAATTTGCCAAAAAAAGACTTGCAAATTAAAATTGAACTGAAGAATTTTTCCACAATTTTTGCGAGAATTTGAAGCTTCTACTGATCCATCAATGAATAGACCAGTCAGTGGGGGCAGGGAGTCATCACACTCAGCTCCAGTTAAACCTGCAAGTGAAAGCCCTAACAAGCAGGAGTTTCCCAGTTAGCAGCGGAAAACTTGCCAGAAAGCAATACCAATGGCAAGCAATGCCGTTTTAGCTGGTTAGACTCCAGCAGAGCCCCAACACACACTCTAGGGACCCAAAGCTTTGGCTCTTGCCAACCTGTTCCTACTACTTTCAGGAATTAGGTAAGCAGCATGCATCCCTTCAGGGTCAGAGTGGGCATGAGATTCCAACATTCTATCTCTGGGATTTCCATATGTGTGCGGGATGCATGGAAATCGCAGCTTGGTTTGAATATTCTTAAGCATGGTGATGGGTTTCCGCATGTGTCAGACACCCAACTGACTTCCACAAAAAATGATTATGGGGAATGCCATTGTAAAATCTGGGTATCTTCCCAGTAAGTATGGCTCAGCTATTGGACAAGTTCACTGAGCCATCAGGAGATGTATTTACTAATTGCTTATGGATGCACAATGACTATGCTGAAAATTGATGCAATAGGAAAGCTATCTTCTCAGCATTTTCTGTATAAGTGTCTTCTGCCATCCTGTGGCATTTACATGGTATTTCAAATGCATTGCTCCAAGCCATGCTTGATCTACATGTGCACTCTTGTTAAATGAAGAAACAAAATTATTCACTAGCTACATAGGAATAAATATCCAGCCTTTCAAGTGATGCAATTCACTCCATAGGGATGATAACTGCTTTAGCATTGCTTAGTGTGCCTTGAATCAAATAGGCAACACAATGTATTTTAATGCTAAAAGTCACAGGATTTAGGGATTAGGGAACAAAGGGTGTTGTTGTTTGATCAAGTGTCAAATGGGACTCCTGACGCCTAACTGGCAATATCACAGAGTGAAGAACAGAGGCTTAGCAGTGTGCAAGAAGCATCCTAGGGGCAATATAGTGTTGGAATAAAACTGATCAGAGGAAAATCTACAAGTCCCAAAATTTCACTTAGTCTTATCCCATACAACCATTTTATATCATATTTTAATAATTGCACAAAATTGAGTAAAATTCTTAAATTCGATCTCAATTCGGAAAACAATTTTTTGTCGTTCTTAAAAAGCAATGCTTCCAAATTGATACCGAACCTAGTGCTCTGAGACCTCAGCCTACAACTGCAAATTGTTGCAGCTATTGATCTTCAATATAGCTATAAAATAAATAATCTAACAGGCTAGGACTGAGTGGAATTTTGGCTTTAGTGTAGAAATGGTTAAGATTTTGCTGAATTACTTTAAAAGTTGTGACATTTTATAACTTTGTATTGTTCATTAAGAATCAACCATGCAAGTCTTTTCCTGTTGAATGCTAATCTCCCACAAGGTGGCAGCACCCATGTCCTGTGAAGTGATCTCCCTTATTCAGATCCCTAATCACGTTTACCATACTACAGTACCATCCTTGTGAATATCTGCCATACCTCTCTATGATGTCCTTCGCACAACAGTTGTCCAGATCAGGATACAATACTCCAACTGGGTATTAGGCATACATACAGTATTATCTCTTCATACTTCACGCTGCGTGCCATTTTGCCTGCTGCCCCAATCCAAGCCACGCCTTCTGAAAATCTTCCTGCTCCTACTCCACACACTCCACTACTCTCACTCTGTCCTCTCCAACCACCCTCCTTGTCTTCTCTCTCCTGGACACCACCAATACCTCCTGCTCCAGCCTGGGCATCCTCTGCTAGGAACATCATGGCTCATGGCATTAGTTGTCCCAGAGGGGGGCACTCGATAGTCCGAAGGTTCGATAGTCCGAAGGTTCATTAGTCCGAAGGTTCGATAGTCCGAACACAAAAAATTCCTATACCCGGGGCGGTGGTTACCGCTCGATAGTCCGAACCGACAATGAAATAAGGTTTGTTAATCTGAACATTTGGTGTGATAGCCCGAAGGTTCATTAGTCCAAAGATTAGGGTTAGGGTTAGAGTTACGGTTAGAGTTAGGGGAAGCTTCGGACTAACGAACCTTCGGACTAATGATCCGTTGGACTAACGAACCTTCGGACTATCGAGCGGTAACCGTCCCAGATACCCAACCCAACTGTACCATCGCTCACTCCTCTCCATACCATCCGTCTCCAAAAGGCAAACACTGCTTCCCCACCTTCTTCATCCGTATCCTCTCCAATTCTCCTCCCTCCTCACAATCCAGTATCATTTCTAATCCACAGCCCCAAATCCTATCAAAACCACTCGTTCCTCCAACCCTCCCCACCACAGCAAACCTATCCTCATTTTCCTCCAAAATGTCTGCTCTCTCTCCACTGAAGCCCTCAATATCTATGACCTCATCCTGGAAGAGCACATTGATATTCTTGGGCTTACGGAAACTTGGCTCTCCCCAGTTACCCCATTCCCCCTTGTTGAAGCTTCCCCTCCTAGCCACACATTTCGCACCTCTCCCCTCCACCACCCTGCTGATAATAAGTGATTTCAACCTCCACCTTAATTCTTTTTGCACCACCTCCTCAGTTTTCACTGCCCCGCTCTCCTTAAACCTCACCCTCCAAATCAACTCGCCAGCCCACAACCGTGGCCACCTCATCAACCTCACCATTACATATGCCCTTGACATTTCTGACCTAATCATCACGGACAACGTCATCATAGACCGCGTCCTCATCTCTCTCTCCTCCCACACAGCAGCCCCCACAACCCCCCATCCCCCACCACATTCCCTTCCCCTCTTCCATGTCACCCATTACTTTTTTCTGCCCCTGGAAAAAGCTTCCTCTTGAGTCCCTCAAACATGCCCTCTCCCCTTGGACTTCCTTTCCCCTTGGCCCTCTACCCATATCAATCCTGATGCAGCCATCAAGCTAATGAATGACCGTCTCTCCACAACCTTCAATTCCCTGATTCCCCAGAATTCCAGGGCTGTTTCCAAACCCACCTGCTCTCCCAGTATAGCAGTAATCTCCGCTCACTTAAAACCCAAATTCAGATTCTTAAGCGTAGATGGCAGAACTACAGCTTCACGATTCACCGCCATCTGTAGCTCGAGCAACTCTGCCTCTCCCATTCACAGGCCAAAATGGACTCTTGCTCCAAAGTCTTCTGGAGGCTAAAAACAACCCAAAGACACTGTTTTCCACCATCCATCATCTCCTCCATGCACAAGCTCTAGCTCCTTCTATCCTCATATCAAACGAAAGTACAAAGAAGTCCTAGACTTTTTCACCTCAAAGATTTCAAATATTTGCTTAGCTGCATCAACCATACCTCACCCATGCCCCCTTCTATCCCACCACCTAGTCCATCTACACCGCCTGCTGCCTTGACCCCCTTCCCACCCAGCTGCTGGTCACTCAACTCCCCCTCCTCTCTGCCCTCTCTGCCCTGCTGGTCAACACAGTCAACCAGTCTCTCTCCACAGGCTCTGTTCCACTCTCCCTGAAAACAGCTGTTATCACACCCCTCCTAAAAAAAAACAGTTGATCGCTCTAATCTCTCATACAATCATCCCATTTCCAACCTACCCTTCCTTGCTAAAGTCCTGGAATGCATTGTTGCAGGTCAGCTTCAGTCACATCTATCCCTCCATTCCCTCTTCAAGCTCCTAGCAGTCTGGTTTTCTCCATGCCTACAGCACAGAGACAGCACTTTTCAAAGTCACAATTGACGTCCTCTCCATCTGTGACCAGGGCTCCCTCTGGCTCCTCATCTTCCTGGATCTCACTGCTGTGTTCCATACAGTCAACCACCCCATCCTCCTCCAGCCCCTCTCTATAATCCACCTTAGTGGGACCACACTCGCATGATTTGTGTCCTGCTTAACCAATCACCTCCACCATCTCAGCAAACGGTTTCTCCTCCCACTCCCGCCCGGTCACCTGTGGGGTACCCCAGAGCTCCATCCTTGGCCCTCTTGTTTTCCATGTCTATATGGACCCTCTTAGCAATGTCATCCACAGACACACCAGTAAGTTGTGTATTTGATATGAGGTGTACGGCTTCACAACATTATTACTTAAAGCACAGTCTTTATCTTCTATTTTGAACACTTTAGTGAAACCTATGTACAATATGGAATTTCTATATATTCTATATACTATATTGAAATTCTAAAGTGGCTAATTTCATTGTACAGTAGTATCTTTGAATTTAAAGTTCTGTATGTGGAGAAATCTCCCTTTGATTCTCGTATTAAGAAGGACATTGTAATTGAATTCACTGTATTTCTTACAGTTCAAATGCTGCATTTACACACGTCTTGCAGTTTGTGCCACATAAAAGCCGACATCCGATACATGTGTAACTGCCTAACATTAGTAGAGGCCACGCACAACCTTAAAAGGGAAATGTGAACTATTATTACAACTGGTAAAATAAATATAGAGCTTGACCTACTCTCAAGTATCAGTTCCACAGTGAACCGTGTTATAGTGCACAAATACGTGGTGAACCATGTTATCATATACAAATATACAGTGGAGTCCCGCAGGTAGGTAGTTACAGCACACGGCTCGCAAGTGAGAGACATGGGTTGAATTCCCAGCGGGGTGAAGTGTTGGGCAAGTTTCCTTACTCCGCATGCCTCTGTTTACCTGGAAGTAAGTAGGAACCTAGTTGTTAGTCGATTGGCAGATCGCTTTTCCGCAAGTAATACCACTTTCAAAAAAATAATAAATTGGTCACTCAATCCACGACTGTTTGTGGACACTGCTGTGCGCAATTGGCTGCCATGTTTCGCCCACAAAATAGTCAATTCACTTTACAGTGATGTGCATTCAGACATCTCATAAGGAAACTTGACTAAAGTCTCGTCTTTGGGATGAAGTCTCAAGATGATTCACAGAATTTACTGTGATGTGACTGTGCATTTGTGAAAAAAAGTGTGGTAGAAATGTTATACAATTTTTAGTCAAATGTAAATAATCTAATAGTTGAAACAATGCAGATGCAGCACAATGAGGGTATAATAGGAAAACAACCTAGTTGCACCATGCAGAAGGAAAAAAAGTTGGCAAAGTAATAGCTTTCTTGTGTACTGAAAGAGAAAATACTTCACAACACGGAAGACAATATCAGACTGACATGAATTAACAATTAACTTTTATCTGCTGGGTAATGTACAAAATCTCTCTCAAGAGTTCTTCTTAAGTTATTGTTCAGATCTCTGTACTGTGGTGCCCAGTGAATATTGGCTTTTATTTGTTGGAATTTTACAGATAGTTCCAGTGAGGGACTTAAGATACACACTACACAATTGCTAACAATGTACACTAAATATTTTATTGTAAATGCAATTTAGCACTAACCACTTATATTAAAGGTTTGAAATAAATACTTAAATAATCATCTGGAGATTTTACAGATTCCTGTGGGACATAATAGTGCATATTTCCATTATATTCAATATGTACATCACTTTTTTTTGTCTTCTGTTGCTATTTTATAAAGTTAAAATCCATAAAACCTAATTTTATTTATAAAATATGTCATATTCAATTAAGACCAGACAAAAAAGTTTGCTTCATATAATTATGCTAATAGTTTCACATAAGCCTTTTTATTGTCCAATCTAGATGATGTTAAAACCACAATGAAGACCTGGAGAATCTTCTTGCAAGAGGTATGTTTGGATTGGTTGGTTAGCATAGCTCAGATTGTACTCTTGCCTCTGAGTCAAAAGGATGTGGTTTCAAGTCCTACGCAGGGACTTTGAACTCTCATGGTCCAGACTGATACTTCAATGCAGAGTTGGGGATGTGCCGCATTGTTGGAGCTGCCATCTTTTGCATGAAGTGTTAATCAATTAATCAATCAATCAATCAACCAATAACTCTTTATGGGACAATGCTGTGCGCAATCAAAGGCTACGGCTTTTCACCCACATATAAACAGTCAATTCACTTTACAGTATGTTCTGTGAAGCGCTTTGAGATGTCTTGAAGATGTGAAAAGCGCAATATCAAATGCAAGGATTATTTATTATTACCCCCTGTCCTGGTAACAATACCCCACATGAAGTTAGACCTTCACTTCATGACTGTTGCAGAAAATCATTGTGTGTAAATTGGCTGCTGCTTTTACCCATATTTCGAAAGTTCCTGTGAAGCGCTTTGAGACACTACCCTGCATGGAGGGCACTATATAACTGTAGGTTGTTGTTGTTGAGACAGCTTCCCAATGTGATAGGTACAATATCAAGTGTAAGGATTATCATCAAGAATGCCTTAATTAGTTTTGATTTGACAATTGTTCATATTCATAATCACAGGCCACCTTTTAAAATCTAGACTGAATGCCTTCCAGACATAAGAATAACTTATTTTTGATGGGAGAAATCTACAACTGTTCTCTATGCAAATATTGTTACACTCAAATTCCCAGTGGAGCTTCATATTCTTGTTCCTTTGCTTTAAATATTATTTTTAATGTTCCATGTGCTACATTAACAATGTTCAGCGGGCTCAAGTTACGATTTCTAAGATGCTGAATTTTAAACAGTCATGTAACAAAATTACACTTGTGAAAGGTGCCAATCAAATGTAATTTTGTTGTTAACTGGGCAGCTTAAATTATTGGGGGGGGCGAATTGCTTCGAACAATATTTAAACTGGGGTAGATGTACCTCATACAACTCAAGATCATGGAGAAGAGCTGGCTGGCATCAGTTCAATGTTTCATAATGTTTCCTTTATGCTAAGTATCACATTTGAGATGATGTATAGTACCCGATTGGTCCATTCTACAGAAGAGACAAGATGGGTCAAATGGCCTCCCTTTGTGCTGAAATTCACATGTTCAACTCTAAACACGTTATTGATTATTTTGGGAATTATGGATCAATTTCCTCAGTTGCGGGTATGTATCTAGAGAAGATAATGTGATATGGAGTTTGTGAGTACAGTACTCTGAAAGGCAGGTATTGATTTGGGAGAAGCAGCATGGATTTCTGAAGTCAGGTCATGCTCGACTAATTTTATTGATTTTTTTAAAAAAGTTACAGAATATGTGAATAAAGTGAATGCAGTTGATTTTGTAGATATAGGTTTTGTGATGATCTTCAAAGTTATCTAACGAGGTGCGAAATACCAGATGTACTCACAGTATATTCAGTGGGATGCATACTGGGACAGTTAAAAGATAAATGGCAGAGAGTCGGGGTGAATATTGTTCAGGGTTCTGCATGCATTGTATAAGGGTTAATGTAAGGGTTACTTGTCTGCATGGCTGCTTAATCATTTATTTGTTTGCTTGTGTTCTTACAAGAACTTGATACAATACCACCACCTGTAACTCTATATTAGAGTCAAACTTAATGGGCATAAATCAAAGTTCAGGGCTGCTAAACATTGGAATGACTTGCTTTCCCATATTATAGGGAGGCAAGAGAGGGTGAACCAGGTTTTCCCATTGAAATACATTAAAACCTTTGTTATCCGACACCCTCGGGACCTGACTTTTGCCAATTGATCAAATATGCCGGATATTCGAGTGGCAAGTTGCCGAAAATCCAACAAATTAACTTATTTAAAAACATACCATATTACAGTAAGACTGTAAAAGACTAAATAATAACAGAATATTGTATGGATACTTACCAATAAAGCATTCCAGCACACTCGGTAAAATGATAGGTAAAATAAAAATTCCAGGATTCGGTAAGTTTAATAAGTGCGCATGCGCACGCAAAGTGAGTATACCGGGAGTGTGCCGGATGGCTCTGCTATGAGATCTGGTTGCTGGAATGGTGAATTGTATTGGGAGATACCGGTTGGTTGAGTATGCTGGTTGGTTGGGTACCGGATAAACAAGGTTTTACTGTAAACAGTACTTTTACTTCAGGGAAGGTCAGGTTGCCCAGGCATCGCCAAAAATACTACAAGGGCAGAAAGACAGGTGTCGCACTGAATTTGTACAGCTGTCTGGGATTATGATTGGAACAAGCATCATTTCCTCTTCTCCTCTGCACACGAGTGGAGCTGTTCTCAGCAGCGAACATTCAAGCAATGTATAAATGCAATACACTATATACGGTAAATAATTAAAACAAAGTTGGAAACAAGAGCAATTAGAAATGTTTGTGGGCATTAGGCTGCTTGATTGACAGGCAGTTAACCAGCAGCATGGAAAGTCACGTTGATGCTCACGTGTGGAAAAAAGCCCTCGAATTTGCAACATAGGGTGGGCAGCCAATAGTACATAGCAGTGTCCCACAAACACCCGTAGATGAGTGACCAAATTATTATTGTTATCTTTTAAGTTCTTATTTTGCTTCAGTTTCTGGTGGACAAAAATGGGCACAAGCACCCCTTCTATTCCTTCTTCACCATTCGACGGCAACAAAACATAGTTTTAGTGGGAAAACTAGGTTTGTGGAAATAGACGAACTACATTCCCAGAGGACAAATGATTCCCTTGCAAGATGTTGCTGATTTGTGCAACCATTTCACAGGAAACTACCTTCCTTCTTTAGATACAAAACAATAAACAAAGATAAAGGCATATTTCTAGTCTCCGAGGAAATGATCAGCATAGATTTGTTGAGATGAACAAGGAACTATTCTTTTTTGATAGATTTCTATTATCCCAGTGAGTATTGCTGCCGAATAGCTAGCTGTGTGCTCTGTGACCCGGATCAGGTAAAGTATAACTTGACAAGTTCTGCGTAAGTGGACTATGTGCCAGCAACTAACCCCATCCTGCTCAGGTACAAATCTCTGACTCCAACTCCTTGGAACATCCTCCCGATGTGAAAGGCACTATACAAATGTTATTTTGTATTGAATTATATATATTTTTCAATTCAATTTGAAACTCATTCACTTTTCTGCAAGTGTTAATTTCTGCTAATGTTAAAAAACTGCTGAGTTCCAACTGCTAAAATAGGGCAGTTAATGCATTTTCAAAGTGTCTTATCATGTTAGCAGGGCAAATGAATTGATTGTTTTTCTGGAGGCAAAAGTAGCAACCATTTGCAACCAGCAAACTGATGAGGTGAATGACAACTTCATCTGAAAGACTGCTGGCTAGGGCAGCCATCAAATCTCCTTTTTGAATAGTGCAATAGGTTTTTAGCATCTACCCAAAGACGGGTAGACAGAACTCAGTTTAACATCTCAGTTAAGCATCAGCAATGCATGACAAGAATGCAGGACTCCTCCGACAACAATATTATTGTCTTAACAGGACTAGTTCAGCGGTGCTGTCAGTATTGCTTAATTAGTCAGGTATACACTCCATCCAAATTCTGTAGCTACAGGTGTAAAGACCCATTAGCAGCTGATTGTATGGATAGTGAAGGATATTATACAAAGAGCCAAAATGACTTTGATAAGTGACTGAAAGACATAATGTCAATCGGACATCAGTTGCTGCTAAGTAGTTGTCATCTCCTATCACAATAACTGACATCATCTTCCCCAAATTCTATTTTGTATTCTAAGTGATTCAAATCGTGAGGATAATATTAGTCTGATTCTCGCTAATTAATCCCCTGACAATCAAAATGTCCTGAATATCTCCAAGACGTCATGAGACAAAACAAATTTTATCCAAATGAACAAGCTCAAAAAATAGAAACTCATATCAAATTGTGTTATTCCTCTTGAGATACACATTACAGTATACAGTAATATGTTCAACAGAAGAAAATCTAACCAGCGCTCTGAAACTAATAAAGAACTTATTTTCCTCATAGGATTGTGTGTCAATCTGGTTCAGATGATAGCAATCTACCCTCTGAGTCAGAAGCTTGTGGGTTAAACAACCCTATTTTAGCAGTTGGAACTCATATAGTCTAATCTGATACTCCAATGCAGGGCTAGGGATGTATGGGCGACATTGCTGTGTTGTTGCACTTTCTTACTAAATATGTAGTCACTACACTTTCCAACAAAATATGTAGCCACTACACTTTCCAGTAATAACCTGCAAAGCGCTTCCAGTAACATCTTGCGAAGTGCATTCAGATATCCTCCCAAAATAAAAGGTCCTACATAAAATGTAAAGGATTATTTTAAATGATAACATTTACCTTACTAGCAAGTCATTTGTTTTCAACAATGGTGCAAGATCTATTACAAGAACTTGAATTCTCTGCAATTTAGAGCCGTCTGCCGAGTCTTGTAATGGCCCAATACCAGGTTTCAATCTCTAGAGAGTCATTAGCATACTAAAGCGCACGCCAGCAATATTCATTGGTGCTGCAGCATTTTAGTTTACTGAAGGTCTCACAGATATTATAAGGTCCTTATTGCCAAATTGTAGGTCCAGGATTTAAGACTAATTCGATTACTTACTTGCTGCTATTTTGCTTCCCAAAGGAATGGAATTAAGTCTTAAAACCTCACAGCTTTGTGCTGATATGTGGCAATACTCTTTTCTAATTGCTTCTGCTTCCTCCAGCCACAGTCTGAATCTGATGGATATCTCATTACCATGCCTGATTGCCTACAACCATGCCAACATACAAAGAGGAGAAGAGCTGTGGGATCATTCCCCACCAAGCCTTTGATCTGCTTCCTTTAAACCAGAGGATCCAAGCTCCAGAGATTCAATTTTTGCTGAATCTAGGCCAAATCAACAAAAATATTACTGTTGTAGCTGCATCTGTGACTTGAAGATTGTACCTAAGGGTAGGGGGCCGATCAACCTAACCATTTTTAAATTCAGGATCGTACACATTTGATACTCACACAAGATGAGCGGCAACAGCTCCGAAGAAAACAAGTCTTCCTCAATCGTTTCATATGTAAACTGTATACTCATTAAGTTGAATGCAAATGTTCTTCAGGGAGTACATGTTTAAATGTAAAAGAATGTTGTGTCAGGGAATTACAATCACCACAGGGGCTTTGTAGGAGTACAAAACACTGCAATAATATTATAAAGAGTAGAATTTACACTCCACTTAACAGAAAATCTACTGTGACCTTAAGCATACGATGAGACAGATAAGCAGTAAAACCTACATTATACACTACTGTATCTTCCTATAATCACATCTTTGGACCTCAAACAGTTGAATAAGATCAAAAACAAATAGTTTTCAGGAGCTGAAAATTATGTTTAATCACTATCTTTCTACTCACTCTCCAGCATTTACTGTACTCTCCAGAATCTGAATTTAGGTTGAACTGTATAACAACTATACATGCCTGTTAACTTCTCTTTGACCCAAGGCAGAACTTAAGAGGTGATGTAAATGGAAAACAATGGCACAGCAAATAAATCAGAACAAGAAAATAATGAAAAGCAAAATAAAACTATCAGCGCATGTCAGAAATGTTAACGGGAAAAACCATTCCTTCAGCATCTGTGTCACCCTATTTTGAATTTACATTGAAATCAAAAAAACAGGCTTGTTTTGAATTCCATAACATATATAAAACCAAATATAATAATCTCATTTTGCCTTTCATTAATTTGTCGATATAGATCTTTTAAATTCACCAAAAAATGTGTTATCTCTCCTCAGAGTGCATTGCATTCTTCTTCAAACAAGTAATATTTGTTAGCCACTCATCTTATTTTAATCATAATTAACTAACTAATAATCATCTTATTAGTTAGTGCCATTGACATCAGGAAGATATCTCAAAGCATTTCACTGAGAGCCCAAGTTGGGAATGAGGGAGGGGGAAGCTGAGGAAGGTGGTAGGAAAATTGATCCAAGAGCATGGTTGAAAAGAAAGGTCTTAAGATGCGCATTACAGGTGGGAAGTGGATGGTGGGAAGTGGACGGACTCCTGTCTTGAGTTCCAGAGAGCTAAAGTAGAATGGCTAAAACTAGTGATGGTAGCTTGTGGGTTGGTTGGACGGGGACAATTATTTAGATTGTAGATTAGAGCACAACTAGCTCATATTTACATGGCATAGAAGTACAGTAAAAGCCTGTTTATCCGACACCCTCGGCACCTGGCCAATGCTGGTTAAAGCGCCTGCTGGATATTCAGCCGAAAACGAAAAAAAAAGTAAACATTTCAATGCATTTTTCTGGATAAATTCAGGTTAATCGAATGCGGACTTTTTTTTGCGATACCGGTTATACAGAAGTTCCGGATGATCAGGTTCCAGATAAACGGGCTTTTACTGCATTAACGTGAGGGCAACTGATTTAATTCTAAACTTTTCCGATTCAGAGCCAGAAATAAGGCAAAATCTTCCCATTTCATATCACACAGGGAGGATCAGTTAAAGAAGCTCATTACTCATGGCATCACATTACAGGTAGTTTCTCTTCCTCCACAGCGTAGAGCAAAAACAGCTGGTGAGAAATTCCATTTGTAACTGGATGTAGACTTTCTTTTCTTAGCAACAACAACTTGTATTTATAAAGCACCCTTCACATGGAGTGGTGTCTCAAAGCGTTAAACTGGAGTCTGAGCAGGGAGAAAGGCAAAGTGAGAAAAGGGAGAAAGGCAAAGTGACCATAGCCACAGTGAAAAAGGACAGGCTTGAGGTGCGAGTTGAATATGGGCAGCAGTTCAAAGCGTAAACATTTTTGTCAATTTAGCCTCAATTCTGACGCTGTTTTTCTGAAGTTCTCTAAGAATCTACCGAAAACCAGTTTCAAAATTAAGAACGAATTTAAGAATATCCAACATAAAAAAGTCCATATCTAGATCCAGCAGAATTCCCCCTCGCCCCACCTTGTGGAAAGATTCTTCCCAATCCAGCAAACCAAGGCTCCTGAGGTTGATCTCAGCTGTACAAGAAGCAAGAAGCTTGCCAGACAGACAGTGCTCTCAGTGGTAAGCTATGCAGTTTTAGTTGGTTAGACTCCAGCACACCAACTCACACTGAGGTTGCTAAGCCTTGCCAAACCTGTGCCTAATACTTGTGTAATTAGGAATCAGATAAGCAACAACAGCAACAAAAACAAAATTATATTTATAGAGTGCCTTTCACACCAGGAGGACGTCCCAAGGCACTGAACAGGTCAGGACCCAAACAAGTGGGAGGGGCAAGGTAGTGGGGAGGGCAGGGGAGAGAGTGAGTCAACAGAGGAGGGAGAGCATTGGGAGGACAGCAGAAGGCACAAATGAAGAGGAGATTCTTGAGACCGGCCTTGAAGGAGGCAAGGGAGAAAGCGAGACGAGGGGACTGTGAGATGGAGTTCCAGCATGTGAGGGAGGAGAGGCTGAAAGCCCATCCACCAATGGTAGGGCGGGTCTGCAGGGGACATAGAGCAGACCGGAGCCTGCTGAATGCAAGGGGCAGGCAGGTTCATAGGGAGACAGCAGGTCAGAGAGATAGGACGGGGCAAGGCCCTGAATGGCCTTGAAAGTGGGGACGAGGATCTTGAATTCGATTCTCTGGAAGATGGGGAGCCAATGGAGCCAGGCGAGGGTGGGAGTGATGTGGGTCGTGGAGCTTGGAGCAGGAGAGGACATGAGCTGCAGAGTTCTGGATGATCTGCAGCTTGTGAAAGGAAGAGATGGGAAGGCCGACGAGGAGGGAGTTTCCATTGTCAAGCCTTGATGTGACAAATGCATGGACATGGGTTTTGGCAGCCTGAGGGGTGAGGCAGTGGCGGATTCTGACAATGTTGCAGAGGGGTGGAAGGCAGAAAGGGCAGGCCGTGGCCCTCAGAGGGAGTGTACATTCCATTCCAAAAACGTCCTTGCCTTTTCATTTTTTTGCTGGTTCCCAAATCCAACTGATCAGCTTTGATCATCCTGATTCTGTGCAGTGATGGTTTCAACAGGATTTATGTGACTGTGCTGTGCGCTAGCATAATAAACAAAAACAATTTGCCAAAAAGCCCTTTAATAGACTTACCTCTTGTTTATATCAGGCAGCTAGGCCATCTTAGTTAAGCTTGTGCAAGATTTGTGACATGAGCGAGACAGAGTACATTTTACTCAACTAAAAATTTAGAGTCAGTAAGAGCTAGGGCTAACAAGTCAATACTTTCCTTCATAGCAAGTAACATACTACAGTGGAGCTCTTGTTGCTTAATGGTTAGAGCACTTGTCTCGCAAGCTGGGGAGACCAAGCTGGGGAGGCCTGTGTTCGAATCCAGGCAGGTCAAGGCGAAACCTTGGGCAAATTTCCTTACTCCACATGCCTAATAATAATCCGTACCCCAAAAAAACACAATAATAAAATTGGTCATTTCAATCCACGACTGTTGTGGGACACTGCTGTGCGCAATTGGCTGCCGCAATTCGCCCACAAATATAGTCAATTCACTTCACAATATATTCTGTGAAGCGCTTTGGGACATCGAGAAGATGTGAAAAGCGCTATATCAAATGCAAGGATTATTATTATTATTATTATTATACATCTCCTGAAAGCAGACCATTCTTACTCACAACATGTAGCACTTAGTGATAATAGATCATTTAAAATCAAATTATCAGCAAAATGCATAATTTTCTCCATCGTTCCAGGACTCCTATAACATAATTCTTTGAATCATAAGAAAGAAGCTCCATTAGAAGAAACACGTGATAATAAATGAAACCTGGTAACACAATTAAACAGAGTTCCATACCAGTTTGAAGATCAGATTACCACAGAAGTATAATTAGCAATATCTTTCTCTCTCTGTGTCTCTCACTCTCTCCATCTCTGTGTTTTTCTGTCTGTGTTTTTCTGTCTGTGTCTCTGTGTCTCTCTCACATCCCCCCCATCTATATCACCCCGTCTCTCCCCACCACCCCCCGCCATCTCTCTCCCTCCCCTCCCTCCGTCACTCTCCCGCCATTCCTCTCCGCCCCCCCCCCAGCCGTCTCTCTCTCCCTCCCCCCCCTGCCGTCTGTCTCTCCCCCCCACCTCCCCCCAGCCGTCTCTCTCCCCCGCCACCCACCCGGAGCCATCTCTCTCCCCCCCCCGCACGCCCCCCAGCCGTCTCTCTCCCCCCCTCACCTCCTCCCCAGCCGTCTCTCTCGCCCCCCCAGCCATCTCTCTTCCCCCCCCACATGCCCCCCCCCAGCCGTCTCTCTCCCACCCCCCACGCCCCCCCCCAGCCGTCTCTCTCCCCCCCTCACCCCCCCCCAGCCGTCTCTCTCCCCCCCACCCCCCCCCCCCAGCCGTCTCTCTCCCCCCCTCACCTCCTCCCCAGCCGTCTCTCTCGCCCCCCCCACCCCCCCAGCTGTCTCTCTCCCCCTCTCTCCCCCCCAGCCGTCTCTCTCCCCCTCCCTCCCCCCCAGCCTTCTCTCCCCACCCCCCCACCCCTTGCATACCTGTATATTGTATTCGAGGACTATGAATACAATATGGCGGCTTTGCACCTCGGTCTGTGCACTGTGTATAGAGATGAGCATTCTGGGTCTTGTAGTTCAGTGTGTATGCATTCCGATTTTTTACTTCGATATATCGATTTTTCGATTTATCGATATTTTTGAAATGCCTATATCGGCGTATCGATATGAAAATTATATCGAGTTTTAGCGATATATCGATAAATCGCCAGACCCTATTATACAGTATTGTGACTAAATTGCAACTGCGTTTACGCAGGACTTTGCACATTGTCATTCAACAAATATTCACAACTACCTTTCAATCTGGTGTGGCTATAAGTATTTTTGAATAAGATGGGGACTTTTTTTGTTATATCTTTCCACAAAAGACATAGGCTCATGCAAAATGCCATCAATGAGCTGCTGGAAGTTTCTAAACTTTTTTTGGACAACAGTAAGCAAATAATTTAGTTCTAATCTGACTCTGACTGAGCATAACCAAGTTATGATCATTTCTAAACCTACACCCTTATGAGAACTTCACAATGTATTGTACTGAAAACATATAGAATAAAATAGGGCCAGTTGAGATTACAGATGCAATTAAGCCATTGTGCATGGATCATGTTCTTTCTAGAAAATCGATAAAATGCACGCGGGCATTCTTGCACAGCACCCACATGTTTTTTTCCCAACATCTCAATCCTTGCCTAAATAAAGCTGGTAATGGGATTTCAACCTCCTGGTCTATTGCTCACAACCAATGAGCAATGAAGATTGACACTGCAATTCACTGGCAGGTACTTGTTCAGATTTGGCTTCTGTGCTATATGATATGAGTTGGATGGTTACATAGTTTAACAGCTAGACAAACTTACAGTCCACATTGGAATTTCTATTGCTGCTAACTACACTGAGGAAGTCCTTGTAACAAGTTGGAATTTGTTAGAAGCAGAACGGTCCAGTTGAATGGCTACTGATGACATCCTGAGGTACTGTAGCCTTCAAAAAGTGCTTGTTAAGCACTTGAACTGGATGTCTGGGATTCCTTCCAGATTCCCTAGAAAGTCCCTCATTTACAGGTCACTTTGGCAATAATTACAACCACAATTGTACAAATCTGAATCAGGTCATCAAAGCCGCTTTTAATCCAATTCACCACTTAAATGTTCATACAAGATGATGAAAGTGTTTGATGCATCGTTTTGTTACATTCTCTTGCTGAGTGAGTCATCTCCACATGATGGCCTTTGGCACATTTCAATCTGTCGCACCAGTGAAAGTTTCCTCTAAGTTCAGCAAACTTTCCATTTTCATATTTCAAATCCAGAATAGTTGGAAGAAAATTTCACTAGAGCTCAGGTACATGGGTTGAGAGAAAATGATTAATTTCAACCCAAAAAATTAGCGGAACTAATTTTAATGAAACAGTCTAATAACCAGTGGCCGGACAATATTCCCGGGGGTTTTAATATGCTTACTTTCAGATATAAAGAAATTGTAAATTATAGCTCAAATTATAAAGCAGTTGGTTTCCAAAGTACATCATGGTAACCTGGGGCGGTACTGGCCTTGTTTTGATACTCTGGCAAGAGGCCTTTTATACAGAGATCTCATTGAAAACATATCTGCTGAATCCTGGCAATAAATTCAAGCTAGGCACCGAACCAAATTATAGGAACCAGGATATCTAGAGCAACAGTGGCAAAAAATGTGGCCACACATAAAAGGACACGTTTGAACAGCTGACATACTACAACAACTTGTATTTATATAGCACCCTTCATGCTGGGTAGAGCCCCAAAGCACTCATGAGATGTGCAGAATATTCTGTCATTTTTGCTTTCTTACCTTTTGAGAATAAACACTGAAATTTCACCTCGGAGCAGAAGTGGATGGTGCGAAATGCACAGTAGGGTAGATTTTGCATGGTTTATGATAATAAAAAAATAATCTTGTATTTGATACAATATCTTTCACATCAGGAAACACCTCATAGTATTTTGTAGGCAAACCATTATTATTATATATTATTATTCAAACCATGTACAGTATTTTGTAGGTTTGTGAAAGGAATGAATTTACGAGTCTTTTCTTTTTTAAAAATCTTCTTGCTTTCTACAATATCTTTTTCAGCAATGAACACCCACTCTTTAAAAGCTCTGCCTTCAATACCTGTGAAATTCCACTCAGCAGAAATAATGTATTGAGTTCAGACATCATTTCAACATTGCACATCACTTTTATGAGTCTGTCATGAAGCTTATATAAATATTGAAGTCTAAACTCCAGCAAAATTCAAATACATGAAATGTGGTATCCCATTACCACACAAAAAAGTAATAACAAAAAATGGGCATTCACTCCATCTTCAAATTCCATTTTCAGATGTAATCTCATAATTCTTAACTTTTTTCAGCAAATTAAACTCTAAATTAAGGATTCTTGTTCCAGCAGAATTGAGGAAAAAGTAGAGGATAAACCTTGAGAAACAAATTAACAAGTTTATTTCAGCCGTAATTGAATCTTAATGCTGATTCGAGAGTAACAAATGTATTATGAAGTTGTTATTTTGAACTGTATTATGAAGCCTATGAAGATCTTCACCAGAAGAATACAATGGATGTTCCCATTTGCATTTTGATATTCCCCACAGTGGGAATAAAGTATTATGTTCACAGTGATTTCAACACTGCACATTACTTTTATGAGTCTGTCACAAAACTAATATTCGAGTCTAAACTAAGCAAAATCCAAAACATTTCAGCATGTTGCCAAACCTCCTCGGCTTTCACAGAGCGTACAGTATCATTCATTCAGTAGAGACCTTTGAAGATTGATGGTTAGTAATCAGAGCATGGGAAGCCGCAGCAGTCAAGAAGTTATCAAACATGCATGAAAAATACCAGTGTGATATCACATTGAAGAGTGCTAGTAGAGGCTTATCTCAAAACCAATAGTATGAGGCATTCTGCACATCTGTTGTTTGTCATGTGGAGGTTGAAGATCCATGACACCATTTGAAAAGAGAATGGAGTTTCTTCTGGCATTGAGACCAAAACTCCACCAGATTAATTGGTTACTCCCAACATCTGTAACATCACCTGTCTCCGCCACTGCCTCAACCCTCAGGCTGCCGAAACCCTTACACACGTGTTAGTCACCTCCCCATCCCTCAGAGGATTGAAATCAAGAGCAGGGCCTTGCCTTCAGCCACTATGCCCCAAGGCTTTGGAACTCCCTTCCTCACTCCCTTCGCCCCCTCCTTTTCTATTTTCAGGTCGCCGCCTAAAGACTTTCCTTTTCGACCAAGCTTTTGGTCATCTTTTACCCCCTCCCCCTGGCTCAGCCCTGGGATCCATTATTGTGAAGTATTCTGAATCTATATGAATCCAAGTTGTCGTTGTTTCGTCCTTCAAGACCGGTATCGACACCATCCTCTTCAACTGTGCCTTCAACCACCTCTGGCCTCCCCCATACCAATTCTGCTCCCCCCCCCCCCCCACACACCCCCACCCCATGCTCAGGTCTTAACTCCGGACTGGCCAGTGCCTTAGGATATCCTCCAGTCATGAAAGGCATTCTATAAATGAAATGCTGTTGTTGTTTTTGTTGTACAAACTTTCTAGCTGTTTGTGGGCCCTAACAGTGTGCAAAAAGACTGCTGTATTTGCTTTCAAATTCGCAGTCACTACACTTAACAGTTAATACTTTTGATGTGATAATAAGCTTTAAAAATGCAAGTGCTTTCTTTCCTGCTGGATATACATCATGTAACCAATCATGTTGTATAATGTATACCAACTAATCAATTGTGGAGCCTTGCAGTTCAGTGGTAGAGAGCTCGTCTCACAAGTGAGAAACCTGGGTTTAATTCCTGGCAGGGCGAAACCTTGGACAAGTTGCCTTAATCCACATGCCTGCTAACAACAAAATTACATTTGTATATCGCCTTTCACATCGGGACAACATATAATCCCTCAAGAAAAAAACAATAATAAATTGGTCATTTCAATCTCCGACTGTTTGTGGGACACCATTGTGCACAAATGGTTTGCCCTCAAATATATGGTCAATTCACTTTAAAATACATTTTGAGAAGTCTTGAAGATGTGAAAAGCATTACTATGTATCAAATGCAAGGCTTATTCTGATTATTATTATGTTACCATTTTTTAAAAAAAACTTCAAACTTATTGATGACACATTTGTTGCCGTTTACTCCCAGTATGCATCTCCGCTGACTCTCATCTTTCGATTACCTATTAGGTTTCATAATTTTTCTTTTTGGGTCTATATACTGAAGACAAGACTGCCTGAATTATGCAGGAAGTCTTGTAGGTGTGGAATAATATTAAACTGCTTCAATAGGAATGCTGATGTCTGCATCATCGTTTTACTGATAATGTAATTTGTGAATCAATAAGAAACTACTAATAGCTCAGCAAATAATATATGTTTTAAAATCTACCAGTTGTCTCAAGCAATAAGTTTTATTAATATAGAAATCATTTTGACTTTTAATCCTCCAGCAATAAACCAATCTTTCATAGCACTGATTTTGTTCACAATGACCTGGTACCAGTATCTTGGGGAGTATAATTTGCAGTATAATTAGTATTATTGTGCTATTTAGTGTTGAAGGAATTGGCTTCAAGCCCTGTAAGTGTTTCCCATTGAGTCCATTCTTTCAGGTTTTATTTTGTGAAGCTATGAAAAAGTTTGTATCTTTGTATCGAATTTGCAAGACAATGTTTGATTAAGATTCTTTGATTTTTTTTAAAAAAAACACTGTAAGGTAATTCTATAGTAATTTGGAAGAAAAGGGACTATCACACTGACTTTACACACAACTAGCATCACCACATTTCAACGTGTTTTTGTGTAATCCTGTCCAAATAACCAAAATTTTGCCAAACACATTTGTGCGAAGAGTGTGGTACTGTAAAAGGTTACTTATTGAACAGAGTTCTAGATATCGATGTATTCAACATAAATTAAACCTGAAAACCACTGAATAGCAAGTAAGGTAAAGCAACAACTGGTATTATTTAAGAATCTCACAATGTTTCAGTATAACCCTGTTTAGCACAATGAGTTGTTGATTTAATGCTAAATGGGGAGAGAGATTGGGTTGATTCATTCTCATGGATCACTGATGGAGATCACATTCTATTTCAGTAAACCATCTAAGATAGGAATCAATGGAGCTAATAATGAAATCTCACTGCAAGATACTTGGTGTGTAACAGAACACTAATGAACGCTACAGAAGTCACACACACATAGGGTATGACTCAAAAACTGTAGCAAGAGAGTACACAGAAAGCAGGCAATGATTGATAGACAGACAATGATTGTCAGAAAGAAACTCATTTAATTGCTTCATGTTTCAACATAATTTACTTAATTGTTCTAAGGAATATTTGATTAAAATGGGAGATCTGATAAAGATTCATATAGTAAAAAGCTATCCGGTTTGAAAGTAGCTGAAGAATATCAACTGCTTGCCAGGATACATCAATATAAAGCTAGGTGTGTTCCAGTGCCTCCAGTTACACGGATTATCCAATCAATATATCAAAATGCATTCATAAAAAGATCCAATGCATTAATATAATTGATAAATAGAAAATGTCTATTCTTAGGCCTGCTCAGCTTCAGTAAATTATTAATTCTATGTCTAGAAATTTCATTATTAATATAGCATTTCAGAGGATCCAGAATTTGGCAAATTCGTAAATGTAGTCTTGATTTTGAAGCAGTTTTTCTGCAAACTTTTAATAACTACAGACCACCAGTTTAAATTTATTTCACTGATTGAGAAACCAAATGCATTTTCCTTCATCCCTGTAAACAAGTATACTGATGATAATAATACTTACATTTGATATAGCATTTTATCACATCTTCAAGACATCTCAAAAGCACTTCACAGAATATACTGTAAAGTGGCAGCCAATTGCACACAGCAGGGTACCACAAATAGATGTGGATTGAGTGACCAATTGTTATTTTTTTAAAGGAATTATTACCCTGGAAAAGCGATCTGCCAATCAAATAACAACTGGGTTCCTACTTACTGTTAGGTAAACAAAGGCATGTGAGTAAGGAAATTTGCTGAATTCCTGCCAGGAATCACACCCAGATATTTTGCTTGCTCTAACCACTGAGCAACAGGACTCCACTATCCTGGCACAATGAGTTATTGTGACACAAATTTTCACAATGCACATCTGACTTGATATATACTAAGGCCATTGACAATTCTGTGTTGTGCCCTGCACCTTGATTTGTACTGGACAGCTTTTTAAAGGGCACATAAAGCATCAGTGTTATAATTTGAAAGGTTGGTCAGAACTTTTTTCATTTTATGGCATATACACAATTCACATAAGCAGATTCATCACCTAACATTAGGACTGTGCCTTTGTAGCACATTTTTCAAACATAAAAAGCCTTTCAGGATTTAACAGCTAATCCTTTGTAATTGGTAGAATACCAGATTCTTCCCAAAGCTCTCCTTAAACTGCTGAATATTAGAATTTCTCTCACTTTTATCTTATAAGTGCTGACTAGATATTGAGCCACAGTAGACAGCACCACAAAGATACAGTTCTATTTCAATCAATGCTTTGATCAGCAACTTTCCTAAAACTTCTGGATGAAGTTCACACTAGCAACAAAGTTCTATTGTATGTTGATCATCTGGCTGAATATTTGCTTCTTGGACATTGTTGCATAGTGTCCCAATCTCTGAAACAATTGTATGAACACCCTAATTAGCAAAATTAGGGTCTCTCACTGCCCCTTTACACACACACTTCCTTATTCATGATACAATAAAAAAAAGTTTTCTGGTTTCCGATCATTTGTGCTAAGAGCACACTCTTCTCGAGGATTCCAGTGGAGTACCAGCCCAGACCTCAAACTCAACTTTCAAAGTAGAGCATGAAACCACAAACTTCTATCCAGTGTGCTGCCAAATCAACAACAACAACAAATTACATTTGTATAGCATCTTTCATGTTGGCAGGACGTCCCAAGGTCGGGATCAGGGAAGGTGGAGGGAAGGGAAGGTGACCAATGGGACCATCGAAGAGGCAGGTCTTGAGGCAAGACTTGAAGGAGGCTCGGGAGGGGGCAAGGCAGAGGAATTGCGGGATGGAATTCCAAAGGTTGGGGGCACAGTGGCTGAAGGCTCACCCACCAATGGTGGGGTGGATGAGTCGGGGGACATGGGGTAGGCCATATCCCACTGAACAGAAGGAGTGGACAAGTTGGTAGGGGGTTAGTTGGTCACAGAGGTGGGATGATGGAAGGCCATGGAGGGCTTTACAGATGAGAACCAGGTTTTTGAATTGAATCCTCTGAATGACTGGGAACCAATGGAATCGGGCAAGAATGCGGGTTAAATCATGGTCCATAAATTATAACTATCTACTCCACCATTGGGGATGCCTCTTCTGCACTGTTATAACATCCCTTAATGGGGCTGGTCCCAATTAGTGCAGATAGCGGGCACTCCATTGTAGTCTTGAGAGCAGAAGTGCAAACGTATGTACAAATTCTTGGTCTTTTTCGTTATAAATTCACAGGAATAAAGAAAGAAAAACAGATATTAAACATTTAGGTGGTTATCAGTACTTGATTAATGCTCTTGACAGCTGTAACCTGGCAACGGTGTTCCAAGTTGCACATTACAGACTCCGCAGATAATAAGAGATAAAATGTCAGGTCATAATCTATTCATACAATGAAAACAGTAAGCCATTCACTTAAGAGATTTTGGTGCCAACTGGCAGCTGTCTGCAGGAAAAACTAAAATATAAATAGCTGGAAACTGGAATAAAATAAGTGACTCATTGCCCTTCCTCACTATGGAGTTAACTAATACTTAAACAGTAACTCCTGTAAAATGCAAGGTCTATAGGAATATTAAAATAATATAACTGGAGGACAAAAATAATCAATGACTAGTTCTAAAAGTATTCATCATGTTGTGCTAATTAATCAAAATCAAGACCTGGAGTTATGTGGAGTACAGAATGTCAGACCATTGACACCCAAGTTCTAGTCAGTCAAATGACTCACCATCTCATCCAGTTGCATTTCTCTCTGCCGTGACCCTAAATAAAATAAGAGCCCTTCCCTGTCCCTCAGAGGGGCAGATCACATGATGTATCCCCAGAATAGGAGAAAATATAATTTTTTTGTTTCATTAAGCCTCCCCCCTTATCAATGCACAGTCCCATTCTGAAGATGTGTTTTATCGGATTCTTTGGATTGTGTTTCTCAGTTGCCTGCAGGCATTGCGAATATAACAACAATGTTTTTGTTTATTTGTTGATGAATGGAGAAAAGACTCAGGTGAAAAACATAACATGAATTGAGCTTATTTAGTGTGACTATTGCTGGGCAATAAACTATTGCTGGACAAAAGGATGAATAATGCACATCTCATCATAATGTGCTTCTTCAAGTGATTTATGAGTGTCCAAATATTCAATTACTCTTGTTTCAAGGATCAGTTGAATAACTTGATTACAAACAATAATGGATTGGCAGGGCCAATTTTATTCAGTAGTCTAAAACTACAGCTTTTGAGGTGGACTTTCCGGGGCTAATATTTGTCATGATCTTAGTTTTCCAATTTTAAATTATGCAGAATTTTGGAAAATGCTTGAAAATTCAGTCTTAATTTGGAATCCAGCTTTCTGGAGTTGTCTTCTTGAAGCTCAAAGTGTTCACCCGCCAACTCCCCCCAGATCGGAGTCATGCTCGGCCACTGTCAAGCAGTCTGGGATGCTACCCTGCGTAAGGGCACTATTTAAATGCAAGTTGTTGTTGTCGTTGGACTGCCGCATGTCTGATTGTTAGTGGACTGAGGTGGGAGCAGAAATATCAAGTCCAATCCTTGGGATTGTGGACTTCCAATTACAAACTGTCTGATACCACATATAGTAGCAACAAGCAGCGATTCGAAACCACAAGAAACCAGTCCACAGACACACGAGCACATAAATGGGTCTTCTTGTTCAGTGATGGTTTCCTCGCCTTTCATGTCAGGAGGATGTATCAAAGCACTTCAACATTTACTGTAATTGGTAGTGAACATGTATTTTGTGGGCTAAATTATGGCACAATATCATATCCCATTTGTACAAAGCAAGATTGTTCTTCATCATACAATAAATGATCAACTGTTGTAAAAATAAATGGTTTCCTTGAAGCATATCAACTCTTGAATAAAAAAAGTATTGTTTATGGATGGTTAAAGTTAATACTGCAGCATAATTTTTCGATTCCTAACATCATTGGCATACAGAACAAGAGCCCATTGAACATTTTGGAACAATTTGCTATCACACTAATAACTAGCTGACCTGCACTTAACATTCATCTGATTCTATTGCCTGAAGCAACCTTTCAGTTCAAACCCCTGGATTTTAACCCAGCTGTATAAGCTCAATGCCTCAATTATGGCAATAAATGTTCCAGAGGTAGTGTATTACATAAGGTGTGTGGTTTGCAACGCCTCAGTTTGGATCCCAGAAACTGTTCAGTGTTTGTGAATACCTAAGGTTAACCCGTTTCATATACAGGTATCCCGCCTCAACCACCACCCCAGCCCACCCTCTGTGTTACCCCTCCATCCCTAGCCCTCCGTGTCAACCCCCCCCCCCAGCCCACCCTCTGTGTCTCTCTCTCTGTAGCGGATTGCTGCAGGTCCTGGCAGCAAATGCACCCAAACTTACTCCCCCTATCCTCATGTATGTTATTACTGTATGTGTTTATTTTGTGTTTAGTTTTACTAAATGCAAACTTACTCCCCCTATCCCCATGTTTCCCATAGGGCCTTGCATTTCCCAACCGCAAAAAAGCAAATTTACTCCCCGTAATCCCATGTTTCCCATAGGGCCCTACATTTTCCAACCGCGATTTTTCCAACCATGAAGGTTTACAGGAACGTATCCCCGCATTTGGGGAGGGATACCTGTATTACCATTTGTGTAAAATAGCACAACTGCAAATGTAAGATATTGCATTAAGTCAGTTTCCATACACTTAAACAGCAGGGGATTATTCAAGGCCTTTGCAGAGAAAAGGAATACTGCATGCTGTGCAGTTAACCACAAATAAATAGCTTCATAAATTGCCTGAAGTAGTTTAATCTATTGTTTCTCTCCTCCCTCTCCCGTTACTTAATTGCAGAATGGGTAATGACAATGCAAATTTGGCAATTAACAACCCAGTATAAGTGGGTATAAATTAGAGAAGATATACCAATTCTCTCCATATTATTCCAGAAATGCCCGAAGACTCATCAATCTAAATAGAACTGCCTTCTCTCTTCCTCAAATCAAGGTTTTTTTCAACCCCCAAAAAATTGGTTTGTGTTATATGGTACGTGTTCTAACACGAGAAGAGGAAACTTTACTAGAAACTTCATACCAAGAAGGAAAGGAAAATGAAAAGAAAATTTATCATAGAAAAATAGTGATACAGTACAGTAAAATTTGCATAAGTGTTATATACATATTTATAAATGATATGAATGCCTAAGTCAACAGCTGATTTCCATTCAGTTTCCTATCCAAACCACTTAGATTGAATTTCACTGCTCGTATTACTCACCTCCTAACTTGAAACCCTGCTCCCCTACCCTCCATTACTCCTATACGTACCAGAGGCCTTGAATCATGGAAAATGATGTCCTGAGCTGCCAACACATGTGCAATTACTGTCCGGTTGCATTAGATCGATGAAAACGTAGTCTTCATCCATCGACCCTTGCCGCAGTAGAACTTGATTTCCCATGATTCAATGTGATCCCAACTTTTGCCATTGGGTGCCCATGAGTTGAAACAGCTCGAAACATTGAACTACATTACAACTCCAATTGTAATACATTGTACAGTGTGTCTTGACTGTTTTCTGTGGGCGAAACACAGCCACCAAATGTGAACAGCAGTATCCCACAAACAGTTGTGGATTGAGCTACCACATGTTTTTTCTTTGGATCGATTTTTACCTGGAAACTGATCCACGCCAACCGGGGTCCTACTTACCGCTATGTAAACAGAGGCATGTGGCAAGAGGAAAATTGTCTTAGGGTTTGCCAACAATATAAATACCAACACAGATTAGTTATATAAACACCGGGATAGGCTACTTGGGTTGAATGGCTTGTTTTAGTTTCATAGATGTAATTCTAAATCATAATACTTTTGCACTAAGGTTCGGACAGCGACTACATTCTTTTTGTCACAACAAAATTGTTGCAAAATATTGTGGTGACCTAAACTGAAGCATACCATGGCAGCCTCTGATTGCTGATCGCACAAAGCGGATGCTATCATACATTCAATAACAACAACTTGCACTTATGTAGTACCCCTCATGGCAGGGCTGTGTCCCAGAGCTCTTGACAGTGGCAGAGAACCATGTGAACACATTTTCATGCATGGACTATTTGGGAATGCCATTTTTCCAGAAGCAAGATGTTGTAATGCTTCAAGAACCAAGGAAAATGGCCAAGAGCAAAATTGGGTAATGCTTAGGTGGCAAATTGATTTGGAAAAAGTTGGGAGGGCTCCAAGATTTTTAAATTGAAAGGCTATGGCTACACTGTAAGTAGTGTTGATCACAGTGCAGCTGGAAGTCCTGGTATAAAAGAGCAACGTTCATGGAATTAACGATCAATTAGCTATCTGGATTCAAAATTGGCTTGGCAATACAAAGCAGAAAGTGGTAATATATGGGAATAGCTCTAAGCAGGGAGCAGTGGCTTGTAAATCTCCATGGGAATCTTTTCTGGAGCCATTGCTGTTCCCACTATACATTGACAACTTGAAGGGCAGTATTTTTTGTACTATAACATTTGTACATTATATGATCACATGTGGAAGATAAAGCAATATTCATACATATCTGGACAAAATAAGCAGATGGGCCAATGAGTGACAGATGGGATGTTAATGTGAATAAATCTATTGCTTCCATCCATTCCATTCCATCCACAACTATCTATATATAACTATGGAGCTCCTGTAGCTCAGTGGTTCGAGCACTCGCCTTACAAGCGTGAGAAGTGTGTTCAAATCCAGGCAAGTCAGGGCGAAACTTTGGGCAAGTTTCCCTACTCCACATGCCTAATAATAATCCGTTAAAAAAAAACACAATACAGTAAAAGCCCGTTTATCCGGCACCCTCTGGGGGGTCAACTAATTGACTGGATAATCAGACGGCAAGTTGCCGAAAACCCAACATAAAAAAATTACTTATTTTAAAACATACCATATTAATAATATGCTAAATAGTAACTGAATATTGTATGGATACTTAAAAATAAAGATTCCAGCACACTCGGTAAAACGATTGGTAAAAAAGCATTTTTTACCGATTGGTAAAAAAAAACAAGTTGTAAGTTTAATAAATGCGCATGTGCACGCATTGCATGCATTCGCAAAGTGAGCATACTCGCAATTGGTGGAATGGGGAATTGCCCCGGGAGGGGGTTGAGCAATCCAGTTGATCGGGTCATGGATAAACTGACTTTTACTGTTATAAAATTGGTCATTTCAATCCACAACTGTTTGTGGAACACTGCTGTGCGCAATTGGCTGCCGCATTTCGCCCACAAATATATGATCAATTCACTTTACAGTACAGGTACCCCGCCCCAATGGCACTCTCGACAACCGCGAAATTCACGCATCAATGGTTTGCTAAATGCGACAACTCTTGCTAACCATGCAATGGTTATTGCTTAAGCCCTGCTTATCCAAGGGTTTTAACACTAACACTACCGTTTGGCGCAAGGACCCAGTTGCATCAACCAGCCACGATGTCGCTTCACGTTAGCGTCTAGCGCTTGGACCCAGTTGTGATGACACAATCAACCAGTGAGATGTTGCAGGATTAAGGTAAATCTCCGTTGATTTCTCTCTCTGTCTGAGTCTCTGTGTCTGAAGATCATGGCAGCCAATGCTCCCAAACATGTCACCCACCACACTACCTTCTCCATTTATTTCTCTCTCTCTCTCTGTCTGTAGGTCCTGGCAGCCAATGCTCCTAAACATGTCACTCACCATACCACCTTCTCCATTGATTTCTCTCACCTCCGTGTCACCCACCACACCAGCTTCTCATTTGATTTCTCTCTCTCTCTCTCTCTGTGTCTGTGCGTAGATCAGTCAGTCAGTCAGACAGCCTCGCGGATTGCTGCAGATTCTGGCAGCCAAACTTATTCCCCCTATCCCCATGTTTCCCATAGGGCCCAGCATTTTCCAACCGCGATAAAGCAAATGTACTCCCCCTATCCCCATGTTTCCCATAGGGCCCTGTATTTTCCAAACGCGGTTTTACTAACCATGGAGGTTTTCAGGAACGTATCCCCCGCGGTTGGGGAGGGGTACCTGTATATTCTGTGAAGCGCCTTTGAGACGTCTAGAAGACGTGAAAAGCGCTATATCAAATGCAAGGATTATTATTGTTGTTATTATATCTACAAGAGGCCTATTGTGTAAGGGGGAGATCATTGTTTATAGACAGTTTACTTTGCTAAATATCCAATATGAAAGACCTCAGTTACAATTGCAACATTTCTATGAAAACAGATGATATATTACCCTCAGAAAGCTCCCAGTCAGTCAGTCAGTCAGTCGTCACAGCATACTGTAGTTGTATTCCAGTGTTACCAAGACACATGTAAGGCTTTCACGCACATATCTATGTCCTCTGGAACTGACCAACAATTGCTTTGCCTTGCTAATTCTATCCCAGCTTTCAACAACAACAACAACAAATTAGTCTTATAGAGCGCCTTTCACGTTGGGAGTACGTCCCAAGGCGCTGCACAGGAGGCATGTGACCCGAGCTGGGAGGGGAGTGTACGGGGGGGGGTAAAAAGCATGGGGGAGGTCGAAAAAGTAGGGGGGGACCAGAAGGCACGGTCGAAACGGAAAGTCTTCAAACCGGCCTTGAAAGAGGAAAGGAAGGAAACAAGGCGGAGGGATTGGGGGTCCATAGGGTGGGAGCGGAGAAACTGAAGGCCCAGCCTCCGATGGTGGGGTGGTTCGGGCGGGGGGCTTGGAGCAAACCAAGTCCTGCTGAACGGAGGGTCCGGGTGGGCTTATAGGGGGAGAGTAGATCGGATAGATAGGGCGGAGCAAGGCCGTGTAAGGCCTTGAAAACGAGGACAAGGACCTTGAATTCGATCCTCTGGGGGATGGGGAGCCAGTGGAGACGGGCGAGGGTGGGGGTTATGTGGTCACGGAGGCGGGTGCGGGATAGTACACAGGATGCAGAGTTTTCGATGACCTGCAGCCTGTGAATGGAGGAGCTGGGGAGGCCGACGAGGATAGTTTCTGTAGTCCAGCCGTGAGGTGATGTACTCGTGCACGAGTGTTTCGGCAGCGTGGGGGGTGAGATAGTTGCGGAGTCTGGCAAATCATTTTCTAAATAAATCCCTTTTTTCAACCACATATTTGGTCACCTCCAAATCCTTCACATTTCCTCCTCAGCATTCACTGTTATGAATAATAATCTTACCTTTGGTGTAACAACTTTAAGTCAAAACACATCAAAGCACTTCATAGAAGATACAGTACTTCATAGAATATGAAGAAAATGCAGTGAATATTAAGCAATGTTAAGATTTTTGGTCTCTATGATGCTGAATAAATGATTGTTGTTATCTTTCACCACTCCAAGGCATAATCTTACATGAAAGGCAATATATGAATGTAACTTGATTGTTGTCCTTCTAGAAGAGAAATTTATTAGGCAAATTATAAATAATTCAATAGATTAAAACTGACATTTCACTCTTTCTTTTCACAACAGTAAAACTCCCATTGAGCAAGATTCACATTTCCAGACTTGTCAATGTATCGCAAACAGTGATTTTCCTCAAAATGCCTGTACATATCATAAATATTATAGATATTTCTCAACAACAAATATGATTCACTTGCAAACAGCCATGATGTAACGAGCAATTTTATCTGCGGGATTGTTGGCGAGGACACCTGGAGAAACTTTTCAAACAGAGTTATCGGATCTTTAAAGTCCACTTGAACAGGAAGAAGGGACCTGAAATATTAGATTTTATTTTGAATTCTAAGTTTCTTCTGAATTGCATCCATTTGTCCTATGAAATTTAACATAGTAGAACTCGCATAAATCTAATCTGTAAATTGTAACAGCGCCTTTTGTTTAGCCACAACTCATACTTTGCATGAAATCATATTAAATGTTTGCTACTATACGATACAACTTATATGAAGTTTACTATATTATTATGCATACTGTATTTATTGCCACCATACCAATATCACTACAGATTGAATTTTAGCTACTATTTCTTGGATGTATTTTTGCAAATATACAAATTAGTGTCAGTGAAAGTATGCGTTCTCCAGCACCAACATCTCTCACTAAGCTCAAATCATCATCAAAAACATAATTATATAATGTGCCAAATGGGTTGCAATGTGATTGTGGAAATTGAGGAACATGAACACATTGCACAGGAGAAGCATAGATAAAGCAGAGCGGCAAGTGAAGAGGTGGTTCTACACCCCAGGGAAATCAACTATATCCAAGCCAAGGGGAAAGGATGAGTTACATTTGATTAGCTGCAAGAAGGATAAAATAACACTGAATGGAGGGAGAGGCTAAACTATTAAATGGCATATCATTTGTCACAGAGCATTCCAAGCTGACACAACGTGCAAGTCTTTGCCTTGCTACAAGATCAAGATGATTCTCTGAAAATGGAAATAAGTGCCTCTGGTGAATCCCACTGAATCAGAACGCCGGAGTATATTTGCAGGGAAAGTCATACTTTTATCTTAACTACAATGGTGTTTGATCTACTCAACACAGAAACACAGCGGAATAGTGCTAATAATCCAGAGCAAAGCACTGTGAAAAAAGTGGAACAATGGAGTATAAATTGCAATGTTTCTTAACAGGTTTCAATACGACAAACATTAAACGTGTTTAATGTTTTCACGTGTTTAATGTTTTCACTTCATATTGCCTTATTTAATAATTTAATAAAAGTTTAGGAATAAACTTTTTTGGTAATTGGCACCAATGACAAGGGCCGAATTACAGTATGTACAGAATTTCTATCAACAGCCACACTACTGTATTTCATTTCCCCCTGGATGATAACTCTTTACTATGGGAACAGCTGAGGCTCTTCCCAGGCATTCTTGTTGAAAACAAGAAACAAGACCAAAAAGCTGTGACAGAAAGATACCATTGTACAATTTAAAATAAAGATTTCAGAAACACAAGAAATGATAGAAATAAACATTCACTCGCTGCTAAATGGTAAACTGACTCACGTTTTCAGTTCTAATAATGATTAATCCAACGCAAACAAGATACCAAAAGCATAATGCACAAACTTACAACTTCTTGTGGAAACATGTCAAGCTCATGTAGGCGTTCTCTAATAATTTCTTTTAAATAACATGAAATATGACCATCTTCATTCAATGATAAGCTAACTACAACAGTCTCCCGTCTCTCCCTCCCTCTCCCCAGCCCTGTCTCTCCCACCCTTTCTCCCCCGCGTCTTTCCCTCCCTCTCCCCCCACCATTTGTATACCTGTATATTGTATTCGAGGACTACGAATACAATATGGCGGCTTGCACCTCGGTCTGGGTATTGTGTAGAGATGAGCAGTCTGTGTCTTGTAGTTCAGTGCGCGCGCATTCCATGCTCTAGGCCCAGGAGGTTGCAATGCCGGCGACAAGGTCCCGATTTTTTTTATATCAAATTTTTCATATAGATATGAAAATTATATCGGATATAACCGATATATCGACGGGCCCTACTGGGGAGTACTGCATTATCAGAGGTTCCATCCTTCAAATGACACATTAAACTAAGGTCCTATCTGCCTGTTCAGGTAGACATTAATAATAATACAATCCTTACATTTAATATAGCGCTTTCACTTTTAACTTCTTCTAGATGTCTCAAAGCGCTTCGCAGAATATACTGTAAAGTGAATTGACTGTCTATTTGTGGGCAAAACAATTGTGCACAGCAGTGTCCCACAAACAGTCATGGATTGAGTAACCAAATTATTATTGTTTATTTTAAATGTGTAGCATGAACATTTTAAAGCCTAAATATTATAAAGGGGGTTTTCACCCACAGATTAAGATGTTGACTGCCCACTTAGTTTCACAGAGTGGAAATTAACCGCGTTGATAACTCTTTACTAACTTACAAATTTCCCTTCTGTCAGACAGTTGAATTTGACAGTTCAATAGTGGATTAATTCTTCCTGCACTAATATTTATCTCATGTTATACTAGGTGTGATAATATCACTTGCATGACAGAGATGAATGCATCATGTTACATTTATTTTCTTGTGAAAATTTATTTGAATTTTTTTAATTCTAAAAATAGTTTAAAAAAGCACATACATTTTCTCTTGCTCTCTGAAAGAACTGTGAGCATAAGAGACGAGATGAATTAACCTTAAAAAAAAGGGATAAATTGCAGGGATAAGGGGACAGGGCACATAAATAGGACTGAACGAATTGCTCTTAACGACCCAACATAGACATAATGGGCTGAATGGCCTTCTGTGCTATAAATTGGTTCCATTGAAGTTTAGTGAGAGAAAACATCAAGGCATGTTTCCTACCAGCAGATAGTGAATTGTTTCAAAGAACACTCTGTTTTTCATTTTCTTTGTTTCACTATAAATAAACAGCAATGAATAAATGCGGACAATCATAGAATCACAGAGTGTTACAGCACAGAAGGATGCCATGGAGATCATCAAATCTGCACTGGTGTATGTCTTCACAGAAACTAATCTAATCCCACTTTCCTGCTCACTCACTAGCTCAGATGCTATATATCAGCCAATTCTTGCTTGCTTTTCATATATGCATTGATTATTATATAATTTGTGTACTTGGGAGACTATAAATATTTCAGATGCCTTGAGCATTATTTTACCCCCTCCTCTCCCCCCCCCCCCCCCCCCGCCCCCCACACACACACACAGATTCACACAATCCACAATTAAAGTTGCCTATTTATCATTTCATGGATATGATCAGTAGTATGGCAGACGGGAAAAAGTTCAGTATGGAAAGCTTAGTAGCTTTCAACTGAGATTTCCACATGGATATTTAGTGTGCCCATCAGGCTGCTCAATTAAACCCTAAAAATAGTTAAAGCAGCTGTTACAACTGCTCTGCAAACTGTACACAGTTCCTGCCTGTCGGCATGGGTAATGGCTAAGGAGCTCAGAGCAACTATAATACCAACATATTTATAAAACTCTGTTGTGACCCACAATCTTATTTCTATTTTTGTACTGTAATAGAAGTGTAGCATAAAATGAATGCACTTGCCACAGCATGTCAATTAAAGGCTATCTGTAACCCTGATTGCTTTAGGTAAAGATTAAGGAATCTATCTTTACGTTTCCTTCGCAAATGATGCTAGGCCTCATTCAATGCTCTGAGATTCTGTCAATTGACAGCCCCTTTATACATTGAAAATACGCTGGAGGAAGTTATCGCTGTAAGGTTGAAAGAAAAAAAATGCATCTTGTATGGTCAGAGCCATGAAATCCTCTACAGGTATTAAGCACAAGATAAAAAATAATTATATTACTGGTTAAATAAGACAGAATTTATCTTAGAAGCGGTAAAATAAAAAGAGAAAGTAAAGATATATACCAAAAAAAAAGATGTTAAAATTGTTTTGTCCATAATCTGTAGAGATTAAGATTTCCAGTGTTTAGCAAATGATCAAATCTTGCATAGTGTTCCGGGATTTCAATATAAATGCTCTTCAACCTGAAACAGTTCTCATTTTGAACGCCCTGATATGTGTTTGGAATAAATAATAAAAATGTAGAGCTCAATACAGGAACCTTCTCTTGGTGAGTACAGTAATAGTTCTTTTATTATCAAGTCAAAGCATCTAAAAGTGAACCAGGAGCCCCATATTTGGACTTTGAACCCATATAGATATATACATATAGTCCACACTGACACTCCAATGTACAGTCAAATTAGTCTTCAACAATCACTCAGGAGACTGGGTCAAAGTGGCCTTGATATAACAGTGGCTTCTGAGTAAAGGTTCATTGTGCGAACTGGGCTGTCTGGGCTCTTCTAGAGTGATTGTTGACAGGGGTGGTTGCTGAAAGGAGGTGCTTGCCTGAATAGATTTTATAATAATAATAATAATAATCCTTGCATTTGATATAGCGCTTTCCACATCTTATCAACGTCTCAAAGCGCTTCACAGAATATACTGTAAAGTGAATTGACTGTATATATTTGTGGGCGAATCGCGGCAGCCAATTGCACACAGCAGTGTCCCACAAAAAGTCATGGATTGAAATGACCAATTTTATTATTGTGGTTTTTTGGAGGGATTATTATTAGGCATGTGGAGTACGGAAACTTGCCCAAGGTTTCGCCCTGACCTGCCTGAATTCGAACACAGGTAGTTGTCTTGCCAGCTTGGTCTCCCCAGCTTGCAAGACAACTGCTCTAACTACTGAGCCACAGGAGCTCTTACTTTGTTCTATGACTGGAGATTCAGTCCTTCAAAGAGATGTTGAACTATAGTTCTGTCAACCTGTTCAAGTGGACATTAAATATTTCATCAGTCTGTTCTATGGACATTAAAGATACTGTCAGTCTGTTCATGTGGACATTAAAGATCCAATGACACTGTTGTAAAAGTGAAGAGTATTCTCCCAGTTTCTGGCCAACTATCTCGCAGATTGTATCATTGATTCACTTCATGACTGTTTTGTGTGTCATTAGGTGCAAACTGGCTGCTGCAAATGCACACTTACTATACTTTACAGAAATTTGAAGTGCTTTGAGAAACTCAAAATTAAAGGTGCTATATGAACTGAAAGATTTTAAAAAATTTATTTAAATAAGTGCACCTTCTCCAGCAAGTCAAAATGAAAAGGGTCAGTAAAAGATGTGTAAAATGATTGATTTTGTCTTATTCTTTGAAAACAACAATACAGTTCTTGTTGATATAGTGTGTCTTTGAAGATCTTGAGCTGAAACACGGTACCATTCCAATTCAGTATGCCATTGAGGGCAATAGAGGGGTTCATGCTTCTGATTCCCAATATGGTAGACTCACAACCTTAAGAGCAATCTGCCCAGGGGAACTTTGCCAAGAAAGTGAATGCATTTCACCACAGGAAGAGAAAAAAACATTGGCAAGCAAGTTATCCTAGGGTACCTACGTATATCTTCCAGCAGGCTGTAAGAAAAACTCATTGGCAGAGGTCTGGGAACAAGTCATC
Source organism: Hydrolagus colliei (assembly GCA_035084275.1). NCBI lineage: Eukaryota > Metazoa > Chordata > Chondrichthyes > Chimaeriformes > Chimaeridae > Hydrolagus > Hydrolagus colliei. The sequence goes on along the minus strand of CM068745.1, from coordinate 36,468,350 downwards.
CATCTGCCATCTATCTTAAATAAGTAAATGATACAAATAAAAGAAAAAAAATCAAGGAAGTGTGGTAAAGATAAAAGGTGTGGCAATTGTTTTTAAATATACATTTTTAGCAAACAAACAAGTGCTACACCAAATACAAGGATGATTTATCATTAAAAAATTCCAATACCAATTTCCAATACACTTGAACACTGCAAATGGCTTTCAGAGTTGCAAACATTTCACAATCTCCTTCTTCCATCAAATATAAAGGATGTTCCTGGAATACCCATGAGAGCCACATGCAATCGTTGTACATGGAATTACTTAAAAGTGGCATTTCTTCCCTGTTGGATCCCTTTAGGTGATTCTCTGTGCTGTGCTTTGTTCTTTGGAAAAGTAGGTTGGAATCCACTTTTGCTGGACATCCATTTGGCAGGGATGTAAGGTAAATCAAACAAAACACCAGTGCCGATTTATATGTATTCTTACCTGCCTGCTAATTTGGATGACCAGTTACTCTGGGCAAAATGTTACACTGGTGACCGCTGAACATACTCACTCGGCCTTTCAGTGTGTGAAGCCTTTGGCCAAAAGGGACTCTGGGATGTAGATGACAGGAGTTCAATTGTGATTGACAGCAGACTCCAGCCAGTCATAGGTGGCTGGAGTTGGGTTGTCAATCAGTGACGGGGGTGAGGGCGGAGGGAAAGGTTACAACCAGGGAGGGAATATCACGATTGATTGACAGTTGAGCACTTGTGAATGGCTCCAACGCCCATCCATTCACAAACTGCTGCTGGCTGTCAATCACTACTAATCTGCTGCTAATTGGTCAGGTGAGATAGAATCAAGCAATTTTTTAATTGAAATCCTCGTACCATTTTTTTCAACATTAGCAACAAAATTCTCTTGATGCGCCTTTCAATAAAACAAAAACTGCAATTGAATAAAACATTTGAAAATGGATTTTCCCCGCCCAAGAAATATTTTGGTCAGCATGTCTGAGAGATGGAAAATCCATCACTATGTTTAAGAGTATCCAAATTAGAAGAAGAATTTCGCGTCTAGGAGATGTGAGTCTAGAAGATGTGAAAAGCGCTAAATCAAATGCAAGGATTATTATTATTACATATGTATGAAGTCAACTTTTATACTTATAATTTTAAAAGTTACTGGATAGCCTAGTCTACTGCCCTTAAGATATTTATGTTAAAAATTAACTAGCATTTGGACATTAGTTAGTGGAGCATGTGCACATGCTTTATATGCAATTAGACTGGTGAGATGGTGCCAGCAGTCTGCTAGCTTTCAGTACTCTGCTAATGTAATAAAACACAGGCACATGGAAATACAGCCTTTCGAGTTTACACTCAAAAGAGCCCAACTCAAGCCTATACAAGCTTTGAAAAATGAACATAAGAGTTTTCATAATTCTGTGCAATCTTAAATTGTAAGATGAGATGGCTGAGACAAGGTGGAAGATTGGAACTCTGGTATTTTCCATCTATATCTAAAATAGACAAGTATTTTTTTTACTGACAGAACATTGAAGGCAAATAAATGCCTTAGTTCCAAAAGTAATCTCCACTTCAGTTTCAGAGTGACAATACGTTTCGCTCAGGAGAGTGGTAATGTTGAACATGTCAGCAATCAGAATACAGTATTACCAATTTACTATGTTACAAGAATAAAAAATGTTGTAAATACCTTTTCATAAGAATCATCAGTTAGTGAATGCAGTATGTTGCACTTGTATAGCATCCTCCATGCAATGTAGCGTCTCAGAGCTAGAAGTAACCTCTCAGATGGTTCAGGTGGATAACAAACATCACATAACAACAACAACAAATTATAACTGTATGATATTTTTCGCTCCAGGAGGTTATCCGACAGCCCTGAAAACAATATCAACACCCCCCTGAAGTTTCACCTCGAGTTCTGGACAACAATCTCTAGATATATTGGTCGTTTACTTCAAGGCTTTTTGTAGAATCTTGTTGTGCACCTACTGACTGCTGTGTTTGCCTGCAAATATTTGACAGCAATCACCTGTGGTGCATGCTGAAATGGTTTGACGTGCAAGTGCGATATGATACGCTGCACTGTGCAAGCATTATTATTACAGTCTCAGTTTACAACATGTTCTCTTCAGTCACAAAAACAAAGGTAACACAGCTCCCAGAAACAGGAATTACGATGAAAACGGCATGGTGTCACTACTGGAGAGAAATCGTAAACAGAGAACCAGCATTTTCCGAAAAGGGGAAGAAGTAGAGCTCCCCCACTGCACCTCCCAATGCACTTCTCAGCGGCACTGCCTGCCAAATTCAATCAGAACACTCACACACAAGGAGGCAGAAAAATAATTTAAATGGACAAAATAGAAATAACAGTTATTCATTTCACAATGTTTCATTATTATCTCCAAAATGAGCAACATTCCCGTCAGAAATGTGTAAAGGAAGAAACCTATTGTAAACCAGTCCAAGGAGACATGAAAGCTAGAAGTGTCTAGCTAGCTACATTCATATAAACTCTGTCCAAGGGATACACCAAATGCAGCCACTTAGTTAGTTTTCCAAGAATATTACAGCCACGTGCTTAGTTTATAAGAATATCCTCATCACTTAAGTGTTGTCTGGAGTGATGGAGACCATAGGTTTTTTTTGGCATGGTCCCACTATTGCAGGCACAGCTGCAGTAAGTAATCCTCTCCAAAGAAATGACATGCTGAAGCAATAAGCACCCTTCAGATATTTTAGTCGCTGCTTTGCTTACAAAGAAGGCTTTCCTTTGCCAGAGGACCAATGGACAAGATTAATTCAAATGTACGATTGTCAACATTGTTTTCAAACAGTTGAATGCATGTTAACTTCTAGAAGTCGTACTTTAATGTATTTTTCTCCCCAAAGAACAATAAAGTAATCATATTGGTTTGTGCTGCGCAGAAATCATCTGCTATATTTAACTACAAATGTGCACTCACTACCTACATTTTACAGAAAAATATTGAAGCGCTTTGTGACGTTTTGATATTATAAGGCACAATTTCAGATGCAAGGTTGATTACTCCATCATTAGTCAAAGGGGCTCAATTTCAAATATATCATGAAACACTAAAGCATTTCATGTTGTTTTGCTGAATTTACATTTCTGAAATATTTGGACAGCTATGATTTTATTTGAATGGATTTGTTCAGCTTCACGAGGTAAATAAGATGCAAGACAATTATGAAACAGATCAACTTTTCAGCATGTGCTATCTTGGGCCTAAACTTGTGTCTACTCCAATATAAATACAGTACAAGCCCGTTTATCCAGCACCCTCGGGACCTGGCCAATGCCGGTTAAAGTGCCTGCCGGACATTCGGCCAAAAACGCAAAAAAAGTAAAAAAAATGTCAATGTATTTTTCCGGATAAATTACGGTTAATCGAATGCGGACCTTTTTCTTGCGATGCCAGTTACACGGAAGTTATGCTTGATTGGGTGCCAGGTAAATGGGCTTTTACTGTATACAGTTCACCCTCAAATACACAGCCATTAAACTTTACAGCAAAGTCCTGTGAAATGTTTTGAGACATTTCAACGACATGATAAAACACTATAATCAATTGCAAGATTTTTATAATACAGTGTTTAGAAAAATGAAGCATATAGCACATTACTTTCTTCAGCTTTAGCAAAATGGCCTTCTATGTTCTCACAAAGCATTCAATTATCCCACTTGCAGCAGATGAAGGTTTTTCACATTCTGCCATCAGTAGTTCCCTCGTCAATAAATTGTACTGTACTAATAATAATCCTTGCATTTGATAAAGCACCTTATCACATTGTTGGGACATGTCGTAATGCTTCACAGGGTATATTGTAATGTGGATTGACTGTGTACTTGTGTGGGAGAAATGCAGCAGCCAGTTTCCACAAACAGCCATTAAGTGAGTGACCAATTTTATTTGCGGGATTCTTTACCAGGACACCGGGAGAAGCTCATTTCTCTTTTTGAATAGTGTCATGGGATCTTTAACGTCCACCTGAACAGGCAGACAAGTCCTCGGTGTAATGTCTCATCGAAGGATTATTTTAAAATGTTCCCGTTTCTTACAAATTCTGTGCTGCAGAATGTTATTTGAATGCTGCAGAATGTTATTTGAATGTTATTTCATCCAAAACACAATGTATATTCACTCAATACTTTATTCGAACTCTACAAATCAACCTCTTTCAAAATCTACAAGTCCCAGAATCCTTTTATACTTGCATCCTTATTTTTATAATTGCCACTTATGTCGTTAAAGCAATATGCAACATGCAACTGCATTGCATGAATGTATAGCAGATGCTTTAAAGAAAGATTATTATGTGGAGAACAAAGAGTATTAAATATAGTTCTGTACTTACAATAATGTGAATATAATTTAACAAACTGTCAAAAATAACAAACATCTAGAATATAAAGTCTATTTTAGCTCTGAAGGACTGGCATTTAGAATGTAATGGAAGAGTGACCAAAATATCATAAATCTCCTTTCTCAGCATCAGCTGCTGAGCATCGATATTCACTAAATGAAGGGTAAATAGGCACAACTCTAGTGAATAGGACTTCTAACACTATTGTGTACTTACTCTATAATTTGTAATGTTCATAAAATATACAATTTTTTCAAATGTTATTTCAGTGTTTCTGTATAGAGAAATTTGTCTCAACAGACTATTCCAGCTCTATTAAAGAAATTGTCGAACCCTTCAATTTAAGGAAATGAAGTTGGAAGTTTCCCACAGCATGATTTTCTTTAACATCCTTTAAATAATAATAATAATCACTGCATTTGATATCGGGCTTTTCATGTCTTTTAGACATCTCAAAGTGCCTCACAGAATATACTGTAAATTTAATTGACTGTATATTTGTGGACGAAACACAGCAGCCAATTGCACAGAGCAGTGTCCCACAAACCGATGTGGATTTAAATGAACAATTTATTTCTGGGTTTTCTTTTAGAGATTATTATTCGGCGTGTGGAGCAAGGAAACTTGCCCAAGGTTTTACCCTGCCTGGATTCGAAACACAGGCCTCAGGCTTGTAAGGCGAGTACCCTAACCACTGAGTTACAGGACTCCAAATGGATGCTTATTCACATTTGTCATAATACTGCATTATTTATGCAATTCTCAATTTATAAACTGATTTTCCCAACCACTAAAACTCTCAGCAAACACATGGAAACCCGAAGCAAGCTAAAGAAAATTAAATAACCTGCCCAATGTAAGACATTTTATAACCAGAAGAGGGAGAATGCCATACTCATCTTGGATGTCAATCACTGTGGCAAAAGAAACCCCCAGCAGCTTCTGAGCAGACCTCTAGCAGATAAGCACAAGTCATATCCAAAGGGGTTTAATTTACATAATAACCTGCATCTAGGGTTTAATTTACTCTATTACTAAGTTATTCAAAATTCAATGATTTACCAAACTGCTACATGATTTCTTGACCCAGTTGAAATGTTATTCACTTTTTTTAATTCTTGCTATGTGTACCTCAAACTAGTAGAAGTGATGTATTACATGCCATAAACCATTCATAAACAATTAAACCTTGAGCAACTTCTTTCGTAAGGTCAAGGGGAAGAGAAATAAAAAATGAATATTTATTTTGTATTCAGTCTGTAAGTGTTTTTTCACATATGTTTTGAATTTTCTGGTTCTTAATGCCTTGTTTTTCAACGCATTTTTTGTTTATTTCATTTCTCTGGGGTGTTGGGGTCAATGTTTCTAATTCTTCACTATCTGTTACAGTAAAATCAAGTAAATAATATGTCTAATACTGTTTTCTCTCTAATTTACTTTATCACTGTTTTCCACTAGCACATTATTTCCCAGGATTTGTGGAGGTTTTTTGCTGGGCTATTTAACTCTGACTTGACAAGGTCGCAATTGAACTGGAAGAAGTCATGAATTCAGCTCCATTACTTTTTTCTTTTATACGGTGCTGTACTATATAGGTGGAACCTACTGGTGGCAAGAGCCATTCAATCTAGAAATCTGTGGGCAAGAGAATATAAATTGAACCTTGAAGCTCAGTGTTTTACAGCACTTGCCTTGCAAGCGAGAGACCTGGGTTCGATTTCAGGCAGGGCTTACTCCACATGGCTAATAAAAATCCCTTGAAAAAAACAAATAATAAAATGGTCATTTCATTCACGACTGTTCATGGGACTTTCCTGTCCACAATTGGCTGCTGCATTTCACCCACAATTATACCGTCATCTCACTTTACAGTATATTCTGAGACATCTAGAAGATGTGAAAAGTGCTATCAAATGCAAGGATTATTATTATTATTTTCATAAAAGGTAAATTGGAATGGTGGTGGAGTGGAGATTGGGGACAGGAGGAAGGAAGAGGTTCAAATTTGATCAATAATGTAATAACCACATTCCAGCATACCCTAGCTCCCCTCTTACAGGTAATGGCTAAAGAGGAGCACAGCAGTGGAGATGGGGTGAAAGTAGATATGAAGGAGTTAGCACAAGAACAACAACAAAAATAACAACAAAATTAAATTTTTTATAGTGCCTTTCACATCGGGAGGATATTCCGTGTAAATATTCCGTGATTCTATGATCTCCTCCAACCCACTTCCCTAGTTAACATGTAGCTATACCCTTGTCCAATCCTCAACGGCCTCACCCCACCCTACATCTGTGACCTTCTAACTCCCTACCAACCTGCCCGCTCCATCTGCTCAGCATGCTCTGGCCTGCTCCATGTCTCCTGACCACCCGCCCCACCATTGGCAGGCGAGCCTTTAGACACTCTGCCCCCAACCTCTGGAACTCCATCTCGCAGTCCCTCCACCTAGCCCCCTCCTTGGCCTCCTTCAAGTCCCGCCTCAAGACTCTCTTCTTCGGCGGTTCCATCGGCTACTCCAAATCTCCCCTTTCCCTCCGCCCCCTGTACCCAGGGGGCGGAGGTCTGAAACAATGACTGTCCAGTGCCTTGGGACATCCGCCTGACGTGAAAGGCGCTAAACAAGTGTAATTTTGTTGTTATTGTTGTTGTTTCTATCACACAGAGACTACAGTTCAATATCCTGATCCTCACCTTCAAAACTATCCAGGGCCCATCTTCCCCGTACCTCTGCAACCTCCTAACTCTCTACCCACTCCTTCCACTCAGCGAGCTCCAGCCTGCTTCATATGCCCGCCCCATCCGCCCACCATTGGCAGGCAAGCCTTCACCTATTCTGCCTCCCACCCTCTGGAATTCTATCCCATAATCCCTCTGCCTCACCCCATCACTTGCCTCTTTTAAGACCCATTTCAAGGGCCTCCTTTTTGACTGTGCTTTCAATCAACCTCTTTAACTGTGCTTTCAATCAACCTCCTTCCCCCCTCCTGCATTCCACCCTCCTCAATCCCTACCACCAGCTCGGGATCGGAATACGGTCTGTCCAGCACCTCTGGATGTCCCCTCAATGTGAAAAGGGTTATACCAATGCAATTTTGTTGTTATTGCGCACAGAACCTGGTAAGGAATTTATGAGAAACTCCATAATGTGTTTATCTGTGTTGCTGAAAGATACTAAAAATCAGTGAAACTTAAATTATCCAGTGAAATCTGTCTACAATGGTCACTAATGGGACTGATCCCAGGCTTTAACCTCAATCTTTAATCCACTGCTGTGATAAGCACCAGATGCTGTGATAAGCACCAGATGGTTTCCCACAGGACGGATTCCTTCTCTGTGATAAAATGTTGATACAATATTGTACCAGGGTGCAAAACTGGTTGTTATATGTTTCTTGATTTGAAAGTGTTTACAGTAAGAACATAAGAATTTGCTAAGTGAAAGAAGACCGAGGTCCATCTAGTTTGCTTCCATCACCATGTGGAGTCCTGTATCTCAGTGGTTAGAATATTGGCCTTGAAAGCAGGAGACCTGGGTTCAATTCACAGCAGGGCAAAACCTTGGGCACGTTTCCTTATTCCACATGTCTGATAATATATCTCTCAAGAAAAAAATAATAAATTGATCACTTCAATCCACAACTGTTTGTGAGACATTGCTGTGCGCAATTAACTGCTCTGTTTCACCCACAAATATACTTTATAGTATATTCTGTGAAATGCTTTGAGATGTCTAGAAGATGTGAAAAGCACTATATCAAATGCGAGAGTTATTATTTATTATTATTTATCCAGCCGCTTGACATGTCATCTCCCATATTATATCCCAAGATATTATATTCTAGCATAAATCTATCTAATTTGTTCTTGAAACAAACAACATTTTCTGGTTTCCTTGGGAGACTGTTCCACATGTTTACTACCCGCTCACTGAAGTAGTGTTTCTGCAGAATTATTCTGAATCCACTCAATCACTGCAATATTCTTTTTATATTACGGTGACCAGAACTGCACACAGTATTCAAAGTGCGGTCGCACCAGTGATTTGTAAAGTGGCAGGATTACCCCGCTATTTTGGCTCTATATTGCCCTTTTAATACAGCCCAGTATCTGGTTTGCCTTAGTCACTGTAACTGAGCACGGTTGTGATAGCTTCAATTTAGTATCAATCAGGATCCTCAGGTCCTTTCCATTCTCTGTACAGATTGTGACTCCTAGCTCCAGGTTGTTTATGAAGATGTTAAATAAAAGAGGTCCCAAAACAGACCCCTGTGGAAACTACAGAGGTTGGAAATGTTCATGGAACTAAGCTCTAGTTGGTTATGGGAATTGTAAAAAAGTATTTAATCACATGACCAAACTTGGAATGTATTTAGTAACTCAGATTCAGAGCTACAATATAGACAAGTTACTTAAACACATACTATCCTTCTCCGCAGAATTGGGGGATGGGGTGGGAGTGAGTGGGTCAGGGGGGCTGGGAAGATACACAACAACAAAATTACATTTGTAAACCGCCTTTCATGTCGGGAGGATGTCCCAAGTCTCTGATCAGTCAGGGGTTGGGACCCGAGCATGTGGGAGGTGCAGGGTAGGAGGAGTGGAGGGAGAGAGCAGAGGACAGCAGGAAGGCATGATCGAAAAGGAGGGTCTTGAGACCGGCCTTGAAGAAGGCGAGGGAAGAAGCGAGATGAAGTGACTGTGGGATGGAGTTCCAGAGTGTGGGGGCATAGAGGCTGAAAGCCCAGCCACCGATGGTAGGGCGGATCGGGCGGAAAACATGCAACAGACCAGAGTCTGCTGAATGGAGGGGGCAGGCCGGTTGGTAGGGAGGCAGCAGGTTAGAGAGATAGGAAGGGGCAAGGCTATGGAAGGCCTTGAATGTGAGGACGAGGATCTTGAATTAGATTTTCTGAAGGATGGGGAATCAATGGAGCTGGGCAAGGGTGAGAGTGATGGGGTTGTGGAGCCTGGTGTGGGAGAGGACATGAGCTGCATAGTTTTGGATGATCTGCAGCTTGTGAATGATAGCGCTGGGAAGGCCAATGAGGAGAGAGTTTCCGTAGCCAAGATAAGCAGGGTTTCCTTGGAGCAGAGCTGGCTTAGCAACAGAAAGTCACAATCAAGTGTGTGGTGTTCTTGATAGTCCAATTTCTGTACCAAGCTGATCTACAATACAGTATAGTACTTCAGGGCATTGCTGATGACAGACCAGACTACCTAGCTCATCAGCAGAACAGGGATAGACCATTCACAGGTGGTTGGGATTTTTCCACTCAGCTCCAGCTTACTGTGCTGTGCTGTTTTAGCTGATTAAACTCTAGCAGTATCCTAACTCGCACTATAAGGTCCTCAAATCTATTGTCAATCTGCACCTAATACTCTCTTGAATGAGGTAAGCAGGGTAAGAGAACGTGCATTCCATTCCAGATTTGGCCCCAGGAAATTTAAGTGTAAGTGACATACACATGTGCAAGTCTCTCTGGTTTGGATGATGTCTTTCAATGCACATCAGACATCTGGCTGGCCAAAAGAAAACTTAAACACAATTGGACTTTAAGGTCCCTATTATAAAGCTTACACAATGGCACTGAAGGAATGGGGAAGGGAGCTTAACTTTGATTATCAGTCCATTTATACAATATCTATTACATTCTCATTCCGTGCTACCAGTGTTCCAATTTATTGCCTGTTGTTATATTTAATTGTAAAGAAAATTACCAGTAAATGTTTTGAGAGCCCGAATGCAGAGTAATGTGGGAAATATCACAGCACCACCAGTGGACCTCCTGCCATCTTTATCACTGTGATTAAACAATAAAATGCTGATATTCTTTACATTTCAGCTTTGTGTAAAGATTGAAAACATGCATTCTGAATTTTAACTATAATTGGCAAACAGGAGTTCACATTGAAGTTGTTGCCATAGTAACACAATTAAAATGTGTTTATATTACAATGGCTCCCTCGATTATGCCATTAAAATGTACTACTTGACTCTGTATGAAAAACGGTATTATCCCCTAGCCTTGGCACAGTGGTACTTTCTTTGGAGACTGCAACAATTCCCTTAAATAACAGCAGATTTACCTTCGTCTCACGATCAGTAAAACAATTGATTTTTTTTAATAAATAGCAATGGTTCAGCTGCTAATTTGTGGCTTCAATCTTCTAAATGCTAATGTGTTTAACTGCACAGCTTATTTTCTACTTTAATCCTACAATTTGACAGAGAGTCTTTCTTATTTCAGAAAACAGAAGAAAAAGCTCCTCTTGGTAAAGCCACTGCTGTATCTGGTATTACAGCCAGTTGGCAAGTGGAACTGAACGGTTCTTATCAAACTAGAACTGAGTTCTGAGGGCAAAGTCCGTTTATTATTGTTTAGTATTTCTTCAAAGCCCCGCACAGTTTCCCACGGCGTCCCTCAGGGCTCTGTCCTCGGTCCCCTTCTTTTCACCCTTTACATGCTCCCTCTGGGCGACGTCATCCGCAGACATGGGGTAAATTTCCACATGTATGCGAATGACACCCAGTTGTACCTTTCTGCCTCATCCCTCAACCCCCAGACGATCGATGTTCTGACAGCATGTCTGTCCGACATCGAATCGTGGACGAGGGACAACTTTTTGCAATTGAACGTGAATAAAACCGAGGCCCCCCTGATTGGCTCAAGCCAGCGCCTCCGCACATCGGGCGCTGCCAGCCTCAACATCCAAGGCTGCACTCTCCACCTCACAAAGCCAATCAGGAACCTCGGCATCATGTTCGATCAAAAACATTCCTTCCTCCCCCACATCCGCGCCTTGACCGGCACCGCCTATTTCCATCTGCGCAACATTGCCAGGCTCCGCAACTATCTTACCCCCCGCGCTGCCGAAACACTCGTGCAAGCATACATCACCTCACGGCTGGATTACGGAAATTCTCTCCTAGTCGGCCTCCCCAGTTCCTCCATTCATAGGCTGCAGGCCATCCAAAACTCTGCAGCCCGTGTACTATCCCGCACCTGCCTCCGTGACCACATAACCCCCACCCTCGCCCGTCTCCACTGGCTCCCCATCCTCCAGAGGATCGAATTTAAGATCCTCGTCCTCACCTACAAGGCCTTACACGGCCTTGCCCCATCCTACCTAGCCGATCTACTCTCCCCCTACACGCCCACCCGGACCCTCCGTTCAACAGGACTTGGCCTGCTCCAAGCCCCCCGCCCGAACAGCCCCACCATCGGAGGCCGGGCCTTCAGTTTCTCCGCTCCCACCTTATGGAATGCCATCCCTCAATCCCTCCGTTTCGCCTCTTCCCTTTCCTCTTTCAAGGCCGGTTTGAAGACTTTCCTCTTCGATCGTGCCTTTTGTTCCACCCCGAACTCTTTTACCTCCCCTTCGTGTTTCACCCCTTCCCAAACACTCCCCTCCCAGCTCGGGTCACACGCCTCTTGTTTAGCGCCTTGGGACGTCCTCCCGACGTGAAAGGCGCTATATAAATGTAAATTGTTGTTGTATTACTTAAGATAATTTTCAAAAAGAATCCTTCAGAACTTTGTTAGCTAATGTGGCCTCTATTCATCCAATGCCACACTGGTGCAAAATATTATCGACACAACAAGGATGGCACCCGAATGGCAAAATTATACTTATCAGGAAAGGCTGAACAAGCTTAAGACTCTTCTCTTAAAAAGAAAAGAGTGAGGAGTGATAATAGAAGTCTTTAAAATTGTGGAAACTCCTATAGGGTAGACACAGAGAAGATAGATCCAATTTGGGGGGAGACCGAAACTAGGGGCCATCAACATAAAATAGTCACCAATACATCAAATAGGGAGATCAGAAGAAACTTTTTTACCTAGAGAGTGATGGGAATGTGCAACTTGCTACCACAAGAAGTAGGTGAGGTGAATAGAAGAGATGCATTTAAGGAGAAGCAAGATACATGAGGGAGAAAGGAATAGAAGGTTATGCTGATAGGCTTAGTTGAGGAAGGGCAGAAGGAGGCTCATGTGGAGCATAACCGCTGGCCAAGACCAGTTGGGCAGAATGGCCTTTTTCTGTGCTGCATACTCTGTCATTCTACGTAAAAATAGGAGATAATGCCTCCCAAGTGAAAGCTGAGAAACAGATCTGAATGTGGAGAGCCTAGGCAAACACTTGAACACTGCCTGATGCAATGACAACAACAAAGTTACATTTATAGAGCGCCTTTCACGTCAGGAGGACGTCCCAAGTGCTAAACAGTCAGGGGCCGGGACATGAGCAAACAGGTGCAGTGCCCCAGTCAACATCCTATATTCCCGTGTTTTCATTTATCTTCCGAGGCAAATAACACCAGAACCTAGCTACAGTTTTGAAGCGAAAAACATGGGTGATTATGATCTCACTCAGCACATACTTGTGATGTGTCTGCAGATTGGACCCTGCTGCAATAACTACGTACTTATTTTTCTGAGTAGTTATGTTATATTCCTATTATTGAAAGTGGGATATTCGCTTATTATTGGAAATAATTTGTTCCTTTCAAGTCACTTAGTCTGATTTTTAAAGTGAATAATTTAACCCTAGAGCATCCTATTACATTTGGTTTGTGAGCATTAGTGGTTGCCATAGAGAGATGGCAACCACTCACAATTGCCCATTTGAAATGAACTAGTGAACCTAGAGGTATCAACTGTACAGTTCTACTATTCTTGAGAATATGTAGTACAATGTAAATTAGCTTCATGCCTAAATTGTTCCAGTGAGGATATCAGGCACAGCAAAACCTTATACACATTTCCTTACTACACACACCTCTGTTTACTTAGCAGTAAGGAGGAACCTGATTGTTGGTCAATTGGTAGATCATGTTCCGGGGTAATAATCCCTTAAAAAAATAGTTTATTCAATCTATGAGAGTTTGTGGGACACTGCTGTGCACAATTGCCTGCTGTGTTTAGCCCACAAAATACACTGTAATTTAACTGTACAATATATTCTGTGAAGCACTTTGAGATGCCACAACAAAGTGATGAAGCACTAGATTATTGTAATTTAAAATGCAAGGATTATTCTTATTATTATTGCCAGTGTTATTAATGGATCAAAAATTTAAAGAATGGGGAACTCAGCAACTTGGAATACAGGATTGATCCTATACCCACTACTCTGGCATTTCTTGGGGTGCTTCACTGTACTGACTTCTTAGCTCCAATATATTTCACCACTTTAAATAAATTGAAAAGAGAGAACCTATATATATCATATAGGTATTTTATAGGAATGTAAATAGAATCGAGAAAGTAAACTCAGAACATTACTTTCAGATGTACCAAGAAGGCAGAAGAGAAGGTTTACGGTTATGAAGGACAGTTTCAGGAAGTATTTCTTTACCCAGAGGATGATCAATGACCTGAACAAGTTCCCAGGAATTATGATTAAGGTTAGGACATTGGATGCATTTAACAAGCAGTCTTACCAAAATGAAGCAGAAACATCAGATTACTATATTTTGACCTAGGTTAATGACCCACTTGGAAGCTTTTATTTTCAAGATTACGATTTAAGATCAAGATTTAAGAATGGAAACAGTATACTGCACATTGACTAAGAGATTAGTTCTGCTATTTTAAATGTGGTGAGCAGCTTGACACTGTGTGTATCTACACACTATAGTCTGATCTCATTGGCAAGGTGGGACAGTAGCAGACATGACAGGTTCACAGCCTCATCGCCACCCTGTGAATGTAGAGGAAGCTACAAGCAGGCTTAACAGCAGTTTGCCAGAGCAACTCAACTGTAGATAAAGAAACGAAAAAACACTAACTCGGCATGGACCAAATTATATTTTCCTATTAACGGAAATAATTTTTTCCATAAATTATTTTTAAAGTGAACAATTTAACCCTAGAGCACCCTGTTCCTTTTGGTTTGTGAAAAATTAATGCCCAGAGAGATACTAACACTCACATTGTCCAATAACCAACTGAACACATAAACAAAACGACACACTCTTATTCAGCACCTGAAAAGGTTTTCAAAATGATGTTAAGGTTATGAATAAACCAACTTTTACACACAGACTTTCTCTTATGTTCAAAAGCCAAGAGGAGACAGAATAAAACCAAAGCTAAACCAGCTATGATTTCCAGAAAGGATCTGGGGCTAGAAGGATGTTATGATGTTAAAATTGTGTGAAATTGAGCTTTTTACCTTATTGGCCCCAATTTCCATTCGAACGGCTCTGGGAAAACATTAGTGTTTTCAGACATAGCTGTTACTCCTTGGCAGGCACCTTCAACTGTGTTATGTGGGAGCGATACATATGGTCCAACAGTTTATAGTACAATACCCAGATGTACACTTTGGCATTGAGAACTGCTGAGAAAAGCAGTAGTGAGGTTAATATTAAAATAATATACACGGCACAAAGTGAATTCAAACATATGGAGCTGAATACAAATTCTACATTTGCAATATACAAATGAATATTGAAGGCTCAAGCCCATAGAATAGAACACAAACACACCGTTGTATAAACTTCAACCCAATTTTGCCAAAGCTGTGCACTTTCAGCTATAACATTGGTAAAAACAAAGTGAAAGTTATCAATGAACAACAAAACACAGTTCTTTGTTTCATGCTAAATGGATCTTGACAAGAGAATTGCTTCCAGATGCAACTAAATATTTTGTAACCAACAGATTTTACAATGGATTATTCATTAGAAAGAGAAGAAAACTACAATGGTCAAGGATAAGAGTATTGAGAAGGATGAGCAACACCAGCCTGTGTTTGAAAATGTGTACTGCAATTTTATAATGTACAATATGTTACACAGATTAAAAAGAATGTACAGCTCGGAAACAGGGCTCAACCAGTCTGTGCCGATGTTTACACTCCACATGAATTCCCATACATTTCTTATTACCTCCACTAACCTCCTGTTCCCCTCTCTCTCACGTGAAGGTACTGCTTCCTCTTGAATGCATCTACACTAACTGATTCAACCACCGCTTCAGGTAGTGAGTTCCATAATCTCTGTATGAACAACAACAACAACAAAATTGCACTTGTAGTGCCTTTCACGTCGGGAGGACGTCCCAAAGCGCTGAACAATCAGGTCGGGACCCAAACGAGGGGAAGGGTGGGGGGGAGGGAAGGGATAGGGGAAGGGGTAGGAGAGTGGGAGAGGGGGAAGAGTTAGGGGGGGAGCCGAAGGTGCGATCGAAGAGGAAGTTCTTGAGACCAGCCTTGAAGGAGGAATGGGAGGAAGCAAGAAGGTGTTCCTTCTAATATATCTTTTAAATTTTCTCAGTCCCTATCTTAGACTTGTATCACCTGGTTACAGACTCTCCAAACAGTGGAAACAGCCTATTTTTGCTAACCTTATCAAACTCTTTTACAATTTTGGACACTTCAATTATGTTCCCTCTTAAATGTCTCTTCTCTAACAAAAAAAGGCCAACCTATCTGGGCTACTCTGACAGCACAAACCTTTCAGCTTCATAAAATGGACCCTATTATGGACTCAGAGAAATTGCAGGTTCAACGGTAGCTTGGCTGGACCTGGCTTAATTGGATTAACAAAAACAAAATTAAAACTGTATAGTGCCTTTCTTGTTGGGAGGTCGTCACTGGACAATCAGTGTTTCAGAACTGAGCTGAAGGAGTTATAGGAGTAAAAATTCAGATACCTGTAACCCTTGTGAGAGCTTTGAAGGTTTCTGAATGCTAGACATGCTGGGGCTTGGAGCCCTCTTTGCATTAAAATAATAATAATCCCTGCATTTGATATAGAGCTTTTCATGTCTTCTAGATGTCTCAAAGCGCCTCACGGAACATACTGTAAAGTTAATTGACTGTATATTTGTGCGCTAAACGCGACAGCCAATTGCGAATAAACCTTGATTATAAAATTGTCTCTCTGAGCACGTTCAGTTCTATCTGTCCTGGTTCGTGTTCATGTTACAGTACTACTGCAGTAGTGTCATGTGCCATGTTTTTGCAGTGTTGCAAATGTTCATTGAACAAGAAGTGCAAAATGGAAAGAAACATTGCTTTCAATCAGAAATATGATTGTAACTGACTAAATGTCAGCTATCAAACGCAAATTAAATTTATTTTATCCAGTTCTCTGCTGACGTACTCCAGAGAATAGCGGGTTTCAATATCTAACAGAGTGCAATGGAAGTAGATACATCCAGTCCCCAACACTCAATAGTCTGATCTTATGCTGTGCACAATATATACAGTTACAACAACAACTTGCATTAATATAGTACTTATATATACTTCAATTTACAGAAAATAAACCAAAAATCTTTCATTTAAAAGTTAAAGACATGAATGAACTTTATCATATAATGTTCCTTGTATTTAATATTGTGTCATTCATATTGGAAGAATGTCTCAAAGTGCTTCACAGTGACTACAAGCATAGTGACTGTAATTTGTTTGTTCATACAATAGTCAATTTCCACAGAGAACAATTTTACAAAAACAGTCAGGAAACTTAATGGCCATTTATATCTGGAGGATTGTTGGCCAGGACACCTGGAGCAATTCCATTCTCTTTTTGAATCTTTGCAGACCTGCCCTTGCCTAGTTTTAATCTTATTTCTCCCACTGTCTCCATTTTGTCGCCACTAATGGCTTCTCTTCCAGCCCCCGCACTGTGAGACCGAAGCCCTCCTGATTGGCTCGCTCCAGCGCCTCCACACCTCAGGCATCCTCCAAAGATACACACTCCACCTCACCAAGCCACCTTGATAGTCAAGGTGTCTTGTTTGACCCTCAAATGTCTTTTCTCCCCCACAACCAAGCCATGGCCCACTCTGCCTTCCCTCACTTCCGCAACATTGCCTGACTTTGTCACTACCTCACCTCTCAGGCCACTGAAACTCTCATTCATGCCTTCATTACACACCAGCCTACGCGAACCTATCACTCCCATTCTCGCCCGACTTCACTGGGTTCCTATCACACAGAGGATTTAAATTCAAGATCCTGGTCCTAACCTTCAAAGCCTTTATGGCCTTGCCCACTCCGCCTCAGCCACTTCTGTGATATCCTGACTCCCTACCAATCTGTCCGTTCCCTCTGTTCAGCAGGCTCCAGCAAGATCCACGTCCCCCAATCCACCCATCCCACCATTGATGGGCGAGCCTTCTGCCACCCCCTTTGGAATTCTATCGTGCAATCCCCCGGCCTCACCCTCCCTAGCATACTTCAAGTCCTGCTTTGAAACACTCTTCTTCAATCATGCCAACCCTTTCCCTCCATCCTCCCTGATCCTGACCCCAGCTCGAGTATGAAACACTGTTGGTCCAGTGCCTTGGGACGTCCTCCTGATGTGAAAGGCACTTTATAAATGTAATTGTGTTGTTGTTGTTGTTGAATAGTACTGTTCTGGATGATCTGACGAAGGGTCTTCGACCTGAAACTCACTTTCCTTTCTCCATAGATGCTGCCTGACCTGCTGTGTGTTCCCAGCGATTTCTGTTTTTGAAGAGATGACATCTTGGTTTAATATCTCATCTGAAGTATGGCACCTCCAACAATGCAACACTGTATTGGAGTATCAACCGAGACTATGAGTTGGATGTTGGATTGATCCCACCTTCTGACATGGGGCAAAATACCAAAGTAAACTTTTGTGGTTTTATAAATCAACATTATTCCAATAGACACAGTGTAAGTGTCACTGCCATAACATTTCACCTCCTACTGTCAATATTTTAATAAATTTGATACTGAAGAGATACCTTAATGCAGTAACACTCTAAGCTCTACTAACGTGTATTAATATACCCTGTGGCTTGAGATAAATATTTCTCAGGTTACAAGAGCTCTTATTTATAATAATGGCCTCAATCTTCAACTTTTCTTTCAAGTGCCACTCTTATCAGGGACAAATACTGTCAGTGCTCTCAATGGGTTTCACTATATACTCAGATTATTGGTGAGGTAACTGAGAGAAACTCCTTTCTCTTATTTCTGACAAATTGATAGAATGATTTAGTTGGACATATTCATTCTGCTATATTTTTCCCAAATTCCTCCAAGTTGACTCATTCGCCTAAAATACACAGTCAAAAATACACCTCACAGCAACTCCTGTCAAGTGGTTTGAGATCTCTTGGCAATGTGGCAAACACAAGAAATGTCCAAGGTTCTATATCAAATACAAGGATTATTTAGTATTATATTATTTCAGTCAAACATATCAGTCCAGAATGTTTCTATGCTGTATTTTCCTAATATCGCGCACAAATATACAGTCAATTCACTTTACGGTATATTCCGTGAAGGCTTTGAGATGTTGATAAGATGTGAAGGTGATGATGCGCTACATCAAATGCAAGGATTATTAATACAGTGTATTGTGGAAATGCTGCTATTACAATCATTAATATCAGAGAACAACATTTTGTTGATCACCTGAATGTCTGACACATGCATCACC
Source organism: Hydrolagus colliei (assembly GCA_035084275.1). Taxonomy (NCBI): domain Eukaryota; kingdom Metazoa; phylum Chordata; class Chondrichthyes; order Chimaeriformes; family Chimaeridae; genus Hydrolagus; species Hydrolagus colliei. Next base: position 36,449,519 of record CM068745.1, on the reverse strand, counting down.
GTGTTTAAGAGGTTCCAAACCAGACAAACACATATGTACACTATCTACACATGGACATTTCTTGTGTCTGCAAATGAAATGTGCACTCCCTCCCTGGAGGAATGCATCCTGCTTACCTAATTCCAGTACTAGGCAGAGGTTGACAAGAGGTGTGAGATACTGCATTAGTTAGGACAACTAAAACTACATAGATTGCCTCACAAGCTTCCTGCTGCTTGTCCAACCATGGTCACGCTACCCATTAGCATTTGGCTTGCAGGATGAACAGGGGCTGAGTAGGAAGAATCCATGCCTTCAGAGAGTCCCAATTGAAATGTAAAACTAGCCTAATTGTAAGGCAGTCACATCACAGAAATAATTTTCACTGGTCTCTGAGTTCATTTCAAGCAGGTGACAATCTTCTGTTGGTACTGTTACTAAAATTAAAATACAACCTAGCCCTTGCTATCATATAGCTAAGACTACAGTATTACTTTCTGATATATATGCACTTGCCCTTTTACCCACAGTCAATCCACTTTACAATATATTCCGCGAAGCACTTTGAGATGTCTTAACAACATAATGCGACGCTATATCAAATGCAAGGATTATTATTATCCTTATCATTGCCACCATTTCACTGCATCAGCAGGGAATAAGTCTAGATCTACAGCAGAGGAGAATGACTGCAGTTTCAATCATGAACACTCAAACACTCCCACTCAAGAGCAACAAACAATGCTCATTGAAAAATCCCCAAGAACTTGGAGATGGATTCTCGCACTCTCCTCTCATGGCTTTTCCTTTGTAATTCCGATAAACATTTACTAGATGTAGTGAGTTCAATTTACTCTGCTGTAAAGGGCAGTTTAGCACTGTTAACCTCATGAGTGCACAAAAGATTTGCTGTTTTTAAAATCACTAACTTTATGATTGAACTTGCTCTTGATTTTATAATGAATTAAATTTAACTGGAAATTTGCGAAAAACATTTTGAAGCTACATAACAGATCTTAATCTGCAGGAGCTGCTGATTTCCTTTGATGTAGAAATATTACAGCAGTTTTCAGTAGGTTAAATGAAATACAAGATGTGAACATTTGTATTGATTTAATGTTGGCAATGATATAGACTGCACAAGGCTTACTGTGTATCTAGAAAACAGACAAGCCAAACAGGAAAATTCTCTCAAGGCTTAATCACTATGCCCACAATCACCTCTTGACCTGACCATTTCTTATTTTCTGGAAAACTCATGGTCACATTACAAAATCTGCTTCCATTCACTTGAAAATTTAACCCTAAGAGGCCTGCCAACTTCTTTACAAATTGGGGTATGCTCAACGCTTGCATGTTTCCAGCTCTTTCTTTCAACTTCACTATTGATTCTATCATGAAGCGAGAGACCTGGGTTCAATTCCAGGCAGGTCAGGGCGAAACCTTGGGCAAGTTTCCTTACTCCACACGCTTAATAATAATCTCTCCAAAAAACTATAATAATAAAATTGGTCATTTCAATCCACGACTGTTTGTGGGACACTGCTGTGCACAATTGGCTGCCGCGTTTCGCCCACAAATATACAGTGAATTCACTTTACAGTATATTCTGTGAAGCGCTTTGAGATGCCTAGAAGATGTGAAAAAAGCGATATCAAATGCAAGGATTATTATTATTGTTAAAACTTATGCTTCTGATTGATAAGCTTGCATTGAATGTGTGTCACTATCAATTACTGATTTTTTTTCAATTTGATTTTGCCTTGTGCACCAATATCACCTGAATTTTATTTTTTTAAATAATGACTTTTCTACCCACTCCCCCAGCTGTCTTCTTGCATTCTCTGGAAAGGATACAGTAATCTGCTCCATGTCCTTTGCCATAACCACTATTAATAAGCCTGGCTCAGTTATACCGCTCTCTGTGTCAGATCGTTGTGGGTTCATATCAATACTTCAGGGCTCAGAATAACAACCCAATCGATATAGTCTAGGTTTGTGCGTGTGGGTGGGGGTGGGGGGGGAGGGGGGGGAGTAAACTAGTCGAGGAGGGGCAGGAGGGGGCTCATGCGGAACATAAATGCCGGCAGAGACCAGATGGGCCAAATGCCCTGTTTCTGTGTTGAATATTCTAATGTACATTGCTGCAGGTGCTGGTCTTCTAAAACGATGTTAACCTGAGATCCCATTTGCCCGTTCAGGTAGACATTAAAGACCCCAAGCCACTATTCAAAATATGAGAGAAATACCTCTTGATGTCCAGCCAACAGCCCCCTAAATAAAATTGATAATTTCACTTCAAGGCTGCTTTGGGACATTGCTATATACTAAATGACTGCTGCATTCACCTACAAAATCCATTTCACTTTACTTCACTATGATGTGGTTTGAGACATCCTCCCTACATGAAGGGTTCTAAACTAGCTGTTGTTGTTATTAGCCACCAGGAGCATAGCAATTGCTTGAAAAATTGGAACTTTGAGCCAATGGAAATTTGTGGAATCCTGTAGCTCGGTGGTTAGAGGACTTGCCTTGCAAGTGAGAAAACTGTGTTTGATTCCAGGCCAAACTTTGGGCAGGTTTCCCTACTCCACAAGCCTAATAATAATCCCGCGAAGAAATAAATAAATTGGTCATTATCAATCCATCTCTGTTTGTGGGACACTGCTGTGCGCAATTGGCTGCTGTGTTTTGTCCACAAATATACTGTCGCTTCACTTTACAGTATATTCTGTGAAGTGCTTTAAGATGTCTGGAAGACATGAAAAGCGCTATATCAAATGCAAGAATTATTATTATTATTATTCCAGTAGAAGCCAGGTTACCTCGGAATCGGCCTAATCCGGACAAAAGGCCACATTTGACAAACAATTCCAAGATATCACTCAGCAGCAACCAGTGAGGGGAAGGGACGTATCTGGTGGACAGAACAAGTACCAATTAGCCTCAGCTCCAAGATGTCAATCACTAATTGGTCACATCCCATGCAATGGGAATGGCAATGGGAATGAGGAAGCCGCTTCTTTGCTGTGTGGCAAGTCAAGCACTCTGAGACGCCGTCCGGCGTGGAGGGCGCTACATAAATCAAAGTTGTTGTTGTTGAAGAGGTACGTGAACTTCGGTTAACCTTGGACATAATAATAATAATTCTTGCATTTGATATAGCGCTTTTCACATCTTATCGACGTCTCAAAGCGCTTCACAGAGTATATACTGTTAAATGAATTGACTGTATATTTGTGGGCAAAATGCAGCAGCCAATGGTGTACAGCAGTGTCCCACAAATAGTCGTGGGTTAAAATGACCAATTTTTATTATTGTGGTATGTTTTGTACAGATTATTATTAGGCGTGTGGATTAAGGAAATTTACCCGAGGTTTTGCCCTGATCTGCCTGGATTCAAACACAGGTCTCACACTTGTAAGGCGAGTGCTCTAACCACTGAGCTACAGGAGTTCCACTTAAATTGGACAAAACGGCTTCAAAGTGCCTGGCTAAAGCGATTCCACTTTACATTAAAAATGTAGTTGCTCCCATTTTTCCCAACAACAAACTGGATAAGAGTTGGAGAGAGCAGCACAAAGAAAAGCAAAAGAAAGGTAAAATAAGAAAGGCAGGCTATAGGGAGAGACAATAACAAAATGAGAAAATAGGCTGAAAAATAATACAGTGGTAGGATAATTTATGGTTAAAACTTTTTAGATACTTTGGTCTACTGACATTACAAGGGTGAACCCAGCAGTCTGCAAAACCACAATTAACTAGACAGAAAGAGAACTTCCATTTTTATAGCATCTATAAAATGTACTTCACAGTAATTACTGTCATTTGTAATGACAGGAGTCAACCATTCTGTAAGCCATAAAGCTCCATAAACAGGACATCAAGAGAAACTCCCTTCTCTCTTCTCAGTTTAACCTCTCGTCTGAAGAGACAGCACCTCCAGAAATACAGCCACCTCCCACCACTGCACTGAAGTGTCAGCTTTAGCCTGAATGACTTAAATCCAAACTCCAGGCTTGATTGGAGAACCTTGTGACCCAGAAGTGAGAGTGTCACCGGTGTATAATATTAATAATAATAATCCTTGCATTTGATGTGGTGCTTTTCACATCTTATCGACGTCTCAAAGCGCTTCACAGAATATACGGTAAAGTGAACTGACTGCGTGTTTGTGGGCGAAACCCGGCTGCCAATTGCGCACGGCAGCGTCCCACACACAGCCGTGGATTGAAAATGACCAATTTTTATTATTGTGGGTTTTTTGGACGGATTATTATTGTAGCCAGTGAGGCCAGGATGACACCCCTGGAAGCAGACCCTCTTCTGGTAACATTTCTGCTGATTTCTCTTCAACATAACTGTGGTTCTTGTATCTGCCAATCAGCCCCAGATCTTTCATTGCATTTTGCTCCAAACTGGGGAAGGGGAGGCGGGGAGGGAACATTTTTAGACTTTTCCAAATCCCCTCCCCCAATAAACCCGAGCACACTACCCCACCCCGCAAAAGTCACAGGTCACAGGAGACGGAATAAAATCTGCGTGGGTGACATATCTTTTCCCAAATTGCAAAGCCACAAGGGAGGATCTGACAGCAGGTAACAGCTGGGAGCTGATGGGAGGTTTATTTCTGCACCGGTAACCATCTGATGATCGCCCCCACGACCCGGAGCAGTGAACAGCCTCTCGTCACACCCTCTGACATTTCAGCCCAGCTCCAGATTGCCGGAAAATGTTACCGAAGAAACGCTCGAGGAGAGGAAGCGAAGGAGGACCTTCTCTCCCGTCCCCAGCCTCCCCCACACAGCGTGGCCGGAGCTCAGCGCCGGGGAGGCTGGGGCGGGCGGGAGGCGGGTGTGGACTTGTGTGCAGATGTATTTCTGTTGGGAAATAATATCCCCGGGTCCGGGATACGGTGCGTGAGACACGATACGTCCAAGTGGCCGCCAGGTCGCACCCCTGGCTTCTGATGTGCGTGTGTGAATACAGGGCTGGCTACTTACAGCCGCCAGCCAGCCCGACTGAGCCAGGCACAGCACAGCACACAACCAGCAAACTAGTGAGAAGTGTCAACCCGGGGCTCGCAGCTCCCTCCCTCACAGCCGTAAACCATTGCATCTGATCACAGACCCCCCCCCCACACACACACCCTGAGCTGAGCTGATCTCCCCCCCAGACCCGGCCAGACCCGGGGCTCGGGGGGGAGACCCTCCCCTCCCTCCCCCACTCCCCCCACTCCCTCCACTCCCCCCACACCCTCCACTCCCCCCACACCCTCCACACCCCCCACTCCCCCCACACCCTCCACTCCCCCCACTCCCCCCACACCCTCCACTCCCCCCACTCCCCCCACACCCCCCACTCCCCCCACACCCCCCACTCCCCCCACACCCTCCACTCCCCCCACACCCTCCACTCCCCCCACACCCTCCACTCCCCCCACTCCCCCCACACCCTCCACTCCCCCCACACCCTCCACTCCCTCCACTCCCCCCACACCCTCCACTCCCCCCACACCCTCCACTCCCCCCACACCCTCCACTCCCCCCACTCCCCCCACTCCCCCCACACCCTCCACTCCCTCCACTCCCCCCACACCCTCCACTCCCCCCACACCCTCCACTCCCTCACTCCCCTCCCCACTCCCTCCCTCCCTCCCTCACTCCCCCACTCCCTCCCTCCCTCCCTCACTCCCCCACTCCCTCCCTCCCTCCCTCACTCCCCCACTCCCTCCCTCCCTCCCTCCCTCCCCCACTCCCTCCCTCCCTCCCTCACTCCCCCACTCCCTCCCTCCCTCCCTCCCTCCCCCACTCCCTCCCCTCCCTCCCTCACTCCCCCACTCCCTCCTTCCACTCCCCCCCTCCGCCTGCTCCACTCACCCGATCTGGTTCTGATGATGTCCCTGAATTCGTCCCCTTCCCCCGCCGACTCCTCTTTGGGATCCTCGGGATGCGCGGCTTCAGCCATCGCTCGCCTCCCAGCCCGACTCGGCTCCTGTCCTTGTCCCTGTCCTGTCCTTGTCCCTGTCCTGTCCCTGTCCTTGTCCCTGTCCCTGTCCTGTCCTGTCCTGGCCGCTGATCCGGGGAAGAAGGAGCAGTTTTCTGTCGCGAATGAGAACAGGGTCACAGCGCAGCCCCTGTGAACCGCACCTCGGTCCAAACTCACCCACCGGGGACGTTTACAAACCAGGGCAGCTCAACACAGAGAGAGAGACACACACACACACAGAGGGAGGGAGGGAGGGAGAGTGAGTGGGGGGGGGAGAGAGAGATGGGGAGGAGGAGGAGGAGGGGAAAATTGTTACAACTTCCCACAGATTTACTCCCAACAGGTGGGCAGGTCTCTCAACAACTTTTCCTCAAATAGATTCGTGTCCAAAGGAAGCGAGTGGAGTGGCCGGCTCAGCCCACCCCACCCCAGCCACCCCCCCCCCCCCCCAGCCCAGCCCAGCCACCCCCCCCCCCCCCCCCAGCCCAGCCACACCACTCACCCCCAGCCCAGCCACCCCCAGGGTCCGGGAGCCAGGAAACCCGACACCACATAAATCAGACGTGAGTCCACATTGAGCTCTCAGCTGGTCAGGGATTACAGGGCAAACATGTCAACGGGACACTGGCCCACCCCCACACTTCACACACATCACCCCCCCCCCCCCCCCCCACACACTTCACACACATCACCCCCCCCCCACAACCACCCTGGTGCCTGTAGCATCGTCACCATAATTGCAAAGTTGGAGAATACACAGGGAGAGAGACACAGAGACACACAGAGAGAGAGAGAGACACACGAAAGAGAGACAGAGACACACAGAGAGAGAGAGAGACACACACAGAGAGAGAGACACAGAGAGAGACAGAGACACAGAGAGAGAGAGAGAGACAGAGACACAGAGAGAGAGAGAGAGACACACAGAGAGAGAGAGAGACACACACAGAGAGAGACAGAGAGAGACACAGAGAGAGAGAGACACAGAGAGAGACAGAGAGAGAGAGACAGAGACACAGAGAGAGAGAGACAGAGAGAGACACACAGAGAGAGAGACACAGAGAGAGACAGTGACACAGAGAGAGAGAGAGACAGAGACACAGAGAGAGAGACAGAGACACACAGAGAGAGAGACAGAGACACAGAGAGAGAGACAGAGACACAGAGAGAGAGAGACAGAGACACACAGAGAGAGAGACAGAGACACACAGAGAGAGACAGAGACACAGAGAGAGAGAGAGACAGAGACACACAGAGAGAGAGACAGAGAGACAGAGACACAGAGAGAGAGAGAGACAGAGACACACAGAGAGAGAGACACAGAGAGAGACAGAGACACACACAGAGAGAGACACAGAGAGAGACAGAGACACAGAGAGAGACAGAGACACAGAGAGAGAGAGAGACAGAGACACACAGAGAGAGAGACAGAGACACACACAGAGAGAGACACAGAGAGAGACAGAGACACAGAGAGAGAGAGAGACAGAGACACACAGAGAGAGAGACAGAGACACACAGAGAGAGAGACAGAGACACAGAGAAAGAGACAGAGAGAGAGAGACAGAGACACACACACACAGAGAGAGAAAGACACACACAGAGAGAGACCCAGAGAGAGTGAGAGAGACACAGAGAGAGAGAGAGACAGAGCGAGAGCAAAATGACAACTGACATCTGCTGTGACATCAAAGAAAGTTTCAGTGGGAGAGAAAACCCGAAGAGTCACTGAACACTGCGAGAGAGGGTTCCTCTCGAAAATCCAGAGCAGATATACAGTGTACACACACACACACAAGCCGGGTCTCTTCCACAGGCTTCGCGGTTTGTTTGCTTACATGTTATAATGATTGCACGGTCCTTTTCATGTGGTTCTGAGTCGCCAAAGCCCCCACCCCCTCAGCCCACCCTGATCTGTATCTCCCAGATTATTCTTTATCTTAAATTAAGTGAATTTCACAGCCTCAATCAGCAGCACCCTCGCCTCTGAGTCAAAGGGATGTGGGTTCAAACCTCAAGGCGAGACTTTCAGATGATAGCACTGGTTGACGCTCAAATTCAGTGTTGTGGGAGCTGTATATCTGTCCTTTGGATCAAACATTAAAATGATCCTCCTGTTCTGATGGACATTAAAGATCCTATGCAGCGACCAACATATTTACTTCATGGCTGCTTGTGGAATATTTCTCTGGCGTTCACCTACAAATATACAGATGTTATTACACTTTAAGTACAAATTCTGTGAACAGCTTTCAGATGTGTCACCAACAACAACAACAACAACAACAAATTACATTTATAGAGTGCCTTTCACGTCGGGAGGACGTCCCAAGGCGCTGAACAGGAGGCGTGTGACCCGAGCTGGGAGGGGAGTGTTTGGGAAGGGGTGAAACACGAAGGGGAGGTAAAAGAGTTCGGGGTGGAACAAAAGGCACGATCGAAGAGGAAAGTCTTCAAACCGGCCTTGAAAGAGGAAAGGGAAGAGACGAAACGGAGGGATTGAGGGATGGCATTCCATAAGGAATGTGATAAGATGCTCTAACAAATGTAAGGATCATAAGTGTCCTTACTCCACACAGCTGATAATATTCCCTCACAAAATCACAATAATAAATTGGTCACTTCAATCCGCATTATTCATCGATAGTTGTGAACCAATAGAAATCAAAGAAATGTTTTGTATGGAGAAGGTTTAGAATTTTTTTTTAATTCACTGTAAGAGGTTTAGCAGTTTCCTTCCAAAAATAAACTATTGAAACGGTGTGAAGTCCTGCAGCTCAGTAGTTAGAGCCTTCGCCTCTCAAGCGAGACACCAGGTTTGATTCCCAGCAGGGCAAAACCTTGGGTTAGTTTCCTTACTCCACACGCCTGACAATAATCCCTCAAGCAAACAAAACAAGGCTGATAAATTGGTCACTTCAATTCACGACTGTGGGACACTGCTGTGCGCAATTGGCTGCCGCGTTTCACCCACAAATATACAGTTAACTCACTTTACAGTATATTCTGTGAAGTGCTTTGAGACATCTAAAGACGTGATAAGGCGCTGTATCAAATGGAAAGATTATTGTTATTATCTGCTATGTTGTCATGTCATTACAAGGGCACTTCTAGATCATATGAGTTACACCAACTGCTATGTTTCACGGAGACTAAAAAGGAGGCACACATTTTCTCTTAGTACGTTATTAGAGTTTTGCATAATTGCTATTTTGAAAGCAGATAGGGTTTTATTACAGCACATTACACCTCTCAAATAAGAACTCGGCCTAATAGACCTAGCTTCTCAAATGACAGATACAAAATAAAGCCTTCACCTAAAATCCAAGAAGGCTATTGGTTTGAATTTAAAAATGTCTCTATGCAACAGATTCCACAAATACACAATATCAGATCTCCAATTTTATTATGGTCAGGAATGAGCAGGTTTTCTTTAGGTATTGCCAAATCAGTTGTGTCGGTGCTGTGTGAGAGGCACCCACTTGCGTAGCTATGGAATCGATTGGAGGGGTATCAGAGCTCTACACATTTGCTCTAACTGATACAAACAGCTGGCGATAAATTTGTTCTGGGTCTAGATTTTCGCTATCATTGTAACAAATTTGAGTGTCCCACTCTTCAGCAAATTCTTAACTACAGTGTTCAATTTTGAAGCGAGTTTTCTGTAAGTTATTTTAAGAACGACCAAAACATAGACTTCAAAGTTAAGACTGAATCCAATCATTTGCTAAATCCTGGTCGCTCTGAAATGCTGCTTCAATAGAGTGAATCTAGACCCAGGTGGTGGAATGTTTCCCCAAGCATGGTTTCCTACTGTCACTGAGTGTTCTCTTGATTTGAGGAAAGCTGATGGGAAGTTGCTGAATTTTTAAAATAAAAGGATATAAAAAGTGAATTTTGCTATTGCAACAGAATGCAAATACAAAATACAGTAATTCAAGATAACCTCTGGGAAGCAATCTTGCATACACTGATCTGATATCAAAGGTACAGCCCTATCTTGTGCCTGTTTTATGCATAACATTCATGCCTAACATCACATTTTCAGGCAGGAGGGATTAAAACCAGAGCCACATAAAAATTCTGCAACTATTGTCAGTACACAGTACACATTGTCAGTGTCTCGATAAGTGTAATTTTGTTGTTGTTGTTGTTGTCGTCGCTTGAATTTGAAGAGTTACAACGGTCACATTTCGATTAACATTCGATTCCAAACATTTATTTTCATGGTAAGTCTCAAAGCCTCTATTTCAGAGCTGGACATCCAAAGTATATTAAGTTACAATCTATATTGGAAGATTCACATAGAGTTTGGTACTGAAAAATATAATTGGCTGTGAGAATAGGAAAAGCCAAAACATATGAATGGTAAATATTAAATGGAATATAGAAGCAGAGGCTTCTTGATGTGAAGATTTGCAAGTAATTAAAGGTGACAGTGTAAGTTGGTAAAGCCATAAAATAGTAAAAGCTTTATATCTGGAGGCATGGAATACAAAGCAAGTAGGTTCAGTTGAACTAATACAAGATCTTAGTGTGCTCAAAGTTGGAGTACTGTGTCCTTTTTTGAGCACTCCTTTGTGGGAATGATATAAAATAGCTCATGGTGTAAATTCATTAGGGATTCGTTACCAGGGATGAGGAATTAAAATTTTGAAAATGCTTGAGAAGTTAGGTCTTCCCTCGAGCTAAGAGTGTGACTCGACAGAGATCTTGAATATCATAATCATAAAGGGTTATAATTAGACAAATAATAACCGATTATTTCCATTGGACAATAAGCCAGTAACAAAAAGACACAAATGTAAGATTAAACCACAAAAGATCGAAATGGGAGGTTAAAATAAAACTAGCCTTTAAAATAGCATGGGTGGGCATTTTCTGCCACATAATCGTTGCTGAAGTAGAATTCATAAATTATTTTCAAAGGGAATTATGATAGAACGTTTCTGGAAAAAAATAATATTAAAGCAGGTATGATGAGTGGGAAGCAAGAGAGGGGGATTTGACTAGTTGACTCGTGGAGGAAAATACTAGTGTAGAAGACTTGATGGCCAAATAGTCTGTTTCTGTACCTTATGACTCTGGAGTGAAATAGAATGCTTTGTTAGAGATGGTTTCAGAAGAAAAACAGAATCTTTTCAAGGGAAGTTGGCTGAGAGTTTAAAGCAAGCATGTAACACAGGAAGGGCATTGAGATGAAGAAAAGTGAATGTAAGGGAATGAGTGACTTGTTGAGGGATACAGAATTTTAAAAATTGCCTAAATAGAGGACAGCATTCAGTATAAGGTGAGGTAAGAAGGGTTAATACATTGAACAAGAGAACTATGAAAGAGAACAAGAATAAGGTTGCTGGGAATAAAAAAATACAGGGGATGGTTAATGGTCGGTCTATGCGATACGCAGATTGAATATGTGGAGTAAGATGATGAAATGCATAGGACAGTATAGAGCACAAACTATCATTTGTTTTGCAAACAAAGATACTTAGGGAAGTGGAATGCACTGCTCCACAAAACCACAAAGGTGGAAACAATTAAGATGTTTTAAAGCAAAACAGATATATGCTTGTAGAGTAAGAACATTATGGGAAAAGGTGAAGAAACGGGATTTGAGGTTAAGAGACAATAAATTTAAGAAGGTTACTAGAAGAGAAAAAGGAGAGGTTTGGAATGGCTTCTTATTCCAGAGGGTTGTTAGGATAAGGAATATGTTTCCAGGATGGCTGTTAAATTGGTGGATTAGGACATTTACAAGAGAATTAGAAAACCCATAGGTGGGAGAAAAAATATTAGAAGGACTGGGGACAAATAAGGGAAATTGGGATTAAGATGAATGTCTTCTTGAAGCTGCAAACCACCGACATTAAAAATGGGCCAATTGCCCTCCTACCATATCATTAGGTTCTAAGTTCTAAGGATTTGGTTTAAATCACCCATATTGGGTTCAAATGGGCCTTACTTGGTAGGAAATATTGATGTTTCTATCATTTAATAAATGAGCAGAACTTCCTCAATGTGTTCAATAATCCCACTGTTCCTAAGTGGATGATGAAATTGGGTGGGATTCCTGAGTGAATCACTAGAAACAAAAATGAGAAATGAAAATTGGAAATGTCAAATATAACATACATTTCTATGAAAGAACACAGAAGTAGCTTAAAGTAAAAACAAAACAAAAAATCTGAGGTTTTCGAACCTGAAATCTGTGGCTGGAATGTTGGAAAACATATTGAGTGAGAGCACTTTGAAGTACCCGTCAAATACAAAATTAGTTGAAAGCTAACGGTCATGGAAGGGAAGTCATGTCTGACAAGTCCATTGAGTGAGATATTTAACAGGGAGAAAGACAGATATTTAAGAATTAAGGCATAAAGGGCAGTGAAATAGAAAAACAATCTTAGTAATGTTCTAACAAAACAGCAGCACACAATTAATGGGCTGGATGGCCTACTCCTGTTCCTATCTACTATATTACAATCTGATACAGGAATCATAAATATCCACTCATGTTGGTAAGCAGTATTGCGCCAAACCTAAGTGGAAGTAAAACACATTGGAGCAGAGTTCCTGTGGAGTCATTGAATTGGCTTTGCAATTGCATGGAGCTTTGTGAATTTATGAATATCTGTGTGTTTTACAGCTGCCAGTTTGGTATCTAATTTTGGCGAAATCATTGAAACATTTCATCTCATGTTTCATCTGTGCTCAATGGTGACATTACCCCCATGGAATACAAAATATACATCAAGGAGCTGATGTAATTCTCCGAGTCCATCATTTGCCAAGGGACAGAAATAGTGATCTTTCATAAGTTTTTAAAATATTTGCATCAGCACAGAATTTTGTAATTTTACATCAACACACATCTTAAAACTGTTACAATCACCTTATTAGGAACATATTAGAATGTTCTTATGGCTACCAGAGACGCCCTATCACACTGAGTGATATCCAGGAAAGTGGATGAAAACAGTGTGACTTTACAGTGACATACGTGCTTCGGTTTGTACTATTCCCATCAAGATTAGAAATGTTTGATCTGATATTGCATAAATGTCTGGTAGTAGATTTTTGCTGTACTGTATTTCCTTCCCTTTTTGATGTTGAAAATTCAGCGCACCCGAGGTTTCATCCAGTGCTATGTTTGCTCATTTAACCACCTGTTTTCCTCTCTGATGTGATCCTTTTGAACATGGAAGTTATTACTTGCTGTACAAAATCTCAAAAGAGATGTCAAATGGAGCCACATGCTTGCCTGTTAGTGGGGGAGTAAGGAAACTTATTAGCCACTGCTTCTTTCATATATTCAAAGGATCAAACTAATTATAATCCTTACATTTGATATAGTATATTTCAAAGCACTTTACAGGATTGACTGTAAAGCAAATTGACTGGATATTTTGTAGAGCCAGCTCAATAGCAGTAATAACAAAGAATGCAGCTCACTCTCACTATAGTTTATGCCTCAAAAATCAGGAGAGAAAAATATATTATACTTTATTTTAAAGCGATGTTCAGCTAAATTTAATTTATTCCTCTGATGTGAAGCTGAGAGGCTGGGTGCACTGTCTGCTCTCAGATACCTCTGCATTATTTAACTACAAAATACATGTTCATTGCACTTTACAGTAAATCTTGTGAAGCGCTTTGAGATATCCTCCTATCACGAAAAGTGCTATATTGAAGGCAGGGATTATTATTGCCCCATAAATAGCTGCCACAACACAACAGATACTACCTAAGCATGACTTCCTTTCCAAATCTTACTGGGTGCAGCTGCAGTTGGGAGTCAGATCAGGAAATGATCTTAAACATTGAAACCTGTGTCAATCCTGTTCTGGGTTAGGGTTAGGGTTGCCATGCTAATGTTCACCATCAACAATTTTTAAATGAGTAACAGAAAGAAAGGTACATTAGCCTTATGGAGTTAAATACAAATTGGAGGTTTCCTATCCCAAAACTAAGTGGTCATTTAAACAAAATGTTTGCAATGGTTGCTTTACTGAGCAGCATTACTGATTGTAAATTGAAGCAATGATAAACATGTAATTAACAACTACATATGATAACAATTGCATTGTTTTGTTGGAACTTTTCTACATTTATCAGGGACAACTTTCACTATGAACAATAATTTTTTTTAATTTACGCAGCAGAAATAAATAGTCCTTTCAAACATATATAAATTATATGTAAAGTTCAAACCCCCAAAATACTCAGGTTTTTAATTTTGTGGATATAAAGTGTAATGATCCTTATCCACAAGGTAAAGGGCAAGTCAATTTCTCGTCACATAAACAAATCAAGACTCTAAATAGTCAAATATCGGACTCTATCATCATTCTTTTTCATATAAAAATACATTATTTCATTTCAGTTTTATGACATAGTCACCAGATCCTCAGGCAGCTATCTGGTATTGACAACAAAATCAGTGGCTGATTTATGGGCAACCATATTACTACCTCTGCAAAACGTACTTCACGTTAGCATTATGGTTATAATTTGTTTAATTTAGTATGCATTTCAATTAAGACAATTTTATCACAGAGTTTAGACTCAATTATTGGGAAAATCTGTGCGTAACACTATGTAATTTAAGTAAATATTTCCATCATTCCTGGCTGCAGTCATTCAATGTAGAAGCTACAAAATACAAATATTCAATCAATCAAGCCACATGAGCTACTTTGTTAAGTTTACTATTTATCAAAAATTCCCATTAAATTTCAGAACAAAATATTAATATTTTCATGTGATACGGTGTTTCATCACACCAAAATATCTAAAAAACCTTCTGAACTTTTCTGCAATGTGTAGTGAATGTGTATTTGTCGAGGAAGGCAGCAGCCAGTTTGCACACAGCAATGACCCACTACTACACATGAAGCGAATGGACAATTTAGGTTTATCTGAGGGATTGTTTGCCAAGACACAAGGAGAAATTCGCCTTTATTTCTGAATTGTGCAGCAACATTTCTATAATGTCCAGCAAAATTTCAGCACAAACTCTTGTTCAGAAAAACCTTGAGAATCGTTGTTGCGCAAAATGGAACTGATGCAGCAGAGACAGAACAGAGGAAGTTTCCTGTGGCCCCAAATCTGGCCCCAAAAGACAGCACAGACCAGATTCAGTACCTCCCGAGCAAGTCAATTAGCCAGATCATCTCTCCAACTGGGCTAGGCCCAACTGAGCCTGGTAATCCAGGGCTCAGATTGCTCTGTACTTCCAGTTTCTCTCTTGCGCACTCCTCAGATTGGGAACCTGAGACATCCCGAAGAGGGAATGGAATGGTGATCCTGAAGAGGGAATGGAAGTCTAGTATAATCAAATGTTTAATTTAATTTGATTCTATTGTACTTTCTTAAAGTGACCATTTAAACAATGGTACAGAAATACAGGTGCCCCATTTGCCCTTGAACAGGAAAAGGAAATTTAAAAAATTAAATGTTTTACAATGAACTATAACAACTATGTATTTGTGTGGTACCACATTTTCAAACACTATTCAAAACCACCATACAATAGTTGATATTCACAGCCCGTAGTATCATTCACTGTTTAGACAGATGAGGAGAAAACATGAAGAGAGGTGAGGACAAATTTCATCCAGTTTAGATTCCCTCTTTATGTAGCATTTCGGAACATCCAGAATTTGGAAAATTGTTGGATTGCTTCTGCAGCCACCTAAAAATACAACCTATTCTAACCTAAATTTACATGCAGAAAGGCCCACTAAAGTTTAAGAAAATATATGAAGCTTCAAACCCTCACGCAAAATTGCACCTCATATGCAGCTGACTGACATCTGCTACAAATTTTATCTTGAACTGGTTCACGACACTATGAATCTACCAGGCATCCTCCTCACACCTGCTGAGCTTTTGTTTCCAAATCTTGCAGTGAACTAGATGTCACTGTATTACCAATCTCCAACAGTAATACAATGTGTGTGAAATCAAGTGGCATCTCTCAAACCTCAAGTACTTTGGTTTATTGTCTCCTAAATCTTTCAGCCCTATTATGGCTCGCTGTTAGTTATCTCTATGCAAAAGCTTTCCACACCAACACTGATCTCCCCTATTTCCTTTTAAGGCGTCAGGTTTGACCCCCAACTGTCCTTCCTCCCCCACATCTGGTCCCTCATCAGCACCGCTTTTTTCCACCTCCGACGGATCGCCTGTCTCCGGCAATATCTCGCCCGAAAAGCCGCTGAAACCCTGGTCCATGCCTTTGTCACCTCTCAGCTGGAATATTCCAATGTCCTTCTAGCAGATCTCTCCTCCTCCACAATCCATAAAATCCAACTCATTCAAAACTCTGCCGCCTTCATTCTCACCCATACCAAACTTTGTTCCCCCATTACCCCAGTCCTTGCCAGACTTCACTGGCTCCCTGTCCTGGAGAGGATCGATTTCAAGATCCTCACCCTTGTTTTCAAATCCCTCCACTACTCTGCATCCCCTACCTCTCCGACCTCCTCTTTCCTCAAACTAGCACCCGTTATCTTCGCTCCACCGGGTCTGGCCTCCTCCTTGTCCCCCAAATCCTCCATCAGCGGCCGTGCCTTCAGCAACTACGCCCCGATGCTCTGGAACTTCCTTCCTCAATCCCTTCACCTCTCCCCCTCTCTTCCCAGTTTCAGGTCTCAGCTAAAGACCTTTCTCTTCGACCGCACCTTTGGTCACTGTTCTCCCCCTGCACCTGGCTCGCCCCCGGGATCTGCTATTGTGAAGCACTCTGAGATCCCGTCCGGCATGGAGGACACTATATAAATCAAAGTTGTTGTTGTTTTGCTTCCAAGTATCTGCTCCAATTTACTTAGTCATTGCTTGTGTAGGTGAGGTTTCAACTATTCTGCCCCATCCCTCTGGAACTCCTAGAGTCCCTCCAACTTGTTCCCTCCCTCCCCACATTCAAAGACCACCCCCTCAACACTTGATTCTTTGTCTACACTTTCAATCATATTTGCATTCCCCACCCTCTTTGACTCTCACTCCTCAGATCAAACCGTGTGAAGTATTTTGAGATGTCCTTCTGACATGAAAGGCAATATATAAATGTAAATTACATGATAAGATCCTTGAAATTGAGTTTTTCTTTGTACAGTACATATACTATAGTATTTTTGACTAATAAAGGAGTATGGCAATCATTTTGAATGAATCACAAATTATTCTTATATCATTCAGAGAATTTATGTAATGACATAATAGGTAAATTTTCTATCATCAATAATCAATCAATAATTACATTTATAGAGCACCTTTTAGGTCGGGAGGACGTCCCAAGGGGCTGATATTCACTTTAGACAATTAAATCAAATCTATTTATTTATGGGACATGTTAAATAACACATAGCTAAAAATGAATAAAACAGGAGCTTAAATATATACTGTACAACTAAAATAATTAAAGCAATCTTATAAACAGTGCAAACTTGGTGAAGAAAATACATTGTGAAACAATATAACTGTCATTACCTCAGGACTGTTGAACCTTAAAAAACAAGTTACCAATTTCCGACATCATTCCTACATCATTAAACTTTAATAGCTAGCATTTGCTCTATGTAAATTGTCTGCCTTGTTCGTCAACAAATACAGTCAATACATATAACAGAATAATTATGATACCCTGTGAGTGTTTTGATCTGATGAGATGCTTTATTTGATTAATGCAATCTAAATAGCAAGGCAAATACAGTAAAACACAAGTCGTATTAGCTAGGACTTTAACATTTAGATAGTAATAATCCTTGCATTTGATATCCCTTGTAAAAAAGTACCATGGTTATGGTGGTAGCACCATGGTACTACCATCATAACCACGGTACTACCTTGGTACTACCACCATGGTCCTTTTTTTTACAAGGGATTGCACTTTTCATGTCTTCTAGATGTCTCAAAGTGCTTCACAGAATATACTGTAAAGTGAATCAACTGTATATTTGTGGGTGAAAGCGCATGGCAGTGTCCCACTAACAGTCGTGGATTGACATGACCAATTTCTGATTGTTGTTTGTCTTTAGGGATTATTATCAGGCGTGTGGTGTAAGGAACCTTGCACAAGGGTTTTCCCTGGCGGGAATCAAACTCAGGTCTCTCGCTTGTTAGGCGAGTGCTCTAGCCAATGAGCTACAGAACTTCACAGTATGACTTAATATAGTCTTCCCAACATGAAAGGCGCTATACAAATGTAATTTTGTTTTTGTTGTTGTAGTAGTGTAATTTACATGAAGCAAAGCTGCAGGGAAACGGTATAAAGGATAAGAAAATTGGTTTAATCAATAATCAACACTGCACATGTGTAATTGAATGCATACAGTAAATTCACATGCAATAGGTTGTTACTGCAGCTAGTAAGTGTGCATGCAGTGATGGGCTCAAAACTACATTCCCCATGATTCAATGTGTCTTGATCCATCGCTACATATGCATTTACTGGCAAACATTGGAATCACATTGAATTAATAATACTATAATAATCCTTGCATTTGATATAGTGCTTTTCACATCTTCTGGACATCTCAAAGCGCTTCACAGAATATACTGTAAAATGAATTGACTGCATATTTGTAGGCAAAACGCAGCAACCAATTCTGAACAGCAGTGTCCCACAAACAGTCATGGATTGAAATGACCAATTTCTTTTGAGGAATTATTATTAGGGGTGGGGGGTAAAGAAACTTGCCCAAGGTTTCGCCCTGCCCTTGAACCCAGGTCTTTCACTTGTAAGACGAGTGCTTTAACCACTGAGCTACAGGACTCCTGCGATTCAAAGCAAACGGTACGGGAGTATTGAAGAGTAGTGTTATGAGGTGATTAATAGCCGTAGTACAAAGAAACTTAAGTTGTTTTGATAGGAAACTGAATGGGACTCTGGTGAATGTATTACTCCGGTGATTATAGAATTTATGAAGATAAGACGTATGCAAGTTTTACTGTAGCTACTGAAACACACTGAACATCACCATCACCATTACACAATTTGGCTAAGGTTCCTACCCTCATACAAATGCATGATGTGTCAGATGTTCTTGCTAATCTCTCCCCAAGTCTGGGGATATTAGTTCCACTGCATTTACAAGATCATTGCCTCCTGCTAGGCCCTCAAATTGGCAGGTGCAGGAATTCACCAATGTTATCTGACTGAACTGTTTATGTATTATTATTTTGATGAAACTGTGAAATTTGCCTTTCTTGATGCCTTCTTAACCCTCTGAAAGATCTACACTCCATAACTGTATTCACATAAGTGGAAAAACTCCATGTTAAGTAATAATAATAATAATAATCCTTGCATTTGATATAACCCTTTTCACGTCTTCCAGATGTCTCAAAGCTCTTCACAGAATATACTGTAAAGTGAATTGACTGTATATTTGTGGGCTAAACATGGCAGCCAATTGGACACAGCAGTGACCCACAAACAGTCATGCATTGAATTGACCGATGCATTATTGTTTTTTTGGAGGGGTTATTATCAGGTATGTGGAATAAGGAAACTTGTCTCTTGGTCTCTTGCTGTCAAGGCAAGTGCTTTAACCACTGAACTACAGGACTCCATGTGCTTAAGTGATAAACTCGGCCCATCATATCATTATGCAAGGATTATTATTAGTATTATTATTATCATCAGCCACTCTTGCCTATTGGCAACTTTCAGTGCCTATAAAAGACAATGGCCACAATATCTAGCTTCACTGCACATTGCCATATAAAACACGTGCCACTAATCATCCATTAATTATTCCCACATTTGCGCACATCTCATGTTCCACAACAGCTGAGTGCACTTCAAAATTAACATGCTGTTTGTGTTCTAAGTGTAATCAGTTCATTTGTAATCCCAGTGGAACCAATTTCCGCAGTCAAAATTCATAGCCACAAGGCAGAAAAACTCAATGACAGAATGTATGAGGGCAGACTGTAGAGAATTAATGTGATACGCCCCTAGATAGGAGGTGAATAAAGAAAGATTGTTTACCAAAACTGAAAACTGGTGAAACCCCAAATCAGAGAAAATCTACTATAAAATTATTTTTTCTTTTGTTAAGTAATTCTAAAGAAAGTATTCAAACTGAACATATTTACGTGGCCTGCATTTCCAGTGTCTGGGAATGACGTATACCTAATCCTTTCTGCGGGATATTCTAAAATCGTAATAAGATTTTAGAGCTAAGTTTTAGTTTTAGAGCTAACATGTCAGGTCAGACTCCTAATCTTAAATAAATTAGGATCAATGAAAATGTTTTGGTACAAGTAGACTCAAGAAGAGTTAAATCTTCCCTCCCATATCTCACTTGGAAAATTGTTATCCTCAAATATCTTGTATAATCTTCAACTGTTTCCACAATTGTGACATGCTCTCTAAACAGAGATTTCAAAACACTGCAGATTTCTTTTTTGTTGGTGGAGAAATTAAGAAATGGAGTTCGAGTATTTCATAGCAGAGGTTAGTTCTGATCAGCTTTACATTTTGTGATAAAGTTTCACTGTGGCGTTATTCAGCATGCCTCTGGACCATATTGATTAATATCTATTTTAAGGTCACAACTTCAGACTTTGTACTTTAAACAGGTCATGGTGGATGTTGCGGAGGTGAGCGGAGCAGAACGGATGTTGACACTGGGGAGAGAAATGACTGTTCCACCCTTTCCGTTTATGGTGCTAATCAGGTAGATGATCAAAGTTTCACTGTAAACAGGTTTCTGTTTTAATTAGAAATGGAAATGAAGTAAGTTTGTGTTCTGAAATTCCTATGTAATTCCCATTTAATAATGGGGTGCAAATTGACCAATTTTCCTAAATTAAATACATCATAATTTTCATCCAGCGGTATCTGATAAGAACTTTAATTTATAAATCTTTTAAATCCAAGATAACTTATTGTAACATTCATATTAATTGTGAAGAGAATATATTTCTGCCTCCAAGGTTACTTTTCTTCATTTTTGTAGTCTCTCCCCATTCTGTCCCTCAGATGAAATGTTAAAGTGAGGTCCCACCTGCCTATAGATGTTAAAGATCCCATAGCACTGTTCAAAATGGGAAGGGAGTTTATCCTGGTATCCTGGCCAACAATCCCCCAAATAAATTAGTGATTCATTTCATTGCTGTTTGCGGGACATTGTTATGTACAACTGGTTACTCATAAAATACAAAGTAAGGCTTCACGGGATGTACTTTACAGTTCAGCTTGTGAAGCACTTTAAGACATCTCCTTGACAGGAAATACATTATATCAAATGCAAGAATTATTATTATTAACCAAATTGAGGAAGCTCCTTACCTCCTCATTTGGTACATCCTCCAGCTGGCTTAAAATCAATTTTCCAAGTTCTTTCAACTTTGCTTGGCTCCAAAACGGAGAAAAGTGAGACCGTGTGAGAAATCACAGGTGCACACCCACGTCTTATCACTCTGTTTTGATGCAATGTTTTGATGCACCAAAGACTCAAAGCATTTTAAAGTGAGTTCCTATTGTTTTGTTATGTTGCTAATGTTCATCAAAGCTATGTTTCTTCTGCCAAACTGGGTTCCCACATTCCTTAAATAATTACAGCATAAATTTATTGTTTTCTATAAGCTATTCAACACAAAATATGTTAGCACCTTTGGTACAAATATACTTGTACATCTGGTGTGCCACAATTAGGACTCTAAAAAATCTGACTGGCAAGGTTCCTTTACTTCACACTGGCTTAATTAAAACTGGGTACACTTTTATCCTCACTTTACATGTTTCTTAAATTTTTAAAAAACTATTTGAATATTTTTGATATGCTAAAATGTACAAAGCACTCTGTGCTACTGAAAAAATCTCATGAATTATAAATCAGATGGTTTGGAAAAATGTGAATCATTTGTTTTCACTTTTTTCTAAGGTTGAATGATAATCTGAATAAGACTTTCCTTGATTTGAATTTTCTTATGTCGTCTTTGATCCTTGCCTGATGCCTGTAAATAAAGTAAAAACAATCCTTACATTTGGTTTAGCGCCTTTCATATTGGAGGCATGTCTCAAAATGCTTCAAAGGATATACTGCAAAATATAATGACTGGCTAATTTCTAGGTGAATTGTAGGCCAGATAGACTGTGGGTAAATGACAATCTCCCTCCAAAAAACTATTCTACCAGATTGGTTCAGGACATAGTGATCTCACCTCCCAGTCAGAAGATTGAGCTTTCCCAAGTCTTAGTTGATGTTCTTTCACCATACTGGCAGTGGAAAGCTGAACTGTTAGAGGCATTATCCTTCAGATAAGATGTCAACCAAAATTCTATTCAAGTGGATGTTCAAGATCTTGTGACAACTGCAATATTGAAAAAGAGGAGGGAGTGTATTCCAGAGTCCTGACTAATAATTCTCCAGAAACATTGGTCATTACTTTATGGCTATTTTGTAGTGCCTACTTGAATGCGACATTATGTACAAATACACAAATTCACTTAGCAGCAATTACCTGTGAAGTGCTTTGAGATGTTTTGATGTTACAAGTAACTAATCCAACTTTATTATTATTGCTCATGGATCTCCTGACAAACTGGTTGAAGGCACTTGAGACCATCGACCACAATTCTTCTATTTTAAAAATCTCCTTGGAGATATCAAGTCCCGAGTCAGTTCTTCAAACTTGGCTTGGCTCCAAAACCAAACAAAGTGAGACTCAAAAGATAATAAATGCTTTTTTTGTGGAACCATGATCATTTGTGAATATTTCCTCACTCTCCTAGTT
Source organism: Hydrolagus colliei (assembly GCA_035084275.1). NCBI lineage: Eukaryota > Metazoa > Chordata > Chondrichthyes > Chimaeriformes > Chimaeridae > Hydrolagus > Hydrolagus colliei. The sequence continues at coordinate 36,426,806 of CM068745.1, read as the reverse complement.
AAAATTGCAGACCATAAATACCCTATATTCAGGAAAATTGAACAATACGAAGGTTATGCAGACAACCATCCAACTTTTAAACATTTGACAGATGTTTTTCTCTATTTGTGCTGCTTCAAGTCAGATAAGCATCATACAGTTTGTTTTCAAATGATAGGAAATGAAGCCATGTAGGAAATATTATGAATCAGTCGGGCTTCAGAGAGACATTAAACTAGTGCCTGCTCTGACTGCTCTGGTAAATGTTAAAGATCCCGGGGTACAATTTCAAAAAAGAAAGGAGCTTCTGGAAGGATATTCTAGCTAATAATCCCTCATGTAGAGTCCTGTAGCTCAGTGGTGAGAGCACACACCTTGCAAGTGAGAGACATCGGTTCAATTCTAGGCTGGGCAAAGCCTTCGGTAAGTTTCCTTACTCCACATGCTTAATATAATAATCTCTCCGAAAAAACATAATAATAAAATTGGTCATTTCAATCCACGACTGTCTGTGGGACACTGCTGTGTGCAATTGGCTGCTGTGTTTCACCCACAAAAAATACAGCCTCAAGCCTCATGTTGAGACATCACAGGATTAATCTATTGTAAAGCGAATTGCATATTTGTGGGTGAAACTCAACTCTATCCACTGAGCTACAAGTCTTCCTATAATGTAATTATTGAACCAATGCACAAGATAATGAGATGTGGTTCTGAAAGTGTTTAAAAAGTCAATAAAATTTTGGCATTAGTGTTGGAAGAGATGAGGGGCTGTGAAGTTCTGCTCAGACTTCTCATTAAAGAGCAAATTGATCATTAAGCAAAGGTTCTCATGTTTTGAAAGATGCGTCCAAATTTGTGGCACTGTAAAAAAACAAATTAGACCCATGATTAGTGCACCTCTGAGATAAACGTTACTCCAAACTTTATTGGATGTTTTTGTTGCAGCAAGGCAAAATGAGGCCAGTGCAATAAAAGGGCACCCGGTCAATGGTATCTGACTTTAATAATAATAATAATAATAATCCTTGCAGTTGATTTTGCACTTTTCATGTCTTTTAGACGTATCAAAGCGCTTCACAGAATATAGTGAGTTGACTGTATATTTGTCAACAAAACGCAGCAGCCAATGTCCCACTAACATTTGTGAATTGAAATGACCAATTTTTTTTAGATTTTTTTTGAGGGTTTATTATTAGGCATACAGAGTAAGGAAACTTGCCCAAGGTTTTGCACTGCCTGGAATCTAACCCAGATTTCTCGCTTGTAAGGCGAGGGCTCTAACCACTGAGCTACAGGACTCTACAACAATACAATGATTACACTTTGCGGTGTGAAGCACTTATGACGTTCTCAATATTATACATTCGTATAGAGAAATACAAGGATTATTATATTCAAAAAAGACAAAGAAGTTTCCCAGTGTTTGGGGCAAATATGTGCCAGATTAATTGATCATTCATCGCATGATGTTTTAGCTACAAGTTCCTATACATATTGGAAAAAGCTTCATAACAATTATACATCAACAAACAAAATTCCATTTGCATAGAGCCTTTCACGTCGGGAGGACATCCCAATTATCGATTATAGAATGAAGCAGGGCACTTGAAGAACACATGGATCTTTCAAAGTGTTGCTGAGACATTTGAAAAGTTTGGGCATAAAGAGTTATTGTTAGATTTGGAAATAAATAAAAATAAACTGTTAGATACTTTTAAAAACAACAAAATTACATTTATAGAGCACCTTTCACATCGGGAAGATGTCCCGAGACGCAAAGTAATTACATGTTTTTAACACACCTTTGGTGATCTGAAAGTCTATGAAACTCAACTGTTGTCTTTAAAGTCCATCCTGGCAGTAAAATGGGAATTTGTGGGAAGCATCTTCCCTGTAATAAAATAACCCCTCCCCACTCCTCTTCCAACTGCTCACCAAGGTATTGTATTGAGATAGCAATTTTAAAAAAAAACTCTAAATGTCAAAATACACTTAAAACATGATTTCTCAAATACTTATCTGTTTCCTGTCTGTCCTCTAAAATTACAGTTAAAAACAAATTGCAATTGCCTGCCGGTATTCAGTAATGACTAAGAAATTCTGCTTTTCCTGTGGTCAATGGTGAATTAATAGTTAACAAATGGACACTTTTAATGATCATTATTTCACATTGCAGAAGTACCTTAACAATCTATTTGAGTTTATGAATTGAAAATCCATTAAGTCAGCTCTGAAATGTAAAAGTTTGGATACAAATGAGATGGTAGAAAGGATTTTCATGTGAGGCATTGAAATCCCTTGATGGAATAATGCCAGAAGATCCCACAAAGTGATCTTGACAATGCATGCACCTGAGTTGATCTTTGACGAATTTGGTTCTAAGAAATACAATGCATTTCATGCAGAGAATATAAATAGATGGCTTTGGCACTTCATGAATGCGACAAAACAATATCAATTATTTGTTGTTCTTCGTGACCAAATAATGAGTCTGTAATAAACACAGCAAATGGGATGCTGGGTTCCATTGCTACATTAGTTGACTTTAAATCCCCATATGCCATGGTCATACCTTCATATAGGGAGCCCCAGAAGTAACAACAAGAATAACAAATTACATTTATAGAGCATGTCAGGAGGGCATCCCAAAAACAGTGAAAAGCAACAATGAGAAAAGACTGGATAAAATAGGGCACTTAGATCTTGAATAGAGGAGTTTCAGAAAGGACATTGAAGTGTGAAATAATTTTAATAGGATGAGGAAAGCAAGCTCAGAAGAATGAAGGTATAAACCTCAAGAGCTAGCTGCCTTATACTCAAAAACCTCAACCTGACTCAAGAATATTAGAATCTGGCCGCTTAGGTATTAAAAGTTTACTTTGATCTGAGAGAAAGTGACATTAAAGTCAGTACTATATTTTATTCAGATAAACCATTAACTCTTTCAGGTCCAAAATAGCACCTTATCTATCTTCTAGAGACCTTACAGCCCTCTGGGCTTAATATGGATTTCAATAATTTCAGGCCATATCAGCTCACCTTCCCCCTCTTCTGTGACCATCTGATCTGCATATTCTTCTGCAATTTCAACCTTTCTGTTTAACATTATTAACACTGCTTCTCTCCAGTTTTGGTTCACAACATGAACACTTCTAAAGCCCATCATCTCCTGCCCTCTTCCCCATTTTCTCCTTTTCCTTCCTTGCCCTGCCTCTCCCTCTCTGTTAGACTTTGAAAGCCTCTCCCTCCCAACATGACACAGTTCTGGTGAGGGGTTGTGGACCCAAAATGTTTACTCACTTTTCCTTTCTCCATAGATGCTGCCTGACCTGCTGAGTGTTCCCAGCGATTTCTGTTTTTGTTTCAGATTTCCAGCATTTGCAGTATTTTGCATTTTTACAAATTATTTGAAATCACTCGAGCAGAAAGACCCTTTACCCTCTTGAAAGGTATCCCAGACTATGTACTTTATATAATACACTCTTGCCATTACTTATTTGCAATGCGAAACCCAGTTGAACAATACCAATTTGGACTGAAAAAGCTCGGAATCAGTGAGATGAAAAGCTCAATAAACCAAATAACACTGCATTTTGGTTTGAAAACAGTGGAGAATCTAACATAGAATCAAGCACTCAGAGATGCTACCTGGAGTGGAGGGCGCTATATAAGTTCAAGTTGTTATTGTTGTATAGGATCAAACAGCACAAAAGGAGGCCATTCAACCCATTGTGTCAGTGTAGGCTCATTGTCCAACTCAATCCCACTCCCCCGCTATTTCCCCATAGCCTTGCAAACGTCATCTCCCCAAATAATTATCTTAGCACCTTGGGATGTCCTCCCAACGTGAAAGGCGCTGTATAAATGAAATTTTGTTGTTGTTGTTGCATCTTCTCTCTTAAAAGTGGTTATTGAATCAGCTTCCACAACCCTTTCAGGCAAGTATTTCCAGATCTGAGCAACTTGCTGTGTGAAATGTTTTTGCCTCACCTCCAATCTGTTTCTTTGCCAGTGAAAATAGTTTCTCCTTGGTCACCCTATTGGATCCCCTCATGATTTTGAAAACTTGTATTAAGTCTCCTCTTAACCTTCTCTACTCTAAGGAGAATAATCCTAGCTTCTCATAACTGAGTGCCCTATTCATCATCCAGGTAAATCTCCTTTGCACCATCTCCAATGCCTTGACATCCTTGCTAAAATGTGGTGCCTAAAACTGAACACAGTACTCTAGCTGAGGCCTAACTAGTGTTTTATAAAGGTTCATCAGAAGTTCCTGACTTTTCTATTTTATGTCCCTATTTATAAAGCTTTGTATTCCATATGCTTATTGAACAGCTTTATCTAACTGTCCCGCCACCTTCAAAGATTTACTTGTATGAACCCCCAAATTCTTCTGTTCCTTCACCCCCTTTAAGATACATACCATTTAGCTTATATTGCCTCTCCTCATTCTTCCTCCCAAAATGCATCATTGCATTTTTACCCAATAAACTTAATCTGCCATTGTCTGCCCATTTTACCAATCTGTCTATGTCCTCTTGGAGCCTGCTGCTGTCCTCCTCACCATGCACAACTTTCCCTAGCTTAGTTTTATTAATTAGGTGGGTCCGATCCCTAACTATTTAGTGCCTTGGGACATCTTCACGATGTGAAAGGTACTTTCCAAGTATAATTTTGTTTGTGTTGATTGTGTTGTAGAGTACAGGAAGACTCAGGGAACTAAAGGGATGCACAGTGATAAGTTTCTTGGAAAGAATGAACTGGAGTAGCTGACAAGAGAAACATCAATTATGATGACATTTTCTGTATATTTTTTCATAATTATTTATATCCCAATTCAATGCCTCACTCAGAAGAAGCGTCTGGATTTTCCATGTGTAAATGAGATGCATGAAAGGCTCAGCTTGGTTTGGATGCTTTTAATTGTGGTGATAGGTTTCTGCATGTGCCAGACACCCGGCTAACCAAATAAATAAAATATTTTATAAAGAATCAGCTACAGAGATATGGGGAAAGGGCAGTAATAACAAAATTACAGTTGTAAATTAGTCTTTCACATCAGGAGGACACCCCAGGGCACTGGACTGTCAGTGTTTCAGACCCAAGCTGGGGTCGGGATTGGGGAGGGTGGAAGGAAGGGAGGGCGGATTGGAAGGATGGGATTGAAATAACAACAACAACAAAATTGCATTTATATAGTGCCTTTCACGTCAGGAGGACGTCCCAAGGTGCTGAACAGTCAGGTTGGGACCTGAGCAAGTGGGAGGGGCAGGGTAGGGAGGAGGGGAGGGAGAGAGGTGGGAGGTCAGCAGAAGGCATGGTCGAAGAGTATCCTTCAGGATCCTTGACGGAGGCAAGGGAGGATGTGAGGCGAATGGACTGTGGGATGCAGTTCCAGAGTGTGGGGCAGAGAAGCTAAAAGCTCATCCACCGATGATAGGGCGGGTCGGGCGGGGGACATGGAGCAGACCGGAGCCCGCTGAACGGCGGAGGCGGGCAGGTTCATAGGGAGACAGCAGGTCAGAGAGATAGGAGGGGGCAAGGCCATGAATAGCCCTGAAAGTGAGCACGAGGATCTTGAATTCAGATGGATGGCTCTTGAACATACATAGGAACATAGGAATAAGGAAGAGTAGGCTATTCAGCCCCTCGAGCCTGCCCCACCATTCATAAAATCATGGCTGATCTTCTAATCTAACTCCTAACTTCTAATCTGCCCGCCTAATCCCATATCCCTTAATCTCTCTATCCATAAGAAATCTATCAATCTCAGGGAGGGAGGGAGCCAGCACGGACATTAAAGGCCAAGTAGCCTTCTTCAGTTCCAAAATATTATATGGTTGCAATTCAATTTGCTTGAATATCTGATATGTTTCGTATATAAACATGTAAGAGGTAGGATGTTGAGGCCAGTGATATTTTCTGGTTTATAAATGGAAACTGCCATTACAGATTTATTTCTTCTCAACTACTGTCTGTTCATATCTGATCTGTTCATATCTGCTCTGATCCACAGTAAGCTGGGTAGCAGTCACTGCTTAGAAACACAGCTGGTCTTGGGCTGAAACCATGAATCTTGATGGGAGACCAGAAAATAAATGCTCAAAATGAAATAATATCCTTTCCAGTAATTTTACCCATCGAATCTGAAGAAACGAGTGCTTAAGCATTTATTTTAATAATTAAATAAATAATATTCAATTTTCAGTTATCATGAGTAACCAATTAGTGTTGTTTTTATTGTGCAATTATTTGCAAAATATCAAATTTTCTACTTGATTTTCTTCCAAACATTCTTTTCAAAATATAACCGTTCTTTGTGAAACAGCCGTATGGTATGAATCTAATCATGTAAACGGCCCAATCTCCATTGCGATTTTGTTCTAATTAACATTCTGTGTTATATTATTTTCCCTTTTAAGATCTGCGGAGATACTTTCAAAATATTTAAACTAGGGTTTATGGACCAGAACGTTTTCATTGATACAATTGATACAATTTTACGGTATTGAAGAAAAACCCTGCTGTCAAATTAACCTAATTTTCATATGCATATTTTATCTGATTACTGTATTACAATATATTCAAGTTTATTCATAAAATTGATATAATTACAGAATGTGCAGATTTTTAAAAGAAATTGTGATATTGTCACGCTATATCCATCCAATGCCTGCCTTTTGCCTTTCAACTTCAAAAAGCAAAAATGTTATTAAATTGCTAGGATGCAAAGGCACAATGTTGTGGTCTCCAGCCACACAGAATAGGTAATTCCTAATTGCAGTGTCTGGTCTCTGGTGATTTTAATTAGAATGACAGCAGGGGAACTGAATAAATACAGGAAGAAAAATAACATTAATGGGAGAAAGAAAAGGTCAAACCAGATCATAGTACTGTAGATACGTTCAATGGGGAGGAACTAGACCCAGTACAGACACACACAACATTTTGCTCACTCACAGTAACATTACAGTAACATCACAGGATAAAGTATATCTGATAAAACGCTTTGCGATATCTTAATATTGTGATAAGGGACTGTATCAAATACAAGGATTACTGTTAATATTACAGACGCAATGAGTTGAATGATTTCCAATGGAGTAACCTTAACATAAGAATAGTCCATGCAGTAGAATGCTGAAACATAATAATAAATCTCAGCATCCCTGGACTAAGCTGAGAAGTTCAATAGCATTCTTACCCCCTAATTACTGTCCAGTGAGTTCTTTTGTAGCTTGGTTCATCCATGAAGAATGGCCTCCAGAACATTGTTGTGATTCCAATATGAGTCACAGCCTTTGGGAGAGCATAACTAAAGGAAACACCCAGAGCAGGAAAATGGAGGAAAGTGTTTTGTGCAGGGTGACATAACCCCCACCACCCCAGGGCCTGTATATCATCCTGATTGGTCATTTTTCTGTTGCTGTGAGCACTGCATAAGAGACCTCAAGAACCCTCATACTTTTCAATTCTGTATTGAAGCAAGCAGTCAATGGGCGATTCCTCTCTTAAACAGTAGGTGGTCTTGTGCAATAGCCTAGAGACACCAGGACACAAAAGCATTTCCAGTTAGGACTGACAAAAAATATATACATAAAAAAGTCAATATTTTTTGTCCTGCTGTTAGAACACACAGATATTGTGGCAAAACATTTCTAATATATAACAACAACAAAATTACATTTGTATAGCGCCTTTCACGTCCGGAGGACATCCTAAGGTTCTTGTTGACCCGGTTAACATTCTGAGAGATTTTCCTTGTTCACATTTTACCATTTTTAATCACTCCGATGGGACCGTCGAAAAGGAGGGTCTTGAGAGGGTGAGGCGGAGGGACTGCAGAATGGAGTTCCAGAGGTTGGCGCAGAGTGGCTGAAGGCTTGTCAGCCAATGGTGGGGCAGGTGGGTCAGGGTACGTGGAGCAGGCCGGAGCCTGCTGCGCAGAGGGGGCATGCAGGCTGGTAGGGTGTTAGGAGGTCACAGATGGAGGGTGGGGTGAGGCCGTGAAGGGCTTTCAATATCAGGACCAGGATCTTGAATTGGATTATTTGGCTGATGGGGAGCCAATGGAGTCGGGTGAGCATCAGGGAGATTGGATCACAAAACTTGGAGTGGTAGTGACACAGGCTGCAAAGTTCTGGACTATCTGCAACCTATGGAGGGAGGAATTGGGCGAACGAGCAGGGCATTGGCAAGTCGAGCCGGGATGTGATGAAGGCATGAATGAGGGTTTCAGTGGCCTTGGGGGTGAGGTAATGGCAGTGACGGGCAATATTGTGAAGGTGAGGGAAGCCAGAGTGGGTCATTGTTTGGATATGGGGGAGGAAAGACAGTTGAGGATCGAACAGAAACCTAGGTTCCTGACTAGTTTGGTGAGGTTGAGTGAGCAACCACGGAGGTTGATGCAGCCAGCGCCTAATGCCTGAAGGCGCTGGCGCGAGCCAATCAGATAGACTTCTGTCTTGTTGACATTCAACTGTAGAAAGTTAGCTCTCATCCAGGAATTGATATCTGACTGGCAGTCTGTCAAGAGTAGTAGTCCTGGAGTCCAGGGTAAAGGCAGACAGATAGAGTTGGGTGTCATCCGCACACATGTGGAAGTTGACCCCATGTCTGCGGATTATGTCACCTAGAGGGGGCACGTAGATGTTAAAAAGTAGGGGGCCAAGGACAGAGCCGTGGATGACAGTGAGGGGGCTGGAAGAGAAGCCGTTGGTGGCGACTAATTGGAGACGATGCGATAAATAGGAGTCGAACCAAGTGAGGGCAGGTCCGTGGAGATTGAGCTGGGAGGAGAGGCCGTGGTGAAGGATGGAGTGGATACAAAGATACATTTCATTCTCATCAAACAGTCCATTGTCCTGAGTGATGTATTGCAGAAAAAATATTCTCTTTTTAAAAAAAAATCCTCCTTCTTCCCCTTCTTCTCCTCTTATCTCTCTTCCTTTTCTTCCTCCCACTCTTCCCTTTCCTCTTCACCCCTCCTCCCCCTTAATATTTGTATACTGGTTATGAATTGAGTTTTGAGAGGGGCAGGAGAGAATAATTGAGGCACAATTCTGGAGAGAGGCAATAAGTATAAAGATTGTGGGTGTGCCAACAGGATGAAGGCAAGAATGATTAAGGAGCAATATCTGTGTGTCAAATGGAATGTTTGTAAAGAGAAAATGGCCAAACAAAGAGAAACAGGCTCGAAAAGTATAATGATAATAGGGGCAAAGAGCAGCAAGGACCAAGATTAGATGATCTTGCCTCCACCATTAGCTCCTCACTGACCCCTCGACCCTGCCAAAGATAATTGTTTTCCATTAGAGACAGTGGTAACATTTGTGCTCACAAATATTTCCACATATATACAAACATACCAAAATGCTAGTATTTTCAGTTCAATTGCAGATAATTCTAGAAATCAAACAAAGAATGTTTGCTACCATTCCCCACTATTGCATTCCTTTATTAATGGCTCAGGAACAATAATTTAAAAACCATGTCATCTTTTTATATCTGTCAGAATTTAAATCTACAGTAAATTACTGACATATTTTCAAATATTAACCAAGTCAGTCTACTGTTTTTCTTTTGATTTGATTCACATACAAACAACTCCATCAGGCAAATATTCCAATGCCATTGCTCCCACTACTGTAGGTCTAGTTTAAGATGTCAAAATGCAGCCAGAAAATTACAGGGAGAATAAAAACTATTTAAGGAATATTGTGGGATTCATATAAAGAAGGGCTTTATTTATTCAGGAATGAAAATGATGCTGCAGAATTGAATTAAGCTATCCATTATTTATCAATTGCAGACCAAGCACGGGAGCTGTGGCTCCAGTAATGGTTTACTTCACTGACGTTATGCAGAAGGCAATTGGAATGGTATCTGGAGATTTCTGGTTGTTGAGATCACAAAGCTCCAGTGTTCACTTTCACTTTCATAGGCTAATAAATAAGGGAAACAAAAAATGTTCCTTATAATCCTGTTCAGAAAATAACGTTAATCTCTCCTCATCTCTTTTTGTGACTGACTAACAATTGTCCCCGCAAGCAAATCCTTATTCCCTGTAAATAAGACACGTGTAGCAATCGAAGAAAAGTCAAATTTATTAAACAGTGGAGATATGCTTGGCTGCTCGGTTGGTAAATTTATTGGTGATCAGAGAGTTGCACAAATTATGTCGTTGAGTTGATTTATTGAAAATTTCAGATGTGATTTTTTCTCTAGTTTGTAAAATTCTCTAACTTTAAACAATTAATTGCTTACCAGTTTGATTATTATTATTATTTGTGGGTAGTGTTCACATACCAGTTTAATTAACAGGTAATCAGCACCTCTGTGTATTCAGTACGACATAGGTTCAATGCAAATTACTCTACATCCATTATAATTACTACAAGTAAACCTGCATAAGTCATATCAGTCAGGACCATAACATTTTATACGACTTATCTTACATAAGTCAGATTTTATACGACTACATTTAACAAATACATCTGTACAACATGTCCTTGTGTTCAGAAAAAGTGTACAATGAATGGCACAAGCAAACAGGTTTCTAAACAGAACTGTTTTAATAGAAAATGAACCTGTACAAAGAACTATTAACATGGCAACTGAGCACTATATCTGCAGTATTTTACCCATGCAGCCATTGAATGCAGTTGCAGAAAGACAAATTGGGAGATGATTTCCATTGGGATTTACATTATTTGGGACCAAGAAATTTAGCTGTATAACAGACTCGTGAAATCCAACTCATGCAACTAAATCAAAGTGGTTGTTAATAGGAAAAAGATTGGGACTTGGGTACATGTATAACTTGGATGAGTATATGACATATATAACGAGATGATTTATGCGAATTCACCTCTATTATGAAACAACAGTCTATTGTTTAAAGAATAACTTACTTAGATATTTGTTTCACAACCTAGATAGATGTTTCACAAGCATCCTGAAGTCATTACATGGTGGTATATAGTTCACTTCCATGTTCTTACAGTCCCCAGCCTTTATGGATCATACATTGATAGCAGACAAGTGGACAAATGAGTTCCAGGCCAGGTCTCTTGCTTGCGAGGTGAGTCCTCCAACCACTGAGCTACAGAACTCTGCATGGGGTAAGTCAAACAACTGAAACCAAGAAGAACCACGCATAATAAGAGAAATCACACATACAGCAAACATAAGCAAAATAGTGCTACATTAAATAAATGAATAAGCTGCACATTGCACAGAAAATTGGTAAAACAAATTTTATTTTTTTAATGCTAAACAAAACATAGCAGAAAAACTAGAATTTTTTAAAGCAGCTTATAAATTAAATAACCTTACACGATACTGTTGCCATGGCATAATAATAATATTTTGTGGGCAAACCATGGCAGCCAATTGCGCACAGCGGTGTCCCACAACAGCCGTCGATTGTTTTTCAAAGTATTGTTGCCCCCAAGAAGCGATCCATCTATCGACTAACAAACGGGTTCCTACTTACTGCTAGGTAAATAATGGCATATGGAGTGAGAAAACCTGCTAAACTTTTAGCTAAATGAACCTGGGTCCTCTCGCTTGCAAGGCGAGTGCTTTAATCAATAATCTACAGGATTCCATGTCTTGAATTTGACTTTTCTCTTTATGCCGTTCAGAAATAAATTCTGCATTACTGGACATTTAATTCAATTTCCTGCGTTTTCCTTCAGGGCAGGCTCTGCATCAGCTGCTGGCCGCTTGTTCTACCAGCTCTTCAATAAGCCCCTTTGTACGCCTACTTTGTGCAGTATACAGTAGGCCAATATAATGTTAACTACCATGGCTGGGATATCCTGTAAGGCATGTCCTGATCAGGTCAGATAACAAAAAGTTACTGCTTAACTATATTAATCTATTAATGTATTAAAAAGGAAACTGTCCAATATATGAGGGAACAAGAAAAATAGAGTGTGGGGGAGGGGAGCAGTTGGGCCAAATGGCTTGTTTTCATGCTGTAATATTTTAAGTATGGAGTCCTGTAGCTCAGTAACTCCTCATAAGCGAGAGACCTGGATTCGATACCTGGCAGGGCAAAACATTGGGCAAGTTTCCTTATTCCACATATCTCTGTTTACCTAGCAGTACGTAGGAACCCAGTTGTTAGTTGATTGATGGATTGCTTTTCTTGCAGCAACAATTTCTTCAAAAAATCAAATTTAAATAATAATAAATTGGTCACTCTTTGTGATTCACTCATGATTCTTTGTGGGTCACTGCTGTGCACAATTGGCTACTCGGTTTGGCTGCAAAATATTCAGTGAATTTGGTTTGCAGTACAGATGTTTTGAATGCGTGATAAGGAGCTATATCAAATGCAAGGATTATTATTATCATTTTTATTTCTCACAGTAGTGGTGCTACTCATGTAACAGCCAGTAGGATATTAGGAACTGCTGCTAATGCTCTCAGGGTTAAGACTGTTTCAGGTGATAATAACAAAGGAAGGATGTTTTTAAAGCCAAATTATTCAAAATTTGAAGGAAATATAGGTACCTCGCCCCAACCGCGCTTTTTTCTTCCGCTAATTTCACTTATCCACGGTTGGCTCGCTGCGACAACCCTTGCTAACCACGGCAATGGGTTTTGCTTATCCACAGGTTTTAACACTAACACTAGTGTTTGGTGCTCGGACCCAGTTGCATCAACCAGCCACGCTAGGACCCAGTTGCGATGTCGCAATCAACCAGCGATGATGTCGCTTCTCTCTTAGGATTTAAGGTAAATAACATGAATTTATTGTCGCTTCTCCGCATCCTCCCCCATTCAGTGTCACCCACCACACCACCTTCTCCACTTCCTCCACTAGCAGCCAATGCTCCCAAACTTACTCCCCCTATCCCCATGTTTCCCATAGGGCCCTGTATTTTCCAACCACGGTTTTTACCAACCACGGAGGTTTTCAGCAACATATCCCCCACGGTTGGGGAGGGATACCTGTACTACTTTTAAATTTGGAATTAAAATTTATTTCAAAATAAAGTCAAAGACGGTTCTCATCTCAGAAAATGATGATCTGGATTTTGAAGTTGAATATCTTGACATTGTAGTAAAGTCTACATTTTGGTCTGATTACATGATCTGATTAGAGTACAGCCTTAGTATGCAAAGCAATTGCTAATAGATTCAACAACAATTACCGGCAGTTTTATTCAGTAACTTCTGTTTCCTTTGTCAAAACTGTGCTTGTATTGGTTCATTAAAGTCCCCCAGAAATGCTAAACCTTTCCATATTAAACCAACAGGAACAAGCCTTTAAATGTCTCTGAGCAGATGAAACACTGCACAAGCTGACAAAATATGACAAGTTGGAAAAGAAATGACTCCTATGAAGGTGCCACCTACCACTGGCTATTACATATTATTGTACAGTAAATAATTTGGACTCAGAATATTTCTCTTCGCAGACAGTGATAAACAGTTGGAACAGTTTAACAGGAGAGAACACAATACTGTACTACACTTGTTTAAGAAACACTTTGTTACTTTACATCCCCATCTTGATCATAATGGAAAATCACCAAAACAAATATAGAAGTTAAAAGTATAAGAGTAGAAAAGATGCCATTTGGTAATTGGTTAACCTGTCAGCCTTCAAATCAGGCTAGATAGGTACAAGCTGTGCTCAATTGGTAGCACCCTCACCTCTGAGTCAATAGACCGTGGATTGAAGCCCACGTCTGGAGTTTGAACTCACATTCCAGGTTAACATTCCAAAGCAGTCCCAGTGTCAGTGGTGCCATTCTTCACCAGATATTAAACTAAGATTCTGTCACCCTTAGTCTCAGATAGATCTTTAAAAATGCACTATTCAGTGACTTACTGTAGAGGTGTGCATCGTTCTCTGAAAACAGTTTGCGACTTCCATAAATTCACCACGCTCACAGACATTGTTTATAGGTTCGATTCCCAGCCAGGGCGAAACCTTGGGCAAGTTTTCTTACTCCACATGCCTAAAGATAATCCCTCAAAAAAAGAACAATAATAATTTGGTCACTCAATCTACAACTGTTCATGGGACACTGTTGTGCGCAATTGGCTGCCACGTTTCGCCCACAAATATACAGTTCAATTCACTTCATAGTATATTCTGTAGAACACTTTGAGACATCCAGAAGAAGTGAAAAGGGCTATATCAAATGCAAGGATTATTATTATTATTATTATTATTCGGAAAAGGAAGGGAATTTCTCTCGTTGACTTGGCCAACAATTCCCATTACTGTGGGCAAATTGACTGAAGCACTCACCTATAATATATTCAGTGACTACACTTTGCAGTAAATCATGTGAAGTGCTTTGAGTCATCCTCCTAACATGGTAAATTTCGGTATCAACTGTAAGGATTATTGTTTAAGGATATTAATTGAGCAAATCCAAAACCAGTCAGTTACACTTCCTGTATGTGTATTGATCCAAGAGACTCTATGCATCCAGGACATTATGCATGTGCCAGTACGGGCCTCAACTATTCTGCCATAATAATTGAACTGAAAAACAAAATGAAAATATAAGCAAATGTTTCATAAAACACTCCAACCATGCAAAATATAAAAAAAGATTAATTAGTTCCATTAGACTCTAATGCTCTCCACAGCATTCCTTAGTTTACTCCACTCTGTTCGTATCTCATTCAATTGCTTCTTGAGTTTATGTATTTTATTCCACAATGCAACTATTTCATGGATTGAAATTGCTGTCACCTGAAAGATTTATTACCTAAGGTTCATAAAAGAAAGATTACTTTGGAACCAATTATGAAAGAATCATGGTCAATAAATGCATTCATCTCAGCATAAAGTGGTGTGGAGGGAGGTTCTCCTGTATAAGAATGTAAAGTCAGGAATGGCAGTCAATGTTCACAATTTATCATGTCTTTAAGAATGGTATTTTGATTATTCTCACAAGATGGGAGTGTGGCAGGATCGTAAACCAACTAATCATAATTCAGTTTAAAGTACTGTACTGAATGTTACATAACATATTTCACTTCCCCTAGCCAGTATGCCTTAGTGCACATTAATGGCAAATCATAACCTATTGGGAATACACACTTCTCAGAGAAGCTGTACTAGACAACAACAACAACAACAACCGTTCACATTGGGAGGATATCCCAAGACACTGAACAGTTGTAGATCAGGACCTGAGAATTGGAAGGGCAGGGATGAGGTAGGTGGGCAGCTGAAGACACGGTCAAAGAGGGTCTTGATTCATGCATTGAAGGAATGGACAGGTTGACAGGGAGTCAGCAGATCAGAGATATAGGGGGAGGCAAGGCTGTGGAGGGCCTTAAAAGTGAGGACAAGGATCTTGAATTCTATTCTCTGAGGGATGGGGAGTCAGTGGAGCTGGGGTAGAATACTAGTGATGGTGTCTTTAAGGATACAGGTGACGGAGCCTGGCACTGGAGAGGACACAAGCAGCAAAGTTCTGGATGATTTACAGCTTATGGAAGGAAGAGTTGGGGAGGACAACATGGAGCAAATTGCCTTAATTGAGCCTTGAGGTGATGTGAATGTGTGTATGAGGGCTTCGGCGGCCTGAAGGATGAGGCAAAGGCAGAGCTGGGCAATGTTGTGGAGGTGGGGGAAGGCAGAGCAGGTCATGACAGGGATATGGAGAAGAAAGGACAGTTGTGGGTCGAACAACACACCTACGTTCCTGACTGACTTGGTAAGGGGGAGTGTGCATCCTTGGATGTTGATGTTTCCACTGCCTGAGGTGCGAATGTGGCAACATCAGGTTGGAGGCAGAGAGATAGAGTTGGGTGTGATCCATGTACATGTGGAAGTTGACTCCATGACTGGATGATGTCACCAAGCGGGAGCATGTAGCGGTTGTAAAGAAGGAAACGCAGGACAGAACTCTGAGGAACACTGCACAAGATTATGCGGAGGCTAGAAGAGAAACCACTGGCAGTGACAAATTGGAAATGGTGTGGGAGATAAGACCTGAACCATTCAACAACAAGAAAATTACATTTTTATAGTGCCTTTCACTTCGGGAGTTATGTCTGGAAGGACAGAATCTTGAAGTTTAGGTGAGAGGATAGGCGGTGGAGGAGGTTGGAGTGGCCCAGGGGATTGAAGGCAGAAGCGAGGTCGAGGACGAGGAGGCAGAAGGAGCCCTGGTCACAGGTGGACAGGATATCATTTGTGACCTTGACCAAAGTTTCCGAGCTGTGAGCAGCATGGAAACCCAATTGGAGAGCCTCACAAAGAGAGTGGGAGGAGAGGAAGGTGCAAAGCTGAGAAGTAACAATTCTCTCAAGGGCCTTGGAAAGAAAAGGGAGGAAGAAGAAATTGACAGGCATTCAACAAACCTGCTGAAGTCATTTGGGTGTTTGTGATGTCTGGGTTGAAGTAGCCTGAAGCTAAGTAAAATATTTACTGAGAAATGGATTAATAACCAGAAGAAGATGAACAACTTAAGCAGACTGTAACATTTTAATTCCATCAATGCTGGTAATAGTTAGCGACTGTTCTCACAGATGCAATTTTCTCCCCAGGGATATTGGAAGCTATACTTTTTTCCTATCAGACATTGATGTGTATGTAATCTCCACAGATTAACAATTATGTGGTCACATGTCAAACTCCCAATCCTTTCTGAATAGCAGACATCACCACATAGGCCTAAGGCCTGAAATTCCAAAACAATTTAAAGTTAAAATTCAAGGTTACATAGAATTGTGAAACATGTTTAAATTCAGGCATAATTTGGAAGCTGGTTTCTTTTACAACCACCACTCACTTTTGTGGAATTCTACGCAGACAATAACATGCCCTGCCACTGTTTGGTAGGACAAGGAGTTTTTAATGTGATTATCACCATTGGTCTGAATTTAAATTAGGCTGGTGAAAGAGGATTGAAGGATTTCTACCATTGGCAGGAATGATTTAATGCTCCACTACTCATTTGCTAACATTGAATGTTCAGAAGCTGTGAGTGAAACCAGACTGTTCTGACAAAAGGTCATTGACCTGAAACATTAACTCACTTCCCAGCGACTTCTGTTTTTATTTCAGATTTCTAGCATCTGTAGTATTTCGCCTTTTGTCCATTCTTCTGGAGTTTGTTCTGTTGTCAAGGAAAAGTTTTAACAATATGTTTTAACTGCATTTTTTGTCCATGTGAGGTAATTATCACAGTACCTTTCTTCATTCTGATATTCCATTGGCAGGAATGTTACCTTGGAACCAGCTCACTCTCCCTTACCTCTTGAGGATAGTCACTAGTTTCTCACTTAACAAACTTGTTATGAGATAAAACTTTTTTAAAAAATCCTTTGTGCAGCTCCCTCAATGGAGAGAAAAATTAGGCATCTGATAATTATCAAATTGACCCAAAATACAGTCAACAACACAACAACAACAACTTGCCCTTATATAGCGCTCTCCATGCCAGGTAGTGTCTCAGAGCACTTGAATAATAATGAAACGCATACATCACCTCACGGCTGGACTACGGAAACTCTCTCCTCGTCGGCCTCCGCAGTTCCTCCATTCACAGGCTGCAGGTCATCCAAAACTCTGCAGCCCATGTACTATCCCGCACCCGCCTCTGCGACCACATAACCCCCACCCTCGCCCGTCTCCACTGGCTCCCCATCCTCCAGAGGATCGAGTTCAAGATCCTCGTCCTCACCTACAAGGCCTTACACGGCCTTGCCCCGCCCTATTTAACCGATCTACTCTCCCCCTACACGCCCACCCGGACCCTCCGTTCAACAGGACGTGGCCTGCTCCAAGCCCCCCGCCCGAACCGCCCCACCATCGGAGGCCGGGCCTTCAGTTTCTCCGCTCCCACCCTATGGAATGCCATCCCTCAATCCCTCCGTTTTGTTTCTTCCCTTTCCTCTTTCAAGGCCGGTTTGAAGACTTTCCTCTTCGATCGTGCCTTTTGTTCCACCCCGAACTCTTTTACCTCCCCTTCGTGTTTCACCCCTTCCCAAACACTCCCCTCTCAGCTCGGGTCACACGCCTCCTGTTCAGCGCCTTGGGACGTCCTCCCGACGTGAAAGGCGCTCTATAAATGTAATATGTTGTTGTTGTTGTTGAAACAATAGTTATTGCTGACTTTGAAGGTGAAACATTCCTCTCTATCTGAGGCCATGGATAATTATCACCACAGTTTCCCCTCAAACAACAGTAATAATCTTTACATGCCTTTCACATCGGGGCATCTCAAAGTAAGTCACAGTTTTTACTGTAAAATAATTTCTGTATTTTGCGGGCAAATGTTTCCACACAGCACCACCCTTATATGGTCTCTTCCTTCAGCCATTAACACTGTTGCTGCATTCACATAGTGCCACCAAGTGGTGTAATAATAATCCTTACATTTGATATACAACAACAAAATTACATTTATAAAGCACATTGTCACGTCTTTGAGACAATGTAGCCCTTTGAGTTTTGCGAGGCAAAGTTTTAAACAAAATACTATGGTTTGCTTCATTTTTAATCTCTTGTTTGAGACTACACAATTTCCCAATTTATGAGGTGTGTAAATTGAATGTTGGAAGAACTCTGGCACTCCTCTTGAACTTCTTAGTGAACGCTGGACATGATTTTCCTTTCTGATTTATCCTTTCCTCTTTCTTGGGAAGAAAGTTGAGTTCACTCATATTCCGTTCCAGGGCTCATGAGTGAGTTCCGGAATTTATTCTATAACATTAAAAATTAAATGTTAAAAAGTGAAATCCCTCATTCATTTCTTGGCTGTTTATGGGACTTTGCTGTACATAAATTGGCGACAGCATTTCCTCATTAATAAGCATATTGTTAATAATAATTTTTACATTCGGTATAGAACCTTTCACATCGGGAGGACATTTCTGGATTTAATATAAAGTGGAGCATCTGTGTATTTTGTGGTTCTCGTCACATGAGGCAAAGCACAAGGGAATTTCCTTTTCCGTCTCTTACTGCCATTATTAGTGTATGTTTAAATCACCACAAGAGAAAACTACAGTTCTCCTTTACAATTTTCTTTCAGCTCTATTTTGATCTACCTACATCCTTCCTGGTATCTGCTTGAGGTTATAGATTGTACTGCACAGATCGTTAACTACCAGAGCAAGTGTATTCTCTCCCACTGCTATAAAGAGAGGAAGAATTCTACTCTTGTGTAGCAAGTTTTTTTTTAAAAAGAAATGATCGTTTGCAGCCATCAACTTCGCCAACACGTTGTGGTTGTACTGCATCGCTGAGTCAAAAATTGAAGTATATTGAAACACTGACACATTGACAGGAAACAGTTCATGCCCATGTTCTGATCTCCGCTGGTGACAGACACTCCATGGTGAGAAAAATAATCTGCAACCTGCTTATTGAGCAATTCACACACCTGCTGGCAGCTGGTTATAGTCTGGCAATGGCAGAGACTGAGGAGCAGTCCTATGGCCTCTCTACATCATACCAGCTGGGGAAACAACACAAGGGAAACACTAGATTAAAAGTCACTAACAATAAAATAATGATAATTTGCTAAAAAATTGCAATTTTGTGTTGCTTATTTAACTAAGACACTAGTTGCATAGAAAATGAGAACTCCTCGTATGCCACGTTATCTTTTTTAAAATTATCATTTCAAACAAATATATTTTGGGAGTACAACTACTTGCTTATTTTGTGTGCCAATGAATATAGTCAAAGTAGAAAAAAAAACTTTAGAATGAAACAGCAGAATTTTCTTTCAATAAATTTTCTTTGAAACTGAACAATTGGACTTCAACAGAATTTAGTGACAGTGTTTTTGCTCATTCCCAAGTTGTGGGAGACATTTACTGTCTAATTACCCTGGAAAAGTGATATTGACATATTTAAATCACTTCAGTCTTTGCAGGGACGATTCTTCCATCATGGTACGAGGGAAAGAGCATTAAAAATATTGAGCTTCTACCATTGTTACCACTGGATGGCACTGTAAGCTTTCCTTGGGACATAAAACATTAAGAACATAAGAACATAAGAATTAGGAGCAGGAGTAGACCATTCGGCTCTCGAGCCTGCCCCGCCATTCAATAAGATCATGGCTGATCTATTCTAACTCCATCTACCCGCCTTATCCCCATATCCCTTAATCCCTTTATCCACAAGAAATCTATCAATCTCAGTCTTGAATATGTTCAATGACTGAATCTACAGCCCTTTGGGGTAGAGAATTCCATAAATTCGCTACTGTCTGAGTGAAGAAGTTTTTTCTCAACTCAGTGCAAAAGGGCTGACCCCTAATTTTAAGACTGTGACCCCTGGTTATAGTTTCCCCAACCAGGGGAAACAGTCTCCCACTATCTACTCTGTCCTGCCCTTTAATAATCTTATAGGTTTCTATAAGATCACCTCTAATTCTTCTATATTCGAGAGAATATAGGCCTAGATTTTTGCTCAACCTATCCTCATAGCTCATTCCCCTCATCCCAGGTACCAACCTAGTGAATCTACGCTGTACCCCCTCCGAGGCAAGTACATCCTTTCTTAGATAAGGAGACCAAACTGCACACAATATTCCAGGTGCAGCCTCATTGGGGCCCTATACAGCTGCAGCAAGACTTCCCTACTCTTATAATTTAACCCTTTTATAATGAATGCCAGCATACCGTTCGTTAGCCTTCCTAATTGCTTGCTGTTACCCGCAGACTAACCTTTTGAGACTGGTATACACGGACACCCAAGTCCCTCTGAACGCTAACACTATTTAGTCTCTCCCCTTCTTAAAAATAATCTGATCTACTGTTTTTGCCATCTAGGTGGATGACTTCACACTTCCCTACATTATATTTCATCTGCCACCTACTTGCCCACTCGCCTAGCCTCTCTATATCGCGCTGCATTTTTAAAATGTCGTCTTTCTTGTTTACTCTCCCTCCTAATTTAGTTTTCCACGAATTTGGATATTTTAAGTTCAATGTCCTCGTCCAGATCATTGATGTAGATTGTAAATTGTAAATTAAACACACAATAAAATATTGACACAGTATAGTTTTGTATCCTGTGGCAGAGCCATGTTTGTAACGGGGGCATGGGCATTTGTGGATACACCGTATGGTCACTCTCCGTGCTGCCTCATAACTCCTACTCCCGCACTATTTCCGTCACTCTCTGCACTGTGCAAATTGAATGCCACCTTCACACACAAAATCACAATCACACAACTTTGCTTTCATTCAGTGGAGAACATAGAGCCGTTTATTTGCTGTGAAAGGTGCTATATCAAATTCAATTATTAATAGAGTGTAGTGACCATACTTTGTAGGTGTAACTATTGATCACCAGTACTAATGTAGTGCAGTGTGTGCACTTAACAGCATAATTGAATGTTTAATTTTCCGTGGACTAACTTTAGAATCCTTGCATGGCAACGTTGCCATCTAGTGCACTGTTCAGTCAATGCGGCTAATATGTTGCACCAAATTTGAATTGAGAAACACAAATTAGCAATGTTTTGCAATTTTCCCAAATTATAAAAAAATTACAACTGATACACAAAATATATAGGGTCACAAGTGAAAGCTTCCAAAATGTACATAATTTCAGCAACAGCTTAAAATGAAACCAGATGAACTAACCACAGTATATTGCTTACCCTCTTCAATCCTATAATTGGGACTTTGTCCATCCCAGTAGTTCTAGTTCTGGCAAAGGGACCAATGACATCTGAAATAATAAGTTATGTTTCTTTTTCAGTTGCTGATTTCCCTGCTATAGACTTCCAGTGTTTTCTACTTTGATTGGTCTGATCCTAGAAATTATGCAATTGATTTTTTAAAAATTATTTGGGGTTTTTTAAAAAAGAGAACTGAAGTAGTTTGTGTGCAAATGCATAATGAAAAAAAGAGTAAAATTAGTGGTCATGACACTGAATCCTGTGGGTAGGAACATCTGCTGTAGATGATGTGTGAAAAATTGGAAATGATATGAGTTAATCATGCAAAATAATTAGAACTGAGTTAATCCCAGTGGGACTGAGGTGCACATTAATTACAATTGCACCTAAGATAAAAGGTCATTTCTGTTTTCATCAAGGAGCAGCTGGAATCAGTGACTGTATGGAGTGCCCAATTAGAAGCTTTTTGAAGAGCATAACATGTCTTTGATATCAAAATTAGCCAAATTACCATGAGGCACAAAAGAAATGTGGAGTCCTATAGAGTTTTGGATAGAGCACTTGCCTCACAAGGAAGCAGGCCCAGGTTCGATTCTTGGGTTGGGCAAAATCTTAGGCAAGTTTCCTTCCTCTATACCTCTCTGTTTAACATGCAGTAAGTCGGAAACCAGTTGTTTGTCAATTGGCGGATTGCTTTCCGGGGGGGGGAAATAATCCCTTCAATGAAAAAAAATTATAATAATACAGTAATAATTTGCTCACTCCATCCACGACTGTTGGGGATCACTCCTGAGCCAATTGGCTGCCTCATTTCACCAACAAAATCTACAGTCGATTCAGTTTACTGTATATTCTGTGAAGTGCTTTAAGGTTCTCAACAACATGATAAAGCACTATAGCAAATGCATAGATTGTTATTACTGTATTATGAGGAATAGGTGATTTAGGTGATCTTTTAATCTTGACTATCATTTTTAATTATTGTTCATTAATCAAAGGGGAATTCTCCCATTGGGTTCTGACTGCTCAGAATAAAATGGGAAAATATTAAAGCCTCCAAAAATTCAGATGTTTAAAATCTGTAACATGAACTTTTGTGTGAACGTTTCAGTAGGATTTTCTTCCGTTAACCTAAATTTGTCATGCAATAGGAATGCATTTGTAATCAATGCACAGTCACACTTCAACATTTTAATAGCACTTAATGAAGAATACAGATGTTCCCAAGTAATTTTGCAAGGTTGAGAAACAGTTGTTGCCCAGCAACAAGTTGTGGTTCTGAATAAAGAATGGAAGAACAGGAAAATGCACTGTTTTGGAACCTTTTTTTGCCTTTTTTTTTGAAGTATTAGCCACAGGTTGGTTCATTAGGCCAGGGCCTAATTATCAGAGCACTAGCTTGCAGGATTAACAGGAGTTGAGTGGGATGAATATTGTTTCACTGGGGACAGGGTCGCCTCCCAATCAGCTCCTGATATCCTTGCAAGCAAATGTCTTAAAGATAAGGTGGTACAAACGTGACCAGTAAAAGGAAAGCTTGGCCAACAGTAAGCGATTCGTTTTTAGCTGGTGAGTACCCCAACGCACACTGAGGGGTCCTCAAGCTTTGGCTCTTACTATTTGGAATTGGGTAAGCAGGATGCATCCCTCCATTCTATCCCTATAAATATCTTGGTAATTTCCTTAGGCTGAAGACTCGCCTGCCAATGGTGGGTGGGTCAGGGAACATGAAGCAGACCGGAGTCCGCTGAGTGGAGGGAGCAGACAGGTTGTTAGGGGCTTAGTAGGTTAGCAGACGTAGAGTAGGTCAAGGCCATGGAGGGCTTCAAAGGTGAGGCCCAGGATCTCTTGAATTGAATCGTCTGAATGATGGGAAGCCAGTGGAGTCAGGCGAGAATGGGGGTGATAGGGTCGTGAAGCTTGGTGTGGAAGAGGGCACGGGCTGCAGAGTTCTGAATGATCTGCAGCCTATGCAGGGAGGAGTTGGGAAGGCCAACAAGCAGGGTGTTCGTCCAGCCTGGACATGATCAAGGCATGAATGAGAGTTTCAGCAGCCTGAGGGGTGAGATAGTGGCGGAGTAGGGTAATGTTGCGGCAGTGAGGTAAAGCAGAGTGGGTCATGGCATCGATGTGGGGGAGAAAAGACAGTTCAGGATCGAACAAGACACCTAGATTCTAGACTGGCTTTGCAAGCTGGAATGTGCATCCATGGAGGTTGATGCTGCCAGTGCCTGAGGTGCGGAGGCGCTGGCGCAAGCCAATCAGGAGTGCCTCATTCTGGTTGACATTTAACTGTAGAAAGTTAGTTCTCATCCAGAACTTGATGTCCGACAGGCAGTCTGTCAGGACAGTATTGGTCCTGGAGTTGAGGGTGATGGTCGAAAGATAGAATTGGCTATCATCCGCATATATGTGGTATAAGTTGACCCCAAGTCTGCGGATGATGTCACCAAGGGGGAGCATATAGATATGATGGTGCATGGGCTCAAGGAGAAGCCGTTGGTGGTGACACAGTGGGAGAGGTAAGAGTCGAACCAAATAAGGCCATGTCCAGGTAGATTGAGCTGAGAGAGGTGGTGTAAGATGATGGCGTGGTCAACAGTGTCGAAGGCAGCAGAGAGGTCAAGGAGGACAAGGAGCAGAGAGAGCCCTGATAGCAGATTTTTAGAATATGATTCAACACTTTGACCAGGCCTGTTTCCACACTGTGGGCAGCACAGAAGCCAGATTGGAGGTGTTCAAAGATGGAATGGCGAGAAAGAGAAGAGGGAAGCTGAGATGCACCAACTCGTTCATTCCAGGGCCTTGGATTGAATGGAAGGTTGGAGATGGGACGGTAATTGAAGAATAGGGGTGGGTCCAAGGAAGATTTTTTTTCAGGATTGTGGGAGATGACAGCTGTGTTAGGGCAGTGGGAATGAGTGCCAGTGGATAAGTAAAGGTTGATGATATCAGTTAGGAAAGGAGCCAGGAGGTGGAGCTGGGAGATAAGGAGAGAGGTGGGGATGGAGAGGTGGAGATTTAAGGAAAACTAGCTGAAAGAGGGATGGTAGAAAGCAGAATAGAGGTAAGTTTCTCAGAATAAAGATGTAGTGAGTCGTATTGCCTAGGAGTCTATGTTAATGACACAAAATTAGGAACAGGACAAATTGTGACAAGGATTGTGAGAGATTGCAGAACGATATGGTTAATGAGCAAGAGCATATAGATGGGAAATGTAGTTTAATGTAAAAATGGGGACTACTGCATTTGGTAATAAGAAAAGGGGAAATACACTGAAAAATGTAGGAATTGTAAAAGGAGCAACAACAATGTTACATTTATAGAACATATTTTACATTGAGAGGGCATCCCAAGGTGCTGAACAGTCAGGGGTTAGGTCGCAAGTATGGGGGAGGGACAGGGTGGTGGGGTGGGGGAGAGGGAGAGAGGTGGGAGGGGGCAGAAGGCAAGATCAAAAACGAGGGTCTTGAGACCAGCTTTGAAGGAGGCAAGGGAGGAAGCGAGGTGAAGGGACTGTGGTATAGAGTTTCCAGAGTGTGGGGGCAGAGAGGCTGAAAGTCCGTCCACTGATGATAGCGAGGTTCGGGTGGGAGACTAGACCAGACCGGAGCCCGCTGAATGGAGGGGGCAGGCAGGTTGATAGGGACTCAGCAGGTCAAAGAGATAGGAGGGGGCAAGGCCGTGGATGGCCCTTAAATTGAGGACGAGGATCTTGAATTCAATCCTCTGGGGGATGGGGAGCCAATGGAGCCGGGTGAGGGTAGGAGTGATGTGGTCGCAGAGCTTGGTGCAAGAGAGGACATGAGCTGCAGAGTTCTGAATGATCTGCAGCTTATGAAGGAAAAAGCCCGGCGAGGAGGGAGCTTCCATAAGAGAGGAATGGTTAGGAAAAGTAGCTTCACTTTACAGCTTTTTCTACAATGGAAATTCAGCATTATTGCACAAAGCGCTCAAGATGGGATTTTCAGAATTTTGAAAGTTCACTTGTCATGGAGAATTGCCAAATCACAGAAGATTAATTCCTGTTTTTTATTCTCTTTGAAGTTGTGATTCTTTTTCCAGTTTTCTTTAGTTTATTTCCCTAACTATGTTTTGATTACCTCAGTCAATGTATTACTTGTTTGAAACAAACGCGCTTCACAAAAAGTCTATTACTGGATCATTGATAAGTATATTGGACATAATACAGTAACAGGGATTTAAGGTTTACTGTACATCCATCAGCAGTGCTCAAGCATTGATTATTTAAGTCCAATGGTAAGTTTTTCTCTTTTCCATGTATCCATAGACACAACAGAGATTACTGTATACTCATTGATAAATTACAATTGTATAGAATCACAACAGTATTCAATAAATTCACATGGAGTTGTGTAGCTCAGTGGGTAGAGCACTAGCCTTGCAAGCAAGAGACCTGGGTTTGATTACAGGCAGGGCAAAACCTTGGGCAAGTTTCCTTACCTTGTGGGACACTACAGTGTGCAATTGGCTGTCACGTTTCACCCACAATTCGCCCACAATTCACTTTACAGTATATTCTGTGAAGCACTTTGAGACGTCTGGAAGATGTGAAAAGCACTATATTAAAGGATTATTATTATTATTAGCTAAGCCTACTATAAAATTGATCAAATATAACTCCAGATTTGCCTCATTATGCCCATGATGTGAATTAGTTGCTGTGAACTAATCAATATACAGTTTTGTTTGATATATTTCACAGATGTATCTTTTTGTGCTTAAAATAGTTGTAATGCAGTTTTATGTGTATATTTTTTCCATTCATAACAATTATTTATGAATTAATCGACGGCAACTATCTTAAATGGAAGAACAAGAAGGTATTTGAACAGAATACTATAGGAAATGCCAACACTATCAAAGGCTCTTGTATGTTTCTCCAGACATGTCACTTGCGAGAGTGGCACTTACATTTTAACAGTTACAATTAAAGCTGGTGCATTCCATGGCAATTAATCTGGCTAGAAGGCTTTTGTAATGCATTGTGGTCCCTTTCAAACAGTTTTACACTGGGAATGTTTACCGAGAGAATGTTTTAGCTAATATAATTAAATCCCAGAAGATCATATATTTATTTTTACATAGTATTTTGAATCAGTTTGAAATCAGCCCATGGCTTCAAAAGCTTTCTTGTGTGTGCTTTGACTGACAAATTCATTTTGGGTTGCATTTGAGTGAAAATAAAGTGGATCAAATAGTTTTTGTTTTGTTTAATTTAGAATAAATCAAATGCATTCTTATATGATTATCTTGCCTTTACCAGGAATATATTTTACCTCATGGTAAATTTATTTAAGTTAATAAACTAGGCATTCACCATGTTATTTGGAGGAGATCGCTGAACCAGTGAACCTACTCAAAAAGTTTCTCCCAGTTCCTGGTCAACAATACCACGATAAAATTGATCATTCACTTCATGGCTATTTGAGAGATATTGCTGTATGCAAATTGGCTGACACATTTGTGTACAAAGTACAGTTCCTAGATGTTACAGTCGTGGAGCTCCTATGGTTTAGTGGTTACAGCACTTGTCTTGCAAGCTGGGGAGACCAAGTTGAGGAGACTTGTGTTCGAATCCAGGCAGGTCAGGGCGAAACCTTGGGCAAGTTTCCTTACTTCACACGCCTAATAATAATCCGTCCAAAAAAAACACAATAATAAAATTGATCATTTGAATCCATGACTGTTTGTGGGACATTGCTGTGCAGAATTGGCTGCTGCGATTCGCCCACAAATATACAGTCAATTCACTTTACAGTATATTCTGTGAAGCTCTTTGGGACGTCGATAAGATGTGAAAAGCATTATATCAAAAGCAAGGATTATTATTTATTATAAATCTCTTGAAGTACTTTAAAACGTCATCCTAAAGCAAAAGGTGTTATTACAAATGCTAGGATTATTGTAATAGACTTATAATAACTTAACATTTTCTCTTTGCCTGTATATCCATTTAAATGGATTTATCCTGCACTGCAGAGTCTCCAGTACAGCTGAACATAATAAGATTATATTTATGCATGAAGGACATTAGATTTTGGAAATGTGTTACAGCACATTTACTTCCAGAAGTGAAGTCAATGGCCATCCAATTCCCATTACATATTTCATAGCAACCATACTTAAAGGGTTTTTAAATTGTTAATTTAAAAAATTGAGCTGTCCGTTAACCACACAGACCAAGGCAATGACGCCATTTCATCCCTCAGCTACCAAGGCAAAATAAAATAAAAGAATTCACGGTTAATTGAGTTATAGCCACAGTGGTATGTAATCAGAACTTGCCAAATAAATATTTTGTCCACAAATAGTATTGCATACAAATGAGCTCACGAGAAGGGAATGAATATCAAAGTCTGTGAACTTATAAAGTAAATTCTTGTTACAATGCCCAGTTAAGAATAGCTGCAGTACCATTCTTAATGAAAACATCAATAACATGTAGATTAGATTCAACTTTAAATACTGCTTAGCAAAGATCTCATCAATCATAACATAAATAGATGATGGACCTTATAGCACTCAATAAACATACTGTAATTTGCCATTTCTAAAATTCAACAAAAGCATTTCCTTGTCTTTCCATTTACACACTGGGCTGAAAATTGTGATTTTCTTACCAGATTTGATATGTTATCAAATTTACAAAACGATTGAGCCCAAAGTCGGTCAGAGTTACCATTGTTGCTTGCAACAATGTCGCTTCACAGAATATCACCACAATTCAGTCTGAATTAAGATGGTATCCCATCTTACTACAAACAATGCTCTGTGGGTGGCCTTTGGGGTGGAGTGAATATTTTCAAACCAACTTTAGGCCCATCTAATTGGCTGAAATGGGGCGAGGGATACATGCTTTAGTAATCAATTGAAAATTGTGATGTTTCTTAATAAATTCAATAACACATTGAATATGTTAAGAAACATTGCAATTTCATTCATTAACCTGCTGCACTGTCAAACATTGCAACGACATACAT
The DNA here is from genome assembly GCA_035084275.1 of Hydrolagus colliei. Taxonomy (NCBI): domain Eukaryota; kingdom Metazoa; phylum Chordata; class Chondrichthyes; order Chimaeriformes; family Chimaeridae; genus Hydrolagus; species Hydrolagus colliei. The sequence goes on along the minus strand of CM068745.1, from coordinate 36,398,179 downwards.
AGAATATTTTTATTTGTGCCAAAACTTTCAAAAAGGCCCTGACAAAGTACCATCCATGGAACTCCTTTACAATATTGATATTACCAGGTATTAAAGATAAGCCATGGAGATGGATTATTAAATAACTAAAAACTGAGGATAGCCGTGAATTGAGATTGCCTAAAATGGTCACATGATCACTTCAGGTGGAGAAGAACCTTCATCTTATTTGTTTTCATCGTTCCAGAATATCAAGCCAACAACAACTTGGATTTAGATAACACCGTTCATGCAAGATAGTGGCTGAGTGCTGTACATGGTCGGGGTTGAACACTGAGTGCCTTATAATCGTGCAATCACAGCATCAAACTGATTATTAAACAAATACTGAGCAGCCTTGGGTTCCCTTGCTGGGACCTTCACTTTCCCAGTATAGAAATAACCTGGAGTTCAGACTTTGTGCAAGGTAGTTCAAAGGTGACTTGAATTAGCAAGCTGCGGGGGGGTGGGGGGGGGTAAGTATGGTATCATTGAAAATATGGCAAAATAATTTTAGTAGAATGTGCAATTAGGCTTACACATAACAAATTAATTTTAATGCAATTTATCAGTCATTTATTATTTGAAAGGATTATTACACCCCAAGAAGCAATTCGACAATTGTCTGGGTTTCTAGTTACTGCTGGATAAACAGAGGTGTATCAAGTAAGGAAACTTGGCCAACGTTTTGCCCTTCCAGGAATCAAACCCAGGTCTGCTGGCTTGCGAAACAAGTGCTCAAATCACTGAGCTCAGAACTCCACAATGTATGGTTGTACCCACCGCACAAGTTCAGGAGAGAAACTGTCAGAATGCTGTCTTAACTGTGAGTCACTGGTGTTGGATCAAGTGGATAGATGTACTGTATATTTCAAAATACAAACTGTTATTTCCTTCACATCTCCAAGCTGCTTCTCACATAGGCTTTAAACGGTACCAGTACCTGGAAACCTTTCCCACATTAATGGCATCTTTCAGAGCATTTGTGGTTCTTCTGCTCTTTCCTCATTTAGCACATTTATACAGTTTCTCCCGTGTGCCCTCGCTGGTATCTTTCAGGGTTGCTAACCAAGTGTGATTCTTTCCATATTCAGCACGTTTTTGCGGTCTCTCCAGTATGTGATCGATGGTGTCTCTGGAGGTGGCCTGACTTTGTGAAACTCTTTCCACATTCAGCACATTTATATGGTGTCTCTCCAGTGTGTAATCGCTGGTGAACCTTGAATTACCCTGAACGTATGAAACTCATTCCACGTTCGGCACAATTATACAGTTTCGCTCCTTTAATGATCGCTGGTTTCACTAGACATTTCCTGAATGTGTATAACGCTTTCCACATTCAGCACATTGATACGGTTTTCAGTTTAAGGGGTTATTTACCAAGTTTAACACGGTACATGTACACCACACAGGGTTATAGTACAAATTCAAATCCAGTCAGATTCAGTCAGACCTACCTTGTAGAATCTCTGGATCCAGGCAGTGTGCCAAGGTTGTTCTAGCTTGAGAGCTGGGTTGCAGCTGAGAAGCATATCAGAGGAGATCAATTGGAGAGCTGCTAGGTCGAATATATTGTGTTTGGGATCTTTTTCATTGGATCTATGATGATGATTTTCATCACCTTAAAATTAAAGTCAACATATGTCAATTCCTCCACATGAGTTCCAACAATCACCTGATGTGTGGTGGTTGTGCCAATTGTGGAACTGTACAGCATCAGTATTTACTTTTACCATTTGCTCTATATATGCTATAACTACGAGATGTGAACAATGATAATTTGTTCTGCTGCCTTTAAAGGTAATTATTTTAATGCACTACAAGCAGCTCGATAACAAAATGTGGAGACTTTCCATCAACCATGAACTTCATCAGAGCATTGTAATTCAAAAATGTAATGAAAATACTGTTTAAATTTTGAATGAATTTGTACTTTGCTCCCATTGCTCAAAAGGCCAAATATTATATTCAATGAATTGCTTCACATTTTATATTCTCAGAATTTTTTTTAATCCATTGAATTTCTGGACAAACTTGTTCCCAAATAATTCTAAAAAATTCCACATTAAGGAATTTATGTTCCTGGAATCATCCATAAAGATGGTGTAAATGATGACTTGAGATGTATTATTTAATATATTGTCAAAAATGTAGCCACATTCTCACTCAATAACTAAAAGCTATCTTGCTGCAACAAAATAAGCAGTGTTTATTATATAATGGAAAAATCCATATCAATCCAGTTTGCAAATTTCCAGTAAATTAAATGAAAACATTCCTTTCAGTTTACGCAAGGTTACCACATAAATTCAGATAAGGAGGGGCTTTCATTCCTTTTGACTAGCATCCGGCGATATATCGATACATTGGTTATATCCGATATAATTTTCATATCGATATGCCGATATAGACATTCTAAAAATATCGATATGTCGAAAACCCGGTATATCGAAAAAATCGGAATGCGCGCGCACTACAAGACCCAGAATGCTCATCTCTATACACAATGCACAGACCGAGGTGCAAAGCCGCCATATTGTATTCATAGTCCTCGAATACAATATACAGGTATGCAAGGGGTGAGGGGAGAGAGACGGTGGGGTGAGGGGAGAGAGACTGGGGGGTTGGGGGGGAGGGAGAGAGAGAGAGAGAGACCGGGGTGGGGGGGAGATGGGGGGGATGTGATAATAGACAGACAGACAGACAGACAGACAGACAGAGAGAGAGAGAGAGAGAGAGAGATGGGGGGGATGTGAGAGAGGAGAGCGACACAGAGTCACAGACTGAAAAACACAGAGATGGAGAGAGTGAGTGTGAGAGACACAGAGAGAGAGAGATATTTACCTCCTGAGGAGATAGGCCCCGAATGCGCGCGCACCTCGCAGCGTGCCCATGCGTAGTACGAAACCCCCGAAAATATCGACATATCGGTATATCTCGATATGAGCCCGTCGATATATCTAAATCGGAAAATTTCCATATCGACGGTCCCTACTTTTGACCTCATCTTCCGTTTTCTATGTGAAATTTTGATCATTGTAAATGTTAATGCATTTATTGGCTTGGTTAATAGCCTAATAACAAATTCAGCCCAGACTGATGAGACAAAAGGAGTGTAAGAGTCCTACATACATTTTCAGAAATTTCTATCCAGTTTTTTGTGGATAAGTGTACTGCAGAAAGCAATAGTCCAACTGTGGGACCAAGTTGACAATCTTACCAAGATATAACAGGGATAGAGATTATGGTGCTCAAATCATATTGTGTAGAAGGAACTTCATTCTGTAACTGGCTATTAAATAACTGCCCTCAGAATGTGACATGGTGATACTGCATTTCCTGGCTGCTGAAAAGTGAGGAAAAGTTCCATTCCCCAGAAGAGAAATTCGCATTTAAATTTATTTTATTTATTTTAAAAACAGGTTATCAAACAATCACAACTGCTTGTGGTAGACTACAGTGCACAATTGGCAACCATGTTTCGCCCACAACAATTCACTTTACAGTATTTTCTGTGAAGCACTTTGGGACATCTCAAATGCAAGGATTATTATTGTTATAATAGAGCAAATATAAAGTGAACCGATACTGAAAGAGGGATTTGCTGCTCCAAGTTGAAATGATCAGTGGAAGTGTGCTCAGGGTTGTTTTCTACCTAATACAGTAACATCCAAAAGTGTATGCCCTGACTATTGATGAGTAGTAGTTAGAGATTAGGTTTTCATGCACTTTACATTCACTTCTTACAAGTGGCTGCTAACATGTTTATTTTAAGTGTGATTAGTGTTATTTCATGGTTGTGCTTGTTGATATTTATCATGTCATTTAAGATTTAATGCCGAGGGTTGTGGATTTCAATGAAACTACAATAACATTTTGTTGAGTTTATTTGAACGAACTTTCTCAGGTTTTGACCAGATTTGTTTTCTAGAAATCAAAGGAGGGAATGGAAGCTTCCAAATTAATTTAAATTTAAATAGCAATCGGTAGTACCTACCATTATGGAAGAACTCAGTCAAGTTAAACCTAGCTATAGGAGCTTCCATTTATTTATTAAGGATTGCAGGATTGCAGGATTGCAGACAGAGGCCACACTATACACTATATATGGGGAAGAGAGACCCATATAGTGGGAGTACATGTAGGGGTGCATAACAGTCTTACAGTAAAGATGCAGCCAACATGCCATGTTTATAGCAAAGGTCTCATGCAAGTTTAGAGAGGAAATAGTGCAGAAAACTCTTAACAGTGTAAAGCCACCGTTATGTATGATCCGGCGTGGAGGGCGCTATATACATGTAAGTTGTTGTTGTTACACCAATCGTTGATACCTGCATTAGCTTATCCATTTTGATAACATTGCCTTACTCAGGTAACCTGCTTGTCCAAATGGTCTCTAGTGAAAGTTTATGTTATTTTAATAAATATATATTACAGCTATCTTTGATGTGAGTGAATACCTCACAATAATATGTTTGGTAGAAAAATGGGGATTTTATTCCTCTCGTAAAATGCAAAGTTATTAATTGCCTTCTTTGTATTCTGTACAGCATGTTGCACCAGTAAAGGTCAAATTAAATTCCTTGAGTACGGAAGATCCATAAATCACAAGAAAACAGGTGAAAATGAATTATGACTGTCATTCGCAAGAGTGAAACTATGTCCATTTCCAATGGTGTGATGTTCAATCTATTTTCTGAATGAGCTTGTAAATGGGTTTGGAACTGTGATGAAGACAGTTGAGCGATAATTAACGCTAGCTATTTATCATTTTCTGGGGGAGGGAGGAGGAATAATTTACTTTGTACTTTTTTTTCTTTTCCCTTCAAATGACCTGCCTCAAGATCTTAGCCAATGTTATTCTAGAGTCATTAATTAATAAGCGTCTTCCTCTCTCCTTACATTTTTTTTCCTATGGGGAACTCCCATAGAAAAAGAATCTGCTTGATGCTACTTTCTGTGAGTATGATTCAGATCAAGCACTGACTGTGCAAAATATAGATACAAACTCAGATCTTACCAATTCATGGAACATCAGATTGTGACTTCACCATGTACAGTAGTTAACTTCATACATTATTTATTAATCTAGCACTCAACTAGACTTAATTATCATGATCCAAGAAGATGAATAATAATTTGCAGGTACAGAACTAGTGGTTCTATTTATTCTTTTCATATAGCTTGCCATATATATTACTAAAAGTCATTATCTATAAAAATACAAATTATAATAGAAATACATATTATAATTTTTTAAAGACTTATTAAACACTGTAATGATATCATTACATTCCAAATAATGGTATCATTTTCGGTTACGCTGTATTTTTGGCTCAGATTTATTTTTAAAAGTCTGAAACAATAAATAATTTGGAGCTTTCTCACACTTGAATTAAATGTACCATCTATAGGTTTCATACCAAAATGTCAAGCCCAAATCTGGACAAGAAGATGACAAAACATTTCTGACCAGAGTTCCCACAAAAAAATCCAATCTTCCCTGCACATTCAGGTTTCTTAACAAAGAAAACTAACAGAAGACACATGAATATGGATTATATTACCATGGATACACACTGTATGCTTGACCGGATGAACTCATAAAATGAGGTGTTAGGAATCATTCTTCCCATATGTTTAGGAAAATTAATCATTTTTGAAGCAACAATATTAGGACATATGTCCTAATACATGTGTAATTATTTTTAATATTGCCAATAAATCAGAATTAGTTCAGTTGGTTTTTTTTCTGTTAAGAAGGAATATACAAAACAAAATTGCATTTCATGTTAGGAGGATGTCCCAAGGCGCTGAATAGTGAGGGATTAGACCTGAGCAGAGTTGTGGGGAGGGCAGGGTTGGGATGAAGGAGGTAGAGAGGGTAGGAGGGTGGCTGAAGGCACAGTTGAAGAGGAGGATCTTGAGGCGTGCCTTGAGGGAGGCAGGGGAGGCAGCGAGGCAAAGAGAATGTGGGATGGAGTACCAGAGGGTGGGGACAGAGAGACTGAAGGCACAACCGTCAATTGTGGGATGGTCCGGGCGGGGAAGCAGGCCAGAATGGAGGGAGCGGATGGATTGATAAAAGATTAGCAGGTCGGAATGGTAGGAGGGGCCTTGAAAGTGTGGCTGAGAATTTTGAACTCGATCCTCTGAGGGATGAGGAGCCAGTGGAGTTCCTGACGGGCTTCATGAGATGGAGTGTGCAGCCATGGATATACAATGCAATAGGAAGGAGTAAGTTTATATGTATTACGTAGCATATAAAGTGGTAGTGGAATGTTATATATCATTCCATAGTCATGGTATGTAAGGTTGTATTAGATGTTGTTTTATTATTGTAGCTGTATACACATTCAAAAGTACTGTGGAAAAATTACATAGTACTACTTGAAAAACAAATGAGCATTTCATACACCACACATCAAACTATATTGATCTTCATTTTGAGGGTGATGCACAAACAATAGAGTTAGATAAGGCAAAAGAGAGTAGGAAATGAGCATATTCAAACAGTGACAAAATACTTCTAAATCAAGCCATGTCTATTGCATCATCTATTACTGCAGAGTATTCAGTTGTCAATAAAGACACTTAATTCTAAACATTATTCATTCCGAGACATAGGCAATGTTTTCTCTTAACAAGATCAAATGAAACATAACAAAAGACAATAATTACTTTCCCCAAACATACAATACAAGAGATTCACACAAAATCAAATTTTTGAACCAGGCATTCCAAAAATCTAAGAAATCCCCCCAAATGTATACAATGTAAAATATGTGTGAAAGCATAAATCAACTGTAATTCCGTTACTTTTAATTGACATGCCTAGACTGTTGAATATATGTTTAAACAACAGCATCATACTTATTATTTTCTCCATCAATGGTGTTGGAAGACTCAATGCAGTTGCTTTACATTATATTAGAAGTTGATGATTGCACGGGTGATAACATTTGTTCATGCCTCATAATTAAAAGCCAGATACAGAAATTCCTGTATGTAGATGGCAGACATGAAACTCTCTGTCTGGTTAGGATACTCTTAAGCATGTTAACGGCTTTCCATATGTGCCAGACACAAACTGACCAAAGAAAATATTTTGAAGAGAAGTTATCATTTGGGAAACTTGATGGCATGGAGTCTGTGATATGTATGCACTCAATACCGATATAACTCTACTGAGTTTATGCAAGTCTTGATAAAATCACGATAACAAACAACTGCTCTGTAACAACATGATCTAGTCTGTTTCCTACTGTCCTTTTATGCACTAAAAACCAGTCCCAACTGATTCTATTAATTCCTTCAATTATGGTCTTCTAAATGTTAGTGATGGTGATCTTTGATGGGATCTCTCCACAGCGTCAAGTTCCTGTCAAATTAAGATCATTTATTCACAACTTTGTTATTTATTTCATAACATTTCATAGACCATATTGAAGAATAAGTACAGGATAGCAGAGAATGTTGGAATTCAACAGTGTGTTTCAGGTTATCCTTAAGAATAAAATGTAATTCACCAACTTTATGATATGACTTTTATTAGGGTGAAAACACAACAAGAGTACACACATTTTCCATTCTCATAAAGCAAATTAAAAGCCCAGTGCAAAATCCAGAAACCTCTGTGATGTCCATTATTTGGCACTGGATATTATATGAGACAAAAATAATGCATTCTAAGGTTTTGCTGGGTGCTATTTTATCAAATGCATATTCCTGTCATCAATCATAACAACAACTTGTATCTATAAAGCACTCCTCAAGCAGGGTAGCAACCAAGAATGTTTGACAGTGATGGAGTACAACATCGAGCCAGGAAGAGGGGAGATGACTTTAGGCATAGGAGAAGATCCCATCTGTAGAAGATCCCATTTGCTTGTTCAGGTATACAGTAAAGATTGCCTTGCACTATTTGAAAACAGGGGAGTTTCTCAGAGTATCCTGGCTGCAATCCCCCAGATGAAATTGGTCGTTCACGAAGGTTTGTTGAAGCATCATTATGTGCAAATTTGCTGCCGCATTCACCTACAGAATACATTCTTGATAGTAAATCCCTGGTAAGCAATTTGTGATGTGCTCTCTACATGAAAGCTGCTATATTAAATGCAAGGATTATTTATAAGGGAAATTTATATTGTATGAAGTAGTATATCTGCTGCACCATCATTCTTCTTTCTACAGGTAGATTTACAAGCACAGTATACAAAAATGGTGCTGAGATATAATTATTTTCTGTCATGTCCGATCATTATGTCATTAATAATTACAGCCTGCTTCAATGCCTTCTCATCGATTGTCTCCAGTTGCTTTACATTTTCATTATTTTGCTGCTACTGATGTGATTCCTAAAAGTAACTATTTTTCACAAATTCCCTACGGTAACTGCCTCCTGTCAGTTGGACTATTATACGTTTCTTTTTCAATAGCCATTAATTCACCAGGTAATATTTCACCAACAAGCATATGACTAATATATTTAATCAAATAATATTTGCCTCTAAAGGTGACTCCAAAGGTGCCAGAAAAGGTTTATTTTACATGTGATCTTATGAACTAATTATTTCTCATCGCTGCCTTCATATTCCTCGACAGGACACATTTCCTGCTCTGAAGCTTCACCATTAATTGTACTAAAAGTGTATCATTTGGTAGCATTCTTGCCCCCGTGTTATAAGAATGTGGATTGGAATCCCATGTTGAGACTTTGAACAACAACAAAATTACATTTGTATAGCACCCTTCATGTCGGCAGAATGTCCCAAGGCACTGAACAGTCAATGTTTCAGACCCAAGCTGGGGTCGAGATCGGAGAGAGTGGAGGGGAGGGGAGGGGAAGTGGGGTGACTGATGGCACAATTGAAGAGGTGGATCTTGAGGCGGAACTTGAAGGAAGCTAGGGAGGGGGCAAGGCATAGGGACTGTGGGATCAAATCCCAGAGGTTGGAGTGGGTTGGGGACATGGAGCAGGCTGGAACTAGCTAAGCGGAGGGAGCGGACAGGTTGGAAGGGGGTTAGGAGGTCACAGAGTGGGACAAGGCCATGGAGGGTTTTAAAGGTGAGGACCAGGATCTTGAATTTAATCCTCTGAATGATGGGGAGCCAATGGACTCGCACAAGAATGGGGGAGATGGGGCGGCGGAGCTTAGTGTGGGAGAGAACAGCTCAGTGTGGGAGAGGACAGAAATCTGCATGATCTGCAGCCTATGGATGGTTGGGATGGCCAAAAAGCAGGATTTTGGCATAATCGAGCCTGGACATGATGAAGGCATGAATGAGAGCAGTGATCCTGGAATCGAGGGTGGAGGCAGCTAGATGGAGTTGAGTGTCATCCGCACACATATGGAAGTTGAGAGGTCCTCCCAACATCAAATAAGAGTATTGTTATATTATGATAATCTTTATTAAATCATGCAAAGATACAATTGTTTGCTTTCTCAAATTGTTTTCACTGGGCCACAAATAAATTAAAGATTATGAACAATTGATAAAAAAAAAAAATTATTTCACCAAAACGGACTCATATCTTCAAAATAAAGACATCAAGGGGGAATATGAATTGTAGGAAAAAGGGATAAAAACTATTTTTTCTAAATGTTTTCTATGTTTCAAAACCTTTATTATTTGTTTGATGTCACATCTGAACAGTAACTTGCAAATTAAATGCATGCAAAAAAATACATGCAATCTAATGTAAAAATCCAGAAATCTTTTTTAACAAATTATTAGCAATTGGAAGAGAAAAGCTCAGGGCAAATCCAGAGCCACAATGCTGCCACAATCAGTCTCCATAATTGTAATTGGATGACAAAGGATGATGAGAGGAGGCTATCAAAAAGAACAAATGCATCTTCGAAAGAAACCAAAGTATGTCTCTATCACAGACACATTTTTGTGATGAACATAAGATGATTATAGTTATTGCTTCCATTGACATTCATTTTTTTCTCAATGTTTGAAATAGAGATGTTATAATAATAATAATCTTTGCATTTGAATATAGTGCCTTATCATGATTATCACCTCTGCATCCTCGTCCTCCTGCATCTCTGCCGCTCTCAATACGGTTGACAAAGTCTTCCTCCTCAACCATCTCTCCTCCCTCATCTACCTTTGTCGGACCGCACATGGGTGGTTTGAGTCCTATTTAACCAACCACCAACCGCCTCCCCTTTATCTCGGCAAATGGTTTCTCCTCCTGCCCCCACTTGGTCACCTGCGGGGTACCCCAGGGCTCCATCCTTGGCCCACTTCTTTTCCTCATCTCTATGTTCCCTCTTGGTGATTTCATCCAGACCAAATTTTGTACCCCCATTTAATTAGTTCTGGACCCTCTCCACTCACTCCCCATCACCAAAGGGATCAAGTTCAATAATCGACTCATATTCAAATCCCTTCACTCCCTGGCACCTCCCTATCTCTCTGACCTCCCTCTTCACTCCCTAATCCACCAACGGAAGCTTACGCTTGACTGGCACTGGCTTCCCGCTTGTCCCTCGCACCCTCCACTCCATCATTGAAGGATCACGCATTCAGCCACTTATGCCCTAAAACTCTGGAACATTCTCCCTCAATCCCTCCACCTTCTCGCTTTCTCCCCTTTTTCAAGTCCTGCCTGAAAACCTTCCTTTTCAACTTTGCTTAAGAGTCACCTCCCCCTACCACCCACTGATCGGAATTGTGCTTCACCACTGTTAAGCGCTCTGAGATGCTACCCTGCATGGAGGATGCTATACAAGTGCAAGTTGTTGTTGTTGTCAAAACATCTTTAAAGTGCTTCACAGAATTTACTGTAAAGAGAATTGTCTGTGTATTTTGTGAGAAAATGCTCTACTTCTCCTGAGTTTTGTATAATATATCGAGATCTATTGAGGACTGGCATGTTTCTCATTTGTTAAAATAAATTCAGATAGGAATAAACCTTTGTGCAATCTATCCTATTCATCACATTTACTACAATATTTTAAACGTTTTACAAGCACCCTGAATCCTTTTAGCTTACAAAAGCTTGTCTAGTTCATTTTGAATTCCTTTGTAGTTATTGTTCGACCATATGGGCTGCTAAATTAGTTCTACAAATTTATTCCTCTTTGATGAACCGTCTCCAAGATAGAAAAACATAAATCCAAGTTTTATCAATCCTTTAGAATCTTTAATACCTCTATCTAGCCTTGTATCTCAGTGGTTAAAGCACTTGTGTTTGTGGGACACTGCTGTACACAATTGGCTGCCACATTTTGCCCCAAAATATCCTGTCAATTCACTTTATGAGACATCTAGAATGCATGAAAAGCGTTATATCAGCAAGGATTATTATTATTATTTAGTCCATCTTCTGTCTTCTCCAATCTAAAATTGCTAGGGTATATAACCATTTCTCAGCTCTCCTTAATTATAATTGCTGGAATAAACATGTGGCAATTTGGGGCATTCTAGATGTCTCAACAAAAATGATCAGAAGGGATGCTCAACACAGAAGCCAATCATAGTAACAGTGCAGAGTAGTGAGAAGAAGGGAGGAGGGAATTGGGTATTGGGAGTAGTTTCTGGAAAACATGCAACACATGATTTTGTGAAGTCCAGCAAAATCTTCAGAACTTTCCTCTGACTCACACCATCATTGGAGCTGAGGAATCACATAGCTGTAGCTGCATCCTGGGACCTTTGTAGCAACCTCCATGTGCTACTTACACCACTCGAACATTTTTAGACGCCAATGAGTAAGTTTGAATGGCTTACAGTGTGGAAATGCATTAGTCTGCTCCATTAGTCCCAGATAACACATTAGTCTACTCTAAAGTGCACTTTGTAATATGGAACAATTGTGATTAGATTGCAAAAGTAAGAGAAAAATACACAGAAAGTTCACATTTCATACATTTATCTTCAGGAAAAAAACATGGCATGGAAATGATTAGTGGTGAAGGAGAGCAATCTATTTTAAATCAAAGCCATTTGCTTTAAATGTCCATGTTAACAGACCCAATGGCTACCCTTTGCTTGACTACCATGGATGAGAGCTGCATCCTTCTATTTCCTTCTGTGTGACAGGAAAGTCCTGACGTTTTGAATATTAACCACAAGTTTTATGACTGTGCATTTTCCTAACTTCACCATGAAATTGTCTGTGAAAATCTCAAGTAGCTGCCAGTAAATTGACTTACCATCATAATTGGAGCTCCAAGTTATTTCAAAAATAGCGTATGTGTCTTCTCAGGTTTTCCTGAACACAGCTGAACCATTGGACAGACTACATTCAAAGAATTGAGACTTACTGGCAATGTAGTTATATATGTCCTGTGTTCTCATGTTTTTTTCAGAGTGTGCTTTCAAAAGCCAGAATGAGACCTTATTTTTCAACCATATGTTTCTCCCTGTTGCAGCCAACAAATCAGAAAGTGTTGACAATAATAAGAATAATAATCCTTGCATTTGATATCATGTCATTGAGACATCTCAGAGCATTTCACAGGATATACTGTAAAGTGTAGTGACTATATTTTGTGGTCAAATGTCTAAGGCAAACTGAGTACACACCCACCTCTCAAACTGTATTGCCTTTGGTCTTTTCATTTCCATTATTCTCCAGTAGGCAAAGACTTCACTCAATCCAAAAGTGGTCCTGGCATTTTGACTCTGAAAAGAGAAAGTCCTTCCATCCAGCTCAGTGCTTTACTGCAATGTGCGAAGGAATAACATCAGAACACTGCTTCACATTAATGCATTGGCAGCAGATCACATCCATCCACTTCATCTAACTTGTCCAGAAAATCTTCAAAAGATCCCATGTACCAGTTATCTAGTAGACTCAGGATGGCACCTGTATATTGCAGAATTTTGCTTTATACATTCTTGAACTTTAGACTGTGTCCCCTCACCTACACACAAGCAAACATGTATTTGTCTCAGAACAGCATTTTTCAGGCCAGAACATTGCATTATGATCTGCACACACAGGTTTTCCTTTTATAAACCATTGTATAAATGAACCATTGATACTCCCCAGTGTTTGCAGCTGGCACAAACACTAGTAACACATGTTGTAAAGACCTCCTCATTACTCACTCATTGAAGGCCTGGTGGATGCAACTCAGAATATACAGCTCTCCTCAAAATGTTACAAGTTGCGCTTCAGCACTTTGAATGCAATGATACAAGGAGCTCATTCCCTAACATGTGAACTGTACACCCCTCCTGTTACCAAGGTTACATGTTTACATGATTCAGATAGCCAGACTTTTATGGTGTCTCTGCACCGCTGGTTTAGCCAGCATATCGATGGGCCTCTTATCTCCTTCCATGACCAGATTAATTTTGGCTACCTAAAAATGTCATTAATTTTTGAGCAGGGATCTCATGCTTATGTTCATAGCTGTACAAACAAGGTTAGCCTTCAGGTGCAACAAATTTATTTAAAGAAGCAGCTACTCTGTGCAGTATGAAGCTTGTTGTTTCAAAGCAATACTGTAGTTACTTCAATAGTTACTCAATCTTAAATGGTTCTGAAATACATTCACTGGCCCCATACAGAAGACACCGAGTAGGAGCGCTTCACATTATGTAGCAATTTGCCAGACACTACGCATTCCTCTGGCATCAATTAGTACTTATACCATGGTAGCTGTTAATTTGTACCAGCCACCATATGCCACTGCCTTTGATCATTCCCAGTATGGACAAGTTGGGCTGAATGGCCTGTTTCTGTACTGTATCATTTGCTATAATTTCAAAAATAGCGTTTGTGAGTGACACAAGCCTGATGTCACACATCCTCCCGACGCGAAAGGCGCTCTATAAATGTAATTTTGTTGTTGCTGTTGATGGGCCAAATAGCCTGCTACAGTAGCAGACTATTTCGCCCATCAACTACCTATCCCACCAGGCAGTGAGAATGAATTGCTCTTTTCAAAGAGCCGGCACAGACTCGATGGGCCGAATGGCCTCCTATTGTGCTTTATGATTCTATGTGCCTGAATCTCCTGCAGTTACTGGATTATATGGAAAAGTCAAAAGTCTTTCTGAAATGCAAGTAAATAACACACTAATTTCATACGTAACCACTAAGTGTATAAATCATTCAAAAAAGTTTGTTAAACAGAACTTGCCAAACTATATATATATTATGGTATCTGAGTATAATGCTCCGGATTAACATAATCATGGCAGAACTGCAAATTCTATGTATTTATATTTGCACACAGTGTTGCTATCAGCTGTTCAGTCATTGTTACGTATTTAATTCTGGAAACTCAATAAATATTCATTAGAAAGCGAACAAGAATAATAGGTACTTAGTGTGTTAAAAAGGTTTAAGACATATTTAGCTGTGGTTATGAGTGTTTTTGAACTGATAAATTTAAACCTTTCTTTTTCTTACTCATACATTCCTCTGCTAAGATTTCCATGGTTTTGCTATTACTTCCACAATTATCCTTCCCGTAATCCTGAAAGCACTTTAGATATTACTGACAACCCTGTAGAAACTGAGTCATATAAGACCTGCAAGGTTTCAAGTTAATTTTGTGGACTCCACTGGTATAGGATTAGGGGGATTAAATAGATAGGGGAGGCGGCAGCAGAGTGTCTGCCAGATGCGGAACCCCATCATTATGTTTAGTACAGTAGACCCTCGCCGAACGTGAGGATTACATTCCTGGAAAACAGCGCACTCAGTAAAATCACGTTCAGTATGCTTAATAATGGGGAAAAAAGATTAGGGGAATCCATCCACTGGCTATCTAACCTCAAACCTCCAGGCACATCTACACCCGACCAACGCAAAGTACGTACTTAGGTGGACTGCTCTCCCCGCTCATCACTCTCCCCGCTCTCACTTACTCACCGGAGACAATAAAACAGTACCTTACACTACCACAGCTTGGCTAAATTATTTTACCTTTGGTCCTGGAAGAGAGAGAGACTCTTTCTCTCTCTCTCTCTCTCTCTCTGTCTCTTCTGTTTATCATGCAATGCCATCGGGTTGCTACAAGGACGAGGAATCATTGGACTTAGGCAGGAGCTGGCGGCGTCCTCCCAAGTGTGCATTGGGCGCATGGCTGGCTTGGCTCCCAAACGCGCCTGCGCGTGAGGCCAGCCAGAGCGTATACGCAAACTTTAGTCGTGTTATGCAAAAAAGTGCCGCATTTATTTTGTCGCATATAGGAGAATCCGCAGTCGAGAAAGTCGCGTTTGGCAAGGGTTGATTGTATCCAAACCAAACTGCGAATTCCATGTAATCTCAATTAACCTAATTCCGGAAGGTATTAGGCGCATGTTGGCAAGAGTCATGTTGGGGTACAGCTTTTCCTCTGCTTGCCCAACTGCTTATCCATTAGGGCTTTGGCTTGCAGTGTTAACAGGAGCTGAGTGGGAGAATTCCCTAACCTCATTGACTAGTCTGCACTTCTGAGTCTGCCACAGAGAGCTAGCTTGATTTTGACATTTTATTGCCAAACATTATTAAATTGACTTAAGCGTTTCCACATTAGGGAGGCAAAATCAGCCAAGATTCCTACTTTAGATAAGTTTCCTATTGCTGCACAAAGTAGTATGAACATCTTTAGTGATGAGGCCACCTGACATTCACTGTTAAAGGCTCACATCTGAGAATTGGCTATCACTTTTCTTGAATATTTTTAGAATATCAATACAGTAATATGAAGTGGCTCTGTTGCCAACAAATGTGAGTCACAAATGACCTGGCAGAAAATGTCATACCTTCTGCAGTTGTAAATGCTGCACTTCGTTTTGGGGTCTCAGGTCCCCATCCTGAGAATTACTGCAGAAAATACTTGAGCAAACTGGTTAAGAATGTTGAATATCTTGAGGCTAAGTGCATGTGCTAGTTCATAGTCCAAGTATGAACTTAATACAAAAATAGGCGAACCTTCAGCCACTCGCCCTGGAACTCCATCCCACTGTCCCTCCGTTTCACCCCTTCCCCAGCCTCCTTCAAGTCCCGCCTCAAGACCCTCCTCTTCGATGGTCCCATCGGTCACCCCAAATCCCTCCTTTACCCTCCACCCTCCCCGTTCCCAATCCTCAGCTCGGGTCTAAAATAATGACTGTCCAGCGCCTTGGGACATCCTCCAGACATGAAAGGCGCTATACAAGTGAAATTTTGTTGTTGGTGTAAACTGGCTAACAGAGATAGTAAGCTTTAAGGGTGTTTCTACAGAACAAAGGGTTAGAAGAATAACAAGCACATGGCGAGAGAACTTTAAATTGGTTATAAGGGAGCATTGGGTACAAGTCTTATAGAAATTCTGGGATAAACAATTGTTGAAACTAGGGTCCGGCGATATATCGCTTAAACCCAATATAATTTTCAGATCGATACGCCGAAATAAACATTTCAAAAATATCGATATATCGAGGTAAAAAATCGGGATGCGAGCACACTGAACTACAAGACCCAGAATGCTCATCTCTATACACAATGCACAGACCGAGGTGCAAAGCCGCCATATTGTATTCATAGTCCTCGAATACAATATACAGGTATGCAAGGGGTGGGGGGGGGGGGGGGGAGAGACGGCTGGGTGGGGGGGGGGAGAGAGACGGGGAGAGAGACGGCTGGGGGGAGGGGGAGAGAGACGGCTGGGGGGAGAGGGGGAGAGAGACGGGGAGAGAGACGGCTGGGGGGAGGGGGAGAGAGACGGCTGGTGGGAGGGGGAGAGAGACGGCTGGGGGGAGGGGGAGAGAGACGGCTGGGGGGAGGGGGAGAGAGACGGCTGGGGGGGGAGGGGAGGGGGAGAGAGGCGGCTGGGGGGGGAGGAGAGGGGGAGAGAGACGGCTGGGAGGAGGGGGAGAGAGATGGCTGGGGGTAGGGGGAGAGAGACAGCTGGGGGGAGGGGGAGAGAGACGGCTGTGGGTGTGGAAAGAGATGGCTGGGGGGGGAGGGAGAGAGAGACGGCGGGGGGGGAGGGAGAAAGAGACGGCTGTGGGGGTGGTGGGGGAGAGAGACGACGGGGGTGGGGGGTACGAGAGAGGGATGGTGGTGGTGGTGGGGGAGAGACGGGGTGGATGTGCTAATATACAGATAGATAGAGATGGGGGGGATGTGAGAGAGGAGAGAGGGAGAGAGACACAGAGACACACAGATAGAAAAACACAGAGATGGAGAGATTGAGAGACACAGAGAGAGAAAGATATTTACCTCCTGAGGAGATAGGCCCTGAATGCGTGCGCACCCGGAATGCGCGCGCACCCAGAACACACGCGCACCCCAAATGCGCGCGCATGCACAGTACGAAAAACCCAAAAATATCGATATTTCGGTATATCTCGATATGAGCCCATCGATATATCTAAATCAGAAAATTTCCATATCGACGGACCCTAGTTGAAACCAATAAGTCCCCTCATAGTAAGTAAAGGAAAAGGGCAGAATATTGTGAAGCATGGAAAAATATTACAAGGGAGTCAATCACAATAGGGAATACATCAGATGGACTGATATAGTAAACAAGTAAACAAATATTTCCATCTAGAAAGGTGACAGGGCCACACCTAGCAAACATAGACCCATCATCAGGAATGGATGGAATCAAGCATTAGAAACAAAATAACAACAGAAGTCACTGGGAACAGGCAGCAGGTCAGACAGCATCTATGGAGAGAAGAAAATTAGTTTATGTTTCAGGTGAATCTTTCATCAGAAATGTTACCTCATTTTCCTCTCTCCATAGATGCTGTGTGTTCCCAACAAGTTCTATTTTTATTCCAGATTTCTAGTATCTGCAGTATCAGAAGCAAAATGTTTGAAAATGTCTTTAAAAAATGACAAGCAGCCTAGATTCAGAAAGGGTAGCTCACATCTGACCTGACCAATGCACTTTTATAGGTGACATCTCATTTGGCAGTGCGAAGCCATGTAACACAGTGTACCTGGGTTTCTGAAAGAAGTTTGACAAAGTACTGTACAACATGTGAGTCTCCTGTACAAACTAATGTCACTAAGTATCAAGAGAACAAGCACTGCCAACATGGCAGAAGATACCTTTCTTCATCCATAACTCTCCTGCGATTGCTGCTTGCAGTGTCATTTTCTCCAGGATCTAATTGAAAGAGAATTGTTAAGAGCTTAAACACTCATCATATTTTGTCATAGTGGACAACCAGATCATTGTGTAATATCAGATCCGACGAAGAGCTGTGGACCCGAAACGTTGACTCGCTTTCCTTTCTCCATGGATGCTGCCTGACCAGCTCTCTGTTTTTGTTTCATTGTGTAATATTGCCTGATGTTTCATCAGTTAGAAAACAATAGTAAAATGAAGGTTTAAGGGATAGAGGCCTTTTATTCTCTACATTTCTGGATTTTCAATACTAATGTGATGCTTTTCCAGCGAAAAGAAACTATACCCACACTAACACATTACCTCTATATGAATATTAACAAATGACCTATAATAAAATGTATTTTGAGATCATTGTACTCCACCAGAAAAGATACAGAAACAAAATGAAAGAACAACAAATATCTGCAACTGATATTTATCATATTTATCTTATTAGATATGGGTCAAAATTAGATTTTAGGCACAGGTTAAGGAATATAGTACATACCAGAAATAGATTAATGTACACAAACTTATTATAAAAATACAGTTGTTGCTGAAGTAAATTAGAGTGCGAACCATTATATACTGGATCATTCGAGGCAAAGTCATCAACTTTCAATGCATCAACATGCTCATCTGTGACTTCAAATCAAGCTGTAAGCTACATACCTTTGTTATACTTTTATCTCTGAAGATACTCTACAAAATGTGATTGTAAGCATAAGAAAACTAAACTATGATGGTGCAGCTTTAGCTGGACAATACTATGGAAATTCAGTACATCTTGGGAACTTCTTTGTGTTCCAGATACATGACATATCTATGAAACAACTGAGATTGTAATAATTTCATAATTCTTTTTAGAATACAATGCTAGAATATTAGAAAAGGTGTGGCTGACTAGTTTAAACTGATACAAGCATGCACGTCTGACTTGAGTCACTGCAGTACAATCAACATGTTCCATACTTTACCCCGGCCAAGTCATACATTAGTCCATAAAGGCATCACTTCCAGCTTCAGAATGAAAATGCATGTCCATCTAGTTGAGAGCAAATGCTTTCCAGCAGGCAGATTGGAATGAACATCCATGCATTGTGATTTTCATCCTGTATTCTTGATATTGGTATTCTTCAGTGTATTTCTAACTCTCTTGGAAGCTTGTATCTGACATGGCTAATGCACAGAAAAATCATCTTTGAATTCTTCTGAAGTTTGTTAGCTGTGGTACAGGATTTCAAGCAGATATCTTCAATGAAGCCAGAGTAAATAGTGTATTGATAGGACAAATTGAATGCTACAGTTCATTATCTTAGAGAACTACCAGTTAGCAGAGATGGTGAGTATTTCATTTTCTCAGTAGAACCAGTTCTGCTCTAGTAGTAGTCATCATAATTCTTGGGGTTTAAACAGTAAAGGATGGCTCCTCCAAATGCGAAGATTGTAGCTCCCCAGGCGATACCATAACCCCAGTTGAACTCATGGTATGTTTGCATGGTGGCTGTTTCTACAAATTTGATTGGATACAAAACAAGCCCACATACTTGGAGAACAACTGCAAAGAAATGCATAAGGTTAAACGATTAGCCACTGTGACGAATAAGAAGTTTCACATTTCTTTTGCAATCCTTTCCTTCTGTATAATAAACACCTTCTTTTATATTTTTATAGATACTACAAAAATAACGCTGTCTTTCTAAAGAGAAGTATACATGTCTGCCTGTTAAGATCCCATGGCACTATTCCAAAAGAAAAGTGAGTTTCCCCCAGTGTCTCAGGCAACCATCTTCCAGATAAAAAATTGTCTTTAAAATGGGGTATTGCATGTACAAATTAGCTGCTGTGTTCACCTACACAGTACATAGTCACTACATTCTACAGTAAATCCTCTAAAGCACTTTGAAAGATTCCAGCAAGATGATAAAGTGCTTTATCAAAAGAACTTCATAGCTTAAATCTTGATCAATTCATAAAAAAGTTACAGCATCAAATACTCAATATCAAAACAATGATACGCTGCTATATTAAGATGTTTTGTATGACACATCAGAGGATTTTAAAAAAATCTCAAAGCAGATAATTTACCTGAAGTTATGTTCTTTATTTGCACTGTAAATTACGAACGGTTTCTCATTGCACTGTACCTTGCTGCAAGTTAAGTGAGCGCTCCAAACCAATAAAATGAAACGATACAGTGAATAAAAAAAATTAACCTAGTAATTGCAGCAATTTGTCAAAAAAATACAAGACATTTCTTGATATGCCACCTGCTCTTGCCTCACCAGCACCTACTCCATTTCACAAAGTAGTTGGGCTAGGATTGCTAAATATATTATATGCACTTCAGTTTGCATGATTATTATTTAATTTTTGTCCTCGTTTTTCTAGAGAGCATCTAAATCTAAAATTAGCCAGCAGTAATTTCTGCAGACCATATCTTTGCAAATTGCATTTATATACATAAATCAAGCGTTGTGTTCTGTGTATTTAATAAATATTTTGCAATTTCCAAATATATTTGATGTGAGGTTTCAAAGCCCCATCACCTTTAGATGTTGTAGGTCTGCCGAGGATTATCCTGGTAACTATTTAAAAATTTCAGATTGAACAAAACTGAGAAAAAAAATCAGTTTGGAAACTGTTTTTCTGCAGTTCTTCAAATTACAACTGAATTTAGGAATTTCTACACAATTCTGCGTGATTTTCAATTTCAAGTATTTACATTGCAGGGACTCAGCTTCTGGGACAAGGATTCAGTCTCCTCCTGATGTGGAAGGCGCTCTATAACTGTAATTTTGTTGTTGTTATTGTTGTTAACCCTGCAAGCCAAAGCACTATATGGTAGTCTAGTCCTTGCTGGAAAATGAGCGGGAAAGCTTGCCATCAGTGCTTTGAATACAAACTACCCATTTTTAGCTGGTTAGCAATACCACAACCCACATTTTGGGGTGGCAATGCTTGGCTCCTTCCAATCTGTAGCTAATACTTTCCAGAATCAGGCAAGTGGGATGCGTTCCTCCATGGAGAAAGTACGCATTCCATTCCAACAATTTATTTCTGGAATTTCCATGTATAGGTAACCTGCATGGAATTCTCAACAAAAACTGAAATCTCTAGAAACACTCAGCAGGTCAGGGAGCATTTATGAAGGAAAGTGAGTCAACGTTTCGGGTCCACGACCCTTTCTCTGAATGCATCCTACTTATCTACTTATCTAATTCTGGTAAGTATTAAGCACAGATTGGAAGTAGCAAAGCATTGGCTTGCAAAATACTATTAAGCATGGAGATGGGTTTCCACATGTATCAGATGCCTAGCTGATAAAGTAAAGGAAAAACAAATGGATAGATCTAGAGAAATTCTGGCTGTGTATCTTCAATACGGCATTGAAGCATCGGAAAGCATTCAAGAATGATTCTGAGAATCAAAGTGCTAAATTATAAGTGAAGGCTTGCAGGACTGAACTTGAGAGAAGATTGATGAGGCACTTGATTCTGTCCTTTAGAATGTCAAGAGGATTAATCTTATTATGCAAGCAGGCTATTTGACTTAAACTTTGACAACAGAACTAGGCAGAGGCCTAAATGAAAAAAGCCTCAACATAAAAATCAATTAGACTCTCCTCGTGCACCTTCCCATCACTACAAAATAGTGGGCATGTTGAGCTGAGAAGCAATAAAAACAAGTGAAGCTTCACTAATTAACTCTTTGAAGAAGTGTCTAGTTTGGAACAGTAAGTGGTGTAAATGTAGGTTATATTTTTGATATTTTGATGTTGAGATTTTATCACATTGAATGTGCGCTGATGTGTGGGAGGTAATTCTTCCTGTGGCTGTTCTCAGTGGTGAAGGGTTTAAAAAGCTGCTAACAAGCGGCAGGCACAAACAAGGAGTGACAAGTGCAATGCCATTAAAAGAGATTCATGAAAAAACGCCATTGGAAATGTACTGCGAGTACCTACCATGTTCTAAGTGCTGAACCTACTGGTAAATGGCTTTAGAAACAGTTAAAGCCTGAGATCTACAAATATGCAGTGAGACACTCTGCTTTCTGGGTTGATTAGCCTGTTTTGGGAAAGTTGGCTGCAAAATCACATTGGCCAGGGCTGAACAGTAGAGATGCTTAATTAATTTGAAGTTCAGGACGTATTTGATCAATATTTTCCCCATAAGATAGAGTGCATTGGATGAAACCCAAGACTGGTTAGGTTATGCACTGTAATGGAAAGACCAGGTGTAATGAGCATTTCACATTTTCTTTAGTTCAACTAAAGAAGTCATATTCAGGCTGGATATGAGCAATCATTACACAACCTTAGGGCTCATCAGTCTTGGAAAGAGCTGTAGAAAATATTTTAAATGGGATTGAAAATTAAACTCAGAAAAATACTTTCTGAGCAACTGGCAGAATACAGTAATTGGACACAGGTTTAGTGTTGGGAAGGGACAGCCACCAGAATGTATTTTTTTTACCGAGAGGGTAATTAACAACTGAAACAAGATAGCAGGAAGGATGGTTGGGGTGAGTATGTTGAACTCATTTAGATGTACAGCTTGATGCTGTGGTGGATAAGAATGAGTTGAAGCTGAAGTGAGCTGAAGATTCTTCTTCATCTGAACCTTTCTTGTGACATCTCTGCCAAATGTGCTTTATAACTAACACTACAATGTAAATTGGCTGATTGTCAGGTGAGTTAATGGATTTTCTCGCTTCATGTGAGGAATATTTTGAACTGAACCAAGGCTGTGAAGTTATTGTGCAGGGACTCATGAGCGTGAATGTATCAATGCTATGCACATTGATAATTGCACTACTGCCATTCATAATTATACCTTTCTAATCTGCTCTTTAATGTTAAAGCTATTTTACCACATATTTTTGAAGAGAACATTTCATATATGTAATTTGTAACACTATTAACCAAAGCATCAGTAACCTTGGAAATGTGAACAGATGTACTTTATAACATGTGACAGGACGTCTGACTTATAATATGGGCTTTTTATTACAAATAAATTTATTCTGCCCTCAAATTATAAAACAGGATAAAAGGGAGCAGGGATTTCCTGCTTTTACAGTCACATCTCAGGACAACTTAAATTTCCAAACTGCTCACGGTCATTTTTGCAAGTGAAATTTGTAAGAAATTTTGCACAAAGCGAAATACATTTCCATTTTGGCACCAATTTTCAGGTTTTATTCCACTTTGGCCACTATTTTGTAAATTTTGTTCAGAACAATTTGATGAATATTGCCATCGTATATTATCCTCACAATATTAAATTTTGGTATTCATCTCTGTATTGCGTGTGACTACTACTGAGCTTTTAAATAATAAGACAGCAAAATGAGACAAGAACAGGCTATTCTTGGCCTTATCTCTACCATGGGTATTTGTGGCTGCTAGTTACCTAGATAACAATCGCACCAGTTCATGTGTTGCATGTAGATTCAGTAATATTTGTGGGTTCTGAAATGTTTGTAATTTTGTTGTTGTTATTTCGCAGGTATCCATAACTACATAGTCGCTCACATATGGGTTGGATTTCCATGTGGTACACTGCTAATATTAAGTAAGATGGTGGTGTAATTTTGGAAGCAAAAACAGCAACCCCACAAAAACCTTACTTGGACCATTGTAACTTTTTGGTAATGCCTCACCATTAGTTTACTTAGTGATTTCCAAACTTTTGAGTAGCTTTAATCGCAGACCTATTTAATAGTTTTCACATTTGTCGTAAACATTCACAGCTATAAGCTGATAAGGAAGGGCAATAGTTAGCATGCGTTTAAAGTCTTGCCATATGCTACAAAAGTTCATCGGTTGGTTTAGACGGCAGCTCTACTTGTGAACCTGTTCCTTTAATTCAAATGTTCAGCTATGAAACATTAGGAGTAGGTTGTTCTTGACACAAGATGATGCATTCTGGGAATAAACAGTAAAGGGTTTTACAAATATATTAAGAGAAAGAAAGTGGTTAAGGGGAATGTGGGCCCATTAAAGTCAGGTGTAGGCGAGACTATGATGGACAACACAGAATTTGTAGGCTTGTTGAATGAATACTTTGCTTCCTTTTTCACAGTAGAGGAAGATGACAAAATACCAGCAGTACAAGTAACCTAAAAATATGTCAAAGAGAAGTACTGAATGGATTTCATATACATTTTAAAAAATGGTAATGTTGAAAATAATGGAACTAAAGATAGACAAATCTCCAGCACCAGATAGATTTCACTCCAAGATATTTAAAAAAATAGGGGAAGAAATTGCTGATGCATTGGTCATATTAGCAAAAATAAAAACACATGGAATCAGAGGTAACCTTGCGATGGAGCTTGGAAATTGGTTGGAAGGTGGGAAGTAGACAGTAGGGATAGGGGAACGTTCTCTGATTGGCAGGATGTGACAAGCAGTGTTCCCCAGTGGCCTGCACTAGAGCCTTAGCTTTTCACCATATAAAAATGACATAGATGAAGGAACAGGGAGATTGATGTCAAAAGGTTCAGATGACACAAAGTTGGGAGGTACAGCATAACATGTACATAAAAGCAACAAGTTACAAAGGGACTTGGACAGATTAAGTGAGTGGGGCAAAACGGTGGCAGAAAGAATTCAATGTGGGGAAGTGTGAGGTTATCCACTATGGATCCAAAAATAGCAAATCAGAATATTTTCTATATGTTGAGAAAGCAAGAACCGTGGAATAGTAAAGAGATGCAGGTGTCCATGTACACAAATCACTAAAACAAGCACATAGGTACAAAAGGGCTAATTTGAGCCTTTATCTCAAATAATATAGATGAGAATACATAGGAGAGGAAATGATGCTTCAATTATATAAAGGCTTTGTCAGACCCCTTCTGGATATTGGCTCTGGAGGGAGTGCAGCTCACATTCATCAGAATGACACCAGGGTTTATAGGGTTAAATTATGAGGAAAGGTTGCATAAATTTGGTCTCCATTCCCTTAAGTTTAGATGGTTGAGGGGTGATCTAATTGAGGTTTTTAAAGTAATAATGGGATTTAATAGGGAATAGAGAAAGTATTTCCTCTGGTTGGAGAACTAAAGGGGATATCATCCTAAAATTAGAGCTAGGCCATTTAGGAGTGAAATTAGGAAGCAGTTTTTCACCCTTAGTGGTAGTGTAAATCTGTAACTTTTCCCCCCAAAAGGCTATGAATGGTGGATCCATTCACATATTCAAGACTTAGGTGGAAAGATATGGGTTAGATCAGAGTATCAAGGATATGGGGCAAGGGTGGGTGATTGTACTTGAGGTATAGATCTGCCATGATTTTACAGAATTGCGTAACAGGCTCAAGGGGCTCAATGGCCCACTCCTTATTTTATATTTCCATGAATATACATGCTATTACTAAGCCATCATGAATCATGTACTTAAGCACTGTATATTGATGAAATCTTGTTAAGTGATTATTATGTTGTTGTACTGCTATGTATTTTGCATATAATGGAAAATCATTTAACATTTGTACTGCTGCACCTTAGTGAAGTTTTGCTGATGATTGTACTTGTGTAACTTTGTTTACTTGCTAGAAATGAAAAATGTCTGTATTTTCGTTATCTAATGTCCTTGCCCTGTCTGGTGTAGTTTCATGGCAAAAGGAAAGTGTTACATGAGAAAACAAAGAAGTGGTGTCTGGGTGTGATAATTAGGTGGCCTTGCAGTGTTCAAATGAGATGGCAGTTGTTAGGTGAGGAGTAAAAACAAGAAAATGGTATGTGTGAGCCAAACCAAATTGTCTTGAAGGTCATAAAACTGTGTTTGTTCGTGTGTGTAAATATTGAGCACTAACTAGCCGGAGGTTAGAACAGACTCGGGAAAGAAGAACAAGAAAAGAAGAAACCATTGTTGAGTGGGCCATTCTGCCCCCAACCCCTGGAACTCACCTCGCAGTCCCTCCGCTTTGCCCTATCTCTTGCCTCCTTCAATACCCACCTCAATGCCCTCCTCTTTGACCATGTTTTCGACCAACCTCCTCCCTCCACCCTTCCAAATCCCTACCTCCAACTCGTATCCATAATACTGTCTACCCAGCATCTCGGAATGTGCTCCCGCCATAAAAGGCGCTCTACAAATGTAATTTTGTTGTTGTTGATACTATTTTCAGAAGAAGAAACTCCTGCAACTACTTCTTCTGTTCAGGTCTGAAGAGCAACTTCAGGCTTTCCTTCAGTGATTATGGAATCATTCAGTGGCGAAGCATTACACTGCTATTCTGGTCACCCTCACCCAGTAATGTGCTGGGCCTGTGAAGTATGAACGAATATACCTTGGCATCTGCTGGCTGATTAGGATGCTATAAATAACCAATTTCCCTCAGGAAGCCACCTTATTTTCACAGTAAGCACCAGCACCTTGGTAAGGCAGATGGCTATTCCACCTAGCCACATGAGGCAGATGGCTATTCCACTTCTCTAATATGCCAATGAAATCCCCCACTTGAGCAAACACCTCAACCTTTGTGGAGTCCTGTAGTGGAGTGGTAAGTGCACTCGCCTAACAAGCGAGAGGACCAAGATTTGATTTCTGGGTGTGGCGAAATCTTAAGCAAGTTTCCTTTACTCCACACACTTAAAAACAACAATAACAAAATTAAATTTTTAGAGCGCCTTTCACGTCGGGAGGATGTCCCAAGAAGCTGAACAGTCAGGTCGGGACCCAAGCAAGGGGGAGAGACAGGCTAGGGAGGAGGGGAGGGAGAGAGTTAGGTGGGCTTAAATAACTAGTAGGCAGCAAGTAGGAACTCAGTTGCTTGTCGATTGGCGGATCCCTTTCCAGAGTTAATAATCATTCCCCCAAAAAATTTGGGTCACTCAATCCACAACAGTTTGTGGGAAATTGCTGTGGGCAATGGCTGCCGCAATTCGCCCACAAATATACAGTCAATCCGCTTTACAATGCAGTGTAAAGTATACATACAATTACAGTGATGCACTCTGACACCTCACAATGATGTGAAAAGGGGCTAAATAAATGCAAGGATTATTATTATAACCTGAAAGAAACAGTATGCCAGGAACCCTGCTTCAATGAAGTCAATCAAAGTGCCCTAACCTGGTGTGTACTACACACCTTTGAATTTGCAAAACCTGTGCACTGTAAATTGTAAGAGTATTTAGAGTACAATACTGTACATTATTATTCACTGTAAGTAACCAACGTGTATCGACTTCGAAAGCCAGCTTGTGTTCAAAGAGTATCAAAACCAGTTCTTGGCACAAATGATAACAGATCATAATTCTAATTACAAATTACAATTAAAAATGATTACACAAGCAGATCAGCACTGTACCTCATCTGACATTTCTGTTTGAAGCTTTTTGCTTATTTATTCTGAAATATAAATGAGCCTGGCTCAATTAGTTAGTACTGTAGTACTTTCAGCTTTGAGTCAGAAGGTTGTGGGTTCAATACCCTTGTCGGGGCTTTTGAGTTTACAGTCTAGGCTGCCACTCCAACACCTTGAAGGGAGACTGCTGTATTGTCGGAGCTGCTGTGCTTTGGATGAGACATTAATTTGAGACCCCATCTAACTATTCAACTGAGCGTTAAACATCCCACAGTGCTATTTGAAAAGAGAAGGAAATCTCTGGCTAACAATGCTGCAAATAAAATTGGTCATTCACTTCATGCTGTTTGTGGGCCATCACTGCATGTAAATTATGCTGCTGGATAGAAAATAGTTTTGTCAATATTATAAGGCACTGTATCAAATATAAGAATTATTATTATGATAAGTAAATTAAACTAGAATTCAAATATGTACCAAGTCCTTCTATTGTAACTTGCAAAAAAAAATAGATATTTACCCGCTATTTATTATCACGTCACTTGCTAACAACCAGTTTAAATAGTCCATGGGCAGCAGAACATGATCTCTTGTTCAGCAATGGAACTGGCCATTAAACAGATGACTAATGAGTCATTCACCAAGCATATCCTGAAACAAAACCAATCACTTCAAGCAGCTGCTTGCTCAGGTGCTACTGCAGTGTAACTGGGGCCTGATTATATTGCACAGTGGCAGGGCCAGAACACCTCATTACATTTAAAGTTAGAATGGTGTAACTCTATCACAATGAAAAGGCTATAACAAGACAAGTCCAAGGCAAAAACAAATGAAACCTAAATAGATCACTGATTAAATTCAACATAAAGAACCCCAGAAACAGTAACTTAAGTAACAATATGAATAGTTATGAATACTTTTGTAGTTATTGAATAATTAAATATATTAGATAGACTAAATAAAATATAAAGGAAACTAAGTGTTTAAAATAATAATCCTTGCATTTGATACAGTGTCTTATCATGTAGCTGAGATGTTTCAAAGCACTTCACAGAAT
Organism: Hydrolagus colliei; assembly: GCA_035084275.1. Taxonomy (NCBI): domain Eukaryota; kingdom Metazoa; phylum Chordata; class Chondrichthyes; order Chimaeriformes; family Chimaeridae; genus Hydrolagus; species Hydrolagus colliei. Next base: position 36,369,713 of record CM068745.1, on the reverse strand, counting down.
ATGTGGTAAAGTGGATTGACTATGCATTTTGTGAGCTAAGTGTCCAACAAACAGTCATGGATTGAGTGACCTTTATTTTGAGGGATTATTACTTGCTGGAAAGCAATCCGCCAATCAACTAAGAACCGGATTTCTACTTGCTGCTGGGTAAACAGAGGCATGTGGAATAAGGAAATTTGCCTAAGATTTAGTCCCACCTAGAATCGAACACAGGTTCTCTCATTCGCAAGGTGAGTGTGCAAACTACTATATTACAGGTCGAACACAACAACAGAATTAATTTTATAAAATTTCCCAAATGAAAATCAATACAGTAAAAGCCTGTTTATCCGACACCCGATCACCGTAACTTCTGTATAACTGGCATCGCAAAAACAAAGATCCGCATTCGATTAACTGTAATTTATCCAGAAAAATATATTTTAAAAAACATTAATTTGTGATTTTGGCTGAATATCTGGCACGCGCTTTGCCAGGCATTGGCCAGGTCCCAAGGGTGTCGGATAAATGGTCTTTCACTGTATATTGTAATCTATATCGGAGTCGATTTAAGATTGATTTTACCTGCAGCAAATAACAGGACAGCCACAGGTCTATAGAATCTTCGACGGGTTCCCTGACAGATTGAGATGAAAGCCACGAGGAAAGCAATGAGGATAATGGCTGCTCCACCTAGAAGCAAAGCCACTGTAGCAATTTTCCAATCTGTAACACACAAAAGAGTGGCACCCTGACAATCTGTAAAATACAACAAATAGATTTGCAATCAATAACATGTACCAAAAAATATTTTAAAACAAGCATTTTCAAAATCATACAAGAAAATTGTACCAATCTACACGAATAAATTTCATTTGAATTGCTTCTTTCAAGTTGAGAGAACGTCCCAAGGCTACTAACCTGACTAATAAAATCCAGTAATAATAAAATCCTAATTTGAAATGTGCAAATATAGGACTGTAGCAATCCACCAATTAATTATTATTTCCAAATCTTTCACGATTAAGTAGATAATTATTTGGGGAAGGCAAGTTAGCAGTGGGAAAGTAGTGGAGTGGGATTGATTTGGACAGCTCTTTTTAAAGTGCTGGCACAAACACTATGGGCCAAATGGCCTCCCTCTGTATAATTCATTCTATGGCAATCAGCGTCCCATACGTTATGAGACAGAGCCATGGATCATCTACCAAGTTAAGTAGATTTGATCTTCTCAGCAGAAATGTCTTTGAAAAAACATTTACTATCTGGTTAAATGATCAGCTAAGTGATCAGTCCCTGAGGGATCTTTAGGGTTTAATCCACCAACATACACATAGATGTTAGGCTCACTAAATTGGATGTTACAGGAAATGTAATATTTCCAAAATGATGGATGTTGCTGAAGTTACCCCAGAAAACATGGATAACTTACAAACCAAGGTACAGTAACTGGTTCCAATCATAAAATGAGTAATAGAGATGATGCTCAGTGAGTAACTGGAATTTTATGAGAACAATTTAAATGATAAGTAACAATTCTGAAGTATTTCCTCCTAAGTATAATAAACATGATATTTCATCCACACTTATTGACTACTGCATTGGATATATGGAGAACACAGTACTGTATATAGATTGTTGACCTAAGGTTAAATGATCAAGAAAGTCGTATTTCATATTTCTGAGTCAGGAACAGTGTAAATTTCACTCTTCTTTGCCAGGTCATGCCTGGAAAATAACTATACAGCAAAATAAATGTAAGGTAAAAGCTGTTCTATTGGATAGAATTTAAAATGTAGAAATTGCCACTTCGAAATAAATAACCAGCTGAGAAAGAAACTAAAAGGAGAAAACAATCTCTGGAAATCAGAGGATTATTCTGCCTTGAAGTAATCAGTTAGTGTTAAATACCAACCAACTGCAATTTCTGTCCTTGTGACAATTAGATACTGTGGGGTGATACTGTTCAGATGGAAGGGATATAAATCCTACAAATTGTAACCCATGCTTACATTAAAAAGATAGAAATGTAAAGGGAGGAGCTGTGAAAAATCAAAATATTTTAACATGTGATGTTACAATGAAGATTTCATATTACAGAGAAGAATCCATGACTCCAAATTGACTATTGTTAAAATTGAATTAAGGATTCGAAAGAAAAGTACATTGAAATGGTAACGTTGAAAGATGTCCAGAGGCATTGTTATTCAGGAGAGCACAAGAAAACAACCAGAGGATGTAAACATAAATTAGCGAAAAGTAAAAAGAGAACAATTATCAGGATAATCTTCTTAAAGAGTTATAAATGTTCAGAGCAAAGCAATTGAGAGAACATTTGCTGTTAAATTATGATTAGGCCCTATCACAGAGAGTTCATTTCCTTATTCAATAACCTCTATCAACTAAACTCAGCTTAATTGTCATCATTCATGTTTTAACCTTAATTTTTTTTCTTTATATATTGTAATTTTTACACATTTCTATTGTGTGCTTTGATATACATGTCTGATTTATAGTAATCTCTGCTCAGATCACAAGATCACAACCCCATTTAATCTCATCCTTCCAGAATACCCACTTTAATGTCTTCCCATTATAGTATTAAGTATCAGGCTGCTTTGTAAATGAATCCAGTATCCTGGCCTCAACAATCATTCTTGGTAGCCAATTTCAGTTGTTGATTGTTTCTGTGTAATGATGGGAGTTTAAAACTGATATTCTCTGGCCAACCAGGGTGAGAAATTGCACTTGCTGCATAGTGTAACAATCCTGACCATGTGAACATACTGGGGAGAAAAAATGTGCTATCACATGTGATTATCACATACTGCATTGGTTTTCTACTGTATTGACAGTACACATTGTTACCTTTTCTACATTTAGCCGCAAGAAGAGCTGGATTGCCCCAATACAAGGATTATTATTATTTTATTATTATTTCCTCATCTCCAATCCAACTACACCTTCTGAATTTATATGAATATTTCATGTTGTTATAGCCACCATTATTGTGGCCTCTCCAAGTAGGGCAGCAAACTGCAAATATGTTACATATGAGATGTTCCGTGTTGTGTAATTTGTTTTGCTGGATTCTCAATCACTGTGTCTTGCCCTCTCCTTGTCCATCTAAAAGCATATGTGAAGAGCTTCCTCTTCCACCATGCCTTTGGTCACTTTCCCTCTCTCCCTGGCTCCAGGTAAAGCTGCGTCACTGTTAAGTGCTCTGAGTCACTACCTTTCAAGAAGGCTGCTACATAAATGGTAATTGTTTAAATTGCTGAAAGTTACTTTACTTAGACCGCTTTTCCCTCAGTCTGGACTGGATACAAAGCCCACATCCGTGAGGTGGCAATACGGAGCATGTTCTGACCTAACATGCTACCTGCCTCCTCCACCGGCTCCATTTAACGTTTAGTACCACTGTCAATCACAATAAAGGTTCAGCACAGCAACTGAAAGAATTGTGAAAGGATGGGTGTTTTCATGTGTCATGCATTTTGTTCTGTGTGATAAAGGTGGTGTCTTTTTTCTGACATTACCAACAATCGGGAACAAAATACCAGTTACACCCATTTTTTAAACTAAAGGCGATAAAAGGAAACTGAGAATGTAGGGTATTAAATGCTGGGAAATGCTTCAAGGTACAGTACAGTTCTGTAAGCATAAGTGCCCAAGCCAGGCAGAGTGCTGTTTTTCAGGCTCAGTTAAGTTCAGACAATCCTAACACCGCAGCGTTGTTTATAAAAACGGCAAATGGAAAAGCAGAAAAAAAAGACAACTGGCAGCAGTCAAACATGACTGTAAAAGGAGATCTGTAGCTTTACACTTCAACTTGAAAAGTGAACTAACCTGCCACAAACTGCCAGCTGCTTTCTATCTTTCAATAATGCAGTGACTTTAATCTAGAAAGAGTGTATTATCCATATTTTATAAGCAGACAGGACTAACTTGTCAACAGCCGAGTGCTGCAAGTTATTTTCCGAGCTTGCTGCTGAACACAATTGGCAGCTTTTCGGAAAATGCTGAGCAGAAAGAGTTAAGGGCAGTCTCCCAGGAGAAGGCAGAGCAACAGCAGGGCAGCCAACACTGCACTGATGGCAAAGCCAGCGTCTTCAGCTCCTCATCATAGCAGCAGGCAGGTCAAGGGGCAGAAAAAAATAATAATAATAAACTCGGAGACCAAAAGTAGGCTTGGAAAATCACAAATCACCCTTATACGCAATGCAATTTCACCTCCATTTAAAAAAGCAACAAACATTTATTTTACAAAATCCTTAAAGCATTTGGGTAAAAAATTAAGGAACGGAGGAATTTGAGAACGGTCAGCTGAATCTCGAAAATAGGATATGGTTTACAAAGACTTCAGAAAGATTTATCATCACAGAAACGCAAAATGTAGAGCGAAACAAAGCCATTCCTACAAATCTAAAATAACATGTGGCTGAATCCGTTTTTACAGCTTTTGTCAGGGTTGACAGAAAAAGTATCATTGGTTTGTTTGTCTGAATCTTTTTATTTCTTTAAGTCAGTTTATAAATTCCTGTCACCAGTGTCCAGCTCTCGGTTTGCAGTCTTCTCTGTGTCTGTGTTTCTCTGGCTCCCTTTCTGTATCCTGTCACTTGTCTAGATTAGTGATACTTTCAATCTCATTATCTTTATTTATCCGACTCTTTGTCTGTCTCTGTCTCCCTGTGTATTCCTCTCAATTTCTATCTAAGCCTATTACTGGTCTGTAGCTGAATTTATGTGGTCGTGGTTATTTATACATTACAATTTGAGCCAGGGTTATTGTTTATCTTTAGATATCTGTTGTATTCCTGCATGTAGCTATTGTTTCTGTGTATTTATGCAAATGTTTAACAATTTAATTTTTTAATAACAATATAGTTATTAGTGGAAAGTTCTCCATATTTATTTTTGTATGTTTATTTTCATTTCACCTTGCTTCTATATATGTTATTTGTCTTACTATATAACATGTTCTATTTCTGTTTATTATAACTTGCCGCTTGTGTGTCTGTGTGTAACATTATCGATGTACATATAACATTCCCCTAACCTAATGTATGAATGCATTTTTGTCAGTATATTTTGTTTCCCAGTATCTATTATGTCTCTGTGTATAAAATATCACTCATGTTTCTCTTCCTTTTTAGCATTCCCCTGGTGTATTAATGTAATAATAACCTCACTATAGATCTTTCTTTCCGTCCCTTATCTATCTTTCTCCCCACATCGATCATTCTCTTTCTGTTCTTGTAATATTCCCCCTGTATATTTTCCCTCATTCACTGTTTGGAACACTGTCCCAGTTTCTCTCTTTGTCCATACTGTATTATAGACACTTCCATATTACATTCTTGGTTCCTTCTTGACCGCCTTTTCTTTACTCACTTTCTGTCCTATAACATTCCTTTCCAAAACTGCAGTCCCAGTTTCCCCCTCTCTGTCTCAAACATACTGCTAAGAGTTTAACTATCTGTCCCAAAGGCAATGTTCCAGTTTAACTCTCCCTGCCTCAGTAATACTGCCCTAAAATAGCCCCTTATCACGTTGAGAAATCTCAAAGCGCTTCCCAATAATAATAAACCTTGCATTTGATATAGCGTCTTCTAAGATCTCAAAGCGCTTTATATTCTTTTTATATTATTTCTTTATATAGTAGATACTGCAATAAAATATTAGAAATATATTTTCTCCCAGAGTAGAGTCGTGTAGCTCAGTGGTTAGAGCACTAGCTTCACAAACAAGAGACCTGAGTTCGATTCCTGATGGGGCAAAACTTTGGGCAAGTTTCCTTCCTCCACAACTGTAATCCTTCAAATAAAAATTGGTCACTTCAATCCAAGACTCTTTATGGGACACTGCTGTGCACAATTGCCTGCTTCATCTCGCCCACAAAATATATATTATCAATTCACTTTACAGTATATTCTGTGAAGCGCTTTGACACATCAAGAAGATGTGAAAAGCACTATATTAAATGCAAGGATTATTATTATTATGTGTATTTTACTGGAGAAAAGCATTAGCCAATTTTGCTCCAAGCGATGTCCCACAGTCAGCCATGGATTGAGGGACAATTTTATTTGGTCTATTTAATTCCTTCTATCTCAATAATGCAATGATTATTATTGTGGAGTCCTGTAGCTCAATGATTTGAGCACACGCCTCACAAGCGAGAGACCTGAGTAAGGGCAAGTTTCCTTACTCTTCACACCTGATAATAATCTCTCATGATACAAAAACACAATAAAATTTGTCACTTCAATCTACGACCATTTGCAGGACACTGCTGTGCACAATTGGTTGATGCGTTTCGCCCCCAAATATACAGTCAATTCACTTTACAGTATATTCTGTGAAGATCTTTGAGAAATCTAGAAGACGTGAAAAGTACTATATCAAATACCAGGATTATTATTATCATTAATAATAATAACACTGTGATTGAATTAGGTTCATATTTAATTCCTTGCCTAAAATCTTTTTTAGGTTGATCCCTTCTCTCCTAATAACGTTTCTTTTTGTTTGACTCTCAGATTGCTTTGATCATGGAGTCCTGTTGTGTATTGGTTAGAGCGCTTGCTTTGCGAGCGAGAGAACTCTGGGTTTGATTCCCAGACAGGGCGAAACGTTAAGCAAATTTCGTTACTCCATTACACCTCCGTTCACCTGGCAGTGGGTAAGGACCCAGTCGTCAGTCGATTGGCGGATCGCTTTCCCGGGGGTAATAATCCCTTCAAGAAAAATAGCAATAATAATTTGGTCACTCAATCCACGGCTGTTTGTGGGGACGCTGCTGTGCGCAATTGGCTGTCACATTTCGCCCACGAAATCTACAGTCCACTCACTTTACAGTAAATCCCGTGAAGCGCTTTGAGACGTCCCGAAGACGTGATCAGGCGCTATATCAAATGCAAGGATAATTATTATTATTATTATTATTATCGGTGCAGTGGTAGTAATCATCATGATGTGCCTCTCACCCCCTGCTGTGTGTGGGTGTGTGGGTGTGGGGGACTCTTGCTTACCGCTGTCCAGAGTCCAGGTGCAGACCCACTGAGAGTCCAGGCTGGAGCCGCTCCTCACACACGCCTGCCACAGGGACTGGGAGAAGTGAGTGTCCGCAGTGACCCAGGCGGGGCTCAACACGGCCACCGCATCCAAACACAGCGACAGCAACACACACACCAGCCCCGTCAGCTTCAGCGGAGTCACCGCCACCGCCACCCCGCTCTCCTCTGCCGCGGACATCATCAGCAACACTCGCCCAAACCAACCCCAACACTGGTCCTGACTGATCAGCGGCGAGTCTGCAGCTCTGGCAGCCCAGCCACAAGCTCTCTCTCTGTGTGTGTGTGTGTGTGACTGACTGACTGCCTCCTCCTGAGATGCTCCCAGTTACCCTGTGAGTCAGCTTCTCGCTGGGACCCGGCATAAACATCAAGGTCTCCACCCACTCACAGCCCATCCACACACTGGTCCTAAAGCCTGCACTCAGCCAGCAAAACAATCACAAACTTTTGATCCTGGAAAACATGGGGATGGGCGGACTCCCACATATACTCCTCCCACCCGTCTCCAAATGTCATCTCTGTCGACCCAGCTTTCCTTCATTCCCCCCCCTCCCCCTCCCCCCCCTCCCTCCACTCCATCACTTCCCATCCCACCCCCAGCACTGTGACTGCCTTGGGGGATATCCTCCCGAGCTAAAAGGCTGCGTCTAAATATAAATTGCGTTACATAAATAATCTTGCCAGCGAGCGACTGACATAACCTGGCCCGGGATCTATTGTCGGAAAACCCGTTGCTCTTTGATGAGTTTCCACTTCAGAATCAAAGATGTCGAGACACCGGAACCTTTAATACAATTTCAAGATATAACAAGTTCTTAGCGAAATGACGATCAGGTGGCAAACAGAATAAACATCAGCTAATACCCAGTCGGGTATTAACATATAAATTTGTTTTAAAGCTCAATAACTATTTTTATTCATGATGTGAGTCTGGGTTGTCTTTAAGATTAAAATATTGATTATTTTCTACCCAAACAACGATAAATGACATTTGTATTGTGTCGTTCACATCGAGAGGCGCTGGACAGTCAAGGATTTGCATTAAAACTGGGTTTTGGGATCAGGAGGGGTGGCAGGGAGTGTGGGGGTAGGAGGGTGACTGAATTAGGGTGGCGAAGACATGTACTGTACTAATATTTTTACTCTAAACTGTATGAAAATTGTGTCCGTTTGTGAAATGCTAAGTAACAGATAAGAGATTTCATCAATGCTGTTAGATAAACAGGAAAACAATAAACTTGTTTGAATAAGATTTCATATATTGTACTATGAATGCGAAACAACTTTAATGTTTCAAATATTCTGCCTTTGATAATAATAATACTTGGAATCTGGTATAGTGCTTTTCACATCTTATTGATGTCTTAAAATGACCAATTTTATTACTGTTTTTTTTTTGACGGATTATTATTAGGCGTGTGAAGTAAGGAAACTTGCCCAAGATTTCGCCCTGATCTGCCTGGATTCGAACACTGGTCTCACGCATGTAAGGTGAGTGCTCCAACCACTGAACTACAGGAGCTCTAATAATGAAAGAAGCAATAGGATCCTATTCTGATACTAACCACTATATGGTTGATTTATATGGTTTAGATAAATAATCATTGCATTGATGGTGAATCGCCAGGATTGTGGCACCAATTTTTCACCTCCTATGGCATGCAATTGTAGTCTCACTCATCCTGGAGTCCTTATCTCTCTTCTTTTATTTTCTATGCTAAATAGTGAGGAGGATTTGTAGCAGACTGTAAGAGGACATAGACAGAATGGTAAAATGGGCAGACGCATGGCAGATGAAGTTTAATGTGCTAAATAGTACAATCTTAAGGAGGGGTGAAGGAACAGAGAGACCTGGGGGTTCATGTAAGAACATTTTTGAAGGTGGTAGGACAGTAGATAAGGCTGTTTAAAAAAGCATATGGGATACTCGGGGCATAGAGTACAAATGTCAAAAAATTATGATTAACCTGTATAAAGCACTGGTTAGGTGTCAGGTAGCACTATGTTTAGTTCTGGGCATCACACTTTAGGAAGTATGTTAAGGCATTGGAAAGGGTGCAGAGGAGATTTACTAGGATGGTACCAGTAACGAGGGACTTTGGTTATGAGGAAAAGTGAAGAGGCTAGGATTATTCTCATTGGAACAGAGAAGGTTATGAGGAGACCTAATAGAGGTTTTCAAAATCATGAGGGGATTCGATAGGGTAAACAAGAAAGAACTGTTTCAACTGGTGGATGTGTCAGTGACTCGAGGTCAAAGATTTAAAATAGTTTCCAAAAGAAGCAGAGGGGAGATGAGGTGACATGTTTTTACACAATTGTTCGATTCTGGCATTGCCTGAAAGGCTGGTGGAGGCCGATTCGATAATAACTTTTAAAAGAAAGGTGGATGTTTATTTGGGAAGGACGGGTTTGCGGAGTTATGGAGAGAGAGCCGGGGAGTGGGATTGACATTCAATAGCTCTTTTTAAAAAACTTTTGTGCTGAAAAATTCTATGATTCTATGAAGAACATAACAATGTCTGACAGCACTTCAAGAAGGATCTCAATAACTGATTGATGTACAGACATGATTAATACTAAAATGATTTATGCCAAGTACCAAACTGTGGCACCAAGCATCACAGTGCACCTACATATGTATTCATTCACTGCAGTTACACTCGGCGGCCGTGGCAGCTGACTGGTGTGTGGCATCCTGGTTTCTATTCACAAGCTGAGCCTAGACTAGAAGGTAAATGAGGCTTGTTGAAAAGTAATTACGTCACTATTGAACAACTACCTGTACTTAAAAAGAGAAGGGAATTTCTCCCAGCGTGTTGGCCAACAATCCCCCAGATAAAATTGGTAATTCGAATCATGGCTGTTTGGGTTATTGTTGTGTGTAAATTGCCTGCCATGTTAACTTGCAAATAAGCAGTCACTACCAATTTACCAGAATCTCCTGTGAAACTTTTTCGAGACATTTCAATGATCATAATAAGGTACTATATCAAATGCAAGGATTATTATTATATCATGAAGAGATTGCAAAATGCTTTCAAGAGAATGAATTCTAAAAATAGTAACATTATAAATGCTCCATAATTTAATTTAGAATGCCAGAAATATATCTAGACCAAATCAAACAGTTTCATTGAAGAGTAATAATAATCTATGTAATGTAGACATCTTGTTATTTGAACTGACTGCAGGATGCTTACTTCATTTCTTGTCTTATATTTGCTATATTTTTATCTTCCTATCATATGGGAAAATGCTATGTAAATGTTGAATTTTTTGACTTGTGTCAACATTAAAATAAGAGATGGAATATTGGATGCTCTTCATCCAATATGAATGTTGAGTTCTTGGAATAATAATTTACTATGTTTTCAGATTGGTTAGAAGTGTTGAGCAAGTAGACAATAACAATATTTTTTGCATTTGATTTGGGCTTTTCACATCAGGGTGATATTTCAAAGCGCTTCACAGGATTTATTGTAAAATGTAATGACTGTGTGTTTCATAGGCGAACAAGCAGCCAATTTGCACACAGCACTGTCCACAAACCAACTTTATAGGGGGGTTTGCAGAGGCGTTTTTAAGACTTCAAACCACTCAGTGCAATTTTCTTAGGGGGCCTGTCACTGACGGTAAGTTTAATAAGTGCGCATGCGCAATTTTATTTTATGCAAAATAATTTTTTTGGCAGGTGCAATGCCTCTTTAGGCGGACCGCCTGCTCCACCGGGCTGGGGAGAGCTCTGGTTTTCGCTCTACAGGTATTTTTCGATGATTTTTTTACATTACTTTGGGGGCCCACTATATGACGGGCTCACAGTTGCGTTGCACCGATTGCACCAACATTAAAAACACCTTTGGGGGTTTGTCTGTCAGGATACCGGAGGAGTCCTGTAGCTCAGTTGTTACAGCAGTCACCTTATAACACCTTACAAGCGTGTTCGAATCTAGGCAGGTCAGGGCGAAACCTTGGGCAAGTTTCCTTATTCCACATGCCTAATAATAATTCCTTGTGAATAATAAATAATTGATCATTTCAATCCACTGCTGTGTGCAATTGGCTGCCACATTTTGCCCACAAATATATGGTGAATTAACTTTACAGTATAATCTACAAAGCGCTTTGAGACGTCTAGAAGACGTGAAAAGTGCTATATCAAATTAAAGAATTAAAAGAAACTCCCTTCGCTGTTCAAGTTTTTGTTAGAGTAGGAGTACTGTAGCATTATTACTCTAAAAAAAGCAAACCTGCAAGTTTTGAAATCCTGGTTAAAGATTTAGCTTAATTGTATTTTAAAGATATTTGTTTTAAATGTATCACGTGATTTTCTTCTTGGGTCATCTTGATTCCTACTTATTCAAAAAATACCGTTGTGCTTTGCAATACCCGGTTGAACCACTGTTCTACTGCATTTACTCACCAATACTTGTCCAGGTCAGAAATCACATAGCCTGGTGCAGAATTTATGCCACTCAATTTCTCTCCTAGTGATATTGTTCAAGTCCACTACTCCATCCTAACTAGGAATGAGCAGCTTTACATTTGACACTGCCTAAACACACTTCACATGAAATACATCTGCCAGACAGAGGACACTTTCATAATCAATCTAAACATAATAATAATCCTTGCATTTGATATCGCGCTTTTTATATCTTATCGACGTCAAAGCACTTCACAGAATATATTGTAAAGTGAATTGACTACCGTATATATATATGTAATCATGGAGGTGAACAAACGACATACATATATACACCATCCAGTTCCTTCCTTTCCTGTTTTCAATATGTGTCCATATTTTTCTTTCCATCCAATATTGAAAAAAGTTCAATATTTTAGCAAACCGGATGGTATTTAAATCTTTTACACAATAAATGTATATGATCAGCCTTGTTGTTTAATAGTTTTTCTTACCAACTCATAGGAGCATAAGGACATGAATGCAAAGGATCATTGCAGTGCTTCTCACTGGTACTTAAGTAAAGTATTAAATAATTCTACAAGACTACAGTCTTTGACTACGCTCTTTTGAATTCTCTGTCCAGCAGTTTTCTAATTCCACTTTGAATCTGATGAGACATTCTGCTTCCACCGCCTCTCTGGGTAGTCTATTTAGTTTAACATTTGCTGTCTCTATTTCTTGTATTTTGGTTTGACAGCTGGTTCTCTGACGCATGTGAAAAATTATCTTCATATTCAAGGTTCAACATTCATATGCTTTTTTTTGATATTCCTGCCACATGGCTGCAGAAATTGAGTCATACAAGATCTTCAAGGTTTCAAGTTAATTTCCTGGACTCCACTGGTTAAGGATTAAGGGGATTAAATTGATTTTTTTGGGGGGGTCAGATAGAAGCCCATCATGATGCTTACGAGTATCCAAACCAAACTGATAATTCCATGTATCCCACCTACACAGGGAAATCCCAGAGATAAATTGTTGGAATGGTATGCACACTCTCTTCCTGGAGGGATGTATCCTGCTTACCTAGGTGCAGGTTAGCAAGAGCCAAGGCTTGGAGACTCGAGAGTGTGCATTGGAGTTTAACCATTTAACACTGCATAGATTGCCATTAATATTGCAGTCTGGCAGCTTCCCCGATTCTTGTCCAGCTCAACCCTGTCCTGTCCTCTTAGGGCTTTGATGTGCAATGTTAACAGAAGCTGAGTGGGATGATTCCCTGCCCCCAGTGATTTGTCAACCCTTTCAAGTCCTGCGATGAACCAGGCTGGCTGTGCAGTCATCAGCAGTGCCTTGGAAGACTATGGACCCAACTGGCTGAGGAACCGGATGGAGACCACCACAGAGGGCTGGCTCAAATCCAACATTCCATTGCCAAACATGTCACCGAGGAGCCAGTCTACCTTCCAAGGAGACCAAACTTACCTACACATGTACTGGAATGGAGTGCACATTGATTCTAGAGAGTATTATGCACAACTTTGGAAGAACAACAACAACAAAATTACATTTATAAAGCACCTTTCATGTCGAGAGGATGTCCCAAGGTGCTGAACAGTTAGGTCTTGGACCCGAGCAGGTGTGGTGGGGTGGGGGGGTCGAGGTAGGGGGAAGCAGAGTAGGAGAGGGGGAAGAATCAGGAGGGGAGAAGAAGGCACGGTTGAAGAGGAAGGTCTTGAGACCGCCTTAAAGGAGGAAAGGGAGGAAGCGAGGCGAAGGGATTGTGGGATGGAGTTCCAGAGTGTGGGGGCAGAGAGGCTGAAAGCCCGGCCCCGATGGTAGGGTGGTTCAGGCAGGTGACATGGAGCAGGCCAGAGCCCGCTGAACGGAGGGGACGGGCAGGCTGATAGGGATACACTAGGTCAGAGAGATAAGAGGGGGCAAGTCCGTGAATGGACTTGAAAGTGAGGACGTGGATCTTGAATTCGACCCTTTGCGGGATGGGGAGCTAGTGGAGACGGACGAGGGTGGGAGTGATGTGGTCGCGGAGCCTAGTGCGGGAGAGTACACAAGCTGCAGAGTTCTGAATAATCTGCTGCTTGTGAAGGGAGGAGCTGGGAAGGCCGACGAGGAGAGAGTTCCCATAGTTGAGCCTAGATGTAATGAAAGCATGGATGAGTGTTTCAGCAGTATGGGGGGTGAGGTAGTGGCGGAGTCTAGCAATTTTGCGGAGGTGGTAGAAGGCTGTATCAGTCATTGCGTGGATTTGGGAGAGGAAGGATAGTTTGGGGTTGAACAAGACACCCAGATTCGTGACTGGCTTCGAGAGGTGGAGAGTGCAGCCTTGAATGCTGACGTTGCCAACGCCTGAGGTGTGGAGACGCTGACGCGAGCCAATCAGGAAGGCCTCCATCTTGTTGATGTTTAGTTGGAGGAAGTTGTCCTTCGTCCAGGACTCAATGAAGAGGCAAGGTGTGTGCTGGAGTACTGTTGGTGTTTAACTAGCTAAAACCGCAAAGCCTGCCATTGAGAGCATTGTCTGGCAAGCTTCCTGCAACCTCTCCAGCTAGAATCATCCTATATTACTTTAGCTTTGTTTATTTCCCACACACGTTTCTTCCCTACCCTATTATTGTTTTGTTTTTCATTTTTTATTCTTCCTTCACTGATTTGTTTCCCCATTCTAATCATTTCCACTTCTGGACAAGCTAGCTGTTCTATTGTCAAACGTTCAGTGAAATATCTTCAAAACAGTTTCATGAATACATACTCCTTTTCCTGTAAGAGACTAAAGCATAAACTCCTACAGATGTTTCTTACCAAAACAATTGAAACAAACTGTCATTCAGTATAATACTCTTATCTCTCAGATGTAGATTGAATGTAAGAAACGTATTACCAGTACAAACCCAAACTGTAATTTGCTATACTTTTAAAACAATGACTTTTTGATTTATTCCATTTCATTTCTCAAAATATATACTTAAAATATTAATATATTCCTGGAACAATAAGATTATTTTATTCTTTTTTCTTTCATTCCTTCTCTTCCTCCTGAACTAATCTCATAGAAACTTTGGAACATAAAAATCCACCATGCAAGAAAAGACCAATTGCATATATATGGCTCATCCCTAAAATATATATATATATATTTAAAATGAATAATAAATAATCTTGAAATTCTATATCTGTCAGAAAATCATATTTCAACGAATGAATGAATTTATTGTGCCTGGCAAATCATGATTAATTTTCATGGCCGCTTTTTAAAATGTTCTTGTATGCACTTAATCTCTTTGTCTCAAAAACTACAGGCACTTGCAATCTACTGTACATTGAATCCTATCAAGCACTTTGAGATGTCCTCATGAAGCAAAAACGCTATATCAAATGCAATGATTATTATCATTATTTAGACCTCTTGCCTTGTCCTCCTTCTTCATTGCTTAAACTTATCAGTCACTTCCTTATTAAAAATATTTATCACTCTTAGGATTTCCTCATCTGTCCTGGATATTTTGGAGTAATCTTGGGAAGCCAGACCTTGTTTTTCTCTGTGAACATGGATGTTACTTAGGACATCTGCTTTCATTTTATATACTGTACATGTACATACACTACTGTATATAGATATATATATTTATATATGTATAAAAGCCTATCCATATGTTTTAGATTACCTGTAGTCCTAATCACATTTTCCATTTTAGCTCTTGATCAGTATTTTAGCCTGTTTTATTTTATTCATATTTTACTCTCTGTTCAATCTGTAATTATATATGACGAAAATAAATTTATCTTTAATAACAATTATAATAATCCTTGCATTTGATATAGCACTTTTCACTTCTTCTAGACGTCTCAAAGCACTTCATAGAATATACTGTAAAGTGAATAGACTGTATATTTGTGGGCAAAACATGGCAGCCAATTGCACACAGCAGTGTCCCACAAACAGTCATGGATTGAAATGATCAATTTATTAACTTTTTTTCTCAAGGGATTATTATACCACGTGTGAAATAAGAAAACTTGCCCAAGGTTATGGCCTGCCTGGAATCAAACCCAGGTGTCCTGCTTGTAAGGCGAGTATTTGAGGCATTGAGCTACAGGACTCAGAACACTTATATTACC
Source organism: Hydrolagus colliei (assembly GCA_035084275.1). Taxonomy (NCBI): domain Eukaryota; kingdom Metazoa; phylum Chordata; class Chondrichthyes; order Chimaeriformes; family Chimaeridae; genus Hydrolagus; species Hydrolagus colliei. The sequence continues at coordinate 36,354,110 of CM068745.1, read as the reverse complement.
TTCTTGTTTCCACATTATTTCTTACAAGCACTGTAGTACAGTATATACTTACCTTGTATTTATATATTTTAAATAATTCTTTTTTTAGGTTAAAAAATATTTTTGCCGTACTCCTCCCATCTGTACCAGTCTCAACTCTGAAGTTCTTTCCTCATTCTCTAAAAATGTATCTTCATAAATTTGAGTCTGTCAAACCCATATCATTCTCCATCACAAGACTGACTTTAATCTCAATTGTATCATTTTCACATTTTGCCAGCTGCTACAATCTGATCTACAATAGTTATATATTACCTTTCCCTCCGTTTACTTTCATTACAGTCCTTCCAATTTATTCCTGGTAAATTGAAGTCACCTGTATTTATTGTCAGGTCATCCTTCAAGAAAACTTCCTAGTTTATCCTCTCTATCCCTGCGGAGCAATCTTTATCCTTGTAAATTGACTCCCTCCAACATAGCCATATCACAAAGCTGCCCACACGATTTGGATTTTCTGCCTGCTCAGGTTGGTGTCCCCAAATAAAATTGGTAAATCACTTCATTAACTGTTTGTGTACATTGCTGTGCGCCAATTGGCTGCATTCTTCTATAAATAACAGCTGCATAAGTTAATGGTAAATCCTGTGAAGTGCTTTGAAATCTCTCAATCATGTCATACGGCACATTATCAAATGCGAGGATTATTATCACTATCTTTGTGTTGAAGAAGACTTTAAGATCCCCAATTTTATTCTTAAAATTTCTGCTGATTTTGTATTTCCATTGACTCCCTGTCACAGAGTGGATCGACTTCAAGATGCTCACTCTTGTGTTTAAATTCCTCCACTCCTTGACACTCACCTACCTCTCTAACCTCCTCTCTCCTCACAGCAGTACCCGCTCCCTCCACTCTACTGGGCTCGACCTACTCCTTGTCCCCCGAATGCTCTGCTCCAACATCAGTAGCCGTGCTTTCAGCCACTATGCCCCAAAAAGTTGGAACTCCCTCTCAACCCCTTAGTCTCGCCCCACTCCTTTCCCATCTTCAGGTCACGCCTGAAGACCTTACTCTTCCCCCTCTCCTTGGTTTGACTTCAGGCTCCGTCATTGTGAAGTGCTCTGAGATGCTGTCTGGTGTGGAAAGCGCTATATAAATGCAAGTTGTTGTTATTATTTCAATTCTTTCCTTCCTCGTTTAATGTCTCATCTGAAGGACGACACCTCTAATAATGCCACACTCCAGGATTGGATTGGAGTGCCAACCTAGACTATGAGCTCAAGCTCGATGTGGAGCTTTGTTGAAACCCCAAACTTCTGGGAATGCTATTAACTGAGCCAAGCTGATGGTCCATATAATCAGATATTCCCATAAGATGCAGAGTGCAATATGGCATTTTTCAAGTCATCTGCTGCATCTGACACCTCATGAGATATGCTTGTCCTTGAATATGTTGTAGATCCAGAACAGCCCACAACTCACAAACCACACAAATCATAAGTATATACTATTCAAACCCCCCACATATTTGTCTGCTACATTTTTTCTATCAAGATGTATCTCTTCCATTTCTTGGTGTTTTACCTTCAATCCCTTTCAATATTTTATGCTCACTCTGTATCGTGCATGCTTAATGTTTTCTCATGCCTATCAGCAGCAGCTCCTTGAACCCACTGTAACATCTTTGACTAGTAGGAATAGCATCTCACATCAGTTTCCTAGATGCATAATGTTTTCCTAAAGTGGTGAGACTTTCATAAGCAGCAAGGGTTAGTTCCCCCAAACAGTTAGTTTCAAACAGTTTATTTATAAAGCAACAACAATAACACCAACAACAAAGTTGCATTTGTATAGCGCTTTCACATTGGAGGATGTCCCAAGGTGCTGGACAGTCAGTGTTTCAGTGGAGGGTGAAGGGAAAGGAGGGGAGTTGGTGGGTGACCGATGGGATTGTCGAAGAGGAGGGCTTGAGATGGGATTTGAAGGAGGCTGGAGAAGGAGGCAAAGCAGAGGGACTGCCGGATGGAATTCCAGAGGTTGGGTGCAGAGTAGCTGAAGGCTCGACCGCTGATGATGGGACGAGTGCGTTGGGGGACGTGTTGCAGGCCGGAGCCCACTGAATTGAGGGAACAAGCAGGTTGGTAGGGGGTTAGGTGCTCGCAGAGGTAGGATGTGGCAAGGCCATGAGGGGCTTTAAAGGTGAGGACCAGATTCTTGAATTAAATCCTCTGGGAGCCAATGGAGTCGGGCGGGAATGGGGGAGATGGGGTCACAGAGCTTAGTGGGTGAGAGTTCTGTATCCTTAAGATCAGAACACGCAGAGTTTTGGATGATCTGCAGCCTTTGGAGGGTGGAGTTGGGAAGGCCGATAAGCAGGGCATTGGCATAATCAAGCATGGATGTGATGAAGGATGTGATTGATGTGATTGAGTGAGAGTTTCAGCGGCCTGAGGGGTGAGGTCGTGGCGAACTTAGGCAATGTTGCAGAGGTGAGGGAAGGCATAGCGGATCATGGCTTGGATGTGGGGGAGGAAAGACAGCTGAGGATCGAGTGGAGTGTGCGACCATGAAGATTGATGCTGCCAGTGCCTGAGGTGTGAAGGAAGGCCTTGGTCTTGTAAAGTAAGAGCATGATCTTCACATAAAAAGTGAATACAAAAATATATATTAGATACATATTGGATGTGAACTTCCTCCTCCCCCTGTGTGCTTATAATAATGTTAACAATTGGGTAATATTCACTTTTGCTCGTACTGGTAAAATCTCATCTTCAGGGAATGTGAAAGTCAGAGCCTCAGGACAGAAGACATTGACAGGAGCCAAAAAATACGGCTTCCGTCTTATTGACATTTAGTTGCAAGACATTTGCACTCATCCAGGCTCTGTTGTTTGCCAGACAAACTGACAGAACATTATCAGACATGAAGTCTAAGCTGGAGGAACAGAAATAGATTTGTGTGTCATCTGCATGAATGTAGAAGTTGTGTCTTCCCCTGGCTTGTTGTCAGATACCGGTACTGTGAAGCACTCTGGGATGCTATAACAACAACAACAAAATTACATTTGTATAGCGCCTTTCACGTCCTGTCGCTCAGTGGTTAGAGCACTAGCATTACAAGCATGAGACCTGTGTTCGAATCCAGGCAGATCAGGGCAAAACCTTGGGCAAGTTTCCTTACTCCACACGCCTAATAATAATCCATCCCAAAAAATCACAATAATAAAATTCATCATTTCAATCCACGATTATTTGTAAGGCACTGCTGTGCACAATTGGCTGCCGCATTTCTCCCACAAATATACAGTCAATTCACTTTACAGTATATTCTGTGAAGTGCTTTGAGACGTCGATAAGATGTGAAAAGCACTATATCAAATGCAAGGATTATTATTATATTATAGAATTCCAGCTCCATAATAGTTCATATTATGGGGCTGACATTTCCAGGAGGCATTGTATATACTGTAGTGAGCATAAACATAAACATTTACAATAGTACTATAAACATGGTATTCAATTTTCTAAGCAGTATCCTCCATTTCCAGTTCCAATTTCAAAGGTGCATAAAATCATAGAATATCACAACACCAGCACAGATCTGTTTCAGTCCATGAAGTCTGCACTAATAGATACAATTATACTATAATAGTGTCATAATGGTACCCCTTAAATGTCACATGTGAATCACTAATGTTTTGAATTCTATATTTGCTAATGTAGAATTTATTATTGGGGTTTTTCGGCACACTGAATCACAACAACTAAGCATGTTATTTGGCTAACGTTTTAAAGTAAACTACAATTAGTTGGATAAATTCTGTTGCATTAGTAGCTCAGACCTGAGTTTAATTCCAGGTAGAGCAAAACCTTGATAATAATCCCTAAGGAAAATAACAATAATAATTTTGTCTTTTCAATTCACATCTATTTGTAGGATACTGCTGTAAGCAATTGACTGCCCCATTTCACCCATAACTATACAATCAATTAACTTTGCAGTATATTCTGTGAAGTGCTTTGAGACGTCAAGAAGATGTGATAAGGCACTATGTAAAATGCAAGGAATATTATTACAGTGTGACATAATTTTAATTATAGTGTTATAGTGACTCTGTTTATGTTTACTAGCTTTGAAGGCTGATTATTTTGAACTTCCATTACTGCGGAGAAAGTAGTTCTGCCAAATTTATTGACAGAATTTCTGAATTACTGTATCCTTAAGATCAGTTTTAAACTTTAGAAAATTATTCAAGTTGGTCAAAAGTTTCTGCTTTCAACATTAAGGCCTAATATTTGAGGAATTTTCTCAGAATTCTGCAAGATCCTGAATTTTAAGTTATAGTCTTTAGGCTGTGACTTTGAAGCAATCTGAGCCTCTGAGGAACTTGGAATAGGTTCCATGTGCCACGTAATTGAGATAACTGTTCATCACGCAGTGTTTCGGGGCATATACCTTTGTCTAAATTAAGTCATCTCAGCTGGATTTTAATAATGTTGTCAAAGTGTATCATAAATGGATGTGGAAAATTGTTAAAGATCTTCATTTCATGAATTCATTAATGCACTCTATCCCTTTGTGGTTTGTTTCCTAGGCAGCTGGAGGCAATATTAATGGCAATTAGATTATTGTAAAGTTTAGAATATATATATATATGCTTCAAAGAAACTCTAAAGGGAAAGCAATTCCAGCACTTAGCATTTAATGTCATTTGAACTCTATATTAAAAAAATTAAATTTATATAATTACTTTTGGTACAAAGTACATTGCTAATTGCTTTTGATGGTCATATTGCCATGTCAACTGCAGGATGACAGAGTAATCTTTGTGTTAAATCTATAGTCTGAGATGTAATTTATGATGCACATAATACCATAGTTGGGCATTATTACTAACCATTGTTACCATAATACACAACACGTTATATAAATGCAAGTTGTTGTCTTCTCAAGCCCCTCCTGCAGAATAACATCTGGTGAGAGCCAAAATAATATACTGTACTAGAAACATGGAGGTAAAATAATTTCAACTACCTTGATAAATTAGAGCAATAAAACTCAGATTGCCATGAGTGGAAAGCTTAAGTAGTTTGTAATTGTCCTAGGATCCTGAAGATAAAGTTATTGCCTTGAATTGCTTCCAAGCTATCAGGGTTTTGTTTTGCATTTCAAACAATCAAGTTTATAGGCTCTTCATTTATTTTGGGGTAATTTCCGCACTGCCAGTGACTTTTATTGAGGATAGCAACTGTTAGCACATTCTGTGCCGTTAATACAAGATGCCTTCTCAGTGTAGTATTAATAACCACTTCATGAAATTTAATGCCAATGGTCAATACATTATAAAATTGCATGTAAAAGTAAATTCTCTAGAAAGGACATTTTGAATGAAAAGTTGAAATTATCTTGTGCACATATGGGTAGTAAGTACTCTAATACAGTATTATCATTTATGTTTATTTGTGCTTGAGAAAACAACTAGGTTCGGGGATTGTGAATGCAATTCTAGCATCCATAACAGCATCTCATAAGCACTAGTATGAGATGAGCCCTAAAGCAAGAGAATGAACAACAAAGGCAGTCATTAGGTGAACAACAGGAGAAGAATCTTACTCTGGATACAGAAGGCACTGATGGAAGGCATTAGAAAAAGAAACACAGAATAAGAAAAGGTGATTTGGCTCATCAAGCCATAAAGAGAAAGCTAAACCTCTCACAGACAGCTTAAACAACAGAAAACATGGGAGTCCCATTTGAGATCAAAGGTGATAGTGAGACATGTATATTTGAAGAAATCAAGAGAATTAAACTTTTATTGCGTGATGAAAGTACACAGAGTATACATATTCAGACCTCCTTTTGCAGTTATTATCAGCATTAAAGCACTTGGTTCCACATGCCTACTACAGTACTATGTTTCGAGTAAACAAAATATAATCTCTTGCCTCAGTTTATTCAATCCTGTCTTGCTCAGTACCTTGGGACAACATCTTGAGATGGAATATGTTATACAAATGTAATTTGTTGTTGTTCCATTCAAAACTACTATTAGTTTTTTAAAAAAAACTGATTATATTTATATTATCTACACCTCAATTGGGTCTTCATCTCAATCCTTGAATCTTCACTTAAAAGGAGTTTGCCCTCTTTTTCAATCAGTATAAATAAGTTTTAGCCTTTCTTCTAAAACATCTTGTGTTAAATCACTATCTTATTGGAAGGTAGGATATCCACATTTGTAAATCAGTGCTTCATGAGACTACAGAACAGCAATTAAATTGGGTAGGGGAGTAATAGCATGGCAAATAGTTTTAGTGGATAAATAGTCATATTCAACATATGTAGATATTTGATACATTTGAAAGTTGTTGGCTGCTAAATCCAACAGAACATTGGAATGGAGGTACAAAGTTAAATACCTTATGTATCATTATATAGATTCTGGGTTATGTGCAATAAGAATCATAATTGTAACCAGTATAAGCAACTATAACCAAATATCTATCAGATCAGAGGGAGTTGAGGCACTGTGGAAAATAGAGCTTGGTAGTAAAAATAATAATAATAATAAGCCTTGAATTTGATATAGTGCCTTATCAAGTGATTCGAGATGTCTCAAAGCACTTCACAGAAAGTATTGTAAAGTGCTTTGAGACATCTTACCAGTTCTGGCCAGGCTCCACTGAACGGATTGACTTCAAGATCCTCACACTCGTGTTCAAATCCACTCACTCCCTGGCACCTCCCTACCTCTCTGACCTCCTCACTCTCCAATCTACCATGCAATACCTCCACTTGAGTGGCACCAGCCTCCTGCGCATCCATCACACTCCCCGCCCCATCATAGGAAGTCACACTTTTAGCCACTTTGCCCCAAAACTCTGAAACATTCTCCCTCAATCCATCCACTTGCCCCACCTCTCCCCCTTTTCAAGTACAGGTTGAAAACCTTCCTCTTTTACCATCCTTAGGCCACCTCACCTCCCCCACCCAACCCTCCCCCACCCTGAAATTGATCTTCACTGAAAAAAAGTTATAATAACTAGGCTTCTTTAGCTCTATCTACTTGTCAGAAAAGATTAATTATTCAACCAAAGTGAGTCAAAATAGCATTAAATAAATAATATTAGGCACATAGGTAAACTTGAAAAAAAATTGTAAAAGATGAGTTAATGAATTAGAATGTACAGCAATCGTTCTATTAATACCAACAAGTACTTTCTCTATTTGCTTTTCTGAGTAAACATTGAAGTTAGTGTCCTGTGGCTATAATTTATAAGATCACAAGAAAGGCACAGATGAGAAAAGCTCTTTAGCCCATTTTGATCTCAGCCTTCCAGAATACCCACTTTATCGTCAACAACAACAAAATACAACAACAAAATCACATTTGTAGAGAGCCTTTCACGTTGGGAGGACATCCCATCAACCCCACATTGCTTGATGTTGTTTACATAGTACAACAGCAACAAAATTACATTTATAGAGCGCATTTCACTTCGGGAGGACGTCCCAAGGTGCTGAACAGTCAGGACAGGACTCAAACAAAGGGCAGGGCAGGGGGGGGGGGGGGGAGGGGGGGGCGAGACAGAGTTAGGAGGGGAGGGAGCCAGTTGGAAGGGCAGCAAAAAGCATGGTCGAAGAGAAGGACCTTGAGGCCGGCCTTGAAGGAGGAGGGGGAGGGAGCGAGGCAAAGGTACTGTGGGTCGGAGCTCCAGAGTTTGGGAGCAGAGAGGCTGAAAGCTTGTCCGCCGATGGTAGGGCGAGTCGGGCAGGGGACACGGAGGAGCCCGGAGCCTGCTGAACGGAGGGTGTGGGGAGGTTCATAGAGAGACAGCAGTTCAGAGAGATGGGGAGGGGGCAAGGCCATGAATGACCTTGAAGGTGAGGATCTTGAATTTGACTCTGGGGGATGGGGAGCAAATGGAGCTGGGTGATGGTAGGAGTGATGTGGTCGTGGAGCTTGGTGCCGGTGAAGACTCGAGCTGCAGAATTCTGGATGATCTGCAGCTTGTGAAGGGATGAACTAGGAAGGCTGACGAGAAGGGAATTTCAGTAATTGAGCTTTGATGTGATGAATGCGTATTCGAGGACTTCAGCAACCTGAGGGCTTCAGCAGCATCAGACTCTTCAATAGCGGAGTCTGACAATGTTGTAAAGGTGGTGGAAGGCAGTACTGGTCATGGCGCGGATGTGGGGGAGGAAGGACCATTCAGGGTTGAATAGGATGCCCAGGTTCCTGACTGGCTTAGAAAAGTGGAGAGTCCTGGATGCTACTGGTGTCAGCGCCTGAGGTGGGGAGGCACTGACGCGAGCCAATCAGGAGAGCCTCCAGATCTCTACCTCTGTATCCAGTATCCAGATCTCTATCTTTGTGTAAATAATTTTTGGTGTCCTCCTTGTAAAAATTTACCTCACAATCCACTACGCGTGTTCCCTTGTTCTCCACCTCACTAGATTTTATACCAAGTGTTCCAGGATCCTTTGGGTCCCTGTTTTGCCTGCTTTGTAAATATATATATATATATAATATATATATATATAATATATACAGTATATATAAAGAATAGTAAACTGAATAGAACAACATTGCTATTACAATGAAATTAGTACAGTACCTGGTTTTAGTGAAATTTACACTTTTCAGACTAGAAGGAACAATGCAGTATTCTTTTAAGCCAAGAGAAACCAGTGATTCCAATAACAATCCAGCTCATGCAAATGTTACAGCAAAATGGTGACACCAAGAATTTTCACAAAATCCCTGATTAAAGTGCTGTAACACCAATACCCAACATCATGACCAAAGTGCTAGAACTAATCAAGTCTCTCTTTGAGGAGTGCCAGAAAAAGCGGAAGAGGCCGATGTCAAATGAGATTGTTAAGCATCCTATTCTCACTAGAGACTCTGCATTCAGGGTCAAGTTGATCTCATTGATGTTTAGTCCTCCCAATGTGAAAACTGCTATACAAATGTAATTTTGTTGTTGTTGTTGTCTAGGCACAGTCAAACTTCGGTTACGGTGGCCATCCCACAAAGTTCTATGTGCTGAGGCCTCTCACAAGCAAAGATGCTGCAGAAGTAACCTTTTCGCTCATGGATATCTTCCTCCTCTTTGGCATTCCTGCCGTTCTCTAGAGTGACATGGTTCCAAATTTACAGCCCAGATAATCACTGAGCTAAAGAAGGTATGTACAAATCTCCCTTTAGTACACAGCCAACCTCATCAACTACAAAGCCAAGGTCCTGTTGAACGAGCTAGTGATGAGATATGTTGGTTGTCTGGCTATCAAATAACAGTACACAGGTTTGGACAGTCAGCATTAAATGTGCTGCAGTTCCAAAAGAATTCTGCTCACCATTCAGGAATAAATTGCTCCACTTATGCTGCCATGTTTGGCAATGAGTTGGCCTAACATCTTCATCACTGCCAACAGAGGTGATTTCTACACTGGAAAGTGAGCTTGATCTCCTGGCTGTTCTTGCTGCTAATGCGCCAGAAGTACCAGCTGACAACAGCCTACTACCAGCGCATCTGTTTCTTCAGTCTCCAGTGCCACAGATCCACTGTGGCTTGGCCCCGTAATCTAAATGTCCTCAATGATAGAGATTTCCAGTGTTCATTGCAGCGAGCTGACATTGCGTCAATTGACAGCATCGTCAGCGAGAGATGAAACAAGAGTGGTTCTGTTTTTGTGAATGAATTGGATAGTATATGAACTGGTTAGAAACACACGCAAAATATAATGCGAAAAAGTATATTATAACAGTACAAGTCTCGTCAGAGAGAAGTGGTTAAAATTTCATGTGTTGAAAAGAAGAGTGAAGAGATTATAGTAAACAACACCAACAACTTACATTTATGTAGTGCCCTTCACACCGAACTGCATCTTGGAACACTTGACAGTGGAAGAACCCGATGCCAAGGAGGAGAGGGAAGATGACAGTCGAAGAGGAAGGTCTTCAAGTGCAATCTGAAAAAGGGGAGAAAGGGAGCGAGCCAATCGATTGAGGGAGAGAGTTCCATAGCTTTGGGGCGATATGGCTGAGGGCACTGTCACCAATGGTGGTGCAGAAAGTCTGGGGCACAAGGAGGAGGCCGGAGCCAGTTGAGCTAAGGCATGAGGTTCGTAGTGTAGGGAGACAGCAGGTTAGAGAGAAGTGGGAGTAGGAGGTACCAGGCATGAAAGGTTTTAAATACAAGAGTGAGGATCTTCAAGTCGATCTGCTCTGACAGGGAGCAATGGAGGTACCAAGGACTGGGTTGATGGAGGTACGCAGTTTAGCACAGGTGAGAATATGGGTGGCAGAGTTTTTAATTAGTTAACAACAACAACAACAAATTACACTTCTATAGTACCCTGCCCTTTGCGATCACGTCACTCCCACTCTCGCCCGTCTCCAGTGGCTCCCTGTCACCCAGAGGATCGAATTCAAGATCCTTGTTCTCACTTTCATGAGAACAGTGCCTGTTCTCATGAAACAACCTGTCCTATCTCTCTGACATAGTGTCCCCCTATCAACCTGCCCGCACCCTCCGTTCAGCAGACTCAGGCCTGCTCGCGTCCATCACCCTAACCGCCCACCCCATCAGCGGCCGGGGTTTCAGCCTCTCTGCTCCCACACTGTGGAACTCCATCCCGCAGCCCCTCCACATTGCTTCCTCCCTTTCCTCCTTCAAGGCCGGCCTCAAGACCTTCCTCTTCGACCTCACCTTCGGCTGCCCCAGTAACTCTTCCCCCTCTTCCAATCTCCTTCCCCTTCCCCCTACCCTCCCACCCCCACCCTCCACCCGCTCGTGTCTTTCGGACATCCTCCTGACATAAGTGCAATTTGGTTGTTTTTCTTGTTGCATATAGGAAAGACATCTCAGAGCACATTACTTCTACTTGGAGGTGTGAAAATCAGTAAATTCCCTGAGACAGATGACCTGCACCCAGGATATCTAGAGAGACTATACAAGAGACTTGTGAAGTATTGACAGATGTTTTAAGAATTAAAGAATGCTGTTGGTTCTACCGGATGGGAACCAAACAAATATGGTTGCCATTTTCAAGAAAGGCAACAGAGTAATACATGGCAGCTATAATTCAAATGACGTGGCCTCAGTAAGTGGAACTAATCATACAGCAACTTGCAGTTATAGACAGTAGACTCTCACCAAACACACAGGGGTTACGTTCCTGGAAAACAGCACACGGTAAAATCGCGTTCGGTAAGCTTAATAAGTAATGGGAAAAAAGGGGTTAGGGGAAGCCATCCACAGACTATCCAACCTCAAGCCTCCAGGCACATCCACACCCAACCAATGCCAGGTACGTAGTACTGAAGCGAGTTACAGCCAGCTGGCCCGCTCTCCCCGCTCGTCACTCTCCCCGCTCTCATTGACTCAATGGAGACAATAAAACAACACCTTACACTACCACAGCTTGGCTAAATTATTTTACCTTTGGTCCTGGAAGTGGAAGGAGACTCTCTCGCTCTCTCTCTCTGTCTCTTCTGATTACCATGCAATGCCATTAGGTTACTCCGAAGCCGAGGAATCATTGGACTTAGGCGGGAGCTGGCGGCGTCCTCCCAAGTATGCATTGTTCGCGGGGCTGGCTTGCTCCCAAATGCGCATGCGCACGGGGCCAGCCAGCGTGTATACGCATATTTTACTCGCATATACGCAAAAAAGTGCCCTATTTATTTCTTCACGTATAGGCTAATCTGTACACGAGAATGTTGCGTTCGGCAAGGGTTGACTGTATATACAAATGTAATTTTCTTGTTGTTGTTATATAACTCCCTTCATATTGGTAGCATCTCAGAGCACTTAAATTATAAAAGGCAAACACAAGATTATCTCTATGAAAGTACAGTAACTTTATAAATAACAGATCCACCTTCAGAAGGATTAGATATTTTGTCCTCATAAACCATCCCATAAGCTTCTATGTTGCAGCTATTTGGTGAAATCACTTTCCATGGTGTTTTTAAATCTGATGCTTTGGCATTTCTCTGGCTAACTACAATCAGTATTTAGTATTGATGACTTTTGTACTTACCTTAAAAACGTACTTCCAGCAAGCTATTATCTGTACTAACTTTCTTTGGTATTTTGTGAATTTATTCATTAAATTTCATTGCTATTAATGGAACAAGAGCATGATGTGGCTGTCTCCTTCATTAAATATTAAGTCAGCCACATCCTTTGTGTCAATGTAAGTTAACAATCATGTAGCTAGAGAGATAACAAAGATAGCAATGAAAATGTTTCTCAGAATGATTTGTGGGATCCCATGGTGCATTTATGGGTAAAAGCACCTATGAAGGAGCATTACAAGTCAACAGAGTGGGAGGTTCGTAGCTGTTAGCTGATCAGAGCTGGGAAACCTTTGGATACTATAAATGGCCTCAGGCTTCATGCTCTGTGGAGGAGTAAAATCTGCCAAGATGCCTTCCCCTGATTGCTTCCTGTGGGTGTCAAGTGAACATAACATCAACCCAGTTGCGTTTCCCCCACTCACCCACGCTTACCCAATTGGTTGAAAACCTGCCAGTCCTCACTGGTCTATCTTTCACTAAGTAGCCAATAATAGCCATCTTTTCGCTTTTGGGATTCCCCAATATGATAATGTGGTATGAAATAGCTATTTTTAGTGAGCAGCATCAGATGTTCCCTGGTATAATTTCATGAATAATAACAATAATATCATAATAATATCATAATAATAGTTTCACCCATGCATGTACGCAATTGACTCAATTCACTTTACAGTAAATTCTGCTACGTGCTTTGGGATATCTAGAAGACATGAAAAGTGCTATATCAAATGCAAGAATTATTATTACTAGTAGTAATAATCCTTGCATTTGATTCAGCACCTTATCACATCTTCAAGACATCTCAAAGCCCTTCACCTAATTCATTGTAAAGTGAACTGACTGTATATTTTGTGGGCAAAACCTGGCAGCCGATTGCGCACATCAGTGTACTATAAACAGCGGTGGATTAAGTGACCAAATTATACTGTTATCTATCCGTCCATCTGTCCATCTATCTGCCAAACCAGAAGGAAGAACAGCGACTTGAGGTAACTCCTGGAGGTCCAGTGTAATTAGCATCTTAATAAATAATAAACGACTGCAGGTGGGAGGTGAGGAGAAAATTTGCAAATAAAGATACCTTTCAAAAACAATTCTGTCTGTTGCAGAAAACTTTGTGATTGCTAAATCTAAAGGGAATGTGTAATAAATAATAGGTAAAAACATTGTATTATATAGCATTGAGCTATACGAAACATTCATATTATCTGTGACAAAATTAAGAACAAAAAAACACATTACTGATAACAACAATAATCCTTACATATGACACAGAGTCCCACAGTGTTAATGCGCTTGCCTCGCCAGCGAGAGGACCCGGGTTCAATTCCTGGGTGGGGTGAAACCTTAAGCAAATTCCTTAACCCGGACGCCTCTGTTTACCTAGCAGTAATTAGGAATTCGGTTGTTAGTCGACTGCCGGATCGCTTTCTGATGTAAGTATATTCTGTGAAGCGCTTTGAACCATCTAGAAGATGTGAAAAGCACTATATCAAATTCCATAATTATTATTATGATAACCATCACTACAAAAGTACCCAGGTTTGATTAGGCAAGTTTGCTTACCCCACACGTCTCTGTTTCCTAGCAGTAAGTAAGAATCCAGTTGTTAGTCAAATAGCAGATTACATTAGGGGGTAATAATCCCTTCAAAATATAAATAAAGAATAATAATTTGGTCACTCAATCCACAATTGTTTGTGAGACACATCTGTGCGTAATTGCTTGGCGTAATTGCCCCCGAAATACAGACAATCCAAATATATACTGTGAAGCACTTTGGGACCGCTCTATGGCGTGATAAGTTCTATATCAAATGCAAGAATTATTATAATGATTATTTCGCACACCACGTTTCACATCGAGAGGATGTGGCAAAGCATTGCACGGATACAATGTAAAGCGGAGAGACTGTATTTTAGCGTGTAGGATTCCCTGAGGTGTTTCAAAAGTAAGCACAGAGAGAATAAATCCCATGGGATTTTTTTTATACCCTACAAGTGAGTGTGACCTGATAACTCACAAGTGACAAAGTTATAAGAGCGGTTACGATCAACAGTATTAGTGGGAATTAGATCATGTACTCTGTTATAACACCAATTGGTTAAGTAATGAAATAAATATGATCACATTCAAAAACAATTTTGACTGGGAACAATGTTGCTGTGTGGAATGCAGAGATGGTCTGGGGTTTAATTGCGAAGTTGCCATCTGTTTTCACCTATTACATCATCACCATGAAAAATCCCAAATATTTTGTGGAGATTAATTATCACGCATGGTATAAATAACAGCAATTCATTTTGATAGAATCTTGGCAAACATATTTTGCAGCAACTTGCAGCTAATGTCATCATATTACTTATTTAACTCACAAGAAACTTAGGGCCTCGTTTACTGTTATTTTCCATTCGTCAATTTCAATGAAATAAAATGTAACCAACAAAAATGTATATCTTTGACTATTGATTTTTGAAAAATAGAATGAAATAAGTTTCTAGACAGAACAAATTCATCAATCCAAACCGATCAGGGGATGAATTCATGTTTTTTCAAGCACTTTGTGTGTTAATTAATGACCAACAAATGCAATGCTAATTTTAATTATTTCAAATTATTATACTACAGAATTTGCTTGATAATAGTAAAAGATCAGGATTTCACCCTGAGACCTCAACACAATGATAGAGTCCAACAGAATCAAGATTTAAAAGTTTAGTGTGTGACTTAAATTGATTTAAAATGCAAGAAAATTGTTATATAATTTTTAATTTAACCTATCTCAACAGATTAAAGAGCGGAGCAGACTGCTTGGAAGCAGAGGCCTCACCATAACAGATCACATGAGTGAATTTGAACATTGGTGTAAATTAATGTTAAATAGTAATTGTAAATATACAAGAACAGGCTTCCCTGGGAGACAGTGGGAGCAAAAAGTGTTGATACTTTCAACAACAACAACAACTTTGATTTACATAACGCCCTCCACGCCAGACGGTGTCTCTCTTCACAATACCGGATCCCGGGCCCGAGGGGGAAAAAGATGACTGAAGGAGCAATCAAAAAGTAAGGTCTTCAGCTGAATCCTGAAATGAGGAAGAGAGGGGGTAAGGCAAAGGGAGTAAGGAAGGGAGGTCCAGAGCTTCGGAACGTAGTGGTGAAGGCACGACCACCGATAGTTGAGCGGAGGATTCGGGGGACAAGGAGGAGACTAGAACCGGAGGAGCAAAGGCAATGGGTGTTGTGTTGGGGAGAGAGGAGGTCAGAAAGGTAGGGAGTGCAGAGGAGTGGAGAGACTTGAAGACAAGAGTGAGGATCTTTAAATTGATCCACTCTGGGACAGGGAGCCAGTGAAGTCTGGCAAGGACTGGGGTAATCAGGGAACGAAGTTTGGTGCGGGTGACAACATGGGCAGCAGAGTTCTGAATGAGCTGAATTTTATGGATTGTGGTGGAAGGGAGACCAGCGAGGAGTGCATTTGCGTAGTCCAGCCGAGAGGTGACAAAGGCATGGACCAGAGTTTCAGCGGCATTTGGGACAAGGTATTGCCGGAGACGGGCAATACGTCACAGGTGGAAAAAAACAAATAGGGATTAAGGCAGTGGTTTCCAAACTGTGGGGTGCACCTCCCTTGGGGGGTGCGTACCGTTGGTTGGGGGGGGGCGTGGAGCTTTAGCGTTTCAATCCCCCAAGTGCATGTGGAGCCGACGCAGAGCCGAGGACCTGAGTGTGTGGAACTGAGTGTGAAAGAGTGGGGGGGGGAGGGGCGCAACAAAAACATTGCAGAGCTCAGGGGGCTCCGCTATTCAAAGTTTGGAAGCCACTGCCCCCAGTGTGAGTTATCCATACCTGTTGCCAAGAATTCGAACTTGTCAGGCAGAAGTGATGTCACGGAGAAGGAACTCGGTGGGAAAATCAAAGCTCCAAATAGCAAATGCCAAATGATCATGGCTTTATTTATACAGCAGGGGATAAAACTTGTCACTACCTTTGAATGTTATTGGCAATTAAAGGGAACTAACGAGGACTGCACGACAAATGGGCTTGATTGGAGTTTGTGATAATTGGGCACCAGCCCTGAGGGATAATTGAGCACAAATATAAAGCTGGGGGCTTGGTGTAGAGAAGGTGAATGTACAGAGCTGTGTTAAAACTCGGGCCGGCCAGCGGGCCCTGGCGGAGCTCTGGCTCCACCCCTGCCCGTGGGCCTCCCAACCCGGCGGTGACCAGTAGAGCCAACAGATTAAAGGATATGAGGATGGGGCAGATCAATGGAATTAGGATAGAAGATCAGCCATGATCTTATTAAATGGTGGGCGAGCTCGAGGGACCGACTGGCCTACTCTTGCTCCTAATTCTTATGTTCTTATGAAATAATATCTTGTGATAGGGTATATTGTTTGGGATATGACATGTACATGCAATTGCCAGGATAGTGGAAGATGAATTGGATTAACCTTGGTCATATTTTCATCTAGCACTTCGTATGTTCTTATATTTTTAAGGATCAAATTATTGATGTTTCGTAATGTGCTATTTGATACAAGGAACAGGCAAAATAGTGATAAAAATATTACCCTATCGTATTTTTACTTTATATTACGATACCATAACCTAAAGAATACTTATTGTAGTATTGATGTAAACAGGAATGTATCTCACTGCCCAACAACAACAACAACAACAACAAATTACACTTATAGAGCACCTTTCACGTCGGGAGGACGTCCCAAGGCCCAGTCGCAATGTGTGTTATATTTAATTTAATTTTTCTGTTTTCCTGCACTTGCTTCATGTGTATTTTGTTAATTTTCCTGTGGATTTTACTCATCAAACCTTCAGTAAATAAGCACTGTCAAATAATTTTTCCAGTTAATAAAATCAAGAAGTCTTATTAACTAAATTATACTTTGGTTTGCACAGCTCAAAAAGAAAGAAGCTGCACAATAAATATTCTTTGCATTTGCCTTTGATATCCTCTAATACATTCTCAACATTCTGCATGGTGTTCCAACACTACGCATTCTGTAATTTAAGTATTCTGTTAATACATAAAATACTCAAAGATAGGGTTGCTGCCGTTTATAGTAATGCATGGAACTGAGTAGAAATTGCCCAACAAAGAGCTGTTTGGCGATCTCAGCAAAGAGCTCGTACTTAATCAGTTTGTAAAGATCTGCTGATGCTCTTATTCTTATTCTAATCATAAGATGCATTCAAGGTGACACACTTCACTGCTACCATCTCTAGTGTTTGCTACCTAATAGTGCGTAAGCAGGGGTTTTACAGAGTATCTATAAATACGATTATTTTAAAAGTGAATTTGAATAAAATGGCTAGGCACATGGAGTCTACAAATAGTACTCTGATAGTTTATTTTCTTTGAAGAATATGTGCTCATGCTTAAAAAATTATTTAAAAAAATATGTGCTAATGCTTAAAAAAATTCAAAAGTTATGTTTTGCTATTTTATATAATGAAAACAAACATTGATTCAATTGAAAGTACAGAAATAGAGCACTGAACCAAAGCAAAAGGGAGGATTTGTTATGAAGAACTGAATGCTGGAGTTATCTTTAAGTTATCTTATGTGCCAAATAAGTCTCTTTGATCCTTTATTTATTATTATCGTACCCATTTGCCAGTAGATACTTGAAAAGTAAGGGTGTTAAGGGATATAGAGAAGAGTGATAAAAAATCTTCCATAATCTAATAAAATAACAGAACAGTCTCAATAGGTTGAACAACCTATTTCGACTCCTCTGTTTTAAACCACAAAAAGGAGGTTAATCTCTACTTGCCATTCAATGTGCTAATCTTAGCAATGGGAGTGTGTTATTTTCCTTTTGTAAGTAAATGTATTGAATGCGGCTTTCCGTGCTTAAAATGTGATTTGTTCATTTTTACTGTGTACAGCCAAATTTGGCATATATAATAATAATATACAGTAATAATAATCCTTGCATTTGATATAGTGAGACTTCTTCTAGATGTCTCAAAGCGCTTCACAGAATATACTGTAAAGTGAATTGTCTGTACATTTTGTGAGAGAAATGCTGCAGTTGTGAATTGAATTAACCGATTTATTATATTTTTGAGTGATCATTATTAGGCATGTGGAGTAAGGAAACTTGCCCAAGGTTTCGTCCTGCCTGGAATTGAACCCAGGTCTCTCACTTGTTAGGTGAGCTCTAACCACTGAGCTGCAGGACTCCATACATATATACTGGCAATTCAAAATTATACGTTCACATGCCAAGAATGTTAAATTTAATAAAAAGAGAAGTATGCTTCAATTTTCAGGAAATTATCAAATATGCATGTAAAACATGTTCAATTGTCTTCTGTTGAAATTGAAATGGTGAACATTGTAAACTAGAATGAAGGGAATAACATAAAATTCTGGGACACCCCTGTTTCTCTGTCATTTTTTATGAAGCCCAAAACATTAGAATTTCGCTCTGACAGTCACCACTGCATTGAGACACAGATTGCTCTAATCCAGAACTGCATCACCCACATATTCACCTGGACTAAACTTCTTGCCACCATTACACACATCAGTTTGTGCCAGACCCCACTGGCTCTCTATCAACAAATTGTTGTTCCTGTGGTTTCACTTTTTACCCAGATTATGGAGTGCACAACTTTTAAAATAATCTTAACTTGTTAATAAGATATCTGATTCAACAGCTCTCCACGGACCCATTATTTTAATCATAAATTTCTCCCAACCAGAATGTAGTATCTCACAGGTAATAAAGCAATGTAATGCAGTACCAATTATTTAATAAATAATATAAATAGATACACAACAATTTAATATTGCTAAGCATGGAAAACATGAATACCCATAATCATAAATCATGACACTGATTAGAAAACCAGGCCTGAAAATAGTTGAATGCATTCACTATTGTGAACAACTTTATCCTTGTGTTAACCTGAGTTTAGTGGTGCATAAATCAATTATCTACATACCTTGGCAATCTTTCTCATTTTACGAGATCTCAAAGAGAATAATAATAGTAATGATAATAATGATAATCCTTGCATTTGATATAGTGCGTTTCACATCTTCTAAAAGCCTCAAAGCATTTCACAGAGTATACTGTCAAAAGAAATTATTGTATATTTTATGGGCGAAATGCACAGCCAATTGTATTTAGCATGTCCTACAGTATCCCACTTTTAGTGGAAGGGGCAATTAAAAAAAAAAATGATGGGGTATTACTATCAAGGGTATAGAGTAGGGAAATTTGCCCAAGGTTTTGCCTTGCCTGGAATCAAACCCAGGTCTCTTACTCGCAAGGCGAGTGCTCTAATCACTGAGCTACAGGAATCCACAATGCATCAAGCAATTGGAGAATAAGAAACAATGAGCGGATGGGCGGAGGGTGATAGCTTCTTGACGGGCATCAGGTAGAGGAGTCACCTTTAGTGAAAGGTGATTTAAAGCCGCAAGTTGGGGTGGTAGGGGGAAGAGGAGAGAGGGCAAGAGAGAATGTTCTAGTCCTTCCAAGGCCAACTTGGGCATGACGTTACTCGTTCAGACTGGTTTTTGTTTGTGACCTTGTTGCCCATGCACTTGACGAACAACATTTCATTTCATAGCTTTTGAAAAAAGAAAATATATTTTAGAACAAATTATTGGGACGTATTGTACAATAGGTATATATGTACAGAAATATAACAATTGCTGTAGAGAGGGAGCTGGTGGATAAAAGACAAGAAAAATACTGTACTAAGCAATGGAAAGTAGTAGACTACTAATTTCTTAAATTGCAAGTAAGATACTGATCTTGTTCATACCGTTGCTATTTACTGCATTGCTATTCAATATACAGTATATGTTTTGTTGTCACAGGATATGCTGATCTGGCAGCCTGAGATTCTTTATAAATTTTGTAAAAGATGAAATTGGGTGTTGGTGAGACTGAAAAGAGTGGCCTGTTCTTGAGTCTTGAACACTGCTTTCTTCTAACAATTTAACTCAATGTTTACATTTCAATATAACATTTCTCTCATTGGAGCCTTTTCCTGTGTCAGATTCCCCGTTCCCATTTCACAGGCAGCTTTGTTGCTGACAGCACATTACCCGTTCACCTACCTCTGTGCAGTTTCACAATGGACTGTCAGGCAGAGTGTCTTTTAAAATATGGTTTGTGGTTATATTAATGTATTCACACGGAAGGCGCCAATTGAAACGTATCAAATTATTCTCAGCAATCTTTTCCCAAGTGCATCTTCAGAACACTGCAGTAATACAATCGGTTTGTTGTCCTCACTTCATGTTGAAAATGCTGCCAAGTCTGCTGGCAGAAACCTGGTCTAAATGTGGTGTTTGTGTTGCTAGCATAATAACTGTAATATTGGAGTCTAATATGTGGTTTAAATTTAGAAAATGCTAAAATATCAAACAGAAATTACCGTGTAGCCCTGGAGGCAGAACTATTCCCCTCCCCACCCCCATTCTTACTGATGATGCATGTGAATCCAGCTTGCACTAAGAAAAGGTTCTGAAGCCTTTTGTCTTGCGTGTTCTTAGGCAGGGTTCTGCATTATCACACTGTGCTGGTTATTTCCATGTTTCAAAACCTAATGAAACCCAAGTAAACAGATCTAGTACTCAGTCCAATCGTTAATCTAAGTAGTGATCATTTCTGCAGCTTTATGAAAACCTACAATGAGCAGACATGGTATTAATTGCACTGTATTAGGGATGGATGTCCAGAAAATAATTTACTTTTTGTCAGAGGTTCATTGCACAAAACCTTTTCAGATTCCTTGAACAAATCCAGCTGAGAGTATAAAAAGCTTGGGATAACATGTAACAAACGCTGCATGTAAGTAAACGTTATCCAAAGTATAACTACGCTGGGAGTTTTGACATATTAAATGTATTTGGCTAGATTTTTCAATAACGCTCGCTGACACTATTGTCAGTAAATCATTTGGGTTCTGCAGTGATACACTGAGATGCCTATAGAGGTGGCATCTCAGCCACCTCTATAGGGATAATTAACAAATCAAGGGATGCAAACTGATTCAATTAAAACAAGTGCAGTCTCAGAATTTAAATTGGTGTTGCAAATATAGATCTCTACTTTAAACCCGTGTCACCAGTTCTAAAATGTTAACCAGCAAGTGATATCAATGTTAGCAGAGGTGCATAATCTGATGGTAAAATAAGAAAAAAAAATCTCATACAGGATCACACGATAGGTTTGGATGTAAAAGTCCCTTCATTTTATCTGATCTCTTCCTTCCAGATTACCTACTCTACCATTTTCATATCCCTAAACTGTTTGGAAATTAATCCAGTATATTGACCCCAACCACACTTTGCGATGACTTGTTACAGTTTATCTAACACATTTATCTCCCAGGAACAGAAATACATTCTGGTGTCTGGTCATGAAATTGCTGTTTGCATTTAAACCAGTGTCTAAATCCAATGTCTTCCTGTTCTACTGCCATGGTGCATTGCATCCCGACTTTATATTTTAAATCTGAACATTTTACACACTTCTATAGGATCCTCGCTATAATGATTATTTTCAAGACTGAAGAGACTTAACATTGCTCAAGTCATGGCTCTGAGGAACATCCTTGTTGCTCTTTCCTGCACTGCCTGTAAGACCTGGGCAGTTCCCTTAGGTAACAGTAACTAGAAGTACAGTATATGTGTGGACTGTGTAAGAACTGTAGATGCAGACTGACCAGTATGTAGCTCAAATATAAGGTCTGACTATCTGAACTGACTGAACTCATTTGAAAATATAGCCCAGCATCTTGTCAGAGATCAGGTGGTAGAACTGTTGATACTAGGAACCATCTGATTTTGTCAGGGAGGGAATGCAAACATATCTATGTGTGAGAAAAGATGAACATAAAGGGATTTTTATGTTCTCTTCCCTCGTATGGATCTGAACTCCTTAACAACCTTGGGCTTTCCCTCAGACTCACCGAACCCCAGTGCGCAAACTAGGCGTCCCGTTTGACCCCCAATTGTCCTTCCTCCCCCACATCAAGTCCCTGACAAAGACCATTTTCTTCCACATCCATCGTATTGCCCTCCGACCGTACCTTACCCTAAATGCAGCCAAAATCCTCAAGCATGCATTTCTCACCTCCCACCTGGATTACTTACAAGCCATTCTAGGCGGCTCGAACCCTTCGGCAAGTTTCCTTACTCTACATGCCAGATCGCCTGATAATAATCCCTCAAAAAACAATTGGTTATTTAAATCCAATACTGTTTGTGGGACACTGCTGTGTGCAATTGGCTGCCGCATTTTGCCCATAAATATGCAATTTATTTTACAGTATATTGTGAAACGAATTGAGATGTCCAGAAGATGCGAAAAGTGGTATATCAAATGCAAGTATTATTATTATTATTACTCAAATGCACTCCTCGTCATTCTCCCCAGCTCCACTATTCAAAAAATCCAGCTTGTCGCCAAATGGATCGACTTTACGAACCTCACACTCACGTTCGAATTCACTCCCTGGCACCTCCCTACCTCACTCACCAATCCACCAATCGGCGCCTCTGCCCTGCCATTGGTGGTTGCGCTTTCAGCCATCATGCTCCAAAACTGAGGAACACTCTCCCTCAATCCCTTCGCCTTGTCCCCTCTCTCCTTTTCCACATCCCATTTGTTTAGTCATTTACAAAACTTAGATTGAATACAAACTGTGATTTGTTTGAGCAGAGAACGACTTTGCAAGAATGGATATGATGGCTGGTTAACTTTTAATGGTTAGCTTCTTGATCTGTTCACATGGACCGTTGATCCCACCATCTGTGGGAAATTCTTCCCATCCACCTCATAAATCGATTATGTCGCCCATAAACTGTAAATTCATGCTCGCTTGAAGCAGCTGCTCTTAAATTCCTGGGCCTCTATGTAGTCATTTACAAAATCTTCAAGTCATTGAAACAATCAATTGGAACTAAATCAACACAAACTACTGTACATTCTACCAACTGCATCCAGCTGGTAAGAAATCTATGCAATTATAATAATATTTTATTATATTTTTGGTCAGCCGGGTATCTGGGACAGGCAGAAACCCATCCCATGCTTAAGAGTATCCAAACCAAACTGAGAATTCCATGCATCCCAATTACAGCTGGAAATTCCAAAGATAGATTGTTGGAATGGAATGAAACAACAGCAAAATATAACAAAATTAAATTTGTATTGTGCATTTCACATCGGGAGGACATTCCAAAGCACAGGGAATGCACAATCTCTTCCTGAAGTGTGCATTAGGGTATTGCTTTTTTTCCCCGCATGTTTTCAGATGAATACACAATTTAGAAACTGCTTTTTATATTGCTGTAGTCTAACCAGCCAAGAAACCCATTGGATTTCAACTATCCTGCTTATTTTGTTTTTACCCTCGGCACAATGTTGGTGCCTTAGATTTCCCCTCTCCAATGTTGCAAGATCAATGAGATGATGAACCTGATTTAACTCATTTGGTAACATATGAAGCAGCCAAATGTTCCATCCAATAATTAATATCCCCAAATCTGAAAAGGCAGTTTTGTTACCAAAGCTGAATTTGGATCATCTTTTGTGCAACAGTGGAGGAGATATTTATATCGATAGCAGTCTTTATGGTTGCTTGAAACAAGCAGTATTTCATAACAGGAAAATGTGAAAAGTATTGCTAAAATGCACTATTGGTATACAGTATGTGTTTTCAGTTGATGAGTTGGTGTACATGTTTCCAGATGAATAGATAATTTTAAAACTTCTTGTTATTATTGTTAGGAAATAAACCTCCTCCCTTCCACCGACAAAAATGTGGCGCAGGAAACTTGATTTATACGACCAGACAGCATCTATTAAAACAACTTCAGAATATGCAAATAACACAGAATTCAAGGTGCTATCATTTGTTATTGAAGTGAAGTTATGTGTCAGCTTGGCTCAGTTGATAGCACTCTTCCCTTCAGCAAGTTTTGTGTTCAAAGCTCTCATCAGTTGTTTGAGAGCACTATCTAGGTTCTAGCACTAACACTCTAGCTCAGTCTGGATTGGCGTTGCATTGTCACAGAGATGAGATATTAAACCAAGATACTGTCTACCTGTTTGAATTAACGTTAAAGGATGCAATGACGTATTTCAAAAGAGATTTTCTCTCAGTATCCTGTACACCACACCTTTATATAAATTAGTCAATCATTTCATGGTTGTTTGTGTGAACTGTTTTGAGCAAATTTCATCCAGCTGTGAAATAAACCTCTTCACTCCCATCCAGCAGTATGATAGTGTGGAACTGCAAACCTGATTTATATTGAATTTACACTAATGCCCACAAAATATAGGGTCACAACATTACTGTGAGGATTTTGTTTTGATATTACAAATACCATATCAAATGGAAGAATTGCAATTAATAGATGATCTTTCTGTTTTCATTGAAGATACATACCTAGGTTGTTTAATTTTCAATGACCAATGAGGGAATAAGCTTTGTGTAACTCATGACTCACACGCCTAAAACCTTTTTCTCCAGGAGCTTATCTGCAGTGCTATTTGTGTTGGTTCAACTGCCAATATATACTATATGTTTGCTGTCAAATAATTGTTAAAATCATGATAATATGCGGAATAAAAAGTATTAAATACTTTTAATTTAAAAAAAAGAAATCTGAAATGTTTCACTCAATTCAAGTCTTTATTCAAGCAAGATCAAAGTGAAGAATGTAGAATGGTTTACACTACAAAGATAGACAAAATACATTGGATTATGTATAGTGATCTTCAGCTCCAATTTCAAGATGGAACAAGATAGAAGAGTTCAAAATTGTTAGTGAAATTGTCAAGGTTAGCATTTAAATCGATTGCAAATATAAAACTTGTATTTGATTCTACAAACAACACAGTCTCTATGAATTTGAATTAATAACTATGAAGTTTAGATACTGTGTTCTCACAATTGGATGAGAATTTGATTGGAGACGAAATTGCAGTTGTAGGTATCTTGAGGTTTTCACGGATGAAGTTGCGTTGTCGCACAGTAACAGGCGGCTTCAAGGCTGAAGTTTTGCTCGATTGAACGGTAGGCGGTGTATACTGAGGATCCAAACCATTGATCTCATATGTCCATTGCATATCCATCGTCTATAAACACAAGCAAAAGGTCTAATAAACACTGGAAAGGTGTTTTAATTTCGTTGTAATAAATCGTATGTTTGCTGGTGATCAAAATGGAATTTCAAGTTTGTATAGTGTAGAGATGGGTTTTAATTAGTACATAACATGGCTTGTTTGTTACTGCTACTGAAATGCATTCCAGGCTTCTGAAAGCAAGTGGAATAGAGAAAGTAAACCCAGAACAATACCTATGCATGCCCCAGAAGAAAACAAATTTAGTGTTGTAAAAGGCAATTTCAGGACAGACAGCAGGAAAAATGTTTTACTCAAAAGATAATCAATGACACATTACCAGGAAGGGTGGCTCAGATGCAGGTTCTGGACCTATTTAAAAACAACTTGCTGATCTGATGGGAATATGGTAGGGTTGATATTCTGGAAGGATAACATCAAATTGGCTGAAGGTTCTTTTACATCCAAACCAATCTAGTGACTATCACATATTCCTGCAACAACATTGATCTTCTTCAGCAGAATGTAACTATTTCCACATTTTCTACCATTTCCAGAGAATTCTCTACTTTATGGAGATTTGGCTTGATGGCCAGAGTGTTCTGATTACATTGGTTCTATTTGCCAGTGCCTCTACGGTTGATAGATATATTACTTTAATTGAGGGTTAATCTGTTGAAGCCTATACAGAACAAACTATACCCATTAATGAAGTTAATTATCTGTTAATATAGTAATCAATAATGGTTGAAGTTCAAAGGTTTATTTTTTATACATTTTGATGAGTTATTCTACATTGGTTCCATTTATGCTACAAATTTAACATGGAATCAATACAAAAGTAAACATAAACACAGTTTTTAAGACATTGATTCAATTCTGCATTGTGTTGCAGAAACCACTTCACTTTCAGGTAATTGTGGGCTGCAATCAACGCCATGGCTCCAATTTAAATCTTACTAATGCTATTGAAGAATTGGTTCTTCAAAAGTATTAGTAAAAAAAACATATTCAGTTACAATTTCTGCAATGCCAATGGTAACAAATGAGGGCAAGTAAGTCTAATTAAATTTCCATTCCCAATCTTACCACTATTAATGTCAAACTGCTCCAACAGTATAAAAGAGTATAATGTAGAACTCTAAGTAACATTTGGCAAATGGTTGGATGAATTGTATAATTACATGCTAACTATATGTACTCAAGGTGTAGATACAAAGGTTTGCTACAAAAACAAATCTTCTAATTTTATGATATGAAGCAACACAGTTCATCTCTTCTGAAGATCACAATGGGCCCTAACGTGCCCTGCTTCTTAACAGGATTCCTTAATAAAGAACCCAATACAACAAACAACACAAATAGTAAATGGAAGTATGTCTTGCCAGCTCATGGTAACTCTGCTGAGACACATTTAAATTCTGGAGAAGAGTTGCCACAGATCACAGAATTGTAATTTCCAATGAAACTCTGCACTGCTCATAGAATTAACCTTCTCAGTAATACACCATACTTTGTGCCTTTAAATTAGCATGAATTGTGTTGTTTCACTTAATGGACTTTATCTTGTATGAGGGACTCAGCATTATATTTTCCTCTGTGTGCTGGAGCATGAAGTTTTTAAATAGTTTTCTGCATTGTCAAAAAATACTTTGAATATCAAATGATTATTTGGGTTCAGATGTTATTTCTTCTTCTTTTTAATTAGTTCGCATATATGGTCACATGAAGCAATTTAATGAACTATAGAGGAGACAAGTCTCCAGGAGCCTCATATCAGCACTTATCAACAATAACAATCAAAATTACATTTGTATAGAGCCTTTCATGTTGGAAGGATGTCCCATCAGCCTCATATCAGCATTAGGAAGAATCATATCAGCACTTTGAGACATCTTCCGATGTGAAATATAGTTTGTTGTTGGTCACCTTTAGATTTCCAGCATATTGTTTCAAGGCAGTCTCCTTAGTTTCCATGTTGGATGATGCAAATCTAAGTCACTTACGTATAAATTATGGTACTGGTATTTGCACAGATTTCCAATATGTCTTTATATACTATCTGTGGGGATGCTGTGCATGATTGGCTGCTGCATTTCGCCTACAGAATATTGTCAATTCATTTAGCAGTATATTCCATGACGTGCTTTGAGATGTCTCAAAGATGTGATAAAGCACTATATCAAATGTAAGGATTTTTATTATTAATATTATTATATAGTGACAAGAATTTTTATTCCAGTATGTTTTCACATTCATGGGATTGAAGGTTCGATAATGACAAATAGTTCTGCCTGTGAGTGCACATAAAAAGCCCAAATAACAACATTTGGATTTAATTATAGTTGGGGGGGGAGGAGTGGGGGGGCAGTTCAGGGGAATGTACACCCTCTTTGAATTTTCTGTTTTTAAACAAAGTAAAGATGGAAAAAAAACCATTTTCTAGCCTGATTCTTCCCTGAACAAAGCTTCCAGAGACTTGCTTCCTTTACAGTCCATTAAATTACCTCTTGTGCCCTTTTACGCTCCTATTTCATTCAAACATTACCAATGAAACTTGAGATGAAGATGGACTATGGCTACAGATGAAGAACACACAATAGAAGACTGTTCTTCGTCGTTTTATAAAATGTCTTAGCAACTTCAGAAATGCAACTAAATTTAAAAAATGTTCCCCTTATAACCATTGAAAAACAGCCTTGGATCAGCACCCTGTTGCTACAAAGCCTAATTGCTTTTCGAGCCCAACCAGCATGTTGACATTTACTTGCCGTGCAGAACCAATTAGAATTCAAATAAAGCAGCACAAATAGGCATTTGCAACCTGCACCAACTGAGCTTAGTTTAACTGGTTGATACTTAAGAAGCCACATCATGTTACATGTGATATCTCCTCAGTTAACTCTCTCCTCTTGTTGCATTTTGTCTTTTAACCTCAGCAACATTGACAATGTAGCCCTGAAGTAGAGTTGTGATTTATTCATACTGCCTTCTACTTGACTTAGAATAATGAAACATGTTTAATTTATACAATGGGGTAGCTCACTGGGCCATACCTTTCTTTACTAATAATAATAATCCTTGCATTTGATATAGCACTTTTCACATATTATCGATGTGTCAAAGCGCTTCACAGATTATATTGTATATTTGTGGGCGAAACACGGCAGCCAATTGCGCATAGCAGCATCCCACAAACAGTTGTGGATTGAAATGATCAATTTTCTTATTGTGTTTGTTTTGGACGGATTATTATTAGGCGTGTGGAGTAAGGAAACTTGCCCAAGGTTTCACCCAAGGTTTCATTGGGAAAGTTTCTTTTTTCCACACACCTCTGTTCACATAGTGATAAATAGGAACCCAGCTGTGATTTGATTAGCGGATCACTTTTCTGGGGGTAAAATCCTTTTAAAAAAAATTGAAAATATTTGTTTGGTCTCTCAATCCACTGTCTGTGGGACACTGATGTGTGCAATCAGCTGCCATGTTTCACCCATAAAATACACAGTCAATTTCACATTACAGTAGTGTCCGGACACTATTATAAAGTGAATTGACTGTGTGTTTCGCTTATATCGATATAATTTTTCATATTGATATACCGATATCGGAAATTTGAATACATCGGTATATCGAAAAATTCGGTATGAAAAAAATATCTGTATATCAACAAAATATCGGTATATCGTCAACAGATGCCACGTTACAGCAGACAGAAAATATACAACCAAAGGTTCAAATACCCATTACGCTCCCTAAAAACTAACAAAAAAACATAGATAACATTTAACTGACCTTGTAGCCTGCATGGCAAACTTCCTGGGCCTAGAGTACTCATGCTGAATGCGCACACATCCCCCTACCACCAAACACAATCAGACATGCACAGACCGGTCATTCCCCCTCCTTCCACTCCTCCCACTAATTACCATTTCCGCGTGTATGCACAAGATAAAAACCCCGGTGATATCGATATATCGATATGAGCCCATCGATATATCGATATCGGAAAAATTCCATATCGCCAGACCCTACTTTACAGTATATTCTGTGATGTGCTATGAGATGTCTCAGCTCCTTGGGACGTGAAAGGTGCTCTATAAATGTAATTTTGTTGTTGTCTCAATGGCGTGGTAAAGTGCTATATCAAATGCAAACATATTATTATTGTAATAATTGTGATTATTATTTTACTATTCCATGTGCCAGGCTGGTTGCAGTGGTAGAACTTGTAGGATATTCCTTTAAGAAGTAAAAGGCAATTAAAATGGAGCAAATGAGATAAAGACAGGATACTGAACAGTACAAAAGAGTAGAACAAATTGGTTTTGTTCTGGTTAGTGAATTGGAGTGGTCTAAATTTAGAATAAAGTGACTTACTTTATACTGGGTTTTGAATTGATAATTATAGCAGTGCTCTCGCTTCTGAGTCAGAAGGTTATAAGTCCAAGCCCAACCTCAGGAGTTAGAATTGCATGATCTAAATTGGCACCCAAATATAGTGCTATATTATAATGCAACAAATCCTCCAAATAAAATTGGTCATTCACTCCATGACTATTTTGGGGATATTCCTGTGCACCACCTGGCTACCCTGTGTTACCCACAGAATGCAAGGGCAATCCACTTTATGTTATATCCTGTGAAGCACTTTGGGACGTCTCAATGATGTGATAATGTGCAAAATCAGATGCAAGGATTGTTATTATTATGTGATATTTATACATCTCTCCTTTCTCCCTTCCACCACCACCTGCTGCCTCACCCCCCCTCACCCTCCCCATCCAATTGCTGATCACTCAGCTCCCACTCCTCCGCCCACTGCTGGCAGACACCATCAACCAGTCCCTCTCCTCAGGAGCAGTCACACTCTCCTTCCAAAGCACCATCATATAAAAAAACTACCCTCAATCCCTCCAACCTCAGCCATGACCACACTATCTCAAACCTGCCTTTGCTTACAAAAGTTCTGGAATGTGTTGTTGCCAACCAACTTCACGCACACTTCTCCCTCCACACCCTATTCGAACCCCTGCAGTCTGGCTTCCGCCCTGTCAACAGTACAGAGACAGCGCTTGTGAAAGTTGTCTATGTCCTCTCTGTCTGTAACAAGGACTCCCTCTGCCTCCTCATCCCCCTGAACCTCTCCACCGCATTCAACACAGTCAATCACGCCACCGCCTGTCCTCCATCATCCAACCCAGAGGGACTGCATTCACTTGGTTGGAGTCCTACCTCATAAACCTCCAGCACTACATCTCTGCAAATGGTTTTTCTTCTCATTTCCGCCTAGTCACTTGTGGGGTTCCGCAAAGATCCATCCTTGGCCCTCTTCTTCTTCCTCATCTACATGCTCCCTCTCGGTGATGTCATCTGTAGACATGGGATCAACTTCCGCATGTGTGCGGATGACATCCAACTCTACATTTCCACTTCCAGCTGTGACCCATTCCCCTGATGTTCTGTCAGCTTGTCTGCCAGACATCAAGAGCTGGATGAGCACAAATTTCCTGCAGTTACACATCAATGAGATGGAAGCCATACTCTTTGGCTCACATCGACATCTTCTGTCTCACAGTTCCGACGTTCTCAAACTACCTGACCTGTTCTTAAAACTTTCTAAACCTGTGCGTAACTTAGGTGTCAGGTTTGATCTCCAGTTATCCTTCCTCACCCACATATGGTACCTAACCAGCACCTTTTTCTTCTATCTCCACCATATTG
The DNA here is from genome assembly GCA_035084275.1 of Hydrolagus colliei. Taxonomy (NCBI): domain Eukaryota; kingdom Metazoa; phylum Chordata; class Chondrichthyes; order Chimaeriformes; family Chimaeridae; genus Hydrolagus; species Hydrolagus colliei. Next base: position 36,323,185 of record CM068745.1, on the reverse strand, counting down.
TCAGTCTCCATCAATACGTCACCCCAAAAGCTGCCAAAACCCTGGTCCATGCCTTTGTTACCTCTCAGCTGGACTACTCCAACACCCTCCTCACCGGTCTCCCCTTCTCCACCATCCACAAAATTCAACTCATACAAAACTCTGCCACCCGAATTCATACCTGCAGCAAACATCGTACCCTGATTACCCCAGTCCTTGCCAAACTGCACTGGCTCCCTGTCACAGAGAGGATCAAATTCAAGATTCCCATTCTTGTGTTTAAATTCCTCCATTCCTCGGCACCCCCCTACCTCTCTAACTTCCTCTGTCCTCACAGCAGTAGCCACTGCCTCCGCTTTACTGGGTCCAGCCTCCTCCGTTCCACCATCGGCAGCCTTGCTTTCAGCTACTATGCCCTGAAACTTTGGAACTCCTTCCCTCAACCTCTTTGGTTCACCCAGTCCTTTCCCATTTTCAGTTTGCATCTGAAGACTTTTCCATTCGACCGAGTTTACGGTCACCGTCCACTTCCCCCCTGGCTCGGCCTCGGGCTCTACCATTGTGAAGTGTTCTGAGACGCCACCCGGCATGGAGGGCACTAAAAATCCAAGTTGTTGTTTGTTGTTATGACTTTGGATAGACCACTGATGCATCCCCCACCACATCACACTCTCCCCCCCGCCACACCCCCACCGCACACCCCAGCCCTTCTCAGTAAATTATGCTGAGAGAAACTGAGTCTGTTGATAGATACCAAATGTGGCTTAAATTATTGATGTTTTAGTAAAAAAAAACCTCAGCAAGCCAGTGTCCTGCATACCAGCAGATAAAGGTTGCATCTCCACCACTCCTGCCCTTTATTATATGATTGGTATTAGAGGATGAATATTAATAGCCAGCAGCTTCCTCTCCGCCTTGATTTTACATGCTGGAGGGAAGGCTGCTGCTGGTTATATGGTTTGATAAAATAAATATTCCTCAGATTTGCCATAGTGTTTTTAATGTCCGGGGAAATCTCAAAGTGTATCACAGGGATTACTGTAAAGTGTCTTGTGTATTTTGTAGATGAACGGGGTAACCAATTTGCATTTAGCAATTTTAGCAAAATTGGACACCTTAAGTGGGTGTCCAATTTTATCTGGAAGATTGTTGGCCAGCACATCAGGAGAAACTCCTTTCTCTCTTTCTCCTGTCTCTCTTCAAATGGGATCTTTAATGAAAAATGGTGCAAGGTTGAGACAATATGAAATTTCGGCCACATTATTACCTCCAGTCTTCCGAAGTGCTGGGAACAAAAGTTGAACGTGTATGTTTATTACCCTATTTGTCAAGTCATCTTGTGTCAAATGATAATGTGATACAGTATTTCAAACACATATACGATCTCTATTTGTGATTCATAATACTTGTAACACTTGTAATACACAGTAAGCTGTAATGAAGGTTTTATATAGGTCTTTCCCTACAGTTTTAACTGCAGAGCACAACATGAAATGTCATATAAACCATTGTCTGGCTTATCGTTTGTAAACATGGAAGAAATTTTTTTTTTGAAAAGGGACGAGAATAGAGACTTCAAGCTGTGTGCAGCCTATGGAAAGAAGAATTGAGAAGGCTGATAAGCAGGCCAACAGTATTGTGTGTGGAGCAGTTGTAAATGAGTTTCTAACATTTATACTCACGTTAAGAGGGAGATCATAATAATCCTTGCATTTGATATAGTACCTTGGGACGTCCTCCTGACATGAACGGCTCTATAGCTATGTAATTTTGTTGTTGTTGCCTTATCACATCTTCGAGATGTCTCAGCACCTTGGGACGTGAAAGGCGCTCTATAGATGTAATTTTGTTGTTGTCTCAAAACGCTTCACAAGATGTATGTTAAGTAGAGTGATTGTGTATTTTGTGGGCGAAACTGCACAATTGCACACAGCAGTGTTCCATAAATAGTCGTGCATTGAGTTACCAAATTTTTTTGGGGTGGGGAATATTATTAAATTTAAAAAAAAAATTAATAGAAAATTATTATCTCACTGTAGTATAAATCCAATGACTGTGAATCACACTTGGTCAAATGGCAATTTGTGGGGTGGTCCAGGAATGTTCAATAGACCAGGTGAATGTGTTTTAAAGTTTTGACAATAAAAACTGATAACAAACATTTAATAACATGGAAAAACCAATAATGATTTAGGGCACCATGGGGCAAAATGCTCAAATTCAGTGTTTTTTTTCCAATGTAAAGCAGTGAAATAAAACATTTAAATAAAGCCAGTTCTTGGAAACTGGCTGTACTCAATAAGAAAACCTGAGTGAAGCCAATATGACAGGAACAGGCATTTATACAACAATAATAATGCTCATATATGATATAGGGCCTTATTGAATCTTCGAGACATGTGAAAATGCTTCACAAAAAATAATATAAAGTGATTTGACTGTATATTTTGTGGGCAAAACGCAGCAGCCAATTGTACATAACAGTGTCCCACAAACCGTCGTGGATCGAAGTGATCTTTTCTTTTGAAGGAATTATTATCCTCGGAAAAGTGATCTGCCAATTGACTAATGACCAGGTTCCTACTTATTGCTGAGTAGTGGTGTGTGTAGTAACTGTGGTATGTGGAGTAAGGAAACTTGCCTAACATTTCTCCCTGCCCGGGGAGAAAACCCAGATCCTTTCGATTGGGAGGTGAGGACTCAATCCTCTGAATTACAGCAGAGGACATGGAATTCATGTGCAAGAAGAAGCATGAATGCCAGTTTCACATAGAAGAAATGTATACCACAGATCAAGTGGGCCTAGAGATACATCTTTCAGAGAGTCTGTGCCGACCCTCTGACAGTGCTATCTGTTTAGTTCACTTCTTCTGCTTTTCCTTATACAACTAGATTTTTTATAGCAGGCCTAACACGGTTGAGCATTACTTATTGAATTGCGAGTTTGAATTTCACCATAACAGAGAAGATATACAATGTGGAGCAGAGAATGATGAATGCAAATCTACTGGAATTTATTGAGTTGGCTAAAAAAGGTTGTTCTGAATCAAAATTTTAAAACAGTGTTACCTGTTGAGGTTTTGAGGATATGTGCACTTTAAACCAATAGAATTCAAGTTTTAATAGACCAGAACTCACCTGTATGAGCAGTGTTGCTTTATATTTTTTGCTGTACATGTGTGGTGTGAATCCAACAGTGATTAGGGTTCCAGCGGAGCCAAGTGGAAGCAATTCTCCAGCTTGGGGTGACACAGTAAATTCCTGACTGCTGCCAGGTAGGAGGTAGGCTGAAAATCCCACTGGATAGCTGAAGGTTAAAATAAATAGATATTTAAAAAACTTCACACTTAGAATACTGAATTGGCCTTATATATTATAATAGTTCAATAATTCTTGCATTTGATATAGAGCCTTATCACATTGTTGAGATGTCTCAAAGCATTTCACAGAACACACTGTAAAGTGAATTGATTGTGTATTTTGAGGACATAACCAACAAACAGTTGTGGATTAAGAGACCACATTATTATTATTTATATTTTGTAGGGATTATTACCCTCAGTAAGTAATCAACCAATCGATTTACAACTGGATTCTTACTGATTGCCAGGAATCAGAGGCATGTGGAGTAAGCAAACTTGTCTAATCTAACCCGGGTCCTCTTGTTGGTGAGGCAAATGCTCTAACGAATAAACTACAGGACTCTAATTCGCTACAGAAATTATTACACTCTATTAAAAAATTCTCAACCAATACATTAAACAAGCATTTGCTCATGGTCATCAATTACAGCTTTTTTTATCTGACCGTGTTTTAACTTCATTACATAAAACTAAAAGAAGTATAATGTACTGTATATTCACATATATAAAGAATGCTGCATTTTATCTCTGGCAACTTTTTCCGAACCTTAAACTTCACCCAGTATCATTATCATGACTAACAACCGGGTTCCTACTTACTGCTAGGTAAATAATTAATCCCAATTTTGGGTATCACTATTCCCAAAGTTACTTTATGAGTGTGTATCAACTCCTAATAACAGTAGAACAAACCACACCATTGCATAGTGGTCAATAATAACCAACCAGAAATCAATAAATCAAAAGTAACTCTAGTTTTACTGCTGGTGGTGACATTCACTTACAACAACAACTTGCATTTATATTTATATTGCAGTTTGTATGGAAGATGTGATAAGGTGCTATATCAAATGCAAATATTATTATTGTACAGAACTAATACTAATACTAATCCTTGCATTTGATACAGCACTTTTCACATCTTATTGACGTCCCAAAGCGCTGCACAGAATATACTGTAAAGTGAATTGACTGTATATATTTGTGGGCGAATTGCGGCAGCCAATTGCGCACAGCAGTCGTGGATTGAAATGACCAATTTATTATTGTGGTTTTTGTGGATGGATTATTATTAGGCGTGTGAAGTAAGGAAACTTGCCCAAGGTTTCGCCCTGACCTACCTGGATTCGAACATAGGTCTCCCCAGCTTGCAAGACAAATCCTCTCATTACTAAGCTACAGGTGCTCTACAACAACCTCTCACACTTACTGATTTCAATCAAAATAAAGGGATTTAATTAAACTCAGAAAGGAGATTCTTAATTTAATACTAACAATAATAATTCTTATTATCTTATCCTTCTGAGGACTCTCAGAAGTTGTATTATTCTTTTAATTTGGTGTACTGTGCACTCAAATGTATTCCAGCTCCTTGGGGCATCCTCCCGACATGAAAGGCGCTATACAAATATAATTTTGTTGTTGTTGTATTCTTTCCTCCTACACACATTAAAATAGTTGTCAAGTTTTATTACAAATAACAACCACTCTCAGTTGGTTTCTTACATTTTAATTATATATTTCTCTTCATTTAGTTTTTTTTATAATAAAGCTGAGCACTTTGAAAGAAATATTGAGCAAATTATATTTAGAATGATCTTAACCTAAAATCTGTGAGAAGACTGAAAAGCAGAATATTTAATCCTACAACAATACATTTTTCCATGTGTTGATGTTGGGCCATGAAATACTAAATGATAGATTAGAACAATGGTTCTCAATTTTAATTGTGCTATTGAGAGCAGGTGGGGCCAATATACTTAATAATAATAACCTTTACATTTAGTATACTGCCTTTCCCTTCCCAAAACGCTTCATGGAATATATTGTAAAGTGCAGTTGTGTAAACAGGCGATCATGGCAGCTAATTTGAGCACACCAATATCCCACAAACAGCTATGAAGTGAATACCAAATTTTATTTGGCAGATAGTTAGCCAGGATACTGGGAGAAACTCCTTTCTCTTTTTGAGAATTACTACAAATAGGAGGTAAACATAGTAAGCAACCAATCCTGTTGCAACCAAAAAGAGGCTCGGGAGTGATTACATGCCTGTGGAATGACTCAGGAACCATGCAGGGCTTGGGTAATAATAATAATCCTTGCATTTGATGTAGCGCTTTTCACGTCTTATCGACACCTCAGCACGCTTCACAGAATATACTATAAAGTGAATTGACTGTATATTTTGTGGGCGTAAGTTGCAAAAGAGGAAGAATACTAGTATTTTGTGGGTTTAATGAAAAGAAACACTGGGTCTATTTCTAAACGGCATTCTAAACAGACATGCCAGGTTTCAAAATTCAAGCTAGTTTTTTTTTTAATTCCCTTAATTGCAAGGCACTCAGCTGCTGTCCTGTTTTATCTGCTGTTAACCTGATTCCAGTGATTTTTTTTAAAAAGATCATTTAAGAACTTGCAATTGGGTTAAAATCTGTGTTAGTTTTCATATGACTACAGGGCTTAATGTGGAAAATAATAATAATAATATCCAAAGTACATGGTTATTATAATATCCTGCCATCTGATTTAAAAAAAAACTAATGGGATCATTAATAATGTGAGATTTTTTGATATTTCATTGGTTTACATCTTATATGAGGTTAGAATTGTGCTCGTTGGTGAGATATTGGTTTAACTTTTAATTTTATGTTTAGTTATGCCAACATCCAGAAAACCCACAGTAAATGCCACAATCCATGAACCAGATGGACAGTGCAGGATCGCTAGCTTCTGAGGGCAACCATTTGTGATTGGCTTCAAGAGAGTGTTATACTGTACTTTGTTATTTGTCAAATAATGAGAAAACACAGGAACAAAGTTCCTCTGTAATGTTATTGAATCCAAAACACAATTTGGTCCCCTAATTCTAACTTTACAAATCAACCTCTTTGAAATCTAAAACAAAAACAGAAATCGCTGGGAACACTCGGCAGGTCAAGCAGCATCTGTAGAGAAAGGAAAAGTGAGTGAAATTTTTTTGTCAGAACTGGTGTATGTTTGCAATGTTGCATTGATCACTGGAATCATTGCAACAGCGCCTTGGGACGTCCTCCCGACTTGAATGGTGTTCTATAAATGTAATTTTGTTGTATGTTGGGAGGGAGAGGCTTTTAAGGACCAACAGAGAGGGGGGAGGCAGGGCATGGAAGACAGAGCAGAAAATGGGGTAGAGGACAGGAGATGATAGCTTAAAGAGGTGTTAATGCTGTGAAACAAAAGGGGGAATTGCAACAAAACTGCAGAGAAGAGGTGTTCATAATGTTAAAACAAAGTGGATGTGAAATTGTCAAAAGAACCAGTAGATCAGATAGTTGCAGAGGCAATGAGCTGATATGGCCTGAAATTGTTGAAAAATTTAAATTGTTTCTCTTTGAAATCTGTTCAGTCACTTTCCCAGAATCCTTTTATCCTTGCAACATCCATGTTCAATTGCCACTTAGGTCCTTAAAGCAATATGCAACATTTCCTTCTTTCGTTTTTTCTCATTCTTTCCTAATCTTGTTCTATCATTCTTTGTAGTCTTTTTATTCCTCTTCTGCATCTGGTTGATCTCACAGTTCCTGTCACGACTTGCTCCTCTTTCTGCTTTTCCTTCTTCTCTTGTATTTTGTTTTACTGTTCTTTGTTTGATCTCCCATTATGTTCGTTTAGATATCTTTCCGTTTCCATCTTTTATTCACAAGATCCTGGGGTTCTTTTCCTTCTCCCAATTTTTTTGCTTTGATCCAGTATCCTGTTTTTAAGTTTGTCCTCTGAAACCAAAGTGCTTCTACCTTTTTGAAAGTTTTCCTTCTGTTTTTTCCAATATGTTTGTCTCTATACCTGTGGTCTCAATTTTTCTTTCAGTCTTTTTTTATTGCCTCTGGTAGCTCTCCTTAATGGCTGAATTACTGGTGGTGCTGTCCCTTCTAATCATATTGTATATTCTCTTTTCATTAATTCTCTCTTTCCGAACACCTGTTTATATCGACATACTATTTCTTGTCTCCCTTGGTTCACTTTCTTCTATTTATACATCCCCAATTGTTTTTACCATTTCCATTTTTATTATATTTTCCAATCATAATAAAGTATCATCTTTTATTTTTACAATGTAGCATTGTTTGCACATTGTCTCCCTTTGTATATCACTTCTGTCTCTACTCTGCCCACTGTTTAAATTTTTCCTTTGTTATACGCCATTAGTTTACCTATCTCTTTCTCCATTTTTTCCTTATTTGGTTCTCCTAATTTTATATATTCTTCCCATACGACTAAACTGACCTGTGCTCCTGTATCTAATTTGCAATGAATTACTTTCCTTACCTTCTTTTTTTACACCATAAATATACCATCCACTCATTTTTTTCTTTTCCTTTTGTGTGTACATACTGCTTCAGTGTTGTACTCTCCTCTTCTTGTTCATTTTTGCTGGATTCTGTATCTGAGCTGTCAGTCCTTTCATATTCCCCTGATTTAACTTGCCTAATTCTGGTTCTCCGCTGGTTATTTGACATCTTATACTATTTTCTTTCTGTTTGACTTTGCTCCTGTGCTTTATCTCTCTACATTTTCTTGTCTATTCCTCTATAATCTTGCATAACTTTTGCATTGATCTTTTACATTCTTTTACTTCTGCAGAACCTCTCCAAATATAATGTACTTATCCACATTTGTCTATTCTGTTTGGCCACCCTGTTGGCCCATATATTCTCTGCATTTCATACTCTTCATCTGTATCTTTCCAACTTTGCCTGTTGGCTAGTTCATCTATTTCCATTTCTGTTTCTATCTCCATGTCTCTCATATTTATTTTGTCACCTCTTCAATCCTTATTGTCTTCATTGCTGATTCTAAGTCGGTCAAGTATTACATTATTTTTTCCACAACTTCTTTCTATCATAGTATTCATCATCTTCTTCAATGGCATGTCCATCTCACTTTCTAAGGTTGTAAAATATTCCCCTGCTTCCTCATCTGCTACATTCAAAAATATTGCAAACTGTGTTTCTTTGGCAGTTTCATTGTTTGCTGCTCGTCCAAAATTTTTAAAGTCGGTTTCAAACTGTTGCCAATTGTGCGTTAAACTTCCAACCAACTTCAGTGATCTTGAAAACTGCACATACCTTGGTACAGCATTTAATTTTGTTTCTCTCTACATTTTGCTTTTCAAAATCCATATTCTCTCTCATAGTCAGTTTCACTCCAATCTCTGTTTTCACTTCTGACACCATGTAATATTGTTTAATCCACAAAACACAATGTAGATTTCACTCGGTTCTTTAATTCCAACTTTAGAAATTGACCTCTTTCAAATCTGCTCAGTCACTTTCCCAGAATCCTTTTATCCTTGCATCATCCATATTCAATTGCCACTTAGATCTTTAAAGTAATACGCAGCACCTCCAAAGGTTCAGGCCTACATCTCGTGTTCATGATTTCTGTTGTAGATTTCTGATTTATAAGACATCTGTAACAAAGTGGCAACTGAAGACTTATCTAAAATCTTAATAGATTCAGAACTGGCAAAACCTCCTGTTGTACATTACTAGTTGCTTCTAAAGACAAACTGGTAATGTAAAAGCAGTAAAACACAATAAATTATTTATTTTTTCAACAGTGTTTTGTAGCATCATCAGTGTTAAGTAACATATCACAAGGTGCAATCTCATTCCAATGTCATAAGAATCTAAAGAGTTTTTCAAAGTAATTGAATTGATTACAATACCTTGTCTGGCTTGTAAGTCTAAATCCAACAACAGATTCCTTGTGCAATCCTGCAGCTTCAATATTGATAATGTCATCTATCTGTGGCTCAGTTGCAATAAGCAGTAATGGGAATTTCCAGACTCCACCAGTAGTAGATTGCACAATTAATGTTGCCCGATGCCTGAATTCAATGACAATCCAATGAAAAAATATACAACCACAGAGGATTTAGTGGAATACAATAACATTCTAAATTGTATGAAACAATCATTTCCTTTTTGATTAGATAAATAGATTTAATTAAGAATCAACAGAACATATTGTACTGTAGCAAAAATAATATTTCCTAGATATAATAGCAATTTGCATGGATCTGCTTGTTTCGTCCAACACTATAATAATAATAAAAATCCTTGCATTTGATATAGTGCTTTTCACGTCTTCTAGGCAGCAAAGCGCTTCACAGAATATACTGTAAAGTGAATTGACTGTATATTTTGTGGGCAAAACGTAGCTGTCATTTGTGCACAGCAGTGTCCTACAAAGGGTCATGGATTGAAATGACCAATTTTATTATTGTGGTTTTATTTGGAAGGATTATTGCAGTATTAGACGTGTGGAGTAAGGAAACTTGCCCAAGGTTTCGCCCTGACCTGCCAGGTATTATGCTTGTAAGGCAAGTGCTCTAACTGCTGAGCTACAGGACTCCACTGATGCTTTTAGCAGTGGCATGTTATTGTGACCATCTGTACACTTGATATAACAATAGGATCAAAATGGTCAGCTAAACAAAATCAAAGGATGAAATCTGCATGAAGCTTCATTCCATTATTCTTGAACTGATTCCTTAAACTATGTCTGATCACAATACAGATACAGACAGATGTGCGGCAGAGACAGAACGTGGAATATTCACAAACAAAAAGCAATCTTATAAAATGAAATGTAAAGAATTTGCACCAGAAATTGTTGTACATTTGTAACTGTAGACAACAGTGGCTTTTATTTTGAATTATTTTTTACAAATAAAAGTGACCAACTATTATTCCCCAAACATTTAAACAGCTGGCTTTAATCAGTGAGAAGCTGCCGCAGACTTCCATTTACAATGAATTATCTCCAGCTGCCATATACCACTGGTGCTAAAACATTGTACAATAGAATGATAAAAGTGAATCAGTCAATGCTATGGGATAAAATTTAAATAAGAAAAAATAATAATCCCTATTTGATATAGTGGTATTTATGGAGGGAATTTCAAAGTGCTTCACAGGATATTATGGCAAAGTGAAGTGACTACAACAACAACAAAATTACATTTGTATAGCGGTTTTCACATCGGGAGGACATCCCAAGGTGCTGGACAGTTACTGTTTCAGACCCAAGCTGAGGACATGGGGGGGAAGGAAGGGGGGGATAAGGAGTTGCCGATGGTTCCATTGAAGGGCCAGGGAGGGGGCAAGCTGGAGGGACATCGGGATGGACTTCCAGAGATTGGGGGCAGAGTAGTTGAAGGCTCGCCCACCAATGGTTGGGCGAGTGGGTTGGGGGACGTAGAGCAGGCCAGAGCCTGCTGAGCAGAGGGGCAGGCAGTTAGTTAGGGGAAAGGAGGTCACGGATGTAGGTTGGGGCAAGGTTGTGGAGGGCTTTAAATGTGAGGACCAGAATCTTGAATTGGATCCTCTGGATGGTGGAAAACCAATGGAGTCGGGCAAGGATGGGGGGAGATGGGGTCACGGAGTTTGGAATAGTAAAAGACACGGGCCACAGAGTTCCGGATTATCTGCAACCTGTGGAGGGAGGAATTGGGAAGGCCAAACAGCAGGGCATTTGCATAATTGAGCCGGGATGCAGCGAAGGCGTGGATGAGGATTTTCAGCGGCTTTGGGGGGTGAGGTAGTGGCGGGGTTGGGAAATGTTACAGAGGTGGGAAAAGGCAGACTAAATATGTAGACAAATATAACAGCAATTTTGTGCACAGCAATATTTGCAAAATGCAAGGATTACTATTATTATGTGTTGTTTCATTCATTCAATAGGAATTAATACTTCAAACAGGCTTAAAATGCCTGAGTCAGAATATTTCAGCACTGGATAAGAATGAGTACCTTTCCCAATAAACTTCAGCTTTCCCAATAAACTCAAATAAGAGAAAGAATCATAATTCATTTTGCTTTTGTTTTCAATTTTCAGAAATTTATACAATACTGTATCTGCAATATTTTCTATTAAACTTGTATTATACCATGATTACAATGAGGTGCATTGCACAGTACACACGTACCTGATGGGTTTATTTGGTGCAAAGACAAAGTTGAAGATTAATGTGACAATACCAGTTTGCAAGTCCCATTCCTTGTTCACAAAGGTCACTGCAACTGAAGACTCCATCTGCTTTCTGGCATCCTCAGAGTCGTACACAACTTCATGCAGAAATTCCGCCGTTGTGATGTGCCCTATTAGAGGAAACATAAAATCCAGTGAAACATTTTAAGAAGAATAATTTGCCTGATTCAACACAGATTTTGTATTGACAGACAGATAAGACAGACAGACACACACAGGCTAACATCCATTTACTTTTTATGTGAATAATAAAATTAAACTTCACTGTGTCAAAATGCATATACTGTGCTATAAGTCATGAACGTATTCAGTTTCTAATACAAGACAACCCTGTTATGAAGCGTTTGAGTTTTCTGATAACGCAGGTCTCCTATGAATCTGTGGTTCGCTTCCAGCACAGACCAGCTGGCTTTCTGTGTATATGAGCAGTGTACAGGAAGCTGAAGGCGTTATATAAACATTTCTAACAATTAGAGTACTCACAAGAGTGATTCAAACTGATTTTGCTGACTTCCTGCACTGACAACAAGCCAGGCAGTCCATGTTGTATGTGCCTAATATCAACCAACCCATCAACCATCAACCAGGACCAGCATTTGTTTTGCACAGCTGTTATAACCCATTTTTTTCAGATTTCAATACTGTGTTATAACGGGGGTTGCCTGTAAGTTTATAAATTGTATTGTTATTTAAAATAGTAGGGGTAGTGAAATAGACTTAGCAGCCTCCATAGTTTTATAATTTGACATCTTACGATTTTACTATCCTTCAAATAACTAATGAAGGATATTAGTTATTAAATAAATAAAACAAGGCGTAGTTGAACCTATTTATGCAGGTATCTATCTACTGTTAATTGCAGTTCTATATAACCATTAATAATTACCTTCTCAGTATCCACTACAGAGGCAACATACAATTCTGCTTTTTGTGACTGCAATTTTCTTCATATAATAGTATTCACAATCACCATATTTAGAAATCCAGTTCACATTCCAGTTATTCTGCACACATTCTGTTAATAGTAATAGTTGCTGATTCTGGAAAAGCAGGCTTCAAGCCTATCGAACTTCGAAGGTTCAGCAATCATTCCACTATTGTTTCTATGCATAGATATCCCTGAGTGATGTAAACTGAAAATGTGCCACTATTTGAACTAACACCGGCTTCTCATTCCTACAGACATGGATTTGATTTGTTCTTGATTTACTCTGATACATGCATCTTGAGTTTATTAATTAATGAGCTATTTTAGTTGTGTGTATGTCACAAGGTTAAAATTGAATGCAATAAATAAAACTTATACCATATTTGTTGTGAATTCTACCAGCCAAGTACAGAACGTGACAGCTGTGTGGATTTTTTTTGTGAACCTGCAGACCTACCAATTAATTGTTTAAGCTCTATGAAATGTACTTCAGTGGTGCATATAAGTAAAGTCTGAAATACATTGTCACACAGATAAACAACAAATTATATTTGTATAGCGCCTTTCACATCGAGAGGACATTCCAAGATGTTGTAGTCAGGGAACTGGAACAGAGCAAGTGGGGTAGAGGGCAGAGAAGATTGACTGGCAGATGACACAGTTGAAGAGGAGGTTCTTGAAACGTGCCGTGAAGGAAGCAAGGGAGGAACAAGGTGAACTGACTGTGGAATTGAGTTCCAAAGGGGTGGAGAGGCCAATGGTAAGGCAAGTACAGCAGTGGACGTGAAGTAAACCAGAATATACTGAGCAGAGGGAGCAGACAGGTTGCCATATGATTAGGTTGGAAGGAGCAACAGCAGGGAGGGCCTTGAAGGCAAGGATGAGGATTATGAACTCAATCTTCTGGGGGATGGGGAGCCAGTGGAGCTGGGCAAGGGTGGGGGATGTGGAGCCTGGAAAGGACATGAGTTGCAGAGTTGTGGATGATCTGCAGTTCATGAAGGTAAGAGTCTGGAAAGTCAGGCAGGCTGTTGGATTAGCTGAGCCTAGATGTGATAAATGTCTAGATGACCCTCGCCCAACTCCATTGGCTTCCCATCAGACAAAGGATACAGTTCAGGATCCTAGTCCTCACCTTCAAAGCCCTCCACAGCCTTGCTCACCCTAGTTCTGGGACCTTCTAAATCCCTACCAACCAGCCCGCTCCCTCTGCTCAGCAGGCTCCTATCTGCTTCTCATCGCCCGACTCGCCGATCCCACCACTGGCGGGCAGGGCTTCAGCCACTCTATCCCCACCCTCTGGAACTCCATCCCACAGTCCCTCCACCTCACCCCATCCCTTGCCCCCTTCAAGACCCAACTCAAGGCCCTAATTTTCGATCATGCTTCCCTTCCTTCTCCGCTGCAAAGATTAACCTCCTGTTAATCTTTGTAGCGAAGCAAATATAATGATTCTACTTTTAGATAAGTGAAGAGAACAGAGAATACTAAAAATATAAACATATGTTCTCCCTCCCTGTAGGAGTATTTGGCCTCCACCTGGTGACTTCCCATGAGGGATAATTGAAATCAGGAATTCCAGGTGCAAAACTGCATCTCAGCACAGATGGTGCACCATTTTGAAACAATATTATAATAACTATCAATGAAGATGCAGCTTGAAAGTGTGGCCCTTAAAACTGTTAGTAACACTTGAACCGCCTCAAATAAACACACACATATGTTATAAACAGTATATCAGTATATTTGTAGAGCTCCTTTCAAGGACAAGGATCTTGAATTCAATCCTCTGAGGGATAGGGACCCCTTGGGGGTGATGGAGTACATCCAGTGGAGGGACTGTAAGGGATCAGGACACGAGCATGGAGGGATGGAGAGCAGGGTTGGGATGAGGGCGGGTAGAGAGGTAGGATGGCAGCTGAAGGCACGGTTAAAGGGGAGGTTCTTGAGACCAGTCTTGAAGGAGGCAAAGGCGGGAGCAAGGCGAAGGGATCGTGGGATGGAGTTCCAAAGTGTGGGGGCAGAGGTCACCAATGATAGGGCGAGTCGGTCAGGAGACATGGAGCAGGCTGGAGACTGCTGAACGGAGGGAGTTGACAGGTTGTTATGGGGTCAGCAAGTCAAGAGAGGTAGGAGGGAGCAAGGCTGTGAAGGACCTTGAAAGAGAGGACAAGGATCTTGAATTCTATCCTCGAAGGGATGGGGAGCCAGTGGAACCAGGTGAAGGTGGGGTTGATGGAGTCACGGAGCCTGGTGTGGGAGAGGACATGAGTTGCAGAGTAGTGGATAACCTGCAGCTTGTGAAGGGAAGAATCAGGGATGCCGACAAGGAGGGAGTTGACAATAATCCATCCTTGAGGAGACAAATGCGTGTGCAAGGGTTTCAGCGGTCTAAGCGGTAAAACAGTGACAGAGTGGAGGTGCTGGAAGGCGGTGCTGGTCATGGCACAGATATGGGGGAGAAAGAACAGTTCAGGGTCAAACAAGACATCCAGGTGCCTGACTGACTTGATGAGGTGGAGTATGCATCCATGGATGTTGATGCTGCCAGTGCCTGAAGTGCGGAGGCGTTGGCACAACAAACCAGGAGAGCCTCAGTTTTGCTGACATTCAGCTGTAGTCTCTCATCCAGGACTTGATGTCTTACAGGCAGTCTGTCAGGACGACAGTAGTCCTGGAATTGAGGGTGAAGGCAGAAGGTAACAGTACAACACAATACTGTACACAGCAAGTGGCATAATGTGTTTGACAATGTATATAGTGCCTTACATATTGGGAGTAGGTCAACAACAACAACTTCGATTTATATAGCGCCCTCCACGCCAGATGGCGTCTCAGAGCGCTTTAGGTCATACAATTGCTGTTACAATATTACAATTGTTACAATATAATACAATAGAAATACAATTGTTAATTCATATTTGAGGAATAAAGATGATTTACACCATAATTGGAATTGAAACTTAGGTACAGAAATAATCCTGATCATTTAAAGTTATTAAAGGCAAGTTGTTTTGGGGATTTATTTTATTGGCAGAGTAACAAAAAAATTAATACGATGTTGTTGATATTCTTAAATTAACACAAAGTTTGATTCGGTGCTTGTCCATTGGCATATGCCCAAGAAATAAGGCTCTTTGCAGCATTTTCGCAATATTGTTCAAAGAAGGCACTAAAATGCTTCCAAGCTTCACAAAAGTCAGAAATATAACCTAGAGTCTGGAAGCGTGACAATCATTGCAGAAATACTCGAGTTGGTTATAAAGAAAAGCATTCAAGAGTATCTTGTGAAAACAAACTCAATAAATCCAGGGAGATTATGTGAGATTTATTGAAATTCTTTGAAGATGTAATACAATGAGTGGATATTATATAATTCAACTGTTAGAAACCATTTGTTCCTCACAGGAAATTTATGGCTATCTATGTTACCAATCATATTAGCTCTACTTATAATACAATAGAAAACAGAGTTGGTAAATTAAATCTAGTCAGGGTTTTAAAAAAGCAGGAATATCTTTCAAAGAGATCTTACATACAGTAAGTGGCATGCGCGCCCAATAGGAAAATATCTGATCAGATTGAAAAATTGGCAGTTGGATGAAAAGGCAGATCATAAAGAGAAACTGCCTTCAGAACAGTAATTATTAGAGTTTCACAGGAATACATTCTTGGTTCCCTACTATTCACAAATTAGTGGTAGCTGGATGATAACCTTCATGTGGTGTTCCTGTGAATGTCCACATACCAATGAATGTCGTCAAAAAACAGAGCATCGAATTGTCAATCTCATGGTAAGAATAGATAATTAATTGAAAGTGAGCAGTTTTTGTAATATTAGAATATTTATTGGCAATTTTGAACTATGTGGTCAGGTGACCAGCAAAAGAGAGATAAAGAGCATCAAAAAGATCAGAGCCAATTAAGGAAATGTGGGTAAAAAAAACAGCACATGGATTTAAATTGATTACTTTGGAGTGGTAGAAAGCCTGATCCAGCCACAAACCTATTGTAATCATATCATCTTTCACTGAGAAACATTAGTGAAATCTGAACATCAAAAGATAAATCATCAGTGTGCCCAAAACTGATTTGTTAATTAAGAGGGTCAGCACCTCAGGGGAAAAAACCTCAATGGATTCCAGCACTGGCGCATCAACCTCCATGGATTCACACTCCACCTCACCAAGTCAGTCAGGAACTCTTGATGTCTTTTTTGATCCTCAACTGTCTTTTCTCCCCCACAACCGTGCCATGGCCTGCTCTGCCTTCCCTCATCACTGCAACATTCCCCGACTCCCCCACTACCTCACCCCTCAGTTGACGCTGAAACCCTCATTCATGCCTTCATCATGTCCAGGCTCAACCTACGCCAATGCTTGGCCTCCCCAATTCCTCCTTCCATGGGATTCAGATTGTTCAGAACTCTACAGCCTGTGTCCTCTCTCACATCAAGCTCCACGACCCCATCTGCCCCATTCTTGCCTGATTCCATCGGGTTCCCATCATTCCGAGGATTCAATTCAAGATCCTGTCCTCACCTTTAAAGCCCTCCATGAAACTTGCCCCAACTCTACCCCTGTGACTTCCTAACCCCTACCAATTTGTCCACTCCCTCCGTTCAGTGGGCTCCGGCCTGCCCTATGTCCCCTGAATCCACCCACCCTACCATCAGCGGGCGAACCTTCAGCCACTCTGCCCCCAATCTTTGGAATTCCATCCTGAAATCCCTCCACCTCACCCCCTTGTTAGCCTCCTTCAAATCCCACCTCAAGATCTTCCTCTTCAACCGTGCCATCAGTCAATCCCGCCTTCCCCTCCCTTCCTTCTGCCCTCTCTGATCTCAATCCCAGCTCGAGTCCAAAGCACTGACTGTCCCGCACCTTGGAACATCCTCCCAACATGAAAGGTGCTATACAAATATCATTTTGTTGTTGTTATTTTGTGCTGTGCAGAAACACAGAAGTTTCCCATAGGCGGTGCGGATCAAGATAAATGATCTCCAAAAAATTGCAATGATATTTGCAAATATCTGCCTACTTTATATTATTTCTGTATTATAAACACACCACATGGAACGGCAACGGACTCATGTGGAGTCCAGCAGCATAGGGGTTAGTGCGCCTGCCTCACAAGCGAGAAGACCCCGGTTTAATTCTCAAGTGGAGAAAAACGTTAGCCAAGTTTCCTTACACCACCCATCCCTATGCCCCCTCCATTTACTAAGCAGTAAGTAGGACCCTGGTTGAAAATCGATTGGCTGATCGCTTTTCAGGGGTAATAATCCAGGATTGTTGAGGGACACTGCTGCGTGCAACTGACTGCCACATTTCACCCACAAAAGATACACCTTCACTATACTATACCAATTGCAAATACAGTATAGTGTAAATATATTATTAGCAATGAAAGTAACACTGCTATTCTGTAAAAATCTATGTCTATGACAACTGTGTCCACTTTTGATCATCATATTTATTAAAGAAAGATCAGAAAGAGTTCAAAGAAGTACAGCAAGAAAGGTATTGGGTCTTAAATCAATGAGCTAGAAAGAGAGATGTTAGCTAAATATGTTCTCAATGGAAACATTAAAGCTAACTGCAGGAGGAAGGCAGATTGTGTATTTTTTTAAAATCTTATATTATCTATACTGCAAAAAATATTGATGGCTGTGTAAGGCCTACGATTCCAATTAGCTAGCCTGAATCTTGGATTAAAGAACACAAAATATATTTTCAAAATTTTTGTCCACAATACATCATGTAAGACCATTCTACAATACCTGTGTCAGTCAACAGAAAAAGGAGAACAAAAATGTTTAACAAGAATATTTGCAAGATGGCTACTTCCACACCAGCTACAATAAATGGAGAGATGGATTTTTGTTGAAATGGAGAATAAAGAATACAAACAGTTTCATCAAGAAGATTTTCTTAAAATAAGAAAGATGGAATACAAATTAAGCTTGAGCGCTGTGCTTTTTTCTTCTAAGATACAAAGAGTGTTGCTCTTTTTCTTCTCTTTAATTTATGTTGCGGTTAACATAGATTTGTGGATGTTTACAAAATAATTATTGATATAATCTTTCCTGCAGGTGCCTTTCTAATGTACTGGATCAAGGAAATTAGTTCAGACAGGCACAGAGATAGTCCATTTTTATTACTCTTCAATCACGGATTCCAGCACTATTTGAGTCAAACAATTTTTTGCCAAAAATCAGACTTCAAATAGGGTATATCTGCAATTATCATCTCTTTCAAGGTGCACAGATAACTCAGGGAGAAATATTATGTGCTGCATGTACACTTTCTATTAATGGTCCACAATTTGTTTTTGGAAACATGGTTTCCAAAATACATATAACAACAACAACAACAACTTTGATTTATATAGCGCTCTCCACACCGAACGGCGTCTCAGAGCGCTTCACAATAGCGGATCCCGGGACCGAGCCAAGGGCAGGGGTAGAAAGGTGACCAAAGGCACGGTCAAAGAGAAAGGTCTTCAGCTGGGACTTGAAGCTGAGAAGAGGGGGCGAGGCAAAGATAGTGAGGAAGGGAATTCCAGAGCCTCAGTGCATAGTGGCTGAAGGCCCAGCTGCCGAGGGTGGAGCGGAAGATTCGGGGGACATGGAGAAGGCCAGACCCAGTGGAGCGAAGGCAATGGGAGCAGGTTTGAGGAGAGAGGAGGTCAGAGAGGTAGGGGGGTGCAGAGGAGTGGAGGGAGACAAGGGAGAGGATTTTGAAGTCGATCCTCTCTGGGATAGGGAGTCAGTGAAGTCTGGCAAGGACTGGGGTAATGGGGGAGCGAAGTTTGCTGTGGGTGCGTATGCGGGCGGCAGAGTTTTGAATGAGTTGGATTTTGTGGATTGTGGTGGAGGTGAGACCGGCGAGGATGGCATTGGAATAGTCCAGCCGTGAGGTGACGAAGGCGGACCAAGGTTTCAGCGTTTTTTTGGGTGAGGTATTGCTGGAGACGGGTGATCCGTCGGAGGTTATAACATAACACATATAACACAAATATACAGTCAATTCACTTCACAGTGATATTCAATATTCTGTGAAGTGCTTTAAGACGTCTAGAAGACGTGAAAAGCCCTATATCAAATTCAAGGATTATTATTATAATGATTGCCAAAGGAAGGAGCTTTCTATCATCAATAATGAACTGGAGTATTAACTCCTGCCAAGGTTGAAGTCAATGCCTTCAATCACCACGTATGATTGTATGGCATGGTAAAGTCAGGTATCCTTGGATACCCAAATGTATTTTTCCCACTTGCCAACAGTTGACAAATCTACTTGCACACAAAAAATGCTTCTAGGGTATCAAAAATGAAAGCGTCTCAATGTAACAATCCACACTTTGCACTTTTGCAGAAGTTTCTTTAAAACAGGTGGGTCCTTATTGTAAGAAGGGGGAGGGGGTAAGTGAGGAAGTGACATAGCATTTGCAGTATATTACCATGAGTTTCATGATGGCAATGAGTAGTAGAAGGGATGAAGGCTTCGGACTGCTTTGTTTGTGTAGCTGAAGAACCAGGGACAGTGCCTGTTAGTATGATCTCGACTCTTTCTTCTATTCGTTTTTTGGCTTGACACTGTATAACAGCTGTGGAAAACAAAAACTATGCTTATAATTTCACTTGCTAAGCATATATTAAGGAACAAAATTAACCAATGGCTAAAGAGAAAAGTTTAAAAATATACAGTACAAGGAAATAAATAGGGCCAGGAGTCATACATAAATAATAATTGAATTTAACTAGAAGGGCAGCAGAAAAGAGGATTACTGTATTAAAGACCAGATCGTTCTATAAGGGATATATAAGAAATATATTATAGGATAATAGAAGATATAACTGGTGAACAAGTGTATTCTCACAATCACTTTCACAAATGAAGAGTGCACTTGAATTTCAGATCAGGCCATTAACACAAATAAATATCAGCAAAACATGTGTTCTGAAGCAACACAAACAATTCAAAAAGAAATGCAAACAATTACATGAACCTCTGAATAATATTTCTGGGAAATCTAGAAACATTGCGGATGTATCCAATGGCTGGTGGGTGAGCAATAGTATTTAATTATTCCAAACAGCTGTGAAATATGACCATGTAAATTTTCAACAACATTAATCCAACATCCAAAATGAGAAAATGCCTGAGCATCATGTGAAATGCTATCAATATTTATCTAATATAAAAGGAACAGATGACTAAAAACAGTCAATCTGGATATAACACCCATAAGTCATATAAATCTACTTGATTTTTTGGAGGAAGAAACTATAATAGTGAATGAGATCTATCTGGTGGCTATTATTTATTTATTTATTTATTATTTATTTGGATTTCCAAAAAGTATTTGATAATGTTCCACATCTAAATGCCAAATCTTGGGGAACAAATGGAAAGTTAATCAGTTAGATTGAAATCTAGTTCAGTAGGAAGCAGATTGTAATGATAAGTTAGAATAACTGGCTGAAGAGAATGTTCAGCACAGCTCTGTTCTGGGACACCTGCTGTTCAAACTATAAAATTTTTTGGAATACAGTATTGTAAAAATGTATTGATGATACTAAGCAATATGTGCAAGCAATTAATATAAATATTTTGCATAGCATTTAAAAAGATCTGGACCAATTATTCAGATGAGACAAGTGGCAGATAAATTCCAATGTTAGTAAATCTGTTGTAGACTGGAAAAAGAAATAGTAATACATATACTGGTACAATGAAAG
Organism: Hydrolagus colliei; assembly: GCA_035084275.1. Lineage (NCBI taxonomy): Eukaryota > Metazoa > Chordata > Chondrichthyes > Chimaeriformes > Chimaeridae > Hydrolagus > Hydrolagus colliei. Next base: position 36,302,133 of record CM068745.1, on the reverse strand, counting down.
GAAGTTCTTCATCAAAATAATGACTGTAGCATTTTAAAAAGCATATTCAAAACTGATGTGCATCATTGAAGGCACATTGGATGATTCATTTGTGGAGATGAATGCAAAGGCAAATTATTCAAATGCATTAAGTGTTTTAAAAGTAAAGTACATTCAGCAAAGGAAAACAAGTATGATTCCAGGTCTTCAGGTCTATGTTATAAAGAGACATTTGCAGTACTAACTTATTTGATTCAGGGAAGATATATTGAATTTTATTATTCAATACTGGCTTTTCTTCTTGTTATTCCACCATTGCAATGGTAAGTGGCAGTCATAAATATTCAAATATTTAGTTGCACACATAAAAAATCTATTTTTGGATTGGAGTTATACAATCAGCAATATGGATTATACAGCTTCAACTCAAGAAGAATTAACTCACAAACACAGTGGGTGATATAAGTTGTATACATATGTGTTATGCAACACTTACCAGGAGATACATCGGGAGGCAATGCTTCAGGGATACCACATATTGGGTATAACCACCAGATCCCGTAAATTTCTCCATTGCTTGATGTACTGATACTGAACATAGAAGATTATTATTTAGAAATAATCTACAAAAATCAATCACATCAAAATATTATAGTTAATATGGAAATCCCTTCACACATTCATGGAATATCAATTGTAAACACAATACACATTTACTTTTTAATTATGTGTTTATGCTCCTGATTCTAATAATGTGAACTATTTTAAATATCTTTATCATATTTTAGTCCAAGAAAGAAATAATAAAATTGTAATCATTTACAAATAATTGACAATGTCAAATTAACTGTACATGTCTTCAGGAGGTTGCTGCAATAACAAAATGAGCAACCTTGTTCTTGACTCTACTGGGGTATGATGCATACCTGTTCATTGAATCCACTTTTATTTACCATCATGCCTATTATCAATGGCCAAGTAGTCTCTTTTTGAAAAAAAATAAAGAAATTGTTCTACAGTCCAGAAGGAGGTCATTCAGCCCATCAGGCCTATACCCTCTTACACAATAAATGGATTCTCCAATCCCACCACTCACCTTATCCATATCCCTTCAAGCCCCTTTCTTTCACTTTCTTCCCTCATGAATGCTATGATGGACTGCAGCTCCACACCCCTGCTTGGCAAGTTGTCTATATCCCCTAGTTACTGACTCCCCTATCATATAAATAACTTCATCCTATTTACACTAACAAACCTCTCATAATTGTGTACACCTCAATCAGATTCCCCCCTCAATCTTCTCTGGTCCAGTGAAAACAGGCTCAGTCTCTCCAATCTATCCTCATAATTATAGCCCTTCATTCTTGGTATCAATCTTGTAAACCTCCTCTGCACCCTATCCAAGCCTCAACACCTTTCCTGAAGTGAGGTGCCCAGAAGGAGGTAGGTTCAAGTGCCAGTCTCGTTGAGTTAGCTACTTTCAAGCATCATAGCAGGAGAGATGGCTTCTGCATTCAATTGATTATAACATGCAAATAAATTAGGCATAGTCCTGTTCTTGAATGTGATCCAGTTGCCCCTGATAGAAAATCCATGTTTGGATTGAGGTGCTAAGACTTGATAGGGATTAGCTCTGATTTTACCATAGCTGAATAGCCTGCTGATGTTAACTGCTTGCTTTTACATAAAAAGACTGTCCACGTGGAAAAGATACTAACTGGAGAATAAAAGATAACCATTAAGCCATAACCCATCTGGTGGGGGAAGTATCTATCACCTTAAGCTTAAGTGACTAGCATCTTCCAGTATGTGAAAAATAACACTCAACACGTTTTACAGTTAAGTGCCAGAATCATAGAATCCTAAAGCACAGAAGGAGGCCATTCGGCCCATCGTGTTTGCTCTGGCTCCGAAAAGAAATGTCCAACTCAATCCCACTGGCAAGCTTTCTCTCCATAGTCCTATATCCAGGACCAGACCATTTATATAGATCAGAAAGAGCAGTAGTCCTAATACCGACCCCTGAGGGACACAACTATACATCTCCCTCCAGTCAAAAAAGCAACTGTTCGCTACCACTCTCTGCTTTCTATCTACTAGCCAGTTCTGGATCCATGTTGCCACGGCCCCTTTAATTCCGTGAAAATCATAGAAAATCATATTTCAGTAACAGTTTCTTTTTTATCCACATTCCTACAAAAGCGGTTGTAATTAAAATGGAAAGACAGCTCTGTTGTTTAATTTGTTTGGGGAATATTCTAATGGATAATGTTAGAAAAGTTTTCACATTCAAAATGAGCCAAAGCAACAGAGAATTTCTATGGAATATAATGGAGATTCCAGATTCCTGAATCTTTGAGGTGTAAAAGTGGATGTTAATGGGATGAAGGATAAAGCTGCTAACTTCAGAAACTCAGAATAGGATGGAAGGATATTTTGCTGAGGGGGAGCTGCCAGATGCTATATACTACAAGTGACTTGTGTCATCTGCAGAATTTTAAATGAGTTGAGCATAACTGATGACAGCTGTGCCAGCTCATTTCCAAAGTTCCCCTTACAGGCAACCGCCATAATGTAATTTTGAATGGATCACAAAATGCACATGTCAGAATGCTTTCCCCCTGAGGTTACGCTATTTGTAGAGTTGGAAGACTGGTTTGATCAATTGTTTAAAACTCTGTATATCTTCAATGTAGGCAACTAATAAGCTCTGCAAATAAATAAATCATTAAAAGAAAAGCTTCACAGGCATGGCAGGAAACCACCCGATGTTCACAATATCCTCAATGGAACATCAAACAGTTGCATCAGACTAGTTGCTCTGCTACTTTCCAACAACAACAAATTACAGTTACAGTATATAGCGTCTTTCACATCACATCCCAAAGCCCTGCACAATCAAATATTTGCACCTGAGCTGGAGATTCTAATCAAGGGTAGTGGACAATCAAAGACGAATGTCTTGAGACGAGTCTTGAAGGAAGCAAGGGAGAGGGCAAGGGAAAGGGAGGGCACGATGGAGGGAATCTGGGAAGCAGAAAAACTGAAAGCCTGACCTGTAATGGTAGGCAGGCAGGGCGGAGACATGGAGCAGATCTGCCGAGTGGAGGAAGCGGACAGTTGTTATTATGTTGTAGTGCAGAAGTAGGGAGGAACATGACAAAGGAGAGATCTATAAGTGAGCTCAGCGGCCTGAGCAGAGAGACAGTGGCAGAGACAGACAATGTTTCAGAGGTGAGGAAAGGCAGAATAGTCATGGTATGGATATGAGATTTAAAGAATAGTTGAGGGTCAAACTGGATGGACATTAAGATTCCATACTGGTTCTTTGAGGTGGAGAGTGCATCTATGAATAGTGATGCTGTCTAGAACCTTGAGACGTCCTCCCGAAGTGAAAGGTGCTCTACAAATGTAATTTTTTTGTTATCAGTGCCTGAAATGAGGAGGCGCTGACTGGAGCCAGGCAGGAGGGCCTCCGGCTTGTGAACATTCAAATGGACAAACTTAGCTCTCATCCAGGATTTGAGGTTTGCCAGATAATCCACCGAGACAGCAAGTGGTTATAGAGTCAAGGATGGAGAGGATACAGTGGGGCGTCATGCAACTCTATCTCAGTATCATTTTCCAACTATATTATTTAATAGTGTGAATAAACTATACAGTTGACAAAAGTAACAATTTGCAGCACCCAGAAAACAATACAAAACTACAAATCAGGGATTAGACCCCGAGTGTGGCAGTGGGGGAAATGAGTGAGGGTGGAGAACAGAGAAGATGGCTGAAGTCAAGCAGGAGGGTTTGGAGGCATGCCTTGAAGGAAGCAAGGGTGGGAGTGAGGCAAAGGCAATGTGGAATGGAATTCCAGAGAGTGGGGCAAGAGTGGCTGAAGACCTGACAGCTGATGGTGAGGCAGTCCAGGCAGAGAAAATGGAGCAGGCCAGAGGGAACAGACAGGTTGATAAGGGGTTAGCAGGTCAAAGAGGTAGGAGGGGGCAAGGCCATGCAGGGCCTGGAGGTATGAAAATTTTGAAATCCATCCTCTAAGTGATGTGGAGCCAGTGAAACCTGGCAAGGGTGGGTGTGATGGGGTCGTAGAGCCTGGTGCGGCGACAGGACATGATCTGGATGATCTGCAGCTTGTGGAGAGAAGAGTAGAAGAATAGGCCTGTAACTTTTTTAGCTCTACAAATTGGGGCGTAAATTGCAGGACTTCTAACAGGATTCTTTGATAAGGAACTTGAGTCATGTACCACTGGCCTGCCCGAACTCCACTCCACCAGTTTTAAGAGTTTCAGTTTTAATTTTTTCTCCGACTTTTTTCTCCTTTAAGGCCGGTCTCCTATGACTATTTCATCCGAAAAAGTTTATGTTAAATATGCTTCTCGATGTCTTTGTCTCCTCCAATGGCTTCTCCTCCAGTCCCTGCGCAGTCACATATGGCGTTCCCCAGGGCTCTGTCCTTGGCCCCCTGCTCATCACCCTCTACACTCTCCCCCTGGGCGACATCATCAGCAGACATTGGGTAAATTTCGACATGGATGCGGATGACACCCAACTCTACCTATCCACGTCAACCCTCGATTCCAGGACCACTGGCGTTCTGACTGCATGCCTGTCCGACGCTGAGTCCTGGACGAGGGCAAATTTCTTACAACTCAACGTCAACAAGACGGAAGCCCTCCTGAGTCAGCGCCTCTGCACCTCAGGCGCTGACAACATCAGCGTTCAAGGCTGCTCTCTCCACCCCTCGAAGCCAATCAGGAATCTGGGCATCTGGTTCGACCACAAACTATCCATCCTCCCCCACATCCGCTCCATGACCTGCATAGCCTTCCATCACCTCCGTAATATTGCCAGACTCCACCACTACCTCATCCCCCATGCCGCTGAAACTCTCATCCACGCCTGTGAAGCTCTTTGGGACGTTGATAAAAAAAAATGTGGAAAGCGCTATATCAAATGCAAGGATTATTATTATATTATTATTATCACTTCCAGGCTTGACTATGGGAACTCTCTCGTCATCGGCCTCCCCAGCTCCTCCCTTCACAGGCTGCCGATCATTCAGAATTCTGCAGCTTGTGCACTGTCCTGCACCAGGTTTCGCGACCACATCACTCCCACCCTCGCCCATCTCCACTGTCACCCAGAGGATCGAATTCAAGATCCTTGTTCTCACTTTCAAGGCCATTCATGGCCTTGCCCCCGCCTATCTCTCTGACCTACTGACTCCCTATCAGCCGGCCCGTCCCCTCTGTTCAGAAGACTCAGGCCTGCCCCGCGTCCACCGCCCTAACCGCCCAACCATCGGCGGCCGGGCTTTCAGCTGCTCTGCTCCCACACTATGGAACTCCATCCCACAGCCCCTCCACCTCGCTTCCTCCCTTTCCTCCTTCAAGGCCGGTCTCAAGACCTTCCTCTTCGACGTGCCTTCGGCTGCCCCACTAATTCTTCCCCCTCTCCCACTCTCCTTCCTCTTCCCACTACCCCGACCCTCCCTCTCCCCGCTCGGGTCCCAAGCTGACAGCGCTTTGGGACGTCCTCCCGACGTGAAAGGTGCTATATAAGTGCAATTTTGTTGTTGTTTGTTGTTGTTTCAAGTTCTATATTAGCTATCGCTAATCTCTTGTACTCTGCCTAATTGTTACTTTTTGTCTTCTCCCTTTATAAATCTGTTCCTGAATTTTTATTTTCTTTCAACCCATTTTGAAACATTCTTGTTTAATTTGCCACGCTGCGTTTGGGTGTATACTTTACTCCACCCTCCACATGATGTTTTTGCAGGATGTTAATTCATCCTCAACTGATTTATCTTTGAGTAGTGCTTCCCAGTCTATGTCAGTGCTTTCCAAGTCAGACTGAACCAAGCTACGGTAACTATCTGTTATTACTTCAACTACTCTGCTCCCTAAACAATGGATAGATTGCTAACTAGAACTCAATCAAAGAGAAACTTAACTGTTCCTTCTGGTTTTCTTGACACACATCAGATTCTAGATATGCCTCAGAATACACTGCATGTGTCTATGTCCAAACACTTTTAAGGGTGGAGAGTGTTCTCCAATTTCCCTGGCCTGAGTCTTATATCTTTGTCACTTGTTTATTGTCACTGGTTTCAGATCTATTGTTGAAAGAATCTGAGCTGTTCAAATTGGAAAATGTGACAATTTAAGTTAAAAGGAAACATAAAAGCCAAAATGTTCTTCAAACTTGTTTATACCATAAACCAACCATTTGGCTGCTGAAAGCCTGTTGTTGCTAAAGAAATTTCCACAGTCCACATAAGCAATATTTTGGTGTTTCCCTTCCAGAAACATAACATTTATGGGTTATGGAGCGAGTGGAGGGGCCAAATGAAATGGTGGGGGGGGGAGCCGCAGGTTGAAACACCCTGGTATAAACCAATCATCTTGCTTAACTAATCATCTTGCTTACCCCACTAAACATCCTAAAGGAGGCAACAAACCACAAAGTTCAAGAGTTTTAGCTCATTCACACCTTCAACAGCATGTGAACTGCCATGAGATTATCTGATCATTTGTGTCTGTTCCTGTGGGAAAAAAATCTCATTTTTATTTTTTGAACATCTTAGTAGGTCGGTGACCATGGTAACAGGTAATATACAGTTCTGAATCAGGAATAAGAGATAAAAGCAGTACAGACAAGATGTGCTTAGACTCAATCAAGACTTTTTGTGTATAACCCTTTCTTTATTTGCTGTAAATCTAATTGCTGCTGTCTACCTTTGTAATATTTGAACCTGTGTATTCAGATTCAGCCTCTGATTATAAAAATCTCTTTAATTTGGTCTACCCTCAGAAGTTTTCAATTTTGTTTCTCTTTTTGATGTGATCACATCCTCGTGCAAATATTTCAGTTAATTGCTTGGTATTTTACAAGAGTGTGAAAAATTACAGTTCTATGCTAGGAAAGCATTTTTCAACACCTACTTCATGCCCAGAAGACTATCTTAACAATTCAAAGTAATCTGTGCTTAATTACAGTACTGTATATGGATTCATATTTTTAAAAACATATTTTTACCAAATACACCAATTACAATCAAGAAAATTTCTGTTTTATAAAGGTCCCATCTTTTTTTTAGTAGTTTCCAGGCGTTTCATGACATTTAATCTCATCAGACTATCAGTTGAACAGTTGAATATCATGGTGTGGAACCTCCACTGTTGCTACTGTTAAGCTGTAGATCCTCAGCACAGAATGTGACACTGAGGTGGAAGCCAATGGGACATTTCCCACATTCATTATTTTCAGATTTGTGGACTTTGTTTCCTCACTTCAAATGGCGGGGGACAATAACATTATGTATTTTGTAGATAATGATAGTTTGGGCCAAGGATTATATCTTTGCTTTTTCATGCTTTATCATATTTATTAAACTTCTGAAGCTTTAGACTGTGTGTAAAGTTACTGCTCAATTTTGTTCCTTTTCATTCTTGTGATGGGGAATGGTTAGCTGAAATATTTAGCTGGGACGTAGATCAAGCAAGTTGATAAAGGGTCATTAAGTTGTAGATCAGTTATAATCTAAAGAATAGTAGAAGAGGCTTGAGGGGCTGAATGATTGCTATCTTTTATTTACGGTCTTGTATTTTTTATGTTAAAGCAAAAAGATTAGGCAGGCAAAGTAAGTGGTATTGGTCATCATGTTGATTGTCAAATAACTTTAGTGGCAATTGCACCCCAGCAAAAACTTATACATTTACTTCGGCTCAATTTGTTTATATTTAAAGACATGTTACAATAAGTTTGCTTGTACATTGATTTGGGACCACAACCAGTCATGTACGCGATATGATTTATAGTCAAAATGTTTGTTGTCTGTTTCTATGAATTCCATTGGGCCTAAGAACACATATTTCTGGTAATCATTTTAATATTTCTCTATCTTACCTTCTCGGGTCTGCTTTTGGCATTAGTTGATAGTCATAGTTCCAGTTCTTTCCATTTTTTTTCATAATTTGTACCATAATTAGCCCTTCATAATATTTCATTTCATCGGGTGAAAAAATCAGAGGGATGTCCAGCATTGCGTTTGGGAGAAGTGTGATTCCTATTGAAAAGAGTATAGTGTTATGATGCACTTCAGAAATATTAAACTCGAAAGGCCAGAGTTGTGTAATTCAACCAGAATCAGTGACATACCAAATTTTCTATATCAAATACTGTTGATATATAGGACCAGTAGTAGGTTGGAAGATCTTTTAATCACACTTCCTCACCTTTTTATCCAAATCCCAAGAAGTTAATTCAAAGGCAATATGTTTTACGTAAATGCATTTACAACAACAACAACCACAACTTCGATTTATATAGTGCCCTCCACACCGGACGGTGTCTCAGAGCGCTTTAAATGTTAATCTGCATTTATGCGTTATGTTTGTGGAAAAACAAAGGTAGATTTGCAGCAGTGAACGTAGATTTTGTCCATAAAAATATTTGGCGTAGAAATTGACTGAAGCAATAACATTTTTTTTAAAATTGATGACAGCCTAGTTGGACTCCGACTGTCATTTTAGGTGCTGCACATTCCTATGTATTATAGATGAATCGTGTAAATCATAATTTGTCCTGATTCTCTAAAATCATTTTAAATGTTAGTTATCACCCTATAATATCATAAAATCAATGCATAAGTTATTGGAATGTAATAATTATCATTTCACATAAACTCATCACAAGGGCAATGATGTGGTTTGCTACATGTAACAAATGGGTAGATGTGAACATAGTGCTGTTCTGCTCCATTAAGTATATTTCACAAATTTTCCCTTCTACCCTTATAAAATAAAGAAGGCAATTTTGTTTAATTTAATTTTAGATTCAAATATAATTCAGTACAGTATTTGCATATGGTATAATTGTGCAGTTCTGTTAAGTAAATAGAATTAAAGTTACTAAAGTATGTGGTATAAAAAAGCATTTAGCCCTACATCAACAATATCGCTACATAGAATAAATGGGATAAAATAATCCATAACGTTATATACTAATACTTTGTTCAGCAACAACTTGCATTTATATAGTGCCCTTCATGCAGGGTAGCATCTCAGAGTGCTTTGTTCTCAACAGATATGTACAGTAAATGTCAATAAAATGTGTTACAATACCATGCCAACCCATACAATTCTTCACTCAGCAGCCACTGGCATGCCCATGATCTTCACTCTACCCATCCCACCATAAGGCGATCAGACCTTTGACTTTTCTGTCCCCATTCCCTGGGAGTGCACCCCAGAATCCCTCCATCTCAACTCCTCCTTTGTCTCTTTCAAAGTCAATCTCAAGATCTTCCCCTTTGACCGTGCCATTGTCCACCCTCCCTTCCCCATCACTCCAATCCTCTCATCCCTCCTATACTCCACTCCTGTCAATTCCAACCATCAGGTGTAAACACTTAACATTCCAGAATCTTGGGATTTACTTCCAACATGAAATGCACTATAAAAAATGTGATGTGTTGTAGAATCCACACTGAATGCTTACTTTAATAGAAAATAGCATGATTCTTAGCATATAAAATATTGCCAGAAATCACAGATATAAATGACAGTAAAACTCACAAGGCATATCCGTCGGGACTATAACATTTATTATAACTTATTATAACAGGCAAAGTATATAAATTGCATAAAATCGAATTTAAACCAATAATTGACACTGCCTGCATAATTAAATGCAGCAGGTAAGTTTGTATGCTGTGACGGGTAAGACTATATCTCCTGCGATTCAATATACTTACCGACAAACAATGGAATTGCATTGAATCGCAGGAAATGAAATTCCTCTGCACATGTGTCCATGGATCAAGGCTGTGTTTCTCAAGATATAACACAGATGGTCAGTAACTATGCATGCATCGACGGGTCAGGACATTATTTCCCGTGATTCAATAGAGACAATACCTTTGGGAGTACTGTAGGAGAGGATAGCAGCATTACGAGTTTGGAGGTGATTAATACTTCAAGATGCTCTCACAGGTTTTCAAATCCCTTACATCTCACGACCCATCCGATTTGCTTATCCCCCGCACTCCACCACCCGCTGCCCCTGGTCGGCCTGCTCCAGCCTCTTGTTCGTCCTTCACAACCTCCACTTCACCATCGGTGGCCATGTTTTCAGCCACTACACCCCAAAGCTCTGGAACTGTTTTCCTCAATCCCTCCACTTTGCCCCGCCCCCCCACTTTCAAACCCGCCCAAAGACTTTCCTTGTTGATCGTGCCTACGATCACTTCCACCTTCCGTGTCTCGTTCTCGTTGGAGCCACAACTCCAACCCGGCTCAAGGTCAGACTCCACTACTGTCAAGCGCTCCTGGACGCTACCCCATGTGAAGGATAGTATATAAATGCAAGTTGCTGTTGTAATACAAGTAGTGAAAAACTAATTTGTTCTGATAGGAAACTGAATGGCTGAATGAACAAATTTGGCATTTATAAGATTTATAAAGATAAGACTTTTACTATCGTTGGATAGCATTTTGATGTTCAGTACTAAATGGAGAAAGCTGCTTACAATATTTTATCAGTCTTATTAATCCTCAATTACTTTAGTTCCAATCAACAAAGTGCTAGTTTTACAGCATAATGCAACATGGAAGGCTGTTTTATTTTACATTTCAACAAACAAATTGAACCGTTGTTTTAGAAGAGGTTAGGAATTTTCCGTGTGTGTAAACTCTGGAATCTGAATTAATTTCAAATGCATCCCAGGTCGATCGGTAATTACCACAGCTCTCTCATTATCTTCAGCTGCTTTACATCCTCTTGTGTGCATCAGCCCAAAACTAATTGATGTTCTTGCCACTATGTTTATCACAAGACAATGCACTTGAGAGCTAGCTGGCATTTATAGCAAAGCAATCATTCTTTTCAATCTAGATATCCCTAACTCGGGGTAGTGTATTTGTTCTATAAATCCTAATCTTCTGTGATAATCTTTCAAGGATCATTCAATTCATATGTAACCATATCAACCAAGTTCTACCTTCTAAATAGCAGTATTCCTACTTCAGTTCTGAAACTATTATCGGGAATGGATTCACGAAACATCAGTGAAGATTGAAGATATTGACCTTGGCAGAGAACATTAGTTAACTCTCCATAGGCCTATAAATTTACCAACCTTTAAATGTGTAAATATAGTTTTAAAAATCACATTATACATCCAAGATCCATCCATTTTAATGTTCAGGAGCTGAAGAGAGATCAGGAATGTTTCAGTTACATTTAATCTGATGTCTCCCATAGCTATTTTCAAGTATGTGGTAAAATTCCATGACGCTATTCAATATGAGAGCGCAGATTTTCCCTGTCAACGATCTTCCAGAGTAATCATGGCTGTTTCTGGGATCTTGCTAGTACAAATGGATGCTATGTTTAGTTAGACAAAATAGTCGCTACACTTGACAGTAATACATAAAATTATAAAACACTATAAAAAAAATAAGTAATCTCTTTCTGTCAATTCTACTTGCTCATAATTGAGTTCCATCTATATCATTACTTTAGAAGTTACATTCCACATGTGTGTTCGATACCCTTGAACTGAAGCAAATATCTAAAAATTAGTTTTGTCATGCCTGAAATGGGTATCCATAATTGTGTAAATTATTAAATTTAAAAATCTTCTTAAAATGTTTACAAAATAGGTAGACTCTTGAATACTGTACGCCCATTGCCACCTTTCAAGAATAAGACTAATACATTTCCAATTTAAAATTCTCATCCCTATTCCAGATCTAAGTACTGTATTTTTAAACTGCTGCCTATTTTGATTTTTTTTCTGTTTCCTGCCTAATTCAGAAAAAAAGACAAATGCCTTCAAGTATTGAAAGCATCAAATAATTTTTTTGGTGTCAAATGATTTTGTCACCTCCCACAAAGCTGGAGGCATTATCTGACAGATACTTATGAGCAATCTCTGAGGTTTGGGGTGACAGCTGCTGGAAGCATTAGCTGGAGTCCAAGTTTGTGAAAGTGTATTCATATATGCAAAGTTTGGAATCCACCTTTGTACAGAGGTAAGCTCGGCACCTCCAACTGATGGAATCAGCACTCAATGGAAAGGGATGCAGGATGATGTTGGCACTCAAGTACTATTTCACACTGAGCAGTCTTGCCCACCCACTTAGTAAGGGCTCCAACGTATGCTTGTCAGATGTCAAATGACCAACAAGTGACTATCCTCCATGGGTGATGATAGGGGGTACGGGGGCATGGTGGGGAGGTAAACAAGCTTCCGCTGGAACTGAACTGGCTCCAAGGTAATATGTTTGGCAACAGAATGTCAGAAACGAGCCCACCCTATGCGCCGGTATTGGTAGTCAAGTTACCGAGTCAGGCAGGTCCACCGTGCACTGTTAATGACAGCACAATCAGGCCGACTCATCAAGACTTGGAATAGCACACCAGTCACTGGAGGCACAGAATCTTGCACTCAATTCCTGTTAACCCTGCAAGCCAAAGATCTAACGGGTATGATGGTCTTACCTGGACAAGCAGTGAGTAAGCTCTCAATGGCGAGCTATGTGGTTTTGGCTGGTTAGACTCCAGTAGTACCCGAATGTACACGCTGGGCTCCCCAACTCTTGGCTCTTTCCAACATCGTCTAATATTTTGCAGCATTAAGTAAATAGGATGTGGTCTCCAGGGAGAGAGTGTGCATTCCATTCCAATAAACATCTCTGAAATGTTCACGCCTAGGTGAAATGTATAGAATTCTCAGTTTGGTTTGGATACTATGAAGCATGGATGGATTTCTGTAGCTGACAAAGGATTTTGTCACTTGAGTGGCAGAATGCTAACCTCGTGATTTACTTGAACCAGGGAACTAACATTATCAGAACTTAACTTTTGAGTTAAAATGTTAGAACTGCAGATAATAATAATAATAATAATAAGCCTTGAATTTGATATAGCGCTTTACAACGGCTCAAAGCGCTTCACAGAATATACTATACAATGAATTGACTGTATATTTGTGGGCAAAATGCAGCAGCCAATTATGCACAGCAGTCATGGATTGAATGACCAGTTTATTATTGTTGTTGGGGGGTTTTTAGGGATTATTAACAGGCTTGTGGAGTAAGGAAACTTGCCCAAGGTTTCTTCCTGCCTGGAATTGAACCCAGATTCTCTCGCTTGTAAGACGAGAGCTCTAACCACTCAGTTACTGGACTCCGTTTCGCTAACCTAAGTCAACCATGTGACATCAGTAAATTGGGGGTGGGAGGGGGAGAGCTAGTCTGTCAATCACTTGTGTCACTCTTGACCACGTGTTTGTATAGATTTGGGGCCATGATATTAAAACTTATTTTTCTCACAATACTCTTTGCAAGATGTGCTATGCACAACGGAACTGACATCAGTGATATTTCCTGCTCATAGCATTTGTGTGCATAACATGAGATGAAATTTGAGGACCAAAATTAATAATTTTCTTAATGTAAGAAATTAGACAACTAATCAATGCCAGAAACCAGGTATACCGAGCTTCTGGTTAGCACAAGTCTGCAGGATACTACATTATAAACAAAGACAACGCTATACTAGGGAACGGCGATATGGGAATTTTCCGGATATGGATATATCGGTTGGCTCATATCGAGATATACCGAAATACCGATATTTTCCGTTTTTTCGTACTGCGCATGTGCGCGCGCATTGGAATGCATTCAGGGCCTATCTTCTCAGGAGGTAAATATCTTTCTCTCTCTGTGTCTCCATCTCTGTGTTTTTCTGTCTGTGTCTCTCTATGTCTCTCTCTCCTCTCTCACATCCCCCCCCATCTCTATCTATCTGTATATTATCACATCCACCCTGTCTCTCCCCCCCCCCCCCCCCCCCCCCCCCAGCCGTCTCTTTCTCCCTCCCCCCTCCACCCGTCTCTCTCCCCCTCCCCCTCCCCCCAGCTGTCTCTCTCCCCCTCTCCTCCCTCCCCCCCAGCCGTCTCTCTCCCCCTCCCCCCAGCCGTCTCTCTCCCCCTCTCCTCCCCCCCCAGCCGTCTCTCTCCACCTCCCCCCAGCCGTCTCTCTCCCCCTCTCCTCCCCCCTCCCCAGCCGACTCTCTCCCCCCCCCCCAGCCGTCTCTCTCCCCCTCTCCCCCCCAGCCATCTCTCTCCCCTTCTCCCCCCCAGCCATCTCTCTCCCCTTCTCCCCCCCAGCCATCTCTCTCCCCCTCTCCCCCACAGCCGTCTTTCCCCCTCTCCCCCACCCCAGCCGTCTCTCACCCCTCTCCCCCCCCCCCAGCCGTCTCTCTCCCCTCCCCCCCACCCCAGCCGTCTATCTCCCCCTCCCCCCAGCCGTCTCTCTCCCCCTCTCCTCCTCCCCCCAGCCATCTCTCCCCCTCTCCTCCCCCCCCCCCAGCCGTCTCTCTCCCCCTCACCCCCCACCCCCCCAGCCGTCTCTCTCCCCCTCACCGCCCCCCCAGCCGTCTCTCTCCCCCTCACCCCCCCCCCACCCACAGCCGTCTCTCCCCCCCCCACACCCCTTGCATACCTGTATTATGTATTCGAGGACTATGAATACAAGATGGCGGCTTTGTACCTCGGTCTGTGCATTGTGTATAGAGATGAGCATTCTGGGTCTTGTAGTTGATTGTGCTCGCATCCCGATTTTTTACCTCGATATACCGTTTTTCGATATATTGGTATTTTTAAAATGTCTATATCGGCATATCGATATGAAAATCATATCGGGTTTTAGCGATATACCGATATATCGCCGTTCCCTACGCTATACTGGAGGCATTATATCTAAACATAGTTTAGAATGTAGTTCCTCTGTAGCTCTGTGCCATACCACATTCATCAGGAAAACCTTGCAATTGTGAAAGAAGATCAGACAAATAATAATGCAGCCATTATCTAATTTATGACTGTTCGATTTATACTATGTCAATAAATTTCCATTGATAGACCCAATTGTACTGTGTCTTAAATTTTATATGTGCCATTTTTTATCTGTATTGATTTTCTTACTACTGTACTATTATAACTATTATGCAGTTGCTGTTGAAATGCTTGTGTCATCTTAATCGTATAATCATGCCTATAAATTCTTTGCTGATGCAGCTCTTTCCATAATTATATCCTTTATGCTGATGGTGTAGTATATAAATGGATATAAGCATTTTGCAATGAAATCCATACTGTAGCTAATACAGTACTGCCTACAATTATTATAAAATATTTAAATGAAAAATGTATTCGATACATTGAAAATGTTGCTTTCCTATTCTACCATTGATCCATTGAGAAACGCATGTGCTTGTAGATAAGATCTACATTTCAACCATGGGAATCAAGCAAAAATACTGACGAGCATCTGTATTAATGTACATCTTCAAGTGATGTAAACTTTAACTAAAATGTACAATTACTACTAATAATAATCCTTGTATTTAATATAGTGATTTGCATGTCTTCTAGACATCTCAAAGTGCTTCACAGAATATATTGTAAAATGAATTGACTATATTTGGTGGGTGAAACACGGCAGCCAATTGTGCACGGCAGTATCACAATAGTTGCTATTCGGTAGCTATTGTTCACCACACTTTTGTTAAATGAAGTTCACATGTTCACGTAAATGTGCATCTTGTATTGATATGCTATTTTGACTTTTAACAATTATATATTTGTTTTATCAACTTGTGATTTAAGTTCCAGTACTTTCCCTTAATAATAATAATAATAAACCTTGCATTTGATATAGCAATTTTCATATCTTCTAGACATCTCAAAGCACTCCAGTCAATTCACTTTACACCAGAATATAGACTAAAGTGAATTGACTGTATATATGTGGGCTAAATGCAGCAGCCAATTGTACTCAGCCATGTCCCACAAACAGTTATGGATTGAAATTATCAATTTTTTTTGAGGATTATTAGCTGTGTGGAGTTTTAAAATACAATTTGTGGAGTCCTGTAGCTCAGTGGTTAGAGCATTTGCCTTACAAGCATGAGACCTGTGTTTGAATCCAGGCCAGTCAGGGCGAAACCTTGGGCAAGTTTCCTTACTCCACATGCCTAATAATAATTATTTCAAAAAAACACATTGTTCATTTCAATCCACGACTGTTTGTGGGACACTGCTGTGTGCAATTGGCTGCCGCATTACACCCACAAATGTACAGTCAATTCACTTTACAGTACATTCTGTGAAGCGCTTTGAGATGTCCAGAAGATGTGAAAAATGCTATATCTAATGCAAGGATTATTATTATTATAAGGCAATGAAAAGGGAGAGTTCAATTCCAAATTTCACTGGATTTTGGAACTTATTTTCAGAAAAAAAAACACAGGATGATTAATAAGAAAAAATAACATTGGATTACATGTAGGTTGTTTTGTAGCATTAAAAGCTGTTAATAAACGGCTAAATAACTGGTACCAGAAATGGCTAGGAAAGGCTGAAAATCCATTAGCAGCTGGTACTTCACCTCTAGACCCCAGTTGGGCCTCTGGTACCCCCAGACTCTTTCCCTAACAACATTTCTGAAACCCCTCTGCTCTCACTTCAGCCCTCTCAAACCTAAAAAAAATCAAATTACTTGCTAGTGAACTTCCAAAGTGAAGTTCAAGTGAATTGCATAATAATTATCCCTTCATATTGACGCCCACTGAAGTTAATCACTAAGCAGGAACGTCATTCTACTGCCTTCAACTGTGTTGCCCCACAATCCAATTCACTGAGATTGACCAACAGACCACAGATCCAAATATAAACATTCCTGATTTGTATACCTTAGTTCCATACCATAACACCCATTACACACTGAATCATTCTAAATCTAATCTATTAATTTAACAAAAAATAAATGCAAATCTAACTCATCTGTTAAAAACAAGCAAACGGATAAAACTCAACCTTTTCTGTGCTGCCAGGCATATAGCACAGACATTTGGCAATAATCATCTTTATAATTTAGCTTTTAATTCATCCACTCCATCATAAGCAAAATTGAATTTTTGGCATGCATCAAAAATAAGTTTTATTATATTTGACAGGTCTATTTGTGCTTTTCAATCAATCTTCCTCAAAATGGTATGCATAATTTTATAATTTGCCTTCCAGTGGATAAATGCATTAATAATGCATGAATTAGAATAGTGCCAGGAACTATGATGATCAAAGTTTATTAAACAATTTCAGGCAGAATTGAGAAGGAATTTGTGTTGGATTGATAATAGATTTAAAGATTGCAATTCAAAATAAAATCCATTACGTCATCCCTCATCTGCTGGGGTGAAAATTGTGACATTTGATGTAGCAAATATCACTGATAAATATCGCAAATAAATGTCCTGTCAGAAGTCGCTGAAAACAGAAGAAACTGAAACACTCAGAAATTTCAGGCAGCATCTATGGAGAAATGAAAGTGAGTCGATGTTTCTGGTCCACAACCCTGTGTCAGAACTTGGGTATCTTGGGAGGGAGAGGCTTAAAATGTCAATATGTGTTTGTTGCTGTGCCTCCCATAACTTCTTCAGAATGGTTCAACCCAATCTGTGACCAAGATTGGAAGCGTTGGCTTGTGGAGCATAATAATTATGTGCTAATTAGTGGGATAATGTCCTGAAAAAATAAGTTAATAATAATAATCCTTGCATTTGATATAGAACTTTTCACATTTCTAGATGTCTCGAAGCGCTGCAAAGAATATACCAGGAATATACAAATGAATTGACTGTATATTTGTGGGCGAAATGCAGCAGCCAATTGTGCACAATAGTGGATCATAAACAGTCATGGATTGAAATGACCAATAAAGACACCATCAAGAAAATGGCTAGCAATTCCAATGATGGCCACAGGCAGCTTTAGACTTAATCATATTGATAATGATGTTGTGGGAGGGGGAAGAACGAAACGCACAACTGCAGGTAGATGGATATCCATCAAGGCATGATGTGATAGTTGTTCCTTTCATTCACATTGATTTCTGAGTCTAAATATATCAATATAACTTCCAAAACATAGGAGAAATCGATTTTTCCTGCTATTCCTTTTTTAACTGCACATAAACATCACTTTACACAATCGGGAGTTAAAATAATTTGGGGCATAGGTATTCTGCAGAAACAGGTATTCTGCAGAAATAATAGCTAAATTAAGAAATATCACAAAAATTAGGAGACTTAAATCAAAGACATTGAAGTGGAAATAGAATCTATCAAATGCTGAAAGTGCGGTCATTGTGCATCGCACTTTTGTCTAAGACTAGTTAAATTATCATTAAATGCAAAATAAAAAAAAGTCTGTCTGCATGGTCACCTCTCTCCTTAAAATGGTTGTATTTTGACACACACTCAATCAATCAATCAATCAAAACTTATTTATATCGCGCCTTTCACGTCGAGAGGACGTCCCAAGGCGCTGTACTGTTAGGTAGGGAAAAGAGCAGGTGGGAGGGGGAGGGACAGGATGAAGAGGTGTAGGAAAATTGACTATATCTGTGGGTGAAACGCGGCAGCCAAATTGCGCACAGCAGTGTCCCACAAACAGTCATGGAAGTGGGATTAGGGGAAAAAGGGGGGAAAGATGGCAAGGGGAGGGGTGGGAGTAGGAGGAAGGAGAGCAGGAAAGCCGACTGTATATTTGTGGGCAAAATGCAGCAGCCAAATTGCGCACCACAGTGTCCCACAAACAGTTGCGGGAGGTCAGGGGAGAAAGAGGGAAAAGAGAGTAAGGAGGGAGAGAAAGGGAAAGGTGGGGTAAAGTCAGAGAGGAACCAAATATATCCAAATTTATTTAAATTATTCATTCTAAACCTGATAGAGTGAAAACGTTATCTATATAATGAAGTTATCCTACTGTTTAATTATATTCCAAAGAGCAGAAATAATAATATTTAGCAGCCTATAATATTCACACTTCTTCCCTCCCATCTTTACAATGAACATTGAATCCCAGGCCTGTTTGTCATATGAATCTGCACTGTTGTCATTTAAGGACAACAACAACGATGACTTGCATTTATATAGCGTCTCCCGCAGTGGGCAGTCTCTCAGAGCACTTAACAATGGCAGAGCCCGAGGCCAAACCAGGGGGATGGGGAAGATGGCTCTAGGTGCAGTCAAAGAGGTTCAATTAACCAATAACTGGTTGTGTCTTGCTGCTTGTTGGTAATTATCCAGTGAATAAAGGTGAACGCAGACAACAATACTCTGAGGTTTGTAGTTGGTCTATGGTTTGGCCGAGTGATTTGGGTAGTCCATTTCTGCTTAGATGATAGTGGAAAGTCAGCAAGAGTTCCCACATCAACAACAATAACAACTACAACAAATTGCATTTGTATAGCATCTTTCACTTCATGAAAATGAATCTTTATCCAGTTATGTGCACCCGAATAATTGCAGATTATTGATTTTCTCTGCGTTTGTTGCTGCTCTCTTTGCTATATTTTCTTAAATTCTTCATGTTCGTTTGCTGGTCTTGATATTTCTCCTCTACTCTTGACATGTTTACTGCATGCTCCAACTCTTCATTGTCTGATGTGTTCTGCACCAACTGCTTTGATTCTCAGAAACAGTTGGGAGAAAATGCACAAATTCTCTCCACATCACAGCATCAATCTGTTTTTTAAATGAGTCCACCATCTTGGCCTTAATCACCCTTCTTTGAGTTTAAATTCATGATTCGGGGTGGTAGGAAAATCTGAGCTGCACAGACATTTCAGCCTCTGAAAATAGAATTTACAAGGGGTACGTAGCAATTACTGAACACAGCTGAAAGTAGCAAATAATTGATGCTAGGAGTTAATTATGCCAAGAAATCTGCACAATGTTTGTACGTCTGAGGGTTACAGAACATGGGTTATTTAATCATGATCTGAATAGACATTAAGTGTGAGGCCTACTTATAGAGTGCAGCAGGTTTGGCACAATGTGTTGGGAAGTTCATTACTAAATGACATATGCTTCCATTGTATTATCCATGGAGAAAGATTAAAGAGCCACATGGGACACTATTACAAGGTTCTGCTATACAACACTGTATCCACATGAGCTCTTTGAAGTATTGGCTCAGGGAAAAACTGACAAAGCTGGTTAATTTCCCACATAAAATTAGCAAAGCATTTGAGAGCATCTTCCATTTCCAGTCTTTCACACTGCATTTGTGAAATTAATAAGATCCTAATCTTCCTTGTATGTGTTTCTTCTGGGAATTCCATGGACATCAGGCAACGATCCAAGAAGCAGAGCAGAAAAGCGTTTAGCATACATTTCCTCATAGAGCCAGCTAGGCAGGAGAAGGTAATACTGATCTTTGCTCCCATATAAACTTCACAATGCTTGCACATTGTGAAGATGGGAGTGCTGAGAGCAATGACAATGAATGTGCATATTTCAGACAGGAAGTGGGTTTTACTGTTTAGTTTATAATTAGCATATCAAAGGATCATGCAAATCAATTCTAGGTTGCTTCAAGCAGGAGGAATGAAAAAGCAACTAAACAAAAAATATTAGTTTTTGGGTGGGATAGTTTGAGATTCCTACATGAGACACCAGAGGTACACAAATGTACAGTCAATTCACTTTACGGTATATTCTGTGAAGCGCTTTTAGACATCTAGAAGACTTGAAAAGCGTGATATCAAACGCTAAGATTATTATTATTCACAAAAATGTGGTGTTTTGCATAGATCCATATGACACCAGATTAAGAAGAAAAGCTGGCAAGAGAAGTATCAATCTGATGGCAGGAATGTCAAGACTTAACTGGTTGCACCTCACATTCAATGCAATTATTCTAACATGTGGCATCCTCACGGTTCTCTAACTAATGTAACATTCAGAGCTCTAGAAATTTAATTTTGTTGTTGTTGTTGTTAATGTGATGCATCAGAAATATGTGCAATGAAAAACTGTATTGGCTGAACACCACTATTATTCTTGACAATTAATACCTTTAGATTGCCTCAGTGGAATGCAGAAAACTTGGTCATTGTTGATGGAGTGTTGTAAAGCTGAAGCACTGTGTTGATGAGTTGTCTGTTTCGGATCTGAAAAATGAAGACTAAAGGATTCAAATGCTCTAACAATTCAGTGTCATATCACTTCATAAGATTTTGCATCATATTAAAGTGTAAATTAGCACTCAGTAGAATATTTTACAGTAACACTGTAGTTGCCTATTTATTACCAATGCTGAAACTAAGTACAGATTTACTGTCAATTAGGGAACGGCGATATGGGATTTTTCCGGATATGGTTATATCGGTTTGCTCATACCTGCTTAAACCGATCTATCGAGTTTTTATACTGCGCATGCGCGTGCATTCGAAGTGCGCGTGCATTGATGGCGCGCGCGCTCAGTCGTGGTGCGCGCGCATTGACGGTGCGTGTGCACTGACGATGCGCGTGCAGTCGCGGTGCACGCACATTTCGAAATGCGTGCTCTAGGTCCAGAAAGTTCGTAATGTTGGTGTCAAGGTCTGTTGAATTATACGATGTTGTTTGCTCCCTACCTCCTCCTCTCCTTCTCTCCCTCCTTTCCCCTCTCCTTCTCTCCCTCCCCCTCCACTCTCCCCCCTCCCACCCTCCCCTCTCTCCTTCTCTCCCTCCCTCTCTCCCTTCTCTCCCTCCTTTCCCCTCTCCTTCTCTCCATCCCCCTCCACTCTCCCTGTCTCCTCTCCCTCCTTTCCCCCTCTCCTTCTCTCCCTCCCTCTCCTCTCTTCCCCTCTCCTTCTCTCCCAACTTTCCCCCTCTCCCTCCCTCCCCTCTCTCCTTCTCTCCCTCCTTTCCCCCTCTCCTTCTCTCCCTCCCTCCCTCCCTCTCCTCTCTCCTTCTCTCCCTCCTGTCCCCTCGCTCCTTCTCTCCCTCCTTTCACCCTCTCATTCTCTCCCTCCTTCTTCTCTCTTCCTCTCTCCTCTCCCAACTTTCCCCCTCTCCTTCTCTCCCTCCCCTCTCTCCCTCCCTCCCTCCTTTCCCCTCGCTCCTTCTCTCCCTCCTTTCCCCCTCTCATTCTCTCCCTCCCTCTCCTCTCTTCCTTTCTCCTTCTCTCCCAACTTTCCCCCTCTCCTTCTCTCAAAATAGAACACACACACACCAAAAACAAAATCTAGAGATTTATTCTCCTCCATTTCTTGCTTGAAAGTAGCATGTAATGTCCACGTGTAAATTAGATCTATTACAATAGAAAAGAGAGAGACAGACAGTCTGACTGTTAGAGTTAGAAGCCAGATTATCACTGCTTCTATGTGTGTGTCTAGTCAGACACACACAGCAGTGATAATCTGGCTTCTAACTCTCTCGCACACAAAAATAACACTTACAGCCACAAAATGCCACTTATTTTTATGTAGTCTGAAGTCTGAATTAATGTCCTTCGCCATTGGCAAGCTCTCCTTTGCTATGCAAAAAGTGACAGCGTTCGTGATACTTTGCCACTTTTTGTCCCCTCTCTGGTACAATGTTCTCCTCTTAAATAAAGCAGGAATTGTTTGAGCTGCACTGGCCCCACTACCTGTCGCTTTCTCCGAAGCGCTGGTTCGACTTCCTGCTGTTGTCGACAATGATTTCGCTCTGAGGGCAGCGTGCTGGGCGGGGTGGTGCTGCTTAATGTGTTGTCGCAGGTTGCTCGTGCTCGAATCAGATGTCTTAACCAAGACCTTGCAAACTGTACATCTATACACACCATTACTCACTGCATTGTTTTCAAAGTAGTCCCATACGGGGCTTCTTTTCCCCATGATGAGAAAGGTAAATTTTCAAACTACAATTTTCAGCGATGCGACTTTGTTAAGACGCCATGACTCACGTCGAGTATACACAGTAAAGTGTGCGTGCGCATCGGATGTGCGCGCCCGTTAATTGTGCGCGCGCACCGAATGTACGCGCATTCCATGCTCTAGATCTAGGAGGTTGCAATGCCGGCGACAAGGTAAGCTGGAAAAGATCGCATTACACTGATAATACCAACAATATTGATATATTGCCAGGAACGATATTAAAAATATATCGATGTATATTTTTAAAATCGAATCCCTCGATATAACAGGTTTTTTAGAATTACCATATCGGCACACCGATGTGAAAATCACATCGGGTTTAATCGAAAAACCGATTAATCGCCGTTCCCTACTGTCAATACATTTCATTAAAATGTTATATTTGATTTTATAAAAATTATGATTTCAAAACAGAATCTAGTTAACATGGTGTACACATATATTGCAGGAAACGCTGGTATAAATCTAACCACTGGATTCTGTGAAACAGATATTAATTGCACTTGATTTGGTTTCAAGTTATGTTTTAGTTGATTTGGCAACAGAACTAAAGTAGCAAAATTTATTTGTGAATATCTATTTTAGTCATCTTGTATTTACATAACCGAGTATAAAATGTACCTGGTTTCTACAAGATCCCTGACCAAGCCTGTTCATGCAGTCGATTATTGTTCTTATTGAAAAACAAGTATTGTATGTGAAAAGTATGAGCCACAAAATTTGTGTATAACTACTGCAAAATACTTCTGTATTGATTATTGAAGCAAATGAGATCATTACCTGTGAGTACCACATCAACCAGGACAATTTCATCAGTGGGGTTCCTGAATTGTAAGATGATTGATGAATGAGAGTTGATCAAGGCGCTGATGCTAACAGATTCCATAGGTTGGGGAAGGAGCCCTATTCCTGAGAGGGAAAATATCCATTCTTCCAACTGTTGAGAAAATTGGAAAATGATTATTTAAGAGTAAAATCTACAAATATTTCTGATAGGTAACCATCGCCAAAACAATCATTTTACTACAAGCAAAAGTTTAATAAAATGTGCCATGATACTACCGATCAAGTGAGTTAGACATTCACCCTCACATTCAAACTATAAAACCTAAATTGTTAGGGGAGAGCATAGATCATAGAAAGTATAGATCTGCCAGATCAGAAGTTGGGGAGAGCATAGATTTTCTTTTTTTCTCCTAGGCAGGTCATGCTTGAGAAACAAAGTAACGTCAGCAGCAACCTGGAGAGTTGGAATGTTGACGATCAAAAACTACACCAAGCTTCAACATTTAGAATCCCTGGGTTAGAGACGAGGAGATTTTATTCAGCTTAAGTTCCTGATCATAATACTCCAATATTCAAGCCTCCATTGAACTGGTGTGACATTTCCCATACCAGCAATCCTATCCATTGAGTGAATCTGCCGATATATTGCTCAATGGAGACAAATTATACTGATTACTAATTATACTGTGGACCATATTAAGACATTCAGAATCTTTTCACATAAGAAAGAAAAAAAGTTTATCCCAACAATCTGGATTGGATTCAAATTCAAGTGATCAGAAGTGAACGACAATGTTCTGATCTGCAGCACCATCAATCATTCTTTAAAACTTTACTAGCAGAATAAAAGCTCTACTTCAATTTCTTGAAGTCTGAAATTGTTATTTAATAGGTTGTAAAAATGATAAAATACAATCAACATGACAGCTGGAAATCATCTACAATTACTTTGGCAAATTATGCGTTGGTGTTTGCAGTAATTCCAACTGAAGGAAAGTTCTCACAATCCCTGAAGCACTTCTGTTTTCAAATTACAAATGCTTTGTTTTGAATAAATTTAGAACAAATATTTTTGTAAATACTTCAAATAATAAAGTAGAAATATATCACAGTAATGAACAAGAAAAAAATGATTTTGCTTGGGGTCCTCAAAGGGACCCATCAAGCAGCATTATTTGTATTGTGGGAGGAAAATACACTAAAACATATTGAATGTTTGAGAGGAGCTATTGCAGATTACAATAATCCAAAACTACCATTTCTCCCCAAACACTTAAATGGTGAAGAAACCAAACCTGAATCTCACATTCTTGTACTGTAGATAAAAGAGCAAAAATTTGAAAATTTCTACGTAAATTAGCCTAAGTATTTTCTGTGGTTAAGTACATTGTCAAATCAATCAATAAAAGATTGCATTTACATAGTGCCTTTCATGTCAGGAGGCCATCCCAAGGCGCTGAACAATCAGGTAGTTTTCCAGAGCAGGTGGGGAGCGGTCGGAGAAGGGGTAAGGAGAGTAGGAAAATTGACTGTATATTTGTGAGCGAAACGCGGCAGCCAAATTGCGCACAGCAGTGTCCCACAAACAGTCGTGGAAGTGGGGTTAGAGGAGAAAGGGGGGAAAGAGGGTAAGGGGAGGGGTCAGGGTAGGGGGAAGGAGAGCAGGAAAACCAAAATAATTTCCATGAAACTGTAAACCCTTATATTTAGGTTCTGATGAAGGGTCGTGGACCTAAAACATTTTCATTTTTCCTTTCTCTATTGATGCTGCCTGACCTGCTGAGTGTATCCAGCGACTTCTATTTTAGTTTCAGATTTGCAGCATCTGCAATATTTTGCGTTTTTAATGAATATTCATTTTGCAAGGAAATGACACAGACATCTTTTAAGGACCCAGTTTTCTAATTGGTGTGCTTTTAGAAAATATTACCTAGTAGTAATAACTCCACCAAAGATGTAAAGACTTCAATTGGCCCAGTCGGCATAATACTGTAATAATAATCTTTGCAAGCCTCATCCCATTTTTGAGATATCTCAAAGTGCTTCACACAAAATACTGTAAAGTGAATTGACTATATGTTTTGTGGGCAAAATGTGGTAGCCAATTGCACAAATTTACTTTACAGTATATACTGTGAAGCACTTTGAGACATCTAGAAGATGTGAAAAGTGCTATATCAAATGTAAGGATACTTCTTATTATTAACATTTTGTCCTGTCTGAATAAATCCAGGTCCTCTTGCTTGTGAGGCGGGTGACCTAACCACTAAGCTACCGGTTTCCTGCAATAATGACACATTTTCAGCAGTGTAATAAGAGTAGTACTTCCTGTGGCAAACCTTTCAACATGAGATATTTCTCCGCTGTTCCACTCCAACCTTGTAGTAATGATGATTTTCAATACTCTTTAACAACAGAATTTTTACATTATATTTTCAAAGTGCTTCTGAGCCTGGGAGATTCTGATTCATTCTGGTACCCAATTTAGTCAATATTTTTACAGCATGTCATCTTTAAAGCAAAGTCTAGTACATGTTTATTTAGGACATACAACCACAATAAGATTACATTTGTACCGTGCCTTTCATGTCAGAAGGATGTCCCAAGGCGCTGCGGGCATAGAACCTATATTGTTAGACGTAGACCAATAGAACAATTGCTGGGTGTTTTAAATATCAACATATAATAATGACTTACTTGAGGACATTCGAATGTGACAGTTCCACAATGATTGGCTTTCCCCAGTGCTGAGGGAGAAAACTGAACAGGTATTTCTATGGTAGAATGAGGAGCCACAATCAGCTGTGAATAGGATAAATAGAGCAAAGCATAAATTCAATAGTATGTCTTACAGGCAATTGGTTGAACTTACTATATTTGAATATATGAACAATCTGTACAATTGTAGTTCAGTGAACTTCTGATAACTCGTCACTCCAAAGAAAAATTGATGAGTTATCTGAAGTGGCAAGTTAGGCATTTCATAAATATAAAAATAAATCCAGCTAGGATATTAACAGCTGGATCACTTTGGTAGTTGTAACAAGTTAAGCAGGGTCGAGTTATCAGGAATTTACTGTAATTTAATAGTAGACAGGTAGGAATGTTTATCAACATCATTATAATTTAGCACACATGTTCAACAATTCTGAATCTTAATACTGTATCTTAGCATAAACTTGCCTGTTTCAGATGAATGTTAAAGATCCCACGATAGTGTGAGAAAAGAAAAGAGATTCCTTGGTATCTGGGTTCATAATCATCTAAATAAACTGATCATTTATTTCATGGCTGTTTGTGGGATTTTTTTGTTCAAATTGTCACAAATAGCATTGTACACATATATATTCACTGGGAGGGGTGGGGGAGGGAATGGGGGAATGATGTCCATCTATCTCCAATGATGGAGGCATTCAAATGCTGATGGAATGTTAAGTCCAATAGCACCACAGGTTAGCTCAGTAGCCATTACCAGCAGATTTAAACCCAGCTGTTTTCACTGTTTTAACAAAATGAGGGGAAAGGATTGTTCACCGCTGATCGAATGAGATCTCCAGGAGTATAAATTCCATCAGTGAATTATATCAAATATCACAAAGGATGACATTCAGAATTTAAATTCACCTACACAGAACTAACCAAATTCAATTGATAGACAATAATATGGTAATAGTCATTGAGGATATACCTGTTTTGCCTGATAATTAAAGAATGTCCACGGTTTTGACAGCTCTTGTTGGAAAACCATTGCTTCTGTAACCCCTAATTGAAATGCTGTTTCATTCATAGGATAAGGTAATTTGGATTCTTTATAGCCCCAATATAAAAAACACTCCAATTTAAAAATTTCCATCAAGCTTTGCTACAGCATCTTTAAATAGCTTTCATATCATTTAAGAATCCAGAATAAAAGAGTCAATTGTTTTTTAAGAAAATAACACAATTTACAATCATTACATAGTCAGCATTTGTGAGGATCACAGCAGGCATTATAATTAAATTGCCAGCTACTGAATCCACCGTGGGAGGTGATGTGCAGAGAATGTACAAATATCTTCTGACCTGGTTTCCAAGAGGATGAACTTTCTAACATTGTTCCTTGTCGTTTTTTTACTTTAACTAACATTTTACAATTGTTAATTTCCTAATTTGTAAAAATCAAATGCACTATACAGTATAGTTAAAATGTATCTGAATAGATGACATACAGTAGTTTTTATACACAAAAATCCAATAAAAAATTTTAAAAGAAATATTGCACACACAAGAAATACATTAAATAAATAAGGTATGATATGGTACATTTGCTAAATTGCTTAAAAGTTGGGACAAATTAGTTTATAATGGCAATACTTTAGCATTTTTTTAAATGATTCTAAGTGTGAGGACCAATAAACCAATCAAGCAAATACAGCCAAATTCAGTTACTGTCTCAGCTAATACTGCTCCTCAGACCTAACATTAATAATGATGCCAACTCTGCAGTCACTAAACTAATTGGCAATCTTGATTAAATCATTGCACATTCTTCGTCTGCTTGAACTACAGTAGTGTTTCAAATTCTAATCAATTACTACATTATTTATTGTCAAAGGAGTTAGGATAAGACCGCAGACCAAATGTAAAAAAACAAGCTAGTACATGTGTTAAATCTTTATGAGTCAGTGGAAGAAGATAGATTGTAGCAATCAGGAACCCAAAATATCTGCGCCTCTGAATCTGTACTGTTTAATCGACAAACTAATTTAATAATGACTCTTTCCACCTGACAAGTTCTTCATTCTGCATCACAAAGCATAATTGCAGATTAGTTAGTTATAGTACTGTGTTAAGTTTATCTGCTGTAACCTCTTGAATTCTAGCAGCCACAAGATGTCCCAAATTTCGCCCACGTCACAGTTGCGTTAGCCACCACAACTGCCTTCTGTAACTTTGTTTCAAAATGTATTTTCATTTTGCTTTCTTCCTGCCATCAAAACCTTAAAGCTTATTGTGACTATGTTTTTAGCTGACATCCTTAGATTACTCTGCTCACGGTTTAGTCCGTACTACTATAATTGTTAAGCACTTTTTATGTTTATTCCCAAAGAAAATGGACTTAATAATAGTAATAATCCTTGCATTTGATATAGCGCTTTTCATGTGTTTCTAGACATCTCAAAGTGCTTCACAGAATATACTGTAAACAACACCAACTTCAATTTATATAGCGCCCTCCACGCCGGACAGTGTCTCAGAGCTCTTCACAATAGCAGATCCCGGGACTGAGCCAGGGGCAGGGATAGAAAGTGAATTGACAGTATGTTTTTGGGTGAAACACGGCAGCCAATTGCACACAGCAGTGTCCCACAAATTGTCGTGAATTGAAATAACCAATTTTTGGGGGAGGGGTTATTATTAGGAGGGATTATTATTAGGAGTTTGGAAACTTGCCCAATCCCTGCCTGGATTCGAACACAGGTCTCACACTTGTAAGGCAAGTGCTCTAACCACTGAGCTACAGGACTCCACAGTTGT
The DNA here is from genome assembly GCA_035084275.1 of Hydrolagus colliei. Classification (NCBI taxonomy): domain Eukaryota; kingdom Metazoa; phylum Chordata; class Chondrichthyes; order Chimaeriformes; family Chimaeridae; genus Hydrolagus; species Hydrolagus colliei. The sequence goes on along the minus strand of CM068745.1, from coordinate 36,273,091 downwards.
TAATGTTGTGTACTCTGTACTCTTGACTGTATATAATGCAGGTATCAAAGTACAATAGCTCCTGATATTTTCTTTAAAGTCAGCTAAAATACCAGTGATCAAAGATTTAAATTTTAATGCACAAACTTTCTTTCAAAATAGTCTTTCAAAGTTTATTATATTATTTTTAATATTTCATCAATACTGGTATGGTACCTTAGTGATAATCACCAACTTTCCAGAGATAAATAAGCTTGATTTGATTACTTCTCAAATAGCAAATTTTACAATATTTATTGAACAGTACCAATGGGTCAACAAGATCTAAAATCATAGTATAGTACTGTGACACTAACGAAAATCTACTACTTTTGTTTTTAACTGGGCAGAGACAGAAATTAGTCCCAGTCCACAAATCTGAAAATACATTATGCAAATGAGAGATGCCATATACCAAGTGTCATTATCCACACAAGCAATATGAACATCTGTCTTTATTTACATAATATTATTCTCCCTGGAAAAAAATGATTCTGTGAGTTCGATATCAATCAATTGTACAGCTAGAACTGAAGACACATTCTGCAGAATGTCTAACTGATATTCTCTGTGTAATCAAACATATGGAGACAAAATGAAAGCTTGCACATATATTGCATCATTACCTGATTTGTTTCACCTCTACAATGCATAATTCTATTAGAACTTATTTTAGAACAGGACAATAAACATAAAAAAGCTATGTCTACACTATTAATCTGTGACTGAAGATATTGTGTATCTTTCAAATATTATCTGACATATTCGATAAATAGGAACAAGCAGTAATGTCAATTTAATAGCTTTTTAATAATGCAGGATAATGCCTAATTTAATACGTGCAAATCTTACTTTTACTGGCAAGCTGTCCAGGAGACAAAATATTCGGCCTTATTTGCAATTAGCTTTTTAAAATGAGCTGGACAGCTTTCAGCATGCATTTGGGATTTTTTTTCGTAAATTAATGTCATGTTCCACATAATCAAATTTGCAATATAACAAATTGTCTTTTAATGGGGTTCTTACTGTATAAAGAATTGCTACTTCAGTGAGGTATTGGAAAACGGCCAGTAATTTACCCGTATGCATTTAATAGAGGAGAATAAAAACTGGGTGTCTGCAGAACATCTCATAAAACAGCTCTATTCTACTGCTTAAGAGAAAACATATACTGTATTGACTGCTAAATGTGTTAGGACACCCAGCTAGGGAAAAAAAAGGTGTCAATTACCTGTAATTTTTCCCCAAAACTAATAACACCTGGAGAATTATCTTTGTCGGAGGATGAGTAAAATCAGTTTGCATTAATCATTTTTAATGTGAAGTCCTGTAGCGTAGTGGTTAGAGCACTTGCAAGTGAAAATACCTAAGTTCGACAGGATGTCATGATCGTTTGCAAAAATAATAAAAATAAATAGTGATAATAGTTGGTCACTCAATTCACAATTCTGGGACACTGCTGTGTGCAAATGGCTCCTGCATTTCACCCACAAAATATATAGTCAATTCACTTTACCGTATATTCTGTGAAAAGCTTTGAGACATGTCTCGAAAACATGATGAGGCACTACATCAAATGCAGGGATTATTATTAAATAATCATTAGGTGTGCAGCCTATGTCTATGAGGATTGGTAGGAGTATGCAGGAGATTTTATAACACAGAATTTCTGACTGAAATAGTATTTAAATATTTAAAATTGCAATGCTTGCTGTATTTGAAATATTTCAATATGCTCAAAGCCACAGACAATTTGTTTATCTAAATGGCCTAATTCCGATTTAATTTTGTATTTAATACTGCAATTTTAATTTACATTGGTGGTTAATTGCTGCAATCCTAGCATTAATTCAGCGTCAAGCATGAATAAGTTGAGACACTGAGAATCATATTGATCCTGACACCATCAGTCAAAGGTGGTTTCAGGAGGAAAGTGATTTGCATCCACGATAGCATAACTCCAATGAGTGCGAATCACATTTGGTCCAGTAATGTTCAGTAGACCAGATGAATGTGTTTTAAAGTTTTGACCATAAAATCTTATAATAAGGCTTTAATAATATGGAAAAAACAAAACTGATTTCAGGGCACCTTGGGGCAAAATGCCCAAATTTAGTAGGGGATTTTAATTCAAGGTGGTGGATCAAGACATATAAAGCAAGCCAATTCCTGGAAATTGGCTCTATCCAATAAGTCTCAAAGGGCTTCACAGAATATTCTGTGAAGTGAATTGACCCCATATTTGTGGGCGAAATGCCACAGCCAATTACGCGTAGCAGTGTTGCACAAACAGTCATAGATCAAGTGACCAAATTATATACTGTATATATTGTTAAGGGATTTTTACCCCCCGGAAAAGCAAATGCCAATCAACTAACTACTGGGTTCCTACTTACTGCTTGGCGAACAGAGGTGTTCACCCTGCCACTCGACTGTGAGGTGAGTGCTCCAACCACTAATAATAATAATAATAATAATAATAATCCTTGAATTTGACATAGTGCTTTTCACGTCCTAGACATCTCAAAGCACTTCACAAAATAACAACAACAACAAAATTACATGTATATAGCGCCTTTCACATCAGGAGGACATCCTGAGGCACTGGACAGTTACTGCTTCAGACCTGAGCTGAGGATATACTGTAAAGTGAATTGACTGTATATTTGTGGGCGAAAAGCGGAAGTCAATTGCGCACAGCAGTGTCCCACAAACAGTCATGGATTGAAATGACCAATTTTATTCTTGTGTTTTTTTTTGGAGGGATTATCATTATTTGATGGGATGGGTGATGTGGAGATACTACAGAAAATTGATCTTGGTCAGAGACCATATGTAAGGGAGGAAAGACAGCTAAGGGACAAATTGAACACCGAGGTTCAATAAGTTGGAGAGAGAATGGCCAAGAAGTCAGAGCCTGAAACAAGGAGTCAAGAAGGATGGCTTCTTCCTTGGATGGGGGAGGGGGACACAAGTGAGTAGAAAGCAGTATAACTACAGCAAGTAATCCAGTGATTGACATTATACGTGAAGCGCACTGAGACGTTCAGAAGACATGAAAAGCGCTATATCAAATGCAAGGATTATTATTATTATAAGCAGTTGTTGCACGATTCTCAGAGTTTGGAATTTGAGAGTTTGGAGACACCAATCTCAGGTACTATCTCTGCAGAGATTGTTTACCAATATACCAATTATATTGGATTCTATTCTCTCATTTGAATAATTTTACATAGCATGACACACAGCCTGATTAATTTCTCTCACAACTAAAATGGAAAAAGTAAAAACAGAATACTGGAATAGACACACACACACAAAATGGTGGAAGTGAAATAGGACTCCATATTGAATCATTTTGTTCCTGTCATCTGCTGTTGCTGACAAGTCAAGTAACTGCCAAAAGCAGTTTGGGACCCACCCAACCATTTTGATAATTAATCACAAAATATTCCATTTTGTAATTATCATTGCTGGGGTTAATTATCACCTTTCACAACTTTCATCCGAATGAACTAAGCGAACGCAAATTATAGTTCTTCTATCATGTGGAAGCACTTCAATTCAAAGAGGAATTCCTTATGGCCTGGACATAACTGCCATCTTGCAACCAGTTTTAAATGTCAGTGGTCAATGTTACTACAAGATTGTGTTCTGATGTTGGGTAATAATCAGACAAACCGATTATTCTATCTGCTAATTCATAACCCTTCTATGCTTCCACTAAAACTTAATTTAAATTGCTTGAGGTACATAAGCTTGCTACAGTATTGGCATTAATTAAACCTTATTATTACAAGATGTAAATTACATTTCATCCAATCGTTGCCATGTAATTTTACTAAATTAGAACTTGAAATGATCAGTTTACTGGATAATATATCATCAAACATAATCTGTAATTTTTTGCTCTTAGAGTAAATAAGAAATACCTTTCAGCTTTTAAAATTTATATTTCTTCTCTCATATCACATTCAAGAAAGGTTGTATAAATTTGTACGCAGGAGTTTATATATTGATATACTCAAAAAAATTATAATTCATATTGTGTTTGGAATAAATTTTAAAATATAATCTTATCATGAAGTATTTTTAAACTTGAAATAGAAATTTACTGCATCTTTTATCAAGAAGTAATTGAAAAGACATGGTGTACTGCTTCATCAATAAATTGTTTAAGTATAAATTCTTTGGTTTATAAACAGGCAGTTTTCCAGCAATGTGGCTTTGACTTTTGAAGAGTTTCAAATGTGACTGAGAATACATGCCTTGTAATGTCCCAAATCAATACAATGTGTAAAAATGTCTGCTTTTCTGCTGATAAGCATTTCCATATTCATACTTATGGCCCTGGAGTTTAGGAATTCACACTTACTATAACAAATCAAGGTTCAGGTCTGCTCTAAATGTACAATGTACAGCAGTTTGAGATATTTTCCATCAAAATATAAGCATTGAAAATTTTAAAATACTGTAATTAATAATAATAATCCTTGCCTTTGATACAGCATGTTAAAATATCAAAACCCTGTAAAGTCAAAGCAAAACAAGTAATTGCTGTGAGGTGTATTGGCTCTTTGTTGACATAACAGTAGGTGTTCAATCACCTCCAGTCTTGATATTTCCAATTATCGTTGATTCCCCAACACTACAAACAAGGTTTAAATGATACAAACTTATGTCCTCACCCATACCAGGCACTTTATCTCATTACCTCATTTCTAGCCAGGCTCCATTGGACTACACACATATTTATTGACAAGCATCACATTAGTTAATAGACCCTGATAAAGGTTTCACTACAAAGGAAGGTTATACCTCCTGAAGTCATTGCAGACTTCTATTTAAGATGTAAGCACATATGTAAAATGTAGCATTTCCTTACTTATAACCAGAATTTAGGGAGATTGGTTTCTTCTCACGGTCAATGTGGCAGACAACTTTGATTAAAATTAGGACGACCAAGCAACCAAAAAGGCTATGTAACATTATCATTATTAAGCACTCTATGTGCTACCCTGTATGAGCAATGCTATATAAATGCAAATTGTTGTTGTTAGCATTTTACTTTTAAAATTACTGTTGGCCAGTATCTGCAAAGAAGCATAAATTCAGAGTTTTCCACTCCCAGATTAAAAACCTCATGGTCAAATGCATGATTTCTGTATCAAGATTTCTTTTCATATCAATAAGACGTGAAAAGTGCTTTATCAAATGGAAGGATTATTATTATTATCATTGTTTAATTAAAGCTTGAAATAATAAAGGAACAGATTGCATTTAGAAATGCAGCAATTTTTATCTCTATCTAAACAAAGTTACGGAAAACCTCTGAAAATAGGGACAACTCATAACATTGAACCAGAGTAACAATAGAGATTTTTAGATATCCATATTAGGTCCAAATATCTACTGCAATAACAATTTCGTAAGTATTAACTTCTAAATTAGCTTCTATATGTCTCTTGAAAAATCTCAATGCTTTTATCTTATTGGTTCTTTTGACAGATACTCACTGGTTTCTTGGGATCAATCTCAACAGTGAAGTTTCCTGGATTACTGTTGACCATTTCCAAATTCAAAGTCTCATAAGTAGAATTAACCAGAGAGATGGACTGACGGACCCATCTGTAGAAATAATTATCACCATAATCACAGTTATTCCAGAAAATAGGAAAGCTCACTTGATCACTCCACATTAATAGAAGGTCAAATAATTCAAAAAAAGTATTCAAAATTATCACAAGACAAAATACAGATGTGAAAATAGTATTGTAATTTTAAAAATGAATATATTTTCAAATATGAAACACTGTTCATTTATACAAAACAATGTGCTGTTGCAATACTTTTGTACTGGCCTTAAATATTTGAGTTTTCCAACATTCTGCCTGAGATTCATAGGCTATGCTTGGAATTATTATAATTAATTATTGTATTATTATTATTATTGGTGTGTCTTTTTTTTAATGGCAGCCAAGTTGGGCACAGCAATAATTTGCAAATAGACATGAAATTAATGACCAATTTATCAGGGCATCTTGACCAGGACACCAGGGGAAACTCCCTTCTCTTTTTGAATTGTGTTACTGGATCTTTAACATCCACGTAAACAGGCAGAGGGGACCATATTATTGAAAGGACTGCACCTCTGACAATGCAACACACCACCAGTACAACATTGAAATGATAGCTTAGACTTTGTTGATCCAAGTTCTAATGGTGGGCCTGACTTGAACCTACAACTTTGTGACTCAGAGGCTACCACTACGCTGGGCTGACACATAATAACAATGAATTCAAATTATACACATTTGCACATAAAAATGAAAAATGTATCTGTAAGTTTTTATTTTGTCAGATATTTAACTCTAAGAATAAAATCACTTGAAAGCTGTTTCTGACAGCAAAGCTATAGGATCATTTCACACAGTGTGTAATGTAGTTTGAAAGCTTAAAAGCTAATTGCACTGTCAATCATGATTCTATCTTTAATGTTGTGTTAATAGTGATGGGAGCAAAGCCACTTCACTGTCAGCAGTATGGCGATGTGGAACCTAATTTATACTTCCTACATCATATTGGATCCCACATTTTTTTAAAAAATCCAACTTCAAATGTTCTGCTCATTTTCAAATGAAGCAGTGTTTGAATTTTAACACTGTGAAAGACAATCATGTGATCACTGAAGGGTGTCAGAAGTGTAAATCTGTCAACCAACCTCATACATTTTGAATAGGTAACATCCAAATTTCACACTTGGAAGCCATATGACGTGGTATTCTTGACTCAAATAAAGAACTAAACCAAACTAATTCACAAACAATAACAACAAAATTACATTTGTATGGTAACTTTCACATTGGGAGGATGTCCACAATCCCCTTGATACCCAGTGCCAAACTGATGCCATTGAGGTATCAAGATTAAAACATTGAGGTATCAAGTGGATTGATAAATGGCTCATGTGAAGGAATAGACAAGGTAATTGAAAAGGTAATTAAAGTTGATCAGTCCAAATAATATTTTTTTGAATCCACAATAAATCCGCACGTAATAACTGCATATAGGAAGGGAAAATAGGAGTCACTTTTCTCCATGATAGGAGAGAAATTGCCATGGTTGAAAGAGATTTAGGGGCATGATTGACTCAGGGGTCATCACGTAAAAACAATGCAGTACATCAATAAACAAGGTAAATAAAATACTGGGCTACTTTATGAAATCAGTACAATCTTACCCTATCATTGTTTACGGGCTACAGAAAAACTACAGGTTTTTCAATTTAATCACACTCAGTTCATTCATATGCAGGGTGAGTATCTAAACCTTTCATTAATATAATGAAAGGCTTACATACCCACCTTGTGGAGTTCTGCAGCTCAATGGTTAGAGCACTCACCTTACCAGCATGAGACCTGTGTTCGAATCCAGGCAGATCAGGGAGAAACTTTGGGAAAATTTCCTTACTCTCATGCCTAATAATAATCCCTCCCAACAAAATTAAGCATGAGACCTGTGTTCGAATCCAGGCAGGTCAGGAAGAAACTTTGGGAAAATTTCCTTACTCTCATGCCTAATAATAATCCCTCCAAGCAAAAGTTATTTCAATCCATGATTGTTTGTGGGATACTGCTGTGTGTAATTGGCTGCCGAGTTTCGCCCACGCATATACAGTCAATTTACTTTATAGTATATTCTGTGAAGTGCTTTGAGACGTCTAGAAGACATAAAAAGCACTATTCCAAATGCAAAGATTACTATTATTGTTATAAACAGATTGAAAATAACTTAATTTAACTGTTTGACTTCACATAACTGTTAATAATCAAAGTGGTAAGTTTAAAGAACTGGATCTAACAGATCAAATACCCTGTCAAAATGATTCCATCAATACCTCTGGGCAGAGAGACTGACAGACACTAATTGTGTACCTTTCATTATCCATAGCACAGCATGTATATAGTATCATTGAAGATGGCAGATAAGAGCAGAAAAGAACAATAAAAATAGATTTCCTTCCAAATGAGAAAATAAGTATAGCAATAAGTTAAAATAAGCCAATTGAAGTACGAAATCTGTAGTCTACTGCTTCAATTAACTTTAAGCTTGTCATCTAGTAAGAGCAGTTGTCCATTAGTTATCATTTAATAAAAGCTTATTTAAGTGCCGACAACTATACTAATTCTAAAGTGCAGTAAGACAATCTCAGTAATGTATCCCAGTGCCATTTTCAACCAGCCAGAAAGGTGTTAAAGCAGGTGCAAATATAGCGCAGCATTGTATTTTCAAAATTCACCAAATGCTGAACATACAGTATAATTACACCCAGGAGGGATAGTCATTTCCTATCGGGCTTCAAGCATCAAACTACAGGAGCTAAGTATGAATATAGTACTTAGGTGAGATTAGAGGCTTGAGACCACCCACGGATGTGTTAGTTTTAACGATATATAAAATCAATTGGGAGGAGATCAGTTTTATTTTGAAAATCTGTTCTTGTTTTTACTAACCAGGACATATTCCTGTGGCACTTTAATTTGTAGAAATGTGATCAAATTCAACTTGAAGTTAGAAACAATTATAATAGTAATTTTGTATCAGTTCTCAGGCTGCCCATAATAAACTAGAAATTGCCAAATTCATTAATCATGGCTAAATTATTCAAAACATGGGTTCAAAAACCAATCTTGCTGGCTGAAGAAGTTGGTATTATCCCCCCAGTTTGGGGATTTAAAAATGACTAATATCTATCTTATGATTTTCCAATTGCAACTTCACCGTGAGGTTTATAGGGAAGTTGCAACAAGTAATTTCAAGCCAATGAATCACATATTTATTTCTGTTGTAGGTGATTAACTACTTAATCCCAGTTAGTAAAAACATGGAATATGTCTGGGATCAAGCCGGCTCCAAAGTGATATACCTAGTGAAATGACTTTGGAGCTAAGCAACCATGAGTTAGATTTGATAATCTTATATCTAAACTAGTTATGTTGCCAAGAGAATGTTGATTGAGTAGCTTGTAAAATCAATTGGACTTACATAGCTCTATGTGTCACTGGAGGTTGTGATTATTCATATTCAACACCTAATAAATCCTGCCATTCTAGAATAGTTAAGTACACCAACTAGGACATTTTCCCAAGTTGGCTCATTCTATGTTGGGGCTGCATATCAGAGGTACCATCCTTCAGAAAATAAATAATAATAATAATTATTGCATTTGATATAGCGCTTTTCACATCTTCTAGATGTCTCAAAGCTCTCCACAGAATATATGTACTGTAAAGTGAATTGACTGTATACTTGTGAGTGAAAAGCGGCAGCCAATTGGAAAGGGACTTATCTTTGTCAGACATCAGCCAATCGATATACTGTATTTGCATAATGCTTATATGTTATAAATTGGGCACCTACTTTCCCAGCTCGCACTGTAGCTCTGGAAGACTTTTTGGTAACGGCTTCACTGCTATAAGTTCTACTTCATACCAGAATTCTCCTACACTTTCCGACTGGAAGATAATGCTACAAAAGAACAACAAGTAGTTAATTTTATTGATGAACAAATATTAACCAATAACCAACAATACCTTCATATTTAATATATTATTCTATATTTTGGATTTATAGTGCTCAATTTTACTGCCTGAAATAGGAATGTGGTTTGTTGTATGTTTGCGTGCTAACTCCACATATCTGTGCTTATGTTGTATGAACATGTTAAATGAACAAATAACTAGATGACAGATTTTGTTTCTGTACTACTAGTCTTTTAAACAAGAAATGTCCCTTCCAATGAACCAACAAGAAAGCCTTGTAATACAGTAAAACCTTAATAATGCGGTCTGCTTGGGCCTACTCATCTCCCAGATTTCGGAGTTTGCCGGTATTTAGAACCTACCTAGAACTGGCTGGGGAAACCCCGCCCCATTTACCATGTGTGCTGTAAACACAGCACTGAAGGGAAACAATGCTCGAGCTCCAGCCACAGTGCCGGATGCCAGAGCGGCCAAACTGGGAACTACGAATAGCTGTTCCGAACTGTGGCAGATTTGCCGTTAACGGGAAAAAATACAACGCTTTATGTATTTTTTAATTTTGCCAGTTTTAGGGAGTTGTCAGCTTTCGGAGTGTTGGATTATCAAGGTTTTACGGTATTGCAGACCTGCATGTCCTAGCCAACTGTCCATTGTCTACTTGGGGCATGTTCAACCCCAGAGAGATCCCGCTTATCTCCACATAAACAGGATTTTTTTTAAACAAGAAAAAATAATCTTCTTTCTAATCAACGTCAAAAAGTTCAGCTCTAAGAGGCCGAATCAGGATTAAAACCCAGTTAATTAGATAATTCAACTAAGTACACAAGATGTTTAAGCTTCAGGCCATAGAAATACTTCCCTCCTCCATTCTCAAAATGGAAAATGTAGCTGCATCATTGTGCAGCTAAGCAACTATAAGTCTAATACAAACAAAAATTAAACACAGTCACCATTCAGCATCACTGTAAAGTATCTGGGTCTTGGAAGCTGCTAATTTGGCAAATGTAAGCAAGCTACATTTTAACCTTTAGAACAACTATTGTCAGAAAAGAAAAAAATATAAAACTGAAAAAACGGATTTTAGTTAATAAATTGAGCAAGACTTTGAATTTCTGCCAAGTTGTTCTTGCCAGTTTCTACGGGGATTAATACTGCAGCCAAGAGTGTAAAATTTTAAGAAAGAAATCTTTATGTTAAATGAGAATTCTTAACCAGTAAAAAGCTTGGTAATTGTGTTCAGTACATGCTGCATATTTTATTGCTTTTGTCCGCCTTCCATGCGAGTGTTTCTCCATGGAAACTAGACAAGGCTTTAATCGAAGCAAATGTTAAGATATTTCCCTTCCAGTGGCTTCCTTCAGACTTCCACTTGGCAGAGGCTTAGGAAAATGTCCCTGCCCGCATAGTTGACCGGGGTCTAGGTCAGAACAACAATAATTTACATTTGTATAGCGTCTTTCAGGTCAGGAGGATGTTCCAAACTGCGGAACAACAACATTTAGGCAAGAAGACCTAAAAATGGAATACACAGAAAGTAGCATTTCAAGTTCTTGCTTCCAAATGACATAAATATATATATATATATAGAGAGAGAGAGATGAATTCTGATAAATGTTATGTAAAAAACTTTTAAAAATTTAAAATATCAGGCAAAAAAAAACTTCCTTCTCTTCTCACGTGGAATCATAGGATCTTTAACTGGTAACTATATGAACTAACAAGTTAACTTGTTATATCGTCAAGTAAAGATGTAAGGAATTGTAGAATCCTATACATAGAAGTTATCTTATTTGTCACATAATGTGAACAATGCTATTTAATTTTTTTGTAAATAATAATAGCAAATATAATTAATAATTTATATTAAAACATTTATTTGGTTATTAAATGTTATTAAAATATTTCAGCACCTTGGGATGTCCTCCTGACGTGAAAGATGTTATATAACTGTGATTTTTTGTTCTATTCATGGTATTTCAACAAATTTGAATACAATGGAAAATTGGAATACAATTCAAACTCATATGGCACTTTTCATGTCAGGAGCATGTTTCAAGTGCTTGACAATGTCATCTAGGAACCTGAGTGTGGGTGGAAGTTGAGGGGGGTGGGAAGGGGGCAAAATAACCAAAAGTGAGGCATCAAAAATCCATTTCAAAACAAACAGTTCAAAATGATTTTTGTGTATTTCAATGGCTACCAAATAGCTAATCAATCATTCACTAAAATGAGATGGTGATTCTCCATTAAGCTACCCAGAGAAAGTAATAGAAGCTGTCAATTTCACCAGAGTAAAATCAGGTGAAAGCAACAACTCAGCAGAAGTAGAACTGTCACAAGTGCAATTATCGACTGCGCGAAACAGTGGTGTCAGCACTTCACTTGACTGTAGCTAAATGGAGAATCGTTGTCAGTAAAAGGTACTGGACATAGTATGTCCATTCTGTTTTATTGAATTTTTGTGATTGAACCATTACATCAAATTTTGAATAAAATATATGTTCAGGCAATTTATATTATTGTGTTAAAACATAAAGAACCGTATTGGTACACACCATGCATGGCATTCAAAACTGTTGAGTCCACATTTGTTGTAATTCCATTGGAAAATTGGTTTCTAAATTTAAATTTTTGAATTTTCCAAAATTCTGAACGATCTTTGTATTTTAAGGAATTATGGTCTCAGATGTTTATTGTAATTTTCACGAATTTCCAATTTAGTGTAACTGTATCACAAGGATTTATCCAAACATTTACCTTTGTAAAATTAAAGCATAAGGAATAGGTTTCAGCTTCTCAGAGAATTTCCTCAGGCTTCTTCAACATACTTCACTCCATTTGGTAAATTGCATTGTTAAACTCAACTAACTTTAATCATTATGGCAAACATTAAGAGATGTAAAGAAAAAACTTAGGGAAGATGTAGAAAAGCTGCAGTGGTTCGAGAGACAACAATAACAACAACAACAAAATTACATTTACAGAGCACCTTTCACATCAGGAGGATTTCCCAAGTTGACAATCTTAGAAAGGAAGAAAACTCATCCCATTGTAATTTCTCAAAGAGCTTTATTGATAACCATCAATTTTAGTGACTGGTTTTGTTGACAAGCCCAATGGTTTGAGGCGAATGACCAATCATTCCAGATGAGTTGGCCAGCACATCAAGAGAAAGCCCCTTCTCATTTCACATGCTATCATGGAACATTTAATATCCATGTGACCAATGAGACTTAAATTAGTCTCATTGGAAAGACGTCTCAATGTTTCCAACAATATCAGTCTGTCCTTACAATGCGAAATACAGTAGTAAAAACAAATCTATCAAACTTGAATTGTTTACACAGGGGGTAAATAATAACATAATGACCTTTCCTGGGTTACTAGGAATGGTAATGAGGCAGGACATTGGACTTATTTAAAAATGAGCTTAATACTGTGATGTGAAGCTGGTAAGGTGGATATTGTGGAAGGATGATTTCAAATGGGACAAAAGGTCTTTTTTATCCGAACTTCTCTGATGATCCTTTGATAAGCTACCAATCTGTGTTCTGGAAGTTTGTTGTCTTACCTTCCAATACTTTTGCCAACAGAATTTGGAGCATACTTTGCCACATACAAAAGCTTTTCTTTAGGCTTAACTACTAGGCTTGTTTCTCCTGTAAGTCCATCTCCATTCAATATTACGTGAAGTGCCAACTGTTCATTAATAGGATTGCATATGGAGAGTTCCAGGTGGATGGTATTCTGGGTAAAGAAACAATATCTTGCTTTAAAAAATACTGTGAGTATATATTCTCATTGTTTTCAATTTGGATAACTAATCTCAATACTAAATACATTAACCATGTACCTGCACATGAAGTTGTCTCCCATTTAATAAGTTACCATTTTACATTTTGATTTGACTCTTATTAAATAACATTAGCAAGTGGAATATTGTGGTAGAATTGCTAGTGAAATGCTATTTAGCTCAAATATTTAAATAATTCCTTCACCAATATATTGAGCATTGTTATCTGTATACTAAAATGGTTTGGTGGTTTATTAATTAAAAGTTAATAAGACACCAAACCCAATTGGTAGGTAAAATAATTTGTTTTTAGATTATTCTATTATTGGATTTGTTTGAAGTGACTTGGTCACATTGGTCATATTGTAAAATGACAATTTAGTACAGTACTATACTTCTTATTGTTTACAAACCAAACAAAAATTATAGTTGAATCTTGAGGCAATCAAAATTATATTAGTTTACTGTAATTTATCAATATAAGAAAGCAATAAAACAACAAATGGCATGATCAGACTTCAGGATATGAATGTTTCTGACAAGCAAATCAGTGAACATATCACTCTTTTTGGTGGTGCTTGGCTCTGCAGAGATAACAGTTACAGTTGCAATCGATACTAATAAAGTCTGTCATCTGACACTCACACAATAACTGATTCACATAAGACATGATTTATTTAGGGGATCTCCTATTGTTGATGAGCTATATAAAAAAATGCTTTAATTAAGCCCCAAAATATGAGGTATGCATTGTTTTCTGTAACTATATAGTGACAGAGGAAAGCAGATATCGTTCAGAAAGATACATCTATATTCTGCAACAAATGAATAGCATTTTTTTTCCATGAATGGAGTTAGAGAGTGGGACAGACAGCTAGAGACTGCGAGAGAGTGATAGTGATCACTGATAGTGAAAGAGACTGAAAAAGACTGAGGGGGAGAGAGAGGGGGAGACTGTGAGAGAGAATATCTTATCAAGTGTAGTGACTGTATTTTGTGGAAGAGACAGAGAAAGCAGAGGAAAACTAAGAGAGAGAGAGACTGTGAGAGAATTATTAAAGGAGTTCTCCCAAAAGTATTCCTCCCACAGGAGTCCTCCCAGCTGATCGGTTGTGCCTTCTATTTGGGACCAGAAGTTCAATTTTTCATACAGACAAATTGCATGGTCACCATTCTTCTTTGTCCAATGTATTAAAATATATTTTTATATCAATCTGATAAAATCTTGCCAAATCGCCATGGAAACCTAAATATAAATTTGGTACAAGCTTTGAAATCATAACACAATTGGTTGCCAAGTCAACTTGAAAAACAAGGTCACCAGAATCAATTATATTTCTGTTCAGAAATGATCCTTTAAAAGTTTGTAAGTACTGTACTACTTTCCTCAGCATGAGCAATTTTCAGACAAAATATAAGTCAACCTTCCCTCTCCAAAGGGAAGTAATGTATTGTTGCACCACTCCCATCAATATAAACCAGGCATAAAAGGGTATAAACAAAAATAGAAGAAAATAAAAATGTTACAAACAAAATAAAACAAAGCTTTTTTGACATACATATGTTATAAACACTTCCAGCATATTATCACTATGTTACAAAAAGTACATTTAGCTATAAAATAGTGATTTTGAACACATTCATCTTCTGTGTAACATTTCTAGTGCCAACATGGTAAGCCATCCTGAACTATTGAGTTGTTTGACTACTGATCATAAGTATGGACATGGGGGGGAAAAACAATAATGTTGAGTAGAATTTTCTCTATCTGTCAGGTAGGAAAGGGACACATGTGAAATAGAAGGGAATATAACTGATAGGTGGGTACCACTTGAAAGAATCTCATACGGCAACGCATCCTAAATGATTTACTGTATTTAATGTATGGCCATACATTAAAGATATCTTGTTGTATGAATTATTAACTATCAATTAAGAAAAGTAAGAACATTAATCCAATTTAAATTACTAAGCCACTTATGTAGACTCAACAATTGGTAGAATGTTACAAATTGTAAAAGGCTGATAGTGAACAATTTAGTTTACATTTATTATTTTATCTACGTAATACAGATTTTTTTTTCTCCAGAATTTGTATATCTTTCCACGTGCTTTGTAGTACAGATTTTTAAACATTTAAATAATGCAATTTAAAAGTAAATTTGTATCTTGATTAGCAAGTAAGCAATATACTTGCAGACATTTTCCAGAACTTGCTGTTACAGTTAATTGCTTCATTGAGCTATAGCTGCTTTTGGTTACCTCCAAAATATTAATATATACTTTTATCCTACTTTTTAATCACAGAGTAATTTTGGAATTCAATTTGTAGAGGTACCAGACAAAATTATACGAACAAAACTGTGCACTTTCCAAACCTGGAATTCACTTACAATTACTACATTGGTCTTCTCTATTTCCAAAGTACGTGTAGTATAATTACTATATTCATTTAATTAAAAAATTATGTACAATATTGCATCATTTTGAGTTATATAGATGTTTCTTCATCTCAATGTCAAAAAAAATTGTGGTTATCCTGCTTGTCTCCCATCAGCACTTATTCATCTCAGTCTCTTACCATATGAATCTCACTGGTTGTTTTCACCAACTCATGGAGCCTGTGTGGAAGCTTGCCATTTTGTTCAACCTTCAACTCTCTGAATTGTAGACTCAGTCAATTTCAACCATCTTCTAAACATTACCTACTTCTACCACTAACTCAGTCCCAACACAGTGAAATCCTCAAACATACTATTGTCACCTCCATACTTGACTTTTCCAACACTGCGTTCACACATCTACTTAGCTCCACACTCCACAAACTTCACACCATATTGAACTTTGCAGCTGGTATTCTCTCTCACAGTAGGCTCCACTAGCCCATCATCTTGGCTGGCTCAACTGGCTACATGTCCCCAAGCAGATCATCTTTAAGAACCTAGTTGAAGCCAATTTCAGACTCTTGAGGGCAGGAGGGTGGTGAGGGGAGGAGGAGAGATCTTTGCACTTAGATGCGGATAGTAAGCTTTTTGTCCCACCATCAAAAACAAACATTCTACACAGCTTTTCCACTATTAACCTAAGTTTTTATTCAGAGCACAAAATAGACCTTCAAATGTCATAGTAATTTCACTAAATTCAGTTTTTATCAGAACCAGAGTGTTATTAAAGTTGGCAATAACCAACTTACACTAAATAATGAATGCTTCTCTAATGGAAAATAAAACTGAGAATATATTTTTTAAATTTCATCAAGAATTCTTTTTGAGGTCAGTT
Source organism: Hydrolagus colliei (assembly GCA_035084275.1). Classification (NCBI taxonomy): domain Eukaryota; kingdom Metazoa; phylum Chordata; class Chondrichthyes; order Chimaeriformes; family Chimaeridae; genus Hydrolagus; species Hydrolagus colliei. The sequence continues at coordinate 36,256,459 of CM068745.1, read as the reverse complement.
AAATAAGCAATTCTGAAAATTTAATAGCCTTATTGGTCTTTTGTGAATTTTTCTCCAACTGATGCAATCGAATCTTCCATATCATTTAAATCATGCCTCAAGATGTAATGGACACAATGAAAACTATATACTGTAGAGTAAAAGCCCGTTTATCCGGCACCCTCAGGACCTGGCCAATGCCAGTTAAAGCGCTTGCCGGATATTCGGCTGAAAACACACAAAAAAAAATGCATTTTCTGGATAAATTCCAGTTAATCGAATGCAGATCTTTTTTTCGATGTGCCGGTTATATGGAAGTTATGGTTGATCGGGTAATGGATAAACGGGCCTTTACTGTAATTGTCTTTCAACAATCATTGGCAGTTCTAAGAGATTCAAACAGCCATCGCGATTCTTCACTTTAAAATCATGGCAGATATAAAACAGAAGTTGCAGAAACTGAACTTTAAAAACATATGTAGGTCGACAGCCCAATGTATTGGAGCTCCTGCTACCCATGTATGAGAAACCAGAATTAAGTTGTCAAGTGGATTTGCAATAAAAAGAGAAAATGGAAAACAACTGAAGAAGAAAGGGCTTTGATCTGCACTGAACTGTCATTCTACACCTGAAGGTGTAGAGGTGTAGAGCTGGAGATCTCATAGCTGGTTTATTTCTTTGGCAAAAGCCCTTACAAGATTACTTGGACTAATAATACTACCATTCTGGCTAAATTCACCCACTTTATCACATATAATTAGAATTGATGCCACAGTATACATTTTCTATGTTGGATTACTCTTACCAGCACAGCACAATGCACACAAAGGCACTGCTCAGGAGTGGCTGGGGCACTATTAATTTCCAAGTAAAACCAGACTCTGTAGACTTTATAATTCTTTTCTGCAATTAAAGAATAGAATATCAAATATTTTCAAAACAAATAGTTCATTTCTATTTACAATATTTCTCTAACATTTTACAAAATTATGCATAGTAATACCTCTCAATATTGAGCACAGTGGATTTTAACACGTGCATTTGTTTTCCCATTTAAACAATGTTCAATAGTATTTGTACAGGAAACTCCACCTTATTTGAGAAAAAAATTTCAGGAGAGCTTCATGTACATACTGTGTATTTGTGATGTTCTTACACATAGAGCGATGTGCATGAAATGTCATTGCTGACAACTGGATAACCTGAAAAGTGGATATTTTGTTAGCCATAGGAAGCCTGCCAGTATGCATGGCAAAGACAACCTAGGTCCACAAGGCATATGTTTTATAACAAGGTGCATTATAATGGTGTTCTACTGTAACTGTTGTAAGCATAATCTATATTTGTTGGATAACATTTAGCTCTGATAACTGGGAAATGAAAACTTGTTGCAAACAGTGCAATACCAGACGATATCATAGTTGAATATTCAGATGCATTCTGTTTTTGTCCAAATTGGCTTGAGGAGACATGCCTGAGGGAACAAATCAGTAACTGACACATTCATTTATTTGCAAAGTATTTTTAAAAAAATAAACATCACCATGTACCAATGCAAACATTTAGCAAATATTGTTCTAGAACAAATTATCACTTTATGACTATTAATGCCTATGAGCAGTCACAGCTGTTGAGATTATATATCACAGTTTCATGAAATACAACAAAACCTTGATAATCCGACATTCCGAAAGCCGGCAACTCCCTAAAACCGCCAAGATTTCAAAATACATACAGCATTAGATTTTTTCTAATGCCTGCTCTGCATCCACCACCTTAACCGTCCTATCATCGCTGGCCGGGCTTTCAGCCTCTCTGCCCCCACACTATGAATCTCTATCCCGCAATCCCTTCGCCTCCCTTCCTCCTTTTCCTCCTTCAAGGCTGGTCTCAAGATCTTCCTCTTCGACCATGCCTTCTGCTCCCCTCCTAACTCTTCCCCCTCTCCTACTCTCCTTCCCCTCTCCTACTCTCTTTCCTCTTCCTCCTACCATGACCCTTTCGCCCCTGCTCAGGTACCGACCTGATTGTTCAGCGCCTTGGGATGTCCTCCCGACGTGAAAGGCGCTCCATAAATGTAATTTTGTTGTTGTTGTTTTCCAATAGGGTCCTTCAATATGGAAATTTTCCGATTTAGATATATCGACGGGCTCATATCGAGATATACCGCAATATCGATATTTTCGGGTTTTTCGTACCGCGCATACGCGCGCAGCGCGCGCATTCGGGGTGCGCACGCATTCAGGGCCTATCTCCTCAGGAGGTAAATATCTTTCTCTCTGTGTGTCTCTCACACTCACTCTCTCCATCTCTGTGTTTTTCTGTCTGTGTCTCTGTGTCTCTCTCCTCTCTCACACCCTCCCCATCTCTATCTATCTGTATATTATCATATCCACCCCGTCTTTCCCTCCACCCCCCCGCCGCCGTCCCTCTCTCCTCCACCCCCCCGCAGCCGTCCCTCTCTCCCACCCCACCCCCACCGTCTCTCTCCCCACCCACCCCCCCCCAGCCGTTTCTCTCCCCATCCCCCCACCCCCGCCGTCTCTCTCCCCCTCCCTCACACCACCCCTGCATACCTGTATATTGTATTCGAGGACTATGAATATAATATGGCGGCTTTGCACCTCGGTCTGTGCATTGTGTATAGAGATGAGCATTCTGGGTCTTGTAGTTCAGTGTGCGCGCATTCTGATTTTTTATCACCTCGGTCTGTGCATTGTGTATAGAGATGAGCATTCTGGGTCTTGTAGTTCAGTGTGCGCGCATTCTGATTTTTTATCGATATATCGACTTTTCGATATATCGATATTTTTGACATGCCTATATCGGCATATCGATATGAAAATTATATCGGGTTTTAGCGATATATCAATATATCGCCAGACCCTATTTTCCAATGTTAGCAAATCCCCCGAAGTTCATACAGCTACTTGCAGTTCCTGGTATGGCCACTGTCATCCGGGGCTATGGGTGGAGCTCGAGCATTTTTTTTCACTTCAGTGCTGTGTTTACAGTCCAGGTGGTGTATGGGGCGGGGCTACCCCAGCCATTTCTAGGGTAGATTTCTAAATACTGGCAAACTCCAGGGGGTTGAGTGGGCCCAAGCAGGCCGAATTATCAAGGTTTTACTGTACTAGAACTGTAAATGTAATTTATAGTTGAGCATCATGTAATGAAGGAAGTTTCAGAGTTTCATGTTTTCATAATGATGTATGTACTGCTATAAATATATAATCAAAAGGATTTGTGTTGGAAGATACCTGCAGTACATATCAAATCCAAAATGGCTTGGCATTATAATAATAATCCTTGCATTTGATATAGCACTTTTCACGTCTTCTAGATATCTCAAACCCACAATATGAGTACCTCTCATTGTAAACAATAGCAAACAGTTGCTAATACAGTAAAAGCCCGTTTATCCGGCACCTAATCAAACGTAACTTCAGTACAATCAGCATCGCAAAAAAAAGCATTCACAGGGATCAGTTTTGGGACCATTGCTGTTTGTAATCTACATCAATGATCTGGACTTGGGTGTACGGAGTACAGTTTCCAAGTTTGCAGATGACACTAAGTTAGGGAGAATAGTAAATAGTGAGGAGGATAGTAGCCATCTGCAAGAGGATATAGACAAATTGGTAAAGTGGGCAGACACATGGCAGATGAAGTTTAATGCAGAGAAGTGTGAGGTGATGCATTTTGGGAGAAGAAATGAAGGGAGGCAATATAGGCTAGATAGTACAATTTTAAATGGTGTGAAGGAACAGAGAGACCTGGGGATTTGTGTTAGTGACTCGTTGAAGGTGGCAGGACAGGTAGACAAGGCTGTTAAGAAGGCATATGGGATACTAGGCTTTATAAATAGGGGTATAGAGTACAAAAGTCAGGAAGTGCTGACTAACCTCTATAAGACTTTGGCCTCAGCTGGAATACTGTGTTCAATTCTGGTCACCACACTACAGAAAGGATGTGAAGACATTGGAAAGGGTACAACGAAGATTTACTAGGATGGTGCCAGGATTGAGGGACTTCAGCTATGAGGAGAGGCTAGATAAGCTAGGGTTATTCTCTCTGGACCAGAGAAGATTGAGGGGAGACCTAATAGAGGTTTATAAGATCATGAGGGGTTTCGACAGGGCAAATAGAGAAAAACTATTTCCACTCGTGGGCGAATCTGTGACTCGTGGTCACAGATTTAAAATAGTTTCAAGGCGAAGTAGAGGGGAGCTGAGGAGAAATTTTTTCACTCAGCGAGTTGTTCGAATCTGGAATGCATTGCCTGAAAAGGTGGTGGAGGAGGCTGATTCGATAACAACTTTTAAAAGGGAATTAGATCTTTATTTAGGGAGAACAGGTCTATTAGGCTATGGGGAGTGGGCAGGGCAGTGGGATTGAATCGCTCTTTTCAAAGAGCCGGCACAGACTAGATGGGCCGAATGGCCTCCTTTTGTGCCGTAAAATTCTATGAATCTATGAATCTATGAATTAACCGGAATGTATCCGGAAAAATGCATTAAAGAATTTATTTATTTATTGCGTTTTTGGTCGAATATCCGGCCAATGCGCTTTAATCGGCATTGGCCAGGTCCCGAGGGTGCTGCATAAACGGGCTTTTACTGTATTTCAAATTTCAAGCAATAACTTTATAACAAACATACCAGAACTTTCAGCACTAATTGGTTTGGATAGTGGTTTTGACATGTTTGTTGGTGGTTCTTTCCCATCTGTCTCTTCCAAGGAGCATTTGGTGAGATGTGGGACCATTTCATCCGTGATCTCAAATGAGATTACACCTGAAACAAACAGGTAACAGATGGTATTTTGATAAGAGACAAGATTTTTAATGAATGAGCTCCTTGTTATATATCGCTGTTCTTATTCCAAAGCATCACATGCAAGATAAATCTCAAATTTTAGATATAATTGATCTTGTTAAATTGATCATTGTGCCAAAAGTCTAGTTAGAGATGGTACAACATTAGCAAGTCTTAGACCTTGACATGCCTTCAATTGCTGAGAATGGCAGCCAGAAGCAACAAGGATGCTTATCCACATTCAATGAAATTACATTCATCCACACTCAGCCAGCTGGAAAAGGAGCCATTGTAAACCTTATCTGACTAGGTATCTTTCAGTTGGGAGACCAGATATGACAGCTTTTCAACATGCACAAATGTAAATATCTGCTTCTGAAAAGGCAATGTGACAAACAGTCTTTCTTATTACAAGCTTTATGGAGACATAAAATAACTCCTCCCTTTTTAACTTGCATACATTGTGAACCATTTCTAAACAGATTTTTCTTGTGTAGTGAAAATTCTCTCAGTACCTGAACAGTTTTTGACTAATGAAGCAATGCCTGGAAGATTTAGCTTATTGGAAGGTTATCAGCTCCAGACAATCATTCTTAATTGTTTGTTGTCCAGACAAAGTAATTATTCATGTGTAGTTTAGGCTCTATACTGCTGATTATATCGGCCGTCTCTGTATAGAGGGTTTTATTGACTGTGGCAATTTCACTTTATAATTAAAGTTGTTTAAGTGCATAGTCGTGGATAAATATGCATATTCTGTTTAAAATTTGAAAGGAGGGGATTATGCTGCCAATTATAATCCTCTTCTGCATCACGGAAAATATTTCTAGAAGGCGAGTGAGAAAGCCTGGGATAATTTGCTCCCTGGGATTACTTTCCCTCCCTTCTCATAGAGTTATCCACAACAGAAGCAGAAAAAACGCACAGGTAAGGCTTTGCACCTAAGACTACCCCTGTAATCCATCTGAGCATGAGAGGATGTCATTTTATCATCATGAGGTTCCATTCTCACATAAAGTTCAACAATTTCTCAAACTCATAAATGCATTGATGAACAATAGTAGCATTTGGCCATTAAAAATACAGAGGCCTGACATTTTTTATGGTGTTACAGTTGCCTTAAATTTTAAGATTGTGAAGTATTTTGTAAAATCCTTGAACTCAATCTTAATTCTGAAGTTGGCTTTCCACAGCGCTTAAAAAGTCCTGCAGAAAACACAGCTTCATAATTAAAGCAGAATTTTCCCAAATCCATACAAATATAAAACTATGTGATAAATTTGGGGGGATCCACAATTATCACTAGGTGGCAGAACACTACTCACGTTAAGCAGTTTCTTCCTTTATCTTGAAACAAGGAATTTTTGGTTTGTAAATTTTAGGCCCCAAAGTGGCCTCTAAATTTATGTTTTTAATATTAAACCAAGATTGCATTTGCCTGTTCAAGCGGATGTTAGAAATCCCATGGTAGTATTCAATGAATTCCTCCCACATATATTGGACATTCATTTCATGGCTGTTTGTGGGAATTTACTGTGCACAGGTTGGCTGGCCATGAAATGCACAGTCACTGCACTTTGCAGTAAATCCTGTGAAGCATTCTGAAACATTCTTCCAATGTTAAAGGATTTATATTTGATGAAGAAATGCTACTAATTATACATGAGGCCTCTGCAAACATTAACTCATTTTTCTTAAGGTTAAGGACATGAGGTCTGAGGTCATTCCAAGGAACTAGCTGACAAAAAACAAATTTTCATAATGAATATAAAACAAACCTATATTCCTGATCAGATTCTGTGACACTGTACGTGCATGTTAGTGTCTTCAGAAATTGAGGAGAAAAATTTGGAGGGCATTTAATTTGGCAGCATACAATAATTTAAAATGTTTAACCTTAATATAATATTTTCCAAAAGAAAAATTGCTAACGACAAAAATGTAAAATAGAAAATATGGGAATATTCATTGGGTAGATAACCATTTCAATGAGAAAAATTGTTCAAAGTTTGGGTTGTGACATTCAGCTCCAATGTAGGATCATAACCAAATATCAACTTAGATGCTAATCAACCAGCAGTGCATTTCCAGCTTTACTTTCCATTCTATTCCAAGACAGTTTTGGAGGCCAAGGACAACCCCAGGCTCCTCCATCACCAATGGAGCTCCTCCAACAACCATCTCATGCCTCTCCCATCCTCACCTCCAATGCCACCTGAGATGTGATGCTGAACTTCCTTGAATCCTAAATCGAGCGGATTCACTCAACTGCCTCTGCCCTTCCGTCTAATACCCACTCCCTATCTCCCCACCCGCCACTAAGGTCCCTAAGCATCCTTCCCTCCACACCTTTGAACCTGTCTCCCACTCCTCTCTCATCACCACATTAACCCACATGAAACCAATCACCTGCTTCCTACCCCTCTTTTTACATCCAAGCTCCACCTCCTTGCCCCTCCACTTACAAATATCATTAACCTCTCTCTGTCCACTGACACCATTCCCACCCACTTTAAAAATGATTGTCATCACTCCCACCCTTAACCCCACCATCCCCACCACCGGACCCATTCCTGCCCTCAAATTACCGCCCCATCTTCAACCTCCCTTTCCTCTCCAAGGTACTGGAATGAGTTGTTGCTTCCCAGCTTTGCTGATTCCTCTCCCACCATTCCCTTCACGAACCCCTCCAATCTTGTTTCCACACCCCACACCATACCGAAATAGCTCTGGTCAAAGGGAAAAATGACATTCTATTCATCTGCGACCCAAGCTCCCTCTGCCTCATTGTCCTCCTTGACCTCTCTGCTGCCTTCGACATCGTCAACCACTCCATCCTCATCCACCGCGTCTCCTTTCACCTTAACCTTCATGGTTTTGTCCTTGAGTGAATCAGTTTGTAGCTCTCACACTGTCTCCACTTCATCTCCAAAAACAATTTCTCGTCTAGCCCCCGCATCGTCTTGTGTAGCATTCCTCAGCGCTCTGTCCTTGGTCCCTTCCTCTTTAACATCTATATGTTCTCTCTTGATGATATCATCCGCAGACATGGGGTCAATTTCCACGTGTACGTGGATGACATCCAACTCTATCTTTCTACCTCCACCCTTGGCTCCAGGACCATTGTTGTCTTGACAGAATGTTTGTCAGATGTTTTGCGTTTTGTTCGATCCTCAACTATCCTTTCTACCCCACATCTCTGCCATGATCTGCTCTGTCTTCCCTCATCTCCGCAACATTGCCTGGTTCCATTGCCTCACACTACAGGCCACCAAAACTTTCATACATACATTCATAACATACAGGCTTGACTATGCAAACTCCTTGCTTGTCGGCCTGCCTACTTCCTCCCTTCACAGACTGGAGATCGTCCAGAACTCTGTAGCTCGTGTCCTCTCCCACACTAGTGACCATATCACCTCTATCTTCACCCGACTCCACTCGCTTCCCATCACATCGAGGATAAAGTGCAAAATCCTGGTCCACACCTGCAAAGCCCTCCGTGGTTTCCTTGCCACATACCTCCCCAACCCTCTACCAACCTGCCCACTCCCTCAGCTCGTCAGGATCAGGCCTGCTTCATGTCCCACGCCTCACCTGCCCAACTATTGGTAAGCGGGTCTTCAGCCACTCTGCCCCCACCCTCTGGATCTCCATCCCACAGGCCCACCAAGCCTCATCCCTTGCCTCCTTCAACACCCACCTTAAGGCCCTCCACTTTGACCATGATTTCGATCCACCTCCTTCCCCTCCTACCCTCCATCCCAGCTCAGGTCCGGAATACTATCTGTCCAGCGCCTTGGTACATCCTCTGACATAAAAGGCGCTAGCTATACAAATGTAATTTTGTTGTAGTTTACTGTGTTTTCACTATGCTTACTACCCACAATGTAATCATGGCATATGGTTTTACTTGGTTATGGTAAGTCAAATATTTGACCAGCAAAATTACTAATTGTATTGATAAGAAATTTGCCCCATTTGTAATTATAATATAATAATCCTTGCATTTGATATAGCACCTCATCATGTCTTCAAGACATCTCAAAACAATTCACAGAATGTACTGTAAAGTGAATTGGCTATAATTAATTATTACATATATACTTAATTATACACAAACATATAGTGAATTACTAATATAATTCATTATGTTTGATTTGACTCAATGTTTTTCATTTCCTATTGATATTCATTTCACCTTTTCAATGTATTCATAAACGTAAGTACATGCAAGTGGTTGTACCTTTAAACTTTCCACGTTTCCATGGTAAAATATGAATTTGATATGGAGCAATCTGGCCGGCTTTCATAGTAAGTAGTGGTGGTCCACTCACTGTTTTCAAGTCTGAAACAACCTGTAAAAATATAAATATTTGCGCTTTACTTGGACTGAAATTCAAGACAATTATTTGTTCAGCAGAAAGCTCCATTTTGAAAGAGAAAGTTACATGCACATTTGAGTGCCAATTTTCTGCATTGTCACGCATGTCCGTTTATCTTCATCGGGTTCCAATTTGAAAGTTTACATGGGACTGTAAAACCTGCAAACAAAATCCAGTTATGTGAATCACGAAAATGTGCAGTTGCAGTGCACGCTTTTGGATGGCAGAGTGAAGTATTAAGTTCAGTGACATTTGCCTGGGAAATATTTACCTCTATAGAGGATGAGTTTGAAATGGATTGATATGCACTGGGCCTGTGGAAGTTGTATTCTAGTGGACTTCATATTGAAATATTATCATGTCTCGCAAGCTATCCTTGCTTATCCAATGCCTTGCTATAATACTGGTGAAGAATATTTCTGATGTTTATTTAATAAACCATCTATGCCCATCTATCTTGGTAATCCATTTTAAAATTTGTTGAATAAAGTATTTACAGAGACACCTTATTTTTAACGCATTTACATTGTGAATCATAGCAGTTTGGTTATGATAATGTTAACAACTATCAGAAATTAGACCTATTGAATAATGAAGAGCTCATTCTAAAATATTATCATGTTTTGTGAATAGAATTTGTTGATACATATGTTTGTTATGGTTCACAACATTCATTAATTACCTCTTTATTCCATCATATTTTAAACTTGGTTTTCTATTTATTTTCTGTAACAAGATTATAAAACTTATAAAACAAGCAGCAAATTAAGAAACATAACTGAGAAACAATCAAGTAATTGTCTCTCGGTGATGTGGATATAAATTAAGTTTTTTTTCACATGAATTCTTTCCTATTTTGAATCATTGGGCCTTAGTTTGAGTAGTCTTGCTGTTCCAAAAAATTCTCTTCACATTTCTAACATTTTGAAGTATGTTTTAGTGCCGGCAGATGTAATGGATATAGAAATGTCATGAAGTATAGGGATGCTGCATCAATCCTTTTCTCCATTATTCCTGTAGAGAGGTTCACACACCAACTGCTATGGGCAAAATTTATCACTGTTCAAGTAAAAATAATACAGTAGTTATAAAATAAGCGATGCACTAAAATTTCATTCATATCAATGTTTAGTAAGTAATCTTTGAATATCAGTGAAACATTTATTTTAGTGTACACAAATAGTTCAGAAGGGTGATTTCTAATCATTGCATCTATATGTCTGAAGAAATAAGTTTTTCTGAAGTGTTATGAGCTCACATCAGCAAGGTCATTAAATTTACTGAGAGAGAATCACCCAGATCCTTAGTTTGATTCAGCAATTTGCTAAATTGGTATGACCTTGTTGAAAGTGTTATAATTTATCTTAAATTGCTATAGTTTTAGTCTAAATTCTTACCTTGCATGATAAAGTGCTTTGAGTGTAATTGGGAACCATTAGGACTTTCTTTGTGATCTTTTTTACTTGACAGTCTATCACAACATGATCCTGGGCCAAAGACTTTATGCCAATGCCTTTGAAGTGGAAGACATTTTCAGAGCCATCTGTTTCGTTCTTCAGTGTAAGTTTACCCTATGAACAAGGAAATGCAAGGTTTACGAACAGTAGGAGTCAATTTTTCCTGTCAAAAAGTCATTGTTTTGCTATTAATTTCGGACACAGTTACTAAATGAGTATTCCAGGAGGTGGTGGGCGCTGATTGTTTTTCATACATATTTAAATATTTTTGCAGCAGAATCTTAATAATGGTTAGACTAAAGCAGGTCAGCGTATTTTATATTTTAAAATAATGCATATAATATTTAAGAGCACATAAGTTTCATTGCCAAATAATTTGTATGAAGTTGGAGTGAGCTAATAAATGGATCTGTTTAATGTAAGTGCTCAAGAATAATAGACTTTTTTTCTTTATATATCTATATGATTAGCCCAATTAATATAAGGCAACAGTACAATATCAAACACAATTACCGTAAATACTTGCGTATAAGGCGCACTCGCGTATAAGGTGCACCCCCCCACTTTTGACCTATTCTTGGCAAAAAAAAGGAAGCATATTGCCGGTGGAAAAAAAAATTCCGGCAGAAAAAAATCCATTAGCGGTGCAGCCCAGCATTACCGTGAAGTAAGAATTACCAGACATCGAAGGTGAGTGGCGCCTGGTCTGAGTTGCCGATCCTGGAGAGCGGGTAGTCGTACTGGCAGCGCAGCTTGATGACGTACCTCTGGGGGCTGGTCGTCTTTTCCTTGTATCTGCGTATAGGGCGCACCCCCAACTTTTGAGACTTTCCGACATGAAAAAAAGTGCGCCTTATACGCAGAGTTTTATGGTAATTCAACTATGGTAACTATATAAACTTTAATTGAACTCTTTCTTATTTCCCATGTAATAAAAGGGCCATTGGGATCTAATTTACAATATTTATAAATTGGATGGCAACTGCTAATTACAACTTCTGTTTGTAAATATTGAACACAGTCTAATGTGTGATATTTGCAAAAGATAGCGGAGTCCTGTATCTCAGTGGTTAGGGCACTCGCCTCACAAGCGAAAGACCTGGGTTTGATTCCTGGCCAAGGCGAAACCTTGGGCAAATTTCCTTACTCCACACGCATGCCTGATATCAATCCCTCAAGCAAAAACAAATACTAATTTGGTCACTTCAATCCATGATTGTTTACAATTGGCTGCCAAGTTTCACCCACAAATATATATTCAATTCACTTTATAATATATTCGACACAGCGCTTTTAGATCTCCAGGAGATGTATTTTCCTCTTTACTTTCGTCTTTCAACTTCTCCCTTCATATTAACACTGCCACCCACACCCACGGCCATCCTCTTGATCTGGTGATCACCCGAGGCCTCAACGTCTCTGGCGTCACCATCACAGACAAGGCCATTTCCGACCATTTTTTCATTTCCTGCAACACCTCTATTCCTCCCCCCTCCACCTCCAAACCCACAACCATCTTCTACCGGCACCTGGAAGAAGATTCCCCCTCAAACTTTCACCTCTGCCCTAGAAACCTCCGACCTTTTCCCACAATGGCATTTTTTCTGTACCGACCCATCCTCCGCCTCCACCGCCCTCCACAACACCCTCTCCACTACCCTCGACACCCTGGCCCCCCTCACCTCCAAAACCGTCTCCCATTCCCGATCACCACCGTGGTACACAACTCACCTCCGTTCCCTCAAAAGCCAAGTGAGAGCAGTTGAACGCACCTGGCTCAAATCTGGCCTCACGGTCCACCGGCAAATCTGGCTGGACCGCATCAAATTTTACCGCTCCGCCCTAGCCACCGCCAAATCAGCCTTCTACTCCAGGATAATCCTGGAAGCGAAGGACAACCACCGCCTCCTTTTCGCCACCACCAACCAGCTCCTCCGCCTCCCCCGCCTCACCTCGCAGATCCTCTCCTCAAACGATCGTTGCGAGGAGATGCTGGACTTAGAGTCCAAAATTGAGAAAATCCGCTCTGCGGTTTCCTCCCCCCACCACTCCTCCACCTCCGCGCCCTCATCAGTTACCTCAACCCCTACTCACCCCCCATTTCACACTTTCAACCCCACCACCCTGCTTTCAGTCACAAAAACAAATACCTCCATGAAACCCACCACGTGCTCATTGGACCCCATCCCCACCCCCCTCCTCCGCACCCAGCTCCATTTGTTAGCCCCACTCATTTCTGACACCACTAACCTTTCCCTCTCCTCAGGCACCGTCCCTACCTCCCTTAAAACAGCCACCATCACCCCTATCCTGAAGAAACCCTCCCTTGATGCGTCGCAACCATCAAGTTATCGACCCATCTCCAACCTCCCGTTTTTATCCAAGGTCCTTGGAAGAGTGGTTGCCTCCCAGCTCCGCTCTTTCCTTTCAACTCATTCACTTTCTGAACCCCTCCAATCAGGTTTCCGCCCAATCCATAGCACAGAAACTGCCCTGGTTAAGGTTACAAATGACATCCTAACCGCCTGTGACCAGGGCTCCCTCTGCCTCCTCGTCCTCCTTGACCTGTCTGCTGCGTTCGACACAGTCGATCACACCATCCTCCTTCAACGTCTTTCCTCCCACCTCAACCTTCAAGGCACAGTCCTTGAATGGTTCCATTCTTATTTGACCCACCGTTTACATTTTGTTTCTTCCAACGGTTTTTCTTCAAACCCCCGCACAGTTTCTCACGGCGTCCCTCAGGGCTCTGTTTTAGGCCCCCTCCTTTTCACCCTTTACACGCTCCCTCTGGGCGACGTCATCCGCAAACATGGGGTAAATTTCCACATGTATGCGGACGACACCCAGTTGTACCTTTCTGCCTCATCCCTCAACCCCCAAACCATCAATGTTCTGACAGCATGTCTGTCCGACATCGAGTCCTGGACGAGGGACAACTTTTTACAATTGAACGTGAGTAAGACCGAGGCCCTCCTGATTGGCTCAAGCCAGCGCCTCCGCACATCGGGCGCTGCCAGCCTCAACATCCAAGGCTGTACTCTCCACCTCACAAAGCCAATCAGGAACCTCGGCATCATGTTCGATCAAAAACTTTCCTTCCTCCCCCACATCCGCGCCTTGACCGGCACCGCTTCTTTCCACCTGCGCAACATTGCCAGGCTCCGCAACTATCTCACCCCCCACGCTGCCGAAACACTTGTGCACGCATACATCACCTCACGGCTGTACTACGGAAATTCTCTCCTCGTCGGCCTCCCCAGTTCCTCCATTCACAGGCTGCAGGCAATCCAAACCTCTGCAGCCCGTGTACTATCCCGCACCCGCCTCCGCGACCACATAACCCCCACTCTCGCCCATCTCCATTGGCTCCCCATCCTCCAGAGGATCGAGTTCAAGATCCTCGTCCTCACCTACAAGGCCTTACACGGTCTTGCCCCACCCTATCTAACAAATTTACTCTCCCCCTACACGCCCACCCGGACCCTCCGTTCAACAGCACTTGGCCTGCTCCAAGCCCCCCGCCCGAACCGCCCCACCATCGGAGGCCGGGCCTTCAGTTTCTCCGCTCCCACCCTATGGAATGCCATCCCTCAATCCCTCCGTTTCGTCTCTTCCCTTTCCTCTTTCAAGGCCGGTTTGAAGACTTTCCTCTTCGATCGTGCCTTTTGTTCCACCCCGAACTTTTCTACCTCCCCTTCGTGTTTCACCCCTTCCCAAACACTCCCCTCTCAGCTCGGGTCACACGCCTCCTGTGCAGTGCCTTGGGATGTACTCCCGACGTGAAAGGCGCTCTATAAATGTAATTTGTTGTTTTTATCAAATTCAAGGATTATTATCAAGATTCAAAAATAAAAAGTGAAATTTTAAAGAGTATGCGGATTAAGTGGTTTTTGCAGAGAAAAACACCAAAACATGCGATAGGCTAAATAATCTGTTTCTATGTTCTACCTTTCTAGGATTTTAGACTGCAACACATTACCATATACAGTAACAGCCCATTTATCTGTGACCCGATCAACCGGATTGCATGGCCCCCTGCCAGTAGTCATGAGCACGCTCGCTTTGCGCATGTGCGCAATGTGTGTGCATGCGCACTTATTAAATTTATAAATTCTGGGTTTTTACCGAGTGTGCTGGAATCTTTATTGGAAGTATCCATACAATATTCTGTTATTATTTAGTATATTATTAATATGGTATGTTTCAAAATAAGTAAAATTTTTGTGTTGGGATGCGAGCACAATCAACTACAAGACCCAGAATGCTCATCTCTATACACAATACACAATACACAGACCGAGGTGCAAAGCCGCCATATTGTATTCATTGTCCTCGAATACAATATACAGGTATGCAAGGGGTGGGAGGGGGAGAGAAGGCTGGGGGGGTGGTGGGGCGAGAGAAGGCTGGGGGGAGGGCAGGGGGAGAGAGACGGCTGGGGGGGGTGAGGGGGAGAGAGACGGCTGGGTGGGGGGAGAGAGACGGCTGGGGGGAGGTGGGGGGGGAGAGAGACGGCTGGTGGGGGAGAGAGCGGCTGGGGGTGGGTGGGGGGGGAGAGAGACGGATGGGGGGGGGGTGGGGGGGGAGAGAGACGGCTGGGGGGGGTGGGAGGGAGAGAGACGGCTCGGGGGGAGGGTGGGGGGAGAGAGATGGCTGGGGGTGGGGTGGGGGGAGAGACGGGGTGGATGTGATAATATACAGATAAATAGAGATGGGGGGGATGTGAGAGAAGAGAGAGACACAGACAGAAAAACACAGAGATGGAGAGAGTGAGAGACACAGAGAGAGAAAGATATTTACCTCCTGAGGAGATAGGCCCTGAATGCGCGCGCACCCGGAACGCGCGAGCACTCCGAATGCGCGTGCCACACGTGCATGCGCAGTACAAAAAACCTGAAAATATTGATATTTCAGTATATCTCGATAAGAGCCCATCGATATATCTAAATCGGAAAATTTCCATATCGACGGACCCTACTGCTTACCCACTTTCGCTATGTATTAAGAGATTTTTTGTTAAGTTTTTTTAATTTAAGTTCATCAATCGCATACAAAACTATAAATAGTTCCTTTCTTCCTCAACACCCAACGTTTTTGTAGAATTCAGGTGTAAGAGCTTTTAATTTATGCCATTGTCAAAAAAATCTCTTAATTTGGCCTTTCCTTCATCCTGGGGAGCCTATATCAGTGGAGATTTTTAATTCTGTACTTCTCACCTTGCATTCCTTTCAGGACTATTCCCATCTAAAATATGAAGGCAGTCATAAAGTACTGAAAACAGATGTGGGAGAAATTAGATATGTTTTGTGCATTAATAAATTGGCTGACAAAATATACAGTCAATTTATTTTACAGTATATTCTGTGAGATTTCTGGAATATGTGATAAGATACTATATCAAATGCAAAGAATATTATCAATAAATCTTGGCTTGCTGTTTATCAGAAACAACGATATCTTACCATTGTTGTACACTCAAAAGCAGGTTTGAACATCACTGGGTATTCTGATGTTTTGCAAGCTGGTACACACAACACTGGTGGACCATAAAAGCCCATTCCTTCCAGAATAGCCTGAATTTTCCATTCCTGTTGGGTTTCATTGTGCTGAAAGATAGGTCACACAAAATATCAGTGGAATGGAATCAGCAATGGAAAAAAATATAATAGTTTCTAGATCACAGCAATTAAACTTCCACTACCAACTATGTATTGACTATGAGTCAGAAGATTGCTCCATTGCTGGAGGTGCCACCTTTCCCATGTAATATAAAACCAAGGAAGGCCCTGTCTATCACTTCAGATACTAAAGATCCCATCGCACTATTTGAAAAAAAAATGAGAGTTTCTCCCAGTGTCTGAGCCAACAATCTCCCAAATGAAATTGGTCATTCATATTTCATGGCTATTTGTGTGATATTGGCTGTGCATAAGTTGGCAGCTCTATTTGTCTAGAAACAATCACTAAACTTGGCAGTACAGTATATCCTGTGAAGTGCTTTGAGACATCCTCCTTATATGAAAGGCACTATAAAAATATGATTATTACTATATTATATAAAAACTCCACTACTGCAGACTTCCCTTGAAAGAAGTGGCCTTATCTACAGAATATTTTTGCAGGGACACAGCAATAATTTATGGAACACACACAAGCATTGGAAATATAGTACAGCACCTGCCACTTATTCAAATGTACCAAAAGAAAGGCATGCTCGTTGTTACTTCTGATTGATTCAATATAAATAACTGGAAAGGGTGCATTCAAAAAGAGCATTAAAGATGTAGCCAATTGCTGCAAAGATGTAATTGCACAAGTGCACAATGACATGATTTGAAGTGCAATAACGCAATTTGAAGTATGACAATCCAATTTGAAGCACAATGATGGAATTTGAATCATAATAACAAGATTTCAAATGTGTTGAAGAGATTGAAGCATGCTGAAAGGATATGAAGCCTTCAACAGTATTTGGAGCACACAACTGGGATTTGAAGTGAAAAATAAGTGGGGATTCCGATTTTCAAGCAACAAAAATGTCAGAATCCACATTCCAATCACAATGTAAGCAAACTCACATTATAGTAAGGCAGTGATAAAAGGTTTGTCCTATTGTTGCAATGGCCATTGGACTAATTTCCATTCTCGTACAAAAGAATGATATGAATTGTGATGGCAAAACCTAAACCAGTGGCACTCTGGTTGTCGCAGATTCCTCTAAGCATTTTAATGACCTCAAGTGTGGAAACAAAAACCTTTGGTTAATTCCAAGCTTCAGTTTGAGTACTTACAATACAAATATTTTTAGTAATAGCAAGATGGGCTGGAGTAACGATCTGGAACTCTGTCTCAGTGTTATCGCTAGGATTTACCACACATTCTACATTGTACACACGGATATCACATGGAGAATGCAGCAGGATGCGACAAAGGTATCGGCCTGGCCCAGTTGGTTTAAATTTCAAAGGAACCCCAATTGACTCTGGTTTATCTGGATGAAAAAGAAAACAACATTAGGACTCTTCTTTATTCTAAGGTCGTTAATGTTAAAATACTGGAATGCTTAAGATGCTTCAAGATATAAGGTTTATCCCTAAATTAATTCACGTTCTACATATTTTCTCATTTTAAATCCGTTTCTTGTATTCTTGTATCCAGAGTTGATAAATTACCCATGAGTAGTTTTGTTGGAATGAAAAGTCCCACGAAAACAAGAGCAAAAACAAAATTCAATTTTTTGGAATGTTTTGACAAAACTTCATTTTATTATACAGTACTTAAATTATGGGGGAAGATGCATCATGGAATGTGATAATTATCACCTGTCATTATCACAAGAGCAGAACCATCTATGTATTCATTTTGTGTCCTGTCCTTGATGATAGACTAAGCAGTCAACTCCTGGGCAGTTTTCATTAAGTTATTTTAAAAATTACAAAAGATACAGCTTCAAAGTTAAAACTGAATTCAATAATTTGTCACAATTGATGGACACTTTGAGATGTTACTTTAATAAAGTATTGTACATCTAAAGTCAAGCGGAATTCTACCCCTAAATTATATTATTCTTGCACAAGCAAATTGCCACTTTCTTTCCACAGAGTGCACAACAATTAAGTGAGAAAATAGGTTGGCCTGTCAGTTGTTTTGTCCTCATAAAGGAACTTGTGCTTCAGTCTTGGTCCAAAACAAAACCAAGCAATAAATGGTGCTATTAAAAAGTAAGATCCCAAGAAGATCTGACAGCAAAACATACATTTTAGTAACTTTTCAAGAGTGAAAAATAACAATATTCTGATGCTTATCTTACAATCTACTAAGGCAAGCCAGAAATGGATAGGCAGCTCTGAGTTGTGTATCTGCACTATAAATCTCATAAGTAAATTGAGAATGTTCAGCAGTTTTGCTTCATAGGAGAAATGCAAAACATTTGCATCATACTGAATTTACTTTAGGGATTGTGCTAATCCTATTTCAAATGAAAACGTTGGTTCTGGTTTATGCAAAAGCTTGAATGCTGAGAGAATGATAACTTGAAATTAAACTCTTACACTGACATAAATTGGCATGACTCTAAATAGATGCAGAGATTTATCAGATGTTCCACAGTGTAGCTTTTCTGCCAAATAGTGTATGGGTATTTGTGAGTTTCGCAAAGCTGCTATCAATAATCATTTGCACACCCATTTCCATTTTAACTCACAGTATGCTGGCTAACATCCTCCAGATTAATTCATTTTTCACCTCCTGATTGATTTGAAGGTTGCTGGTACAAAAACGACTGCTACGACTGCAAAAACATGTTTGCTTGCAAAAACAACAACAATTTGCATTTTTATATCTCCGCTCGTGCAGGGTAGCATTCCAGAAAAATATACCTACGCTTGACTGCAATTACTTATGAATTGCTTTAGCTGTTTCAATGTGATAAGGCAATATAAAAATGCAATTTATTTATTTTTACATACTGTGTTTCACATTAACAGGGACAAATTATTAAACACTTATTGCACTCTGTGATCACACACATTTTTCTGCCAGGTTATTTTAACGCAATTTGGGGTCTTAATTGTAAGATAATAAAAAGGATTAGTAAACCACGGAATTCTGCATCTAGATACAGTACATTTCTAGGTCATCCAGGATTTACTAATTACTAACTGGATCATTGTCAAATTAATACATTTAGTATATACAGTACTGTACATAGGTATCACACTGGTGTTGGAATGTCTTCCATATCTGTGAATGTCCTGGTGATTTCGATGGTGAATCGCACGTGGTGAATTTTTGCATCAGTAACAAAAAAAGCAGTACTGACCAAGAATGTCAGTATCTTTTTACAGCCAAATCCATAGTCATTTTAATTAATATTTAAATATTTAGCTGAAAAGCACAGAGAATATTTCTACTAAAATCATAACTTCAATATTTAATGTCAATAACAACAACTTTGATTTATATAGCGGCCCCCATGCCGGACAGCATCTCAGAGCGCTTCACAATGATCCAGGGGCCGAGCCAGGGGCAGGGGGAAAAAAGTGAACAAAGGCATGCTCAAAAAGAAAGATCTTTAGCCGACACCTGAGACTAGGAAGAGAGAGGGCGAGGTGATACGAGTGAGGAAGGGAGTTCCAGAGCCTCGGGGCATAGTGCCGGAAGCACGGCCGCCGATGGTGGAGTGGAGGATTCGGGGGACAAGGAGGAAGCCAATCCCAGTGGAGCGAAGGCAATGGGTGCTGTTTTGGGGAGAGAGGAAGCCAGAGAGGTAGGGGGATGCAGAGGACTGGAGAGATTTGAAGACAAGAGTGAGGATCTTGAAATTGATCCTCTCTGGGACAGGAAGCCAGTGAAGTCTGGCAAGGACTGGGGCAATGGGGGAGTGAAGTTTGGTGTGGCTGAGAATGCGGGCAGCAGAATTCTGTATGAGCTGGATTTTACAATGTCAGTCGAGAGGAGGCATGGGGTCGTGGTTTGGGGAGTGAAGAGATTGGACAGGCAGGGAGGCGCCAGGGAGTAGGTGCATTTGAACACAAAGTGAGAGGATCTTGAAGTCGATCCGTTCAGTAATGGGGAGACAGTGGAGCCTGGCCAGAACTGGTGAGATATGGGTATGGTGTTTGATCCAGGTCAGTTGAACGATGGAGCTGGGGAGATGGACAAGGAGTGCGTTGGAATAATCCAAGCAGGAGGTGACAAACATACGCACAAGAGTTTCGGCTGCATTTGGTGTAAGGTACGATCGGGGGCTGGCTATGTGGCAGAATGGAAGAAGCGTTCCTAGTCAGAAGCAGTTTAAGAATTACTCACAATGCAGGAATAAAATAGGGCCGCATAATATAAAATATCTTAAACGGACAGAATGCTAGGAATTTTTTTGTTGTCAAATTAGGTTTAATTATATTTGGGGAATAATAAATTGAATACAATCAGTGTTGAACTGTGGGGCAGTTATTAAACTGTGAACTCATATTCATGGTAAGTGAATTGAGATGGGCCAAAAATATACATATCTCATCTCATAGGCTTTTATCCAATCTGTCAACTACAATTTACAAAGCTCTATTTCAAACTGAATTAATTGGAAATAGAGCAATCATATTTTAAATTGCATGAAAGGGTAATGAATACAGTACATCTGTATCCCAAACAACAGAAAGGAGCTAACAGAAAATGGGAACATAGGAACAGAAGCAGGCCATTAAGTGTCCTGAGCTTGTTCCAACTTTGCACTGGAGCATGGCTGATCTGCACCTCAACTCCATTTACAATGTCACCTCAACTCCATTTACAATGTCAGTCGAGAGGAGGCATGGGGTCGTGGTTTGGGGATACCTAACAAATATCCATCAATTTTAGTCTTGAAAATTCTGATTGACTGAACATTCAAAGCCTTTTGAGGAGGGAGTTCCATATTTCCACAACTCCTGGCATGAAAAAAACAGTTATTGGTTTCACTCTTAACTAGCCTTATTTTAAGATTACACTCCTCATTCTGGATTCCTTCACCAGAAGAAAGTTTCTCTTCATCTACTCTATCAAGTCCCTTTATCATTTTAAACAATTCAAATAGATCACCCCTCAATCTTCTTAACTCCAGGGAATACAAATCATATTTATGGAACCTCCTCTCATAATTTAACTCTTTCATTCTTAGTATCATTCTGGTGAAAATCATCTTAATTGCCAAAGCAACAATTTTTTTCTGAATTTTCTTAATCCTCAAAACATATGTTAAAAATTATATTGAATATAGACTTTTTCTAAACCAAATGTAGTTTTCATATTTGAGTGCACTAAAATTACAGCATGAATCCATTGTAGGAATTGTTATTTTATTTCATTTATTTCTTTTTCATAGTAAAACAGCATTAGCCAGGACATTAGTCAGGGAAAAACAGCATTAGCCAGGGAAACAAATTCTTCTTTGAAAATGTGTCCTGAATCAGTTTGAAGTAGAGCTTTATAAATTTTAGCAAACAGATGGAATGAGATCCTTCTTTCCATGTGCTGTTAATATGGAATTTATACAATGTATCATTTCAATTCCATGCTGAATAAATGAAGTAAATAAGCATGTTCAATGGTCTTCATAAAGTAAATTCCAAAGAATGTTTTCCTGAATGGTCATAACTTTGAACATAAAATTAGTGATAGCTCCTTTAAAAGGTATGGTGGAATTTGCATTTACTTTGTTGTTAAATAGATTCTGCAAATACTCTGCAATTAACAGGTTTTTTTTTAAGTCTGGTTCTTTGCATATCAATTACATATTTTTCATATTCATTCCTTTTTCTTTATAAAGGCTTTTAGATATCTTTGAAAGACTTGCCATAATTTGACATTTTTTAATATAAAATACTTGATAAGGACAGCAATCATGATTTTACACTATTTTTAGTCATTGAGCAATATCTATTTTATTTTTCTACTTCTCATTAGCGACAGTGTCTTAACAACGCACACTTTTGAAATTCAAAGTTAAAAATAATTACAATTAACTCTAAAATATTTTTATTGAATTCCATCTAATTTAATAAAGGAATACTCAATATTGTTTAAAAGTGAATGCTGAGATAATAAAAGCCACAGACTGTGTCCATGTTGCTTATTATTTCAAGGCTCATGGAAATTATAGTCAAGAATTTTAGCTCTTTGATTCAGCAGTTGAAGATGGGATATTCTACATCCGATCGACTAAGAGTTGTTTCAATGCTCCAATAAGTTATCCTGTGGTGGTGAAATAGCAGGTTTCTTAATGTCTTTGGAATCTCCATCTTTAGGTAGGATGCATGGAAGTCTGTTTGGTGTGGATACTCTTAAATATGGTGAAGGGTTTCCGTAAGTCTCAGACCCCACGGCCGACCAAAAAATATATATTTTGTGTTGTCTATAGCAATTATAAGAAACATAATTGACACTAGATGATAGAATATATGTTTTTAAGTACAACTTTGGTTCAATCGGTAAGTAAGATGTTAGTTTTGACAGTCCCACATTTATTCATTTTCATCTGCATTATCTTGCATGGAAAAGTAAGAAAAGTTTTTCTTTACATTTTATAAGTTATAATAACAATAATAATCCTGCATTTGATGGTGCAACAACAACAACAAAATTGCATTTGTTAAGTGCCTTTCACATCGGGAGGACATCCTAAAGCACTGAACAATCAATGTTTCAAACCCAAGCTGGGGTCAGAATCAGGGAGTGTGGAGGGTAGGAGGGTGACCGAAGGCATGGTTGATGAGGAGGGAAGGTCTTGAGATAGGTCTTGAAGAGCCAAGGGATGCCGGTTTGAAAAGTTTTCGAGATATCTCACAACGCTTCACAGAATATACTGTCAAGTGATTTGACTATATTTGTGGGCTACATGCGGCAGCCAATTACACATAGCAAAGTCTTAGAAACAGTCGTAGATTGAAGTGACCAATTTGTTTTAAAAGGAATTATTACCACTGGGATAATGATGTGTCAATCAACTCACAACCGGTTTCCTAAATACTGCTAAGTAAACAGAAACATGTGGAGGAAGAAAGCTTTACAACATTTCCCACTACTGGGAATTGAACCCAAGGTCTCTCGCTTGCACAGTTAGTGCTCTAACTACAGTTCTAGGTTTTATTTCGGATGAGAAGTTAAATTGAGGTCCTGTATGCTTGTTCAGCTGAATGTTAAAGAACCCATGGCATATTTGAAAAGAAAAGTTTCTCCCAGTGTCATGGCCAACAACCTTCTGAAATAAATTGTTCATAAATATTTCATGGCTAACTGTGGGACGTTGCTGTGTGTAATAGGCTGCCACATTCACTTACAACTTCACAGTCACTCCACTTCCGTGTAACTCCTATGAAGTGCTCTTGACATGAAAGACACTGTTGCAAATGCAACAATTATTATTATTATTTGCCTATAAAACATACTTTAACATATATTGTGTGAAGGGCTTTTAGATGTCCTCCCAACATGAAAAGTACTACACCAAATTTAATGAATATTGTTATGAAACAATAATCTTTCCATTTATTTTCATTTCCAATCACTATCAAATGGCTCTCATAAAATTCCATGCTTAGTTTAATTCATTCTATAAGTATAATTAAGCAGAAGATTTTCAACCATATTAAAGAATGCATACTTATTTAATGATTCTCATTTTAGAAATTCAAGGTCTATATTTTCCAAAACATTATACTGTACTAGATATTTTACAGAGAATAGTCACTGGGGAAGGGAAGAACACAATTAAGAGAATTAGCGACACTGGAACATATGTCTATGTTATTAAAGAAGAAACAAAGTAATGGTTAACAATACTGGTCAAAATGCATGATGTAGATCAAACTAATTTTAGGCTGTGGGAAAAGGATAATATCTGATGTACTACCTTTTACAGTCCAGTTCTGACATCCTGGTTCTCGGAGGTGACACATTACTCTGTGAGATTTTGACACAGGAATTGATATTTTCTCTGGAATTTCAAAGTGCTTTGGCATGGTTGTTTCCACTTTAAAGTCAATGACTTTGGGTCTCCTGCAGGCTGTTAAGGCGTTGGGTGAAAGATTCATCTATTCAAAAAAATATAGATTTGTTATAAATTACCTGCAATTAATAATTTTGTACCTACATTCAGAGATTTACTTTTTCAATTGTTAATGGACATAAAAATAAATTGCTCATAGAGTTCCAAAAAATAGGGGCAATATGGCTGAAAGCCTGCCGCTGATGGTAATAATAGTAAAAATCCTTGCATTTGATATAGCACTTGTCACATCTTATCGACGTCTCAAGGCTCTTCACAGAGTATACTATAAAGTGAATTGACTGTATATTTGTGGGCAAAACACGGAAGCCAAATGGGCACAGCAGCATCCACCAGAAACAGCCATGGGTTGAAATGACCCATATTATTATTGTGGAGTTTTTTTGGATGGATTATTATTATCAGGCGTATGTGTGGAGTAAGGAAACTTGGCCAAGGTTTCGCCGTGTTCTGCCTGGATTCAAACACAGGTCTCACACTTGCAAGGCGAGTGCTCTAACCACTGAGCTACAGGAACTCCACCAGCAGGTTTAATCACCAAACGTCACAAAGGCTGAGCTGGAGGGCTGGTCAGCCATCTGGTCAACCAGCCCCACACCCCCCCTCCCCCCCCCCCAGCCCCAGCTCAGTGTGTGTGATGGTTGATGATGATGATATGACCTGGTGGTGTTTGAGGAATGAGTGGGTGTGAGGATGAGGGGTGGCCAGCGAGCGACAATGTGACTCCACACTGCCACCTGCTGGCTGAGGGTTGGTACTGCACCACTGTGCCAAGGTTGGGAGAGACCATTACAACAGCAACAACAAATTACATTTATAGAGCGCCTTTCACATCGGGAGGACGTCCCAAGGCGCTAAACAGTCAGGTCAGGACCTGAGCAGGGGGGGGCAGGTCAGGGAAGGGGGAAGGAGAGTAGGATAATTGTCTGTATATCTGTGGGCGAAATGCGGCAGCCAAATTGGGCACAGCAGTGTCCCACAAACAGTCGTGGGGTGGGGTAAAGTAAGGGAGGAAAAGGTGGGGAGAAAGGGGGGTAAAGGGGAAGAGGGAGGGAAGGGGGGGAAAGGGAGCAGATGAAGGAAGAGGGAGAAGAGAGGAAGGGAAGAAAGGGGGGAAGGGAGTGAGGGGATAGAGAGGGAAGGGGTGAAAGAGCAAGAGGAAGGAAAGGGGGGGGAAAGAGGGGGTGAAGAGAGAGGAGGGAAGAGGGGAAAGAAAGAGGGAAGTAAAGATGGGGGTAGAGGCAAAGAAGGGGGGATGAGGGGGGATAGCAAGGGGGAAAGGGAGGGAGGGAAGTGGGGGGAGAGAGGTTAGGGGCGAAAGGGGGGGAATCAATCAACAGCAACAAAAGTAACACTGATAACAACAACAAAATTAGATTAGCGCTTTTCAGGTCAGAAGAACGTCCCAAGGGGCGGGTTTGAGGGGGGTAACAATGGAGGTAAAAGCTCCACACTTGGTTCCTCTCCCAGTCGAAATTCTGTGTTCTAACCCTGAACCTCCTTCCTTGTGTGTTGTGTCTGTGCCAATGATTTCACCCCCATCCCAATGGTAACTGGTACTTGTCCTCACCCCACCACCCATCCTCATTCCTTGCTCCCCTCTTTCCCTCATTCTTTCCCCCCTTCTCACCCCCATTCCTCCTGCCCCCCCCCCCCCCCACCCCCGTAATTAACCCATGGAAAAACACCCAAGCAAGAGAAAGGGCAGGATCCCTAGTGCGAGGACAAGGCTGGGATCACCTGCCCTCTAATGTGCAAAGTGATGGGTTGAATTGGGATAACAGTGTAAAGCTGCCTGTGTTCTGAGGGAATTCGAGGCAATCTTTACCATTGGTTCCCTCCCTGGTCTGAAGGCTCTACATGTGGGCAGTTAACCCCACTCAACTATTGGGGGGGTGAGGGAGGAGGGTCTGCGCTCACACACAACAGCACTGGTGGGGCAAAAACGGTAATGGACTTGAAACACAGTGTTCCATGAGCGAAGGGAGCATTCCTGTCACAACGGTTGAACATGGAAGCAGAGGTTTCTCTTTACTGAAATATCTACAGTCATTTTGAACTCATAATTACAGTGCTTGAAAGCATTACCAGAGGTGCCATTCTTCAGATAAAGATCAATCAATCAATCAAATCAACCAAAACTTACATTTATATAGCGCCTTGCACGTCGAGAGGATGTCCCAAGGCGCTGTACAGTCAGGTAGGACAAGAGCAGGGTGGGAGGGATCAGGGCAGGATGAAGGAGAGTAGGAGAATTTACTATATTTGTGGGCAGATCAAGGTTTGATCTGCCTCTTCACATAGACATTAAAGATCCTGTGACACTATTTGAAAAGACAAGCGAATATCTTTCTGTATCCTGTCCATCAATTCTCCAGAAAAATTAATGATTCACTATCTGGCTATTTGTAGGGTCTTTTCTGTTTTTCAGAGATAATAGTAATACTTCCATTTGATCTTCTAGATGTCTTAAAGCGCTTCACAGAGTATACTGTAAAGTGAAACAAAAAAAGAAATTGCTAGGAATACTCAGCAGGTCAGGCCTCACCTATGGAGAAAGGAAAGTGAGTCAATGTTTCCTTTCTCCATAGATACTGCCTGACCTGCTGAGCATTCCCAGCAACTTCTGTTTTTGTTTCAGATTTCCAGCATCTGCAGTATTTTGCGTTTTTATACTATAAAGTGAATTCACTATATTTGTGGGCTAATACGGCAGTCAATTGCACACAGCAGTGTCCCACAAATAATTGTGGATTGAAATGACCAATTTATTATTGTTTTATTTTTTGAGGGATTATAATTAGGTGTATGGAGTAATGAAACGTGCCCTGGTCCTGGCCGGGAATCAAACCCAGATCTCCGGCTTGTAATGTGAGTGCTCTAACCACTGAGCTACAGGACACCACAATATATCTTCCACCCAATAAAGCAGTAATTCAGAACAAAAATGGGAAAATCAGAAGAGTGCAATCTTGCAACATGATAACTGGACATCTGGATATTTCTCACCTTTCCTGGATTACTGTACAGTTCATTAAAGAATAAGAAGAAACATATTTATATGAGAATGATTACATTTAATATCATTCAATCAAGCAAGTCTGTAAGATCTCTGCAAGAAGAATTGATGGTGATGTGGGGAATACTTCCATTTGAAAAAAGTAACCCTTTGAAAACATAACTGTGGAGTAAAGAAGAATTGTTAAAAAAAAGTAGTAGTAAAAAAGAGAGCTCCCTCTGGTTGAATGATATATTTCTCCATCATTAATTTTAAAAGCACAGAGGGAATTACCTACATAGATTGTAAAGGAAAAAAATCTCAGTTGTCATTCATGGAAATGTCAGTGCCTAAATTTACCGTGTCTTGGTGATTCACGCTTGATAAGTCAGAATGTCAAACTGTGGGTCGGCATGCAAGATCGCTTTGGAGCTGAATTGTCTCAAAGGTGATACGTTTGGCAACGAAACATCAGAATCTAGCCAACCCTCTGTGGCATTTTCAGTGGTACAGTTCCTGAACCAGGTGGGTCCACAGTACTCCAGGGCACTGCTGATGGCAGCACAGCCAGGCTGGCTTATAGGCAGGACTTGGAAATTCAGACCAATCACTGATGCAGGAATTCTTCCTACTCAACTCCTGTTAACCTTGCAAGTCAAAGCCTAATGGGTAGGGTGATGCTAGCTGGAGAAGTAGTGGGAAAGCTCTGCGGTTTTAGCTCGTAAGACACCAGCAGTACTCCAAAACAAACTCTGGGGTTCCCAAGCCTTTACTCTTGCCAGGCTGCTAATACTTTCCAGAATTAGGTCAGTAGGAAGTAGGGAACGGCGATTAATCGGTTTTTCGATTAAACCCGATATGATTTTCAGATCGGTATGCCGATATGGTGATTCTAAAAAAAAAGTATTATATCGAGAGATTCGATTTTAAAAATATACATCGATATATTTTTAATATCGTTCCTGGCAATATATCAATATTGTTGGTATTATCAGTGTAATGCGATCTTTTCCAGCTTACCTTGTCGCCGGCATTGCAACCTCCTAGATCTAGAGCATGGAATGCGCGTACATTCGGTGCGCGCGCACAATTAACGGGCGCGCACATCAGATGCGCACGCACACTTTACTGCGTATACTCGACGTGAGTCGTGGCGTCTTAACAAAGTCGCATCGCTGAAAATTGTAGTTTGAAAATTTACCTTTCTCATCCTGGGGAAAAGAAGCCCCGTATGGGACTACTTTGAAACCAATGCAGTCAGTAATGGTGTGTATAGATGTACAGTTTGCAAGGTCTTGGTTAAGACATCTGATTCGAGCACGAGCAACCTGCGACAACACATTAAGCAGCACCACCCCGCCCAGCACGCTGCCCTCAGAGCGAAATCATTGTCGACAACAGCAGGAAGTCGAACCAGCGCTTCGGAGAAAGCGACAGGTAGTGGGGCCAGTGCAGCTCAAACAATTCCTGCTTTATTTAAGAGGAGAACATTGTACCAGAGAGGGGACAAAAAGTGGCAAAGTATCACGAACGCTGTCACTTTTTGCATAGCAAAGGAGAGCTTGCCAATGGCGAAGGACATTAATTCAGACTTCAGACTACATAACAATAAGTGGCATTTTGTGGCTGTAAGTGTTATTTTTGTATCGCTGCTTCTATGTGTGTGTCTAGTCAGACACACACAGCAGTGATAATCTGGCTTCTAACTCTAACAGTCAGACTGTCTGTCTCTCTCTTTTCTATTGTAATAGATCTCATTTACACGTGGACATTACATGCTAGTTTCAAGCAAGAAATGGAGGAGAATAAATCTCTAGATTTTGTTTTTGGTGTGTGTGTGTTCTATTTTGTGTTTAGAGATGGAGGGAGAGAAGGAGAGGGGGAAAGCTGGGAGAGAAGGAGAGAGGAAGAGAGAAGAGGGAGGGAGAGAAGGAGAGGGTGAAAGGAGGGAGAGAAGGAGCGAGGGGAAAGGAGGGAGAGAAGGAGAGAGGAAGAGAGGAGAGGGAGGGAGGGAGAGAAGGAGAGGGGGAAAGGAGGGAGAGAAGGAGCGAGGGGAAAGGAGGGAGAGAAGGAGAGAGGGGAGGGAGGGAGAGGGGGAAAGTTGGGAGAGAAGGAGAGAGGAGGGGGAGGGAGAGAAGGAGAGGGGGAAAGGAGGGAGAGAAGGAGAGAGGGGAAAGGAGGGAGAGAAGGAGAGAGGGGAGGGAGGGAGGGAGGGAGGGACAGAAGGAGAGAGGGGAGGGAGGGAGAGAAGGAGAGGGGGAAAGGAGGGAGAGGAGACAGGGAGGAGGGAGAGGAGAGAGGGAGAGTGGAGGGGGAGGGAGAGAAGGAGAGGGGGGAGGGAGGGAGGGAGAGAAGGAGAGGGGGAAAGGAGGGAGAGAAGGAGAGAGGAGAGGAGGGAGAGAAGGAGAGGGGGAGGTAGGGAGCAAACAACATTGTATAATTCAACAGACCTTGACACCAACATTACAAACTTTCTGGACCTAGAGCACACATTTCGAAATGTGCGTGCACCGCGACTGTGCGCGCATCGTCAGTGCGGACGCACCGTCAATGTGCGCGCACCGCGACTGAGCGCGCACCATAAATGAGCGCGCGCCATCAATGCACGCGCACTTCGAATGCACGCGCATGCGCAGTATAAAAACTCGATAGATCGGTTTAAGCAGGTATGAGCAAACCGATATATCCATATCCGGAAAAATCCCATATCGCCGTTCCCTAGTAGGAAGCATCCCTCCAGGGAGAGAGTGCACATTCCTTTCCAATAATCTATCTTTGGAATTTCCATGCGTAGGTGGGATACATGGAAATCTCAGTTTGGTTTAGATACTCTTAAGCATGGTGATGGATTTCTGCATTTGTCAGACATCCAGCTGACTCAAAAAGTTGTGTTCTTCCTTTAATCTGTTGAAGCTGTGGTAAAGTAATGCCACTGCTAATCAAGTGTCCAGACGGATATGTTATCCCTCTGCATATGGAAAGCACCATTTACAGTATTAATAAAGAGATAAGCATAATGAGCGTTAACTGGTCCAAATTAATTGACTTCAAGTTTATGATTTAATTCAGTCACAAATACGCTATTGAGATTTCAAAATAAAGCAGATATGGTTTGCGAAAAAATTTGTAATAAACTAAAAATGTTTTTACCTCTGGACAGAGTAAACCAATAATTGCAGCCTGAGCTCGGACACTGCTGCTGCCCAATGTGCCAGTGATCTTTCTGCGCTCATATTCCAACTGTGACATCTGCTGCTGCGCTGCAATAGCCAGAGCTTTTTCCTTGGATACATTGATGTACGGGATTTGCAGCTCTTGTTCAAAGGCACAACTGCCCCTGTATTTGAAGTATAGGATAGTTTGTGTTTCAGAGTAGTTACCTGGAACAAATCATGAACAGTAAAGTTATTAAGCAAGCAGAACTAACTCTCTCAGAATTGCCATGTGCAGTGCAGGGATGCATGGGAATCTCAGTTAGATTTGGAAACTCCTAGGTATAACAACAACAACAATTTGGATTTATATAGCGCCCTCCATGCCGAACGGCGTCTCAGAGCGCTTCCCAATAATGGCTCCCAGGGACAAGTCAGAGGGAGCGGGAAAAAGGTGACTGAAAGCTCAATCGAAAAGAAAAGTCTTTAGCCGAGACCTGAAGATAGGAAGAGAGGCGGCGAGGCGAAGGGAGTGAGGGAGTTCCAGAGCCTCGGGGCATAGTGGCTGAAGTCACGGCCACCGATGATGGAGCGGAGGATTCGGGGGACAAGGAGGAGGTCAGACCCAGTGGAACTAAGGCAACGGATACTGTTGTGAGGAGAGAGGAGATCAGAGAGGGGTGCAGAGGAGTGGAGGGATTTAAATACAAGAGTGGGGATCTTGAAATCAATCTTCTCCCGGACAGGGAGCCAGTGCAGTCTGGCAAGGACTGGGTTAATTAGGGAGCAGAGTTTGATACAAGTGAGAATGTGGGTGGCGGAGTTCTTGGATTTTTGAAATAAAGGGCAAGTTTGAAGTAGGGCGGTAGTGGCTAGGGTTTGAGGGATCTAGGGAAGATTTTTTGAGGAGGGGGGTGATGACTGCAGTTTTGATTGATCCAGAGGAAAAGGACTGATTGATGACGTCAGCCAGCAGTGGGCAGAGGAGGGGAGCTGGGTGACCAGCAAGTTGGTGGGAAAGGGATCAGGGCAGCAGGTGGTGGATTTTATCAAAGTGATGGAGGGGGTAGGGGAGATGGGGAGGAAGGAATATCGTATGGGGGTTGTGGTAGGAGTTGATGATAGGGAGGGTGAGGGGGACAGATGTGGGGTGGTGGTGGGCGAAGAGGATGAGGCTACCTGGCAGAAATTCGTTATTTTAACGGAAAAGAAGTCCATGACCTTCTCGTACTTGGCATTTGAATTGAAGATTGAGGAGGCCTGTGGGGGTGCATGGAGGAGGTAGTGGGTGGTGGAGAAAAGGACTTTGTTTTTTGCCTCCAAGATGATGTTGGAGTAGAAGGCCGTTTTCGCACGCAACAAAGAACAGAGGTAGCTGTGGAGATATAGGGATGGATTCCATATGTCAGACACAAAGGTGACCAAGAATAATTCTAACTGTTTGTTGGAGATACCCAATGTCAAATTGGCAAATGCACAGTGACTACACTTTGTGACATTTCGATGTGATACAGAACTACAATAATGTAATAGTGTTTGTGAAAATGTCATTTGAAAAATATGGTACCCCTCAAGCAGGATAGTACCAAACTGGAGGGAGGAGATGACCATAAGTACGGTCGAAGAGGAAGATCTTTAGGCACAACCTGAAGGTGGGGAAGGAGGGGCCAAGGAAGGGGAACTGCAAGAGGATGTTCCAGATTTTCAGCACGGTCACCGATTGTGAAACAGAAGGCACAAGGAACAAGCAGGATGCTGGAGCCAGTCGAGTTTAGTAATAGCAAAGGATTGGGGTGTGGGCAGGTCACAGAGGTAGGGAGGTGCCATGGCTTGAAGGGATTTGAAGACGTGTAAGATTATTGATATCAATCAGTTCTATGATAGGGAGTCAGTGGAGCCTGGCTGGAACTGGTGTGATGGGGGCAGTGAGTTTAGTGCATAGGAGTGTGTGAGGAGCAGAATTCGGAATTAACTGGATTTTATGGATAGTGAAGCTATGGAGTCCGAGGAGGGCATTTGAGTAGTCAAGACAGTCAGTAAAGAATGCGGATGGTGTTATTCTGGATTAACTGGATTTTATGGATAGTGGATCTGTGTATTATAGTCGAAAAACTAGGTGAAGAATGCATAGACAAGGATTTCCGCTGCATTTGGAGTAAGACACAGTCGGAGGTGGGCAATGTGACATAGGTGGAGGAAAGCAGTCCCAGTCAGGGTCAGGATGTGGGGAAGGGAGGGCAGCTGTGGGTTGAACTTGATGCCTAGCTTGCACAACGGTTTAGTGAGTCTGAGGGATAGACCATGGAGGTTGAGGCAGATGAGAAGGCATTGATAGAACCAATGATCATGGTTTTCATCTTGTCAACATTTAGCTACAGGAAGCGTGCGCTCATCCAGGCCATCATGTCTGCAGGACAAACTGACAGAGTCACAGCTGGAAGAGTAGATTTGGGTATCATCCGCATACATGTGAAAAGCTCATACATTTTAAGGTTCAAGTCATCAAATATTAGTTAACTAATTGTATATATGCAAACATGGAGAGCAATTTATTAAGTCCATAAATGCTAGAATGCAAAGCCATTATACCTGCTGCAGCACAATTGTTCAGTGTTTCATGGGGACCACACATTGGGAGCAGAGCTGATGGCAGTGGTAAACAACAAGTACCTTCCAGAGTGTGTACAAATTCTCCAATCTACTCCAATCGAAAGAAATAAATAATAAATTCACTAAGAGCAAAACATTTTAAAAACAAAATGAAGAGAAAGCTGTAAAGGTAAAGCACGTCTTTGTTCAGTAACAGTCAACATATTTAGATAATTTGTGGTAACTTATCATTTCAGCCAGCACCAGAGTTTCTTTAAGTATAATTTATTCTATTTTTATGCATCTGTTAAGCTTTCCTACCAATTGGTTGATGGTTTTTGACCAACTGTTCTCTGGAGCACAGAGGAAACACATTTCTGAAGCTGAACTATAGAATCCTTTAGAAAAGGATTTTGGATGATTTGGGGAACATCTGGTATATATATATATATATATATATAATTGGTTTTCCATTGATTGCTCACACATTAATGTACAGGTAGACGCTAGTGTCCGGTGATATATCGATATATCGCTAAAACCCGATATAATTTTCATATCGATACACCGATATAGGCATTTTAAAAAATCGGAATGCGCGCACACTGAACTACAAGACCCAGATTGCTCATCTCTGTACACAATGCACAGACCGAGGTGCAAAGCCGCCATATTGTATTCATAGTCCTAGAATACAATATACAGGTATGCAAGGGGTTGGGGGGTGGGGGGGGGTTGCGGGAGAGAGACGGCTGGTGGGGGGTAGGGGAGGGGGAGAGAGATGGTGGGGGGGAGGGGGAGAGAGACTGCTGGGGGGGAGGGGGAGAGAGATGGCTGGGGGGGGGGGGAGGGGGAGAGAGACGGCTGGGGGGAGTGGGTGGGGAGAGAGATGGCTGGGGGGGGGGGAGGGGGAGGGAGACGGCTGGGGGGGGGTGGGTGGGGAGAGAGACGGTAGGTGGGGGGGTGGGAAAGAGGGACGGCGGCGGGGGGGAGGGTAGGGGGAGAGACAGGGTGGATGTGATAATATGGATACATGGAGATGTGGGGGGATGTGAGAGAGGAGAGAGACACAGAGACACAGAGAAAAACACAGAGATGGAGAGAGTGAGTGTGAGAGACACAGAGAGCGAAAGATATTTACCTCCTGAGGAGATAGGCCCCGAATGCGCGCGCACCCGAATGCGCGCGCCACACGCACATGCGCAGTACGAAAAAACTCCAAATATCGATATTTCGGTATATCTCGATATGAGCCCGTCGATATATCTAAATTGGAAAATTTCCATATCGACGGACCCTAGTAGACGCCACTTAACGTCGTAGTTTGGGTCTTGCAAAGTGCGACTTTAAGCAAAACAACATTAAGCGAATACGTTTTTCCCATAAGAATGAATGTAAAAACTGGAGTTAAGTTCTTTTGGACATTTTTCTTAAAACATTTCTATTCAAAAAACATTATAGGCGCTCCATGACTGCCTGCCCAGCTCACTCACTCGCTTCCAGTCTCTCTCGCTGCCTGCCTGGCTCCCTCCCAGGTCCTAACACCGTTGTGCCCCCTTTTCACCCGCTGGCGAACAATGTAATAGCAAACATTGCAACATTAAATGAATATATGTTCCCAATGTATCAGCAATGTAATAATGAAAAATGTTAACCAAGGTGACATTAAGCAGGGTCTACTTGTATTCAAATGACCCCAGATACTGTAGTTCTGTATGGTTGCTTCCAGATGTTAAAAGATATTGAGAGTTATAATGGTTTAATAAAATGTTAATTAATATTTCCTTTACACATTTTCACATTAACAGTATCCAAACTAGACTAAGACATATGCATGCCACCCACATATGGAACTTTTCAATGTGACAAGTAGGAAGAATCCTTGCCCATACTGTAAAATTGGTTGCTGAATTAATTGAACCATGGAAATTAATTTAGCTGGATGTCAAACCTTTAGAGTATTGTGATAATTAATCCCGTAATATAGGACAGTGTGAGTATGTTAGTTTTGGTGTGACTGTGTGGCTTTATTTGTGGTAACGTAATGCTGGCAGCTTGTAAGGTAGGTCCAGGTGGATGAGGAGGCAGACAGAGCCCTGATCACAGATAGAGAGGACATTGTTGTGACTGTCACAGAAGCTATGTCTGTACTGTGGGCAGAGGAGAAACTAGACTGGAGGGGTTTGAGTAGGGAGTGGAGGGAGAGGAATGCACACAGTTGGTTGTCAACAACGCATTCCAAAGCTTTGGCCAGGAAGGGCAGGTTTGAGATATGGCTGCAGTGCCTGAAGTTGGAGAGGTTGAGGATAGATTTTTTAAGAGGGAGGGTGATGTCGGTGCTTTTGAAGGGAAGTGGGACTGATCCTGAAGAGAGGAACAGGTTAATTCTGTCTGCCAGCAGAGGGCAGAGGAGAGGCAGCTGGGTGATTAGTTGGGTGGGGAGGGTGTTGAGGCAGCAGGCGGTGCGTTTCATCAGGATGATGGAGTATGAGACGGAGGTAGGAGAAATGTGGGCAAAATAAAAGTAGGACGGGGCTGTGGCAGGAGCTATGAGGGTTGTTGAGTGAAGGAGATGGAATGGGAGGGGTGCATGGTTGAGGACACAACACAGAAGGATGAAGCTGCTAGGCGGATATTTTCTATTTTAGAGTTATTTTGGGCCTCCAGAATGATCTTTGAGCATACGCAGTTTCTGCTTGTGACAGGGAGCAACAGTAGCTGTGAAGATACTTGAGCCATAGCTGGCAGTGAACCATGAGGCTGGATTTCTGACACCTGCAACCTCGAGCAACCTGCTTTGTAATTTAGGGAGTGGAGATAGCTATTGTACCCGAGGGAGTGGGTGGGTTTGGAGACGATCCTGGATATCAGGGGGATGAGGGAGTTGAAGGTGGAGGAGAGACAATCATGGAGCATCATGACAGCTGCATCAGGGTCACTGCTGGTGGAAGGCCAGAGGAAGAAGACATCTGAGGATAAGAGGGCATTTGTGAAGTCCTTTTCCAGAAAGGGATGGTGGAGGGCTTGAGGGGAGAGGTATGTGAGAGGAGAAGAATGTGAGGAAATGGTCTGAGATGGTCCTGTGTGTGGTGGACAGACCAGAGATAAGAAGATGTAGGAGGTGGCCATGGTTGTTCAGTGCGGCAGGGCAGGGTTAGATGAGAGCGAAGATGTCCATGAGGAAGCAGCCAGGTGGTTTGGGCGGTTAGTACACCAGGAGGATTTTGAAGGAGAGAGAAGAGGGATATTAGAGGGAGAGATTTCCGTGAGCCCTAGGATGTCAACATGTTCATCCAGGATGAGCATACTGAAACAGTCTCTATACAAATATCAGAGTGACCAGTCACTGGAAGATATTTCAGAAGACCATGGAATCTGCAATATAGCCAGACAAAGAAAAGCAAGATTTAAGAGGATTACCATTAAGCAAATTAGGAATCAATAAAGAGTTGAATACAGAGCAAATGAGATTTAATGCCGTCCTCTGTTTAATATCTCAGCAGCTATGTTTTTTCCATCACTCACTTTTCACCTTTAAAAAGAGATGTAATGCAAATTTTGATCTAAGTTAACCTTTAAGATGGCAACTAATGCTTAAAACGAATTATGAACTTGACATTACCTGAGCATTTGAGAAACAAATGGTACATTTGCTTTTGCCCACGTGAAAAGGAAGGTAAAGAACTTCAAGAACAGCTGAACTGTTGGCCTTCAGATGTAACGACTTCACTCGGTTGAAGAATTCAGGCAATGTAGCCTGAAAAGCTAGAAGGAAAATTTATAGTAATAAGTTTATGAACAAAATAACGTGCAATTTCTAGCCTCTCTGCCCCACTCTTTGGAACTGCATCCCACAAACCCTTCACCTTGTTCCCTCCCTTGTATTCTTCAAGGTCCAACTCACGATCCTCCTTTTCGACTGTACATTCAGTCACCACCTACTACTCTTCCCTCCCTCATCCCAACCCTGCTTCCCCATCTACCCACCCCGTGTTCAGTCGTAACCTCTGACTGTTCAGCGCCTTGGGATGTCCTCACAATACCTTGATTCTGTAATATAATTTTGTTGTTGTTGTTCATCCAAGCCGGGGATTGGAATCAAGAGGTTTGGAGGGCAAAGGAGGTGGGCATCGGAGTGGAAGGATGACTGAAGGCATGGTCAAAAAGAAAACTCTTGAGTCGGGCCTTGAAGGAGGCAAGGGAGGGGGTGAGACAAAGGAACTTCAGGATGGTAGAGCAGGCAGGGCAGGGGACATGAGCATCTCAGTGTCTCTAGCAGAGGCAAGTTTGTAAGGTTTTAGCAATTTGAGGAGGTAGGGTGGGGCAAGACCATGAGAGTGATTGTCTCATGGAGCTTGGTACAAGAGAGGGCAACAAGCTGCAGAATTCAGAATATTTAACATTTTATGGGGGGAAGAATTGGAAAGTCCAGCAAGCGGAGAGTTAACATTGTCTGTGATAGCGGAGGCAGACAAAGTTGTGGAGATGGGGGTAGGCTGAACAGGTCAAGGCATGGATGTGCGGTTCAAAGAACAGATGAGTCAAACAAGATACCATAGTTCTGTACTAACTAGGTGAGGTAGAGCGTGCATCCATGAACATTGATGCTGGCAGCGACTCATGTGAGGAGATACTGACAAAAGCCAAGCAGGAGGGCCTCTGTCTTGTTGACACTTACCTGCAGAACGTTGGTTCTTATCTAGGGTTTGATATCAGCATACCGCAGAGGGATCGGATTGGGTATCATATATGTGGAAGTTAACCCCATGCCATCGAGTGGGAGAATGTAAATATTAAAGAGGAGAGGTTCACACTAAAGGTAGCTCTACCTTACATTTCCCTCACATTGAAACCCTATTGGTAATAGAGGTACAGATGTGGTGTCACACAGAGGTATATGACAGAATACTTGCAGTTTTTCAGTTTCTGATCATCAACTCCATCTTGATTGACGTCATCATTTTTGCCTTCAAATGGATCTGATCTTAAAGTACCAGAAAAACACAGAACATTTGTAAGCAAGAAAGACCTTTTGGTACCAAAAAATATATATTTGAAGTACGTAGTCACAATTGTTTCATGTCTTAAAGATAATACAACAAAACTTAATACAGAGTTTAGATGAATCAAGCTCAGCTCATAAACACAAGGTAATTCCATACATTTTATTTATCCTTCTTAGGGGGCATTAAGTGAGCGCTCTGTGAGACTGAACTGGCTCCAAGGGGACATGCTTAGCAACTGAATTTTAGAATCAACCTTCTGTGGCAGTCTTGGTTGTCAGGATTCTGAGTCAGGTGGGTCTGTCGTTCTCCACCCACTGCTGACTGCAAACCAGCCAGCTTGATGAATTTTCAGAACTTAGCAGAGGGCAGGTACACTGAGAGCCCAGATTCTTCCCGGGAGGGGGGAGGTGGGGAGGTGGCCGTAAGCACAGTCGAAGAGGAAGGCTTTCAGGCGCCACTTGAAAAAGGGAAGAAAGGTGTCAGGCCGGAGGGACTGACCACTACTCCTTCCCCATCTCCTCCTCCTTCCTAGCCCTCCCTCCACACCTTTGAACCTGTCTCCCCCTCCTCTTACCACCACTATAACCTACATGAACTGGTTACCTGCTCCCTCAACCCCATCCCTACCCCTCTCCTTATCTCCCAGCCCCACCTCCTTGCCTCTCTACATCATAAACCTCTCCCTACCTTCAATTGTCCTTTCTACTCCTCATCCATGCCATGACCCGCTCTGCCTTGCCCTCACAAACGCTTTGCTAACATCCAGGCGTGACTACGCAATCTCCCTGCTCCAGGCTGTTTTACATGCTCCACCTCGTTCACCCCACCATTGGTGAGCGGACCTTCTGCCACTCTGCCCCCACCATCTGGAACCCCATCCCGCAGTCGCATTGCCTCATCTCCTCCCTTGCTTCCTTTAAGAACTATCTTAATACCCTCCTCTTTGACCGTGCCTTCATTCACCCTCCACTCCACTCTACCCTTCCTGATCCCGACCCCCAGCTCAGGTCCAAAACATTGATTATCCAGTACCTTGGGATGCCCTGGCAACATGAAAGGTATTATACAAATGTAATTTTGTTGTTCTTGTTGCATTTTGTTCAAAGAAAATTGTAAGATGTGATTAATAATTGCACCAATGTCCTCTGGCTAAGCATTAAAAACTACTACCTAGAAAACACTAGCATAAATTTTGGAGAACTTGAATGGTATAATAATAATCCTTAATAATAATTACAACAATAAAAATACTCATGCTCTGCATAAATAAAGTAACTTCACATTCACATAGTTTTGAAGAGAAAGTGAGTTGTTTTGTAGAATCATTGCTACCTAATAGTTGGCCACCAAGTAAAATCAGCCTTATTAGGGGAAGCAAAATCAGTAGCCAACGCAAAGAAAAAACTAAAGTAATGTTGAAGAGAAGAACAGAACTTCTTCACGGTTGAAGGGCAACATTTCAATAGATCTTGCGTTCCTCAAAAGAAAGGGTTAGCAGAATATTGTTGGAGGTCGTTTGCCAGTCTTTTTCGATTCAGGAATAGTAAATACTTCAGTGTAGTTGGATTTGAACAGTGGGGAGTGATTAAGAGTAAAGTAGATTTAAGTATGTTCTCTACAATGAATCAAAGTAGATGTAAGCCAATTCAATATGTGATACGAGCCAAATTAATATTGCTTTTCTGTTGTAGTAACTGGTATACATATTATAAAATTCTATCAAATATTAAATCAGGGTCGGGGCTAGTAACTATTATAATATTAGCAAGTAAATAAAATTTAAATGGGATATCAAAAGCAAATCTGGTTCACAACTTGTGATTTTTTAAAAATGTGTATTTGACAGGAATAATGTACTGTATTTGTTTTTCCTCAGAAATATAGTGTATAAAACATTACATGTGTGTAAATTAACGATGGATAATTTATAAAAAGTTCAAATACTGGATTCAATTAATTGCACTTTTACAAATTTCAGTTCACAAGTACTAACTGCATAACATTTTGTAAAGTACAGTACATGCTAATTAAATGTGAAAATGTAGAAATAATATTAACTGATTTTATTTATTTTAAATTACACATTGAGGACATCTACAAAGTGCTAGATATATTTTGGGGGACGTTTTCTCAACAAATCATGTCAAGTAATGGTAACTTTCAATGGGAGAAAAAAAGATAAATACTGTAGTCCATTTGGTTCCAGTAAATGAATATCAATTGAAATGTCAAATTGGACATTCAACTCATGACTTGAATGGAGAATAAAGAATTCTATAAAAAGGATAAAGTGAGACATAGCAATTTGTGGTGGAATGGGTATACAAGCTAATAATTAACGCTTCATTACTGACATTTCTGGATAAGCATCCAGGACCAAAAGGATGCACTATCATTTCAGATTCTCTAGCTGGTGAATTTGCTCCTATATTACAAAATGTAGGCTAAACTCTATGCAAAAGCTTTGAGATACTGTCCAGAGGTGATAAGGATACGTCTACTGCACTCTAAGTATACCCATCTGGTGTCTTTTTCTGATGGCTTTTTGACATAAATCGTTGTGAACTACGCATCGATACAGAAGTATTATTGAGATGTATTCTTTTAATTACTTGTAACTAGGGTCCATCGATATGGAAATTCTCAGATTTAGATATATCGACGGGCTCATATCGAGATATAGCGAAATATCGATATTTTCATATTGCGCATGCGCGCGTGGCGCGCGCATTCGGGGCGCGCGCGCATTCAGGGCGCTCGCGCATTCAGGGCGCGCGCGCATTCGGGGCCTATCTCCTCAGGAGGTAAATATCTTTCTCTCTCTGTGTCTCTCACACTCACTCTCTCCGTCTCTGTGTTTTTCTCTCTGTGTCTCTCTCCTCTCTCACATTCCCCCCCATCTCTATCTATCTATATTATCACATCCACCCCGTCTCTCCCCACACCACCCCCCCACCGCCGCCGTCCCTCTCTCCCACCCACCACCCCCAGCCGTCTCTCTCCCCCCCAGCCCCCCCCAGCCGTCTCTCTCCCCCTCCCCCACCGCCATCTCTCTCTCCCTCCCCCACCCAGCCGTCTGTCTCCCCCTCCACCCCCCCCAGCCGTCTCTCTCCCCCCCCAGCCCCCCCCAGCCGTCTCTCTCCCCCTCCCCCACTGCCATCTCTCTCTCCCTCCCCCACCCAGCCGTCTGTCTCCCCCTCCACCCCCCCCAGCCATCTCTCTCCCCCTCACCCCCCACCCCCAGCCGTCTCTCTCACCCCCCCCAGCCCTTGCATACCTGTATATTGTATTCGAGGACTGTGAATACAATATGGCGGCTTTGCACCTCGGTCTGTGCATTGTGTATAGAGATGAGCATTCTGGGTCTTGTAGTTCAGTGTGCTCGCATCCCGATTTTTTACCTCGACATATCGTTTTTTCGATATATCGATATTTTAAAAATGTCTACATCGGCATATCGACATGAAAATTATATCGGGTTTTAGCGATATATCGATATATCGCCGTTCCCTACTCTGTACACAATGCACAGACCGAGGTGCAAAGCCGCCATATTGTATTCATAGTCCTCCAATACAATATACTGGTATGCAAGGGGTGGGGTGGGGGGGGAGTGGGAGAGAGAGACGGCTGGGGGGGGGAGAGGGGGAGAGAGACGGCTGGGGGGGGGAGGAGAGGGGGAGAGAGATGGCTGGGGGGGGGGAGGAGAGAGACGGCTGGGGGGAGGGGGAGAGAAACAGCTGGGGGGAGAAAGACGGCTGGGGGTGTGAGAGAGACGGCTGGGGGGGAAGGGAGAAAGAGACGGCTGGGGTGGGGGGGGGAGAGAGACAACGGGGGTGGGGGGTGCGAGAGAGGGGCGGGGGGGGGGGGGGAAGAGAGACGGGGTGGATGTGATAATATACAGAGAGATAGAGATGGGGGGGATGTGAGAGAGGAGAGAGGGAGAGAGACACACAGACACACAGACAGAAAAACACAGAGATGGAGAGAGTGAGAGACACAGAGAGAGAAAGATGTTTACCTCCTGAGAAGATAGGCCCCGAATGTGCGCGCACCCGGAATGCGCGCGCACTCCGATGCGCGCGCATGTGCAGAACGAAAGACCCGAAAATATCGATAGATCGGTATATGTCGATATGAGCCAACCGATATATCCATATCGGGAAATTCCCATATCGCCGTTCCCTAGTATAGAGATGAGCATTCTGGGTCTTGTAGTTCAGTGTGCGCACTTTTCGATATATCGATATTTTTGAAATGCCTATATCAGCATATCGATATGGAAAATTATATCGGGTTTTAGCGATATATCGATATATCGCCGGACCCTACTTATAACTATCACTAACCTGAATTAATAAACATCTATATTTTGCACATTATTTGTATCAGTCCTTGCTTCACCGAAAGGTCATAAATTTTAATTAACCCTGACAATGCCTCCATTAGTCTTATCTATCCGCCTACTCACTGATGATGTACAGCAGGCAACTTTATTGAAATGACCCAGTGGCATAGAAGTTCATCACTACTGAAATGCTCAATGCTATCTGCGTTGTCAGATGATTCTAGGGCATATCTTGTGCAATTAGATCACATATCTCAGATACAAGATCTGGAAGCAGAATTTTTTTTAAAAACTGGATGCAGTTTTGCAATGCTCAGTGAACTAATGCCCAGCTTTATAACTCCAACTAACAGAAAATCCTTTCTCTGTGTGAAACTTAAACCAGCTGTCATGCTTCTGTGCAGCCTCCTGATTCTCCATTAGCACACAAGTTCCAACACTGCTCACAGCTGCCATTTGGATTGCAACACAATATAACAATACATAGCAAATTCTCCAGATAAAAATTCCAAATATAATTTTTATTCTTGTAAGACCAGTTCCTCAATAATACACCAAACAATCATTGTTATAGTACTGACAGTTTACAGAAACCCTAATTAGGTGCCTTGTAGAGTTCAAACTATAATAATAGTAATAATCCTTGCATTTGACACAGTGCTTTTCACATCTTATCGACATCTCAAAGCTCTTCACAGAATATAATGTAAAGTGAATTGACTGTATATTTGTCAAATAGGCAAATAGGCAAAATGTATTATTAACGAGCTCATGTCACACATATGGACAAATAACACTCCCACTTTTCACATTGTGTGATTGTGTGTGGAACTCCTGTGGCTCAGTGGTTAGAGCACTTGTCTTACAAGCTGTGGAGACCATGCTGGGGAGACCTGTGTTCAAATCCAGGCAGGTCAGGGCGAAACCTTGGGCAAGTTTCCTTGCTCCACACGCCTAATAATAATCCCTCAAAAAAAAACACAATAATAAAATTGGTCATTTCAATTCACGACTGTTTGTGGGACACTGCTGTGCGCAATTGGCTGCCGCGATTCGCCCACAAATATACAGTCAATTCACTTTACAGTATAATCTGTGAAGCGCTTTGGGACATCAATAAGATGTGAAAAGTGTTATATCAAATGCAAGGATTATTATTTATTATTATCTTAGATACATATACAGTGCTAAATATACACTTCCGCCTGGGCCACTGTTTGGCGCGTTTTTCTCAACATCTACACGCATTTCAGGTTGATGTACAAAATATACTAGATATACTGCATATTTTGATTTTTTCTACCCAAAAAGTATAATTTTAAACAAAATAAAATATGGTAAATTGAAAAAAAGGTGTAAAAAATTTACTTCGGTTGAATCGAAATCACGCAAATAGAAACTTCGTAAATCGGGAGATACCTGTATGTATCTGAGGTCACAAGTACATTTTTCTGTGTTTCATGAATACACTACCCCTGTGTTCATGAGTCATTTGAGTCCTGTAGCTAAGCAGTTAGAGCGCTTGCCGAGACCTAGGTTCAATTCCCAGGGGGAGGACACTGCAAAACCTTAGGCAAGTTTCCTTACTCCATACACACACCAAACAACAACAACTTACCTTTATATAGCACCCTCCATGCCAGGTGGAAAAATGTTATTATCGCAACAATGACAATAACAAAAATTATACTTATAGAGCTCCTTTTACGTCGGGAGGACGTTCCAAGGCGCTGAACGCTCAGCTCGGGACCCGAGCAAGGGGGAGGGGTAGGGGGGAGGGGACAAAGAGAGTTGGAAGTGGGGCAGAAGGCACGATCGAAGAGGATGGTCTTGAGACCGGCCTTGAAGGAGGCAAGGGAGGAAGCAAGGCAAAGGGACGGTGTGATGGAGTCCCAGATTGTGGGGGCAGAGAGGCTGAAAGCCCATCCACCAATTATGGGGCAGGTCAGGCGGGGGACATGGAGAATTAATATTATTATTAATGTGGTCACTCAATCTACAACTGTTTGTGGGATGTCGCTGTGCATCATTGGCTGCCACATTTCGCCCACAAAAGAGACAGTCACTACACTTTACAGTATATCCGGTCTCGACAGAGGTCTCAAAGACGTGATAAGGCACTGTATCAAATGCAAGGATAATTAATAACAACAACTTGCATTTATATAGCGCCCTCCATGCCGGACATCGTCTCATGATGCTTCACAGCGGCAGAGCCTATGGCCCAGCTTGGGGCAGGGGGAAGGTGACCATAACCGCAGTCGAAGAGATAGGTCGTCAGGCGCAACCTGATGATGGGAAAGGAGGGTAGAGACAAAGGTGTTGAGGGAGGGAATTCTAAAGTTTCGGGGCATAGTGGCTGAAAGCACGGCCACCGATAGTGGATCAGAAGATTCGGGGGAAAAGGAGGAGGCAGGAACCAGTAGAGC
Organism: Hydrolagus colliei; assembly: GCA_035084275.1. Taxonomy (NCBI): domain Eukaryota; kingdom Metazoa; phylum Chordata; class Chondrichthyes; order Chimaeriformes; family Chimaeridae; genus Hydrolagus; species Hydrolagus colliei. Next base: position 36,211,753 of record CM068745.1, on the reverse strand, counting down.
AGAGGGTGTGGGTACTGCTGTGAGGAGCAAGGAGGTTAGAAAGGTGAGGTGGTGCAAAGGATTGGAGGGATTTAAACATTACTCCAGTCCTTGCCAGACTTCACTGGCTCCCTGTCCCTGAGAGGATCCACTTCAAGATCCTCACCCTTGTTTTCAAGTCCCTCCACTCCTCTGCACCCCCCTACCTCTCTGATCTCTCTCCCCAAACCAGCACCCACTGCCTTCGCTCCACTGTCTGGCCTCCTCCACGTCCCCCGAATCCTCCGCTCCACCCTCGGCGGCCATGCCTTCAGCCACTATGCCCCAAGGCTCTGGAACTCACTTCCTCACTCCTTTCGCCTCGCCCCCACTCTTCCCAGTTTCAGGTCACAGCTAAAGACCTTTCTCTTCACCTTCCGTCACTTTTCTACCCCTGCCCCTGGCTCGGTCCTGGGATCCGCCACTGTGAAATGCTCTGAGATGCCGTCCGGCGTGGAGGGCACTATATAAATCAAAGTTGTTGTTGTTATTAGTGATTAATAATTAATTATCTCAGATACATATGTGATTTACAAAAAATTATAAATATTTGTACTCCTCATTTTCACCCATATTTAGTGTATAGCATCAGATTCGTTTATACTGTATTTGGACTGACAACCACACAAAAACTGGACCTCTCATTACTTCCAAATAGCATCATTGTCCGATTCTTGTGATACTATGCAAAGACAATGGCAGACAGACTGACTTCCCATACATCTGCAACAGTTCCAATACTACAAAATGTACAACTTTGAAATTAACAACAGCTATTGCTCCAGGATGCAAGGTGAGAGATGTTTGGCATGAATAAACACTCTGGAATCTAATTGTAGCATTCAAGAGCACACCGCATGAATGTCCCTATGCATCAACTTATTTTCGGGTAAAATGTCTTCTAAATAAAATCAATAGGCCAAATTAAAGAACAAGCAAGTACTGATTATATTTCATCACGTGTCTGAAAATCAATAGAAGTTAAAATTGTGCTATCCAAAAAGCATTTGATTATCACCGTGAATAAATGAGGAAAGTTTTATTGACTGGACAATGTAAATTTAAAAAAGCCAAATTGAATATGGGAGAAACTTTTCTCTCAAATTCAGAGTGTTAATTACTGAAGATATCACGAAAGACAGGCTTAACAGGACATGATTTAAATACAATTTCAGATTTTTACATCATTTATTAAATATCATCTAGGAATAACGAACCGAATTTAGAAATTCTGCAACCTTGACTCCATAACCTTTTCATTTTACAGTATTAATAAAAATCTAATTAGAAAAACTATTTTCACTATACCTATAACTGTATTTAAAACAGTTGTCAAACTTAGTGGTGGGCATGCCATTGAAAATAGATGAATACAAGCTCATTATTTACTTACTCGCAGAACACTACCTTTTTTTGAATTTGATTTGTGATTCAGGTGGATGACATTGCTAGTTATTCGTGTTATATACAGATTAATATAGATTTAAAATGTTAATCCTCTATTGAGTGCATTAAATTGACAGTCCGAAATGGAAATGTCCTCGTGACTTTTTCTCTTGAATTCTTTGGAAATATTATTATCACTAATAATAATTGTTATTAATTATTATATTTATAATATTGTTATTAATGTTATATTTATAATAATGTTATTAATATTATATTATAATAATGTTATTAATATTATATTATAATAATGTTATTAATATTATATTTATAATAATGTTATTAATATTATATTTATAATAATGTTATTAATATTATTGTGGAAGATTTTATCTAAATTAAAGCAAAGTAATGAGAGAGACTGTTTTAGTTAATACAGTAGCTTGCTGATTTGTGTATGTGCTATTAAAAAAAATGAACTTTTGTTCAGCCAAAAGTAAGATGGCATAGATTCAGATGGTGTTAAGTGATGTGATCACAGTACTGTATTAGGCTGAAACCAAATTTGGTTTGCGGTCATATAAAAGTTAATCTATGTCGTAGAATCCATTAGGTCATTTTGTGAAAGAATAAACCTATTCCGTATGCAATACTTGATTCAACATCTCATTATCCAGACTGCAACATGAAGTAGGGTTAACTTTGCGACTACCTAACTGCCAATTGCATCATTAGTCAGGCAGAAAAGCTGTCAAGAAAATATTGGTTTCCATGTTAAAAACCTTCAAGTTACTATAAGTGTTGGTATTAAATGCAATAAGATGACGTTTGATTTTTTTTCCGATTCATTGAGAAAATAGAAATGCTACATAAGTGCTCAATTACAATGTATAGGATTTGAGTCTACCTTCCTGTTTAGTCAAATCAATATTCTTTCTCAGTGCTTCAGTTACCAAATCAAATCTAATTTTGACACAAGGGCATGAATTTAAGATGATAGCTAGGATTATGAAGGAGGAGGTTAGGAGGAATTTGGAACAATCTGTCGAGATATCTGTTCAAAGAGAATCAATTAGGGCATTTAAAAGGGAATTAGATTTGCTTATGCAGAAGAAAGGTATCTAAGGATATATGGAAGTAACATAGAATTGTCAGTGATTAGATTAAATTGCTTCATTGAAGGAACACCAACACAAATGCAATGTTGTGTTGTACATTTCTTTGGAATAGAATTAAATTCAATATGAAAATCTAAACCACATTTCCTGCAGTGATTGCTGTCAGCAGCAAAGGCAACTCTATATATGCAAATTTGATCTTCTGAATAGTTTCATCTGGATTTGAACTTACCCATGCATATTTTGCTTGGTGATGGATTTTAAATGATTTTCTTTACAAAACCCTGTGTTGGTCTCCATTAAAATAACCCTAGAACAAATAGAAAACAACATACTCTGTATGTGAATAATTTGTAAATAGAGTATTTGTGTAGTACTGTATTTCAAATCTTTTACAACAAAATCTGAAATTATTATTGAAAAAAAATTGTTTGTTACTCAACAAAATCATATCTATAAAAACAATATTGTTCATTATTACCAAGATCAAATACATTTTGTCAATAACAAAAGATGACATACTGGGCCAATAGCCCATAATTCCAGTGTATCTTATACTTAGACTAAAATTATTAAATTTTATTTATTAAGAACTTTTAATTGATCATTTAGAATTATAACAAGTTACACTGCAGCAGCAAAATCATAAATTACTTAAACAATTTGTGAGATATGACCTATTGTTTTTGAATCCAAAGCAAGTTCTTCACTACGCACTTTAGATTAGCAATTTATGTAAATAGTATAGTTCAAATTACAATAACAACAACAAATTACATTTATAGAGCGCCTTTCACGTCGGGAGGACGTCCCAAGGCGCTGAAATAGTCTCCTTACTAATTGATGTAGAGTTTTCAGATTAATTTCTCACTCCTCTGTTGAATAACAGTTTAACATTTGTAATTCTCTGATCCTAAGGTGCATCTCCTATATTGATGGAGGTAATGAGATGGGATGAGATATAACTTCCTGCAGTCAACAAGACTGAGGCCTTCCCGCTTGGCTCCCGACAGTGCCTTTACACTTCAGGCGCTGACAGCATCTCCCCCCATGTACACCCTCTACATCTCACAAAGTTGTAGTGAGCGGCTGTTTTTCAGATTGGAGGGAAGTGAGCAGTGGTGTGCCACAGGGATCAGTTTTGGGACCATTGCTGTTTGTAATCTACATCAATGATCTGGACTTGGGTGTACGGAGTACAGTTTCCAAGTTTGCAGATGACACTAAGTTAGGGAGAATAGTAAACAGTGAGGAGGATAGTAGCCATCTGCAAGAGGATATAGACAAATTGGTAAAGTGGGCAGACACATGGCAGATGAAGTTTAATGCAGAGAAGTGTGAGGTGATGCATTTTGGGAGAAGAAATGAAGGGAGGCAATATAGGCTAGATAGTACAATTTTAAATGGTGTAAAGGAACAGAGAGACCTGGGGATTTGTGTTAGTGACTCGTTGAAGGTGGCAGGACAGGTAGACAAGGCTGTTAAGAAGGCATATGGGATACTAGGCTTTATAAATAGGGGTATAGAGTACAAAAGTCAGGAAGTGCTGACTAACCTCTATAGGACTTTGGTGAGGCCTCAGCTGGAATACTGTGTTCAATTCTGGTCACCACACTACAGAAAGGATGTGAAGGCATTGGAAAGGGTACAACGAAGATTTACTAGGATGGTGCCAGGATTGAGGGACTTCAGCTATGAGGAGAGGCTAGATAGGCTAGGGTTATTCTCTCTGGAGCAGAGAAGATTGAGGGGAGACCTAATAGAGGTTTATAAGATCACGAGGGGTTTCGACAGGGCAAATAGAGAAAAACTATTTCCACTCGTAGGTGAATCTGTGACTCGTGGTCACAGATTTAAAATAGTTTCAAGGCGCAGTAGAGGGGAGCTGAGGAGAAATGTTTTCACTCAGCGAGTTGTTCGAATCTGGAATGCATTGCCTGAAAAGGTGGTGGAGGCTGATTCGATAACAACTTTTAAAAGGGAATTAGATCTTTATTTAGGGAGAACGGGTCTATTAGGCTATGGGGAGTGGGCAGGGCAGTGGGATTGAATCGCTCTTTTCAAAGAGCCGGCACAGACTAGATGGGCCGAATGGCCTCCTTTTGTGCCGTAAAATTCTATGATTCTATGATTCTAAAGCCAATACGGAACCTCGAAGTCCTATTAGACCCTCAGCTGTCCTTCATACCCTACATCCGTGCCGTGACCCACTCCTCCTTTCCCCACTTCCGCAACATTGCTCGGCTCTGCCTCTGTCTCACACCACAGGCTGCCGAGGCCCTCATATATGCATTCAACTATAGGAGAGCCGGCCTTCAGCCACTTTGTCACAACATTCTGGAACTCCATCCCGCAGTACCTCTGCCGCACTCTCGCCCTTGTCTTCTTCAAGATCTGTTTCAAGACCCTCCGCTTCAACTGTGCCTTCGATCATCCTCCTCCCCTGCACTCCACCCTCCCTGATCCCGACCCTCTGTTCAGGTCTGAAACATTGATTGTCCAGCATTTTGGGACATCCTCCCAACATGAAAGGCCTAATACAAATGTAATTTGGTTTGTTTTTGTAAAAATAGTAACTAGAGTCCCTCCTGGATTTTTTCCTTGAGGATCCTATGGTGTACCCTGTTAGTTATAATTAATGTTTTGAGTTTCTTCACAACACATGCTTTACTAGTTTCCATTTAAATTAATGATTCCTGGGACAAAAACAACTAGATCTAGAATTTGACTATTATTCATTGGTGAAGCCTGATGTGAACATCTATTTCATGCATATTTCCAGTTGATAACTTTTAATAGCTATTCCTAATTTACCACGTACAAGGATCCACCTGGTTTTTAAAAACGTGCTAACATAACTTAAAATGCTTTTCCATTGGCTGTTCACATGCTCCAAAATGATTTTTCATTAAGCCAAATTGTATTTTATATGACTTACACAATGCATAATATAAGAACATGTCACAAGATCACAAAATAAAATAAAGAAGACTTCAGTCTACTTGATATAATCCTTCCACATCACAGAATCAAACTAATTAGATATCACTATTTCCATATTATTCATCCTATGAGAGATGGCAATCTAAATTACTCAGAGGATTTTAGATATTATTATATTAAATGATGTTCATTTTGCTCATTGATGGGATTAAAAATCCGCATTCAGAAGTTTAGCAACAACAACTTATATTTATATAGCACCCTCCATGACAGGCAGAAAAATTGTTAAAAATGGCGTTGCCTGAGCCAGGCCAGGGGGAGGGGGTAGGTGACCGTAAGCATGGTTGAAGAGAAAGGGCTTCAGGCGCGACCTGAAAATGGGGAAGGAGGGGGCGAAGCAATGTGGTTGAGGGAAGGAGTTCTAAGTTTTTCAGGTGTCGTGGCTGAAAGGAGGGCTGCCGATGGTGGAGTAGAATGTTTGGAGTAGAATGAATGACAAGAAGAAGGCCGGACCCAGTGCAGCGGAGGCATCAGGTACTGCTATGAGGCGAGAGGAGGTTGGAGAGATAAGGGGGTGCCAAGGAATGGAGGGATTCAAACACGAGAGTGAGGATCTTAAAGTTGATCTGCTCTATGACAGGGAATTTGCGGAGTTTGGCAAGGAGTGGAGTAATCGGGGTACAAAGTATGGTGTGGGTGAGAATACAGGCAGTGGAGTTTTGAATTTGCCAATCCACTCAATTTTGTAACACCAGAACACTTTTATGCAGCTACCCCTAAATTAATGAATGTTGTAAAAAGCAGCACAAATCCATGGAGCAACTCCTGGTTACATTCTGCAGCCAGAATGTAACCGATTCCCATTCTATATACTGTACTGATTATGTGTAACAACTTATTTCTAATTTACAGAATCTGCTGAATTCGATATTTTAGAAAGTCAACAATCATACATTTTGTATTAAGATATGTTGTTTCTCGTATTAAGAAATAGCAAAAACTAGACACTGATATTTATATTGATATATTGTATATATAAATGCAACATGATTTCAACTTGAAATGTTTAAGGTTTTATACAATGCATGGCTACATGATATTTAACAAAATGAAGATACACATATGCTATGTTGTAAAGAAAGAATATGGCTTCTTTCTTTAAATAATAAAATCTAAATTTTCTGTCAGTTTTCTCCTTTAATTACAGTATGTGAGCCCCATAGTTTAAACATACCTGAAATCTCCACTTGCCTTAAAAGGATTCTTAATCTTAAGGTAAACTTTGTTCAACTCATAGCATGGAGATTCACATTTGGTAGTATCCTAAAAAGAGAGATAATTATAACAACAAAATGACATTTCTAAAGCGCATTGTCGGGACAATGTCCCAAGGCTACAAATTGCCAGACAAATAAGGAAAACATCAGCTATATAACATTTATTACATCGTCAAAAGGCACTGGCCAATAATTGCAACCGACTTCAGAATCAACAATTCAGTACAGGCAGACCTCGCTTAACGTTGCTTCAGCCAACGTTGTTTCGTTATTACGTTGCTGATACATAGGGGGAACATATAATCATTTAATGTTGCGACGTTCGCTATTACGACGTTCGCGCAGGTGGAAACAATCTACGGTGGGTAGCGTAGACATACATAGACGCTGAACGTCCGGTATTTTTACGTGGTTCCGCTTAACGTCATTTTGCTTAAAGTCACATTTTCCTCAAAAACAACTGTGACTTGAAGCAAGGACTAAGTTTATATTGCCTAAATAATGTCAAAAGTCTCAAAGTGTTAAATATCTTTTTTTCCTCTTCTAGAGTTTCTAAACCAATTTCAACAATCCTGACTGTTTGTGGGACATTACTGTGTGCAACAACAATAGCAACTTCGATTTATATAGCACCCTCCACGCCGGACGCAGAGATGCCAACATTGGAATCCTGTAATCAGGGAGGATCAGTCAAGCGCCGCGATGGAAGCGAGCGGTGCACATATTGGGTGGGCTCCATGGGCCCGCCTTAGGGCCCCTGGCGGGGGTCCAGGGCAACGCCCAGGCGGGGGACCAGGGGGCAGCGCCCCCGGAAGCTCCTGGGTTTTAGGTATTTTCAAGCCTTTAGGAGGGGGCTCCTTGTACACATTTTTTAGTTACCAAGTTTTTATTTTCATTAGTCAAAAAGTACTTCCATAGTTCTATATTCTCTTAAAATTTTAAAAGAAAAACTGCAGAATTTAAAGGCAATTTCAATTTCATGCACTACTCTTCAGCAATAAAGAGATCATCCTTGACAACAATAACATCAACACTATTTACAAAATCCTTTCCGTCAGTTCCCTATCTGTGACCCACCCTGGCAGTGCCCGCTGTGCTGGAGTTGGCCAGGAGGAGGCGCTGTAGCAGCACAATGTAAACATGGCTCTTTGGGGATGGTCCCGAATGTGAAAGCCAATGACAATTGCCGTTGAAGATGACATCATGTTTGTATTTCTGTCACTCAGACTGTTGCTAAGTACAGAATTACGAGATTTCATTTGTCAATCCCTGCGCATGACGTCACTGCACGCAATATCTCCATTATGACTTTACTCGGCGCGAACATCTCCTGGTGAGTGTCACTGTCGGCAGCTCTGATGTGCAGGACGCAGTAACCTACACTCGTTCGCCAGGCTGGCGGGTACACAACAATCATACAAAGTAAAACACACTTTATTTCCAAATCCGGGAGGATACGGCACATGGCCGTAAGGTCGGGAGTTGGGCTGATTTTCCGGGAACCTCCCGGCGAAATCGGGAGGGTCGGCGTGTGTGCGGACGGCGTCTCAGAGCGCTTAATAATAAGCGGATCCCGGGACCGAGCCGGGGGCTGGGGTAGAAAGGTGACCAAAGGCGCGGTCGAAGAGAAAGGTCTTCAGCTGAGACCTGACACTGAGAAAAGAGGGGGCGAGGCGAAGGTAGTGAGGAAGGGAATTCCAGAGCCTGGGGGCGTAGTGGCTGAAGACACGGCCGCCGAGGGTGGAGCGGAGGATTCGGGGGACATGGAGGAGGCCAGACCTAATGGAGCAAAGGCAATGGGAGCTGGTTTGAGGAGAGAGGAGGTCGGAGAGGTACGGGGTGCAGAGGAGTGGAGGGATTTGAAAACAAGAGTGAGGATCTTGAAGTCGAGCAAGTGTGCAAGCATTCTACGCATGCAGTAGAATTTACAACAAGACCTTTGAACCACTTTGAGACATTTAAATTGTCATAAAATGCTGTATCAAATGCAAGGAATATTATATACACAAACTTTAGATCTCATCCCCACTACCCGAATAATTGTAGGGGAGATTGGGAAATTTGCTTACACAGCAGATGTCTTTCTTCTGGCCTGGCAACATTACTTGGGCAGCAGAAATTATGTTTGAAACAAGCACAAAGGCTTGAAGTGATTGTGATTGAGGTGATACATATCCTCCTGTTACTTCTCTCCATAACTCTGCTCTGGAGAAGGGAGCTCCAGGCAGCTCTCCAAAAAAGGAAGGCAAAATAAGAGGAAGATACTGTGCATTCATTGTGAGGTTGCATTGACATACCTCCTGGGAGATCATTCAGATCAGCATTTGGTGGAGATGGATTTAAGTTGCGTGTCTCCTTTTTAGTTTCAGATACTGTACTCTCAGGCACATAATTTTATATCCTCCAATATGTACCGTACTTACTTCAGGAATAAAATCTTTGATTTCTGCAGTCAGAAAAAATGTAGTTGTGATGCCCTCTGCTCCTTTGAACTTCAAGGAAACAAATGCTAAAACAGCCTGTGTTTCATGTAAGAACCGACTTCTGAATTGCACTGCAATGTCAACATGACTCCTGTTCAAAAAACATTGATAAATTAGTAAACCTTGATAAGTTAGCACTATAAACAAATCAATGACACAAAAACATGTGAAGTGTTAGTCACAAGTACTGCATTAAATATCAACTCCTGAATTCTACTGCATTCTACAGTGTTACCTGTAGAACAGGTAACACTGTAGAATATAATTTAATCTCTGCAATCATTTCACTTTAACGTGTTCACTACTGTAATTGCCCATTAAGAATATTTTCAAATTTGATAAGTTTGTTTCTGTTCTACTGTGCAAAATACTTTATAAAAATTCAAATTGTAAAATATTATTATGGACACAATATAGAATATTACCCTCATCCCCAGTACCAATCTGGTAAATCGCCTCTGCACCTTTCCAACAGTCCAGTGATTACCCATTTCATCAGTCTGTCTATGTCCTTCTGCAGTCTGCTACCGTCCTCCTTACTGTTTTCTACATTCCCAAGTTTTATGTCATCTGCAACCTTCTACAATTTTGCCCTCTATCCTCAAGTTCATGTACTTTTTGTATATCAAAAAGAGCAGGGGTCTAATACCGACCCCTTTATAAAAATGACAAATTTCAAACACCTTCATGTTGTGATTTCATACATTTTTTCCTGAAAGGTTGTGTATACAGGCAGATTATTGAAAAAGAGCAGATATAGGGTGAGCAAATGTATGTCAGTAAAGTTCAATGCTTCTACTGTTAATAAATTCTGAATATTTTATTAGCTTACGTGAAGGAGACAAATTCCATTTGTTGTCCATAGTGATCTTTGAATACACATTATAAACCTCAAAATTAATTAAATTTCTGTGCTGCTTTTCATAAAACAAAATAATGTTCTGCCAACTAAAGATGAAAATTACCCATCAGAATACATATAAGCACATTTGATACCCCAACTCAAGAAGAGAGGAAGAGACAAATCAACTGCAGTTCAGCGAGTTTAACATTGGTTGTGGACAAATTAGTAGAATCCATCATCATGGAGTGAGTAACAAGCATGTGAAAATATATGAACTGATCAGGGAGAGTCAGCGTGGTTTTGTGAAATAATAATGATAGTAATAATAACAATAACCTTTGCATTTGATATAGTGTTTTTCACATCTTCTAGATGTCTTAAAGCGCTTCACAGAAGACACTGCACAATGAATTGATTATATATTTGTGGCAGACAAATGTGCAGTGTCCTACAAATAGTGAATTGAAGACCAATTTTTGTATTATTTTATTATTGAAACATTGATCATGCCCGATTAACCTAACAGAACAAAAACTCAGAGGTTAATGCTAAAAGAGGACCAATGGAAATAATTTATATAGATTTCCAGAATGCAATTGATAAGCTGCCACATAACTGCCCTAAAATTGGAGGCAATCTCATAGCATGGACAGGAAAACAACTGAAAGTGGAAAAACAGAATTTAGAGAAAAATAATTCTGTGATTGGTGGGAAGTGAGAAGTGGTTTGTTCTTCCACCTTGTGGAAGAACAAACTTGTTCTAATACTTAGTATTAACTTTATTAGTAATACTTAGTATTAACAAGTATTAAAACAAACTTGTTTTAATACTTGTTTGGCTGGAAACCTCTTCTCATGTAGAAATTCAAAACAGCTGTGACTACAACTTGCTTCACGGTTGTTACGAATAGGTTCAAATGTAGGTTTCTCTCAATAAGTTCAAACTTTTGATACTGTCAACCACTCTATTCTCCTTCCCTGTCTCTTCTCTTTGACCCACCTCCACGGCACTGTATTTCCTCCATTCCATTCCTACCTATCCCAGCATCTTCATTGGGATGGGTAGGAATGGAATGGAGAAAATACATTCACTTCCAACGACTCCCATTGCCACACCATCTCTATGATATTCCACATCGCTTTTTCTACGATTTGGTCCTATTTTTCTCCTCATTGCCTTTTCACATGAATCGGGAGTCAACTAACACCCTAATGTCTCTTTCGACTACCCCCTTGGCAAGATACTGCTGGTGGGATTTACTTCCTCAGAAGTCCATAGTTGCAAGAACTCTGCCACGTCTCTGCCAGATTATACAATTTATAGCGGGTATTCTTTTAGCTATGCAACTGCCATTAATTCTCTGACCTTGGACCTACAGGCAAGGTAGACTACTACTACTACTACTACTTGGGCCTCAGCTATTTACTATTTGCATCAATGATCTAGATGAGAACATTGAATGTAACGTGTCTAAATTTGTGGATGACACTAAACTAGGTAGCAGAGTGAGCTCTGAGGATAATGCAAAAAGATTGCAACAAGATATAGATAGGCTAGGAGAGTGGGCAAGTAGGTGGCAGATGGAATTCAATGTTAGCAAGTGTGAAATTATTCACCTAGGTAGCAAGAATAAAATAATTGATTATTTTCTAGAGGGGGAGAACTTAGATAGTGTTAGTATTCAAAGGGATTTGGGTGTCCTTGTACACCAGTCCCAAAAAGTTAGTTTGCAGGTGCAGCAAGCAACTAAGAAGGCGAACGGCATGCTAGCGTTCATTTCAAAAGGTTTAGAGTATACGAGTAGGGAAGTCTTGCTGCAACTGTGTAGGGCCCTGGTGAGACCGCACCAAGAGGATTGTGTGCAGTTTTGGTCTCCTTATTTAAAAAAGGACATACTTGCAGTGTAGATTCACTCGGTTAGTTCCTGGGATGAGGGGACTGACCTATGAGGATAGGTTGAATAATCTAGGGCTGTATTATTCTCTAGAGTACAGAAGAATTAGGGGGGATCTTATTGAAACATATAAGATTCTTAAAGGACTAGATAAAGTAGACACTGAGGGACTGTTTCCCCTGGTAGGAGAATCTATAACCAGGGGTCACAGTCTTAAAATTAAGGGTCAGCCTTTTAGAACAGAGTTGAGGAAACATTTCTTCACTCAGAGGGTAGTGAATTTATGGAATTCACTACCCTAGAAGGCTGTAGATGCTCAGTCCTTGAACATTTTCAAGGCTGAGACTGATAGATTTTTGAAAAATAGAGGGATTAGGGGATATGGTAATAGGGCAGGTAATTTGAGTTAGGTAAGAAGATCAGCCATGATCTTATTGAATGGCGGAGCAGGCTCGAAGGGCCGAATGGCCTACTCCTGCTCCTAATTCTTATGTTCTTATGTTCATGGTCGATAATGCAGTCAACAATACCACAGTGGTGAAAGTATCAAATCGTAATTACAAGATGACAATAAAGTGTTGTGTTCTCTACTCTCTTCCCAATCTCTCATTCTACTTTTTTTTTCATATCCTTGCTCTCTTGATTGGCACAGAGAGTTAGAATCCTCAAAAATTAATTACAAAACAAACTCTGCAAATGGCTCTAAATTTTCCGTGAAACAGCAATCATTTTGAACAAGTGGGAAATTTGGGAGCTGGTATTTTTAATCTAACCAAAAAATGTGATGCAAAATTTAACAAGTTAGTAACTTTTTTTTACTTTTGTGCTTTTTTTTCATAGTCAGGAATCCCATGAAAGCATGAATTTTCATGTCATCAGCAAAAACATTCAAATACATATTTACATAAAATCATGAAATATGAAGCAGAATGAAAATAAGTTTTTTTTCAGTATTTTTGTATTTTCTACATAACCTGAAAACATTTTAATTTGTTAAAATGTTAAAGTTATCATGCAAAAGGAAAAAAGATAGGAACTAAAGAGATTATTGTATGCGTGAAAGAAAACGGAATGGTTGACAAACACAATTTAATATACCGGTAATCTTCAGTACAAACATCATGTTGTATGTATTATTGTATGGCAACTCACTTTGCAGAGACTGTCACTTTGTTTCCCTTGGGCAAAGAGAAATCATCTGCGTGTTTGCCCACTATTGTTGCAAGATACACCAGTTGTGTGGAGCTAGTATTTTTCAGACGGATCTGCAAAATAAAATTAACTATTAACCTTCGTTTTTGATATAATGTTTTAATGCTAGAAAGTAATTCAATTATGTAATAAAATTAACTATATAATCTATACTAATAAAGACAAAATATCTGTCTGCGTATTACCCAAGAACACAATACCTGTAACCGATTGATATAGAGACATGATTTATATCTAATTGGAAAGGTCTTGCATGGGGGAGTGTCATGGGCATATTTTTGAAGGTATCTCCTATAGTTGATGAGCCATATTCAAAAATGCTTTAATTAAGCCCCCCAAAAGGTATTCTACAACAAAGTAGGGACAGAGGTCATATACCCTTCAAGAGAGATATATCTTCTACATTAATAAAGATTACCGTAAATACCCGGGTATAAGGCGCACTCGCGTATAAGGAGCACCCCCCACTTTTGACCTTTTCTTGGTGAAAAAATACGGAAGCATTTTCGATGATATTGCCGGCAGAAGGGAGGGAGGCAGGAGAGACAGGTAGGGAGGGAGAGAGGGAGGCAGGCAGGGAGGGAGAGAGGGAGGCAGGCAGGGAGAGAGGGAGGCAGGGAGGGAGAGAGGGAGGCAGGCAGCCAGGGAGGGAGAGAGGGAGACAGGCAGGCAGGAAGGGAGGCAGGCAAGGCAGGGAGGGAGGGAGGGAGGCAGGCAGGGCAGGCAGGGAGGGAGGGAGGGAGGCAGACAGGGAGGGAGGGAGGGAGGGAGGGAGGCAGGCAGGCAGCCAGGGAGGGAGAGAGGTAGGCAGGGAGGGAGGCAGGGATGGAGGCAGGCAGGGAGGGAGGGAGGCAGGAGAGGGAGGGAGGGAGGCAGACTGGGTTAGGCAGAAGGCAGGCAGCAGGCACAGCACTGAAGTCCGCTGCTGCTGTCGCTGCCCAGGCGGCCGAGACCGAAGCCCCGTCACCCGCTCCCCCCAACCCCTGCCGGACACAGTGACCAAACCCCGGCTGACAGCGCGCCGGCCGCTCCTCCTGTTTACTGTATTTCCGAGGCTCAAAATTTCTTGTACCTGCGTATAGGGCGCACCCCCAACTTTCGAGATCTTCCCACATGAAAAAAAGTGCGCATTATACGTGGAGATTTACGGTAAATGTATGTCTGTGTGTCTGTCTAAATGACATAATTTATACCTCATCCGAAAGATCGGGTAGTGTTCATGCGCACCTTTTTTCAGTGATGGACTCCAACCAAGAGTCCTCCCAACAAGAATCCTCCCAAAAGGGGTCCTCCCAACAGATGTATTCCCACTGAGTCCACCAAAAGGAATTCTTCCAAAAGGATATGTGTACAAATATATGAACAAGAGATGCTAATGAGTTCAATAGCACACTTTCTTAATCTTAAGGGATAAAGATGCTTACAAGATGATGATCAAACCTTTCAAGGACAAATAAAAATCCTACTTGAAAGTAATCAGGCTTAGTAATCAGGCTGCAGTGTATTTCCAATGCATACATTTAGAATAATGCAACCATAACTTGCATTCATATACCACCTATGTATAGTGTGTGAAATACAATGCCTATAAGTACTTAACAAAATAAAAAGAATTAGAAATTATTGCTGTCATACAGGCAAACATAGTGGCTAATTTGCAGCAGCAACAATCCATAAATGACTGAAATAAATAGTCAATTAACTTAAATTTGTTGATCAATTTGCATAATAATACAGGGTGCGAGTAATCATCTAACCAGAATTGAATACATATTCTCTCCTGCACACATATTTTAGCCTGCTTATATCAATTAAAGTCTCCTCAGATTGTGACACATAATACTGGTAGAGTAATACATCCCATCTTGGAATTTGCAGCATGACCAGAATTAAATGGATTTACTCCTCCCAATAATTGGCTCAATTCGCAGTTTTTGTGTCCTGACACAAACATTTTAATGTTTTGTTAAGCTTACTTTAAAATGGGCAAGCTTTCAATAATACTTTGGAAAATAGTCTTCAAGCCTGGACTATCATTTTCCACATAGTAAAAACAAAACAGTGCTGTCAATGTCATTTATTTATTCAGCCCCTTGGGACATCCTTCGGACATGAAAGGCAATGTAAGTTATGGTGTTGGTATTTATAAATATAGTAAATATATAATATACAATCCAGTCTTTCCTTAATTGAATGTTAGCAAAGGGCAAAAAAAGGCCAGAGATTCATTTTCGGATCTCATGTTTGATCTTCTCGCAACAAAGAGAATGCCTAAAAACAAAACATAAAATCACAATTGCACACCAGTAGTCACACTAAATCAGGTTGGCCTATATCACACACATTGGAAATACAATGCAGCCTGATTATAACCTAATAACCAAAAGTTATATACTGTAATACTATTCTGAAATAAAAAAAATTCACACCTGTTTAACAATTGTAGAATGCAGAGTACCAGTAAACTCCAACGATTTCTTAGGAAGGTAATTGGGAAGTTTTTCATATAAGTAGACACACAGCAAAAGCATCATGACTGGGTTTGGATCAGAGATGTCAGTAGCCTGTTGAATTGGAACCAAAAGTTATAAAATTTTAAATATAAAATTACATGGCATTTTCATTGCTTCTGTGTGAAATAGGAAAACTAATATTGAACAATCTACTCCAATATAAATATTCAACACAGAAACGGTGTTTCAGTTCCAATGTAAAATATACTGTATAATTAGTAATAAACAATACTAAATAAATCCTTGCATTTGATATATGATATCTAGATATCTTCTAGACATCTCAAAGGACTTCAATCAAAACAGAATATACTGTAAAGTGAATTGACTATATTTGTGAGCAAAACATGGCAGCCAATTGCACATAGCAATGTCCTACAAACAGTCGTGAATTGAAATGACCAATTTATTTTTCTTTTCTTGAGGGATTATTATCAGACATGTGGAATAAGGAAACTTGCCCAAGGTTTGGCCCTATTTGCAATTGAACCCAGGTCTCTCACTCGTTAGGCAAGTGCTCTATCCACTGAGCTACAGGACTCCAATAAACAACTGGTCCTCATTCAGCATTGCTTTAGTTTCCACCTCCCATACTTTTCCACCGAAACTAATTGAATATAATATCCTTCCATTTGGTACTAGGGTCTGGCGATATATCGATATATCGCTAAAACCCGATATAATTTTCATATCGATACGCCGATATAGGCATTTCAAAAATATCGACTTTTCGATATATCGAGGTAAAAAATCGGAATGCGCGCACACTGAACTACAAGACCCAGAATGCTCATCTCTATACACAATGCACAGACCGAGGTACAAAGCCGTCATATTGTATTCATAGTCCTCGAATGCAATATACAGGTATGCAAGGGGTGGGGTGGGGAGAGACGGCTGGGGGGGGGGGCAGGGGAGAGAGACGGCTGGGGGGTAGAGGGGGAGAGAGACGGCTGGGGGGGGTGAGGGGGAGAGAGACGGCGGGGGGGGAGGGGGAAAGAGAGGGCTGGGGGGGTGGGGTGGGGAGAGAGATGGCTGGGGGGTGGGGGTGGGAGAGAGGGACGGCGGCGGGGGGGGGGGGGGGGGGAGGAGTGAGGGGAGGGGGGGGGGTGGATGTGATAATATACAGATAGAGATGGGGGCGGTGAGAGAGGAGAGAGACACAGAGACGCAGAGAGAAAAACACAGAGATGGAGAGAGTCAGAGACACAGAGAGAGAAAGATATTTACCTCCTGAGGAGATAGGCCCCGAATGCGCGCGCACCCGAAATGCACGCGCACCTGAAACGCGCGCGCACCCCGAATGCGCGCGCACTCCAAATGCGCACATTCGCAGTACGAAAAATCCGAAAATATCAATATTTCGGTATATCTCGATATGAGCCCATCGATATATCTAAATCGGAAAATTTCCATATCGACGGACCCTATTTGGTACAGAGCCTTTCATACCAGGAGGATACTCCAAAGCACTTCACATGGTGTACTGTAAGTAAAGTGCAGTGTCTGTGTTTTGTGAGTGAAGAGCAGTCAATTTGCGCCCAGCAATATTCCACAAAAAGCCCTGAAGTGAATGTCCAATTTTGTTTGGGAGATTGTTGTCCAGGACACCAGGAGAAACTCCCTTCTCTTTTTGATTAGTGCCATGGAATCCATAAAGTCACCTGATTAGACACACTAAGCTATAATTTAACATCTCAACCAAAGAACAGCACCTCCAACAATGTCAGCTTAGACAATATAAATTCCAAGTCTTGACATGAGAATAACATTATTATTATTATGACTCAAACACAAGCATGCTACCAACTGAGCTCAGTTGATATACATAGAAGGATAAGAATTTAGTGATGATTCAGGATCCTCTGTTTTTAGATTTTGGTTCTCAAATGCAACTTCTCTGCTTTCACATTCCACCAGTCTTCCCATTATATACTGTATCATCTTTTTCCAACAGGGCTGGCTAGCCATCTGCAAATTGTTACAAATGGTTCTCTCATCATTATGCCTTCACATAACAGTTGGTATAGTCTAGGGCAGAGGGTCCCTCTGACTTATGCTAACTACCCTGTCATACTACTTGTCACTTCCCTATAACAATGTTTAATGTACCTGTATATCAAAGTTGAGACCAATCTTATGAAGGGCATTGAGAAATACCAGACTATTGTGCAAATACTGCTCAGGGTAAGATGGAAAGGTGTACATATTCACCAAGTGCGTTGAAATCTAAAATAAAAGAGAGTAATAGTTAAATAACGGTTGTTGTCTATATCAACATATCAATTTACACAATTTCAGAGTATTGTAGGTACACAAAGATATTTCCAGAATGTAATAGCTATGAGATGTAACACATAATACCAGTAAGATAAGACAAGGCGATTGCTTCTAAAACCATGTGATACATGTGCTCTTTAAATAACAAAATTACATTTGTATAGCGTCTTTCACGTCGGAAAATGTCCCAAACCTCTGACAAACACTAACAGCATCTTCTTGTATGTTCTCGGATATTTTCTTATTTGGAGGATCAAATAATGGCCATAATCATTTGTTTTATGTCTCACTCATTTTTTGAACATTGGAATATTATCCTCCAGTTTTCATTTACTGCACTAGTCTCTACTGCACGACTGCACTAGCCTCATGACCAGTACTGCTTTCCACCACCTTCGCAACATCGCCAGACTCCGCCACTGCCTCACCCCTCAGGCTGCCGAAACCCTTGTCCACGCATTCATCACATTAAGGGTTAACATGGAAATTCCCTCCTCATCGGCCTTCCTGGTTTCATCCCTCCACATCCCTTTGCTCTTTTTAAAGAGCCGGCACAAACTCAATGGGCCAAATGGCCCATTTTGTGCCATAAGATTCTATGATTCACAAGCTGCAGATCATCCAGAACTCTGCAGCTTGTGTCCTCACCTGCACCAACCTTGAAGGTAACCTCTGCAACCACATCACTGTCACCCTTGCCCGGCTCCATTGGCTCCCCATCCCCCAGAGGTTCGAATTCAAGATCCTCGTCCTTACCTTCAAGGCCATTCACAGCCTTGCCCCCCTCACCTCTCCGACCTGTTGTCCCCTTATGAAGCTCTCAGTCCCTCCTTCGTCTCCTTCAGGGCTGGTCTCAAGACCCTCCTCTTCGACCGTGCCTTCTGCTGCCCTCCCAACTCTCTCCCTCCCTTCCTAACTCTCTCCTGCCCTTCCCCACTGCCCCATTCCCTTCCTCAGATCCCTCCCTGACTGTTCAGCACCTTGGGACATCCTCCCGACGTGAAAGGCGCTCCATAAATGTAATTTTGTTGTTGTTGTAACGAGATCCTAACTATATTAACTAGGAATATTCCAGACTAGGAAACAGCAGTGCTAAATAGGCATTACTGTGCCTCAAAGTATTTAATTGTTTCATTATCTGGAATGATACATTTGTATTTACAAAGCTAATCCATTCAGTGTTTTTATACATTCTAACTTGGTTAGTTAAGTTTTTTTTTGATAATTCTGTGGTATGCAATTTTGTTTTAAGAGATTATATTTGTCGTTTCATTTGTTATATTATAAATTCTATCAAACAAGATAATTTTATCTAGCTAATTCTCCCTCAATGTCTATCGCACCAAAAAAACAGAAATGTCAAGAATGTCAGATGCAGTCTTAAAGAAATACAATACTATCACCTACCAGAGAGGGGCAATAATGAGCCAGAAGGGCAGCAAGCACCAAACTATCCAAGAGATCTGCGTCATAATTAATTATCCAGCGCATTGGTGGGATACCACCTATGTAAAAAGAAAAAATATATAGAAAGTCACAAGCACATGCCAGAAGCTGTTATTGAAACAAACTTATCAATGCATAGAATATTTGGGTCAAATGGTCTGTTTCCATGTAATACGACTCTAGGTAACTCTATGCAACACAATTCTTGTTTTTACTCCAATGGGAATTTTAAAGCCTGAGGAAATTCTCATTACATTAAGATTATTTGATCAATCAGGTCATAATCATTTGTTGTGTCACTGATTGCCCACAGATCTACTACAAAACAAACAAAATCTATTATGTGGCTTTTCGTACTATATAAAGAGCCAGATGTCCATGCAGTAGCAGGAAGTTATTTTGCGATGTATATTTGCCATGTATATCACATTTACTGTTTTATTGTATCTTATCACTTTGCAATATCTCATAGAAGTTTATGGCAATTACTGTCAAATTTGGTGATTGATTTTGAAGGCAAACTACGTACAACACATTTCATAGTAATAATCCTTGCATTTGATATCGTGCCTTATCATATCTTCAAGACATCTCAAAGCTTTACTAGCTCCTATTAATGACTGTTCTTCACTAATACAGTAAACTCTTGATAAGTCTTCACACAAGGGAAAAGAGATCAGTAACAAGTTATCGAAAGTGGGAAATTAGGTCCACCTGATCCACAAGGAAGAGCTGTGACTTTTGCAAGAACTCTGAGAGGTTGGGTAGGCATGATCAGGTGCATCACAGAAGCCTCTAATCTATTTGAGAGCTGCCCCAAGGTTTCTCATTCTATTCTGTTTCAGAGGCATCTCGTCTATCCCGTCATAGAATACAAGAGGAGGTGGGCGGGATGCGACCCAATAGACCAAAGGCTTCTGTTATGCATCAGGGCATCCTTGCTCAACCAATCACAGGATAGGGCACAAGGCTGCTACATTGCAAGACACCATCCTATAGAAGTTATCCAATCAATTTTAAATTATAAGTACTTACAAGAATTTCTAGAATGCAAAAGTTTCATGTTAAGATGAATGACAGGTAAAGCGGAATCCCTTTTAACATTCTGTATGGGAAGCAATCTGGATATTGACAACATATCGACTAAAGTGGTAATGACCAGATAAGCCACGACCAAGTTATACATAAGTTTAACATACAGATTCAACATTCAAGTATAAACTGCAGTAAAAATCCAGGTTCAGGAGCATTGATTTAGTTCCAAACCCAAAACAATCGCTTTTCAATGACAGAATAGAATCAATGCTATTAGATATAATATAAATCGTGCTGTACTACAACTGATTTCAATAAAAAGTTAATGAGAATTCTTTGCTGGTGGTTTTTAAATTTACACATTTTATGGATTAAAGATTCAATGGGGGAAAAATCAAGAAGAAAGAAGGGAAACAAGATGGGTAGTCTGAGTGTTTTCATAACCACCCAGGAGCTGGTTGAGATTGGCATAGCATTTGGCACACAGGATAATAATAATCCTTGCATTTGATATAGTGTTTTTCATGTCTTCTGGACGTCTCAAAGCGCATCACAGAATATACTGTAAAGTGAATTGACTGTATATTTATCAGCGAAACATGGCAGCACAGCAGTGTCTCACAAATAGTTGTGAAAAATTAGCAATTTTTTTTGAGGGATTATTATCTGGCATGCGGAGTAAGGAAACTTGTCCAAGGTTTCAGCCTGCTTGGAATCAAACCCAGGTCTCTCGCTTGTAAGGCGAATGCTCTGACCACTGAGCTACCAGGACTCGTGATGCAATTGGAAAGAAAACAGCTTAAGAAAACAATCATCTTTGCACAAACATAACACAACTTTAAACATTCAAGAATTGTAACATTTGTTGAATGATTGAAACATAGAAATTCAACAGTATATCATTAGTCTGCTAAAGTTTCACAAATGCTTGAGGTTCCTTTCTGCCTCAATAATAAAATTTTGAGCAATTATTTTTGATTTTGATAAACTAACCCACAAAAATTCTATTCACACTTAAACAAATTTTTACATCAAATTAGAATTAAAAATATAATAAAATAAAACAAACAAAATCCTTACCAAAATTGAGATTACTAAAGATAATATGAATAATAGAGACAGATATACAGTAGTTTGACTACCCAACTCTAACAGAGAATCCCTTAATGATACACCAGAGGCGGTAAATTTCTAGATTGTATACCAATTCTTGTACTTGATATTGTGCATTATCACATCATCAATACATCTCAAAGCGCTTCATGGAATATATTCTGAGGAGCTGAGGAAGTTAACTGAGGTACTGTATTTAAAATAATGAACTGGATTCACAAGCCAGATATCGAATGATTCATCTCTCTGGTCAAAGGATCCTAAACAATATCTTAATATTAGAGCTAAATAAATTAAATATAAATTAGAAAACATTTCATACACAAGATTATGAAATTGTGGATTGCACTACTCCAGAAGGTCACAGACAGTTTCTGCTCTAGCTCCAAGCAGCATCACATTTGGTGCCCTACATGGCTCTGTCCTTGGCCCTCTCATTTTCACCATCTATAGGCTCCATATGTATGCAGATGACACCCAATATCTCTCTGCCTCCCAGAACCACTGCTGTTCTGATAGACTGCCTGTCAGACATCAAGGCCTGGATGATAGCCACCTTTCTATGAATGTCAACATGACCGAGAACCTCATGATTGGCTCGCACTAGCCCCTCCACACCCCAGGCACTGGCAGCATCAACCTTCACGGATGCACACTCCACCTCATCATCAGGAACCGAGGTGTCTTGTTTGATCCTCAACTGTCTTTTCTCCCCCACATTCAAGCTGTAATCCGATCTGCCTTCCCTCATTGCCCGTCTCCACCACTATCTCCACATCCCCCGATCATCCGCACCAACATTGGCAGGCGAGTATTTAGCCACTCTGCCCCCAACCTCTGGAACTCCATCCCGCAGTCCCTCCGCCTTGCCCCCTCCCTGACCTCCTTCAAGACCCTCCTCAAAACTCTCCTCTTCGATGGTCCACCGGCAACTCCTAATCCCCCCCTTCCCTCCACCCCCCGTCCCCCCATCCCCAGCTCGGGTCTGACACAGTGACTGTCCAGCACCTTGGGATTTCCTCCTGACGTGAAAGCCACTATACAAGTGTAATTTTGTTGTTGCTGTTGTAGAGTGAGTGTGCATATCCACAATACATAAATTCCATACCTAACTAATGCAGAATTAGTCAAATATAATTAACACAGATTTTAAATTGCTACCTGTACAGTCTGGTTATTAATGACTTTTTCACAAATAATGGATTCATAAACTAAAATTCTAACATCCTCTTATGTATTTTTATAATCTTTCTACTCAAGCATACCAATACTTCAATATGTCAAAATGTCTTACATTTTGGAGCAATTTTCTCTTTTACCTTTTCGGCAGTCTTTCCATACATGATGTCTCATGTTTTCATAATGAACGTTGAGCCAAGTTAGAAGGAAGCGCTCAGGCATGGAATAAACATTGCTAGCAAGAGGGCTAGGATTAATTTTTGGAATATGCTTCATGTATTTTGTATTGTTAGCATCTTTGTTTATATCCTTTTGAGTTATTTTGGAAAGAACAAAAACCTGGGTAAACCAAGTAAATTAATTAACAATCAATTTTTCAGTAACAAAGAACAATAAATTCATATTCTACTCCAAATTCCAATTTAAACACAAAATACCTATAATATTCATATTATAGTACAATATTTCATAATGTTTATGCAGCAGGGGTCTAATTTAATACACATAAGTCCACTGGACTAATCCTTATGCAATCATTTTAACTGCATAGAAAATAAAAGAGGTAAGTGTAGCTGAGTGGAGAAGTAGTTTTGCAGGTAATCTTTTCGCCTCACTAGTTTTGAAACCAACTAAGGTTAATCAAAAATTTTGGCTCTTTCTGGTCAGTATCAATTCACTTTCTAGAGGTTGCAGATCAAAACTGCCGACAATTCAACAACATTAACTAGGATTTATGGAAAATACTTAATGTAGAATAATGTCTCAGAACACAATATAAACTGTGCTGGTCACCCAGCAGAGGTTGTGGTACGGGGTAAGAAGGGAAACGCAGTGGATACATAGGAGAGGTAGGAATTTAGGAAGCTTTCGAACCATGAGAAGCAGTGAAACGGATAGGGCTAATGGAGGAGGTTCCAGAGGGTGGGTATCATGGTGGCTGAAGGCTTTGGTACAGCAAAGGCTGCAGCGGATGCAACAGACCCAAGTTTGCCTAGTTGGGGGTTGGGATGAGCAGACAATTGAGGCTGTAGAAAATCTCAGAGGTAAAGAGGTACAAGAGAGTGAACAGATGTATAGATCAATGTGAAGATCTTAAAGTCAATCCGTTAGGCCAGACTGCTGCAGATGGTTACATTTAGCAAACAAAATACCACAGATGCCTAATAACATCCCTACTGCTTGTTGTCTGGATCCATTGGAGAGTGAGACTGTTAGGATGGCGGGATGGGCTCTTATATATAACAATTAAAAATTCTGAACATATTTTACCTTGTAAATTTGTAGCAACACATCAGTCCATGCACGTTTGCTTGCAGACTCAAATGAATCATGATCCAGGTCAGGAATTTCAGATTTTTCAGATTTCTGTAAGACAACAAGAGGTAGGGATGTTATTAGGCATCCGTGGTATTTTGTTTGCTAAATGTAACCATCTGCAACAGTCATGGCCAAATGGATTGACTTTAAGATCTTCACTTTGATCTATCAGGCATTCACCATCATTTTGTAACCATCTAAAACAAATTGATGGCCAGAGACCCACATGTTACTACCTTTTTAGTATGATTAATGAATCTTAAATGCACAGAAATTTCAAAGCTTCCCTGTGAAACATAATTTTTTTTCTCCATAAGTGAGTCACATTTAGCTTCATGAATGGAACGAAAAGCCCTCCACAGCCTCGCCTAACCCTACCTCTGCGAACTCCTAATCCCTTACCAACCTGCACCCTCCGCTCAGCAGGCTCCGGCCAGCTCCATGTTCCACAACCCACCCGTCCACCATTGGCAGGCGAGCCTTCAGCCACTCTGCCCATAACCTCTGGAATTCCATCGCACATTCCCTCTGCCTCGCCAACTCCCTAGCCTCCTACAAGTCTAACCTCAACACCCTCCTCTTCAACAGTCTCATCAGGAACCTCAAATCCCCTCCTTTCCCTCCACCCTCCCTGATCCTGACCCCAGCTCACGTCTGAAACACTGACTGTCCTGCGCCTTGGGACGTCCTCCCGACGTGAAAGGAGCAATACAAATGTAATTTTGTTGTTGTGAAACTATTTTTTGCAAAGGTATATTAATTAAAGTCAGATACAAAATACATTGCAGTATAAATTTATCTATAGGAATAATTAGTTACACAGAGGAAAACAAGCCAAGTTGATTTCCTAATTGTAGTTTCTTTTTATTAATAATAATCCTTACATTTAATACAGTGCCTTTCATGTCAGTATAGTGCTCAACATAATAGAATGTCTCTGTGTTTTGTGGTCAATAATAAGTACTATGCTTAATATCATCAGCCTGCCTCCACTGGGATTTAGAAGTTCTAAAAAAAACTATGGCAAATACTGCTAAGTTGTCAATATAGTTGATATAAATAATAATAATAATCCTTGCATTTGGTATAGAGTAACTTACCTGCAACTGAGTCCATTCTGTGTACTCTTCAGGGTCAAACAATAACTCAGGTCTTACATGTGCGAGAGAAGCACCTTGTCCTCTGCAAAATAATAAATGAACACTAAAGTTATTCGGTATTCATTTTTCCTTACCTTATGGACAAGAGACTAAAATGAATTTTGATATGATAAATGTGTTTGATTTTATGTAAATCTTTATCTACCATCCTCCAAGAGGGGGAGGATGGGGGAAGGCAATTGGGATCTTCTCAGGTCTCATCTGCCTCTAAAACAACATGATTGGCAATGGAATATCAAAATTGAGCCGATCCACTGTTGCCTTGTACTGTAGTCGAGTTCCTGAGCCAGGCAGTAGTAATACTAATAATAATCCTTGCATTTCATACAGAGCTTTTCATTGATTGAATGTAGAAAGTCTAGGCTCGTTTAATTTGTCATGTGTTCCTTATTCCAGCATACAATGCATAGAAATGCAATTGTGATACAGCAGCTAAGATCATTCATGAATGCATTGTTTCACCATAAAATAGAAATTTACAGCGCAACTCACTCAATCCAACGAATTCATTCGGCCCTATCTGCACTGGCTCTCAGAGCAAGCTGAGCTTTCAATTGCATTGCCCTGCTCTATCCCCTAATTCTCAAACCTCTCATTTTTATTCACCTTTCCAAATTGTAAGAATGAGTATTTATATAGATATAAATTATATAATACTTGTACTTAATAATAATTCTTGCATTTGGTAGAGCTCTTTTCACGTCTTCTAGACGTCTCAAAGCGCTTCACAGAATATACTGAAACATGAATTGACTGTATATTTGTGGGCGAAAAGCGGCAGCCAATTGCACACAGCAGTGTCCCACAAACAGTTGTGAATTGAAATGACCAATTTTATTATTGTGTTTTTTTGGAGGGATTATTATTAGGTGTGTGAAATAAGGAAACTTGCCATGAATGAATGCTGAGCATCACGGTATACTTTATGTAACAGGTTTGCTGAAAGCAACTGCAGAATTCCCAATGCAAAATGATGAATTGATTCAAAAAGGCATGAATTTATTAATGAGCAGCATTCAAAAGAACCTCAACACCCAGAGTCAAAAGCTTCTTTCAATTGATTCAATGCTAAATTCCCCTGGTGAAACCTCAACATTTAACATCACACACCCAGAGCAGGGACTGAATCCAGTCAGTCTCCAGCGAGTTGCTAAAATCACCCAATCTATGTTCCAAGATTTAAACATGAAACAAGCAGCAACTTCTATAAATAATTTTAAAACATAAGACATAGCAGGCGAACCCCTCAGTGATCAGAGGCTTGTTGAACATACACATACGCGTTCTGATTCAGTCAGTTTCATTTTGGGATCAGATTAGAGAGTTTTACTCACCGAAGCCGTGAGCCCATTTAGCAACACCCCAGATTTCAAATGCACCATACAAAATCAATTGCAAAATTCTACCCACTTTCTATGTACTGCCTGTGTGGTTCAGAAAAAGCCGTATTCAAAAGCTATGTGGAACAAACAGGAGATGGAACTAATGATCAATGATGCACTTAAACAGCGATTAAGACACATACGGTTTGCATATTAATGTAACGTGTTTATAGTGCAAACACGGGGAATTTTAGAACGACGTTAACAAATTATATTTGTACAGTATCTTTCACATTGGGAGGACGCACCAAGGAAATCTTCATTTTGCTTAGGTTAGTGAAGGGAAGGAAATATAAATGAAAGTGGTTTGGATATCAAAATACATCTGTTGATATCTATATGTTGGAGATGAGAGTCTTAACATTACAGATCAGAGACTAATGATGATCAGATAATAATAATCCTTGTATTTGATATTGCGCTATATCATGTCTTTGAGATGTCTCAATGCGCATCACATGATATACCGTTAATACCGAACTGATTGAGTATTTTGTGGGCAAAAAGTGGCAGCCCAATTGTGCACAGCAGCGTCCCCACAAACAGTCATGGATTGAAGTGACCCAATTTTTATTATTGTTATTATTATTATTTTCTTAACGTACATCAGACTTATTCCATCAACTTCAGAGAGGGACAGGAAAGACAAGATGACTGCAGCAGAATTTCAAATTACTGATTTTCTGTTTTTTAAATTCCTGTAACATATTTTTTACACCTAAACACTGTATATATTAAAATCTATATACTGTATATATAATCTTTTTTTTACAGTACTCTAAGACATAACTGATTTACCAGCCTGGCTTATCAGCAGAATTTGGAAGGGCAGATTTACTTTCCCAAACTCAGCTTTGCCTACTATGATCACATTCTGCACTTCATACCCAAGTTGTATCAAACCAGCAAAAGTAAAATGAAGTTACTTACTCTAAAAAGGTTAATAATGTAGAATGCAGCCAATGTAACTGCTTTAGATACTGCACTGGGTCCCCAGGCAACTGATGCTTTGAAACTCTTGGAAATGTCTGGCCACTTAAATAACTCAGAGCATCATAAATGGTGGTTCTTTCTGCGCCAAGCTCCCTGCTGAATTTAGAAGAAATTTGCATTTAGATATCTGGTTAAAATGGGCTTTGTTTCTTTCACTCAAACAATTCTTTTTACATTTTTAGTCTTTTCCATAAAGACATTTTATTGTAGATTTACAACATATTTAAAATATCACAGAGGCCTTGAAGTTATGAAACTTGCTTCACAGAAACCATCACTCCTCTTAGTGTTGTCCAATTGTCCGTATATTCACAACATAGAGGGGAAAGAAGAATGGAGATAGCTGCAGGATATCAAATATATCGGAAAATTCAAGTGAGATCAGGTTGTTCAATGGATTGTAGGGTCCGTCGATATGGAAATTTTCCGATTTAGATATATCGATGGGCTCATATCGAGATATACCGATATATCGATATTTTCGGGTTTTTCGTACTGCGCATGCACGCGCATTCGGAGGTGCGCGCGCATTCAGGGGTGCGCGCATATTCGGAGGTGCTATCTATCTATCTATCATCACATCCCCCCGTCTCCCCCCCTCTGTCTCTCCCCCTCTGTCTCTCCCACCCTGTCTCTCCCCCCGTCTCTCCCCCCTCCTCCCCGTTTCTCTCTCCCCCCGCCGTCTCTCCCCGCTCCGCCGTCTCTCCCCCCCTCCCCCCGTCTCTCCCCCCCACCGCCGTCTCTCCCTCCCGCCGCCGTCTCCCCCCACCGCCGTCTCTCCCTCCCACCGCCGTCTCTCCCCCCTCCCCCCCATCTCTCCCCCCCCCGTCTCTCCCCCACCTCTCCCCGTCTCTCTCCACCCCCCACCCGTCTCTCTCCACCCCCCCCCCTCCGTCTCTCCCCCCTTACCCCTTGCATACCTGTATATTGTATTCGAGGACTATGAATACAATATGGCAGCTTGCACCTTGGTCTGTGCATTGTGTATAGAGATGGGCATTCTGGGTCTTGTAGTTCAGTGCATGCGCATTCCGATTTGTTTCGATATATCGACTTTTTTTTTTTAAAATGCCTATATCGGCGTATCGATATGAAAATTATATCGGATGTAACCAATATATCGATATATCGCCGGACCCTAATGGATTGTTAGCCCAGTCACTCTTCCTTAATGTTTCAATACAAAAGTTGAGTCGAAAAACACAAGGAACACAGAATTTTTAAATCCTTTTTTTAAAATTGAGGAATGAAGCCAGAATTATATAAATCATGTTAATTATAATCATCATAATTCTTTAAAATTATTATGCTGCATTTACCTTCTCAGTGAAGCTGGAATTGAAATGGAATGCATTCCTTTATGCCAACCATAAATGCTGAACCATTTCTGTACAGCATTTACAACCTTGTCACAAAAAGATGCTTCTTCATTTGCATCAATGAACATAAGCGCTCCCATTTTTTTATTGTGCTCTAAAGTCTGTGACTTATAGTCAGTTGTGTCAAAGTCACTATTCACTTCTATTTCCCTACTTTCACTCTCAGACCATTCTGCAATAAAAAAGACAAGCACTTTAATGTAATTACAACAAGCAAATCTGAGGTAATGTTTATGAAACAACAACAACTTGCATTTAAATAGCGTCCTCCCTACCGGGCGGGATCTCAGAGTGTTCCAAAACCTTTTGTAGTAATAACTTGAACTACAGGGTGACCAAAATGTCATGATAACTGTCCTATTATCTAAAAATATATATAATTTCTTTATGAGACATTGTAATGGTATCATGACTTGTTGGTCACCATGTATAATTGATGTTTGACTGATATTCATGAAACACTAAATTTGAATGTGCAAAACATTTATTTAAATTGTTTATCCCAAATAGATAACTTTCAATTTGTACCAAAATACACTAATTGCTTTCTTAATAGACTAGCACTGTTTACAACAATTTTCATTGCACACCCTCCCGACTTGAAAGATGAGGATTATTATTAATATCATCAAGTTGTTTGTTTAAATTCCATGCCAGAGTTGAGTTCATAGTTAGGCTAACATTACAATGTGGTACAATCAAAGTGCTGAATTGGTGGAGCTTCTGAAGTTCTGTCTGTCTCTTTACAAGTAATATCAGTGTGTTGGTGCAGAATGAAAAATACCTGAAAGCGACTCTTCATTTAAGGATGTCAAATATGTTACTGAGGAATACGAACTAGTGTGTGAGGAATTTTCTGTGACACCATAGTTTTGAAGAGTAATTTTTCCATTGCTTCTTCCATCAATAATATCTAAAAATAATACAAAGCATTACTAACAAAAACCTGAGCCAACTGAAAAGTGCTGCTGCATTTTTTCCACATTTTCCACAACAACATCCCCTGTCCACTGCAAACCAGCCATAAATGTAGTTTCTGGTCCGCGAGCCGCTCACGCTGTTTATCTAATGTCACTGTGGGGGTAGCAGCTCCAGACAAAGGAGCCAGACTCGGAGGCCTCGGTGTTGTGATTGTCATTGTGTGTCTCTATGTGAGTGTGTTTATGTCTCAGGAGGAGGGGGAAGGTGACGATAAGCTGGTCGAAGGTAAAGGTCTTCAGGCGCGATCTGAAGATAGGTAAGGAGGGGGCGAAGCAAAGTGGTTGAGGGAGGAAGTTCCAAAGTCTTGGGGCACAGTGGCTGAGATTACATCCATTGATGGTGGAGCGGAGGATTCGAGGGACAAGGAGGAGGCTGAACTCAGTATAGCGGAGGCGAGTCTTCTATATACATATGTGTGTTTATGATTGTCTCTGTGTGAATGTATGTCTCTATGTGTCTTTGTGTGTGACTCTCTCAGAATGGGTCTGAGTGTGTGTCTCTTTCTGTGTATGTGTGTGTCTCTCTGTGTCTGCAAATGTGTGTGTCTCTCTTTGTGTCTGTGACTGAGTATAACTCTCTCTCTGTGTTTATGAGTGTGTGTGTCTCTTTTTTTCCCCCGAGTGTGTCTCTTTCTGGGTATGTGAGTGTGTCTTTCTCTGTGTCTCTGAGTGTGTGTTTGTCTCTCTGTGAGTGTGTATGTGTGTCTTACTGTGCGTCCGTGAGTTTGTGTGTTTCTGTGTCTGTGAGTATGTGTGTCTCTCTCTCCGGGTGTCTGTGTCTTTTGTGCAGTGCTAGTCCTGAGAAGCATGAGGTGTTCAACTCCAGTAGCCTTGTTGATGTCCAGTCGCCTCTCACAAAAAATGGCCACTCAGTTTTTGTTTAAAAAGCAATTAATTTGTTTTGCAAAAATCTAATATTTATTAATAGCTTATGTTTAGTTTTTAACAATAAAGTGAAAAATTGTAGCAGTGAAATGCATCTCAATAACACCAATCAATCCCTGCAAAATTTAACAAAGCCCTCCGCAATGTCCCACAAGATTTGTAAAGTGCCCCCTAATTGTTTGCAAAAATGTCCGCACTTTTCTATTAGACCAAACAATAATCTATTCAACATCTATATACAGATATTGTAACATTACTAAATCTTAAGATTCAATAAATGTTTTCAAATAACAGGTGGGAAAGTTAGCATACTTAGCAGAAATCTAGATGGAATTTCTATTGCTAAATATAGTATTTTGCCTCAGTTGTTACAAAAGGGTGAGATAGTGGGTAGAGCAATTAAAATGAATAACTATAGAAAACACAACTCAAATTAGAAGTCACCAGGCCATAATAACAATGCATCCTAGAATACTGAGAAAGTCAGAGAGGAAAGGGAAGGGATTCTAACCAGAGCTTTTCCATATTAAACAGAAAAATATGGCAGGATGGATAGAATGCTTTGTGTCCACAACTGATTTTGTTTGATTTTCATTTGGAAGAGAGCTAATTTCATGAGTTAAAAAGGAACCTAGCCAAGGTGGACTGGAAAGAAAGATTGGCAAGTAAAACAACGAAAGAGCAACAACAACAACAAATTACATTTATAGAGCGCCTTTCACGTCGGGAGGACGTCCCAAGGCGCTGCACAGGAGGCGTGTGACCCAAGCTGAGAGGGGAGTGCTTGGGAAAGGGTGAGACACGAAGGGGAGGTCGAAAAATTCAGGGTGGAACAAAAGGCACGGTCGAAGAGGAAAGTCTTCAAACCGGCCTTGAAAGAGGAAAGGGAAGAAACGAGACGGAGGGATTGAGGGATGGCATTCCATAGGGTGGGAGCGGAGAAACTGAAGGCCCGGCCTCCGATGGTGGGGCAATGATAGCAATGCAAAGTCTTCAGGGAGGAGATAGTTTGGGGACAGAACAAATACATTCCACACAGGGAAAAAGTAGGGCATCCAAACCTCATTGGATGTCTAAGGAAATTGAGACTAAATTAAAACAGAAAAAGGAGGCTTATGATAAATGTCAGGCCTAAAATTCAAAAGACAACCAAACAGAATATAGGAAGTATAGAGGAGAACTGAAAATGGAAACAAGAGGGGCAAGAGATAATATGAGAAAAGATTAGCGAGTAATATTAAAGGGAACCCTATGGTATTTTACAAGTATATCAAGTGGAAAATTCTATGATTCTATGATTTTAATTTTTTTTGATAGTCATTGCCATTCTTCAATATGCATATGTTGATTTCTATCAATGTTATAAAACTGTAATTTTTTTAAATGGTGCAAGATATGGGCAAAGAAAGGAGAAAAATATCATTAGTTATGACCCCTGACTACAATTAACTAATCTTTCCTGAAATATGTGTGGATATTAGGTAAAAATAGGATCAAGCTTGGGTGATATGTCCTCTATGTTCAAATACAAGAGGGCACTCGTGAAACTATGCCACAGTACAATGTTCTCACAAAAGTAGGAGTGAAAAGGAATAGGGAATTCTTCTTATGAAATATATTTACACTCATATACAGTGCCAAAACAAGAGGAATCACACGTGGCAGGCATCCTTTTGAAACACAGAATATTATGACATCTTGAAAAATATATAGTCAGGGGGCTTTTTCCCTCAGCAAAAATTAAATTCCTATTCATATGAAAGCCTACTTACCAGTTTTGATAATGATATTTTGGTCTTTGTGGTTTAAAGCAAGATGTGAATACAAAGTCAACAGACAATTATCTGCAATTGCAGAAACTGGCAGCTTGAACCTGCATAGGATGAATGGTAACATTATATGACATGAACAAATATGCTTCTCTTGACAATAAATTGGACTTAAGGTTAAGACCCCAGCCCAGAATAATAAAATAGGATATTGCCAAACTATGAAATAAATATTTTGTTGGTTTTAACACTGGAGAGGGAGCATTATGGAATCAGAGGATGAAGGGGAGAGAGTTGTTGAAATTAATATAAACAGGACAATTATAAAGGGTAAACATTGGAATGTGAACACAAAACAGTCACAGAACACAGACTCCAGCCCCGACAGTTTCCATACTCATGGTCATAACAAAGTAGGTCAGGAAATTAGAAATGTATTTGTTCAAACCTACCAAAGTTCTCTGATGTTAGATAAAATACCAGAAGATTGCAAGACTGCATAATAATAATAAGCCTTCCATTCGATATAGCGCTTTTCACGTCTTCTGGATGTCTCAAAGCACTCCAAAGTGCTTCACAGAATATACTGTAAAGTCAGTATGTGGGCGAAACATGGCAGCCAATTTAGAAAATAATAGTATTCTTTAAAAAGAAGGGACAAAGTAAATTTTAACATCAGAGATCGACTCTAAGAGTTTGAGAAACTGCATAGTGGAGTGGTGGGGAGGTGGGATGTGGTGGGGGGGAGGTCCCAGAGGGCTCCTGTTCAAAATAGTATAATCGAACTACTGTATGAACACCAACAAAATTTATATAGCTTCTTTCATGTCAGGAGGACGTCCCAAGGAGCTGGACAGTCAATGTTTCAGACTGGAGTTGGTGTCAGCAACGGGGAGGGTGGACCGAAAGGAGGGGATTTGGGGTGACCGACGGGACTGACGCAGAGGAGGGTCTTGAAGCAGGATTTGAAAGAGGACATATGACAACAAATTAAGATAAAGACAAAGGAAAGACTATTTATTTTGTAAGTAGATCATTTATCTACTTATTATCCAGGCAGGTGCAAAACCATGGGCAAGTTTCCTTACACCACACTCCTAATAATAATCCCTGAAGAAAAAAATAATAAATTGGTAATTTCAATCCATGACTGTTTGTGGGGCACTGCTGTGCGCAATTGGCTGCCGCATTTCACCCACAAACATATTCAATTCACTTTACAGTATATTCTGCGAAGTGCTTTGAGACATCTAGAAGACATGAAAAGCCCTATACCAAATGCAAGGATTATCATTACTTGATTAACTGCATTAAAATCTAGCAACTGTTTCACAAACAAATAATTTTAACATTATATGCACATTTTTTAAATAAGAAAAAGACTAGTGATCCAAGTGTCCATGTACAGCACATGTAATAATAATCTCTCCAACACAATGATAAAATTGGTCATTTCAATCCCAAACTGTTTGTTGGACACTGTTGTGCACAATGGCTGCCGGTTTCACCCACAAATATATAGTCAATTCACTTTACAATATATTCTGTGAAGCGCTTTGAGAAGTCAATAAGATGTGAAAAGCACTATATCGAATGCAAGGATTATTATTATTCATGTTTCTTACCTATTATTTTTCTGATCAATGAAAATGACATCCATACGCAATGAGATTGGTTTGAATGAAGAGAAGGTAACAATGCAAGTTATGTTTTTATCCTTCTCACACAATACCGTAAGGCCATCTGGGAACTCGAATGACAAAAGCTTAACTCCCATCTCATTCCCCAATTCAATGACTGGGATTTCGACTTCAAGGGTGCATTCCCTGGAATCAAATCAAAATATTTTTTTCTCCCAAATCAATGCATGAAATAATTTAACTGCCTAATTTGTAGCAAAGTAGGATCAGAATGATCAATATTTATGTCACAATATCATCTCCTGAATTTATAAATCTTATATTTAATTATAAGTGGAAGGCATAGAAGATTAAAAATATTCAATCCCATCACAATATGGCATGGAATACTGCTGGCTAAACAGCAATATAGCAGCTGTTTAGTTGAGTCAAAATCACTTTCTTATGCATTAGAGGATTAGAGGGTACTCTCTGTGGCCATCTCTGTAGACCAGTTCCCGAGCCAGGCGATGCCACCGAACTACAAGCCACTGCTGATGACAGCACAGTCAGACTGGCACAATGGCAGGGCAATACTTGGAAGGCAGACCAGTCATTGGGAATCTCTTCAGACTCAGCTCTCATTAACCCTGCAAGCCAAAGCCCTAAAATGTAGTAGATTGGTCCTAGCCTGACAAGCAGCGAAAAAGCTTGCCAGACAGTGCAAGACCATGCAATGGCAAATTCTGTGTTTTTTAGCTGCTCGGACATCAGCAATACCCCCAATGCACACAATGGGGTCCCCAAACCTTGGCTCTTGCCAATCTGTGCCTAATACTTTCCAGAATTAGATAAGCAGCATGTGCTCCTCCAAGGAGAGAGTGCTCACTCTATTCCAATAAATATCTCTGGAATTTCAATGTATAGATGGGAAGCATGGAACTCTTAAGCAGAGTAATGGGTTTCTGCATGTGTCAGACAAAAAAAAGAAAAACAGAGAGAGGCTGACCATAAAAAAAAGAAAAATAGGGAGAGGTAAGAAGAGAGACAATGTCATGGAGCAAGAGACAGGGAGAGTAGCACCAAGGGAGAGTGAACAGCATAAAGAGACAATGATAGATAAAGTGGTGCAGTGTGAAAAAGAGAGAAAAAGAGAGAGGACCCAGAGAGATAAACCGAGAAAGAGAATGACACAAAAAGTGGCACAGAGAGAGTGTCACAAAGAAAGAGAGTTACACAGAGAGACAGTTGCAGAGAGAAAAAGAGAGCAGTTTTTGTAGTCCAGTTCCTAAACCAGTTGGGTTCATGGTTGAAAAGATTAAACTGATCTTGTCCGATTTTTCCATTCTTCATTGAAAATTGTACTTGTAATATTTATAAATTAACTAAAAAATCAATTAGATTCCATATTTAACATATGTTAGATCATTAAATCAAAATTGTGCAATAGATTACACTAATGAGCTTCTCTTGATGTTTACAAACTTCAGAATTATAATGTATTGATATTTGCACATAGGTACATTGTGTAACTAGGAGTAATATCAAAGTCCAAACCTTTCGTAGTGGAGGGGAGTAATTCGGACCATTGCTTTAATTTCCACGTTTAGAGGAACTGGATTCAACACCAAAAAAGGAGGATTGAAGCTCAGCTTTGGGCTATATACAGTGCCCAATACAGTAATTGTTCTGAAAGGATAGCTTCTCTCTTCATTGATAAACATAGGTACGTTACTTATATATTTGCCAGGACACCCTGAAAAATATGTCAGGACAAGAATCACCTTTAAACATAATACAATTCATGGGGAGATTCTAAACTGTAAACAAGCAAATGAAGTTATCATATCCAAGAAAGGTTTTACAGAACCATTTGCCTGACCTCAAATAAAGCCATGGAATCAATCATTAGAAGGAAAATGAACATTATTGATAGGAAAATAACTAAATAAATGATAGCTTAAACTGTTCCTGAAATGGATAGATTTTGCCCACTAACCTCATAGACTTTTGAAAAATTTACAACCTACATTTGCAGTATCAAGCCATATCAACAATATACAAAGTAGATTAGATAAAGTACCAGGAAGTGAATGGATTTGTAGGTGAGTGTTAGGACCTTGAAATTGATCCCTGGACCCGACTTGCCAGTGGAGACTGGCAAGCACCAGGATGAAGAATGTACAACGTTTTATGTGGGTGAGAATTAGCAAGACATTTGGGATAAATTGCAGCTTCTGAATTGTGGAGCGAGACAGACCAGCAAAGGAGTATGTTGAAAAAAGCATGATGTAAAGTTGGTATGAGTGAGTATTTCAGCAGCATTGGGGGTGAGATAGGGGCAACAACAACAACAACAACAAATTACACTTATAGAGGCCTTTCACGTCGGGAGGACGTCCCAAGGCGCTGCACAGGAGGCGTGTGACCCGAGCTGAGAGGGGAGTGTTTGGGAAGGGGTGAAACACGAAGGGGAAGTCGAAAAATTCAGGGTGGAACAAAAGGCACGGTCGCAGAGGAAAGTCTTCAAACCGGCCTTGAAAGAGGAAAGGGCAGAGGTGGGTAAAAAACTGATACCAAGGGTTAGATGTGGATATCGATTCGCAACTTGTTCCAGGAAAGGAAGAGTCAACCTTTATAGATCAGCATATGAATCAATCATTAATATATAGTTAAGACGGTTATTAAATGTACAGTACAGGTATTTCAAAAACCTACTTGGGCAGAAGCAAATAGTGATGCAATGTCCTTGGCCCGGTTGAAGACTCCCATTGTGCTGATGGAATCTGAAAATACCTTCTTCAAGGGCCTCATCATTTTGACTGTCTAAATCTAATTTCCACTGGACAATTTTGTCAGATGTGTTTTTTACTGTAATTTTCTAAGCAATTCAAAAACCAAACAAAATAAACACAATAGTTAACTCAGAATTTACAGATTATTTTGTAAATAAATACAGCTTTGGGATTAATAATTGTAAGAAAATTAACATATAACATGACAAACATGCTTCACAAAACACAAAATACTGTACTCAAATGCTGGAAATCTGAAACAAAAACAGAAATCACTGGGAACATTCAGCACGTCAGGCAGCATCTATAGAGAAAGGAAAGCAAGTCAACATTTCAGGTCCACGACTCTTCATCAGAACTCACGAAGGGTCATGGACCATTCTAATGAAGGCTTGTGGACCCGAAATGTTGACTCTCTTTCCTTTCTCCATAGATGCTGACTGACCTGATGAATGTTCTTGGCGATTTCTGTTTTTGTTTTAAACATGCTTCGCAATATGGTTAATTTACAAGCTTAAAAGTTTAAATGTAGTGGATAACAAAACAAAATATTAACTTGGCTGAAACTCATTTGATTCTTCAAACTGATTTTTCTATAAGATTTAAAAGGTAAGCCATTATAAATAAATCTGTCACTTTATCAAGAAGGATATTCATTATACTGTACCTGTAAAAATGTCTCTGCTCCCAAAACACCAAAGTCATTGTATCCAGGAAGGTAAGAGAATTCCACCTTGGAACTTGACATTTCCAGTGGTGACCTAAGTGCTGAAAAGTAACTTCAATTACAACAACAACAACAAAATTATAGTATTGTATAGTGCCCTTTCACATCAGGAGAACGAACGTATGTACAGGTAGACCCCGTTTAAAGTTGTCTCGGTTAGCATTTTTTTGTTTATTACGTTGCTGATACATCAGGTACATATATTCATTTAGCGTTGTGACTTTCGCTATTACGTTGTTCGCCGGTGGGTGGAAAGGGGGCACAACAGTGCTAGGACTTGGGAGTGAGCCAGGCCGGCAGCAAGAGAGACAGCCAGCCGGCGGTGAATGAAACCGGCAACAAATAAGTGAGACCGGCAGCGAGTGAGTGAGCCGGGCAGGCAGTCGGGGAACAAGTGAGTGAACCAGGCAGGCAGTTAGGGTGAAAGTATAATGTTTTTTTTTAAAGAACATTTTGATGAAAAATATCCAAAGGAACCTAACTCCAGTTTTTACATTCATCGAATGGGAAAAATATATTCGCTTAATGTCATTTCGCTTAAAGTCATACTCTGCAAGAACCAAACTACGATGTTAAGCGGGGTCTACCTCTACTGTTCTGTATACATTACCAAATTTGCTGTTGAAAAATATAAACTTGTGTAACATTGTTTCACAAATGTAACTTTGCAGATCGTAACACATTCTATTTCGACCAACCAATGTGCCTCTCACAATTGGTCAAATTTCTGAATCTTAATTAAGTGAAAATGATTGTCATCCAAAATATATTCCATTGCTTATTTAATGGATTGGATTAAACAGTGTTTGGAAATATCTTTCTACTTCTCAACAATTGTAGCAAAAAATACAGATTAAGTAATGCTGGAAGTTGTTATCGTATGAAGCAATATCAAGAGGCCTCAACGTTAGATCCAAAAAGCTCATATCGATATATACCGATATATCGATATCTCCAGATATTTTTGTACTGCGCATGCGCGCGCATTCGGGGTGCGCACGCATTCCGGTGTACGCGCGCATTCCGATATGCATGCACATTCCGTGCTCTAGGCCCAGGAGGTTTGCAATGCCGGCGACAAAGTTGAAAAAGTTCGCATTATACCGATATAATCGATATATCGATACATTGCCGGACACGATATACCGATATTTGCGATATATTGATTTTTTTTATATTGAATTTTTTGATATATCGATATATTTGAATTTCCAATATCGGCATATCGATATGAAAAATTATACCGATATAACCGATATATCGCCGGACACTAGGTCCCACCCACTTTCTTACTAGACCACCATGCTGTAAGGCATTGCAGCATTGTTGCATGGAATACCTATCTAACTCAATAATATCAGCATAACTCAGTAATTAACCAAATAATATTGTGCAATGACTCACATGAGAGGACACTAAAAAATTCCTGACTTTTTATAATAATATAATAATAATCCTTACATTTATATTGCGCTTTCCACAGCTTACCGATGTCTCAAAGAGTTTCACAGAATACAACAACGTCCCAAGGTAGGGACCAGAGCAGTCAAATCAATCAATCAAAACTTACATTTATATAGCGCCTTTCACGTCGAGAGGACGTCCCAAGGCACTGTACAGTCAGGTAGGGACAAGAGCAGGGGAGGAAGGGGAGGGGTAGGATGAAGGAGAGGAGAATTGACTGTATATTTGTCGGCGAAATGCAGCAACCAAATTGCGCACAGCAGTGTCCCACAAGGAGTCATGGAAATGTTTTATGTATTAATCTCCATATGCAAAGTGCTAGGTGCAACCCAGGTACCTCCAACAAGGCAGCATTCCCCTTGCATCACACTGTGATGCTTTAAATCTAATTATAAAATTATAAATTCAAATCCCACCATAGAGTCTGAAGAAACACTTTATGATCCAGAAGCAAGAAAGCTTATGAGAAGGATGAAAGAGGATCTATAATATTGTAATAATAATATTGTCCTCTTGATGAAAGGCGATATATAAAATGCGAAGATTATTATTATCAGCTGCAGATGAATTGTTTGCCAAAACTCAAACAGTAATCCAGCATATTTCATGTCTTCCAGAGAAAAGGAGAGAAAAGTGGCACAAAAAATCTTCGTTGTTAAAGACATTTTACTATTTTTTGGTTTTACAAAATAATATTTTACGGTATCACTAAAACACTCAGCATTTACTCTAGGTTTTCAACCTACCTATGGCTTGTACTTTCCGAAAAGGATTAGGCTGATTCAATATCCGTAGCCGAGGACAAAGTAGAAAATTGTCATCATGTGGTTTGCATGGTGTAAAGCTCAGAGGAGGTAAATGTGAAGGAGAGTTGTTGATGATAGTTGGCAGATTAAAATTATAGGACGCCAACTAAAAGCAAACAGTATAGGTTTAATTGCCAAATATAACAAATAAATATTTCTAAATAGTTTACTTATTTAAGGAAAACTTTAGCTGAATTATGATTGTATTGAGTTGAATATTATTTACCTCTCAACATTCTCCAAACAAAGTGAAACATGAGAACAAATTAGATTACTTCATCCACTGTCCAACAATATACTTATAGTGGTCAAAGAATTTTGAAATAAAAATAATCTATGGATGCCAACATGGAGGACGAACTCCGTAATAGATGAAAATCATTGCTCTTATCTAAAACATTTATATGCAAACAAAGTGAGGTAGGATTTCTCCAGAGCTAAATTAAGTACGCACAATGTATAGAAAGTTAGGGCATAGTTTAAAAAGTAGAGGCATAAATATTGTGTTGGCTGAATGATAGAAAAACAGGGGCAAATCTATATATTTCTCCAATTTATGCAGTTAATGGCTTATCCCAGGAATCTGAGCCGGGTACTCTTTCTGTTCTTCTTTTATGTTAATAAATTGGAAATAGGGGGAAATTTTTTTTAAATTTCCTATTTAACCCCAACAACATATGAGAGAGTGTAGGAAATTGGGAAGAATGTAAGAAACAGGAAGAACTCAGCTCAATTGGTATGATGCATCTGTGTCAAGGGTGTAAGTTCAAATCTTGTAAATAAAAACATAAGAAACACTAGTAGAAATGCTAGATCCACCTAGTTCACTTTCCAACTTACATGTGGTCTCATGCGCATGTCCCGAACTACCTATGTACTGCATCCCATAATATACAGTATTAGGACTTTCACTGGGCTAACACTTAGGAGTTTTACCATTACCATAGCCAATGTTTCCTCATACAGTATAAAGAATTGGTCATAGTCTTTTTTGTACAAATTGTCTTTTATGTTTGCCTACAAATGCATCGCCACTACACTTAACAGAAAAGTTCTGTGAGGTGTTTTGACATGATAAGGAATTATACTAAATGTAAGGATTATACCAATTTAGCAGGAGTCAAGTTGCACAAGTAGTTTAACCACACGTGGTTGTCAGGAAAAAACAGGAGTGAATGTAGTGGGGATGAAGGGAAGATGGAATAGGGGAAAATGGAAAAAATACTTCATTAATAATAATTAATAATTGCATTTGGTATAATGCTTGATCATGCCATTGAGATATTGAAAACTGCTTCACAGAATTATAATAATCCTTGCATTTGATATAGTGCTTTTCATGTCTTCTAGCCGTCTCAAAGCACTTCACAGAATATGCTATAAAGTGAATTGACTATATATTTGCGAAACACGGCAGGCAATTGCGCACAGCAATTATTACTGTGAAGTTTAGTAACTATGTATTTTGCACACAGTAATGTCCCAGAAACAACCATGGTGCAAAAGTGCTTTTAGGTGACAAATGCAGTTTAATGTTGAGAAATATGAAGTACTGTACTGCATTTTGGAAGAACAAAGAAATGAAGAATACCACAAATCATAATGTTTTTTAAAGTGATTGAGAAATAAAGATCTAGAAGTGTAGATACCTAGATGTTT
This sequence comes from Hydrolagus colliei, assembly GCA_035084275.1. Taxonomy (NCBI): domain Eukaryota; kingdom Metazoa; phylum Chordata; class Chondrichthyes; order Chimaeriformes; family Chimaeridae; genus Hydrolagus; species Hydrolagus colliei. The sequence continues at coordinate 36,170,076 of CM068745.1, read as the reverse complement.
AAAAGCCAGAGTACACATGAAGGCCATATAAAGTATTTTTATATACAGTATATATATATACTGTATGTATAAAAGCAAGGAAATTATTAAATGTATGTTGTTTTGTTATAATTGTTAAGAGTTAATTTCACATAGATTAGTATAACATTGAATGTTGCCACCAAGTGGCTATTGAAGCTTAATATCATGACATTTAAGAACATAAGAACATAAGAATTAGGAGCAGGAGTAGGCCATTCGGCCCTTCGAGCCTGCTCCGCCATTCAATAAGATCATGGCTGATCTTCTCACCTAACTCTAATTACCTGCCCTATTACCATATCCCCTAATCCCTCTATTTTTCAAAAATCTATCAGTCTCAGCCTTGAAAATGTTCAAGGACTGAGCATCTACAGCCTTCTAGGGTAGTGAATTCCATAAATTCACTACCCTCTGAGTGAAGAAATGTTTCCTCAACTCTGTTCTAAAAGGCTGACCCTTAATTTTAAGACTGTGACCCCTGGTTATAGATTCTCCTACCAGGGGAAACAGTCCCTCAGTGTCTACTTTATCTAGTCCTTTAAGAATCTTATATGTTTCAATAAGATACCCCCTAATTCTTCTGTACTCTAGAGAATAATACAGCCCTAGATTATTCAACCTATCCTCATAGGTCAGTCCCCTCATCCCAGGAACTAACCGAGTGAATCTACGCTGCATCCACTCTAAGGCAAGTATGTCCTTTTTTAAATAAGGAGACCAAAACTGCACACAATACTCTAGGTGCGGTCTCACCAAAGCCCTATACAGTTGCAGCAAGACTTCCCTACTCTTGTACTCTAAACCTTTTGAAATGAACGCTAGCATGCCGTTCGCCTTCTTAGTTGCTTGCTGCACCTGCAAACTAACTTTTTGGGACTGGTGTACAAGGACACCCAAATCCCTTTGAACACTAACACTATCTAACTTCTCCCCCTCTAGAAAATAATCTATTCTTTTATTCTTGCTACCTAGGTGAATAATTTCACACTTGCTAACATTGAATTCCATCTGCCACGTACTTGCCCACTCCCCTAGCCCATCTATATCTTGTTGCAATCTTTTTTGCATTATCCTCAGAGCTCACTCTGCTATCTAGTTTAGTGTCATCTGCGAATTTAGACACATTACATTCAATGTCCTCGACCAGATCATTGATTTAAATAGTAATAGTAATTTAGATGGGATAGGTTATCATTTTCAGAGAAATTAAATAAAAGAATATGGAAAAGACCTGGAAATTGGGTTGAGAACATTTAGCTCCAGTGAAAGTCCCAGCTTAGGACCATAGACCAAACAACTGCTTCCTGTGCTGTAATTTATAATGACAAAAATAATCCTTGCATTTAATATATTACCTTTCACTGCAGGAAGCCATCTCAAAGCAGTTCACATGATATTAAGTGTAGTGACTGTGTGTTTTGTAGGAGATATTTTCTATGCTTTTGCATTGGTATAAGTGTGTTTATTAATATTTCAGTAAAACATAACAAAGCAAATCTGCAGTTCCATCATGCCAGATGCACAAATTGTTAACTATCCTTTCCTGCTCAATGTTTAGATTATAAAAGTCACTGCTGCCCTCCAGTGGTTTCAATGAACACAAATTGGAAAATAAATTGATCCATTTTTTGAGCGAGCATTTCAGATCTAAAAGTTCAATTACATTTTATACATATATTGCAATACAGACAATGCAATAAGAATATGCATGCTGTATTCATTTTATCATCAAAGAAAAGATATGAACAAAATATCTTTCAAAAGATATCCTGTATATAAGCACACTATCTGTGCTCATGTCCATCTATCCTTGTTTTTCAATAAGGTTAGTAGAAAAAGCCTGTTTCCACCAGTTGGGAGTCTGTAATCAGGGATAAGCTAGCACCTCGAGGATCTAAAAAAAACAAATGAAAAGGAACTACTTCTCACAGAGGAAAGTGAGATTGTAGAACTTGTTGCCTGAATTAGTGGTTGAAACAGTTAGCATAAATGCATTCAAGAGGAAGATCAACTTTTACATTAGGGAGAGGAGAAAAGGCAATGGGTGGGAGTAAGGACTAGGTGGAGATCCCTGTGGAGTATAAACACTGTCACTGCCACTGGTTGCACCAAGTTATCTGTTTCTGTACTTTATGTTCTTTGCAAATCTTTGTCAAATTCTAATTACCGGTAGGTTCTGATTAGGAAAGAACATTGAGTGAAAAGATGGCAAAAATATTAGTTTCAAACATGTAAATAACATTACCAGGAATCTATTTACCCATGACTGTGAACCAGCAACATTGAGTGGGAGTCATTCAGAATTCTTGTTAAATGCAATATTGGATTAGCGAATCAAAACAAGAGAAAAAATATGAAATAGATTGGAAGGAAAATAGAGATAGGAGGTTAGTCAGAGAAAGAAAAGTCAGACTAGATGTGCCGAATGGCCTCCTTTTATGTCGTAAAATTCTATGCAAGAGGCAGAGCATCAGAGCCTAATTTGGTTAACTGTCAGAATTCAAATCTCCTTTTTGATAATAAATTGCATACCACTTTTAGATTTAATTGTATGGAGTGGGGGGATACAGAAAGCTCAGAAAGTAGAGGTTAGAGGCAGATGAGGCATGTGAATCTCGGAAAAAAGTAAATATGTTAAGAAAGAGATTGCTGTTAAACACTAAATCTCAGACTATTCTGTGCTGTTATTGCACCCAATAGTTAATGGGTTGGGACTCCTCAAAAAGACTATGGTCCCTCATCGGGTGAAACGTTATATTCCAGGTTTGATGCTAACTCTCTAAACTAGAATTGTAGACACTAATGAGATGCTATCAAAATTACTGTACCATGAATATAAGCTTGCCTGTTTTTATTAGTTCGTAGAATATCAATTACTCTGAGTATTTTTAAACTTGTTTATGCTTTCAAAGTAATGCAGACTGTTAAACCTATTTGATGTCAATTAGGAAAACAAACTTTGTTAGAAAAAATGAATATTTTTACAAAGATCCAAGATGATCAATTTTATTAGAATTTGAAAGAAAAAAAGCACAAGTTTTTATAAAATACTTACTTCTGTAGGTGTGAACAATAATTCACAATTGATTTTTTCTTTGCCTTTTAAATTCACATTCCAGATGTGTGGATTAAATGGATCCTTACTTGAATCTAAGGTCAAGTTCTCAAGAATGTTAAACACAGAATGTTCTCAAGAATGTTAAACACAGTAATAATATAAATGAATTGCATATGTCATCTGTAGTTTAATCTATTTATATTACTGATTATTAAATACCAACGATAATGTTTAAACCCAAATGAATGTTCACCTTATCCACCACCATAAACAGATTACAAATGTTATGAATGTAATAAACCACTGATGACTAGAACAACTATTGTAAATAATAGAGCATTACAAAATGGCTGAGACACTATTCAATAAGTTACAATTTATTCAACTTACCCCACTTCCCACAATCTTCACCAACACTAAATATTGCACTAAATATTCATATCCCAGCCCTCAAAAATGATCACTTGTTATCTGGATCCCATTGATTTCAAAGTCCTCACCCTCACATATAAATCCTTTCATTTATTTCCTCCTCTACTCCCTACCTTGGCTTCCAGCACTACTTTGTACAGCACTCAGAGATGTTGACCTAGCTTTAGAACACTACATAAAAGCAAATTGTTGTTGATCAATCCCTCAGTGTTTTCACTCATGGCAAATAGTCACTGAGTATTTTACATAAACAGTATTTTACATGAATAGGGTCTTTAAACAGCTGTTGTCAGTAGCAATACATCTGGAAGGCACAAGTAAGCAAGCCACATTCTGAACTGTTCTGCTAGCATTATTATAGGAAAAAACATATGATTTGTAAACTCTCGTAAGAATCAGGGATCGAGAGAGGTGAAAGCAAGAAAATTTGTTTGAGATAAAGGTGAAATGGAAGAAAGGGCTTGCCCTATGTTCCTCCATGATAAGAATGACTATTTCTTAAAGCATTTTTAACTGTAGATCAACAATATGATATTAAAACGAGCATCAATAGTTTAAGGATTTAAAATGTACCTGCGGAGTCTTCAAACGTGAATGTAAAGTCTTTATTGGCAGACATATTAAAACGAGCTATCATTTGTGATCCAGTTAGATTCAGTAAAGTGAAAGGAATAGTATACGTAGCACCAAGAAATACACCAGGAAACGCAAAACGTTTCTGCAAGTAAAAGAATGAGTTAATTATTAGCACAGATTACAAAAAATAAAATAATTGTCAAAGTAAGGAACAAAGGATAACATTTTTCTTATCTTTTACATTTGGCAACAGATTGTCGGAATCGTGCCAACTCTCTGTGGTTGTCTCAGTAGTCTGGTTTCTGAGACGGTCCTCAGTATTCCAGGCCACTGCTGATGACTGCAAAATCAGGCTTGCCCATCAGCAGGACTTAGAAGGCCAGATCAGTTACTGGGTCAGCGAATCCTCCCAATCAACTCTTGTTAACCATAGAAGCCAAAGGCCTAACAGATAATGTGATCCTTGCTGGAAAGCTTGACAGACAGTGATATCAATGACAAGCTATGCAGTTTTAGCTGGTTAGACTCCAGCAGTACCCCCAACGCAATTCTGGGGGCCTCAAGTCTTGGTTATCGCCACCCAGGGCATAATACATTCTGGAATTAGGTACATGTGTCAGACAAAAATAAGAAAAATAGAGAGGGGCAGAAAGAGGCTCCACGAGCAATAAAATCAATGGACCTTAGAGATCAATATAAAGATTCAAACAAGCTTTTTTTTTCCCCAAATCCTGAAAACTAATTCGGCATAAACCAGGTATCAAACCAATTAAACGTTACTATTCAAAATGGTTTCATGTCGGAGTGTTTTGCAAATTTACCAACTTCAACAATTTGGTGGGACCTTAAATTTTGTTTCAACTTAAAAATATTACATGTTTGATACATATGGGCCATTTTTATAATTTAAAATTTAGAACAAAAAAAGTCTAGCAAACTACTGTACTAACCACACTGATGTCAGCCTGAGGTGCCTCCACTGATCCTCCAATCCGTAATTTCAATGTACTTGAATTTCGAATCTCTACCTAAGCAAAAATAATCAACATATAATTAGAAAACGTAATTTCACCATATTTCATATGAATTTGTGAAACTTTATGCAACGCAACAGAATTATTCAGTTAAATTTTACCTTTACTCTGATGTCAAACTTGAACACTTTAGTTGGGGTGAGGTCAATTTTCAGAATTGTGTGCCCACCAGCAGGTATTGTCCCCGAAACAGGATATACAGTTAGCCCAGGGAGAGGATTCTCATTTTGGACCTTTTTACGAGAGAAAAAAATCTATCAAGGATCATGAACACATAACTTAAGTTTTTTGAAGAAGTTCATCTAAACTTTTTTAGTGCCATCTAAACTAATATTACATAGAAAAACAAATTATCAAATGACATGCTATTAATAATTGAATGCTGAATTGAATAAATGAATACTCATTGATAATGAGTATTCATGTCAAAAAAGTATGTATTAGCTAGCTTCCTCTTAGATGCCACCCAACAACAAAAAAGCACACAATTACTTTTGTAGAGTGCCTTTCATGTCAGGAGGATGTCCCAAGACACTGGAATACATCTTGGCAAACGGTTTCTCCTCCCGTCCCCGCCCAGTCACTTATGTGGTACGCCAAGGCCCCATCCTTGGCCCCTTCTTTTTCTTATCTACACTGATCTCAGTGATGTTGTCCGCAAACGTGGGTCAACTTCCGCAAGTATGTGGATGACAACCATATCTACTTCTCCTCCTCCAGCTGTTTATGGAACACTGCTGTGCGCAATTGTTAGCTGCATTTCACCCACAAACATACAGTCATTTGCTGCAACTAAGTGTCGGCAACACAGAAGTCATACACTTTGACTTCTGTCAACATCTTCTCTCCTGCGGGTCTGAACTCCTCGAACCTCCCCAGGCTCTCTCACAGTCTCTCTAAATCTGTGCTCAACTCAGACGTCAGGTTCGATCCTCAGCTTTCCTTTCCCCCACCCCCCCAGCAGCCTCCTCTCGGCTGCTTCTGGGCTCCTATTTATCCTTCATGCCATCCATTCCATCGGAAGCCACTATACCCAGAAACTCTGTAACTCTCTCTTCAATCTCTCTTCCTTCCCCCAACCTTCCCACCTTCAAATCTCACCTGAAGACCTTCCTTTTTGATCGTGCTCATTTTCACCTCCCTTCCTTCCCTCTCCCTGTGACACGGAGTCAGATTCCGCCACTGACAATAGCTCCAGGATGTTACCCCTCGTAAAGGGCGCTATGCAAGTTGTTGTACTCCTTGTACACATAATAAAAGGGTATGGCCAACTTTAACCCTGACTTTCCAAATCAATGAAACAGTCCTGTCAGGCTTCATGTTTATATCCCTGTCTGAAATGTAGCTGCTCTGAACCAAGTTTAACAAAGTCGTTAACATTATCAATTACTGTATATCTCCGCGTATAAGGCACACTTTTTTTCAGGTCGGAAGATCTCGAAAGTTGGGGTGCCCTGTACGCAGAGATTTTGAGCCTCGGATATGCCGATATAGACATTTCAAAAATATCGATATATCGAAAAACGATATATCGAGGTAAAAAATCGGGATGCGAGCACACTAAACTACAAGACCCAGAATGCTCATCTCTATACACAATGCACAGACTGAGGTGCAAAGCCACCATATTGTATTCATAGTCCTCGAATACAATATACAGGTATGCAAGGGGTGGTGGTGGGGGGGAGAGACGGCCGGGTGGGGAGTGGGTGAGGGGGAGAGAGACGGCTGGGGGGGGGGTGGAGAGAGACGGCTGGGGGGTAGGGAGAGAGAGACGGCGGGTGGGGGGGGGGGGAGAGAGAAAGAGACGGCTGGGGGGGTGGTGGGGGAGAGAGACGACGGGGGTGGGGAGTGCGAGACAGGGACGGCGGGGGGGGGGGGGGGGGGGGGAGAGACGGGGTGGATGTGATAATATACAGATACATAGAGATGGGGGGATGTGAGAGAGGAGAGAAGGAGAAAGACACAGAGACACACAGACAGAAAAACACAGAGATGGAGAGAGTGAGAGACACAGAGAGAGAAATATATTTACCTCCTGAGGAAATAGGCCCCAAATGCGCGCGCACCCAGAACACGCGCGCCCCCGAATGCACGCGCACTCCGAATGCATGCGCACTCCAAATGCGCGCGCCACGCGCGCATGCGCAGTGCAAAAAAAACGAAAATATCGATATTTCGGTATATCTCGATATGAGCCCATCGATATATCTAATTTGGAAAATTTCCATATCGATGGACCCTAAATCATAGTAACCCAGATACTGTACTTACATACCTTAAAGTAAGCATGATTTTGACCAATGTTTTTGATAATAGCTGTCTTCACCGTACTTAAATTCCATGCGGCTGTATTAAAAAGCACTCGTTTCTCAAGAAACTGGACATTGGTAGGGCCAAGCTTCAAAAAAAGAAAAGCGATTTTTAAATGTTTTTCATGATGTACTACATTCTACAGGCATTTCATTACCATAAAAGTAATCACATCACTGTACAAGTTCAATATAACATCAGTGTGTTTTGTTTCAATAATTTTTAAAAATTGCTGGAGTTACAGAAGTTACAGAAGTAAGCAAGTGTTTTTAATATTTTTAAAAATAAGAGCATTAACAAGCACTTTAGGTCACTTCTGTCATACCACAGTGCATTTACAGCCAGATAATCCTGTTTTTGCAATCATTTATTCTATACTATTGGGACCAGCTCCACTGTAGATAAGAAAACAATGCATACTGGTCACTATCAAGTAAAATATAAATTATCTTCACTGCAAACGATTCATATTAGGAGACAATACTGTTATTATCTAAGCATACTGTGCCAGCCTTTCTCTGCCACTCTCTGTCTCTTGGTATTTATTTCTTTCTCAGTGTCAAAGTCCCTCCTTATCTATCAGAATCACTGCCCTGAAAGTCTTGCTCTTTGTATTTTTCTCTTCTCTCTTTCTCTTTCAAGCTTGAACTCTCCAGATCCATATATTTCTATATATAAATTTGTCCATTCTCTCTGTCCAGGACTTTTTCTATCTGCTTTTCCAACTCTGTCCAACCAAAGTTGCATGTAAGTGTGTCACCAATAAGGCCACTCTTTTCCCACAAAACGGACTGAATTGTCCACTTCCGCATCAGAGTCCAATGCAGATAAATGAACAGATGGATTTTGTGCAGTTTGTTGGCGTTCTACTGAAGCAGAGTGGAATTCTTATGTGACCACGCATGACTGGTGTAACAGTTATGAAATACATTTAAATATATCTGAAAAATTAAATAGATAGGCTAAGAAATAATAGTTTAATGCGAGTGCAAAATAATCAAGCAGTAAAGTATGGATTGTAGATATGGAAATCCCCAGTAAAGGTTTTCGTTTGACATGGAGTGCAAAAATAGACATTATATGTAAGTTTGTGAATGAGGTTTTGACTCAATTTATGGGATCAATATTTTGTTGATCTCTAAATGCTTGCAACTCAAGCTTCAATTACAAGTGGGACCATTCAGAGTTATAATTGTGTAACAAATGAAATTCTTAATAATAAACTTTGTCTCAATTTCTGGGTTCTAATGAGCATGAAAGTATTTCATAGACATTTATTCGGAAATGGAAGTTTTTTAATTATTCAAATTCATATAAAAATTCAAACAAGAGTGTTTAGAAAGAATCAACAATTTAATTAGCATTGTACAAAAATGCTAAATCCTGCTGGAAATCTGAAACAAAAACAGATATCGCTGGGAACACTCAGCAGGTATGAAATGTATGGACAAAAAAAAGTGAATCAATGTTTCGGGTCTATGGCTCTTCGTCAGAACTGGGGCATATTGGAAGGGAGAGGCTTTTAAGGACTAACAGAGAGGGGGAGGCCGGGCAAGGAAGACAAAAGAGCAAATGGGATAGAGAACATGAGATGATGGGTTAAAGAGGTGTTAATGTTGTAAAACAAAAGGTTGGGGTTGGGGGGGTGGGGGGAGAAGGGATTGCAACAAAAGTGGAGAGAAGAGATGCTGATAACAATAAACAAAGAGGGGGTGAAATTGCAAAAGTACAGGCAGACCAGAAAGTTATGTTATGACTTGAAATTATTCAAATCAATATTGAGGCCAGAGAGCTGATGGCTAGCAGATAGATAAGGTGCTGTTCCTCGAGCTTGCACTGCGGTTCATTAGAACAGAGTAGGAGACCGTGGATGGAGAGGTCAGACTGGGAGTGGGAAAGAGAGTTGAAATGGCAAGAAACCAGTGATCGTGGTTGTACTTGCGGACAGAACGGTGGTGCAATCTGCATTTGGTCTCCCCAATGTAGAGAAGACCACATCTTGAGCTGTGGATGCAATATACTACATTGGTGGCAGAACATGTAAATCACTGTCTCACATAAAAACTGTGCTTGGGGCCTTGGAGAGTGGTCTGGGAGGAGGTGAAAGGGCAGGTATTTCACCTCCTGTGCTGGCATGGGAAGATGCCGGGGAAAAGAGAAACTGTTGGTTTTGGGACATCCTCCGACATGAAAGGCGCTCTATTAATGTAATTTTGTTGTTGTTGTTGTTGTTGTTGATGGAGGAACGAATACAGAGGGAATGGCCCCTTCGGAATGTTGAGAGGGGAGGGGAGGGGAGGGAAATATATGCTTTGTTGTTGGGTCACACTGGAGATAATTAACATTGTACCTTGGCGATGCATTTCAGTCTGATTGTGTTGCCATCATGTACAAGAAGGTCAAGTTCTCCTTCTGTTGGGGAGAAGAATGATGGATACCATACTATTTCACACTCCAGGTCCATAAATGCGTCAACAAAACCTGCATTGAATAAGATATTCAAGAAAAAGGTTTTGCTTAAGAATTGACTTGACTAAAAAATAATTACATTTATGATATACAGTAATAAGCATATTCTCTCTCATCTCCTATCTTTGTATTTCCTCTGTGAAAAAGTCAACCTGCTCCAGGCAATGACCCACAACTGTATGTTCACTCAGGTTTACCATATTCATAAACTATATAGCAGTGCACACTTCTATTGTGAAAAAGTTGCAGAAAATAACTGATCATGTGATCTGTTGTGTAGTTTGAAACAAATTTTTGCGAAGGTTCGGTTCTTAAGTATGCTTTTCAAACAAATACACTCATAATACACCATGCAATGGAGAACAGACCACCTCAGCAGCCTGTCCTCAATTCTATAGCAAAACTGTGCACAAATATAGTATTATTATTTAATCAATTTATATTTACAGTATTTCCCTTGATTGAAGCGCCTTGGGACCTCCTCCCGACGTGAAAGAATCTATACAAATGTAATTTTATATTGTTGTTGAAATACCAGCTGTAGATGTTGATGGTAAGAGTAGGCAAGGGTGATACAAGGAGAGCCGAAGTTTCAATTCAGCAAAAGAGCCATGGTGATTGCAGCAGACGGAAAAATAGTTCAACTCATAATAAACCTGTTTATCGGGAATTACTGTGTGCAAATTTAGCATTTTAGCAGTAGAGTCCTGTAGTATATTGGTTCGAATATTTGTCTCACAAGTGAGAGGACCTGTGTTTGATTCCTGAGTAGGGCTAAAAGTTGGGCAAGTTACCTTACTCCACATGACTCTGTTCACCTAACAGTAATAATAAAAAAAATCCTTCCATTTGATATAGTGCCCTATCGTGTCTTTGAAACATCTCAAAGATCTTTGCAGAATAAACTGTAAAGTACCATACATTACTGTACTGTAAGTACTGTATATTTTGTGGGCAAAACATGGCAGTCAATTGCACACAGCAGTGTCTCACAGTCATGGATTGACGTGATCAATTTATTATTATTTTCTTTGAAGGAATTATTGCCCCTGGGAAAGCAATCCATCAATCAACTAACAACCAAGTTCCTACTTAATGCTAGGTAAACAGTGGAGTAAGGAAACTTGCCCAATATTTCAACCTGCCAGGAATCGAACCCAAGTCTCTCACTTGCGAGGCAATTGCTTTAACCAATGAGCCACAAGACTCCACAGTAAGCACTTAACCCAGCAAGTAGGATCACATTTCCGGGGGTAATAACCCCATAAAGAAAATGTAGTCACTCAATTCATGACTGTTTGTGGGACACTGCTACGCACAATTGGCTGCCATGTTTCACCCACAACACAGTCAATTTATTTTACAGTATAGTCCGTGAACCACTTGAAGATGCTTTTTATGTACCTTTATCAGGCCGGATAGAAAATGCTATTCCTTTTTCTTCGATTACTGGGAGCCAGATGAATTCGGCTGGGCTGTTCCTATGATTATAAAGCTTGACTGTAGCCCTGAATCCAGTCTCTGGCAGAAATCCATAGTTTGGGTTAATTACCAACACATCTGTTGACAGCTCGAGAGCAAGTTTCACCACTTTTGCCACTAGTAGCACATCAGAACTGCTGAAGCCATTTATTGTGTATTTAATTGACCTGCAAAATAAATTTATTTAATACTGTACCTGGAAACTAAAGTGAGATCAATGATGGAGCAAATATTTTTTGCTCAAATTCCCTTTGCTAGCCACCGTTGGCAATTCAAAATGATTTGTCTCTAACAAACAATTTACAGTACTTTTAACATGCAATTTATTTTATGTAGAAACAGTGTAAAATTGCACAATAAACAAGTGAAAAAAATTAAATTAAAATTGAGCCATACACAAAGGAAATATCCACAGACCTTCATAATATATTCTTAATGTGTCTAATATGAAGCAATTTCTAACAGAATTCTTTAATAAGGAATCTGCAATTAAACACACAGATTCAAAGGAACTCAATCCCATTACAACATGCGTATGGAGTGGTGTTTCAAATAGTAAACCTGTGAAGCAGTCTCCCTAAGAAGTTAATTGAAGCAGGAAAGCTGATTCCTTCAATCACGTATTAGATCGTTTTCTTTTGGGAAATAACATTATGGGCTATATTACACAGGTAGTTTGAGACATATGTGCAGGTGACCATCAGGAAGGTGGAAAGTGAACTAGATAGACGTTGTTAGTCTTTTTTTTGTCTAGCATTTCTTATGTTCTCACAAATCAACATGACTGGTGCACTTCAAATTATCACTCAGCTTTCTTAGAAAGTAAACCCATTAGGAACCATTACAAATGACAACCCTATATGTTCAAAAAGCAAAGTTTCTATTTCACATAACTTAAATATATTCTGCAGTTCTTTTAATATGTCCCAGGTTACAAAATAAATCACACTTTTGCACCATGAGAAAAAAAAGGAACTCTTCTTGAAAACTCACTTTTGAAATATTCCAGGTAGGTCAGTTTCAAATATCAGTGGTATGTGAGATGTAGATTGGGGTGGGATCACCAGAGACAAAGGACTTGTCTTTTGTAGCTCCACACAAGTAATTTTGATTTCAAAAAGAATGAATATAGATAAGCAGTTCACAATATTCAAGGTCTGCTTTGATCTTGAATTTACACAAACTTCTCCAAAGTCGATTATCGATGGCCCTGAAATTTTAAAATGACGCATCAGTTTGTAAGAACAAACAGCAAAAATATAATAACAGTAATCATTTCCACTCCAACACATCAATTACAATTATACTTAGTGCAAAAGGAAGACTCATGTTAAACCTAGCAAAATATTTAAATAAATTTATATATTAAAGATTTTGCATATAAGATCTTCAAACTAAATCCAGTCCTATTATGATACAATCATTCATTTGAATATAAATTAATTCCTAACATATTTAGATATACAGTATGTTCAAAATGATCAAAATTGATTATTGGACTTTAAATGTCAATGTCAAATTAATGTTCAATATACCAATGATTATTTGATGAAGTTCTTGAGGTGTCAGTACCATCTTACAATCCTCCTTTTCTTGGGGTGTACTTGGAACAAGATTAAGACCATCCATTGTCAGCTGGAAGTCAATTTTAAATTTTGTTAACAGTTTTCAAACCACGATATAGCTCATAGTTACATATTTACTTAAATCAATCGAGTTTCTCAGGTATCAACTTACTGATTCTTCTGTGGATTTCACCTCTTTGGATAAAAGTTCAGTTCTTGTTGTAAGTGAAATCATGGGAGATGGAATCGCTTCTTCGATGCATTTGTCATTGAAAATTTCTGAGGTTGAAAGTCTTGGAGAGATGAGTCCTTCTGCTGGTTTCAGCCCTATGTCTATATTATTGATGAACTTTTCAAATTCTCTATAATTAGAATGAAAGCATAATTTCAGGAACCATTGTTCCAATTTGCCAAGCTCAAAATTTAGAAAAATGTTAATTCATAGGTTGCAAAAATGATCGCTGATTAAGCCAAAAATGTTATCTTCTTAAAATTTCACATTTTCATACAATACTTTTCTTTGTGTTACTACCCTTATGTCCTCCTGAAGTGAAATGTAGTGTGTTGTTGTCGTCATTGTTGTTGAAATAAGATATGTTCAATTAAAAAGTTATTGGTTTCTAAATCGCAATTATTTATGGAATGTAATCTTAAATTCTTAAATAATTAAATTATTTATGGAATGCAATCTTAAATGAAGTATTTCTCTCCTTTTGCCAAAGCAACCATTCATAAAATCTATTGAGTACCTGTGACTTTCATTGCGTAAGCGTTGTTCTCTCTGACCTTGAATAAAATCCATGTAATACTTTTTATGTGCATTTACTGCTTCTGTTTCCTTTTCCGTGTAAGCATAGTCAGGATCCACATAGGTATACCATTTCTTTTGGGGGGAAATAGTCCTTAAAAAGGTACACATATGACTGCACAAGTGATGTACTGGATAATATTTCAATATGACATAATACATATATACAGCTAATACAACCTACAATCCAATCAAGATATTCAGATTACATCAAACATATAACCATGATTTGAAAGAACCATTAAAACATACCAGGAAAGAGAAAAAGCAAAAGAGGAGAGTTGGCAGCTTGGGAGAGAGAACTGTAATATGGACGTAGATATATTAGAATAGGTTAAAAGGGTAATATGCAAAACTAAAGAGATCGAGATGAACATAGGCAAAAAAGGAAGATTATCAGACAAAATCAATCAAAATTATGTGTAGGGTAAAATGAAATACTTTTGAAATTAGAGTGATAAATTAAAATTAAAAATCATAGCAAAACAGCAGTAATTGAAATACACATGTAATTGTAATAGGACTGGCAATAAAATGTTGATCCACTGAGAGATGATAATAATATAAGAAGATTCCTTGAATTTGGGATAGCGTTCCACAACTGTTTGTGGGACACTGCTGTGTGCAATTGGTTGCCGCGTTTCGCCACAAATATAGTAAATTCACATTACAGTATATTCTGTGCAGCTTTGAGAGGTCTAGGATACATGAAAAGCACTATATCAATTGTAGGATTATTATGTTTATATTATATAGTGTCTTATCACATCGGAAGGACGTCTCATAGGGTTTCATTAGACTTACTGTGAAATTGAGTGATTTGAAGGAAAACATGGCAACACAATTACATGGAGTAAATGGTAATAGGAAAACTACTGGAGACCATAATCCGGGACAGAATAAATCTCTATTTAGAGGAACACGAGGTAATTAGAGACAGCCAACATGGAATGGTTAAAGGCAAATCTTGCCTAACAAATCTAATAGAATTTTTTGAAGAGGCGACTGCGAGGGTTGATGAGGGAAATGTGGTGGATGATATTTACATAGATTTCAAAAAGGCTTTTGACACAGTACCGCATAAGAGATTAATTAAAAAAATTAGAGGCCCACGGTATTAAGGGGACGGTGGCAGTTTGGATTAAGAACTGGCTGAGTGACAGAAAGCAGAGGGTGGTGGTTAATGGGTGTGTCTCGAAATGGAAGGAGGTGTGTAGCGGTGTCCCCCAGGGATCGGTATTGGGACCACTGCTCTTTCTAATATATATTAATGATCTGGACTTGGACATAGAGAGCACTATTTCCAAGTTTGCAGATGATACAAAGTTAGGTAGGGTAGTAAATAGTGAGCAGGACTGTAACCAACTGCAAGCAGACATACACAGAATGGTGGAATGGGCTGACATGTGGCAGATGGATTTTAATGTGGATAAGTGTGAGGTGATACACTTAGGTAGGAAAAATGATAGCAGGCAATATAGACTTGGTAGCTCAATCTTAAGGGGGGTGAATGTACAGAGAGATCTGAGTGTTCAAGTAAGCGAATAATTAAAGGTAGCAGGGCAGGTAGATAAGGCAGTAAAAAAGGCATTTGGTGTACTGAGCTATATTAGTAGGGGCATAGAGTATAAGAGTAGGGAGGTTATGGTTAATCTATACAAAACACTGGTTAGGCCTCAGCTGGAGTACTGTGTCCAGTTCTGGGCATCTTACTTCAGGAAGGACATTAAGGCACTAGAAAGGGTGCAGAGGAGATTCACGAGAATGACACCAGGAATGGGGAATCTTAGCTATGAGGACAGGCTGGAGAAGTTAGGACTTTTCCCATTAAAGCAGAGAAGGTTACGCGGGAACCTGTTAGAGGTCTTCAAGATCATGAAAGGTTTCAACAGGCTAGATAGGGAAAAGCTGTTTCCGCTGGTAGGTGTGTCTGTGACCCGTGGTCAGTCTTAAGATATTTACCAAAAGAAGCAGAGGGGAGGTTAGAAGAAATTTTTTTACTCAGTGAGCTGTTCGAATTTGAAATGATCTGCCGGAAAGGGTAGTGAGGTCCGATTCGATAGCAGCTTTTAAGAGAGAACTAGATAGGTATCTGGGAAAGATGGGTTTGCAGGGTTATGGGGAGAAAGCTGGTGATTGGGGTTAATGAAAGTGACTTGCTTGGTCAAAGAGCCAGCACAGACTCGATGGGCCGAATGGCCTCCTTCTGTGCCATAACATTCTATGATTTTATGATTAATGTTTATTTTGGTGATTTGTTGCCAGGGAAAAACTCCCTTTTGAATAGTAGATCGGGTTATTAATGTCAACTTGAACAGACAGATGGGACCTCAATTTAACATCTCATTGAAAGGGAAATATGGTTAGGGAATCAGTAGAGCCTGAGGAGATCTAGGTGGTGAACATGTTTAAACATGTTTAAAGTGGATTTCGACACAAGCTGTTGGGGGGGATGGTTGCTAGTAAATATAGCAGTGGATAAAATCAGTTAGGATATAGCAAAAGGTATGAGGTAGGAACTGAGGCAAATGATGTTGCGAGGATGAAAGCAGTCTTGATCAAGCACTGGATCCTAAGATGAAAACAGTGCTGATATAAGAGGTTCAAGACAATGGTTATAGCACACTGAATTTAGATTAATATGCACACAAATTAGAGGGTATGGGGAAGGTAAAAACCTGGAAGAAATGTGTTATTAGACAGGTAAAATTATTAGATGGAGATAGATACATCAATGGACTTCTGTGGGGAAACAAGATGGTCCACTTCTGCTTACAAATTGTTGCCAGTATATTTTAGCGAATTTACCTGTAGTTTTGCTTTCGACCGCAGGATCTAATAATTCCAGAATGGTCAATAGGAAATGAAACCAGCCTATTATTTTCTGATATTGTGTGCTCATTTTGATTGTAGCACTTAGATTCAGTTCCATCACTGGATGCAATAGATACAGATTTATGGTTGGTACTTCCATTGTTTTGATCGGTTTTCAAGTCAAGAAATTGGTCAGGTTTATTGGCAACAGCAGGAGGTATCGCTTGAGATGAAAAACAGATAAATAAGTTTAATAATCCACAAAATAACTTGGCTTCCATCAATTCTTCTGCATTTCTGTATTTTAAATTACAGAATGAATACATGTGTGTTAATTTTAACTTTCTTTATACTTTTACTCCGTTAACAACAGAACAACAACTTGCATTTAAATAGCACATTTAATGCAGGTTTGTGTCTCAACAACAACAAAATTACATTTGTATAGCACCTTTCATGTCAGGAGGATGTCCCAAGGCATCCCAAGGCGTCTCAGAGTGCTTAATACAGTAAAAGCTTGTTTACCCGGTACCCTTGGGACCAGGCCAGTGCCGGTTAAGGCGCTTGCCGGATATTCGGCCAAAAATCCAACACAAACATTTTTTTTTAATGTTTTAATTTTTTTAAAACATAGCATATTAATAATAGACTAAATAATCATTTATATGATAATATAATATATAAATAATAATAATAATCCTTTTCACACGGCGACCAGGCAGTTCAGAGGTCTCTAAACTAGTGTAAAAGTTATACGTCTAAATTACACTGTTCTCATTGGGGGCAGGAGAGGAAAGCAAACGAGAAAGCAGAGAGTGAGCGGCCACCTCTGCCACTGTTTAGTTAACTTTCTTTCCAAAAAGCCTTGCAATGCCTATGTATGTGTGTGTGTGTGTGCACTAACTTCCACTCTGTAAAAAAAACAGATTGGGCATTGCAGAGCTTTTTTAATTAAAATAAAAGCCAAGGCTTTGATATGCATTGATCTGAAAGCTTTGTTCGGGGTGTGTGTGTGTGTTTTGCTGTTTTGTGGCTAAATTAAATCTAAATTAATCAACTCACTGCCTCGCTCTCCCCCTGCTTCTCTCAGCTGTACCGGCAGCATTCTGAGTTAGCGCCACCTTCAGGCACCTAGTAGCAGCATTCCGAAATAATGACTCAAAGGGATATTTTTCCTGATAAATTCCGGTTATTCGACTGAGGACCTTTTTTTTTGCGGTGCCGGTTATATGGACATTACGGTTGATCGGGTCACAGATAAACGGGCTTTTACTGTACATAACTTGACAGGCAGGAGGTGATTGAATGGAAAATAATAATAATAATAATCCATAAGTTTATATAGCGCTTTCCACGTCTTATAGACGTCTCAAAGCACTTCACAGAATACAACAACGTCCCAGGGTTTGGACCAGAGCAGGAGGGAAGTGGTCGTGGTTGGGGGAAGGAAAGTAGAAAAATTTACTGTATATTTGTGGGCGAAACGCAGCAGCCAAATTGCGCACAGCGGTGTCCCACAAACAGTCGTGGAAATGGAAAAAAAGGGGATAAGGGGGAGAGGGAGGCGAAGGTGGGGAACAATCAGATTGGAAATGAAAATTAATGGTGCGATAGATGGGGTGTTAGGGGAAGATGAAGTGGGAGGTTCAGGAAGCAGAGGAGCAGATCTACACAACAGTGTACTGTACATAAATTACCATTACATCAAAAGCCAAGGGCAATTATTAATAAGTAAGGAAACTTGATCGAATACTGGAATGCATAACTTTACATATCATTACAGAACAGTACATGTAGCCTACCAGAATTGCAATTTGCTCCAGTTTTCTTCATGACAGTTTTGCAAACACCTGAAAAAAACAGGTTTATTTGGTGGAAAGGCTGCATTGTCAATTGTAATGTATCATTCAAAACTGCTACTGATCCAATACAGTCTATCACTTGTTTTACTTTGAATGTCCCAATTTGTTTCGGAACAAATGAGATCACAATATTCTGTTAGGGAAGAAAAACAGAAAGGAAGATATAAATCTAACTATTAAACAATTATACAGTTGTCGACATCAATGAATTTAAAGTTAAATTAATATAGTTATTGTACATATACAATTCCAGTTGGGATTTACAATGTAAGTGTTAAATCAAAGTTTAAATCTCATGCAATCTTAACCAACAGAATTTATCTGTCCACTGTACAATCAGGAACGGCGCAAGGGTATTTGGCACCCTAGGCGAGCCTTCAGATGTGTGCCCCCTAGTAACTTTTGATAAGCTAATGTTAATACTAAAAATTAATATAATTGATTATCAATGAACATAATGGTAATAG
The DNA here is from genome assembly GCA_035084275.1 of Hydrolagus colliei. Lineage (NCBI taxonomy): Eukaryota > Metazoa > Chordata > Chondrichthyes > Chimaeriformes > Chimaeridae > Hydrolagus > Hydrolagus colliei. The sequence continues at coordinate 36,151,175 of CM068745.1, read as the reverse complement.
TTATACATTTATTTATTAATGAAACGTACTTCTGCTTTATTTTAGTATTAAGCATTCTCCGGTCAACTTACTGCTAACTCCCACGCCTCTGCCACTATGTGCCAGCCGACGACAGCAGTAATTTTCGCCACACGCGGCAAACCGTACGTGCTCTGTGAACAGGGCCAGCGCCCCCCACATTTTGGCGCCCTAGGCGACCACCTAGTTCATCTAAAGGTAGCACCAGCCCTGTATACAATTTAACAATATTTTGCTCTTTAGGCGCCACAAATATCACAAATTCTTCACAATTTACCTTTGTTTCACCCGGGTTAATTGTTCCTTTTACAGGCCTGACATGAAAATGTGCTATGCTGCGGAACTGGAAGTTGATTGGGAGCAACAGGGAGTCGTTTCGAAAACTACTCAAGACATCTACTTTTTCTCCGAGAAGACATTCACTGAAATCAAATTCTGTCATTGGACTTATGTTTAACCTGACAGGAAACCCAGTCCCTGTCAATGCTAACTCAACAGATCGATAATCTGTAAAAAAAAAAGGAAGCCAAACAATAATAACTCACATCTTCACATAAAATAAGAGTTAAGGATACAATAAATACAAATAAAAAGTAGCACTGAGAAATAACAAAGAACAGGTCAGGAAGAAAAGGCATTGAAAACAACAACAGCACAACAACTTGCACTTATATAGCAGGGTAGAGTTTCAGAGTATTTAACTATGGCAGAGCCTGATTCCGAGCCGGGTGCAGGGGAGGTGACTGTAAACATGGTGGAAAAGGAAGGTTTCAGGCTGGACTAAATAAATGGGAAAGGGAATAAGTGGGTTTGAGGTGTGTGTACTTTAATGCACAGCAAACAAAAATCAAACTATATTACTATATTAAGTAGTTATACAGCAGTCAACACTAAGCTATTTAAAACTACATATATCAAAGTACCGGTAAATATGTTTTTAATTATTTTTATTCATTTTAATACTTAAAATTAAATATCTTTCACTGAATATGTGCATTTCCGTTTGGGATTTCAATGTGAGGTTACAAAGCTAAACCCACGAATTGCAATGGAGCATAGGGAGATATATGATCTTACCGAATTATATGAGATATGCATAGTGAAAGATAAGACTGAGAACTAAATAATCCCAGTTACAAAATCTCAAGGAGAGAAAGGAAATAAATGGGCATGGATTGCTGTATTAACTAAAGCGAAAGAGTCCATTGGCATTTTTGAACACAAGAATGCCATAATGAATCATGTAAAAAAAGGAAGAAAATAGTGTGAGTGCACTATAAAATGACTTGGAGTGCACTATAAAATGACAGATCAAGGATGAGATGTCTTAATAAATCCAAGATATGTGAAAAAATAATACATAATTGCTTGCCCACAAATATACAGTGAATTCACTTTACAGTATATTTTGTGACGCGCTTTGAGACATCTAGAAGAAGTGAAAAGCTCCATATCAAATGCAGGGGTTATTATTATAATGGGTGACTTCAGTATCCAAAAATAATGTGGGATAAATGTAATGTAATTTGGCCAAAGAATGGTTGTTTTCCTGCAATGTGTCAAGGTCCACTTTCTAGAACAGTATGTTTCTCCCACCCTTGCCCGTCTCCACTGGCTCCCCATCCTCCAGAGGATCGAATTCAAGATCCTCATCTTCACTTTCAAGGCCATTCATGGCCTTGTCCCCACCTATCTCTCCGACCTGCTGTCTCCCTATCAGCCTGCCCATCCCCTCCGTTCAGTGGGCTCTGGCCTGCTCCATGTACCCCACCTGAACCATCCTACCATCAGTGGCTGGGCTTTCAGCCTCTCTGCCCCTACACTCTGGAACTCCATCCCGCAATCCCTTCGCCTCAATTCCTCCCTTTTCTCCATCGAGGCTGGTCTCAAGACCTTCCTCTTCGATTGTGCCTTCTGCTGCCCTCCTAACTCTCCCCCTTTCCTACTCTCCGTCCCCCTGCCCCTACCCCGACCCTTTCCCTCATACTCGGTCCCGCTTAACTGTTCAGCGACTTGGGACGTCCTCCCAATGTGAAAGCTGCTCTATAAATTTAATTTTTTTGTTACTAGTTATTTCTAGCCCCACATCAGGTCTTTGAACACTTCAATACAGTGCTGGGAAAGCAATGCATCGATGTAAGTGCCATCCTTCAAATGAGACATTAAGCCAAGGTCCTGGCTACCTTTTCTGTCATTAAAGATCACATAGCATTTTGAAAAGTTAAGGAAGTTTCGCCCTGTGATCTGGCCAACAATCTACCAGAAAATAAAATTAGTTCTTCACTTCATGACAGTTTGTGGTTCACTGCTGTGCGCAAATTGATTTCTACATTCGCCTACAAAATGCATAATGACTACAAAAATCTTGATGCACAGAACTGTACCTGATAAAGACACTGAGTATGCATTACCGTTTTCATAACTATTCCAATCATTTAAAAACAACCGATTATGGTACCTTTTATTTTAGTATATCCATTGGATGGTGTTTGCACGTTTTTGTTACTGTGCACAGTCTCAAATTTTATGTAGAGGGCGTAATCTTGACGTTTTGGTATTTCATCTTCTTTTGGATAAAAATCTGTATACCTTAAGAAACAAAACCAAGATCTTCCTTAATTACTGCAAGTATTGTAGATCATATATCAAATTGAAAATTGCCTGTATAATTCATATCAACATTTCTATTGTAGATTGTAGATCAGTTCTCTTCAATTAACATGGTTCAAGCAATCCTTCATTAAGATTATCTCTTCCGGGAGTATTTGCTTCTAAAATTTCTTGAATTGGTAAATTAAACAAAAATATGTGTAGATAGAGTAGATCAAAAAGAAAAATACCTGTGTTGTAAATCCTGGCATAATTAAGAAAAATAATGATAAAGTTACATACAGAATGCTGATTACATAAGAGTGATAATGCAGTACAGTAATCTTATTGCAGTGATTGATGATATCATAAACCAGTCAAACTCTTTTTGTGCCATCAACTGCACTTTAAAATGAGATTATAGCCATAAAGATAATCTTCCCTTGTGACCACTATTCCAGCAAAAGTCAAATAGGTCAAAAGTTTCAGGTTTGCAACCCATTTTTGAAGACTTAGCTGAATTTAATTTGGGGCAATGGCTAGAATGTTACAATTGGCTTTAGTGCCAGACAGTAAATTTTAACAATGATCATTGCAGAAAATTTTACACAGCAATGGTGAATTGATAATTGGTTGAAAATAGAAAGTCTAGGCTCTTTTAATTTGTCACGTGTTCCCTATTCCAACATACAATGCATAGAAATGCAATTGTGATACAGCAGCTGAGATCATTCATGAATGCATTGTTTCACCATAAAATAGAAATTTACAGCGCAACTCACTCAATCCAACGAATTCATTTGGCCCTATCTGCACTGGCTCTCAGAGCAAGCTGAGCTTTCAATAGCATTGCCCTGCTCTATCCCCTAATTCTCAAACCTCTCATTTTTATTCACCTTTCCAAATTGTAAGAATGGATACTTATATAGATATAAATTATATAATGCTTGTACTTAATAATGATTCTTACATTTGGTAGAGCTCTTTTCACGTCTTCTAGACGTCTCAAAGCACTTCACAGAATGTACTGTAAAGTGAATTGACTGTATATTTGTGGGTGAAATGCAGCAGTCAATTGCACACACAGACAAACAGTCGTGGATTGAAATGACCAATTTTATTATTGTGCGTTTTTTTTTCAAGGATTATTTTCAGTCATGTGGAGTAAGGAAACTTGCCCAAAGTTTAGCCCTGACCTGCCTGGCATCGAACACTGGCGAGTTCTCTAACCACTGAGCTACAGGACTCCACAGAAGGAAGAAGACAGGGAAGGACACCTGAGACAAATGTCATTTTCAAAATTCCTGATTTATTCATGATTTGAAGACCCAATAAAATGATGAGTTATCAGAGGTATGTATTGTACATGGAAACACAGTCTTAAAAGTACAATAATCTGACGTGTTATGAGATATCCAGCATACTAATTATCAGAACATCATAATTAACATTTTGCATTGGAAATAGCCAGAATATTGAGATGAGCAATTAGTTATGTGGGGTTGACCACCTATCCCAGATTCCATTACTTACAATAACAATTTATACTTACTAAGATTTTGATAACTTATTTTGGGGGGTTTCAAAGGATTTAAACATACCTTCGAGACTTTGGATAGAAACACAAAGTGATGATAGTTTTAGTATATGGTTTCAGAAATCCTTGTTGTGGTTGACTGGTAACTAAAGTAGTTTCATCAATTGTCTTGAAATTATTTTGCTCAATCTCTCCAATTGCTGCATCTGCACTCAGAAATAAATCTGCACCCTAAATCAAATTAAAAATTAAAAAGATGAAGAAAATGCTTCTCAATAAAATATCATATTGCAATAAATTGCCAAGAAATGCCATCATGCATCTATTTCACCATGTGAATAAATTTCTATGGAGCAGAGAATTGCTATATCCTTAAATAATCCTTATTCCATATTGCTCTTATATGTTTGTTTTAAAACTCTGAATAGAAACTCCAATTCGTTCTATTCAATTTCTCTAAATCTTTTGCAAGGTTTGAACACTTGACCATGACATTTTCCACTAGAATTGTGAGGCCTGGTTAGTTCTGTGTGATCTTACACCGTATATATACCTAAAGTCATCATGCTATCAACCATGCCATGCAATGCTGTATCCAATACTTCCTGGAATTTGATAAACAGGGTTCATCTCTCCAGGGAGGGAAGGGAACACTTCATTCTAATGAGAAATATCTTCGTGTAGGTGCCTTTAATTTATGGAACTCTCAGATTGACTTGTATACTCAAACATGGGGGTAGTTTGTCACGTGTGTCAGACATCCAACAGATAAAAAAAAGTTGGCTTACGAACAGCAACTGGCACGGATGTTCTATATAATTTAACACTTTTGTTTAACAATTGAAAGCATCGTGATATTATCATTCACAAAATGTGCTATATTCTCCAAATCGTGGAAACTTTACAGCAAGCCCAGAACAGATACCAGAATTTAGAATTAGGGCTGATATTACTAATAATAATAACAATAATAAATCTTGCTTTTGATAGTGCTTTTCAAATCTTCTAGATCTTCTCTCAAAGAGCTTTACAGAATATACAGTAAAAGTGAACTGTATATATGTAGACAAAATGTGGCAGCCAATTCCGAACAACAGTGACCCACAAAAAGTCTTGGATTGAAATGAGCAATTTATTATTGTTTTTTTTGGAAGGATTATTATCAGGCTATGGAGTAAGGAAACCTATCAAAGGTTGTGCCCTGCCAGGAATTGAACCCAAGTCTCTCGAGTGGTCTAACGACTACGCTACAGGACTCTACGTACGTACGTGCGTACGTGCGTGCGTGCGAGACTATTAGTCATACTTATTATTAAAATCCTAAAATAATTGTTGATGATTGATATTTCTGCAATACTTCCCAAATTTCATTCAAAGAAGGAGTTCTCACAAAACTAAAATTGAATATTACTAAGAAGAATTAAGACAATTACCACTTCAGATCCAACACCTTTATCCTCCAGAACTGTCACCCAGTTGATGCTTTCAGGACTGTTATTGTACAACACAGCTTGACGTTGCTTCGTGGTTCCATAGTAGGCATTACCAAACTGCAAACATTCCAACTTCCGGCCAGAAAGGGCCACTAATTCTAGAATTTGCTCCACTATATTTGCCTTCACGTTCAGAATCATTTCTTTACGACCTTCCAACCTCACCCTATCAGGAAAAGTGAAGGGGCAAAACAAATGGAAGGAATTGAGAATCAGCAACCATTATATTGAAAGTTCTGGTATCACTGCACTCACCCTTCAAAAAGTAAACAATGCCTCAATTATTATTGATTTGAAACATGCAATTATTAGATTAAATCATTTAAACTGCTAAAACCGTAATTACTGTGAAGTGCTTTGAAATGTTTTGACAATATGGATGCAATAAAAATGCATGTTTTCTTCCTACTCACTCAATAGTCTTACCTAATAATCTATTCCACACATCTATTTACCTTTGTGTAAAAAATCAGTCTTCTTTCACCTCTTCATAATTTCCTATTATTGACTTATTTTCCCTAAAATTTGAACTCCATCAAATGATTTATTTGTTTAGATAATGGATATACTGAACATAAAATCAAAATATAAGTGTGTTTTGTTCCCTCCACTTAAACAGACTTACAGGAAATCTTCATTGATGATCATAGGCCTGAGAATAAACAATTCAATTCTGACAAATCTCACAGTTTTAGGCTGGACTCTTCCAGTGCCAGGCACAATAGATATAGGCGAATTGCCTTTATCCAGAATTATAAACTGGCCTAGAAAAAAAAATAGACATATTCATTTTCTTGTTGCATTTGTGTAGAAGAACAATTCAACACATTTAATATTGCAGCAATAGGCACTAAATAAGACGTGTGAACATTTTAGGAAGCCACAGTCAGAAAGCTAGCCTTTTAGAGAGAATTACACTGAAGTCTTATAATGATAATTATTTGATATAGTGACTTATCATGTCTTCGAGATATCTCCAAGTACTTCACAGAATATACTGTAAAGTCTTATATATGTTTTATGGGGAAATGCGCAGCCAATAGCATACAGCAGTGTTCCACAAACAGTCATGGATTGAATGACCAAATTATTATTTTTTATTTAGTTTTTGAATGGATTACTACTCCCAGAAGGCAATCCACCAATCGACTAATAACTGGGTTCCTGCTTACTGCTAGGTAAACAGAAGTGTGTGCCATAAGAAAACTTGCCTACAGTTTCGCCATCTCCCAGCCGGGAATCAAACCCAGATCCTCTTGCTTGCAAGGTGAATGTTCTAACCACTACGATACAGGATGTGTGCGCGGATGTCAAACACTGAGCCACAATGAGAAACTGGGGTAGGGGAGGTGGGGTCTGTCCCCACACACACTCTCAGCGTTTAGTGTGTGTTCCCCACATTCCCTCCCCACACACATTCACAGCATTTAACATGCATATCTTCCATACATTCATACACACAGTGTTTAACATGTCCTCCTCTTTCACACACACAGTCATCAGTGGCCCCAACATACATAAATAAACATAGCCACGCACCCCCACTCCATCCCACCCCCACACCACCCCACCTCAATGCAATGGGGAAGCATTGAGATGAGGCTGGGATGAGGACGGAGTCTGGGCTGTCCTGTTTTTGGCTTCCAATTGAGGAATGGCGCTTAGGTAATTGCAAGTTATAAATAATTGTAGGCATATTAATACACACCTTAACTAACAGTTGTCAGTGTTGACCATATTAACTCATTTTAAGAAGTAGTTTACAACATTTGAAAATGATAAAGTACCATATGAAATGCAAAAATTATATTTACAAATTGTTGTTAAATAATTCATACCTGCGATAGAACCATGATTTGTAATTCCTATTTTGTTGTAAATAGTTTTGTTGTTGGCTGTCACAGTGCCAAAATCAACTTCTAAATCAATATCAAGTTGACAAGCAGGAATATAGCTGTACAAAAAGAACAAACCAATGTGTTCCAAATATGATTACAATAGTAATGAGTGATTGATTTAAACAGAATTGATCTAGCAATTTTAGAATCTTAAGTCAGAGACAAAATACGTATTTTACCTGTATTAATCAACTTAGTGTATAATACTTACGCAAGCAATGGGATTTTGATGACATCTTCATCTGCAACTATAACAAAATGATCTTTTACATTGTGTTCTTTTTTAGTAGAATATTCCACTACAGCTTTGATTTGAATTCCAGGAGCAATATGCTCTCCACAATTGTTCACACGAACCTTAAATGACTGTAAAGGTGAAAATGTTATTGAATTCAACTGTTGTTGAAACCTTAAAAGTAACTTCTTAAGAACAACAACTTTCAAATAGCTATATTTAACATTGAATGGTCTTGTAAGGCTAATCACAATACCAAAATACATGGTAGATTATCAGCTAGAGGACTGATCACTTTAATTATTGATGTTCTACATAGCTTTCATTAAAATGCTGATAAAAAACTTTGTTTTTGTCATACTTTTGGGATAGCTGCAAATAAGTTTTAAAAAAATTACTTGGCTCTTCAGAAGAAACAATTTACAGAACTGCAAGGGAAAAGAAACTAGAATAAACAATACAAGGTTTGAAGAATAGTCGGAAGTCAAACAAGACACTGAGTTTCCGCACCAACTCCGTGTGATGGAGTAAGTTCGAAAGCCAATGAATAAAGCAAAGTGTATTTATGAATTTACCTAGATCAGACTTGACTTATACAATGCCCTGCCAACAAGTCTCCCCAGTTCAACCCTCTACAAACTCCAGACCATACAAAATCCCACAGCTATATCCTCTCCGACACATGACACCTTTAGTCTACATTCCAGAGGAACAACTTGCCTCTTTGACGTTTATCAGCAGATAAAAAACAATCTTGGTTAGCCATTTTTTTTCCAGACTGACTGATTTCCATGCATCCCACCTACACATGGAAATACCAGTGATAGATTGTTGGAATGCAATGCACTCTCTCCCTGGGACACATCCTGCTTACTTAATTCAGGAAAGTATTAGTTGCAAGTTGGCAAGAGCCAAGTCTTGAGGACCTCAGTATATGTGTTAGGGTACTGCTGGAGTCGAATAATCTAAAAATGCATAGCTTGCCTATGATATTGCTGTCTGACATGCTTTCCCACTGCTTTTCCAACTACGACCTCCATTAGGGCTTTCTCTTGCAGAGACAATAGGAGCTGTGTTGGAGGAATGTTAGCCCCCAGTGACTAGTCTGCCCTTCCAGGTGCTGCCAATGAGCCAGGCTGGCTATCCGATCATCAGCAGTGCCCTGGAATACTGCGGACCTGCCTGGCTCAGCACCGGACTGGAGACCGTGACAGAGACTTGATTCTGACATTGCAAGTATGTTACCTTGGAGCCAGTTCAGCTCCAAGTAGATCCTGCTTACCTACCACAAGGTGGGTAGCCATTAGGCAGTGGCAAAAACAACAACAAAATTACATTTGTATAGCGTCTTTCACGTCAGAAGAACGTCCCAAGGAGCTGGATGGTTACTGCTTCAGAGGACAGTTGGGGGGTGGGGGGAAGGAGTTGTTGATGGGTCCATCGAAGAGGAGAGTCTTGAGGTGAGAATTGAAGGAGGCCAGGGAGGGGGTGAGGCGGAGGGATTTTGGGATGGAGTTCCAGAGGTTGGGGGCAGAGTGGCTGAAGGCTCTCCCGTCAATGGTTGGGCGGGTGGGTCGGGGTACATGGAGCAGGCCAGAGTCTGTTGAAAGGAGGGGTCGGGCAGGTTGGTAAGGGAATAGGAGGTCACAGATGTAGGGTGGGGCGAGGTTGTGGAGGGCTTTAAATGTAAGGACCAGGATCTTGAATTGGATCCTCTGGATGATGGGGAGCCAGTGGAGTCGGGCAAGGATGAGGTCACAGAATTTGGAACGGTAGAGGACACGGGCTGCAGAGTTCCAGATTATCTGCAGCCTGTGGAGGGAGGAACTAAGAAGGCTGACCAGCAAGGCTTTTGCATAATCAAGCCGGGATATAACGAAGGCATACAGGCATGCAACTAACAAGGGTTTCCGTGGTTTTAGGATGAGGTAATGGTGGAGTCGGGAAATGTTGCGGAGGTGGGGAATGGCAGAGCGAGTTCATTGCTTGGATGTGGGGGAGGAAAGACAGTTGAGGGTCGAACAAGACACCTAGGTTCCTGACTGGCTTGGTGAGGTTGAGGTTGATTATGCAACCATGGAGATGATGCAGCCAGCGCCTGATGCAAGAAGGCACTGGCACGAGCCAATCAATAGGGCCTCGGTCTTGTTGACATTCAACTGTAGAAAGTTAGCTCTCATCCAGGACAGTCTGTCAGGGCAGTGGTAGTCCTGGAGTCGAGCACAGAGGCAAAGAGATAGAGTTGGGTGTCATCCACATACATGTGGAAGTTAACCCCATGTCTGTGGATAATGTCACCAAGTGGGAGCATATAGATGTTGAAAAGTAGGGGATGCTACAGGGGGCCAGAAGAGACATCGTTGGTGGCGAAAGGAGGGCAGTGGCAGAGGGAGATGGCAAGGGGAGGACAATGGCAAAGTGTAGGCGATGGGAGAGGTAGGAGTTGAACCGGGCATGGGCAGGTCTGTGGAGATTGAGAAGGGAGGAGAGGCAGTGTAGGAGGATGGAATGGTCGACAGTGTCGAAGGCATCGGAGAGGTCGAGAAGGACAAGGAGGCAGAGAGAGCCTTGGTCACAGATATTAAGAATGTTGTTAGAGACTTTGACCAGGACTGTCTCGGTGCTGTGGGCAGCACAGAAGCCAGATTCAAGGGATTCAAAGAGGGAGTGGCGGGAGAGGAAGGAGCAAAACTGGGAAGCAACGACTCTTTCCAGGGCCTTGGAGAGAATGGGAGGTTGGAGATGGGGCAATAGTAGAGAATAGGGATGGGTCGAGAGAAGGTTTTTTTTTTAAGATGGGGTGTTGACAGCAGTTTTTAGAGGACTGGGGATAGTGCTGGTGGATAGGGAGAGGTTGATAACATCAACAACAACAACAACAACAAATTAACTTATAGAGCGCCTTTCACGTTGGGAGGATGTCCCAAGGCGCTGCACAGGAGGTGTGTGACCTGAGCTGGGAGGGGAGTGTTCGGGAGGGGGTAAAAAACGTGGGGGAGGTCGAAAAGGAAAGTCACGGTCGAAAAGGAAAGTCTTCAAACCGGCCTTGAAAGAGGAAAAGGAAGAAACAAGGCGGAGGGATTGGGGGATGGAATTCCATAGGGTGGGAGCGGAGAAGCTGAAGGCCCGGCCTCCGATGGTGGGGCGGTTCGGGCGGGGGGCTTGGAGCAAACCAAGTCCTGCTGAACGGAGGGTCCGGGTGGGCTTAAAGGGCGAAAGTAGATTGGATAGGTAGGGCGGGGCAAGGCTGTGTAAGGCTTTGAAAACGAGGACAAAGATCTTGAACTCGATCCTCTGGGGGATGGGGAGCCAGTGGAGACGGGCGAGGGTGGGGGTTAGGTGGTCACAGAGGCGGGTGCAGGATAGTACACGGGCTGCAGAGTTTTGGATGATCCGCAGCCTGTGAATGGAGGAGCTGGGGAGGCCGACGAGGAGAGAGTTTCCATAGTCCAGCCATGAGGTGTTGTACGCATGCACGAGTGTTTCGGCAGCGTGGGGGGTGAGATAGTTGCGGAGCCTGGCAATGTTGCGTAGGTGGAAATCAGTTAGGAGGTGAGCTAGGAGATGGAGCTGGGAGATGAGGAGGATGGTAGGGATGGGGTCAAGGGAGCAGGCAGAGGGAGATGGGGATGGCAGTGGCAGAGGGAGATGGTGAGGGGAGGGAGGGTAGTAGCAGAGGGAAATGGCGAGGGGAGGGCAGGGGGAGATGGCGAGGGGATGGAGGGCAGGGCCTGAGGGAAATGGCAAGGGGTGGGAGGGCAGTGGCAGAGGGAAATGGCGAGGGGTGGGAAGGCAATGGCAGAGGGAAATGGCGAGGGGTGGGGAGGGCAGGGTGAGATGGCAAAAGGAGGGCGGGGGGAGATGGCGAGGGGAGGGAGGGCAGGAGCAGATGGAGATGGCGAGGGAGGGAGGGCAGGCGCAGAGGGAAATGGTGAGGGGTGGGCAGGGGGAGATGGCGAGGAGAGGGAGGACAGGGGCAGAGGGAGATGGGGAGGGCAGGGGGAGATGACGAGGGGAGGGAGGGCAGGGGCCGAGGGAAAGGTGAGGGGAGGGGAGGGCAGTGGCAGAGGGAAATGGCGCGGGAAGGGAAGGCAGGGGGAGATGGTGAGGGGAGGGTGGGGGGAGATGGCATGGGGAGGAAAGGCAGGAGCAGAGGGAAATGGCGAGGGGAGGGAAAGCAGGAGCAAGGGGAGAAGGTGAGGGGAGGGAGGGCAGGTGCAGACAGAGATGGCGAGGGAGGGCAGGAGCAGAGGGAGATGGCGAGGGGAGGGCTGGGGGAGATAGTGAGGGGAGGGAGGGAAAGCGCAGAGGGAGTTGGCGTGGAGGGCAGAGAGAGATAGTGAGGGGAGGGAGGGAGAGCAGGGGCAGAGGGAGATGGCGGGGAGAGCAGGGGGACATGGTGAGGGGAGGGAGGGAGGGCAGCGAGGGGAGGGAGGGCAGGGGGAGATGGCGAGGGGAGGGAGGGCTGGGGGAGATGGCGAGGGGAGGGAGGGCAGGGGGAGATGGCGAGGGGAGGGAGGGCAGGGGGAGATGGTGAGGGGAGGGAGGGCAGGGGGAGATGGTGAGGGGAGGGATGGCAGGGGGAGATGGCGAGGGGAGGGGAGTGAGGGCAGGGGGAGATGGCAAGGGGAGGGAGGGAAGGCGCAGAGGGAGTTGGCGTGGAGGGCAGAGAGAGATAGTGAGGGGAGGGAGGGAGAGCAGGGGCAGAGGGAGATGGCGGGGAGAGCAGGTGGACATGGTGAGGGGAGGGAGGGAGGGCAGCGAGGGAGGGCAGGGTCAGGGGGAGATGGCGAGGGGAGGGCAGGGGGAGATGGCGTGAGGAGGGCAGGGGGGAATGGCGAGGGCAGGGGGAAATGGCAAGGGGAGGGAGGGCAGGGGGAGATGGCGTGAGGAGGGCAGGGGGGAATGGCGAGGGCAGGGGGAAATGGCAAGGGGAGGGAGGGCAGGGGGAGATGGCGAGGGGAGGGAGGGCAGGGGGAGATGGCGAGGGGAGGGAGGGCAGGGGGAGATGGCGAGGGGAGGGAGGGCAGGGGGAGATGGCGAGGAGAGGGAGGGCAGGGGGAGATGGCGAGGGGAGGGAGGGCAGGGGGAGATGGCGAGGGGAGGGAGGGCAGGGGGAGATGGCGAGGGGAGGGAGGGCAGGGGGAGATGGCGAGGGGAGGGAGGGCAGGGGGAGATGGCGAGGGGAGGGAGGGCAGGGGGAGATGGCGAGGGGAGGGAGGGCAGGGGGAGATGGTGAGGGGAGGGAGGGCAGGGGGAGATGGTGAGGGGAGGGATGGCAGGGGGAGATGGCGAGGGGAGGGGAGTGAGGGCAGGGGGAGATGGCAAGGGGAGGGAGGGAAGGCGCAGAGGGAGTTGGCGTGGAGGGCAGAGAGAGATAGTGAGGGGAGGGAGGGAGAGCAGGGGCAGAGGGAGATGGCGGGGAGAGCAGGTGGACATGGTGAGGGGAGGGAGGGAGGGCAGCGAGGGAGGGCAGGGTCAGGGGGAGATGGCGAGGGGAGGGCAGGGGGAGATGGCGTGAGGAGGGCAGGGGGGAATGGCGAGGGCAGGGGGAAATGGCAAGGGGAGGGAGGGCAGGGGGAGATGGCGTGAGGAGGGCAGGGGGGAATGGCGAGGGCAGGGGGAAATGGCAAGGGGAGGGAGGGCAGGGGGAGATGGCGAGGGGAGGGAGGGCAGGGGGAGATGGCGAGGGGAGGGAGGGCAGGGGGAGATGGCGAGGGGAGGGAGGGCAGGGGGAGATGGCGAGGAGAGGGAGGGCAGGGGGAGATGGCGAGGGGAGGGAGGGCAGGGGGAGATGGCGAGGGGAGGGAGGGCAGGGGGAGATGGCGAGGGGAGGGAGGGCAGGGGGAGATGGCGAGGGGAGGGAGGGCAGGGGGAGATGGCGAGGGGAGGGAGGGCAGGGGGAGATGGCGAGGGGAGGGAGGGCAGGGGGAGATGGCGAGGGGAGGGAGGGCAGGGGGAGATGGCGAGGGGAGGGAGGGCAGGGGGAGATGGCGAGGGGAGGGAGGCTGGGGGAGATGGCGAGGGGAGGGAGGGCAGGGGGAGATGGCGAGGGGAGGGAGGGCAGGGGGAGATGGCGAGGGGAGGGAGGGCAGGGGGAGATGGCGAGGGGAGGGAGGGCAGGGGGAGATGGCGAGGGGAGGGAGGGCTGGGGGAGATGGCGAGGGGAGGGAGGGCAGGGGGAGATGGCGAGGGGAGGGAGGGCAGGGGGAGATGGCGAGGGGAGGGAGGGCAGGGGGAGATGGCGAGGGGAGGGAGGGCAGGGGGAGATGGCGAGGGGAGGGAGGGCAGGGGGAGATGGCGAGGGGAGGGAGGGCAGGGGGAGATGGCGAGGGGAGGGAGGGCAGGGGGAGATGGCGAGGGGAGGGAGGGCAGGGGGAGATGGCGAGGGGAGGGAGGGCAGGGGGAGATGGCGAGGGGAGGGAGGGCAGGGGGAGATGGCGAGGGGAGGGAGGGCAGGGGGAGATGGCGAGGGGAGGGAGGGCAGGGGGAGATGGCGAGGGGAGGGAGGGCAGGGGGAGATGGCGAGGGGAGGGAGGGCAGGGGGAGATGGCGAGGGGAGGGAGGGCAGGGGGAGATGGCGAGGGGAGGGAGGGCAGGGGGAGATGGCGAGGGGAGGGAGGGCAGGGGGAGATGGCGAGGGGAGGGAGGGCAGGGGGAGATGGCGAGGGGAGGGAGGGCTGGGGGGAATCTCACCTGATTGTTTGGTTGGTAGAAATAGATGTTTCTGGAGGTCCGGCTGATGTTTGTCACGGTCAGCACGATGTGGTATGTCTCGTCCAGTTTCGTGTCTAGAAACTTCACGGCCGAGTGCGAAAACCGCAGGCCTGCCGCGTCCCTGGACATGGCGAGCGAATGGCTCCCGACCAGCAACAAACCGTCTCTATGGTAACAGCCCCCGCGGCACCGTCACCGGGGCAACGGCCCTGAGTCGAACTACCGCGCAGCACATTCGTCAAAATTAAACGCAAATAAATGCGTAGGGAGTATTGCCAGCCATCATAGTAATAATAACAGTAATAATATTCACATGGACACAAGGTGGAGACAATGGGGAAGGTAAGATTTGAACCAGGCAAAGGCAGGACCCTAAAGATTGAGCTGAGATGGGAGGGAATGGAAAATAATAATAATAATAATCCTTGCATTTGATATAACACTTTTTCACGTCCTCTGGACGTCTCCAAGCGCTTCACAGAATATACAGTAAAGCGAATCGATTGTATATTTGCAGGCGAAAGGTGACAGCCAATCGCGCACAGCAGTGTCGCACAAACAGTCGTGGGTTCAAATGACCGATTATAGATTTCTGGGGGATGGATTATTAGTAGTATATTGCATCCGCTGCTCACGGTGCGGTCTTCTCTACATTGGGGAGAACCAAGCGCAGATTGGGTGACCGATTTGCCGAACACCTCTGTTCAGTCTGCGAGTACAATCCTGAGCTACCGGTTTCCTGCCTTTTCAACTCTCCTTCCCGCTCGCGGTCTGACCTCTCCATCCATGGTCTCCTACTCTGTTCCACTGAATCGCTGTGCGAGCTCGAGGAACAATTGGCTGCCACGTTTCGCCACAAATATACAGTCAATTCACTTTACAGTTTATTCTGTGAAGAGCTTTGAGACGTCTAGAAGACGTGAGAAGTTCTATATCAAATGCGTATTATTATTATACTTATCACTTGTTTTTTCCCTGTAATGGACAGCGAGCTCTGTTGTTACAACACCATTTTTTTCCTAGCCGCTTCTCCTAGCTTTTTTGGCATGTCCCAGCAGCCCCGAACCAGATGCCAAGGACTTTGATGTAGTCTAGCTTCATCACAAGTGTTATGTGGCTGTGTTCTTTCTAGACACCACCTCGCTTTTCTCGCGGTTGACCTAGGCGCCCCCGAGGCTTTATCAAACCGGTCGCAAATGCCTAGCGAGCTCGAGACCAATTTTTGGTCTGTACAAAAGACAGTGACATCATCCATATACAGGGACATATACTGCTCAGGATGGTCAGACCGTCGATGCTCTCGTCCCTCCTGATGGTCCGTGCGAAGGGATAGGGGACCTCACTCACTCACCCACCCACCCGTGACAATGATGGGTAGTCATGGGCTTTGAGGAACACTGATAGGCAGTATTGCTTTAAATACCAGCCATGGGCTTTGAGTGACAGCTCGGCCATGTTAGCTTCAGGAAGCAGCGCGTTGGTCGAGTTGTGGGCGTCGGCCACAGAATCGCTTCCGTTTGATTTACACGGAACCGATCCCGAGTAACTTTATTGTGGAAAAACAAAGTCGCGGAGTTGCTGTGGTAAGGGATCCCCCCCCACCTCCCCCCTGTGTACTGTACTGTACTGTATGCCACACACTGTGTAACAAGCCTGCGGTTGGCTGGGAGGGAACGCGAGGTTTTAGTTCTTAAGATATTTAATTTTGTTGTGAAAATAAATAACTAAATATATATATATATATATACATACAGGATATATTGAGTGCAACAGGTTATGATTTGAGTAGTTTGTCATTTTTTTAAACTTCTTAAACTCTTTGCTTGTGCCAGTGTGTGTAGGTGTGTGTGTATATATATGTATGTATATATATATATATATACACACACAAGGAAGGGTATATTGCTTAAATTACCATTCTGTGTATGTAAACTAGACTATTGGGTTGTCTCAGTGAGTTGAATCCTGTCTGCTCTCTGTGGAAACAGTCACTGATTATTCCTGCCAGGGAAGTCCATGCCCCAGCTGTTGTCTGTTTTTGTCTCTCTCAGTGATTTGACAAATTCAGCACATTTTAGCAATTTAAATACCTCCGGCACCCATATAGTTGTTTTAAAATTAGATTTAAAGTATCGCTTTTACTGACACTGATTCACCGAATGTATTTATTGTGTTTTTAAAAAGTACTATAATTTCCAAATTGCTTGAGATGTTCTAACAAACAATTTGCATTTGTGTCACTCCTTTCACATAAATAGGAGGCTCAAACAATTTGTTTGGGTCAATTGGGTGCTATTGAATTTTTATGTGCAGCTGAACTTTCATGAGATAAAAACTATTTAAGCTAAGAATTTAGGTGTACGGGTAGAATTTTTAAAATCTTTTCAAATTTAATACAACATAAAAGGAACATAATGTAAGAAAATAATGATCTATTACTGTTTAGTATTCTATATATTAAATGTAGTAGGTCCAAAGAAATACAAGTGTTTTTGCTGGATTCAATATGTACCTGGTTTTATTTTGTGTAAGGAAACAATTTATTTCTTAATCATTTTTATTTTCTAGTCCGTATATTCACAAAAGGTAACACCTTTTGTGTTACCTTTTGTGAATACTGTATTGTAAAGAGAGAGCAAAAGAATTCAGGTGACTCGATAGTTTCTAATATTTAAATTAATAACTTGCCTACCTTAGAAAATAATTAGAATGGCGAGTCCTTGTTTATATGAAGAGAGTTTCAACTTTTGTTAACCAAAATATACAATGGTGCTCATGTACTTTTTTTCTGATTACAGAGTTTGTTTTCCTAACGTTCTTGCTTCAGAGTTGCAAATATGATGCAGAATGGTAAGTTTTTTAATTTCTCCCCCCCCCCCCTCCCCCCCCCACCAAAAAAAACAATATCACGTTATCAGAGGTCTTCAGGTTTCAGATAGTTGTTTGATCTGTTTATTTCTAAAATCGCACACTGAATTAATCCATTAGTTTCATATGGCAAAGGATTTTTCATTTAGTTTAATAGTGTTTATATAGTGTTGAGGACCGTATTTACTAAACTTAACATGTCTATGTGTTCACTTACACAATATGCAATTGTTGCACTTTAATATATCCAGTGAAGTGTTTTGAAAGGTCCTTCTGCTGTGAATGGTGCTGTATCAAATGTAAGCAATATCTTCCCACTGAAGGATTGATACTACATGATCTTACAACAAAGAACAGTTTACATTTATACAGTGCAGTACAGTATAGTGCTTTCATGTTGGGAAGATGATTCAAAGCACTTGACATAACAATTTATATTCATTCAGATTCAACTTATATTCTTTAAGATATCTAAAAGACATGATAAGGCGCTATATCAAATGCAAGTATTGTTATTTAATAATGTTCATAGAGGATATGTCTTAGTCGAGTTGTTGTTGTTGCCTCAAACCTACTCTTTAACCCTGAGCATTTGGTGTATTGTTTTGATACCTGAGTATTGTTTACTTCCTCTGTCTTATTATCTGATGCAATCTACATATAAACAAATGTCTTATCTTTTCTGAGTTGACTTTTTAAAGATGTAATCTATTTAGCTCATCTGTCTCAGTACAACTAGAACATAAGAAATTAGGAGAAGGCCATTCGGCCCCTCGAGCCTGCCTTGCCATTTAATAAGATCTAACCTAATTCCAGTTACCCGCCCTATCCCCATATCCCTTAATCCTTCTTTAGAAATCTATCAATCTCAGTCTTGAATATGTTCAAGGATTGAGCATCCACAGCCTTCTAGGGTAAAGAATTGCATAAATAACTACTGTACTGTACATGTGTTTGTTATGTGCCCTTTTTATGGGATAATGTCTCAGTGTAGGGGTTCTAAACTAATTTCTGCTATAACAATCACAATTTAGTCTCTTACTCATTTTTGTCTACTTTCAATTGCTATCCTTCCGCTTCTGTTAACATCTGTGCTTTGTATCCTTTCTAGGTTTCTTACTGAGTTTGGGTTTTAGTCTGCTGTCTTACAACAGAAGCTTACTTCCTCTCCTACCACTGTAGCTTTATTTTGCTACACAAGAAATCCAAACCTGTTGCATTGCAATGCGACGGTTCTTCAGAATTGGAAAAATACACCAATTATTTTGAGACACAAATTAATTTAGATTAGAGGTACTCAAAAAGGGTCTCATTACCGGTTACAGAATTGAGCTAGCCCTCTGGAGTGTGTCTTGCTAGTCTTGGGATATCCTCCCAACGTGAAAGTCTCTGTACGAATGTAATTTTGTTGTTGTTGGTTTGTGAGCCTCGAGGGTCCGCAGTATTCCAGGGTGCTGGTGCTGATGCCAGCACAGCCAGTCTGGCTCATCTGCAGGACTTGGAGAAGTAGTTCAGTCACTGGGGTCAGGGAGTCATCCCACTCAGATCCTGTTAACCCTGTAAGTCGAAGCTCTAATGGATAGGATGGTCCCAGATGGACAAGCAGCAGGAAAACAATCTCTGGAATTTCCACATGCAGGTGGGATACAGTTAGGCTTGGACACTCTTCAGCATGGTGATGGGTTTCAGCATATGTCAAACGCCCCTGGCTAACCACCCCCACCCCCCCTCCCCCACCACATGCAATAATAGTGTTGGATATTTCACAAGCTAATAATATTTTCTCTTCTCTTGCAGTTTTCTTGATGCAAAGTGAGGCAAATGCCATTCTAAAAAGATACCGGAGAGCAAATCTTTTTTTGGAAGAACTGAAGCAGGGCAACATAGAACGTGAATGTCGAGAAGAAATCTGTAATTATGAGGAAGCAAGAGAAGCTTTTGAAAATGATGAGACAACCGTAAGTGAAATCTGAGAGGCTAGGTAGCATGGTAGTTTTATGTTCTGTCATTTGGGGATAGTTTGAATGGAATCCCAGGATTGATGGAATTAAAATCTCTGACTGGGTGAAGGTTTCTTCTGCCTGATACAAGTAGCAGACCCACGTTTGGCCAGTATTAACGGGTTTCCAGTGCAGGAGTTCTCAACTAGTGTCTGCTATGACAACAGCAGCAACTTGTA
Source organism: Hydrolagus colliei (assembly GCA_035084275.1). NCBI lineage: Eukaryota > Metazoa > Chordata > Chondrichthyes > Chimaeriformes > Chimaeridae > Hydrolagus > Hydrolagus colliei. Next base: position 36,131,641 of record CM068745.1, on the reverse strand, counting down.
TTTCTACAATGCTTCCTTCATAAGTTAATGTCTCAAAGCAGTTTAGAGTTGTAGTTTAGAGTTATAGTTTATACTGTTGAGATGAGAAACGTGTGCCAGGCCCAGATTCCTTGAATGGAGGGACTAGCAGGAGATTGAGGTGAGAAGATCTCACAGAAAGAGGGGGAAAGACAGATTTGTAGGTGAGAGTGAGGAACTTATAGGGTGGTAGCGGCCACCAAGGAGAGTATTGGAGAAGACCAGTGCAGGCAAATTTAACAGTCAATTGCACACAGCAATGTCCCACAAATGGACATGAAATGAGTGAGCGATTATTGGCTGGAAAACCATGAGTAACCTTTTTTGAGTTCTTGTTTCACATTGATTGTCTCATCCTCTGATGGTAGAAATACCGCCCATTTCTGCATTGCTTCGACTTTTTGTTTTTCCTGACTCTGCTACAGGATTAGCTGTTTCCTCCCTTCCCCCGTTTATGCTTTGTTTTAAAAGCGTATCCTCTTTCTCCCCTTCCCCCATCCAGTCTATCTTAGTTCATTCCTCCCTCATCACATAAAAAATGAACAGCAGGCAAAACCCTTGGAAGTTGAACTAACATTAAGGAGTTTATCCTCTTGCTTTTTTAAAACCCCTAATCTTTGTCAAACGTGTAAAGCAGTTAAATTGTGCACATCAAACCAAGCTGGATGAATTTTGAAATCCAGGAAACAGGAGTTCAGGTGTTCATCCAGCAGGTGATTCAAATGTTAAAGTAAAGCATAATAATAATAATAATCCTTGCATTTGATATAGTGCTTTTCAAGTCTTCTAGACATCTCAAAGCACTTCACAGAATATACTCTAAAGTGAATTGACTATATGTGGGCGAAACTGGCAGCCAATTGCGCATAGCAGTCTCCCACAAACAGTCGTGGATTGAAATTACCAATTTTTTTTGTGGGTGGGAATTATTATTAGGCATGTGGAGTAAGAAATTTTGAATTCAAGATCCTCACCTTCAAGGCCATTCACAGCCTTGCCCCCGCCTATGTCTCCGACCTGCTGTCAGCCCATTCAGCGGGCTCTGCCTGCTCCATGTCCCCCACCCGAACCGCCCACTGTCGGTGGCCGGGCTTTCAGCCTCTCTGCCCCCACACTCCGGAACTCCATCCCACAATCCCTTCACCTCGCTTCCTTCCTTTCGTCCTTCAAGGCCGTCTCAAGACCTTCCTCTTTGACTGTGCCTTCTGCTGCCCACCTAACTCTCCCCCCTTTCCTACTCTCCTTCCCCCTGCCCCTGCCCCTGCCCCGACCCTTCCCCCCCCATGCTTGGGTCCTAACCTGAGTGTTCAGCGCCTTGGGACGTCCTCCGGACATGAAAGGCACTCTATAAATGTAATTTTGTTGTTGTGTTGTTAGAAGAAAACTTACCCAAGGTTTTGCTCTACCTGGAATTGAAGCCAGGTCTCTCACTTATAAGGCAAGTGCTCTAGCCACTGAGCTACCTGACTCCAGTACTGCAGTATATCTGGGAGGATGGTTGGCCAGGACAGTGAGAGAAGATACACCGCTTTCTTTTTTTTGTTAAACACACACAAAAAAAAGTCTCACAGGATCATTTAACAGTTACCTGACCAGGTAGATGGGAACTCGGTTTAATGTTTTGTATGAAAGACAGCATTTTCCCTAACTCTGCACTACCACACTGGAGACAGATTCAAACCCATAACCTAACCAAGATACCAGAGTGATTTGTGTCAGACAGGGAAAGATTCTTTGCTAGTTTGATGATCATCTCTGTAGCCACATTGCTTCCCAGCAAATAATTTGCATTAGCAGTTCTACGAAATCTACATTTCAGGAGTAATGTAGCCCGGCATAGAGGGGACTATATAAATGCAAATTGTTGTTGTAATGACCAACTCCATGTTAGGTCACAGTAAATGACAACCTTCATAAGTAGATTTCAGAGTGGAAGAAGAACACTTTCATTCTAAGTGTTTGTAACTAAACAAAATACTGCAGATGTTGGAAATCTATAACAAAAACAGAAGTCGCTAGTAGCCCTCAACAGGTCAGGGAGCATCTATGGTGAAAGGAGAGTGAATCAATCTTTTGGGTCCACGCCTTTCACGTCGGTTGGATGTCCCATGGTGCTGGACAGTCAGTGTTTTGGTCACAAACAACATCCTGACCATCTGTGACCAGGGCTCCCTCTGCCTCCTTGACCTCCTCGACCTATCCGCTGCTTTCAATACCGTAAACCACGGTATCCTCCTCCACTGCCTCTCCTCCCTCCTCAACCTGCAAGGATCTGTCCTCGAATGGTTCCGATCCTATCTCTCCCACCGCCTTCACTTCATCTCTTCCAACGGCTTCTCCTCCAGCCCCCGCACAGTCACATGCGGCGTTCCCTAGGGTTCTGTCCTTGGCCCCCTGCTCTTCACCCTCTACACTCTCCCCTTGGGGGACATCATCCGTGGACATGGAGTAAATTTCCACATGTACGCGGATGACACCCAACACTACCTATCCGCATCAACCCTCGATTCCAGAACCACTGGCGTTCTGACTGCATGCCTGTCCGATATCGAGTCCTGGACGAGGGCAAATTTCCTACAACTCAACGTCAACAAGACGGAAGCCCTCCTGATTGGCTCACATAATTTCAGTGCCTCTGCACTTCAGGCGCTGACAACATCAGCGTTCAAGGCTGCTCTCTCCACCTCTCAAAGCCAATCAGGAATCTGGGCATCTGGTTCGACCCCGAGCTATCCTTCTTCCCCCACATCCGCTCCATGGCCAGCACAGCCTTCCATCACCTCCACAACATTGCCAGACTCCGCCACTGCCTCACCCCCCACCCCGCCGAAACCCTCGTCCACGCATTTATCACTTCCAGGCTCGACTACGGGAACTCTCTCCTCGTCGGCCTCCCCAGCTCCTCCCTTCACAGGCTACAGATCATTCAGAATTCTCCCGTACCAGGCTTCGTGACCACATCACTCCCACCCTCGCCCGTCTCCACTGGCTCCCCATCACCCGAATTCAAGATCCTTGTCCTCACTTTCAAGGCCATTCACGGCCTTGTCCCCGCCTATCTCTCTGACCTACTGTCTCCCTACCAGCCTGCCCGCAGCTTCCGTTCAGCAGACTCAGGCCTGCTCCGTGTCCACCGCCCTAACCGCCCAACCATCGGCGGCCGGGCTTTCAGCCTCTCTGCTTCCACACTGTGGAACTCCATCCCGCAGCCCCTCCACCTCGCTTCCTCCCTCTCCTCCTTCAAGGCCGGTCTCAAGACCTTTGACTGTGCCTTCGACTGCCCCACTAATTCTTCCCCCTCTCCCACTCTCCTCCCCTTCCCCCTACTTCGACCCATTTCCCCCCCCCGCTCGGGTCCCGACCAGACTGTTCAGCGCTTTGGGACGTCCTCCCAATGTGAAAGGCGCTATATAAGTGCAATTTTGTTGTTTTTGCCTTACTCCCTTGCCTCTTTGAAAACATAACTCAAAGAGCCTGCTTTTTGACCAATGCTTCAACTGCCCTCCTACCCACTCTACCCTCCCTCATCCCAACCTTGCCTTTCATGCTCGGGTCCTGATCCCTGACTGTTCAGCACCTTGGGACGTCCTCCTGGAATGAAAGGTGCTTTACAAATGTAATTTTGTTGTGGTTGAAATCAATGTTTGGAATTTTACCTCAAATTGTAAATTTAGTGACTTTCTGTCTATTTCATAATGTGTTTTGTATTTAAAATAATTATTCTGGGCACTAAACAAGTACGGAAGTTGTAAATGTTACAAATAATTATTTGCTTAATTTTCAGAATGCATTCTGGAGAGAATACACGAAGGGACCAGATGATTATCAAGGAAGTAGCTCTGATGTTAATGTTGATTCTGTGTACATTATAGTTCCTATCCTGACCGGGCTGCTCATGATTATTATTATACTTTTTATTATCTGGAGATGCCAACTTAAAAAAGCTACACTCAGGCAGGGTGCTTGTACCCAGACAAGGTGTCAAGCAAATCACGCTGGCAGAAATGTATCTGTAGTTGTATTTGGTTATAATGAGCAGCATGTTGGTCCGTTTGACCCATTACACACACAGCTACTGGATGGTCTGACTGCTGATTATTCCGATGGGAATTGTCTAGCTTCAGGCATGGTAGTACATGGTCCTCTTTATTCATCTGGATTGTCCAATTCAGGTTTACCACCATCCTATGATGAGGCCACTGGAAAGCTGGGAAATACAAGAAATGATGGCACAAACCATCACAGAGAGAATCCTCCGAAGTATGAGGAAGTTGTGAACCCAAATGTAGCCAAAAATGTGGTATCAAAAGATGCTGGCAATGTAAGATGAACAATTTTTTTGTGTGACATTGATTAAACAGTGTTGTGTTTAATTAGAAATTTTAGCATTGTTGCAAGTAAGCTAATTTTCTTTCGATTGCAACTTCAACTAAGTAGTAATTTAGTATGTACAGTATTAGTTTTTAAACTGACCCACTAACTGATTTCATACACAGGTCAAGCTTTATTTCATGTCTTCCTCCACATAAGATTCTTGAGAAATATAAATACTGATAATATCAAAGTATAGAATAGTCTTTTCATTGGTTTTATCCTGTAGTTCAACCAAAACTGAAATATCCTAGAATATGACTAATATTACCACTACCATGGGAACTCTTTTTTTAGTGAAGCTTGATTATGAGTTGGAATGCTTGAATAATTGTTACCACTTTGTGTACACTTTAAAGAAAAAAAAGAAATTTGAGAACAAGCTGAAAGGGAGTAAGGGAAGAGGGAGGAAAGAAAACACTGGATACTACATGCACCTGCTCTACAAAACATCTAACCTACAGTTAGTCTCTCGTTGTTGGGTGAGGCCAGGAAGATTAACATTGTGGTGAAATAATTGCCCCAAGTGTACAAACATTGCACCATTCAATTTCACAGTAAGCCTGTGGTGAATACAAATGTTGCTTAACCAAACAAATATTTTATTAAAACTTCTGTTGTGTACTTTCAGAGAAACCCAAATTAAGGTTTAATGTTGGAATAGGGTCAAAACCTTGTTGCAGTTACATTCTCGCAAGTTATTTTCTGCTTCTATTTCCTTATTTGTACTTTTTTTTGAAAAAAAGATTTAATCAGATCTTTTTAGTTGGCCCACCTATTTCACAAAGTTGTATCTATAAATTATCTTTTTATAAAAAAAACTTGTTTTGGACCATTCCAGTATTACAAAGTACCCAAAAACAATCAATTAACTTCACAGTATGTTCTGTGAAGCGCTTTGAGACATCTTGAAGACAGGATAAGGCACTTTATCAAATGCAAGGATTATTATTATATTCGAAGGAGGTGAAATTTTATCCATGGTTCTACTACTCGGATTAAATTATTTGATCAGGTTGCTTGAATTGTCAAGGAGACAGATGTTTTTATTGCAACAAAGACACCTGGTCCAAACTCCTGGATTGTTTAGGCAGGAGATCTATTAGTTTAAAGGGTCTGCAAAGGGTTGTGTAGGAAAACGTCTAGTGGACTAATCTATGTGTCCAGTATTAAAGATTGTCATATGGGTTTCCTCCTTTTAAAACAGAATCTCTTCATGAACTTTAATGTGGGTGCCTTCTTTTACTGACCTGAGCCAATACTAGCCTCTGAAAAGAAAATACAGGCTGCATATTACTGTGTACTCTCTAATACTTAAAAAAACACACACTGGATGAGCCCAGGTCATTTAAAAGTGCCAGTTCTTCATGCACCTTTATTCACCTATGAAATGTTGTATTATGTAGCAGGACAGATTCAACACTTCTCTAATTAGTGTGTTTAGTATGAAGAACGAGCACACATTTTGTTTCAGTATTTACAATAGAAAGAATGTATTGCAATTTAATTCCTACTCAAAACAAGTACTAATTACATAAATTTTCCCTCAGTATTCGATTGTTAAGCATGTTTCCTCCTTTAAGACAGCATCTCTTCATAAACATTGAGGTGGGTGTCTGCTTTGAACTGGCCTGAGAGCCAATACCAGGCTCTGTAAAGGAAATACAGGCTGGATGTCACTGCATATACAGTATTGTACTATGTGACATGAGCCCAGGTCATCTAGACTTGCTTGCCCCTGTTGAAAGTATTTTACTTTGGGAAACACAATTCTTAACTCTAAAACTGTCAGTAAAACAGCTAACAAAAATAAAGGTTGCTGGGGAAACTCAGCAGGTCAAGCAGCATCCATGGAGAAAGGAAAAAGAGTCAATGTTTCGGGTCTACAACCCTTCGTCAGGACTGGAAAAACAGCTAAATTGTTGAGGCAGAAGATTCTGGCAACACAAGGATATTTTGTTAAAAGCTATCATTTTTATAAGTTTTAATGGAAAAGGGGAGAATACGTCAAATGGAAAACAGTCAGCTATACCTTATTTACTAAAACATGAAATGTAATTATATGAAAATGCAGAATATAAATACTAGAACAAATTGAAAACATGTATAAAGTGGGATGACTGAGAAACTGATTGGAGAAAATCCTGGGTATTATAACAATAGTGACATGCATAAACTAGTTTGAGTCCATTCAAATTAATACCTTATGACCTTGCAAATGACGTTTCTCACTTTGTATATCAGGTTTTGCAAATAAAACAGCAATTTTGTTACGTAACAGGTGATTTACACATTTGTGTTGATTTCCCTGTCTCACATTTACATCTGATGCAGAGTAAAATCTTGTGATGTTAAAAATGTTCTACTGATATAAACATTTTGACTTGATATGTTGTGGCAATAAATTCTGAATGATTAACCATGTAGGTTCACATACTTTAAATTTATTTTCCACCTGAAGTTTTTCATTAATGGAGAAATCTTTTTTAACTTTGCATAAATGGCCTTAAAACTATTTCTTATCTGAGCAATGCTTGGGGGGAATTTGTAAGATGGAACAATGAACAGTCCCAGTGGTTTAATGCTATTGTACATTTTGTCCTTGAAAAAAATATATTGGCATGGAGGCCACCAGTTATGAAGAGCAACCAATGTGTGCTCTAGACACAATAAAACTGATTTTGACATTCACTTCAGAAACATCCATGATCTAAGAATTTAAGATAAAATGACTGAGATAAAAGATAGGAGTTTTAGCTCTGTTAAATATGAACAAAAGTGTGATTGTGTATGGTGGTCTTTGGAAAAGTTCATTCGTATAATAAAAATACAGATTCCTAAGTTGCATTACGTTTTTTTTTAAACTGTTTTAATTTTAATTGATCACATTAACAACTTAGCAAGAATTTTGTGTCATTTTTGAAAGAAGGGAAGGGTTAAAAAAAATTGGAAATGTGCCAGCATGATTTCAACTTCGCTGAGTGTTGTTGCAATCACAACTACTCCTTTGTACATGCTAAGATCTTCCTTTGTGACTCCTGCAATTAACCATTGCTTAAAATAGTTAAAATATGCAAAATAAAAGATTTGCATAATTGTCTAACTGGCTCAAATTGTGTGGAGTGACACTGACCCTTTGACAAACTATTGTTCATTCTGTATTGTATGTCATTGTGTTTCAAATGTTCAGCTGAGAATTTCTTAAAATTTGTTCTACAATTTATGGGCCACCAATCTATCGCTGTTGGGGAAGCCAGGACAAAATCTGCTGTTAATGATGAATTATTGGTTTATTGTAAAATGCAATGGGACATTTTCGAATGACATGCTGATGCTTGCTAATTAAAAAAAACTTTGTAAAATATGAAGAAAACACTTACCGGTAATCAAAATATTGAGTGCCTTAATTTTATAGTTAATAATTGAATCTTTGTGCCCATTTAAGAAGGTACTGTATTTTAGAAGATGTGTTTTGTCATGTTGATAAATATGCAATATGTAAGAAATAAAATTATTTAAAACAAGTCAGGTACGTATTTGTAATTATTTAAGTGTGAGGAATTTATAAGATGAAATTATGTACTGTGACAAAATGTACACAATTACATTTGTAAAGTGCTTTTCATGTGTGGAGGACATCCCAAGGCAATAAACAGTTAGGATTCTAGCGAAAGGTTAGGATCAGGGAGGGTGGAGGGCAGAGAGGGTGGCCAAAGGCATGGTCGAAGAGGTTCTTGAGGCATCCCCTGACTGAGGCAATTGAGGAAGCGAGGCAAAGGGAATATAGGAAAAATATCCTTTACTCCATTTAAATAATCCCTTTAAAATGGTTAAATGTTGGGTCCATGTAACTTTTTCTCCAAGCAGTCCAGCAGAGAAGTTTTAAAAGCCAAAATAACATAATGCTTGCTTGGGCAAAAAACTGAAATACTGTAAATAACTTCTCCATCCTCAACTTTCTCTTTGTATAATCTAATCATACAGCACAGAAGGGGGTCATTTGGCCCATCGTGTCTGTGCCAGCTCTTTGAAAAGAGCTGTCCAAATCAATATCACTCACCCGCTCTCTACCCATGCGCCTTTTGAAAGTGCATATAAACTACATCAACTGCACTATCTTCATCCACCCTCTCTGTTACTTCATTTATCAGGTTTGTAAACACATGATTTGCCTTTAACAAATCTGTTGGCTGTTGTTTATTAACACATTTTTCAAAGTGAAAATTAATTTTGTCCCAGAACTTCTCTAGAAGTTTCCCCACTTCTGACATTGGGCTGACTGGCCTGTGGTTCCCAGGTTTATTTTCTGCCTCGTTTTGTACAGGAAAGTAACATTTGCAACCCTCCAGTCCTCTGTGACCACCCTGGTGTCCAAAGAAGATTGAAAGATTGTGGCCAGAGCCTCCGTTATTTCCACCCTTCCCCCAGTAACCTAGGATCATCCCAACTGGGTGACTTATCTACCTTGAGCAGTGACAATCCTTTTAGTATCTTCTCTGTTTATTCTTATCCAATTTCTCTACCTTCTCCGATACGGTGGCATTGACTACATCCTTTTTTTTGTGAAGACAGATGGAAAGTAAGTAATGTAACATGTTTGTCATCTCTGATGCTACATCCTGATTCCCTTCCCCTTTCAAAAGCAATTTAAACCCTTCCCTACTAGTTAACCTCCCTGCAAGGACATTGGTCTCAGCTCTGTTCAGGTGTAACCCATCCACCTTGTACAGGTCCCACAAGGCAGGGCACTGGGAGTAATTCAGAGATCACCACCTTTGAGGTTCTACTCTTCAGCATTTTCCCCAGCTTCTGATACTCTCCCTGAAGGTTCTCAGTCCATTTGCACCTCTACATCATGGATCCCACCATGGATCACGACTTCTGGATGTTCTCCTTCCTAACTATAGAATGTTTTGCGCCCATTCTGTGATGTTTTCAACACTGGCACCAAGGAGGCAACATACATTGCCAGGGTCATGTCTTTGGTTGCAGAAATGCCTGTTTATTCCTTTCACCATTGTGTCCCCAATGACAATTGCGTTGATACTCTTCCGTGTCCCTCCCTGTGTATACATTTACTTTTGACTCCCATCCCCAGAGGTGTCATCACCTTCACCAGTATTCAGTACAGAGAACTGGTTTGTGAGTACCACTAGGTTTCTGCACTGCCTCTTTCTATCATTGCAGGTGATCACCCAGTCACTGACTTTCTGAACCCTCTATGGCTGTGGGGTGACCACCTCCTGAAATGTTCAATCCATGAACTCTTCAGCCTCCCGTCAAAGTATTGGATTGTTCATTGTCTTTGTTTTACGTTTTTAATCGGTAACCAGCCAAATGGGCAGCAAACTTTTCTGGTTATGTAAATTTCTATGTTCCTATGAAAAGCCCATGAGAATGCAATTTTTTTTTGAAAACAGCTCATTGTGGAGAGGTACGCAGATTTAAAAATTAGTTATAATTGCACCAATAGATCCCCTGCTATCATTCGTGTATAAGGCTGCTTGCTGCAGCACTAAAAAAAAAATCATAAAGTTCCAGCCTTGAATCCTTGTCTCTGCTAAATTGGCTAATCTTAAATGGGGTAACAGTTGGACTGTAACAATGAGTTTCAGAACATAGTTGGTCTCTACAGAAGTAAACAATTTCCTGCACTGAAACCCACCCTCCATCTGTTTCAGATGAGAATGGTTTGGGGCTTGTTATGATAGATGCTTTGCAATATAATTAGAAAACATATTAGCTTTATAAGGAGAAGTAAGGAATATGATTATTAAGACAATCATGTAGATAGTTGTGCATATGTGCACACACACAATTAACAGTCAGGTTTCTGCAGGTGATCCCCCCTATTGCACACACTCCCGAAATTGCTAACTGATGAGAGAATTTGAGTAATTACTTTAGCTTTAGTTCAGTTTAAACTGGCCTTGAAGGATTGTGGATTTATGGATGAAAAGAAAGCAGGAGAGCACATTGAGACTGGTACGAGCTGCTGGGATAAGTTATGGACAACATCTGCACCCAATTAACCATTGTATGGGAGAGCCATCTCCACGTCTGGGAAAAGAAGGAAGTCGAGTACAGGAAAATTGAGAAAGACCATGAGGATAGAAGAAGAATGGGCAGAGTGCCATGAATCAATTATGTGGAGACCATTAGAAGAGATGAGAGGTGCCAATTAAAGGATGAGGTAAGGAAAGGTACAATGAGGGAAGAGCCAGTTTTAGAGTAAGAGAGGCTGGTGGAGAAGTATAAAGATAGGAAAGAAAGAGTGGCTCAACACAACAGTTGGGAAGTGTCTCAGGGTGGAAACTGAGATTTCCAGCCTGCTGCTGTTATCCAGAACTACTGGAACGGGTAGCATGGTTCCAGTTGTTCTGTTTTACAGGTAGGGAAGGGCCAGTTACAGAAGCAAGTGCCCGGTAATATTGTTCCATTTATGTTTGTAATGTCTTATAGTTTATTCTTCAGCCAATACAGTATCATCAGTTATTTTGGAACCTGAAGAGTTAAGATCAGTGCACAGGTCTTTCTCTAACAGGCTCAACTGTAATTCTTTCTAAAAGGTAAACTTTCAAAAAATTTAAAACACATATTTCTCAATTCCTCTTCTGACACAAGTTGACAATCTGCAATTAAAGTCAATATGTCATCTATTTACAAATCTCAAACCATTCAGTATTAGGCAATACAATTAGAATACTGTATGGTGACATGACTAACCATAGCACTCCCAAATTGACTGAGTAGTGTGGAACTGCTTTAAGACATTTCAATAACAATGATGAGGCATAACATTGTGCAAGCATTTTTTAATTAAATTTGTTTCGGGGTCATTAATAGACAAAGGTGTGTAATTTTCAGGTGGAAATCCAGACATTTCACAACTCCAACTCTGGTTTAGGTCCTGGAAAATTGCTGAACAGACATTTTACTTAATTTTACTTTTGTTTGTATTTCTTTACATTTTGCCAATCAGATTCCTTACAGACTTTTTGAAGTTGTTTTGTGTTTTGCTATCAATTTAGTGAGCATGACAATTAGGTATTTGTTTGCTTCTCCCATTTAATCCTTGTATTGTGTACTTGGACAATTAAAGTTTGAGAGCAGTTCTGTTGAATGTTTTATTAAATATATATGTTTAGCTATCTTAAAGGCAAGGTGAACTCAGCTATTTTGTATTACAAGCTAATAGGCATGGATTTCACTTTGAATTCACAACACAGTTACAATTATAACCATAGAAAAGTATTGGCAGACGTTGGTATTATTTTGCTTGTCTTGCTCTGAGCTGAATGTTCATGGTAATGGTTGGGACGGGGAGAAAGAAACTTAAAATGGGGGAATAAAGAGTTTTAAATGGCTAAAACAATATTATCAAGTTTCTTGATACTTTTTTGCTAAGCAAACTTCTATTGGCAAGACTGAGGAATTAAAAGGGAGTTCTCCATCAGTGACCTTTCAAAACAAAACACAAATAACTAATTCAAATCCGCATAGTTTTCACAGGTGGAAGGACCTACTGACTGAATTTTATAGCTGTTTACTAATCAATTTATGGAGAGCCACAATGAGGAGTTGCAGAGGAAGGTGTGAAGCGATGGAAAGTACAGGTTATAACCAAACATGTATCTGTGAAATATTTTAAGGTAATATTGGTGTAGCTATAAGGTAGCTGAGAGACCATGGTTACATCTTTGGTTTCTGATGAATGAGTTGGGTGGTAGTAGGGCAATTATGAAGGAATTGGCCTCTATGTTGTGAGTCAGCCTGGCTCAATTGGGAGCACTTGACTCTGAGTCAGAAGGTTAGTCAAGCCCATATCAGGACTTGAAATCATATATAGTCTAAACTGACAAAATACAGTCAATGCACTTTACATTATATCATGTTAAGTGCTTTGAGATATCTAAACAACTTAATAAGGCAATCAAATGCAAGGATTATTATTATAGAGATCGTTAGTCATGCATGGTTTCTGTCCTCGATTACAATCTAAGTTTATAGCAGTTGAATACGTGAATAACAACAATAATAATTCCTGCATTTGATACAGCATCTCATCATGCCTTAATATTGTATTATTGAAATAATTGTTTGCCATAAAGTTTTACATCTGTTGTTATTCTTTCCAATTCTCTCTTCAATAACAACAAAATTACGTTTATATAGTGCCTTTCATGTCACGCTGAATCAAACTCTCAATCAATCTTTGATAGCTTCTATATAATCTTGTACTCATCACAATGTTTACATTTTTTTGTCAACTTTGTATATTTTTTAATCCCCCATTTAATTTACCTGTTGATATAATTTCACAGTGTTTTTAACCTTCTGAAATGTTATTCAACTATTATTTTTGACAATTGCCTTCTAAATGTATTCTAAATTGAGATTGAATGTTATTGCGCTATAGGCACTATCATCTTCAAGCCTGAATAGTGACTGAGTCAAGGAACCATGCAGCATGGTATATATACAGCTAGTATTTAAATAAATAAACCTTACATTTGGTATTTCACTTTATATGTCAGAGGAACATCTCAAATTGCTTCACGCAATTGTCAAAAAGTTTGTGTGTTCTGTGGGAAAACATGGCAGACAATGTCCCACAAACAGCCATGAAGTGAATGATTAACTTTATTCAAGTGTTGTTGGTCAGGACACAGTTCGTTCTCTTTTTTTTATTGGTGAGTGGGATTAGGCCTGCTTCCCCTCATCCCTGCTTGACAGTATTAGATCTAATGTGTTCCAATAGGGAACAAGGGTTGTCCCACTGACAAACCCTCTAAAACCCTAACAAAGATCTAGGCCCCAAAAGGCAAATTATTACTGATGCTGGAGATCTGAAGTAAACTTGGAAATCGCTGGGGACCTCAGGAGGTCAGGCAGCAGCTATGGAGAGAGATGCTGATTTCACGTTTCAGGTTGATTATCTTTTGTCTTCTAGGCCCCAAGTTGTCAAAGAGTAATATGGACCTGAAACAAACTCTTCACCACCACGTGAGAAAGTCATATCAGATGACCTCTCCAGCAGGGCAAGCCCGGCCTGAGCCTAGTGACTTAAGTGTGCTCAAGATAGCTCTGAATTCCAGTATCTTTGCTTCCTCTTTGTAATCACAGATCAAACGCCTCGGATCAGAAATACTGCAATACAAATCCCAACCAACCGAGAGAAAACAGAGCTATAGCCTGGAGTTCAATCTTCCCATGATGGCCCAGTCATGGGTGAGATTCTTGTGTACCACAAGTATATTGTATCACATTACAGGACTGGGTGGGGAATTAAGTTGCCGCTTAAAGCAGCTACACTTTGACTCTTAAGGTGGCAAGTGGAGTAAAAAATAAAAAATAGTTTTTTTCATGTCAAAGTGTACTTTGAACTATATACTTTCAGAAATAAACAGTTTTGATTGGTGAAATAAACTTATTTCCAAAGAAATATGGGGTAAAGAATAAGAATTCAACAAACCGGAAGTGCTTATTTCATATGTCACATTCCCTATATTTCTTTGGAAATAAGTTTATTATCAAAACAGTCTATTTCTGAAAGTATATAGTTGAAAGTACACTTTGACATGAATTTTTTTTTAAAAAAATTTACCCCACTTGCCACCTTAAATCAACAAACTACAGTACAATTCTGCCTAAAAACAAGAAATGTCAATCAGAGAGCTTCTCGGCAGGCCTACCAATAGAAAAACATTCCAAAGGTTTTATCTGAAGCGTATTTCAAGAGCAATTTCATAAGGTATTTCTATAACAACCCATTGAGTCACAATGAATAGAAATTGTCTCCAGTTTCAAGTGAGCAGGCAGGACTATCCGTTGCCATGTGCTGGTGTAAGCCTGTTATAAAGGTGCAAATAATGGCAAGGCTAAGCCACACTTTAATAATGTCATTGTACAATCTATAAACAAGTTCTTTCAATGACATAGAATTCCCTGTGCAACAATTTAAAACATTTTAAGGACAACATGCTATACTGTGTATGATTTTTGTTTAGCTTTTGATATAATGTGTAGTAGGCAGAATAGGTTATTAGAATGCAAATTTACATTTGAATTTGTTTATTTAAATAACTCACTAGTTATTGGAGAAAAAGCAAAGTCTGATCATTTCTGTTATATAGTACCTTGTATAGTCCTCAACTGTATGTACAACAACCCATGTTAGCCACAGGGAGAGAAAATAATATAATATTGTGGTATAATGAATTATTAATAGCCCTTTTATACTTTTGTATTGTTGTGGGATTTTGTCCATTTGGATTCCAATATCTATCAGAAAGACAACTTTAGCTGAGTTGTTTTTCAGAATCCCCAGTTTTGGAACTTCAAGCATCTTTGTCTCATTGCATTCTGTCAGTGATTCATATAGATACTGTATTCCTATTTCCAATGGTTTAGATTAGAATAAATAAACCACCTATAAAGCTTTGAATGACGTAATGTGGAATGAGCAATGGTCTTGATAATCAAAAATATAAGCAATTCATTTCATTCTGGAATTAATAAAACAGCATTTATATTTCTCAATAAAAAAAACTCTTGGTAAACTTTGACCATGCCACTTTTTCAGTCTGACATAAAAAATGTATTAAAAGATTAGTTACTAAAGTTATTCAACTATACAACTTTCACAAACATTCTACGATAATAGAAATCTTTGTATATGATACAACTCCTTATCACGTCATCAAAATGCCTCAAAATGCTTCACAGGATTTGCAGAAACTAATTTAATGTAGGTCTGCATTATCAAAAGTGCTTCCTTTGTATGAAACATTAAACTGAGGTCACATCTGTCTGTTCAGGTGGATATTCAACATTTCATTGTATTATTTGAAAAGGGAGAGGAATTTCTCCTTTCACGTCCTCCCGACGTGAAAGGAGAAATTTTAATAATTTTGCAGACAATTTCCGTACATCTGGTCGATAAACTCCTTCAACGTTTTTTATATATGCAGGCTTGTTGTCATACTTTCTAATTTGTCTTTTTGTCTGATCTTTTAATATGTACTAATGTACTGTTTATGGGATTGGAAATGCTGCTACAAGGCATAGGACACTCAGAGAGCAGTACTAATTGGTGCAATAACTTTATTAAGTTTTATACTTGTGGTAATAAAAGATTCTCACATTCCTCCATAATATGACTGGTATCTTATATGGAATTGTATCATACAGGTTCCAAGCATCAAGAAATACCAGCATTGCTAGGTCTTGCAGTTCTTCTGGTAGCATGTCTAACTGTCTTAATGAATGGATGGATATGGTCCAATGAAGTACAGATGAGGTATCAAGCATTACCTTCTGAAACAGATCATCAACAGCTATTGAGAGCTTTTCAACTCAGCTTTTCTTCTGATTTTCTTACTTCCCCGGGATGAATTGCTAACGATCTGGTTTGAAGCTTCCCAACTGTGAGATAGAGAAATTGGTAACTTGGGAACAACGACAAAATTACATTTACACAGAATGCCTTTCAGATCAGGAGAATGTCCCAAAACACGGTGTCTTTTATATATTTACCATTAGTCAATCCTGCAACAGAGCCAGTCGCTATTCAACTATTTTTCCTTAACTCACAAAACACACATTACCTGTTTGTATGTATTGATGGGTGAGCTTTACCATCCATTCAATGGTAAAACAATTCTATTGGAAGTGGCAATGTCTTTTTTATCCCCGCAACAGCATCAGAGAAATGCCTTATACGAATTGTGATTTGTTACCTTCCCTTTAATAATCTTCGCATATTTCACCTATTCATTAGGAGCACAAACTAGATCCCAATAGTGAGGTTACTATCTGCTTTCATCAATAAATCAGCATTTGGACAAATCACAAACAATTAAAAAATGTAGTATAGGAAAAGAACAGATAAGTTGAATCTAGGATGTTTGGTGATGATTCAGCAATAGAATAAAAACTAGGGTTCAGTTTTTCCAGCTTCTGTTTCAGTGGGGTTTATCATAGGCAAATATCTACAAACATATTGTTTACATGAATAAATGGTTGCTATAACAATTAAGTAAAAGGTTGCAGAGCATGGAATAGGGCCAGCAAGTATTCTTGAAACAATTGCAACCAATGACATAACACATTTGATGATGTTAAATCATAGTGTTCATTCAGTTTCTGTTCTAGTTGAAATAGAACTAGTCGAGGAGACTCTACAATCTCCCATCTCTAGCCATAGAATGGCTAAACCTCCTGTAGCTTTAATGCTTGCTCTCCGAAAAGGAAGTGTCCTAAAAGCTTACAGTCTCCACCTATTGTTTTCTTTCTGCATCACACTGCGCTTATCTATTTCACCTTCTTGCTCACAATCTTGCTCTTTTTTACATAGACCCAAATCCGCTAGTTTCTTGCTTTCTCATGCAGCTCCAACTTCTGCTTTTATTCTTTCATGTAGACGCTGGCTGTCAGTTTTAACAGCAGTTTCTCTGAATTACAATATGTGCGTGTTGGTTTCTCTCTCTGTATCTAGAGTACACAGTAGTTTTATGCTGTGTACTCTATCTCTGAACTAGAGTCGTAGAATGAATTTGAAGATTTTTAAACGAGATTTGAAGAGGGCGTGGGGATACTCTGGAAGATAAGAATAAGCTCTGGCCTGTTGACAATAAGGCAGAAAAGAGGAAGGCTGAAGTTAAAACAAAAGGAAGAAAATAGAATAGACCAATAAAGAGTGAAAGGTATCTAAATCAATGGCAAAAACAATATCTAAAAGCTCCAAATGGCAAGGCTCATCAACCAGCTAGGGAAGTACAGAGGCAAAGACTAAAATTAGATGAATATATAGTAGAGACCACAAGCACACTGTAATTGGGACTGTGGATTCCACAGCTTCCTGTGATATGGAACTGTAGAAAGTCAATGTGTGGATAATGTGGTATTCTCATGGACATACAGTAAATGACTTCATGATTATTTGTGGAACATTGCTGCATGCAGATAGCTGCCATATTCATTACACTTCACAGTAATTCCCTGTGAAGTGCTTCAAAATATTTATTTAGGTTATAGGTGCTATATCAGGATTATTATTATTATTCAACCAAGATTGCTCTTCTTAAACAGTAATGATACTTGAAATAGGCCAACAAAATATCTATGAAAGCACTTTGAGAGATTTCAAAGTTCAAGATGCTACTGTATATCAAAATCTAGGTTTATTACTTGTTGCAACCTGCAATCTTATTTTCACAGTCATTGTTTGCTGAGTCTTTTTCTATCTCCCAATATTGCTCTCCATCGCCTGTCTCCATTTACTAGTTTCTTTCATTTTCTACCAGTCATATTGCAGCTCACTTTCCTTATCTCCATTCTCAATCCCTCCTCTTCGACGTCCCATCAGTCACGCCAAATCCAAATCCTCTCCTTTCCCTCCACCCTCTCCAATCCCGACCCCAGCTCAGGTCTGAAGCATTGACTGTACAGCACCCCCAACGTGAAAGGCGCTATAAAAGTGCAATTTTGTTGGTGTTTTCTCTTTGCTGATTTCCTTTTCCCTCTCTTCTGGTTTCTCTTTCTGTCAGTCTTGTATGTTAATTTATCTCTTCTCTCGCAGTCACTGGTTACCTGTCTGTATCTCTAACCAACTTCCTAGATTTCTCACTGTAACTGCCTGCTATTCTATTTCTTTCTCACCTCCCACCCACTCACTGCCTTGTGCTAACTTTCTTCCGCTCACTCCCTCCCTTAACAACGACGACTTGGATTTATATAGCACGCTCCATGCCAGATGGCTATCCCTCTCTCTCTCACGCCATCCCTCTCACTCCCTCACTCACTCATTCTCTCTGTCAAATGACAAATAAGTGACTTTCCTCCTGGGGATAGTAAAGCAGGGTATATCAACTAGGGTCCGTCGATATGGAAATTTTCCGATTTCGATATATCGATGGGCTCATATTGAGAAATACCGATATATCGATATTTTCGGGGTTTTCATACAGCGCATGCGCACGCATTCGGAGGTGCGTGTGCATTCGGGGCCTATCTCCTCAGGAGATAAATATCTTCCTCTCTCTGTGTCTCTCACACTTACTCTGTGTTTTTCTGTCTGTGTCTCTCTCTCCTCTCTCACACACCACCACCACCACCCACCCCCCACATCTATCTGTCTGTCTGTATATTTTCACATCCCCCCCCGTCTCTTCCCCCCACCGTCTCTCTCCCCGCCCCCGTCTCTCTCCCCCCCCCCCCCCCCCGCCATCTCTCCCCCCGCATCTCTCTCCCTCCCGTCTCTCTCCCCGCCCCCGTCTTTCCCCCCCGTCTCTCGCCCTGCCCCCGTCTTTCCCCCCCCATCTCTCTCCCTCCCCCCCGCCCGCCGTCTCGCACCCCCCCACCATCTCTCCCCCCGCGTCTCTCCCCCCCACCCCGCGCCGTCTCTCCCCCCACCGCCATCTCTCCCCCACTCTCCCCCCTTCTTTCCCCGCCCCCCCCCCCCGTCTCTCCTCCCCTCCACCCCTTGCATACCTGTATATTGTATTCGAGGACTATGAATACAATATGGCGGCTTGCACCTCGGTCTGTGCATTGTGTATAGAGATGAGCATTCTGGGTCTTGTAGTTCAGTGCGCGTGCATTCCGATTTTTTTCGATATATCAATTTTTTGATATATATATCGGATATAAACGATATATCGCTGGACACTAGTATCAACCGGTCCAAGTGACACGCTTGGGCAACGGAATGTCAGAATCAACCCAACCGTCTATGCTATTCTCAGTTGTCCAAGCAACAACAAAATTACATTTGTATAGCGTCTTCCACGCGGGAAGATGTGCCAAGCCGCTGAAGCATTCTGGAATGTTGTCCTGCGTGAACGGCCTTATATAAATGCAAATTGTTGTTGAATTGTTCCTGAGCCAGGTGGATCCGTGGTATTCCAGGGCACTGCTGATGACAGACCAGGTGACCGAAGGCAGCCGAAGATGAAAATCTTAAAAAGTGTGTTTTGAAGATGGGCAGATAGGAAGCAAAATTGAGGGATTGACGCAAGGATTTCCAGAGTTTCAGAGCTGAAAGCATGGCCTCCAATTATAGAGAGGAGGTAACAAGGGATACACAGCAGTCCTAACCAGTTGAGTGAAGGCAGCAGGTTGAGAGGTTGGTGTGAGTAGGTCAGAGAGAGAGGGAGGTGCCAGGGCATGAAGAGATTTGAAAGTGAGAATGAGGATCTTGAAATTGATCCATTCCAAGACAGTGGAGCCTGGCAAGAACTGGGCTGGTGTATACACAGGAAGCGTAATTTTGAATCTTGTTAATAGTGTAGCTGGGGAGAAACAGTGGGGCGTGCAGTGGAAAAATAGAGACAGGGGGTGACAAAAGCATGTGTGAGAATTTCAGCAGCATTTGAAACACTCTTTCTAGCGATATACAAATGTAATTTTGTTGTTGTGGTTGTCTGGTCATTCATTCACTCTTATTTGCTTTTTCACTTTCTCTCAACACACATACTCTCACACACTGGATATTTCTACGTTCTGTCTGCTCTCTTACTCAATTCTCTTTTCTGCTTTGACAGTCTATCTGCTCTCTCTCGGTCTCACTATCGCTCACTCTCTTCTCTATCTGCGCTTTCCCTTTCTCACCATCTCTGTCTGCTCTTACACACTCTGCATCCCTCTCACACGCCCATTCTATTGTGCTTTCTCACTGATTCTCACACTCTCTTTTGCACTAACTCACTTCTTCCTCTTTCTCACTCCATTATGCTCTCTGACTCACACGTGTGCATTTACACAGACTCTCCCACTTGTTTGTTCATCTCACTCACTCTCAACTAGGGTCCAGCGATATATTGATATATTGGTTATATCGATATAATTTTTCATATCGATATGCCAATATCGGAATTTAAAATATATTGATATACCGAAAAATTCAATATGAAAAAATATATCAGTATATCATAAATATCGGTACATCGTTTCCGGTGATATATTGGTATTATCGGTATAATGCAATCTTTTCCAGCTTACCTTATTGCCGGCATTGCAACCCCCTGGGCCGAGAGCACGGAATGCGCGCGCACACCGGAATGCGCGCTCACCCCCGAAGGCGCGTGCATGCGCAGTATAAAACCCCCCAGAAATATCAATATATCGGTATATATCAATATGAGCCCATCTATATAGGAAAATTTCCATATCGACGGACCCTACTCTCAAGTCTCTCTTGCACTCAAGTCTCTCCGTCTCAGACACTCCTCCCGACGTGAAAGGGCGCTCTATACATGTAATTTTGTTGTTCTCTCTCTCACTGCCCCCCACCCCCATCCGTCTATTGCTTCCTCATGTGCCCAATCTCTCTCTTACTAGATCACCTTCCCCACTGCATCCCCTTCCCTCCTGCAATTTTCTCTCCCTCCCCCCTCTCTCCCCCATCTCCTTCTCTTCCCTCTCCCCCTCCCTCCCTCTCCCCCCTCTCCCTGCCCCCCCTGCCCCCCACCCCAAAGCCCCCCTCCCTCCCTCCCTCTCCCCGCCACTCTCCCCCCCCCCTCTCCGCCCTCCTGCCCGTCTCCACATCTCTCTCTCTATGTTGTGCTTTGTGCCCGGTCGCTGTGTGCCCCATGATGCAGCGCGGCCGTGTTGTGCAGCCGCCGCCATGTTGAGTGAGGCGCGTGTGGAGCCGCTGAGGAGTTGAGCGCGGAGCGAGAGTCAGAGAGAGAGAGAGAGAGCCGGCCCGAGCCCCCGAGACATCCACCCCCTCACCCCACCGACAGCATGGACGCCGTCAACGCTTTTAACGATGAGGTGAGTGAGAGCAGGAGCCGCTTTTACTGGTTTTAGTTTTGAATAGAAAAAAATTTCCCCCGCACGAGAGCGGCGCCTCCTCTACTTCACCCTCGAGGCCTGAGGCCTGGCCTGGGGCCTGACCGTCACATTGTAGCCCAAGCCCCGGGAGGGAGAGCGGGCAACGAGGCCCGGGGTGTCCATTATTGAAGTGCCCGCCGGGGGAAAGCTCCGGGGTCGGGGGGGGGGGGGGGCGCGGGTAACGAAACGAGGCGGCCTGTATTTCCTCTCTCCTTCCGTCTCTCTCCCGGCCAGGCCCTGGGAGGAGGGACGGGCTCCGGGTTAGAGGGAGACCGGGAGAGGAGGGCGGGAGGATCTTTTGTGGTGGTGGCGATGGTCATGATACTGACCCCGAGGGACGGGGAGACCCCAGGTCTGGCAGAGAAGACAATACCTCGGTCGGTTCTGTGGGTGGTAACAAGGCGGTTGGTTCGGGGCCTTCAGTTCAGATGCTGACACGGTCGCGCCAATTCTCCCGTCTCACTTTTCTCGTCCCTATTTAAAAATAAACGGTGGACGGACAGTTGTCTCTGAATCCCACCAACCCGATCCTTCGTGTCCATTACCCTTTCTTCCTTTGTAAACTCTCTGCTTCTCAGCGGCGCCCTGTGCTAAGTTTGAGCCAACGCGCGTTACGTGCACCAACTACAATTCTGATTCTTATTCGTGAAATTTGTGTGAGTTGTGTTAAAAATAACAAGTTTTGTTTAGCGAATAGCTGGCAAGTGAAATGGATTGAAGTCATTGCGATTGGTAATGCCCTTTATTCTATGCTTTGAAAAACAAATACCCTTACCAAATATTCTTTGAATACAAAGAAATCGAAAAGGTGGGGCACATTAGGTTATTTTGAATTGATAATACATCCTCATTCTTCACGATTGCCTGGTAGTTTCCAGTAATGCATTTATTATGAATAGAGGGTTATTACAACACTAACTGAATCTACTATTGATTACGATTAATAACAACAACAAAATTATATTTATAGAGCCCCTTTCATGTCGGGAGGACATCCCAAGGCACTGAGGATTAAGGATTATTACTATTATTTTCTCTCATTAAGAACATTTCTCTAACAGTAAGGGTAGGAAGGGAGATATCAGTTTTCAGTTCCTTTCTGTGTAAAGTATCTTAATTTCATGTTAAACATTGAATAGTTAGAGCTTTCTCAAATACCACGATCTGGGACATACCAGATTTGATGGGCAAATATTTGTTTGCCAAGCTCATCCAGAAGAAGAGCACCCGAAGCATCATAGACAGAAGTTGACTCCTATATAATAATCCTTGCATTTGTTTATAACGCCTTATCACATTGTCAGGATGGCTCAAGGCACTTCACAGTAAATACTGTGGTAACTATAGTAAACTCCAGCGCCTTGGAACATCCTCCTGACATGAAAGGCGCTCTACAAATGTAATTTTGTTATTGTAGTGATTGTGGTTTGTGGGCACTCTTTCAGCATTGGACCCTATGTTGTGCTCAATTGACTGCTGAATTTCTTCAGCATATACAGTCAATTCACTTTACAGTATATTCTGTGAAGCGCTTTGAAACATCTAGAAGATGTGAAATGCGCTATGTCGAATGCAAGGATTATAATGCTGCAATACATTCAGAATTGAACTCAGATATATCTAGTGAATAATGCTTCTGATAAAATGCTTCATCAACATTTGCAGATTTGATTCACAGCATTCAAATCTTTATTGCAAAAGATTCTAGTTAAATTTGATCAGTTGTTCCCCAAATAGGGTCTATTATAGTACACTAAAGACAAGACAGGAAAATTCGAAGTGTAACATGTATTTATTTAACAGTTATGACATGTTGCAAGGTTTATCTCACCCAAATTTTCTTGCTGAAAGGGTTGGTTTGACTCTTTTATCACCTTGCCATCATCATTCCTTGATAAGAGCAAATCATTGGCACGTCATTAGAAAGCAACTGTGGGAGTAATAGTTGGGCAAGACTAATTATTATAATCATCTGAGATATCGTCCATGTATACTAATGTAAGACAATTTTTGAGTACAAAACTAAAGTCGACAATTTTGTATTGAAATTACTCTACCGTTGCTTTATTCACAACAACAAAATTACACTAGCATAGCGCCTTTCATGTCTGGAGGACATCGCAAGGCGCTAGGATCGTTAGTTCCTGTCTATTCTTTCCAGGTTTCCAACTATGGTATCTTTTGATATTCCGTTCTTGGCCGTGAGAGGCTTTTGGTGGAATGCTTTTTTGTGGAGTCCTGTAGCACAGTGTTTAGAGCAGTTGTCTTGCAAGCAAGAGACCTGGGTTCAATTCCAGGCAGGGCAAAACCGTGGGCAAGTGTCCTTATTGCACATGTCTGATGATAATCCCTTAAAAAAATAGATTGGTCATTTCAATTCACGACTGTTTGTGGGACACTGCTGTGCGTAATTGGCTGTTATGTTTCGCCTACAAAATATACAGTCAATTTACTTTACAGAATATTCTGTGTATATCAAATGCAAGAATTATTATTATTGTATACCACAAAATGTGTCTCTTGTCAGTTACGTGCAAGGATTATTATTTATTATTAATATTGTTTCAATGTTGTGACATCGTCCCATATTTAGCATGGTTTAGAGAACTTTTAACTGCAGATTATGGTAATTTAACATGTGCTGGTTAGTATATTTACATCAATGGGAACTCAGTACCATTTATTAAATGGTATTTATTAAATACCATTTAATCTTCCCTAGCATTCTTTCCTGGCCCAAATTTCTAGAATTAATTAATGATTCAACCCATGGTTAGTTGTGGACCTTGTTGGTGTGAATGGTGCCATGTTTGTCTTCAAAACAGTCATTACATTTGACAGGAAAGCATTTAAAGATTTTTTTGGACATAATTTACCTATAAACATGGAAATTCCTTCTTCACACTACAGAGTGGCTTCACCAGTGAAAGTGAAAATAAGGTAGAAAGAAGGTGCCAAAAAGTATTAGGATAGAAAGTATATGATGGGTCACTTGGTAGTCCAACTTGCTACTTTAAGCAGCAGTAGTTGTGTTTTTTTTCAACATTCTTGGTAAATTGATAGAAATGGGATTGTAAAAAAAACTTGATTGTTGTCTTCATTTTGTTTAAAATGAGCACCAAAATACAGTTTCAAAAATTGTGACATTATTAAGGGTTACAATCATTTTCATTCAAGTGCCCTTCAATGGGGTTGGATCCGCAAGTGAGATGGAGATGGCCAAAGGTATGTTCAAAGGCGGGAATTAGACAGAGAGGGGACGAAACAGTGTGTG
Organism: Hydrolagus colliei; assembly: GCA_035084275.1. Classification (NCBI taxonomy): domain Eukaryota; kingdom Metazoa; phylum Chordata; class Chondrichthyes; order Chimaeriformes; family Chimaeridae; genus Hydrolagus; species Hydrolagus colliei. The sequence goes on along the minus strand of CM068745.1, from coordinate 36,107,142 downwards.
GAGGATGGAAGGCCATAGATGGTTGGGTAGAGAGAGTGCAGCATGCCTCAGTTAACTGATAACCGGGATCAATGAGACCTTTCAGATTTAGACAGAAAGAGAGCCGACAGAGGAGTAGTGTGTGAAGTAATGTAATATAACTTAATAAGTTAAATAAAGGAATTGAGTTGTAAAAGCTTCTATCTATATATAATATATGTATAGTTTGTCCCCTCCTACCTCTCTGACCCTGCCGAGCCCCATCAACATATCCGCTCCATCCGTTCAGTAGGCTCCGGCCTGCTCCATGTCTCCTGCCCAACCCATCCTACAATCAGTGGCAAGGCTTTCAGCCTCTCTGTCCCCATTGTTTCGAACTTCATCCCACAGTCCCTTCACCTTACTTTTTCCTTGTCTCCTTTAAGACCCTCCTTTTTGTCCAGGGCATCAGGCAACAGCCCTCCTACTTCTTTTTCCTCCCTCATCGCTATCCCCTGTAGCGCCTTGGAATGTCCTGATGTGAAAGGAGCTCTAGAATTGTAATTTTGTTGTTGAGATATATTAGAAGCATGTTACAGCAATTAAAGTTTGTGTGATTGTTGATTGTGAAGTAACACAGCAATTACATTTATAACTAAATTCTTATTGTAAATTTTAGGGGAGAAATTAATAATATTTAGAAATTTGCATTGTGCTTGTTATTGTTATATGGTTGTGGATATATTTGTGTGTGAGAAAGTATGTTGGTCAAGGTCGGAATTCAATACCTGATTTTAGGTAACACTTTGAGAATTGAATTGGGGTAAAAGTTGTGATCATTCTCTCTTTATTGATAAATGGGATCAATGAGATCTGTCAGAATTAGACAGGAAGAGAGGGACAAAACAGAAGGTGGAGAGGGAAGGAGTTCCAGATGTTAGGGGCGAAGTTTGACAATGGTGGTGTGGAGTGGACATGGCACGTCTTTAATCAGCTGAGCAGAGAGGGCAAACGGAGTAGTGTATGATATAAGTTAGAATATTATACCATAAAGTTGTGATACCTTTACAATGTCCAATAAGTCATAAAAAAGTAATGATTTATTTTTGATAACAGGTTATCGTGACTTTTTGGTCCACTTTTTTATTTCTTTCACTCTTACCTCCCCAAATAGCAAATTGTGGTAGACTTTTTCCTTCTCAATGTCTGTTTGCAGCACTTTTGCCTCTGGGTTGCTCAAGATAATATTCAGTGCAATATGAGGGGCGTGCAGCATTGTCAGATATCCTTCAGATTAAATTTTAAAAGAAAGTCACATCTGCCTTTTTAGGTGGACATCAGGCACAGACACGATGGGCTAAACAGCCTGCTTCTGTGCTGTATAATTCTGTGAATAACTTTCCCATGAAATCATTTGAGAAAATAAGTGTTTTTTTCCTTGTTAGTTTGTCATTCATCTCATGGTTATTCATCTTGTGGTAATTAGTGAGACCTTGCTGTTTGCCTACAAAAACAGTATGTACACATGATGTTATGTAAATCACTATTTGATATAGCACCTATAATGGTTTGTTTGATAGCAATTTGACATTATAGGGGGCTATAAAAATAAGGAGTATTATTGTGCATATAGCAAGTTAGTGGATGACCCGGTAGAAGAGTTAGCATGGATGCTGTGTTAGAGTATTGGATTTATTACACACAATTAGACATTAGTAACATATTTTAATTACAGGCAGTCAGATTTTCAAAACTCTGCAGGCTTTTTGTCACTGCTAAGAAAAAGTAAGATTTGTGGAGGTGTAAAAAATCTGATCAATTTGAATATTTACAGAAAATAATCTGGGCTTCCCTCCAATTTATGATTTTGAATTTTTTTAATATGGTTTATAATTTGGGGAAATCTTATGATCCATGCTGATTTTTATAAGACTTAGATTGATAGTAATTGAACATAATTTACCCAATGTATATCCAGGTTAATTGTAGTATTGCATTCAGTTAAACATCAATAAAGTGCAACATCTCTTATGTATAAGACATTGTATAAGTTTGTAAACATTGGAATAGTGTGGTGTTTGATGAACATATGTTTTCTTCCTCTTTTATGCATATTGATGTTGGCTATAATAATAATAATCCTTGCATTTGATATAGCGCTTTTCACATCTTATCGATGTCCCAAAGCGCTTCACAGAATATACTGTAAAGTGAATTGACTATATATTTGTGGGCGAATCGCGGCAGCCAATTGCACACAGCAGTGTCCCACAAACAGTTGTGGATTGAAATGACCAATTTTATTATTGTAGTTTTTTGGGTGGATTATTATTAGGCGTGTGGAGTAAGGAAACTTGCCCAAGGTTTCGCCCTGACCTGCCTGGATTCGAACACAGGTCTTCCCAGCTTGGTCTCCCCAGCTTGCAAGACAAGTGCTCTAATCACCAAGCCACAGGAGTTCCAGCTATAATACAGAACAGACCATGATCAAAGTGTAATTGTGAGTTACAAATATTGTTATTTCAATTATAGTTTCAGTTTATCCTTTTAGTGAAAATTTTCTAACAACAATTCCATCAGAGCACCTTTCACGTCGGGAGGATGTCCAAAGGTGCTGCACAGTCAGGTTGGGACCTGAGCGAGGGGCGGGTTAAGGGGGAAGGAGAGAGTTGGGAGAGCGTCAGAAGGCACGATCAAGCGGAGGGTCTTACGACGAGTCTTGAAGGAGGAAAGGGAGCAAGTGAGGCAAAGGGACAGTGGGATGGAGTTCCAGAGTGTGGGGGCAGAGAGGCTGAAAGCCAGTCCACCGATGGCAGGGCGGGTGGGTGGGGGACATGGAGCAGACCGGAGCCCGCTGAACAGAGGGGATGGGCAGGTTCATAGGGATACAGCAGGTTGGACAGATAGGAACGGCCTTGAAAGCAAGGATCTTGAATTCGATCCTCTGGGGGATGGGGAGCCATTGAAACTGGGCGAGGGTTTGAGTGATGTGGTCCCGCGCGGAGCTTGGTGTGAGAGAGGACACGAGTTGCAAAGTTCTGGAATATCTGAAGCTTGTGATGGAAGAACTGGGAAGGCCGTTGAGAAGGGAGTTTCCATAGTTGAGCCTTGATGTGACAAATGTGTGGACATTGGCTTTGGTACCCTGAGGGTGAGGCAGTGGCGGAGCCTGGCAATGTTATGGAGATGGTGGAAGGCAGTACTGATCATGGCGTGGATGTGGAGGATGAAGGACAGTTAAACAAGACACCCGGGTTTTTGACTGGCTTTGAGACATGGGGAGTGCAGTCTTGGATGCTGCTGCTGCTGCCAGTGCCTGAGGTGTTGAAGCATTGATGCAAGCCAATCAGGGGGGCCTCAATCTTGTGGACATTTAACAGGAGAAAGTTGTTCCTCGTCCAGGACTCAAATATCAGACAGGCAGGCAATCAAGACGCCGGTAGTCCTGGAGTTGAGGGTGGAAGCGGAAAGGTAGAGTTGAGTGTCACCTGCATACATATGGAAATTTACCCCATGTATACGGATGATGTCACTCGAGGGGAGCATGTAGAGGGTGAAGAGGAGGGGACGAAGTACAGAGCCCTGAAAAATGCCGCATGAGACGGTGCGGGGACTGGAGGAAAAGCCGCTGGCGGGCACAAAGTGGACCTAATGTTAGGTTCTCACATGTTAGGTTCATAATATGTTAACTACCGCCCAATTATTGTTATTGTACTATATGCTAGAGTCCTGTAGCTCAGTGGTTAGAGCATTTGCCTTACAAGCGAGAGACCTGTGGTTAATTACAGGCAAGTTAACTTACTCCACATGCCTGATAATAATCCCTCAAGAAAAAAACAATAATAAATTATTCATTTCAATCCATGTTTGTGGGACACACTGTGCACAATTGGCTGCCGTGTTTCGCCCACAAATATACAGTCAATTCATTTCACAGTATATTCTGTGAGGCATTTTGAGACGTTTACAAGATGTGAAAAGCACATCAAATGCAACATTGCATACCATTGTGACAACTGTTGGGATCCTATAGACAAGTACAATATTCATGATAGATTTCTGAAGTATACTTTGTCCCAATTTTAAATGCATCAATTATGATTTTTGAGACAAGTGGCAAATCACATGGACTTTATTATTCTTGTACTACAATTGATTTATTGATTTTAACCAACAACAAAATTACACTTGTATAGCGCCTTTCATGTTAGGAGGATGTCCCAAGGCGCTGGACAGTCATTGTTTCAGACCCGAGCTGGGGGAGGGGGGGGGGTGGAAGAAAGGGGGAGTGGGGAGGATTAGAGGTGACCAATGGGACCGCCGAAGAAGAGGTTCTTGCGGCGGGACTTGAAGTTGGCTAGGGAGGTGGCGAGGCAGAGGGACGGCGGGATGGAGTTCCAGAGGCTGGGGGCAAAATGGCTGAAGGCTTGCCCGTCAATGGTGGGCAGTTGGATCGGGGGACGTGGAGCAAGTCAGAGCCTGCTGAGCGGAGTGGGTGGGCAGATTGGTAGGGGGTTAGTGGGTCACAGAGGTAGGGTGGAGCGAGGCCATGGAGGGCTTTGAAGGTGAGAACCAGGATCTTGAATTGAATCCTCTGGATGATGGGGAGCCAATGGGGGAGATGGAGTCACAAAGCTTGGAGCGGTAGAGGAGATGGGCCGCAGAGTTCTGGATTATCTGCAGCCATAGGGGGAGGAATTCGGAAGGCCGACAAGCAGCGCATTGGTGTAGTCATTCTCGATTACTAGGGAACAGCGATATATCGGTATATCGCTAAAACCCGATATGATTTTCATATCGATATGCCGATGTAGACATTTTAAAAATACCGATATATCGAAAACTGGTATATCGAGGTAAAAAATCGGGATGCGAGCACAATCAACTACAAGACCCAGAATGCTCATCTCTATACACAATGCACAGACTGAGGTGCAAAGCCGCCATCTTGTATTCATAGTCCTCGAATACAATATACAGGTATGCAAGGGGTGGGGGGAGAGAGACGGCTGTGGGTGGGGAGGGTGAGTGGGAGAGAGACTGCTGGGGGGGTGGGGGGGAGAGAGACGGCTGGGGGGTGGTGAGGGGGAGTGAGACGGCTGGGGGGAGGGGGAGATAGACGGCTGGGGTGGAGAGGGGGAGAGAGACGGCTGGGGGGAGGGGGAGAGAGACGGCTGGGGGGGTGGGAGAGAGAGAGACGGCGGGGGGGGGGAGAGACGGCTGGGGGGGAGGGGGAGAGAGACGGCTTGGGGGGGTGGAGAGGGGGAGAGAGACGGCTGGGGGGGAGGGAGAGAGAGACGGCTGGGGGGGGGGGGGGAGAAAGAGATGGCTAGAGGGGTGGTAGGGGAGAGAGATGGTGGGGGGTGCGAGAGAGGGACGGTGGGGGGGGGGGGAAGAGACGGGGTGGATGTGATAATATACAGATAGATAGAGATGGGGGGGGGTGTGAGAGAGGAGAGAGGGAGAGAGACACAGACAGAAAAACACAGAGATGGAGAGAGTGAGAGACACAGAGAGAGAAAGATATTTACCTCCTGAGAAGATAGGCCCCGAATGCGCGCGCACCCGGAATGCACGCGCGCATGCGCAGTACGAAAAGACGGGAAATATCGGTATTTCGGTATATCTCGATATGAGCCAACCGATATATCCATATCCGGAAAATTCCCATATCGCCGTTCCCTATCGATTACCTATTCAGCTTTTTCCTGTTGTAGTTATCTGTAGGTGAGGAGGGGGAAGAGAGTTAGTTGTGTGGCACACAATTATACTGCAAAACAAAACCTTCAAGTTCCATTTGTAAATGTCGGTAGATAAGATATCAATCGTAGTGTTCTGCAAGCTCAGTTTTTTTTAATATAAATGTTCTTTATTTGTGCTCATCAATGTTTTTAAAGCAACCGATATTTGGTAGAGTTTGACAGCTAGAATAAACCAGGAAGTTGCTCCAAAGAAAACCCCAGTAAGAGTTTTAAAAAATCGAAGTGGAATATCTAGAAAGGGTATTTTTCCTGTTACCCTCTGCAATGCTGATCTTAAAAAGAGATGATGCAATCAACATCCATTGTTTTTAAAAACCAAAGTGGTTGTTGATAATTAATTGCTATGAATGGTGCACATATGGTGATTCTGTGCACCATAAATAGATAAATGGATATATCTATCCGTCCTGTGGTCAATGCAATACCTGTAGTGTTTCACCCAAAAATATACTACTACAACAACTTGAATTTACGTAGTGCACTCCATGCAGGGTAGTGTCTCAGAGTAACATTGGCGGAGCCTGATTCCCAAGCTGGCGGAGGATTAAATGAATACATTTGTGAAAAATAACTGAGTAGCCTAAGAGGAGGTGCTCGAGCCACAGCTGGCAGTGAATTGTGAAGCCGGATTTCTGCCATCTGCACTCAAGCGTCCGGGTTTGTGTTTTGAATGAGCGGAGATGACTGTTGCATCGGGGGAGCGGGTGGGTTTGGAAACAACCCTGGATTTCAGGGGTCCCAGGGGATTAAGGTTCCCTAATGAATTAATGTTCATAAATTGTATTACAAACAACAACAAAATTACAAAGAGACACACACACACACTCAGACATGGAGAGAGACACAAGAGAGACATGCAGATATGGAGAGACACACTCACAGACACAGACGCATTCTCTTGAGAGAGAGTGAGAGACACACACACACAAGTACTCACTCATAGACACCAAGAGACACAGACAGAAACACACATTCACATAGACACTCATAAACACATGCACAAGAACAGACATAGACAAACTCACATAGAAACTCACACACAGAGACAATTACAAAAGCAGGGCTTCCATGTTTAGCCCATTTCCCACTTGTGCTGCACATGCACATCTGGAGCCTCTCCCACCACAGTGATGTCAGATAAATAGTGTGATTGGCCCGCAGGCCAGAAACTACATTTATGGCAGGTTTGTAGCGGGCGAAGGCCATTGTGGCGGGAAAGGTGCGGCCACACTTTTCTATTGGCCCAGTTCATCAGTAATTAACTCATAACTCATAGACTGTTAACAATATGAATAATTCCTGTTTTATTTCTGTATGTTTTCAGCTCATTGGTTATATGACCGAAAAGGCCGACAATATTACAGTAATAGAGGTGTAGTTGTATAATATTTGCACTGAACTACCAAGTTTAGAATAAAGTACATTCATCATGTTTAATAAGTACATTGGCTTAAGTATATTAATCATGCTTTTCTGGATGAGTGATTTTGTGAGTGGGCTACCCTCTCTCACCCTAAAATCATGGAACTCCCTCAATCCCTGGGTCTTGCCCCCCCTCCTTCCCCACCTTCAGATCGTGCCTGAAGAGCTTCCTCTTGGATGTTTGCAGTCATTCCCCCAAACCCCTTGGCTCGGCTTTCTCTCATATTAAGCACTCAGGCAATACCCTATGTGAAGGTTGCCATTAGTGCAAATTGTTGTTATTGTGTCTGTAGAGCTAGCATTAATAGCCCCCTTTCCTTCTTCAAGACCTGTCTCAAGACCATGCCTTTACGCATCCTCTTTCTCCACCACCCTACCTGATCCCGACCCCCAGCTTGGGTCCAAAATAATATTTATTTAAATAATGTTTATAATACAGTTTACACCAACAAAATTACACTTGTATAGCGCCTTTCACATCATGTCCCAAGGTGCTGGAGTTTATGGAGGTTAATTCATTAGAAACTTCTTTGTTATTGTTGTCTTTCCCAGTCTCCATTAGAGCAATGCAGGATCAAGTTCTGCAAAACAAATTCTCATTCATACGGTGTGACTGATTATTTTAGTTTAAACTAAATTCAATTTTAAAATCGAAATAACTTTCACATTTCTAACTTTGAGAACATTTATTATTATAATAATAATCACATTTGATTATAGCGCCTTACAATTTCTACAAGACTTTGCATAGCATTTCACAGAATATACTGTAAAGTGTATTTTTCAGGGTCAAATGCAGCAGCGGTATCCCAGAAACAGTCAAGGATCGAAGTGACCAATTTATTATTATTAATAAAATGATAGTCTACAGATTTCATCCCTTTTTAATTTGAAATACAAATAAATTATTGTTTCAAATGTCTTGAACTCTTTAGTAATGTATCTATTTTTAAAGAAATCCGGAATAGGGCTAAAGTTGACCCAAGGAAGTGATGAAACCATGAACCAATTCATTAAAATATAGCCTGTTTAAACTGATGCCAACGTTTCCTCACAATCTGTGGCAAATGCTTCCTTGACATCGGTGACGATCTTTCAAGCCAAATAACCAAAAACCTAAGTCAAGGGGATGCACTCAGGCCACCAAAATAAGAAATTTGGGTGCTGAAAATCACAGAATCCAAAGAGAAGGGAGGTTAACCTTTCAGGCACATCCTTCAATAGAATTGGATTTGCTATCAATATTTTTCACTATGCATTCTTACTATTAAAATACTCAGTTATCAAAGTGTACTTTATTATATTTAGCTTGTATGCAATTCTTACTTTTAATAAATCTTATCAAAATTGTCAGCTATCACCATATTAAAAAAATGTTTTGTCCGAAATGTGCCAACATTTGAGATAGAATGGTTTACCCTTTACCATGACTCCTATGTGATAAATGTAATTATTTTCCAATTGCTTCTCCCAGTAAGAAATTCAACCATTGAGAATAAATGTTTAGAATCTGTTGGGAATTAGACATTATATGATTTATTTATATTAGAGATGCATTTTTATTCTTTAGTCAAAACCTACACTTTTTGTATCTGATTCTTTCCAATTTAAAAACCTTTTTTTCTCACTTGGGGATTCTCCAGATAGCTGCACCTTTTGATTAATTCTCTACACCACAAAAAAGTCTTGTTACTGTGAACTGCAGTTAAACTCTTAAACTGGATTAGATCTCACAAAGAGTTGATTTAACCATGAATTTTTATATTGCAGCAAATGGAGATGGTGTTTTGTACAGAAGATTTGGTTCCAAGTGGTATTTGATTATTTTTCCATATACAGTAATGGTATTTATGCACTAAGAACTGTAGGGCATGAAATGATTTAAAATATATATTTAGCTTGTTTCCCCACCCCCAGAAATGTTCAATTAAATAAACCTGAACTGTCAAATAGATCTGAGGATAAGGATTTATAGAAAATCATCTATCTTTCTGTGGACCTTACTATTCAGAATCTGAATTAGATGGGTATTTATTTTAAATGAAATCTACTGAAGTACCATTTGCATTTCTGCCAGTGCCACACTGATTTTCTGCTATCTAATGTGCAGTTTAATGAATCATGACATCATCAACAAACCTATGGAATTAGGATGGGATTTGTAAATGTAGTTCTACAACAACAACAACAAAATTGCATTTATAGAGCACCCTTCACGTCGGGAGGACGTCCCAAGGCGCTATATTATAGGATAATATTGTATTGTAGGCCTTCAAGCTAGATTACATCACATCGTGATGACTGTCCACATAGAATGGTTAATACTGTAAGAGAACTATATGGTACAGTCAATACACCAAGAATTCATAAGGTGTAACAAAATTAAATGCATTTTCATTTACAATAACAAAAACATTGCCACTATATTTCCTAAGAAAGATCAAAATGGTGTTTTTAATGTGACTAGCAGTTAGACCACACTATAAAAAGGATAAAGTAGTGATGGAAAGAGTACAGCATAGGCTTATAAGGATGATATCAGCTTGGCTGGTTACTGCTGGCATTTAATGGGGGATGGGTCTTAATAAAGATGTGTAAAATTATAAAACGTTATCATAAATGGGTTGTTTCCATTGGTTGGGAGTCTGTAACCAGGGGATATAAGTAGAAAATAGCGACTAGGGGATTTGAAAGAGAGTAACCAGACACATAGATTTAATATAATTGTAAAGAATCAGGGGAGATAATGAGATTTTTTTTCTTAACAGAGGATTTCTATGGTCTGAATGCACTGCCTGAAAGTGTGATGGAAACAGATTCAATAACAACTTTTAAAAGGGAATTAGATAGGTAATAGGAAAAAATTTCAGGAGTATGGGGAAAAAACGGGGGAGTGATACTCATTTGATAGCTCTTCCAAAGAGCTGGCATAGGCACGGTGGGATGCATGGCCTCCTGTGCTGTTATATTCTATGATTCTATGATAACAACTTTCATTTTGAGGTGCATTGTCTCAAATTAGATAACAGTGATATGTTTAGGTACTGGAATGTCTCAAATAAACCTACTCTGGATGAAGGGACGCTCTTAGCTGTGAACACTACTAAATGTGAATGCATCTGATTGAGAATCTGAGGCGTTTTGACAATTTGAAGAGACAAAAATGAAACAGTTCTTTATATTTCTGTTTGAATTTTTGCTTGTGCATCATTTTATATATTTTTGATGCTTCACATATTCTTTCTTGTAAATTGTAATATTATCTTTATTTCCTGATCTACCTGTATACCTTTTTGCACAATATTGTATTGATCTGTGAAGATAAAATAAAAGTTTAAAAAAAATTCCTACTGTCTCAATTAAATAATCTACTGAATTTCTATGTGATTCATGTTACAAGCTTTTCCTTCCAAGTTACAGAAAAGGGCATGTTCTATTATAATAGAACCGGTTGGTTCTTTAATTGTTCTTTGAGGTGGATTAATTGTATTTATCTGTAAGCACCACTTGATAGTCATATAAGCTATTTGGTAGTACTGGTGGTTGCTGCTGCAGAAGTTTCTAAGAAGGGTTAACTGGACTATATGTGAAGTATAATTTTGAGGAATAACTTGATTTCATTAAAATTCTGTTTATTATACAATAATAGACTCTTAATTTCATTTAAATGTTCACTAATCGATTACTTGTCAGCCTGGCTCATTTGGTAGCACTCTAATCTCTAATCCAGAAGATTATGGTTTCAAATCCAGGTCAGGCTTTGAACTCACGTAGTCTAGGTTGAGACTTCAATGTAGTGCTGAGGGGGTGCTGCATTATTGGAAGTGATGTCCATTGGATGAGATGTTAAACTGAAGTCCTGCCTACTCAGATAAACATTAAAGGATCCTGTGCACTATTCAAAAAGAGACCAACAACTTGCATTTATAAAGCTCCTTTTACATCAGGAGGATCACCCAGCATCCTTCTAACATGAAAGGCTCCATACAAATGCAATTTTGTTCTTGTCGCAAGGTGCCTGATAGTCAGGAATCCGTAAACCGAGCAGATGTTTGGGATTAGGAGGGTTGGAGGGTGAAGGTGGGTAGTTGTAGGAGGGTGACCGATGTATGATCAAAGAGGTAAGGCTGGAGCAGAAGAGGACACGGGCTGCAGCTCGTGATAATCTGGATGATCTGCAGCCTGTGTAGAGAGAAATCTTGAGACGGCTCTTGAAGGAGGCAAGGGAAGGGGGCGAGGCAGAGGAACTGGGATGGAATTCAAGTAAGTGGGGCAGAGAGGCTGAAGACCAGCCCGACAATGGTGGGGTAGGCATGGCGGGAGACATGAAGCAGGCCAGAAGCCTGTTGAGCAGAGGGAATGTGCAGGTTGTTAGGGAATTAGAAGGTCCAGAGATGGGAAGGGGCAAGGCTGTGGAGGGCTTTGAAGGTGAGGATCTAGATCTTCAACTGTATTCTCTGTGATGGGAAGCCAATGGAGCCGGGCTACGTTAGGGGTGATAGAGTTGCTGAGCCTAATGCAGAAGAGGACATGGGCTGCAGAGTTCTGGATGATCTGCAGCCTGAGGAGGGAGGAGTTGGGAAGACTGATAAGGAGGGAGTTTGCGTAGTTGATCTGTGATGAATGCGTGGGTGAGGGTCTCGGCAGCCTGCAGTGAAGGGATATGGGGATGAAGGACAGTTGATGGTCGAACAAGATGCCAAGTTTCTCCCAGGGTCTGGGGCCAACAATTTCCCAAATAAAATTCACTCTATAGCTATTTATGGGATATTGCTGTGTACAAATTACGTGTTTGCCTGCTAAATATACAATCACTGCTGTTGAGAGCAAATCCTGTGATGTGCTTTGAAATGTTCTCCCAACTTGAAGAGTGCTACTCGAATGCAAGGATTATTATTGTTTGCTTTTCATATCAAAAAAGGTAAGCCTTTTGTTGAACAGTTTTATTTCATTTGTCAGGTAGGAGTAGACTGTTGGTCCATCTAGCCTAACCACCCAACTTTCCAAAAGATTATTTTGATACACATCTTTCATCACCTAATAACCTGTCATCCTTTTAATTTTTAGTAATTCATTTCTAGTTCACTTTTAAAACCCTTTTTAAATCTGTTCTATCCACTCATGCCAGCAGTTTGCTACATATATTTAAAGCCTTTTATTCAAACCGTTTCTCCTTCATTCTATTTTTTATACTAAAATTACACACAGGACTCCATGTTTGGTGGCACCAATGCTAAATCCTCAACATGTTGTCTTCATTCTAATGAAATTCTAAATATCATGGAATAATAAGGAATTTACTGTAAGGATAGTGACTGTATTCGTGAGCTAAGTGCCGTTTATATCAATGTCACATCATGCCAGCTCTTAGAGGAAATCACTAAGATTTTGACATAAGAAACATGATATGATTCTGAAGCCATGAGTTAGAGCAGAACAACCTTATGAAAACATGTAGTTGTAATTCACTGTGATCATGGTCACTGTTATTCTATGCATTATTGACATTGAAATTCTTAAAGGTTTTAACAGTGGAAATAAATGTTGAAAAAGTAAATTCAGTATTCAAGCAAACAAAATATTCATGTAACTAACGCTTTCATTTTTAGTAGTGTTAGGCCAGATGTTTCTTAGTAGCAACCTATTGTAATCCTTCAAATATCCTTGGAGCAGAGAAGGTTAAGAGGAGACTTAATCAAAAAAATTTAAATTATGAGGGAATTCAATAGGGTGAACAAGGAGAAACTAATGTCCATTGACAAGTGGGTTAGTAATCCTAGGACTCCAATTTAAAATAGTTGTTAAAAGAAACAGGGGAAGTGAGAAATGTTTTCATACAGCGAGTTTTTCAGATCTGGAATGCATTACCTGAAAGGATGGTGGGAGCCGATTCGATAACGACTTTTAAGAGAAGTAGATAATTATTTGGGGACAAGTTTTCAGGGCTATGGGGAGCGAGCAGGGGAATGGAATTGATGTGCACAGCTGTTTTCAAAGAACCAGTACAAACATGATGGCCAAGTGACCTCCTTCTGTGCTGTATAATTCTATGAGTCTTTGATATGTAAGAGCTGGCCGAAGGCAAACACTATGACACTATGGGAAAACATTAGCAAACTATTATAAGGATAGTCAGCTCCAATGGACCTAAGAACATAGTTTCAATGAATTAAACAGTTCCTTCAATGTTCCAGTTCCTGGAAATTTCAGCAAAAGAGGCCATCAGTATTAATATGTGCTGACTATGACATCGATCACATTATTAGTACTTTAGTACATCTGTAAAATAATTTAGAAATTATTTACTTTCTAAGAATGCTAATGTTGCAATACCCATTTTATGTAAAAATGTTATAATCAAATAAAGGATCAAAGAAGTGTAAAATTGAGAGAAAATCTTAAACAATATATTATTTGGTGTTTTCATTGGAGTTGCTACTTTTGGCTACAAATGCAGTCACTGTTTTGGAGTAAATCACATGGAGCCCTTTGAGATATTTTGTCAATGTAATATGGTACCTTTAATAAATACACAGATTATTATTACTTGATTCCTTTTGTAGAAAAACTAAATGGCTTTGTGCATAATTGGTACATAGATTTACACATATGATTATACATTTATATATCTAATTGCTAGTTCTGCTGAGTAACTCGATTGTCTATTATGGTTGACTTCTGCAATTTGGATTTCTATGACTTGAGCATGAAATGTGCAATGTCACATGGATTGCTGATGGGCACTATTTATGAACATTGGAGACCTGATCTAAATAAAGTTTTCTACTTATGTTTTCAGTGCTGATTAATGATGCACTTTTTTGACTTTATAGTGAAGATTCCCCAGAAAAATAGTTTGATATTCAGATTTCACAGTCCTTATGAGGAGTGTGGGAAACAAGCTCAGACAATCATCTTTAGTTATTAGGAACAAGATTATATTACTGACATTGATAATGTATTCTATTAATAAAGCTTTTGCAATATTTTGAAGTTTATAATTTTTTGAAAGCTGTCAGATTTCTCATTGGAGTTGAGAAAGTTGAGGTATTACTTGAGAAAAGTCTTCAAGATTCTGAAGGGTGAATAAACTCTTAGTAAAATATGTTATTTAATAATGGTGTAACAAATTGTTTCCACTGACCAGAGTTTGTAACAAGGACACATATTTAAGATAATCACATAAAAATAAAAGGTAAGTTTAGAAATAGGGAGTTTCACATAGAAGGTGGAAATCTCTACCACATTGTTGAAATAGTACTTTCAAAAAACAGGTTATTAGATGCTTGAAAGGGAACAATATTTAAAGTATGAGAAGAGAAATGGGATAAAACACCAGCACTAATTTAACAGGCGGATTGGTTTGTTTCAGTGGTGTAGCATCCTATAATTTAATTGCAGAAGGTGCTTAATACTCTGGTAGCTAAAGAACGTTATTTCTTGCTCTTTTAATAGCAACTGCCACCATTAAGCATGGGATTATATTAACCTCAAATTGTATCCCCTTTTCCCATTATTGCAGAAGTCAGTAATCCATAATTTGAGTGAGGCACACTAATGGATTGTTGGGTAAATGCACCACATGGTTTCGTACCGAGCCATCTAGCTTCAATTTGCCTGTTAGATGATCGGGTGATGGGCAATGGCCAAGCCCTCAAAATTTGTCTTGAAGTAGGTAGGGAAAATCCAGGGTTGCTGATTCTCATCCCTGAGCATACACAAGTATTTGATGAGGACGTGGTCAAGTTCAGCTATAATGCTTACCTCCGCCACTTGCCCTGATTGAACAACAGCCTGCCAAGTACATGAAGCCTGGATGAGATATCAGACCGCTGTTGACCTCTCCGAATTGCACCCAGCATGAGCCAACATCTTTGAGAGGAAGGGAGAAGATTGAGGTGGGGAATCAAAATGTGTTAGCCTCGTGATGCATGTTAACTGAACAAGTTCAAACACATTTTGAAATTTGTAATAATCTGATTTAGATATGTCAATTCGGTTCTCTGTAACATTGCATGCAGCACCACTGCCTTCAAATATTAGAAAATTTACAACAAAAGTTTTTTTACATATTTGCTTATTGAGAAGACTATGAAATTTCAGTCCAGCTTACTTTTACATTAAGTGCCATTTGATGTTATTTTCACAGTTGCTAAATCATAGAATTCAAAATCTGGAGCTGATCAAAATACATTTAACACATCATCAAAACATAGGAACAAGGACTAGGTTATTCAGCCCCTCGGCCTTGTTCTGAAATTCTGTAAGATCTAAGATGATCTGTGCCTCAACTCCCAATTATCTGGCCTTGCCCCATATCAATTAGGAAAGGAAAATAATATATCCAAGTAATTTATGAAATGTTACTTTTTAAGGCATAAAAGTTTTTACTCTTGTATGTAAATTGTGAAATTGGCACAATTTCAGATAAAAGTAAACAATCACCTCCTCTACCCTATCCATTCTGTTTTGCACACAGTTCCTTCAATTTTTCAGCACATTGTTCCCAACATTAATTCACTATATCAATACAATTTCTCATTGCTGTTCAATATCTCAATCTCTTATCCTAATAATCCTGAATCATTTTAATTTAAAGTAATATGTCCAGTTCAATTTAGTAATCTATTTAGTTTACTTTATTGTCTGCTTTGAGTTTGTTCCATATATAGTATCTTATCTTTTTTCACAAAATTAAAATCTTCCATTTTGAACATATGATCCTTTCTTTAATTTCTACCCAGTAAAACATTACCTGTAAATTTTCCAAATGCTTCAAAATCTTAAATAGCTTTCAGCTTTTACTGTTGAAGAGATAGCTTTTACTGGATGAGTCCTATACTGCACCCTGCAACAATTGAGTGCCATTTTGTCGTGGAATAACTCACAAAGAGATTTAAGTTATTCTGGTTTCCACAATTTCTGATATCAGGACCAAATCATTATTTGCAGTTAGTCAGATGTGGTCTCCTCAAAGGTACATACACATTTAAAATTGCCACTCTTGATTTTTCTATCATCTCCTTATCTATATGAGTGAACCTCTGATATCTAGTCGTCCCAAGGAAATAGCTAAAATGACTACTTTTCAGAGTTAACTAGTTATGCAAAGTACAGTATCTTAAAAGTAGAAATAGGAGGGATGTTGTATGAGTGACTAATCATATAGGGTTGACTATTTATCCTAAAGGCTAGGTTAACAGAGTTTCACTATGTGTTTAGTTTGCTATTTTATTAATACTCAAAATATACCATCAGTGGTTTTAGTAATTTCTCTTAAATCTTTTTCTGTTACCTCAAACATGTAACTTTACATTTCTCTGCAGTAGTATTGCCATCTTTCTGTCATCATCCCAGCTTCTCTGGATCCTTTTTAATTTTTATAATTTGTCACTTGCTTCCAACTTGGAAATTTCAAACGTCCAAATCAGGCACCTGATATCAACCTCCGATTCGGTTTCAAAACTGAAGAATTGTGATATTTTTCCGATCCTGGTGACCAATCTATAGTAGGGTCCGTCGATATCGAAATTTTCCGATATCGATATATCGGTTTGCCCATATTGATATATACCTATGTATCGATATCGCGTTTTTTTTTGTCCTGCATATGCGCGCACATTCGGATATCGACGAGGTAAGTTGAAAAAGTCCGCATTATACCGATATTTGCGATATATCGTTTTTTTTTACATATCGAATTTTTCGATATATCGATATATTTTAAATTCCGATATCGGCATATCGATATGAAAATTATATCGGATATAACCGATATATCGCCGGACCCTAATCTATGTTAATTAGAACCCAGCAGATAGTTTGGCATACATCATTATACATTACTTCCTACAAATTAGCCATTTGTTAACACATTGATATTTAACCAGTGGGCCTGAATCTTATGCGGTATATTTATTTAGAACAGTATCGAATCCTTTTCTCAAACAGCCATCATCTCTCCCATCACTGCCACTCAGTCTAGGCATCTCAAAAACAATTCAAGTATAATAATAATAATAATAATCCTTGCATTTGATATAGCGCTTTTCATATCTTCTAGACATCTCACAGCGCTTCACAGAATATAGTGTAAAGGAAATTGACTATATATGTAGGCAAAATGCAGCAGCCAATTGTGCACAGCAGTGTCCCACAAACAGTCGTAGATTGAAATGATCAATTTCTTTTTTTTAGAGAGGGAATATATGTTATGTACATGTTAAACACAACTTTCCATTTCAATGTTTATGAAGGCGCTAAAGAGGATTGTCTTAAGATGCTCAACATACCCAGAGGGAGAGTGGGATGCATCTCCACAAGGTCCTGCCTGAGTCTCGTATTAAAGGAAAATAAACTCAGCACAGTATGCAAGAGAAATACCTAGGATGAGGGACTATAATAAACAATATGGACTTGGAATAGTCCTGAATTCTGAGGAGGATTGATTCTTGGAAGGGGAAAATATTCGCAAGTTTTACTGTTTACCTAGCAGATCACTTTTCCGGGGGGTAATAATTCCTTTTTTTTAAAAAAAAGTCAATTGGTCATGTCAGTCTATGACTGTATGTGGGGCTTTGCTGTGCCTAATTGCCTGCCAATATGCAACCTTGGCGTCAGGTTCGACCCCCAACTGTCCCTCCTCCCCCACATTCAGTCCTTCACTAGCACCACTTTTTTCCACCTCCGACAGATCGCCCGTCCCTGACAATATCTCGTCCCAAAAGCTGCTGAAACCCTGGTCCATGCCTTTGTCACCTCACGGCTGGACTATTCCAATGCCTCCTCGCCGTTCTACACTCCACCACAATCCATAAAATCCAACCTTTTTTAAAACTGTCACCCGCATTCTAACCCGCACCAAACTTCGCTCCCGCATTATCCCAGTCCTTGCCAGACTTCACTGGCTCCCTGTCCCGGAGAGGATTGATTTCACGATCCTCACCCTTGTTTTTGAATCCCTCCACTCCTCTGCACCCCCTATCTCTCCAATCTCCTCGCTCCTCAAAACAGCATGTGTTGCCTTCGCTCCACAGGGTCTGGCCTCCTCCTTGTCCCCCGAATCCTCCACTCCATCGATGGCCATGCTTTCAGCCACTACGCCCTGAGGCTCTGGAACTCCCTTCCTCACTCCCTTCTCCTCGCCCCCTCCCCAGTTTCAGGTCTCAGCTAAAGACCTTTCTCTTCCACCGCACCTTCGGTCATCTTTCTCCCCCTTGCCCCTGGCTCCACCCCGCCCCCCGGGATCCATTATTGTGAAGCGCTCTGAGATACCGTCCGGCGTGGAGGGCGCTATATAAATCAAAGTTGATGTTGTTGCCAAGTTTTGCTCACAAAATATGGAGTCGATTCATTTTATAGTATATTCTGTGAAGCGCTTTGAAGTGTGTAAAAGACATGATAAGACGCAATATCAAATGCAAGGATTATTGCATTTTGCATTATTGCATTATGATATGATCTTATTGTTAGTTGGGAATATTTCTATTGGGTCAAAGATTTGTGGGGTATTCAGGATTGGGGCTTGAGCTCATAGAGTTGGCGGTTATTTATTCAACACTCCAGTGGAGTGTCCGAGATGTTGCCAGATTAAAACAAGGAAGTTTCTGTCCAACATCTCAGTGAACCCATGATACCATTTGAAAAGAGTACAGTGTCTTCTGCTCTGTTGGCTAACAATCCTTCTAGTTAATTTGCCAATCATTTCATGGCTGTTTGTGGGACTCTGACCTGAACGTTGGGCAAGTTTCCCTACTCTATGTGCCTCTGTTTGCCTGGCAGTAAGTTGGAATCCATTGGTTGATTGCCTGATTGCTTTCCTGAGGATAATAATTCCTTCCAAAACATTTTTTTATTGGTCACTCAATCCACGACTGTTTGTGGGACACTGCTGTGCGCAATTGGCTGCTGTTTTTGACCCACAAAATATACAGTTGATTCTCTTTACAGTATATTCTGTGAAGCGCTTTGAGACGTCTCAAAGGCATGATAAGGCACTATTACAGAACGCAAGAATTATTATAATATAATAAACCTGCCAATCGACTAACAATCATGTTCCTATTTACTGCTGGGTAAACAGGCATGTGGAGTAAGGAAATGCACAGATTACTATATATTAATAATAATCCTAGCATTTGGTATAGTAGCTTACCATGTATTCTAAATATTATTATTTGCTGTGCACAAACTGACTGCCTAGATTGTGTACAAAATGTAGTAATTGCATGATGAGCGATTTGAGAAGAGTCGTCGTTGAAGGCACAATATTAAATAGAAGGATTCATTAAAATTGTTAATGATCAAATAAACTGGTGGAAATGCTTAGTGGCTGAGTGGTATCCTCCTGTTCCAACACCATACAAGAGCATTACAAAACTCCAAAATGTGCCCCGGTGTAATTATTCCTGTTGCCCTGACACTGTTTGGAAATGGGGAGCAATGAGTCGGGATTATTATTATTATTGTTATTTGTTGTGTACAAACTGGCTGCTGAGGTTGTGAATAAATAATAGTAATTACTTGATAAGCAATTTGAAAAGATCATTGTTGAAAATAAATCTGATTTTCTTATGGCTAAAGGGATTAAGGGATATGGTGATAAGGCGGATAGGTGGAGCTAGAATACATTAGCCATGATTTTATTGAATGGCGGTGCAGGTTCAAGGGGTCGAATGGCCTACTCCTGCTCCTGACTCTTATGTTCTTATGTTGAAGAGTCATTTTCTGCTTCCTCATAGCCAATTCTGACAAGTTCTATCTGGAATATTATGTGCCTCTTATTACTTCCAATATCCAGATACCATGCATTGATCTGTAATGTCAATTATTAACCAATAAGAAGGTTACATTCCCTTTTTAACACCGTTGGGATAATTATTTTACTTAAATAATCTTTTTAGCCAAGATTTTATTCCCTTGTCATATTTTCACCATGAAATACAAGGCACCTGCATTTAATTTTCTTCCCACATACAAAAACGAATGCAAAGCAACTTTCCATCATGGTAATCAGGAATGTAAACCCTGACTGATATTCTCTTCATAACCTGAGAGAAGAATCAAATGTTAGGTAACCAATGATGCACTGGTTGACATCAGCCAATTTTGCATAGAACAAGGGGTCAGACTTGCTAAGTTATTGTAGGAATTGTTGTGGGTAACTTTCTGTTGGTTACTTGATTTAGTCCAATAGATTTAGTCTGAAAAAAGAAAAAAGATTGAAGTTAAAACTTTCCACTAAATTGTAAGGAATTACGAATTCTAGGCTTTTGGGACCATTGCTGGGGAATTGTGATACAAGACTTTTTTATTGTAAACTACGTGGCACTGCTAATATTTCCAACTGCTTGTAGTTTGTAAATCGTAATAGAAATCCTGAATACTAGACATATTTTAAGTATAATTTGGGCTAGAAATGTTTCAAATTATATATGCATTTAACAGTATCTAACTAGTATTTATTTACATTAAAAATATAAATTGGTGCCTGCAACTTGGAAAATTAAGTTTAAATTTCTGTTCTTAAATGAAGTTGCACATGAACTTTGGAGAGGTCAATTTAACTTGGATTATTTTCAATTTTTTAATCTTATTTAACAGAAACATGTTTGATCCATATGTATATATATATACAGTATCTATGAAACTACAATAAGAACATATGCTGTATTATTTATAGAGCCCTAAATTGTACAACTCAATTTAAATGATTGACTTAAACGTTTGTTAACTCAATTTTTATTATTATTTCAGTTGTTTTCTTTAATGGAACTAAAACCACCTATTTCTCGGGCGAAGATGATCCTTATTACTAAAGCTGCCATCAAAGCTATAAAGGTAGGAAATGCACGATTATTTTTCCTTCTTGCCTTGATTAGTTCAGATCCTACCTTTCACACTGTCTCCACTTTATCTCCACAATTGGCTTCTCCTCTAGCCCCTGCACCATCTCTTGCGGCGTTCCTCTTCTTAGTCATGTACACGCTCCCTCTTGGTGAAATCATCCACAGATGATTTCACCAAGTCAACTTCCACATGTATGTGGATGACACCCAACTATCTCTGCCTCCAACCATGACTCCAGGACCACTGCATCCAGCCAGAATGTCAGACATCCTAGATGGGAGCTAACTCCTGTTGAATGTCAACAAGATCGAGGTCCTCCTGAATGGCTCCTGTCAGCGCCTCCACACCTCAGCCACAGGCAGCATCACCATCCAAGGATGCACAGTTCACATCTCTGAACCAGTCTGGAACCATGGCGTCTTGTTTGACTCTTAACTGTACTTTCTACCTACCCCACATCTGTGCCATGATCAGCTCTGCCTTCCCTCAACTGCACAACATCACCTGGCTCTGCCACTGCCTCTACCCTCATCCATGTATTTATTACATCTAGATTCGACTACGCCAACACTCTACTTGTCAGCCTCCCCAATTCTTGCCTCCGCAGATCATCCAAAACTGTAGTTGGATCCGCCATCGGCAGTCAGGCCTTCAGCCTCTCTGCCCCACTCTTTGTAACTCCATAAACAGTATTCTTCTTGCTTCCTCACTTCCCTTCAAAGCACTCCTCTTTGATGACCCATTCGGCTACCCTTTTATCACTAACTTCCCTGCCCACTAGCCTCCCTGATTCCAATCCTTGGTCAGGCCCTATACCCTGACCGTTCAGCTCCTTGGGACGTCCTTCCGACGTGAAAGGTGCTTTACAAATGTAATTTGTTTTTCGTTGTTGTTGCCCTGGTATTTATGTATATTTGTCTATTTTATGTCTTCTCTTCCATATATCCGCTTATAGTTTTAGTTTGAGGGGGGTGGGGGGCCTCCTTGGAGCTGAAATGGCTCCAAGGTGACATGCCTCACTCCCACTCAGTTCCTATTTACCCTGCAAGCCAAAGCTCTACCAATCCTAGCTGGACAAGCAGTGGGAAAGCTTGCCAGACAACAATATCAAAGGCAAGTTACGCAGTGTTGGCTGGTTAGACACCAGCAGTACCCCAAGCCTTGGCTCTTGCCAACCTGCTCCTAATACCTTCCAGAATTAGGTAAGGATCAGCAGGATCAGATAAGAGAGTGTGCATTCCATTCCAACAATCTATCTGGGATTTTCATGTCTAGGTGGAAATTTCAGCTTGGTTTAGATACTCTTAAGCATGATGTTGGGTTTCCACTTGTGTCAAACACCCGGCTGACCAAAACAAAATTTTCAATTAAGCTTGTAAATATTTTCTTTAAAAATCCTTACTTTTGTTAGGTTTTCACAGTTATGTTTAATTTTCTTTCAACACTTGGATTCATTGTACTTTTCAAATAAAATCACAATCTTATAACTTACATTTTATATCAACTGAAAAAGTATTCTAGATTTCAGCAGTTTTAACATGCAAGTGATTCTATTAAATTTTGATATACCCATACATTCATCCTTAAAATCACAGATCTTACTATATCTTGGATTCCTGAATAAGTTTGCAGAGCCAGTTAAAGTTGAAAAAGCCTAGTTACCTCTAACTACTTCTTCCTGCAAGAATATAAATTTTCAGATAATATTTTATTCATCTTGAAATGATGCAGCTCCATCTTTCAGTATTAAGTCTGGTGCTTAAACTTCTGAACTGCCAGGAGTACGGTCAAATATTGACTGATGTACTCTGAGAGAAATATTTTGTGAATCTCAAATAAAAAGTATTAGAAATGTATTCCAGGTATGATCAGCATCTGAAAGATTTGGTTTTGGGTGTGAACCATGCGCGTTTGTACTTTGAATCCTGATTTTGTTGTGTTTATTAATTGCTTGTGTTTTATGTTATTTTCAGCTTTACAAACATGTTGTGCAAATTGTAGAAAAGTTTGTGAAAAAGGTGAGTCGTGTTTATGAATCGCTGCTTTTTTTAATAATTTTTTTAATTCTGTTATATGAGCTGTAATATATCAACACTTGTTCATTTTTATCTTGCAGTGCAAACCAGAATTTAAAGTTCCAGGATTGTATGTCATTGACTCAATTGTTCGCCAGTCGCGTCATCAGTTTGGAGCTGAGAAAGATGTTTTTGGGCCAAGGTTCAGTAAAAATATCACTGCCACATTCCAATATTTATATAAATGTCCATTTGATGAGAAGGTAAGGAAATATGGGATTGGTGATTTGGTGATGGTTGCTGGTATGAGAGAATGTTTCTTGAGCATGTTTGATTGCTGTTTTAATGAATCGTTTCACTCGGTAGTAAATGAGATGAGTCATCACTATTTGGAAATCTCCAGTGCAACCCGAAGGATACAAAATGAGGAGGAAAGAGACATTATTTATCTTCTAGAATCCTTCATTCGTTGAAAATAGGCATTTCCCACGTATGCCCAGTTTCCATCCACTCGAGTTCTTGGCTGCCATTGGATCAAATTGGCAAACCTCATTTTAAACAATTATTTATCATGTATTTTGTGATAAAAGCAAAACCAAACTAATTAGGATGACAATGTCCAAGCCTTCTATGGAGTATGAAAATAAGGAACAGTACGTTACTGATGCTTCTCAAAGGGGCAAGGCTCCTTTCGCATTTTTTTTTCATGTTTTAGACTGATGTCAGTATGTAATCCTGTAATTTAGTGTTTAGAGTACTTGTCCTGCAAGGGAGAAGACCTGGGTTTGATTCTCAGGCAGGATGAAATGTTGGGCAAGTTTTCTTACTCCACAAACCTCTGTTTACCTAGCAATATGTAGGAACCTGGTTGTTAGTCGATTGGCAGATCACTTTTCTGGGGATAATAATCCCTTCAAAAGAATAATAATAATACTATTTTGGTCACCAAATCCATTACTGTTTGTGTGCAATCGGCTGCCGCATTTTTTCCCTCAAAATACAGTAAATTCACTTTACAGTGTATTCTGTGAAGGGCTTTAAAATGTCTCGAAGATGAGATAAGGCGCGACATATCAAACTCAAGGATTATTATTATTATTAATTTTCCAATGATGTGTGGAGGATACCAAAAAATTAGCATCTAATAGAACAGAAGATACTCACGGCGTCCCTCAGGGCTCTGTCCTCGGTCCCCTCCTTTTCACCCTTTACACGCTCCCTCTGGGCGACGTCATCCGCAGACATGGGGTAAATTTCCACATGTATGCAGATGACACCCAGTTGTACCTTTCTGCCTCATCCCTCAACCCCCAGACGATCGATGTTCTGACAGCATGTCTGTCCGACATCGAGTCGTGGACGAGGGACAACTTTTTGCAATTGAACGTGAATAAGACCAAGGCCCTCCTGATTGGCTCAAGCCAACGCCTCCGCACATCGGGCGCTGCCAGCCTCAATATCCAAGGTTGCACTCTCCACCTCACAAAGCCAATCAGGAACCTCGGCATCATGTTCGATCAAAAACTTTCCTTCCTCCCCCACATCCGCGCTTTGACCGGCACCGCCTATTTCCACCTGCGCAACATTGCCAGGCTCCGTAATTATCTTACCCCCCACGCTGCCAAAACACTCGTGCATGCATACATCACCTCACGGCTGGACTACGGAAATTCTCTCCTAGTCAGCCTCCCCAGTTCCTCCATTCATAGGCTGCAGGCCATCCAAAACTCTGCAGCCCGTGTACTATCCCGCACCCGCCTCCGCGACCACATAACCCCCACCTTCGCCCGTCTCCACTGGCTCCCCATCCTCCAGAGGATCGAGTTTAAGATCCTCATCCTCACCTACAAGGCCTTACACGGCCTTGCCCCATCCTACTTAACCGATCTACTCTCCCCCTACACGCCCACCCGGACCCTCCGTTCAACAGGACTTGGCCTGCTGCAAGCCCCCCGCCCGAACGGCCCCACCATCGGAGGACGGGCCTTCAGTTTCTCCGCTCCCACCTTTTGGAATGCCATCCCTCAATCCCTCCGTTTCGTCTCTTCCCTTTCCACTTTCAATGCCGGTTTGAAGACTTTCCTCTTCGATCGTGCCTTTTGTTCCACCCCGAACTCTTTTACCTCCCCTTCGTGTTTCACCCCTTCCCAAACACTCCCCTCCCAGCTCGGGTCACACGCCTCCTGTGCAGCGCCTTGGGACGTCCTCCCGACGTGAAAGGCGCTCTATAAATGTAACTTGTTGTTGTTGTTGTATCCATTCAAAGAACAAACATGTTACTGTTTTATTAAACAGAGTAAGATAGTTCGTGTGCTGAACCTATGGCAAAAGAATGGTGTGTTCAGAATTGAAGTTATACAGCCACTGTTGGATATGGCAGCCGGGTCTACTGCAACCACTGCTCCACCGGCAATGGATAGTGCTGCTAATAATGCAAGTAAGTATCATTATTTGTTCATGGTGAATGGTTTGTTAATGAAAATATGTCCTAATAGTGTGGCAGGAAAAGATTGATTCCTTATACTAATTAGAAATTTACAAAGAGATTCCTTTTTAAGAAATTCCTTTAATATTATTATGTGGTTTTCCATATGACTCCCCAAACATGCTGTGAGAAATTAATATGTCCTAAATGTTAAAAAAAATTGCATTCAGGTGCTTCACCTGAGATAACTGTGACAGAAACTTTTAGATCTTTTGTGTTTTTCAAAATAAATTCTCATTCCCCATGCTTGCATCAAGGTATATTTTTTATTGCATCTTATCAGGTTAGAGTACTCGCCCTGCAAGTGTGAGTGCCTTATCAGGCACACTCTCTGGTCTTGTTTTCTTGCCTGGCAGATCCATGGAATACCCTGACTAATCCAGATGATTTATAACTGGATCTGTTTAAAATAATTATTGCACAATACCTTAGAGGTAGCGATTGCACAAACTGCATTCTGTTATCAACTTGTTTCTGTCTCGACAGTTCATTGAGACCCGTAATGATTACACTTCCCAGTCTTTAGTGAAAGACTTGATTCAAGGAATCCTGTTACAAACACAGCAGCTGTGGGTGTCTTAAATGTAGTCAATATGTTCATGTTACCTGGCTCTCCAGCAGATTGAAACTCACTGTTACAAATGCTGTTCCAAGCTAAAAGCTTGTTTCAAGCTAAGATCTTATTGTTGAACTAAGTAGAAGAAATACTGGAGACATTTCAAAAGCAAACCCTAGTGTCTGAAAACTGATCCTGTTGTTTATTTTATGAACAGATAACTTGTTCAATCCATTTTGTAGAAGGTCTTAATGGCAACCTCGACCATATCTAATCCATTTGTGTGACATATGGAGCCTGACTAATCCTTTTCAGAGCACTTGACAGAGGCTTTGACCTTTATCAATTCCAAATCCTTAGGAAAACTCAGAAAATGTATTTTTAAAATTGTTTATTGCTCATTTGTAGTGAAAAGAGTTTGCATTGGTATTGTTGTTCTCATCAACATTACTGGTTGTACATGTGTGTACTTTATTTTGCCTACAATAGGGTCTCCTATACCTCATCCAGCTCCTTCACAAGTTCCTCAGATAACACCTGATTCCTTGTCTGCTCTACAACAACAACTACCCAACTCTGATGCATTTGTGGCAGTAGCCCAGCTCTTTCAGTCAACTCAAGGACAACAGGTAAAAATAAAGTATATAAATGTTCACATTCCGATCTACAGTGTATCAAATTGTAATTTATTGCATATAGTATGTTGTACAATGCAGTGACATGCGGTGGCTAAAATATCAGGGTAGGCACTTCCCTCAGTCCATACGAACGTTTGTGGGGGTGGCTTTATGATGTAAAGGCATTTCAATGTGATCTGACTGCAATGGATAGAAAGAGGAAAGGTAGTGGTAGCTTGTGCCTATTTCACCCGTTACTGAGGCACTGAGAAAGGAACGC
Source organism: Hydrolagus colliei (assembly GCA_035084275.1). Lineage (NCBI taxonomy): Eukaryota > Metazoa > Chordata > Chondrichthyes > Chimaeriformes > Chimaeridae > Hydrolagus > Hydrolagus colliei. The sequence goes on along the minus strand of CM068745.1, from coordinate 36,080,199 downwards.
GCATACGCATCGGAACTACATTCAGCTCAATGGGTAAAAAAAGGCACAGCGTCTCGCTGCCTTTCTGTTGCTTTTACAGTAGGCATATCAAATCGCAGTTAAATAATTTTGGGAGCTTCTACTAAAAATCGCTTGCATTATGTAAAATGTGCATTGTAAAAATATAAACCATTGAATAATCATCTACAATTTAAAATGTTTATTTTCATCAGGTTGGCACGAGAGGATCTGGGTTCAATTCCCGAGCAGGAAATCCATACATGTCATGCAACTATTTATCTAGACTTATTGTTTTCATCAACCCAGTTGTTAGTCGATTTGCATTTATTAGGTTAATAATCCCACCAAAAAATACAACAATTTCATCACTTAATCTATGACTGATTGTGGGTCTCTGCTCTGCGATTTGGCTGCCTTGTTTCCACTGCAAAACATACGGTCAATTAACTTTGTAGTGTATTCTGTGAAACGCTTTGAGGTGTCTAGAAGATCTGATAAGGCACTATACCAAATGCAAGGATTCATATTATTATCTGTGGATATGTTTAAACGAAATAAATTATTCACTTGTTTGTGGTATTTCTGGTTTTACATTTGAGTAAGCCTATTATTTCATAACTTTCTAAGATGAATTGCTCTGAGAAGCTGCATAATATAAATATATAATTTAGGGTGCTATATGAATACTATAGGGGCACTATATGAATGCAAATTGCTGTTGTTGTAATTTAGATCTGTTTTTAAATAGGTTTATAATAACTTAACCGGAACTTTGTTTTTTGCATTAGATACAGCAGATATTACAGAACTTCCAGCAGCCTTCCAAGCCACAGTCTCCAGCAGTGGATAACAGTATAATGTCACGGGTAGAGGCCTTTACAGCTCAGCTAAAGACTGCTGGTACCCAGCCTCCAGAACAGAAGGCTGCCTTTGATATGGTATGAAAAAGCTAATTGATTAGGTTGGAGGGTGAATTTCATTGGTCCGTGTTGATAGTCCAATAAAGAATTGTGAGGTGTTCAAAATGGCTCCACATTTATACATTTTTGTGGCTCTTGTCACAGTGTTGTAAAAGTATTACTGAAGCTAGAATAATTCTAATTTGTAATGTCTCTTTGTTCATTGCCCATCCTCTCATTTGAGATGTAGACAGACACTTGAAGATGTTTGTTTTACATTTTCTTGCAGAAGCTGCTTGACCGATTTGATTATGATGATGAGCCAGAACAAGTGGATGATGTGAAGAAGGAAGAGTCAACTCCATCTCCTGCTCAGACATCGTTGTAAGTACCACTGAACCTGCTAAACTGTTACCGTGAGACTTTTAGAATTGGATATGTTTTAGTCTTATTTAATATAGTACAGATTATATCACTTGTTTTTAGAAATACAGTAAGCCATCCAGCTGTTTTGAATTCACACCTAGCGGGACCAGAAACTAAAAACATTTCCATGGGCCCTCATGTATATAGAATCCCGCTGCCTCCACCTCACCTTCCTTGGCAGCCCGGGATATTGACTGACTCAGATTGAATCCCGTGAGCAGAAGACAGCTTATTCACTATCTTCTGCTTGTGGGATTCAAACAATTACAATGCCAAAAGCAACGCTAAATGCTGGTACCCGTATTGCACTTAGCAGAAAATCCGACTCATCAGACTAGACTTCCTTAACGTATTGCAGTGTGTATACTAAAACTGGAATTAAAGACACATTTAAAAGCATCAACTCTAAAAGCAACTTCCGTATATTTGCTTTAGAAAAACATTTAATATGGGTTTTACAAAAAAAAGTTTTGTTTACAACCTACTTATTATTCATTTTGCAAATTTAAACTCATTTATCATATTGTATCTTTTATCTGGAGAACAACAATTACTATCTTGAAAGGGAGCAGTCTTTTTCAAATTGTTAGAGTGTTGATAAAAAAAAAGAATTACGCTTCGATTGACAATTGCTAACATTTATTTGTTTAAAACTATGTACAGTAGAAGCCCGTTTATCCGTGACTCGATGAACTGGCACTTCCATATAACCAGCACACCAAAAAAAAGTCCCCATTCAATAAACCGGAACGTATCCGGAACAATAGCGGTGGAGCATTTGTAAATGCATAAATGATAACAGATAATAACAGAATATTATATTGGTACTTATTGTTAAAACTACTCTCTTGCGCTTCTCCTCTTTACTGGTAGATGCTGCGCTTGAAGTCATGATGCTGTGGTTGAGGTTTATAGTCCAGCAATTCTTTTTAAAATGGAGGATGCCAAGCAGGTGAAAAAAACGGAGTGTGACTTTAAAGCCTTACTAGCGGCAAGCCGATAACCCACATTGTTGCGCACGTACAGTATTTCGGCTTGCCGCTAGTAGAGTCTAGGGTTATCGGCTTGCTGCTAGTAAAGTCGCGTGACTTTAAAGTCGCGCTAAAGTTTTTTTCACCAGCACGGCATTCTCCATTTAGAAAAGAATCGCTGGACTGTAAACCTCAACCAGTAAAGGTGAGAAGCAGGCCGCCCGAATATCCGGCAGGCGCTTTAGCTGGCAACAGCCAGGTCCCGCGGGTGCCATATAAATGGGCTTTTACTGTACTTTCTATTGAAGTAGATAGTCTAACGTAACATAAATGGGTCTTCTATTTTCTATTAGTGGATTCTCTGAAGGTATGCAACCACCTATATATCAGCATCTTGGAATTCAGCTTCCAAATTTGGAACAATTTCAGCAAACATTGTTGGGCCTGCAACAGGACACATTACAACAACAGGTAAGAATGCAATCCATATCAAGTCCTCTGCAGCTTTTCAGCAAAATCACTCTACACTCATAGAATGTATGTTAATACATTCCAAACTGTTTTGGCTGACTGAAATAAAAAATATTAAATAGATAATTTAGGAATACAGTAAAACCTTGATTGTCTGACATTCCAAAAGCCAGCAACTTTCATAAAATGGCATTGGAAAGGTTGCAAAGGAGATTTACCAGGATGGTTCCAGGAATGAGGGACTTCAGCTACGAGGAAAGGCTAGATAGGCTAGGCTTATTCTCTCTAGGACAAAGAAAATTGAGAGAAGACCTAATAGAGGTTTATAAGATTATGAGAGGTTTCGACAGGGTGAATAGGGAAAGACTGTTTGCATTGGTGGGCGAATCAGTGACTCGTGGTCACAGATTTAAAATAGTTTCAAAAGGAAGCAGAGGCTAGCTGAGGAGAAATGTTTTCACTCAGCGGGTTGTTCGAATCTGAAATGCATTGCCTGAAAAGGTGGTGGAGGCAGATTCCATAACATCTTTTAAAAGGGAACTAGATCTTTATTTAGGAAAAGCAGATCTGTTAGGTTATGGGGAGAAAGTTGGGCGGTGGGATTGAGTTGCTCTGTTCAAAGAGCCGGCACAGACTAGATGGGCCGAATGGCCTCCTTTTGTGCCGTATAATTCTAGGATTCTATGGCAATTGAATCGAGCAACCAATAATTAATAAAATGCAAAATACTGCAGATGCTGGAAATAAAAACTGGGTTCAGTTCTTGGCAGGGCGAAACATTAGGCAAGTTTCCTTTCTCCACACGACTAATAATATTCCCCCCACTCCCCACCCACCAAATAATAAATTGGTCATTTCAATCCATGACTGTTTGTGGGACACTGCTGTGTGCAATTGGTTGCCGCGTTTCGCCTACAAATATACAGCCAATTCAATTTACAGTGTATTCTGTGAAGCGCTTGGAGATGTCTAGAACACGTGAATCGCGCTATATCAAATGCAAGGATTATTATTATTATTAACTTCCTAAAACTGACAAGATCTCAAAATACATACAGTATTCATTTTTTTGATGTCTGGCAAATCTCCCAAAGTTTGGAACAGTTGCTTGTAGTTCCCAGCTTGGCCGCTCTGCCATCCGGCGCTGTAGTTGAAATTTGAGCTTTTTTTTTAGAGCAGTAATGGTGTAGAGTTAGCCAGGTTTACTGTAGTTTTATTGTTTCGATCACTTGTGATTTTATTTCAGATGCCACCACCTCCTAATGGACAGTTACCTTCATATGGGATGGGTCCTATTCATTCTTATCCAGTTATGCCTCAAGCAGCTATGCCCCCAACATCAGTTCAATCTGTGTTTCAGCCAGACTATCAGACCCTAAATGAGCCACAACAGGTAAAAATAAATTAAATCTAAACTATTCAATAATTTCTCCTATGCAATTCATTTTAATGCAGTGTAGGTTATTGTTGAAATTTGTGTGTTTTTGAAGGAAGTAGATATGGAGATTGAAAAGCCTGATATGCAAGATTCAAAGCGTCATCACATGGAAAACAGGAGGTCGCGCACTCGATCTGGGTCAAGGTCAGTCATATGAGGGGTGAAGAGAGTCAGCAGTTAATTTTGTAACCTTTTTGTAATGTGTGTTTTTATTATTTACTTGCTGTTGCAGCTTGCAACCAAAAGATCCAATATGGAATGTAGATTGATACACAGACAGACAGACATTTTGTCTGTATCTATACTCAGCTGGGAGGACTCCTGTGGGAGGACTCAATGGGAGGATTCCTTGAATATATTTTCTCTCACATTCTCTCTTTTTGCCTCTCTTTGGATATTCAGGTAAAAGCTATCTGATCATATTTACTAATTTCAAAATTTAAGCATTTATTGTAAATTTCTAATAAAATGACAATATCTGTCTGTCTGTCATAGTAAATATGATTAGATATCTTTTATCCTGAGTTTAATTTTATTGGATGCATTAGCTCCATGAACCCACTTATTATGTAGTTTAGTGGTTAGAGCACTTGTCTTGCAAGCAAGAGACATGGTTCAATTCCAGGCAGGGGGAATCCTTGGGAGTCGCCTTGAGACATCTAGAAGATGTTAAAAGGTCTATATCAAATGCATGTATTATTATTATCTCTGATTGGCTTTGTCCAATTCCTCCTTCAGATAAATATACTGTTTGGTTTCACGCACCATCATTCATCAAGATTATGGAATTGAATAATGTTTTCTGATTTATCATCATATATTGAGGGCCTTCTAGATCAGGGATCAAGGCAAATTCTTCACTGAACCTAGCCATTTTGTATCTCACAATCTTTACTATTGAACTGAGATGCTTCTTTACTCAGGGTCATCAAATTCCAGTAGTTTATGTCCATGATCCCTCAATGTTTTGACCAACAGAGAGTATAATATAAATAGGGCTTCCGATTTTCGTTTATAACCGAAAACCTCAGATAAAACATTTCTGGTAAAGGGTCCCGGATACAAAAAAAACTTTAAATCGGCTTTTATCCATTAAACATAACAAAACCGTGTAAACGGTTACCTATCTGATGCTAACTGCCCATGCATTACTCTTTTTCTTCACCTCTCCCTAAACCTTTTGTGTGCTCAGGGGCACCTGGAGACACGTTTCTGAGAGGAGGGAGGGACGCCTCTCTCTCCTGCATGTGCACAGGCACATCTGAATCTGAAAGGCCTACCTTTCACAAACCTAAAAGGCCTGAAAAACCCCAACCCCTGTTGTGCAAGGGGCTCAGCAAGCATAGGTTATGTTCCCTCGAGCTGAGGTGATCCAATTGAGTTGATTAAGATAATTCCGGGAGTCGAGAAAATAAATGGGGAGCGATTGTTAACCATAAAACTTAGAGATGTAATCTTATTATTATATAAAGAATAATCTTTCTAAAAAACGGCTGAGCAATCACAGCCTTAATTGAATCTGCAACATGTTTCTCTGTTTAATAATCCTAATCAGTTTACATCACTGCAAGTAAAATTCTAATGCAATACATATTTGATTAGCGTATGTGCATAGAAAATAAATGTGCATGGAATTGTAATCTAACATTAATGTAACAGAATTATAAAATAGGAGTTATTAAAAGTAATTTCGGCTTAAAATAGATAAGCATGGGAGTGATAGTGAAAAGAATCCCACAAAAGCTTGTAAATGCAAATCCTTTTAGATCACCAAAGAGGAGGCGTTCTCGATCTGGATCTAGGTCACGAAGATCAAGGCATAAACGTTCTCGATCAAGATCCAGAGAAAGAGAAAGGCGTAGACACTCTCCACGATCACGATCTCAGGAGAGGCGTGAAAGAGAAAAGGAAAGAGAACGGAGGCAGAAGGGACTTCCATCAATTAAGTCTAAAACTGTCAGTGGTAAGTGCTTTGAATTTATATTTGCTACTCACTGGAATATTTTTATGGATAGGGTTTACTGAAATAATTTTTATATAAAAAATCATTAAAACATTGACTGACTAACTCAGTTGGTAACACCCTTGCTTCTGAATCAGGAGCTTATGGGTTCAAACTCCATGTTGGGACTTTGGACTCGTATAGTTTTTAGTCCAATGCAACGTTGGGGAACGAACACTACTTATTTTTAACATGTTTTTTCTTTGTTACAGTACTATCAAATTTGGACATAATGAGCATAAACTTACTTGTAATTTTTTTGTTTCTAGTCTGCAGTACGACACTTTGGATAGGACAGCTGGACAAAAGGGCAACACAACAGGATGTTGCAAACCTGCTGGAAGAGTTTGGCCAGATAGAATCTTTAAATGTAAGTAGTTATTAATCCCCATTTTAAAATGATCATGAATATTCATCTAATATTTACTCAAGTAGCCATGCTTCCTCATTTTCCATCCTTCAGATACGAATGGGATCAACACTTATTACAAGATGAACTATTGGAAAATCGAAAGGGGGCATTTAGAAAGCTTTCCTTTTGTAAGCTTTAAGATGCATCATTCACACATCTCCTTTCCCTCTTCCTTTTGTTTTTTCTCTCATGCTTTTTATACACTCGCCCTCATGCTGATTTAACTTTTGCTCTTTCAGCTTTGCTAACGTTGGATTTATGTTGTACCACAGATGATTCCTCCGAGAGGCTGTGCTTACATTGTGATGGTGCACAGGCAAGATGCATACCGAGCTTTACAGAAACTAGGCAGAGGAACATTTAAAGTCAATCAAAAGCCTATAAAGGTATGAATTACAAGTTCAGTAATACTGAATCAAATATCCTCTGCTATCTGAACTAGCACGGTTTTGTGTAGTGATTAGTTCTTTGATACTTACTATGATTTATATTACAGTACAAATGTTCAACATCATATTATTACTGAGTCATATTGTTTTTAATTTTACCTAAAAGTTAGACCTTTTTTAATGCACTTTCATAATCATAGAACGGCAACATTAATATATTAATATTTGCACTGTAAAATAATTATGTTTTTATGGAATTGTCAACAAGGGGTCGTGCCAGAGGACTGGAGGATAGCTAATGTTACTCCCTTGTATAAAAAGGGGCAGAAGGACAAGCCTGGTAACTACAGACCAGTCCCACTTCTAGAGTCCATAATCAGGGACAAGGTAGATCTTCACTTAGAAAGATATAGGCTAATAAAGGACAGTCAACATGGATTTGGTCTGGTCACCGCATTACAGAAAGGATGTGAAGACATTGGAAAGGGTACAAAGAAGACTTACTAGGATGGTGCCAGGATTGAGGGACTTCAGCTATGAGGAGAGGCTAGATAGGCTAGGGTTATTCTCTCTGGAGCAGAGAAGATTGAGGGGAGACCTAATAGAGGTTTATAAAATCATGAGGGGTTTTGACAGGGCAAATAGAGAAAAACTATTTCCACTCGTGGGCGAATCTGTGACTCGTGGTCACAGATTTAAAATAGTTTCAAGGCGAAGTAGAGGGGAGCTGAGGAGAAATTTTTTCACTCAGCGAGTTGTTCGAATCTGGAATGCATTGCCTGAAAAGGTGGTGGAGGCTGATTCGATAACAACTTTTAAAAGGGAATTAGATCTTTATTTAGGGAGAACTGGTCTATTAGGCTATGGGGAGCGGGCAGGGCAGTGGGATTAAATCGCTGTTTTCAAAGAGCCGGCACAGACTAGATGGGCCGAATGGCCTCCTTTTGTGCCGGAAAATTCTATGAATCTATGAATTCTAAAGGCATCAAACTTCTATTAATTGATCTTTTCAAAGAAGATTTTTTAAAATGTTGCATGAAGTATTAAGAACAAACATTAATCTTTACTTTTAAAACAGAATATAATTATGTTGTGTAGACCTGTAGCCTTTCATGCATGAATAAAGTAATGATCTTAATTTTTGAGCAGTGTATAGCAAATAAAGTTCTTTATTTTCAGATTGCCTGGGCCTTAACCAAAGGAATGAAAGCAGAGTATAAACAGTTTTGGGATGTGGAACTTGGAGTATCTTATATTCCATGGGATAAAGTAAAACCTGAAGAACTGGAAGTTTTGTGTGAGGGTGGGATGCTGGATAATGAAACCCTTTGTCCAGGTAAGAGGCAAGCATTTCAGCCAGTGTTTCAGGATGAAAAATGCTGTCTGGGCTGCACGTGTCCCACCATGAAAGACGCTCTGTAAATGTAATTTTGTTGTTGTAGGTGCTATAGAATCCTAGAAATTTTAACATAAAGAGTCCGTTAATCCCACTTTTTATAATATGTCCCCTCCACCCATAACGCTATTCCCTTTGCTTTTTCCGTAACCTTTTAAATTCTCCCAAGTGCCTAACTCTTAAATTAGTGAAGTAAGCTGAACTCCAATAGTCACTTTGGTGACACATTCAACATCTTACTACCACTTTCTGATCAAAAACAATTCCCATTATGCTTCCAGTGGAGCCGAATGTTCTATTTTTGTGCCACGTTGCTCTATATAACGTTTTAATCTATAAATTCTTAAGAGTTCCAGTACAATTCGGCCCTTCCCCAACTATATATTTGAATGTTTTTATAGCAAAAGTTATGGTTGCAGCATAAATGTAATGTTACTTCTTCCCTGTGCTTGTACCAGATTGGAAGACTATAACAAAGACACCAGTAGCTGCTGCTGATGCTGCTGAAAATGGTGGCATAGCAGTGACAAAACTAGAAGAAATGCCTCAAACATCCATGCCCTTACCTGCACAGGTAAGGTTGGATCTTGGTTGAAATTGCCAAATAAACATGTCATATATATGTTTTGAAATTATTTTTCTTTCCTCTTATTCAGAGGTGCTGGCTATTTCTGGGATAGTTTCCTGGATGCCAACTGTCCGTACCTCATTAAAATACCTGCTTATCTGTGACCCTAGGCTATTTAAGTATGTGGAAGCATCACAGTCAAACCCAGTCGTATACTAATTCGTTGCCAACACACTTTCCAACCAAGGAAGTGAATAAAAGTAATTTATGCTTATTTTTATCTCAAGTCCAGAACCCAAATGTCAATTATGGCTCATTACTAATAGCAGAAACCTCATAAAAGATCAGGAATTATATCTGCAAATCGCTGAGTTGGTACTAAAATGCTATATGCCATCTCCTACACTGGAGTTATCTATTCTAGTCCCATTCTCAAAATGTTTTCTCATTTCAAGTGTCATATCAATGCAATTGGAGCAACTGAAAAATAATGAACAATAATATTTTAGAATCTATATCAACCAAATGAATTGTGATGTTTTCCGGTTTGGGAATTAAGTTATTTCTATATTTTCATGGTCCAGTTCAATAAAGTAGAATCCAGAACACAAAAGGAATGTGCTATATCATTCATTATGACTGGCCCTATCAGCACCACTGACTGAGTAATTTTTAGCAAATGAAAGAAGGTACTGTACTTGATTATAGCAACTTGAGAGACACATTTTGGCTGTTGATTTACACCAGAGAAAGTCAGTATTGCCTGACATCAGCATCAACATGCCCTATTATGGGAATTTACCTAATGTGTTGAAAAATACCTTAATAGCTATTCCAATGTATTTATTGCATTTCGTGTCACAGCAGGCAATATTTTGATGACAAGGTTTAATGGAACTATGTGGATTAATGAATCAAATCCCCCCAAATTAACATGAGCCTACAATATTTTTCACTTACAATATTTCTGTATTTGTTGGTACATGTAATCATCCAAGCATAAGTTTGAGAAGCTTTGACTACCATCTGCATAACTATACAAAATATTGCTTCATATACGAGCATACTCATGCAATCCATTCATTTAGCCACTTGGTTGAGTGGCATGCACTCTTTCTACATGGCTGGCACCAATCCTGGCTTTATACACTTATTAGAATGATTTTTTAACAGTACTTAAGATCAAAGGTACTTTAGATTGAAAGTCAACTTTAGGGTGCATATGTAGTACGCCGCAATTGCTTCAATGGGCACTTCTCTCACCACAATTTGTCATGTTTTGTTATAAACAGCAGAACCTGGTTAATGGTAAGTCTTGTCTACTCCTTTATCTTGTGTGCAAGAAAAAGCTCTGTGTTATACTATTTTAATTGGTGATGACGAACAAGACGTGGAAAGGATTTTAAAAATGTCATTTCCCTATGATAACGTACATCAAAAAGGAAGTAAAATTATTGTTTTTATAATAAGTAGAAACAAGATATTCAACAATGAGACTGAATAGGTCAAAAATAAGAAACGGTAAAATAGGAAAGAGTCAATTGAACACAATAAGATAATGTCCTAGGCAAGTACAGATAATGTTTTTAAAATGCTTGGTGTTTTAAATTTACTTTAAGTTTGAGATTAATATTATCATAATTATTTGAGCAGGTTTATTACTATGATTATTTTTGAGGATCATAGTTAATAACCTGAAGATTTGCAGATGCAATTGGCACCCATTGATAGGAATCTCAAGTCACTTCCATAACACTTCTGAAGTTTTATGAATTTTTGAGTAAGTTTTTAAAGCATGTTTCAGAAATGTTATTAAATCAATATTATTTTTGCAGATGCCTGGAGTTCAGTCAATTTCGTCAGTTGGTAGATTACACCCACCAAACTTTTCAGCACTCCCACCACCTACTTTCAACCCTGGGGTGCCACCTCCACCACCGCCACCACCTCCTCCATTTATGCGTCCTGGTTTTAATCCAGTCCAACCACCTCCTGGTATGTTAATTTACATTAATAGTAGGTCTATCTCAGGACTTCCAGAAGTCTATTTGGAAAGATTGAAGTCAGATACTTCTATATTGTATCTTTACAGGGAAATCTGCATCTCATGTAAAGAGCTATATTTTATTCAAAAAACGATGCCCACTTTCATTCAGGTTGCATTTTAATTTATGGATGTTAGAAGCAAGGTTATAGTTTAAACTGTTCTAGTTTTTTTAAATTAAAACGTGCAGGGAACAATTCACTTGTCATTCAGGCTCGTTTCATTGCACTCCCCAATTCCAGGTGTGACTGCTAAAAATGTACTGTCACAACATGATCACAACTGTGATGTAGTCATATGTGGTTGTGGCTTGACGCCCCATGGAAGGACTTTGAGCTTTTATGCTGTATATGAAATGCAAAATCATTTCTATTTAGTTATGTGAACTATGTTCTTTCAGGATACCTTCCACCAGGAACTATTCCCCCCATGAGTGCTGCATTACCAATTGGAAATACAGGAACAAACATTCCGACATGTGATTCTTCCCAACTTCCAGGTTAGTCCCTTATTATGTTGACTCATTCACTGGTTTGTTATAATAGCTACATGGCAAACCATGAAAGGGAGAATGAATTTCCTTTAATCATTACGCTCTACATTTGTTTGGGCGGGTTACTTATCCAAGTAGTAAATACAACAACAACAGACCTATCTTCCGTTTCAAAGGATTTTTGAGATGGAAGAGGATTTTATGTCTGTCTCAAAAAAAATTCCTAGCCTTTTTAAAGTTAATGTACTCACTTACAAAAGCATTATGTTTTTGTGATGCATTGAATGTATTTTCAAATTTTGTATTAATTACAGATAACCTGGTTAGCAGAATGTGTTGCTGCAAATGGCTTATTCGTGACCAGTATTATAATATGTCCCAGGAAATCTGTAAGATTCAAGGAGATAATAAAATAAAAAATAGTAAAACGAATTTGGTCAGTTGAGGCAAAGATCCTCCTCTTTCCACATTTCTGGAAATGAACTGAAGTCCTTCACCAATATTCCCTTGGATAGACAAAGCACAAGAACATCTGGTTGTTAAACACTTGAGATTCAACACCACGTAAAAGTCTTTTAAAAGTTACATGTGAACAAATTACTATTACATTAGTCGGAACCTATCTGCTCTCAATCCGTTGACTGTCACAAATGATAATCCTGTTTAGTGCACAAAACGGAAAGTTCAAAACAGAAGCAGTCAAATCTGACAGAAGGCTGCTTTCATAAAGCCACAGAAACTAAAGTTGATTCATCTAAGCTTTTCTGGCATTATGGTAATCATTAAGAGCTATTTGTGTATTTTTTGAAACAATAAATTTATTTCCCAGAATTGCATACTAATAAGATATAATTTGATTCAGCAATATCATAGGTTCCCTGGAAGATAATGCAAATAATTCTAATGAGAACTTGTTCCCTACTTTATTGTCTGTGTTGGGAAACAATGAAGACACTCCAAATGATGCCAAATATTTTGGCACTGTACAGGGACAAAACCCAGGGTCTGTCCTGAACAAGCTACACCTGCTCTCTTCGAATTTTACAAAGGAAAACTATCTAGGAACGTGTGTTATTGTAGACTGCATGTTAGGTATATGATGTATGGCCTTAATTAAATTGATGGGATCATTTTTATGCTTCAGAATAATTATATATTTGATTGACCTCTATTTTAAGCCAGTTTTAGTATTTTACATCACATCATATGTTGTAACAGACCTTTCTTTGTGTGTAGTTGGTCATATGCTGTGAAGTTCTGTTTGAAATTATTTTGAAATTTAGGCAGTTTTCAGCATTTTAATTACATTTTAAAAAAATGCACTTTATTTTTTTTAAATGCCCTGAAAATTATAGTATTTTCACGTCCTCACGTGAAAATACTATAATTTCACGTCCTCACGTGAAAATTATTTTGTTGTTGTTAAAATGCTGCTAATAGTTTGTTAGAATGAATTAAACAAGTTTCTATTTTCGTTCATTTTTCTTAGTTCAGTAAAATTGATACTTTTATATATTTATGTGTAAGTCCAACATAAAATATAATTTGAGGCTATATAATTAGGGCGAGGTATACTCCAGAAAAAAAATCTTTCTTTATACTCCCATGTGCAAAAACCTGGAAACTGCCAATCCCTTTAAGAATATTTTCAACTGGAACAAATATGATCTTCTAATTCAGTGCCCACGAGACATGCATTTCAGTTCATTTTCTCTTACTCCTTAGAGCTAGTTGTAAGTTTGAGCTGTGGATTCTGATGAAGGTCAGACTGTAAATAATAATAAATTTTCGGAAAGTCCGCCGATTATTCTAGTAATTGTTTTGAAAGCCTTGTCAGAAAGTGTAGCTACATACAACCTTCAGTGCCCAGAAAAACATTGAATTATAATAATAATCCTTGCATTTGGAGCTCCTGTAGCTCAGTGCATGTAAGGCACTTGCCTTACATGCATGAGACCTGTGTTTGAATCCAGGCGGATCAGGATGAAATCTTGGGCAAGTTTCATATGCCTAATAATAATCCCTCCAAAAAAACACAATAATAAAAATTGGTCATTTTCAATCCACGACTGCTTGTGGGACACTGCTGTGTGCAATTGGCTGCTGTGTTTTGCCCACAAATATGAATGTAAAAGTAAATATTTGTGGGCAAATATAAATATTTTAAAAAAGTGCTTTGAGACGTTGATAAGATGTGAAAAGCTCTATATCAAGTGCAAGGATTATTATTATATTATAATAATTCAGGACATTGGAAGAACTCTTCTCTTTTCGAATAGAATGGAATCTTTAGCTTCCGCCTAAACAGACAGGTAACACCAGGGTTTAATACCTCACCCGAAAGACAGACTTTGATTGTCTCGAGCTGAGAGCAGCCACATTCAACCCAAAGTACTGACTGCGTGATATTACCCAAAATGTTACAAAAAGAAAAGCACAAGCCAGTTTGTGCCTATTCTAGACTTCTAAGCGTCTCCACATGAGCATATTGCCTACTGTTCCCAAACTCCGCACATCCACATCTATTTTCAAACTTTTTTCCTTCCTTCCCTTTGTTATTTTTCAATTGAAATGTTTCTTGTTTCCATTGGTTTTAATCTATTTGTTTATTTTCATTGGTCCCCAGAGTGGTTTAATTTTTTTTTAGATATACAATAAATATATATATATATATATATATATAAGCATGTTGGCCTTTCTTTTAACAAAAATGCTATTTATTACTTTTGATATAAAATTCAACATAAATTGTTCGTCTTCCTTGAAATATTCATTTCCTAGACGCAAGATAGTGGATGCAAAATGTTTAATACCCACCTAATGGGATAATTGATTATCGCAGGTGACAACATTATAAAATGAACATTTACATTGAATTCTTCAGTTAATATGCAATTAATTAATGTTGAAGCCTTTTGCCCAGAAAGGATAACACATGATTATATTTAAAGGAATGAAGAGGAACATTATCTTTATTACTCACAAGCTTGAATTTCTATATAGTGAGTCATTACAATGGGTAATTGCTTAGCCTTCAAAAAGTCACTATAGTTGACAATAAATACTGTAAAACGCTTTTCAATTGTTAAATTACTGTAAAACATTCTGACTTAATTGTTTCTTTTGTTTTCTTAATCTCTTCATATGAGGATGAGTTTCAACTGAAGTTTCAACAAACACTATTTCTTTCAAATTTTCTGAATGTTTAGATTATGTTCATTGCTACTCAGGGAAATACTCCTGGTTGTTTTTTGTATTCACCCCAACCCGTTTTTTGATTGCATGTGATTAGGCTACTTTTTCACAAATTTCTAAATTGTCTTGTGTTTTCCTAAAAGATGCAATTTCTTTCTTCCCAGATTAGGACATATTTTGATTGGGTTTGGTATCAATTAATTATGCACTGCACAACCAAAACACTTAATCTAGCACGCACAGTCAGAATTCCAATACCATATGCCAAAGAATTTGAGTATTGCTGGATCTCACTTGAATCAAATTCTTTGTGTGTACTGTAAATAGTCTGTGATGTACCAATTCTTTTATAAATCTATATATTATACTATATGTGGAGAGGAAAAGGTTAAGTTAGACAGTGATTGTTTCTTTTTTAGTACCAGTGAGTAATTTTTCCTTTGCATTATAGACCATGATTATTTCTACAGTCCTCGCACTATCCACTCGTCAAACTATTGCATTCTATCTTATGACTTTTCTCACTTCAGAACTTGGGAAGACGTAGTTAATTTTTTAGTGTCTTGGGAACCTTGCGTTGCAGCGCATGAAGATTTAGATTGCACAAAATGATTTAATTCCTATGCATTTCTACTTTGGGAAAGTCCTAGCCATAAGTAAAATGAAGTCAAATTGGTGGTTAGGTGATTATTGCTAGTTTGATTACTGCTAGTTTGATGGTATGATGGCGTGGTGTATCAACATGCTCTCCTTAGCCAATACCAGTAAACATTTGGGGCAGGTTGGCAAAAAAAAACAAGACTTGATGGCCCCAGTGTGCGTTGGGGTACTGCTAGACTCTAACCAACTAAAATTGCATAGCTTGCCATTGATAGCATTGTTTGGCAAGCTTTCCCACTGCTTGCCTAGCTAGGATCACCATACCCTAATGTAAAATCTAAGAGGAGAGATTAATTATTATTGAATACATCAATTTTAGTTTAATACCAACACGGGAAATTTGTAATGGACAATATTTTCTAAATATTTATATGCAGTTCTCAATGAGATGTAGTGGTTTATTGAGTGATTTTATTTGTATAATTTTAGTTAATAAAGTACAATTTTCCAACTTTGTGGTGTGAGGTTATGATTTTAATATACTTGTTCAAGTGAAACCATTTCCTTGCCCACATTGCAGGTATACAGTTTGGGTTTCAAAAAGATTTTTTAAATCCTAAGCACAGGAATCTATTATAGTATTGGTTTTAATCCTTTCACATTTATTAACTAATACTTGATTTTAATTTTCTCTCCCACCACACTTATACATAGATCAAGAAGGACCACACTCCATGAATGCTTTTGCTGGTGGCCCCTTCAGACAATACAACACAGGTTAGATCTATATACTGTACAGTCGAATAGTAGTTTATTATTACTGACCTTGTTATACAGATTGTTTGCCTGATTTTCTGAACTTAAATTGCGTGGAGACATCAAACCATTTATAAGATGATGGTTTAACATCTCTCTAATCCAAGGCTCCCCCTTTTCCTCACCCTCTGACCTTAACTGATTTGTCCAGACTATTCTCTTCCATGGTTTTTTATTCAATTCCATGGTTTCACACTTTCTTGCTTCTACATTTCACAGTGTCTTCACTATTTTGTCTTTTAATGTGCATGTATGGACACTTATGACAAGGGATTTATCTTTGATCCTCTTCTGTTTTTATCCCTATGCTACCCATTGGTGAGGACATACATAAGCTCTAAACTTACACTGATCACAAGCTCTACCTCTTCACCGCTATGCTCAATTCGAGGATCATTGCTGTACTGACCAATAATTGTCTATCAGTTGTAAAGTCATGTATGAACCCAATTTCTCTTCAGCAAAGCATCAACAGACCTGAAGATGTCTTCTTACGTTTACCTCTGATTCACATCATTGTTAGTTACTATGGTTATGTTAATTGACTAACCTGTGCTTGACTAAAACTCATTTCAGTCTCTGAAACATAGCCCTCTCATGCCTCATCTCTTTCCTTCTTCTCGTCCCACTCCTACGCAGCCAAAATCCTTGTCCAAATTTCACCCTCACAATAAACACCAGCACCTGTATTCACTGCCTTACCACACTCTGCAACCCATATTTGATTTTTTTAAATTTATTCAAATGGAGGGCGGGTTGTTGACTAGCACATTTTAACCTTACAGCTCACAATTTACTTGAGAAAGCAGCTTCCGTATTTATAACATTATTTCTAATTTTTAAGCCGTGTAAGTTTTTATCCTCAACCTCTAAAATTTGTGTCTAATCAATAATTTTGTCTAATATATAATTCTGTGTGTATGATTTTCAGGAAATCAAAGTGGGACCTCTCACACCCCAGTACCAAGTGTCCAACCACCAAGTCCTGGGCTTTTGGGAGCACGGCCTGGTTTGATACCTCTGCAGCGTCCTCCTGGTGTTCCACCACCTCATCTGCAAAGATTTCCTGTGGTTCCACCCAGACCTTTATTACCACATTTGATGCACAGAGGTCCTCCACCTCCAGGGCCAGGTGGATTTGGAGTACCTCCACCTCATGGTGTAAGAGGTCCTTTTCCACCCCAAAATCTTTACGGCCGGCCTGCAGTAGCTGAGGATAGAGATGGAAGACAGTTTAGAAATGACAGGCATGGATTTCCTCCAGGAAGAGATCGAGACCAAGAACGTTTTGGTAGATCGGAATTCAGAAATCGGTCTTTTGGTGGAAACCGAAGTGAATCTGACATTCGTGATCGTTATGGAAATCGACAAGAAGATCGAGATGACCGTCAGAGTGGTGGTCGTGATAGATGGGAATGGGGCAGGAGAAGCTCTGAACGAGACAGATCTAGAGATTCAGAGGAAAGAAACAGGTGGTCAAGTGGACATAGAGATTCTCGAGAGAAAGAATCTCGCAGAGATAGAGATGGGGATCAGCGTGGCAAGGAGAAGCCTGAAGCTTCAATTGAGGAAAGTGAAAAAGACCTCAGATCTAATGGAGAGACACAAGAAGAAATAAATAAACAGTTAGATATAAACCCAGTAGCTGAGTCTGCTAAAGAAGAATCTGAGTCACAGAATACAGATATGAAAGCAACAGATATGAAAGCTGCAGAGATGGTGGAAATGGAACCTACCTCATCTACAAGACAACCTGAAACAGAAAATTCAGGCACAACTGATGAGGCTCAGTGATTTGAAACTAATTATAATAAAACACATGATGTGGTGATAATTCACACATACGCCACATTATTGTGTTATGAAGCTTTAGAGTTGTATAAAAAATGATGTATAAAGTATTTGCTTCTGCTCTCCCACAATCCTGTCTAGTTTTTAAAAGAAAATTTTAAGCAAACTGTTTGCTTTCCCCAGTATTCAAAATGGCCACACAATTTACTCAAAAGCGTGAACCCCTGATGACAAGAAAGAAAAATGATCACATTTTTTCTGTACCTTTTTAAAATTTTGACCTAAGGTAGAAGTACTTTCTATTCTTTTTTAATTTAAAAAAGGTGAAAGCTCCTCCCAACAGTTGAGCTTAGGAATTTGTTTTTAATAAACTCTATTTTCTTAACAAACTTTAGAGCGTGTGATATTCTTCCTCGAACTTGTGAGAAAAGAATGTCATGGAATGGAAGAATAAGGTTATAAAACACCCTAAAGTTTGATGTTTTCTATATTGGAAGCAAGTCTAAATTAGACTCTTATTAGTACATGTTGTTTAAAAAAAATTGCTTTTGGATAACCAATTACAGAGCCCAAGACAGATTGCTTTGCAAAGTGTATTATAAAAATATTAGTGTTTCACTGGTGATGTATAGAAATTATAAAGTTGCCCACACAAGATCAGGAAACCAATGGTCTGAATAGTACTTTGTTTTAGAACGTTTCTTGAAAGTTTATTTGTTCATTTCCCTGAAATACAGACTGTTTCTTAAAAGTAACAGTTTTCCAGTTTTCTTCTGTTTTAGATGCTAACAGTTACATAAAATAATCATATGTTTACCAATAATGTTACAGTTGAGTTGAATGTGGTTTTAGATTTATTAATACTGTATATGGCTGTGCAAATGTTTCAATTTTAATTCAAAAACATATTTACCACAGAAATTAACGTACCCATTTGTTCACAAAAAGACAACTGTTTGATTCATTTGGAGGAACATGGCAAAAAAAACATCAGACATCAAAGTAATGTGAAACATCCAAGATTACAATGTTGTTGTCTTATTTACAATGATTTTGTTTAAGCAAAATACTTGAGGCTGGGGTGGATTGTTTTTGTAAATGTTATTGTAAACAAGTAATCATCAGTTGGAAGGGAAAGTTTCCATTTGACAAAGACAAAAAAACCAAAAAGCCCTATTCTAACCACTGACTTTGGAACTAAATTCACATATTTGGTATAGCCAAAAGAGACATACCCTACCCGAGTGTTCAAAATGGATAAAACACGTTTTACGTTATTGTTTGCTGAATTTCGTATCATTTTACTGCCAGAAATTCAGCAATGTTAGAAGCACTCTGGGACACAACCCTGTGAGGAGCTCTATAAATGCAAGTGCTTGTTCATGTCATCAACCTGTATGCTTGAGTGGCAATCTAGTAAGGATAAACCTGCAAACAAAGCATTTTTTGGACAATACTAAAATACCATAACAAATCAATTAAGCTTTCAGGTGGATCCTAGGATATTAATATAGATGTGGAGTACATTCTTTTTGTTGTTCAATAGAGATGAAAGTTTGTAGAAACAGACACGTAATTTTTGGGCAGTTCGTAGTAGGATGAATAATGTTGACGTGACATGATCTGGCTAATCCTCTGAGGATATTGCTTAGATACAGATTAGTGTGGAGCAAGACCACAGTGGAGTATTTCTAGAAAACACAGAACATTTTCTTTGTACATGTTAATCAGCTGCACTTGTACTAATTTTGGGGATAATTGCTTGTGAAAAAATAATAATTGTTAATTGCAAATTATGCAATGAAGATAGTTTTAGTAGATTACAATGGCTTTACCATTGATTACATCACCCTGCTACAAATCCATTGCTGTGAATTCCCATATAAAAATAATTATTTCCTTTCCTTCCCACCCCCCTCCCCCACCACTACCCCCCAAAAAAAACTAGCGATATATTCAGCCAAGTGTCAAAGCCAAGTAGTGGATTTGAGGAAAGCCCAAATGGTAGGTGCTTTCTTATGGTGATATTGCAAAGTATAGTATTCAAATGTATCTATATGTAATGATTGTTTACAAGTCCTTCAAAGTAATGAGGAGTACTCTTGAGGGCAGTGTATAATGCTCCTTGTTACATTTAGTATTTTAACATGGGTGTGATGCTTGGATTGCACTGCAGCTGAGTTCATTTTAGTAGTATCTTTCTGAGATGTTCCATTTTGAAGGTAAGTAACTCTTACTACTTCACCTTAACATCTAGTGTTTTTTTTCTCAAATTAGCCGTGTTCAAATCTGTTAACACTATCATTTTACCAGAGTTAACTGAAGGCAATAATAATGAAGGAGAAGAGAGATGTGCCTGAATATAATCTGTTTGGAGAACATTGCTGTGTGCAATCAGGCTGCCATGTTTGCCTAGAAAATACAGTCAGTCCATTAGTAACTTCTGTGGAGTGCTTGTGAGACATCTCAAAGTGCTCATGTGGTTCCAAATGCAAGGATTATAATACAGAAATGTAAACACCTAACCCATTATAGGCGGATGTAGATTCTATACATAAATGTTCTGCTGCTTGTCCAAGTGGAACAGTGGTGACCTACCCATGGTTTGTCAAGAAGTGGCCTGTCGAACATTCACATTTTGGTAAGTCTGCGTTCAAACAATAGTTGAAAGAATACTGTGTTTCCAGTAGCTATGGAATAGGAATATTTAGGCTATCGCCATAATTCAAGAAATATTCAATCAAGAAAAATGTATTTGGTTGGCAACCACTGAACTAGGGTCAATCAACCTTCTAGGTCATTGGATTGCAGTGTTAAATGAGACAACCGACTGGATAGCAGGAACCAGGACTTTAAATTGCTACAAAACTCCAAAGTGGAGCAGGTGGGAACTGAAAGGCAGCCGCCACAATATTTACAACTTTACATTGTAAAGGAACAATTGCATTTGTATAGTGCCTTATGCAAATGTCTCAAAGCACTTAACAGTAGTTAATGTCAACTGTAGTGAGTTTTGTAGGCAACCATTTGTATCACCAAGGTACTACGAACGTTGATCTACTCCAATAGAAATGGAGCTGAGGAAGTAGGAAATAAATTGAACAGGATGCTGAGCTAAATTGCCAAATTGGTAGAATTCAAGTCCAAACAGTTAGGTTGAAGCTGTACATTGCCCTGTCAGGTTTTATCTGAAATATACACACATCATCACAACAAAAATGAACCATACAGATCATCATAGAGCAGTTTAGATTAGTGTAATAATACAAATCTTCAAAAATGGGGTCAAAAGGGATGAGGTATAAGAATCGATTAGATAAACTGTGGCTTTTTAGGCTCAAGCACTTTCTTCATGCAGGATATTATAAATACAAAAGCGGATTTGGAAACTTAAACCCAGAACAGTATTAAAAGATACACAGTGATAGGTTTAGGATTGTGAAGAGCATGTTTCGGACTCAACAAGAAATATTTTATACAGTAAAATCTCGATTCTCCAGCAGGATTGGTGCCACTCACCTCCCGGATTTCGGAGTTTGCCAGTATTTAGAACCTACCCTAGCAGTGGCTGGGGAAGCACTGCCCCAAACACCATGTGTGCTGTAAACAGCACTGAAGCCAAACGATGCTTGAGTGGCAACCACAGCACCGGGTGACAGAGCGGCACTAGCATGAACTGGAAGCAGCTATTCTAAATTTGGGCGGATTTGACAGACATCGGGAAAAAAAAGTAATACTGTATGGATTTTGAAATCTTGCAGGTTTTAGGGAGTTTCAGTCAGGGCATAAGTTATTTAAGATACTGCCAATGTCAGTCATATTCTGGAAGATTGAATCACATAGGGTAAGAGGTCTTCATTTGAACATTTTGGTTATGTTGTGATCTTATGAAGTTTTGAGAAAATATTCAATTGAAATTGCATTGTACACATGTGCATTTCTTCTGATTTTCGTTTCTCCCCAAGAATCAACTTGCCACCATCTCAAACATTTGCTGTAGTAAATTAGTGGTAGTGCTGAAGCATTGGGAATACAGGGTTAATAATATAGTAATCCTTGCATTTGACATTAGTTTTTCACCTCAAGAGAACATCTCAAAATGTACTTCATAGGATGTACTGTAGATTGTAGGGACTGTATTTTATAGGTGAATGCGGCAGCCAATTTGCACAGAGTAATGTCCCACAATCAGCCATGAAGTGAGTAACCAATTTCATTTAGTGATTATTGGCCAGAACACTGGGAGAAACTCCCTTCTCTGTTCGAATAGCGCTGTGACATTTTTAATGAGCAGTCATA
Source organism: Hydrolagus colliei (assembly GCA_035084275.1). Taxonomy (NCBI): domain Eukaryota; kingdom Metazoa; phylum Chordata; class Chondrichthyes; order Chimaeriformes; family Chimaeridae; genus Hydrolagus; species Hydrolagus colliei. The sequence goes on along the minus strand of CM068745.1, from coordinate 36,057,989 downwards.
GACAGTTCAAGTCATTCAAAAGATGGCATCTCTAACAATGCAAACACTTCCAACACTGAATTGGAGTGTTCATCTGGACTGTTTTTAAAGTTCCAAAGTGGGGCTTGAACGAGCAGCCTTTCAGACTCAAAGGTGAAAGTAATGCCAGCTGAGCTAGGCTTGCACTAAAGCAGTGTTGGCAGATTAGGACAATAAAGGGGGCCAGATGGCTATGAATTCCAAAAGATGTTTACAGGTGCACTGAATGCAGATTTTAGTGGCCCTCATTTCCAAACATAAACTGACAATTCCTTGGTTGAGGAAGGCTCAAACAATAGGTAGCTTTTTTAAAAAAAATCCATCTAATGGGAAAATTGTGGAAAGGAAGTCAAATAGGTTGAACGGCTTTTTTCATCTGAATCCATTGTGACACAACCTACACTGGAGTAAAACAGGTATGCCAGCTGCTACTTACACTGTAAAAGTCACATACCCAAAACAAGTAACAAGTTGATTATCTGAAAGCACAGCACTGAGAGCAAAGAAAAATCCGAATTATTGACACTCACTGCAGCAGGTAACAACAGCATTCATTCAGAACGACAACAAATTACATTTATAGAGCACCTTTCACATCGATAGCACATCCCAGGGCGCTAACAGTTGAGTGTTTCCACTTGACCTGAGTTTGGATTCGGATGGGTGGACAGCGGAAAGATGACCAAAGGTGCGATCAAAGAAAAATATTTTGAAACCGACCTTGATGGAAGTGAGGAAAGGGGTGAGGCAAAGAGTTTTGCATTAAACTTGAGCATTAAGTTCTAGAGGGGCTGCAAGCCCGAAAGCCTGACTGGCGATGGTGGTTCAGACAGAGCGGAGGACATGAAGCATGCCAGGGCCAACTTGACTGAGCAGGCAAATCTGGTAATGTTATAGAAGGTCACAGAGGTAGGGAGAAGCAAGACTAGAGTCTTACAAATGAGGATGAACATCTTGAACTTGATTCTCTGGGTAATGGAGAGCCAGTGGAGCCAGGCAAGGATTGGGGTGATGCAGGACATAAGCTCTGTTCTGAATGGTATGCAGCTTTTTAGGAATAGTTAGTAACTCTGGCAGACAGAGTTGGTGTAGTCAAGTCCATTGTTGTTTTGTGGACAAATAATTTGTTTGCAGTGATCACTTAATTTTTCAAATGAACAAAGCATCAGTGTTAATATGTCCACGGCAAACTAAATTAACCTTGTGATTGTTATTGAAAATAATTATGCAACCAGATCCTAGTGTCTCCTTGGTTTATAAGTAGTTTCACCACCAACCCCAATCTTTATTTCATTGTCTAGGTTAGTTTCTTTCGTATCTTTCGCCACCACCCCTTCACAAGATCCGGTATCTGTTTCTCCTCAGATAAAGATTTGTCACACACAGGATTCAATTCAAGATGCTGGTCCTCATCTTCAAAGCCCTCCATGGCATTGCAAACCCCTGCCTCTGTGACCTCCTAACCCCCTACCAATCTGTCCATTCTCTGCTCAGTGGGCTCCAGTCTGATCCATGTCCCTCAACCCACCCGCCACCATCACCAGGTGAGCCTTCAACCACTCTACACCCAATCTTGGGAATTCAATTTTGCAAATCCCTCCAACTCGCCTCCTCCCTAGCCTCCTTCAAGTCCCACCTCAAGACGCTCCTCTTCAACCATGCTATCACTATTCCTGAAGCAATCTCTGCCCTTCAAATGGGCTGTGAGCATCAATCACCCTGAGAGGTTTGTAGCTTTGTCCTGTATACTTAGCACTACATTTTACAGTCAACACCCATCCATCCTAGGTTCAATTTGATTTGGATTCCTCATTTTTTTAAATTCTAATAAATCCTGGAATTCAGATCTGCCTAGTTGGAGATTTTGGATGTGATGCAAAGGTAGCTGTTTTATTAATTATCTCTGAATACATCAAGAAATGTAGAATATAATAATCCTTGCAATTTGATATAGTGCCTTTTCACGTCTTCTAGACGTCTCAAAGTGCTTCACAGAATAAACTGAAGTTAATTGACTGTATTTGTGGGTGAAACGCGGCAGCCAATTGTGCACAGTAGTATCCCACAAGCCGTAGATTGAAATGACCAATTTATTATTTTTTTCGAAGGCTTATTATTAGGCATGTGGAGTAAGGAAACGCCCAAGGTTTTACTGTCTGGAAACGAACCCAGGTCTCTTGCTTGCAAGTCAAGTGCTGTAAACACTGAGCTACAGGACTCCATGCTAATACTGTACAGCATACTTGATAAAACATTAACTCCCTTAATAAGTCACTAACAAATGTGATAAACAATCATAGGTGGAGGTTGGAAAAATGAAAGGCATATTGGTTTATGGTATTGCTGGAGTTTCGCCTGCTGATACCACATAGCTTGCCATCAAGAACACTAGCAAGTTTCCCAGTATGATCAGATAGGATAACCCTATCCATGTTTAAGTGACATATATGGAACAATAGTATGGGAACTCAACAGAGACAAAAAGTTGGATGTTCATGACTTTTAATTAATCCTGACTAGAACAAAAACTTTTATTATATAGCGCGCCTCAGTTCACACAGGGTACCATCTAAGAGGGCTTGATATGGCAGAATACGACACTAAGCCTGGGAAGGGGGAGGTGACCACGGGCATGGTCAAATAGGAGGATCTTCAGATGCGATCTGAAGGTGGGGAAGGGGCAAAGCGGGGGTGTTAGAGGAAGAGTGTTCCAGAGTTTCTGGGTGTATTGGCTGAAAAATGCAACCAATGATGGAATGGAGGGCAGCAGGGATATGCAGAAGGCCAGAGCCAGTCGAATGGAAGCAACCGACGAACACATGGATGAATGTTTCTGCTACATCTGAGATAAGATACAGTCGGAGGTGGGCAAATGTGGCAGAGGAAGGCAGTCCTGGTCAGGGACTGAATGTGGGGAAGGAAGGACAGCTGTGGATCGAATCTGGCACTTAGGTTGCGCATTAGCTCAATACGTTTGAGGGATAGCCTGGAAAAATTTGAGGGGATCAGAATAGAGGAGAAAAATACTAAAGGCACACATTCCACATGAAGAGGAATTGAAGAGAGTCAAATCAGATGTTAACATTTCTTAAAAAGAGTAGGATTTTTTTTTTGCCCTCATCAAATCCACTGGATGAACTCCTTCCAGCAGTATGTGGATGATACCATAAAATTTCAAGAATGAAGACAATTCAAAGTAATTTACACATGTACCAAATGACAAATTGCAATGTGAGGCTTTATTTGTCTGATACAGGTAAACATTTGTATATCTATTACATACATTAAAATGCGATGGACTAAAATATTTAAGCTTAAATTAGTCTTGTAAAATCAGTTGAACATTTTAATATGAACTGCATTTACCTTTCAATATTAGTTAAAGATGGGAGTGATATGCGGACTATTTAAACTGATCCATTATGAAAGTTAAAAATTTGCATTGGTATCTATACCATCTCATCACCTAGAAATGTCTCAAAATACTTCTTCACAAGGTAAGTGTGAGAACTTTTTTCCAGGCAAATACATTTGCCATTTAACATCAATAAGGTCCCATAACAGCCATAAGATGAATAATCAATTAATTAGAATGCTTGTTGACCAGATATCAGGAGAAGCTCACTTTTTTTGAATAGCATCAAAAGATCTTATGATTAATATACTTTTCCCTTTCATTGTTTAAATAATGCATTTCACTATTAGTTTAAAAGGTTGATCAAACTCAACAGTATATTGCAATGGACTAAATTATGTTTGTTGTTCAGCTGTATATGTGCTGTACTTTGTAACTTATCACCCATTTAAATTTTTTTTAAGTAAAAGGGATGTCAAAAGTTACTGTAATTTTGTTTTAAATTGTTTCATTTCTAAAACATGCCACACTAGCGCAAGCAGATTTTTTAAAATTAAAAAATCCCATTTTAAGCCAGTTGCTATTTAATAATAATGAAAAAAAATAAAACTACACAAACAATGTAGTTAGATTTTCGGGACACAGGTTTAGCTATCTTCATCTATTCCAATTATACCCCAGGCAATTCCTTCTCCAACATTTCCCGAAAGGTGGGATTCTTCATCTTTACCTTTACCCAAGTCATCTTCATTCTGATGAACCTTTATAAAGGAAAAAGATATACCAGTATCTCTATATTCCACAAAAGGTTTTAAAATAAAAACAAAGTTATGAAGTTGTCAAACAATCTCAGAATAATTCCTTTTAAAAAATCCCAATAAGATGCAACGGTGATTTACAAATTAAGAGCTGGGTAGGTAAATTTATTCAGGGATTTCAGTGTACAGTAAAGCTAATGAGATAAATATGCTATACCACATTTGCAATTGCACCAATGCCTCCATCAAACTTTTCCTACCTTTGCCTGCTTAGGTCTCAACTACCAGAGAATTCACTCCCTTAAAATAAATCCCAATGGCTGCCCTTGCCCAGAGGGGGAATCAAATCCTTTTTGTTGATTTTAAAAACACTCTGCTTCTAACTAGTGGATCATTAGCGTCTTTTTTCCCACAGTTGCAACACTATACTGTATAATAATAATCAATGTATTTGATATACTGTAGCACTTTTCATGTCTTCCAGATGTCTCAAAGCGCTTCACAGAATATACTATAAAGTGAACTGACATTGTATTTGTGGGCGAATCGTGGCAGCCAATTGCGCATATCAGTGTCCCACAAACAGTTGTGAATTGAAGTGAACAATTTATTAATTTTTTTTGTGAACTATTTTGTGAAAATAGTTCAGGACATGGCCTGAACTATTTTCAGGGCATGTCCAATCATTTTCTTAATTTTGTCCCCATTGATGTTTGCTTCTCTGCTCTGATCTCCTCATGCTGGGGGTGCAGTTCCACAATGATGGTTGCCTTCAGTACCCCTCCCAAGTTATCATGTATGATCCTTCGTAGTGAGAGTTGGCACCCATTCGATTTTAGAGGGAGTTACAGCCAAACCTTATCTCTCCCAGTAGATCCGAGGTTGAACAAAATAGCCACATAAAGATTTCATGGCTCTATGGGTTTACAATATACAGTGAGTGTCCCAAATAAAAAATTGTAATACTTACTACCACTGACCGTCCAATTATATTATGTTTTCCTGATAGGCGTAGAAGTCGATCTTCTAATTCAAATATGGCAACACCATTTTCATCAGCTTCTACATTGCCCAGATCACCTATATGTCTACGTAGATTGAAACAATTTAGACAGCTAAAAACAAGGACAATATCTTAATTTTTTTCCCCCAGACATGAGTACTGATAATACAATAGTATATACCTAGACAACTTCTGTGATATTCTTATGAGCTTACTTAAGATTTCAGTTTCTATTACATTAGCATTCTTTGAACACAGGTTATACTTTGCCTAGTACAGAAAAAATATTTAAGGGATTTCTGTTTGAAATATGACACGACAAAATATACAATTTTCTCACAAAGTACAATTAAACGGAAGGGTAAATGCAGTGGAACCCTAGCTCTACTGAAAGGCATTTTCCACCCAAACATCCTCTTAATCAAAGATCATTGTGTTATGAAAGTTAATCAATCCATTCTCACTGAATGCCATCAATCTAGGAGAAGGGATTCACTTTCATAATAAAATTTCCTGCAACCCCAGAAAAAACATAATACAGTACTATCAACTAATAAAGCAGACAATTGAGGATAAATAATTTAAACATTGTTTGTAGAAAATGCAATATCCAATTTACATGCAGCAGTATTGCACAAACAGACATGACATGGTAAAATATCTCCCATTTTGGTGGGGGGGATTATTTGCATGATCAATGGAAAGAAAAAAATGTTATACGAAGTAATAACAAGTGTGACAAGTCAAAAAGTGTGAGAAAACCACCGTCAGGCCATATGAGCAGAGGGATGCGCAGTTACCAGAGTAAGAGTTCTATACACAAATCCACGTAACATAATAAATAAAACAAATGAGTTAGAAGCACAAATTCATCTTAAAAAGGATATGATATAGTAAGCATTACAGAGACTGGGAATGACTGGGAGATATTGTAGATTGACTCAATGAGATTTGAATGTATAAATATGGTTAAACCTGCAACCAAAGCCCTGATAAGTGGTACTATGAAACCGGCCAAACTATGCTTTACAATTAAATAGAGCTGGGGATTAATTTTAACAGTAAGTGAACCTGGGATTTTTTGCTTGGGATAATGCGCTTCAATAATAACTTGACTTTTTCTTTCCTTTATGTGATAACCAATCAATTAAATATTATTATTGATGCCTATTATCTCAAGCTAAAACTCACAGTTCAATTAGATTTAATGACGGGAGATTCATTTCAAAGCTCTTGGTAATTTCCATTATTGGTACAAGTCAGCACTATGAAATGATATGGTCATCATAGGATAACAAAATTACACTTGTATAGTGCCTTTCACATCAGGAGGACGTCCCAAGGCACTGGGGATGGGGGGGGGATGGGGGAGTGGGCATTAGGAGTTGCCAATGGGTCCATCAAAGAGGAGAGTCTTGAGGCAAGACTTGAAGGAAGCCAGGGAGGGGGCGAGGCAGAGGTACTGCGGGATGGAGTTCCAGAGGTTGGGGGCAGAATGGCTGAAGGATCACCTGCCAATGGTGGGGCGGGTGAGTCGGGGACGTGTAGCAGACCAGAGCCTGCTGAGCGGAGGGGGCGGGCAGGTTGGTAAGGGGTTAGGAGGTCACGGATGTACGGTGGGGCGAGGTTGTGGAGGACTTTAAATGTGACCATAGTTAAAGACAATGTAAGGTAGGATTAATCAAAGTAACAAACTATATTCTTCATTTTGGACATTACTAAGGAAATCTCACCTCTTTTTATCTAGTGGTCCACCATGTAACTCGTTACAGGGGTTGTAATGAAGCCCTGCATTGCCACAGCCTAAAACAAATGGAGAATTTCCACTTAAGTGGTTTTGTATCTCAGAAAAATTTGAATTTGTTGCTTAATAGACCAGCAGCATCAAAAATGTCAACAAACCAGTAGTTTGCATCAACACCAATGTTACCATTTTTTTCTGGGGTGGGGGGGTAAGTATGGTGGCACAAATTAATTCATTATAAACAATTTGGCAGTGATACTTGCGACACAGTTGGCTATTTATTTGATTATTGTTGCATTTTGGCCTCCTAATCATATTTACAGTATCCACATAAGCATCTTCCAGCAGGAATTACCGAGCAGAAACTTTGGTTTACGTTTCCCCTTCCCCAAAAGCTCCTAGAGAAGTCCGTATTCCGCATCTCTGATTGTGAAGAATCGGATTAACCTTCAGTGGTATGAATATTATTTATAACATAAATAGAGCTAAGTCTGTTCACAGCCAATTTCTAAGCTGGAAGAGGTAGCATCGTTCAATATGTGGTGAAAACTGTAGTACCTTTTCTCAAAAGTACCAACCTAGTTCAGTCAAAATAAAACAAGTGGGCATTTATAAAGGATATTCTTCCTTTACATTCCAGGAGTTATTAAAACAGATTCCTACTGGTACTGTTCACACAATAGTTGTACATATACACAATACAACAAGTACATTGTCCATACCGTCAGAAACATCTCCATATAAATGAATATGGATTCCATGCTTTCCAGGAGTCAGTCCACTGATTTCTCCTTGAATTACCACGCGTCCATTTCCCTACAAAATAATTCCATGTAAAAGTTATTGGGCATGGCCTTCTTTGGACGACAGCTTTGTAAACAAAATCCTGTCATAAAAGCTACTCAATGAACAGATGGAATATAATTTGGCGTGGAAATCTATGCATTATAGATTATATCTATTATCATTTCAACCAGCTCATTATAGCAATTTGGCTAAGAGTGTCAATGCTTGGTTAGGTTATAATAATTCTTTGCATTTGATGCAGCACCTTTCACATCCTATATTTTCACAGCAACCTGCCATATACAGCCATGAAGTCAGTGAATGTCATATCCAAAGAAGTCTCCATTTGATCTGGAGTGTTTTGGGGACAGTACACCAGAAGCTCCCTTCTATGTTCAAATAGTACCACAGGATCTTTAATGTGCACCTAAAACAAATGGCAGATGGGATCTCAGTTAAAGAACTTGTCTGAAAGACAGACAGCACCTCAGACAATGTGCTCTTCCCACTCTGCATTGGAATGGATTCAGGACTTTGATTTCTGAGTTCAAAGTCCCAAAGAGGGGCTTGGTTCCGCAACTTCTCACGACGACCAAACCTGGTTAATCTTCTAGCCCAAATAGTTCAATAGCTCACTTTCCACTACAATGCTTCAACCTCTTTCTTAGGTGGCCGACCTATCCAACAACAGACTGATAACTTTATGGCTATGTGTACAAATTGACTATTGTGTTTGCCTACATAGTTTAGATACCAACTGGACTTCCATTCATTCATTATGGATGGTGTGGCCAAATGCAAGGATTATTACTGTTATTATTTTTGTTGTTGTTATTACTATTATTGTTAATGTTGCTGTTGCTCATATTATTGTTAATATTGTTATATTATTATTGTTATTTTACCACTCCGCCCTAGCCACCGCCAAATCAGCCTTCTACTCCAGGATAATCCTGGAAGCGAAGGACAACCACCGCCTCCTCTTCGCTAGGGTCCGTCGATATGGAAATTTTCTGATTTAGATATATCAATGGGCTCATATCGAGATATACCGAAATATCGATATTTTAGGATTTTTCGTACTGCGCATGCGGGTGCGACACGCACATTCGGGGCCTATTTCCTCAGGAGGTAAATATATTTTTCTCTGTGTCTCTCTCTCCATCTCTGTTTTTCTGTCTGTGTCTCTCTCCCTTTCTCCTCTCTCACATCCCCCCCATCTCTATCTATCTGTATATTATCACATCTCTCTGCCACCCCCCGCCGTCCCTCTCTCGCACCCCCCACCCCCGTCGTCTCTCTCCCCCACCACACCCCCAGCTGTCTCTTTCTCCCTCCCCCCCGCCGTCTCGCTCTCCCTTCCTCCCCCAAAGCCGTCTCTCTCCTCCTCCCCCCAGCTGTCTCTCTGCCCCTCCCCCCAGCCGTCTCTCTCCCCCTATCCCCCTCTCCTCCCCAACCAGCCGTCTCTCCCCCCCCCCCCCCCCGCAGTCCCTCTCTCGCACGCCCCACCCCCGTCATCTCTCTCCCACACCACCACCCCCAGCCGTCTCTTTCTCCCTCCCACTCCACCGTCTCTCTCCCCCTCCCCCCAGCCATCTCTCTCCCCCTCACCCCCCACACCCAGCCGTCTCTCCCCCCCCCACACCCCTTGCATGCCTGTTTATTGTATTCGAGGACTATGAATACAATATGGCGGCTTTGCACCTCGGTCTGTGCATTGTGTATAGAGATGAGCATTCTGGGTCTTGTAGTTCAGTGTGCTCGCATCCCGATTTTTTACCTCGATATATTGATTTTCTGATATATCGCTATTTTTTCGAAATGCCTATATCGGCGTATCGATATAAAAATTATATCGGGTTATAGCGATATATCGATATATCGCAGGACCCTACTCTTCGCCACCATCAACCAGCTCCTCCGCCCCCCCACCGCCTTGCTTCGCAGATCCTCACCTCTAGCGCACGTTGTGAGGAGATGCTGGACTTCCTCGAGTCCAAAATCGAGAGAATCCATTCTGCGGTTTCCTCCCCCCATCTTTCTTCCACCTCCTCCCTTCCATCTGTTACTCCACCCCCCACCCTCCTTTTCACACTTTCACCCCCACCTCCCCGTCCTCAGTCACAAGAACAAGCACTTCCATGAAACCCAACACGTGTTCACTGGACCCCATCCCCACCCCCCTCCTCCGCACCCAGCTCCACCTCCTGGCCCCGCTCATCTCTGACACCATCAACTTCTCCCTTTCCTCTGGCACTGTCCCCACCTCCCTTAAAACAGCCACCATCACCCCTATCCTGAAAAAACCCTCCCTTGATGCGTCACAGCTTTGAAGCTACCGACCCATCTCCAACCTCCCGTTCCTTTCTAAGGTCCTTGAAAGAGTGGTTGCCTCCCAGCTCCGCTCTTTTCTCTCAACTCACTCACTCACTCCTTGAACCCCTCCAATCAGGTTTCCGCCCTGCTCACAGCACGGAAACTGCCCTGGTCAAGGTTACTAACGACATCCTAACCGCCTGCGACCAGGGCTCCCTCTGCCTCCTCGTCCTCCTTGACCTGTCTGCTGCGTTCGACACAGTCGATCACACCATCCTCCTCCAACGCCTTTCTTCCCACCTCAACCTTCAAGGCACAGTCCTTGAATGGTTCCACTCCTACCTGACCCACCGCCTACATTTCGTATCCTCCAATAGATTTTCCTCAAACCCCCGTAGTCTCTCATGGCGTCCCCCAGGGCTCTGTCCTTGGCCCCCTCCTTTTCACCATATACATGCTCCCTCTGGGCAATGTTATCCGCAAACATGGGGTAAACTTCCACATGTATGCGGACGACACCCAGCTGTACCTTTCCGCCTCATCCCTCAACCCCCAGACCATCGATGTTCTGACAGCATGTCTGTCCGACATCGAGTCCTGGACGAGGGACAATTTCCTCCAATTGAACGTGAGCAAGACCGAGACCCTCCTGATTGGCTCAAGCCAGCGCCTCCGCACATCGGGCGCTGCCAGCCTCAACATCCAAGGCTGTACTCTCCACCTCACAAAGCCAGTCAGGAACCTCGGCATCACGTTCGGCCCCAAACTCTGCTTCCTCCCCCACATCCGTGCCTTGACCGGCACCGCCTATTTCCACCTGCGCAACATTGTCAGGCTCCGCAACTATCTCACCCCCCACGCTGCCGAAACACTCGTGCACGCGTACATCACCTCACGGCTGGACTACGGAAACTCTCTCCTTGTTGGCCTCCCCAGCTCCTCCATTCACAGGCTGCAGGTCATCCAAAACTCTGCAGCCCGTGTACTATCCCGCACCCGCCTCCGCGACCACATAACCCCCACCCTCGCCCGTCTCCACTGGCTCCCCATCCCCCAGAGGATCGAGTTCAAGATCCTCGTCCTCACCTACAAGGCCTTACACTGCCTTGCTCCGCCCTATCTTTCTGACCTACTCTCCCCCTATAAGCCCACCCGGACCCTTCGTTCAGCAGGACTTGGCCTGCTCCAAGCCCCCCGCCCGAACCGCCCCACCATCGGAGGCCGGGCCTTCAGTTTTTCCGCTCCCACCCTGTGGAATTCCATCCCCCAATCCCTCCGCCTTGTTTCTTCCCTTTCCTCTTTCAAGGCCGGTTTGAAGACTTTCCTTTTCGACCGTGCCTTCTGTTCCCCCACTAATTCTTCGACCTCCCCTACGTTTCTTACCCCCTCCCGAACACCCCCCTCCCAGCTCGGGTCACACGCCTCCTGTGCAGCGCCTTGGGACGTGAAAGGCGCTTTATAAGTGTAATTTATTGTTGTTGTTATTGCTGTTATTATTGTTAATATTGTTCTTATATTCACCCACAAATATAATCGATTTCCCAGCTCTCCTTCCCCAAACTCCTCCCCTTACCCTTTCCCCCCTAATCCCACTTTCATGACTGTTTGTGGGACACTGCTGTGCACAATTTGGCTGCCGCATTTCGCCCACAAATATATAGTCAATTTTCCTACTCTCCTTCATCTTGCCCTGACCCCTCCCACCCCTGCTCTTGTCCCTACCTGACTGTACAGCGCCTTGGGACGTCCTCTCGACGTGAAAGGCGCTATATAAATGTAGATTTGGATTGAGTGATTATTATTGTTGTTAATATTGTTATCAATATCATCATCATCATCACCCAGGAGCTGGTGAGCACGAGCGGCTCTGGCTGGCGCGCGGGGGGGGGGGGGTCACAGTAACGGTTATAACGGCTTGAGCGGCCCCAGCTCCTCCCCCCCCCCCCCACAGCGGCTCGAGCACTGTTCATACAAACATCACACCGGCCTGGCCTGGGGGGTGGGGGGTCTGCCTGCCGAACACCAGCAGGTCACACTAACCCTGGTTTGAGGCAAAACTAGAACAATACAGGTTAGGATTTTTCACTGGAAAAAAATCCCGAATTTTTTTTCTCCCCCCGCCCACCAAAAAAAAACAAGTTACAAGAGGCGGGATGTGCAAATTCAGACCTGGAGTTAAGCACAGACACACACCGGGAGTTAAAGACAGTCACACGGAGCACAGACACACACAAACCAGGAGTTAAGCCCACACACCAGGAGTTAAGCACACACACACACCGGGAGTTAGGAAGTTGGCGTTTTTTTGCGCGGTACACATTGTGCGCTTCAAATCAAGTCAAACCAAACAACTCCATCTTCCATCGTGAACATTAAACGCCCTCCCAGTCCCGTGAATTACTATCACTGTGAATAATCGTGGCCTGACTCACAGTTATTTTAAAAGTACACTTCCCAACAACGGAGGAGTGACCCCTCAGCAAACAGATAGCCTTGGTGGGGACCATGTCCCTCAATGTCACACCCGCCGCCCGCCTGACCAGAGAGCAGCCGTCGATAGCACCAAGCCTCCCAGCGCATGCGCAGTACCGGCTGGGTGGAGACTGGCCCTTGTGCCTTCACACCTGATGTGAGGCAGGGCTTCACAGCCTCGTGCATTATATAATAATAGGTAATCATCCCCCACATTTGATATAGCGCCATTCTTCATGGCTGCCGTGTTTGCCTGCACATATTATCACTGGTTTGACACAAATGACCTGTGAAACACTTCAATGTGTGCAAGAGTGTATATCAAATGTAAATTTCTACAGTTTAAATTCTACATTCTAAATTTCTTCTTTCAAGATGGCTTAAAACGTTGCAAGTGTCCTTTCCATAATGAGCCATGAAACCTAGACACGTGTTCAGTGTTTAAACAGCATTATAATATTCAGAGAACAAGTTCATGTAAGGGTTGGGACTATCTTGTAGGGAATGCATGACTGAATAAACCAATACTCAAAATGATATTGTCATACACCAATAATGAAAGCATGTAATTACAAAAAAACAGTATGAACAAAACCTCTAAACTACAAAGAACAAAGTAGCCATTATATATAATCCTTGCATTTTGATTATAGCGATTTTAACAGAATATATTTTAAATTGAATTGACTGTATATTTTGTGGGCAAAACATGACAGCCAATTGCGCAGTCATAGATTCAGTGACCATTTTTAAAAATAAGGGATTATTGTCAGAAGCGGCGAGTAAGGAAACTTGTCCAATGTTTTATCCTGCCAGGAATCAAACCCAGGTCTCCTTCTTGCGAGGCAAGTGCTCTAACCTGAGCTATAGGACTCCAACTGTGTTTTACAAACAGAGAAAAGCTAAATTTAAATATTTTGTGCTAAGAACACACCTCAAATAGCTCCACATTGTAAAGAAATGTTCCCTTTGGTAATTTGTTTCCCCACTGAAATGGGACGTCCTCCTGACGCAAAAGGCGCTATATAAGTGCAATTTTGTTGTTGTTGTTACCAGAGTCAGAGAATATAAAATAAGTTGATAACTGGGAAGAAAGAATCAAAAGTTTGAAAAATACTTAAAGCATTGTAAAAGGTCACATCACCAACAGTTGAGGTGCAATGCTCTTTAAAGAGGCAGTATTCCTAGTTGATCTCTCCCTCTGCACCAGTAGAATTTCCCATTTATACTTGGAAGCTCAATGATAAAAAGATACACCATAAACCAGCATTAATCGAGTGTTAATAATTTAACAAACAATTCTTACAAATTAATGCAAGAGCAAATACGAGAAATTCATAGAAAGTTGGGATTGTACAATTAACCCGATGAAATACATAATGAACTAGTGATGTGTAAATACATATCCAAACATTGAAAATAATTTTAAATAGTTCTGATATTAGACAAGCAAATATGAAGAAAAGCAAATTAACCTTATTAGAGCATAGATTCCAAAAATCATGCTATCCAAATGTTCATTCTTAAGTTTAAATTGAGTCTTTGGGGAATGATTTGTAGTTTCCCCCCCATATTTCTAATCTTAATCATCCAGATCTCAAACACTCTGGCCATTTAATTTACAGAAATGCTAGGGATATGGTCAGGTTCTAACATACCCATTTCCATAAGTTGCATTATAACTGAAAAGGATAAGGACTCACATTTAGTGTAACCGTTTTTATGGCAACAGAAATAATATAAAAAATATACACTACAAAAAATTAAGACTGTGGGGGTATCAACTTTAATAGCATTTGGCACATACAGCAGAAAATTAAGGCTAAGTTTGGTTGAACATGAATAAATATTATGAGCACTGTAAAAATGGACAGAATAGTAACAAATATATTGTTGAGCATTGTAAAATTCACAAGGCAAATTAAGCTCTGAATCCATACTACAGCCTCTTTATATACTATACCAAACAATGCAATTTGACATAAATTGCAGTACACTAATACAGTATACTTAGATCTGTAATCAAACATTGTCATTCTTTAGATTTTTGTGTTAAATCTTCACTTACTGGGGAAAATTCACCAATTATTCCAATTATTCCCCAAGCTAAACCTTTTCCAGCATTTCCTGTATCAAGGCTCTGTTCATCTCCACCTTTGCCCAAGTCATCTTCGTTTTCAGTCACCTTTAACAAATTTAAAACAAAGTAATCAGCACTTGTACCTTTAACTATCAATGCAAGGGTTTTAAGTGGTTACTAAAATTATGATATCTATTAAAGCCTTCTAGGCTTTTCTGGATGTATGGCCATAAAGGTGGTATAGTTTAATACAAAGAATGAATATTTATGAGATTATGGAAAATAAAGAGTTATGTGGACTAACCCTTTAGTTATGCACAGACTATGTACAGAATGGAAATATGCTAATGGCAGCATAACAGGAGGGAGAGCTTGAGGTACAGTATTGTCAAACAGACTTGAAAATAATTCTAAAGTGGTTTAAAAAACAAGCAAAATGTTGGAATATATAGTTAAGGCAATATATAGTTAAGGCATCACTGGCAATTTCAAAATTCAATGTTAATACTGTGGAACCATATTTTAACATTGGTTTTGATGTTCCTAATCCAAATTGATCTTCAATTGTTGTAGGAAGTTTGTGACAGGCTATCAATTCTGTCACAAAGCGCTTCACAGGAATTAATGCGAAATGGAGAACTGTGTATTTGTAGGCAAATACAGATACAAATTGTAAGTATTTGAGTGTGTAGCAAATTGTCTCAGGCCTTTGTTATCTTGCTGGACTACTCCAACACCCTCCTCACCGGTCTCCCCTCCTCCACCATTCACAAAATTCAACTAACCAAAACTCCGCCACCGACATTTTCACTTGAACCAAACTTCATACCCTGATTACCTCAGTCCTTGCCAAACTTCACTGGCTTCCTGTCACATATTGGATCGACTTCAAGATCCTCACTCTTGTATTTAAATCCCTCCACCCTAGGCATCGATTACCTCTCCTCCTCACAGCAGTATCCACTGCCTCCTCTCTACTGGGTCCAGCCACCTCCTTACCCCCGAATCCTCCGCTCCAGCTTCGGTGGCTGGGCTTTCAGCCACTACACCCCAAAATTTTGGAACTCCCTCTCTCAACCCCTTCACACCACACCCCACTCCTTTCCAATCTTCAGGTGGCGTCTGAAGACCTCTCTCTTCGACAGCGATTACGGTCATCTTCCCCATCTCCCTGGCTCGGCCCCTGATAAGTCGCCCGCATGGAGGGCGCTATTTATATCCTAGTTGTTGTTGTTATGAGTACTGATTATTAGTAAATTATTACTGTCATCTAAAATACAGGCCAGAGCTGCAACTGTTGTCTCGTCATCAGCAAAAGCAAATGCAACAGTTTTCACCAGCAAATCATAGGGTCCCAAGAATTTGACCTGAAGTCTTATTAGTTCCAAAGCCTCACAACTCTGCATGACAAAGAAAAACCGTTGTTGGTGCTTTTACTTTTCCTCCTGAAAAATATCTATCCCAGTAAACATTCAACTAGTAAGGCCTAAACATTCAATCTGAAAAACCAACCCAGACTAAGATTTTTGCATGGACAATCCTCTTGTTTGGAGTCTGGTGTTTAATGAATTGTGGTGGCTGGAATACAATATTTACCACCAAAGTACGTCCAATTACTGAATAATGTCCTGCCAGGCGGAGAAGTCGATCATGCATTTGAAACTCAGCCACACCTGTATCACTTGCTTCCACATTTCCAAGGTCACCTACATGTCTATAATAGATTAAAAAGAGAGTTGCAACAAGTTCATAAAGCAAGACATAACCAATAATGTTGTTGTCGAAGTTATCATGTAAATATGGCTATCTTCTCAGATTAAGTGAGATACTGAGGGAATTGAGATTTATGTTATTGCAATACTTTCAATATACCCAATCAGAATATTATCAATCACTGTTGCTAGAATCAATAATTTTTACAAGATATTGAAAATTACGAGTGTAGAACAGGAAAACAAACACTGAAATTCATCTCTGTAGATGTAGCTGTAGCTCTGTAGCTGCAACCAATAATATAGAAAAGAATAGGATTCACATTTATAAAAAGAGTTTAAAGGAATTAGGTCACAGAGACTAAGCTGGACCTCAAAAGAAATAAATCTCAGCTGGTTGTGAAATTTGTGACAAGGTGGCATAGTCAGGAGTTTGCTTGCCTGGGTCTCATACTTTCTGGAATCAGATAAGAAGGATGTGATCTTCCAAAAACATAATCATTCTAATAAACAAGCATTTCCATATATAGGTGAGATCCATGGAATGTGGATACCTGAAGCATAGTGATGGGATCCTGTATGTGTCAGACAACCAACAGACAAAAAAAAACATATTGTGGCAGACACAATGGACTAAATTACCTCTTCTGAAAATGTATGCCTTCCATACCGTGGACCACACAATCCTCCTCCACCGCCTCTCCTCCCTTCTCAACCTGGAAGGCTCTGTCCTCGAATGGTTTGGGTCCTATCTCTCCCACCGCCTTCACTTCGTCTCCTCCAACGGCTTCTCCTCCAACCCCTGCAGTCACATGCGGTGTTCCCCAGGGCTCTGTCCTTGGCCCCCTGCTCTTCACCCTCTATACTCTCCTCCTGGGCGACATCATATGCAGGCATGGGGTAAATTTCCACATGTATGCGGATGATACCCAACTCTACCTATAAACGTCAACCCTCGATTCCAGGACCACTGGCATTCTGACTGCATGCCTGTCGACATCGAGTCCTGGACGAGGGCAAATTTCCTACAACTCAACCTCAACAAGACGGAAGCTCTCCTGATTGGCTCACGTCAGCGCCTCTGCACCTCAGGTGCTGACAACATCAGCGTTCAAGGCTGCTCTCTCCACCTCTTGAAGCCAATCAGGAATCTGGGCGTCTTGTTCGACCCAAACTATCCTTCCCTCCCCACATCCGCTCTATGACTGGCATAGCTTTCCATCACCTCTGTAATATTATCAAACTCCACTACTACCTCACCCCCCACACAGCCGAAACTCTCATCCATGCCTTTATCACTTCCAGGCTCGACTATGGGAACTCTCTTCTCGTTGGCCTCCCCAGCTCCTCCCTTCACAGGCTGCAGATCATTCAGAATTCTGCAGCTCGTGTACTCTCCCGTACCAGGTTTCGAGACATCACTCCCACCCTCGCCCGTCTCCACTGGCTCCCCATCACCCAGAGGATCGAATTCAAGATCCTTGTTCTCACTTTCAAGGTCATTCACAGCCTTGCCACCCCGCCTATCTCTCTGACCTACTGTCTCCCTATCAGCCCGCTCGTCCCATCCGTTCAGCAGACTCAGGCCTGCTCCGCGTCCACCGCCCTAAACGTCCAACCATCGGCGGCCGGGCTTTCAGCCGCTCTGCTCCCACACTGTGGAACTCCATCCCACAGCCCCTCCGCCTTGCTTCCTCTCTTTCCTTCTTCAAGGTTGGTCTCAGTCCCGACCTGATTGTTCAGTGCTTTGGGACATCCTCCCAACGTGACAGGCACTATAAAAGTGCAATCTTGTTGTTGTTGTTTCTAGCTGGTTGAGAATATGCTACAATTGCAGATCTGGTTGAACCATAGTGATTGACACAGTGATTATCTCCGAAGCACGTATCGAGCCAAATGTATTGAGGAAAAATGCATGCAAATTTTCTCCATTGGGCCCTGACTGCCAGTTTGGATGTTGGGGAGCAAAATGATGGAATTAATGTTATAGTAATAACAGAAGATTTGTAGTATCACACCTCTGCTGGAATTAGCTCCACCACTGGAGACATTGGTTCTAAAAGTATTCAATGACTTTCAAATTAAGAAACAACATAGATGCACACATATATTTGCTGTGTACGTAACTAGAAAGAGAAAAAGGCACAGGGCCATCAAGTTTGCCCTCATTCCCAATGCACACCTGTATATCTTTTCTGGTGCTAAGGGTGAAAAAATAGAAACCCAAAGTCCCTATGGCCGATTTGGGTAAAAAAAAATTATCTAGAAAAATAATTTACTTCAATTAATGAAATCGATCCATATTCGTCACCAAATGCAGTTGAACATAGGAATTTTCAATTTCATACAGTGAAAGAATTTTCATTTGAGTGCATTTTACAATATTATTGTGCAGATTTATAGTATCTTTCTAAGACAGACTGTTAAACCATCTTAATTTGCTCGTCAAGATGCTTAATGCTTAAAATACCACAACTATATCTAAATCTCACCTCTCTGCATCCTCTGGTCCACCATGTTTTTTACCACATGGGTTATAATGACCTCCTGAATGGAGGCAACCTAAGAGATAAAAATGAAGGGCCATATAATTTTTGTCCAGTAATACAAAATAGTATGCAATTATAGAAGTATGTAACGCTAATATTTCCAAAATGTCATCTTGTTTCAAGCAACCTGCCATGGTCCAATAAGCTGTAATGCCACAGTTCAGACATTGAAGAGAGCAATCATGATGCTCCGAAACAAATATCCATACACTTTTTGGGGGTTAGTCACGCTTTGACAAACTATGCTTTAACAACAACGTGCATTTAGATAGCGCCCCTCATGCAGGATAGGGTCCCACAGTGTTTGACAGTGGCAGAACCTGACACCGAGGGGATGTGACTGGAGATACGGTCGAAGAGGAAGGTCTTTTGTGGGCAAAATGCAAATTGTGCACAGCACAAAAAATCGTGGATTGAGTTTGCAAATTTTTTCAAATAAAGGATTATTACCCCTAGAAAACTCATCTGCCATTCGACTAACAACCGGGTTCCAAATTACTACTATGTGAAACAGAGGCGTTTGGAGTAAGGAAACCTGTCTAATGTTTTGCCATGCCTGGGTATCCAACTGAGATCCTCTCGCTCGTGAGGCAAGTGCTCTAACCACTAAGCCACAGGACTCCACTAAACTACAGGACTCCAAAGCTACACAAGATATACATCTCCAGTTCTGATATGGATAACCGTATATTTATCAACATTGAAACCATTTGACACTGCTAGGTTTATCTGCTTATCAGTTCATAATTTCTTGCATGTTCCCAAACATTACTTTGAAAAATCCAATAATTATTTTATGTATAACTAAAAATTCAGAGTACAGTAAAACCTTTGTTATCCGACATCCGCGGGACCTGACCGCTGCCGATTAATCAAATATGCCAGATATTCGAGTGGCAAGTTGCTGAAAATCCTACTCAAAAAATTTACTTATTTTAAAACATACCATATTAATAATAGACTAAATAATAACAGAATGTTGTATGGATGCTTACCAATAAAGCATTCCAGCACACTCAGTAAAATGATTGTTAAAAAAGCATTCCAGTATTCGGCAAGTTTAATAAATGCACGTGCGCACGCATGTGCAAAGTGAGCATACTGCAAGTGTCCTGGATGGCTACGGTTTGAGATCCTGTTGCTGGAATGGTGAATTGTATTGGAAGCAGTTGGTTGAGCATGCCGGTTGGTTGGGTACCGGATAAACAAGTTTTTAATGTAGTTCACATTTTAGGTAAGATTAATACACTGTAATTTGTTGACTATTAAACAAGATCTATTATTTGGAAACAGAAGATCAAAGTATACCATCAGTAATGTTTCCAAGGGAGCAAATATGAAGTCCATGCTTTCCGGGAGATAAGCCGCTGATGGTTCCTTTTATTAACACTTCTTCAGTTTCCTAAAAAAACGTAAATATATCATTAGATCTATTGCTTTCAGTGAAATGCCAGATTAATATGACCAAGAGATAAATTAAATCTTTATAACATGTTCAATATGGTACAAAAATCTAAACAAAAGGGATACCGATTCAAGCACAGAAAAGAGAAGATGAATAAATAGTTTACAGTTCATTATTTTATAGAGAGTGATGCCTATGTGAAAGACAACTGTCCTGATAAAGAATGGTACTGTATTAAACAATGTGAAGTAAATGAGAGAAAGAGAAAAAACAAGTGAGAGTGTATTGGTTACTTATTTAGAGATTATTGCTGAAAAGGTATCCAAACTACTAAAATGGCTTCCAGCCTCAAACACAAAAATAGTTTTGTCCAGTAATACAAAATAGTATGCAATTATAGAAGTATGTAACGCTAAGCCATTCCACTTTCTCTGAAGTATACGTTAGCCTGAAGATATAAGGTGTATTGTAATTATATATTTAATATTATCACAAGCACCACAACTAGGAAGCACCTAATTGGTCTTAAAACATAGAAAGTATTACATTTATGGGATGACATACCAAGGCAGGCAAATTGTGTCACCAAATTCAAGAGGGAATTGAATAGGTATTTGGTGTTGAACAGCAGCCACTCTGACTTCCCTGTCCACCATTTTCACAAGGCTCATCAATCCCTGACTATGGGGACTTCTCCTCTCTCTGCCTCTACTTCATCTCCATAAAAGGTTTCTCTTCTAGCCCCTGTCTTGTGTGGCATTCCTCGGGGCTACATACATGGTGCCCTCCTCTTCAACATCTACATGCTCCCTCTTGGCCACATCATCCGCAGACATGAGTACAATTTCCACATGTACTCGGATGACACCCAACTGTGTCTCTCTGCCTCCATCCTTGACTCCAGACCTCTGCTGTCTTTTCAGACATCAAGCCCTGGATGAGAGATAACTTTCTTCAACTAAACATCAACAATACTGAGGTCCTCAGGTGCAGACAACATCACCATCCATAGATGCATACTCCATCTCACTAAGCCAGAATAAAACTTTGGCCTCTTGTTCGACCTCAAGACCCACCTCAAAGCCCTCCTCTTCGACTGTGCATTTGATCAATCTCCTTTCCTCCCTGCCCTCCACCCCACATCCCTATCCCCAGCACGGATCTGAAATACTGTCTGTCCAGCGTCTTGGGACATCCTCCTGACTTGAAAGGCACTATACAAATGTAATTTTGTTGTTACCGTTGTAGAAATCAGTTAAGGAATAAGAAATAAATTAGTGCACGCCTTTTTTAAAAAAAATTACCAGCAAAAGAAGCCCCGAGGAATGCCATACAAGACAGGGGCTAGAGGAGAAACCGTTTGTGGAGATGAAGTAGAGGCAGAGTGTGAGAGGTAGGAACTGAACCATTCAAAATTATTATTTTCACATGTATTTAAATCACCTCAGATATATTTTCCACATTGCTGGAAACTAATTAACAATTGAGAAAAAAAATTAAAATCATATGTAGTGCATTGGCTTTGGCTTTGTCGTACCAGTTCTGACCTGATTCTACTGGCTTCCTATCACTGAATGGATCAATTTTAAGACGAACTCTCATCACCTCCGTACCTCTTTGACATAAATATTCCTCACCCACTATCCACCATTTCATAGAATCATAGAATCATAGAATTTTACGGCACAAAAAGAGGCCATTCGGCCCATCTAGTCTGTGCCGGCTCTTTGAAAAGAGCGATTCAATCCCACTGCCCTGCCCGCTCCCCATAGCCTAATAGACCCGTTCTCCCTAAATAAAGATCTAATTCCCTTTTAAAAGTTGTTATCGAATCAGCCTCCACCACCTTTTCAGGCAATGCATTCCAGATTCGAACAACTCGCTGAGTGAAAAAATTTCTCCTCAGCTCCCCTCTACTGCGCCTTGAAACTATTTTAAATCTGTGACCACGAGTCACAGATTCACCCACGAGTGGAAATAGTTTTTCTCTATTTGCCCTGTCGAAACCCCTCATGATCTTATAAACCTCTATTAGGTCTCCCCTCAATCTTCTCTGCTCCAGAGAGAATAACCCTAGCCTATCTAGCCTCTCCTCATAGCTGAAGTCCCTCAATCCTGGCACCATCCTAGTAAATCTTCTTTGTACCCTTTCCAATGCCTTCACATCCTTTCTGTAGTGTGGTGACCAGAATTGAACACAGTATTCCAGCTGAGGCCTCACCAAAGTCCTATAGAGGTTAGTCAGCACTTCCTGACTTTTGTACTCTATACCCCTATTTATAAAGCCTAGTATCCCATATGCCTTCTTAACAGCCTTGTCTACCTGTCCTGCCACCTTCAACGAGTCACTAACACAAATCCCCAGGTCTCTCTGTTCCTTCACACCATTTAAAATTGTACTATCTAGCCTATATTGCCTCCCTTCATTTCTTCTCCCAAAATGCATCACCTCACACTTCTCTGCATTAAACTTCATCTGCCATGTGTCTGCCCACTTTACCAATTTGTCTATATCCTCTTGCAGATGGCTACTATCCTCCTCACTGTTTACTATTCTCCCTAACTTAGTGTCATCTGCAAACTTGGAAACTGTACTCCGTACACCCAAGTCCAGATCATTGATGTAGATTACAAACAGCAATGGTCCCAAAACCGATCCCTGTGGCACACCACTGCTCACTTCCCTCCAGTCTGAAAAATAGCCGCTCACTACAACTCTCTGCTTTCTGTCTCGCAGCCAGTTGTGGATCCACGCTGCCACTGTCCCTTTTACGCCATGGGCCTTTAATTTCATAATAAGTCTCTCATGTGGCACTTTGTCAAATGCCTTTTGAAAGTCCATGTAAACTACATCAACTGCGCTACCATTATCCACCCATTCCGTTACCTCATCAAAAAATTCTATCAGATTTGTAAGGCAAGATTTGCCTTTAACAAATCCATGTTGACTTTCCTTTATTAGCCTATATCTTTCTAAGTGAAGATCTACCTTGTCCCTGATTATGGACTCTAGAAGTTTGCCCACTACCGACGTTAGACTGACTGGTCTGTAGTTACCAGGCTTGTCCTTCTGCCCCTTTTTATACAAGGGAGTAACATTAGCTATCCTCCAGTCCTCTGGCACGACCCCTGTGTCCAAGGAAGATTGAAAGATCGTGGCCAGAGTCCCTGCTATTTGCTCCCGTGCCTCACTTAGTAACCTAGGGTGCATCCCATCCGGACCAGGTGACTTATCCACCTTGAGCGACGTCAACCTTTTTAGCACTTCCTCTCTGGTTATAATTATTCTATCCATTTCTCCTACCCTCTCCTCTAATACCATGGCATTGGCTGTATCCTTTTCTTTTGTGAAGACAGAGGCGAAGTACTCATTCAGTACATCAGCCATGCCCTCTGCCTCCACAATGAGATTTCCTCCTAGGTCCCTAATTGGCCCCACCCTCTCCTTGACCAACCTTTTACTCTTAATATGTTGGTAAAAAAAGTTTGACTGGCCTTGGCCTCCTGCATGTCCCTCGTACCTTCCGCTCCTCCATCGGTGGCCATGATTTCAACCACCATGACCCACAACTTTGGAACACTCTTACTCTATCCCTCCACCTTGCCCTTCCTTCCCCATTTTCAGGTTATGCCAAAACACCTCGCTCTTTGACTATGTCTGCAGTCACCTGCTGCCTCCCTTGGCTTGGCATTATGCTCTCCCACTGTCAAGCATTCTGGAAGGCTACCCTGAATGCGAGAGAAAGCGCTATATAAATGCAAGATGTTGTTGATTTAAATTTCCCTATCATAAATATGTAACACAACAACACGGAGTAAATAACCAAATGAACCCTCCTTTGAACTCAGTCTTGTCCATTGGTCATCAACCTTTATGGTAGGCCAACAAATACATTTTTCTTTATTGAATTTTTCTTTCATTTATTGCCTCGCCATGGCGGCTCGGTGGCTACTGGAACTTTGGGGCAGACTTGTCTGGATGGGTGTGGATGTTTGGCGAGCCACTTCTTGGCACTCCAACAACTCAATTGCGATCAATTGGTCAATCCTATGTTCCTAACTGGTCGATTGCATTTGCGCCGTCAGTCTCTCCAAATGCCTCTCTCCTCACAGTACTACCCGCTGCCTCCGCTCTACTGGCTCTGGCCTCTTCCTCGTCTCTCAAATCTTCCGTTCGGTGGAATGGTGGATGCACCTTCAGCCACTACACCCAAAGCTTTGGAACTCCCTTAATCCCTTCGCCTTGATCTCCCTTTCCCCATTTTCAGGTAGCTTCTGACGACGCTAACTCTACCTACTACCTACCTCGACTGTGCCTACGGTCAGCTTCCCCCTCCCACTGGCTCGGAATCGCGCTCTACTATTGTTAAGAGCTCTGGGACACTGTCTGGCCTGGGGGGCACTATATAAATGCAAGTCGTTGTTGTGCAGGCTGACCACAAGATCATGTCTGCCCAACTGATGATAATAATAATAATAATAATGTTTGCATTTGACAGAGTGTCTCATCACATCTCAAAGTGCTTCACCGAATATTCTGACGAAGGGTCGTGGACCCGAAACGTTGACTCGCTTTCCTTTCTCCACGGATGCTGCCTGACCTGCTGAGTTTCCCCAGCAACTTCTGCATTTTATGCTTTAAAGTGGACTGACCATGTATATTGTAGCCTAGACGTGGTAGCCAATTGCGCACAGCAACATCCCACACACGGTTACAGAGTGAGTGACCAGCCTGAACCTGGCCTCCCACCGCGGGGGCGGGGCGGGGGGGGGGGGGGGGGAGTCGCGGCGGCCTTGACGGTTATGAAGGGACAAACCCCCCAGGCCCTGGGAGGGAGGTACAGACAGTCTCTCTTTGGTTTTAAAAACCGCCACCGACGCTACCACACATGGCAGCCACATGTTTACACACACACCCCGACAGCCGTTACCGCGGCTCGTGTTCATTTCTCGTGCGTGTAGCGTCGATATCCACAAAGTTGAGCTTCTCACCGCGGTGACGACGCTCGTGTTATCGGTAATTTCAGTCCGGCGGCATTGTGAGTGTGTACATGTGTGTTTACTGACAAAGCCCCCAGTACTGTTACTTACGTCCCACTCGAAAGTGACGGTTCCCGATACGCCGCTGTCACTGTTGTTCTCGGGGTCCTGTTTGAGTACACACTTGCCTGTCGCTATCATGGCTTCCTAGCTCACTGCCCAAGGCTGATAATCAGCCACATAGCGCGCATGCGTCATCAGCTGCCGCCTTTTCCCCACGCATGCGCACACTAACAGATTGGGCGGGTTCACGTTCGATTGGGCGGGTTTTTGTTACCTTGTGCGGGTTTGTGTTGCATTGTGTTGAGTTGGAGTCCTGTAGCTCAGAGGTTAATTGAGAGATCTGAGTTCGATTCCCGACAGGGCGAAACCTTGGGAAAGTTTCCTTACTCCACATGCCAGATAATAATCCCTCGTGAAAAAAAATGTCACTTAAAATCATGACTGTTTGTATAATAAATTTATCACTTCAATCCATGAATGTTTGTGGCGCACTACCGTGCGCAATTTGCTACCGCATTTCACCCACAAATATACAGTCAATTAACTTTACAGTATACTCTGTGAAGTGCTTTATGACATCTAGAAGACGTGAAAAGCGCTATATCAAATGCATGGATTATTATTACTATTGGGCAGGTTTGTGTTGCATTGGGTAGGACCAAATTTAAAAATGTTTTAATGTAAACCTGCAAAGGTTATTTACCCTTTAAGGACCTCCCAATAGGCTACATAATATTGGGCTTTGTCTGGATTTTGGACTACAAACTTTTTTTAAAAAAAAACTACTGGTAAACCCAGCTCACCAGTCGTCTGGGAGTTCCCTGTAAAAACTTGGATCAAATCTCACATGGCAACACTGCAGGTAAATGTACCATGCTATTAATGGCAACCTAAATGGTTTTAGCTGGTCAGACTCCAGCAGTGCCCCAATGCACAATCTGGTGACTACAAGCTCTTGCCAACCTGAATCTAATACTCTCTGGAAAAATGTAAACAGGATGAGACCCTCCAGGGTGAAAGTGCACATTCCATTCCAACAACTTCAAGATCTTCGCACTCATGCTCAAATCCCTTCACTTCCTGGCTCCTCCCTACCTCTCCAGCCTCCTCACTGCCCAATTCACCACCGGCGCCTCTGCTTGACAGGCATCCGTTTCCCATTTGTCCCTCGCACCCTCCGTTCTACTATTAGAGGCATTCAACCACTATACCCCAAAACTCTGGAACACTCTCTCGCAATTCCTCCGCCTTGCCCTCTCTCCCATTTTTCAAGTCCCGCCTGAAGACCTTCCTTTTCGACCGTGCTTATGGTACAGTGGGGAGACTATATATGCTTATGTACTCTCCCCACTGTACACCCACAACTCTGTCAGGCTCCACTACTGTTGAGTACTTTGAGATGCTACCTGTGTGGCAGGCGCAATATAGTGCGAGTTGTTGTTCAAAAATAGGCAATTTGGTTAACAAGGAAAAGCGAAGAGCCCACATCATATTCCCCATCTCATGATATAAATAGATTCTGAGCATTAGTTGTGTGGGATCATCACTTTCAACGAAAATAATTGATTAAGTCCTGCGATACTAAAGTCACCGTATTTCCATTTTTGCCAATTGATGACTAAAGG
Organism: Hydrolagus colliei; assembly: GCA_035084275.1. Classification (NCBI taxonomy): domain Eukaryota; kingdom Metazoa; phylum Chordata; class Chondrichthyes; order Chimaeriformes; family Chimaeridae; genus Hydrolagus; species Hydrolagus colliei. Next base: position 36,031,123 of record CM068745.1, on the reverse strand, counting down.
TAAAATTATGTATTTGATGTGTTTGAGATAAGTAAACATTTATGTACTATCCCAAGTACTGACCTTGCTATAGGAACTTATAACTCCATATTCAGCAAAGTTAAATATTTCTGCATTGTAATTATTAATACAAAAACCTTTTTGATGCGTAATACGGTATATACTTTTATTTTTAATATCTCTATCCTTCTGTAGGAATCAAAACACCTTTAACAAAAGTTGTAATTACGTCTTTATTTCCCTTTTGTATTTATTATGTAACTTTAAAAATATATATTCAGGATCAGCAACTATCCAATCTCATTAGAGGGTCCCAATGAAGGTAAATGAAGCTATCAAGATTATAAATACAATGAAGAATGTTGTATACAGAACAATTTCAAAGGAAACAGAAACAATATTAAATGCATAGAAGCCGATTCTATATAAATTGGTAATGTTTAAAGAATTTTGAAAAAGTTGTTTACTGAAACAAACAAATTTGTATACTTACATTTAGAAACATTATAATCAGTATCTCAAGTTAGATTCATAATATCGGCTATTCCAATCACTCCAAATGCTAAACCTTTTCCAGAATTCCCTGTTAGAAGGCTTTCTTCATCTCCAGCTTTTCCAAAGTCATCTTCTTGTTCCTCAATCTTTACAGTGTAAAACAGTGTCAGTATCTAGACCTTTGTATGCATCACTTATTTGACAGTTTTCTATCTTTACCAGCTCATATATTCATAGAATCATAGAATGTTACGGCACAGAAGGAGGCCATTCGGCCCATCGAGTCTGTGCTGGCTCTTTGACCAAGCAAGTCACTTTCATTAACCCCAATCACCAGCTTTCTCCCCATAACCCTGCAAACCCGTCTTTCCCAGATACCTATCTAGTTCTCTCTTAAAAGCTGCTATCAAATCGGACCTCACTACCCTTTCAGGCAGATCATTCCAAATTCAAACAGCTCGCTGAGTAAAAAAATTCCTTCTAATCTCCCCTCTGCTTCTTTTGGTAGATATCTTAAGACTGTGACCATGGGTCACAGCCACACCTACCGGCGGAAACAGCTTTTCCCTGTCTAGCCTGTCGAAACCTTTCATGATCTTGAAGACGTCTATCAGGTCCACGCGTAACCTTCTCTGCTCTAATGGGAAAAGTCCTAACTTCTCCAGCCTGTCCTCATAGCTAAGGTTCCCCTTTCCTGGTATCATTCTCGTGAATCTCCTCTGCACCCTTTCCAGTGCCTTAATGTCCTTCCTGAAATAAGGTGCCCAGAACTGGACGCAGTACTCCAGTTGAGGCCTAACCAGTGTTTTGTATAGATTAACCATAACCTCCCTACTCTTATACTCTATGCCCCTACTAATAAAGCTCAGTACACCAAATGCCTTTTTTACTGCCTTATCCAGCTGTCCTGCTACCTTTAATGATTCGCTTACTTGAACACCCAGATCTCTCTGTACGTTCACCCACCTTAAGATTGAGCTACCAAGTCTATATTGCCTGCTATCATTTTTCCTACCTAAGTGTATCACCTCACACTTATCCACATTAAAATCCATCTGCCACATGTCAGCCTATTCCACCAATCTGTATATGCCTGCTTGCAGACATACACAGAATATTTAATATATTTAATTAAAATTAAAACAGGATTATTCTGTAGGTCAAATTTACATTTGACATTATTTACTAATATTTATTCATTATATTAATAGTTTGTATTATTTAAAAGATGCTTGAGAGACTAAAATAGGATGTTAGAGGGGCAAAAAGAATGCATGAGAAACAATTAGCAGGCAACATTAAAGGGAATCCTAAGGTATTTTACAAACATATTAAGGGTAAAAGATTGGTCAAGGGTAGGGTAGGGGCAATAAGGGACCAAGGAGAAAATCTTATTGTGGAGGCAGAGGGCTGATGTACTGAATGAGTACTTTGCCTCTGTCTTCACAAGAGAAGAAGATGCAGCCAATGTCACAGTATTGGAGGAGAGCATAGTAGAAATGGATAAGATAAGCATAACCAGAGAGGAAGTACTAAAAAGGTTGACAGCGCTCAAGGTAGATAAGTCGCCCGGTCCAGATGGGATGCATCCTAGGTTACTAAGAGAAGTACGCGAGCAAATAGCAGAGACTCTGGCCACAATCTTTCAACAGAGCTGCCAACCTTTTTTAACAAAAAAAAGTACTCCTGAAAGCTAAAACAGTATTTTCCCCAGAACCTACCGGTACTTAACGAAAAAATTACAGCGCGAAAAGATGCCAAGTAAAATGGGACTTCAAAACCCCTCATTAAGCAAATATTGCGTTAAGCGGGAGGTCCCTACTGTGTTTCCATATATGAAAAAAATTGTTCCCAGTAATGCCTTGCGCCCAGCCTAGCGCTAACATTTGCAGTGTATCAGTGACGGCATAAGGTAGGTAGCACTGCTATTGAAGGCAGGGAGAGAGAGTTAAAGAGAAAGAGCCTGAAACAGAGACAGAGAGAGAGAGATACAGAGAGAGACAGAGAGAGAGAGAAAGAGAGAGCGCGACCGAGACAGACAGAGAGAGGGAAAGAGACACGGAAAGTGAGAGAGACAGAGAGACACACAGAGAGAGACCGAGAAAGAGAGAAACAGAGAGAAGGAGAGATAGACAGACAGAGCATCAAACATTTCGGATTTTCCAGAAAACGTATTTTACCAAGAAAAATCATACTGCTGTATTTACTTCAATTTACCGTACTAAATACGGCAAAAACGTACTGGTTGGCAGCTCTGTTTCAATCTTCCTTGGACACAGGGGTGGTACCAGAGGACTGGAGGGTTGCTAATGTAACTTGGACAAAAAGGGGCAGAAAGACAAACCTGGGAACTACAGGCCAGTCAGTCTAATGTCAGTAGTGGGCAAACTTCTAGAGTCTATAATCAGGGACAAGATAGATCTTCACTTAGAAAAATGCAGGCTGATAAAGGACAGCCAGCATGGATTTGTTAAAGGCAAATCTTGCCTTACAAATCTGATAGAATTTTTTAACAATGTAACAGAATGGGTGGACGAGGGCAGCGCAGTTGATGTAGTTTACATGGACTTTCAAAAGACATTTGACAAAGTGTCAAATGAGAGGCTTATTAGGAAAATAGAGGCCCACAGTGTAAAAGGGACAGTGGTAGCTTGGATCTACAACTGGCTGCAAGACAGAAAGCAGAGAGTTGTGGTGAGTGGCTGCTTTTCAGACTGGAAGGAAATGTGCAGTGGCGTCCCCAGGGATCAGTTTTGGGACCACTGCTCTTTTTAATATACATTAATGATTTGGGTTTAGAGAGTACGGTTTCCAAATTTGCAGATGATACTAAGTTAGGGAGAATAGTGAGGAGGATAGTAGCCATCTGCAAGAGGATGTAGATAAAATGGTAAAGTGGGCAGACACATGGCAGATGAAGTTTAATACAGAGAAGTGTGAGGTGATACACTTTGGGAGAAGAAATGAGGGGAGGCAATATAGGCTAGATGGTACAATTTTAAAGGGTTTGAAGGAACAGAGAAACCTGGGGATTTGTGTTAGTGACTCGTTGAAGGTGGCAGGACAGGTAGACAAGGCTGTTAAGAAGGCATATGGGATACTAGGCTTTATAAATAGGGGTACAGAATATAAAAGTCAGGAAGTGCTGATTAACCTCTATAAGACTTTGGTTAGGCCTCAGCTGGAGTACTATGTACAATTCTGGTCACCACACTTCAGGAAGGATATTAAGGCATTGGAAAGGGTGCAGAGGAGATTTATAAGGATGGTACCAGGAATGAGGGACTTCAGCTACGAGGAAAGGCTAGATAGGCTAGGTTTATTCTCTCTAGAACAAAGATTGAGAGGAGACCTAATAGAGGTTTATAAGATTATGAGAGGTTTCGACAGGGTGAATAGGGAAAGACTGTTTCAACTGGTGGGCGAATCAGTGACTTGTGGTCACAGATTTAAAATAGTTTCAAAACGAAGCAGAGGGGAGCTGAGGATAATTTTTTTCACTCAGCGGGAATCTGGAATGCATTGCCTGAAAAGGTGGTGGAGGCAGATTCCATAACAGCTTTTTAAAAGGGAACTAGATCTTTATTTAGGAAGAGCAGGTCTGTTAGGTTATGGGGAGAAAGCTGGGCAGTGGGATTGAGTTGCTCTGTTCAAAGAGCTGGCACAGACTAGATGGGCCGAATGGCCTCCTTTTGTGCCGTATAATTGTATGATGTACATAATGTTTAAAAGTATCGTCGGGGAATTAGACACTTCATCAGTACCCTAGGAATTTCTAGAACCTATGTAGTTCCACACAATTTGAATTGCAATATCCTTGCTGGAAGTACAATATGCCACTATTGTGGTTACTGATGAAATGACACACTTTTAGTACCTACCACCAGAGAACGTCCAATAATGGACAAAAATCCTGAAAGTTGGAGAAGTTGATCTTCTATTTGAAACTCAGCCACACCTTCTTTATCAGCTGTCACATTTCCCAGGTCTCCAACATGCCTACAGCAGATTAAACATAATAATACACAGCATTTTACTTGTTGAATGTTTTATTGCATAGTAAAATCGTAGTAAATATATAATAATCCTTGCACAGTAAAAGCCCATTTATCCGGCACCCGATCAACCATAACTTCCGTATAACCGGCATCACAAAAAAAAGGTCCGCATTCGAGTAACCAGAGTTTATCTGGAAAAATGCATTGAAACTTTTTTTTGTTGTTGCGTTTTCAGCCAAATATCCGCCACACGCTTTAACCAGCACTGGCCAGGTCCCAAGACTGCCGGTTAAATGGGCTTTTTACTTTATTTGATACAGCACATTATCACGTCTTCGAGGATCTCAAAGCGCTTTACAGAATATATTGAAAAGTTAATTGATTGTTTATTTTATGGGTGAAAGTTGGCAGCCAATTAAACACAGCAGTGTCCCAAAAAAGTTGAGTGATCTAATTATTATTATTTTTTAAGAGTGATTATTATCCCCTAGAAAATTGATCTGTAATTGACTAACCTCCCACTTACTGCTAGGTAAACAGAGGTGTGTGGAGTAAGGAAACTTGCACAATTAGAGAGTAATGTTTCGTAGCACTTTAAATTCCAAAATATGTGAGCTCTGGTATCCTATAAAATATAAAGTTAAAGCCTGGCAGACTAAAAAATGGTCAACACAATTCAACAACTTGACTTGCAACTTGCTCTCCATCTCTCAAAGCCAATCAAGAACCTGGGCGTCTTGTTGGACCCTGAACCGTCCTTCCTCCCCCACATCTGCGTCATGACCAGTACTGCCTTCCACCACCGTCGTAACATCGCCAGACTATGTCACTGCCTCACAGCTCAGGCTGCTGAAACCCTTGTCCAAGCATTCGTCGCATTAAGGCTCGATTTTGGAAACTCTCTCGTCGGCCTTCCTGGCTTTTCCCTTCACAAGCTGCAGATCAACCAGAATTCTGGAGCTTATGTCCTCTCCTGCCCCAAGCTCCAGGACCACATCACTCCCACCCTTGCCTGGCTCCATTGGCTCTTCATCCCCCAGAGGATCAAATTCAAGATCCTCGTCCTCACTTTCAAGGCCATGCTGTCCCCCTATGAACCTGCTGCCCCCTCTGTTCAACGGTCTCTGGTCTGCTCCATGTCCCCCGCCCGAACTGCCCTACCATCGATGGATGGGCATTCAACCTCTCTGCCCCCACACTCTGGAACTCCATCTCAGTCCCTTCACTTCGCTTCCTCCCATGCCTCCTTCAAGGCCGGTCTCAAGACCATCCTCTTCAATCGTGCTTTCTACTGCCTTCCCAACTCTCTCCCTCTCCTCCGAACTCTCTCCCGCCCCTTCCCCATACCCTGCCCCTCTCCCTTGCTCAGGTCTCGAGCTGACTATTCAGTGCCTTGGGATGTTCTCCTGACATGAAAGGTGCTCCATAAATGTAATTTTGCTGTTGTTTCTATGGTGCCCCTTATGCAGGGAAGTATCTCAGAGCGCATCACAGTGATGGGCGGGATAGGGGCTGACAGTAAATATGGACAAAGAGGAAGGTCTTCAGGCATGACCTAAAGATGAGAAAGGAGGCATCGAGGTGGAGAGATTAAGTCTTAAAGCATTTTTCAGCATAGTAGCTGAAAGCGTGGTGACCAATGGTGGAACAGAGGGCATGAGGGACAAGCAGGAGGCCAGAGCCATTCTAGCTGAGGCAACAGGTAATGGATTGGGGAGTAAGCAGATGGGAGAGATAGGGAGGTGCCAGAGCGTGAAGGGATTTGAAGACATCTGTCAGGATCTTGAAATCGATCCATTCAGTGTTAATAAGCCAGTGGGCTGTCAAGAACTGTCAAGTGATTGACTATATATTGCTAATGTTTGGTGACAATTTAAATCAATGAAAAGGTTACTTTTTTTCTCAATCCATTCACTTGTTCCCTCCATATCCATCTTCAGAGGACATGTGTATAATTTCCTTTTCCATCGTGCTTAGTCACCCTTTTCTCACCCTGGCTTAACATCAAACCCCACCACAATAAAGCAATCCTAGACATCATCCTATGTGCCCCAAGGGTGCCATATAAATGCAAGTTTTTGTTGATGTTGTTATTATTAATTGTGATGGTTCCTATTTGGACCTTATAACCATACAAAACTCACCTTTCTTCATCTTCTGGTCCTCCATGATGTTTCTCATGTGGATTGAAATGTGGTCCTAAACTGATGTGACCTGGAAAAAATTACACTGTGAAATATTTCATTTGCGTCCAGGAAAACAACTAAGTGGTTTCCAAAGGGAAATAAGACATTAAGCATCCGGTTTGTCCAAAACAAAGGTTTGAATAGAAAATAATAGCTTGCTTGTTGATTTAGCTGTTCTTTTGCCAAGATTATGCAGTAATGTGAAGGAAAAGACTATCTTTTCTATATGAAGGAATCCTGCAGCTCAGTGTTAAGAGTACTGTTAGAGCACTCGCCTTGCAAATGAGAGACCTGGGTTCAATTCCCAGTAGGATGAAATGTTGGGCAAGTTTCCAACGCCTCATAATAATTCCTCAAGAAAAAAAAGATAAAATTGGTCACTTCAAATCCACATCTGTTTGTGGGACACTGCTTTGCGCGATTGGTTACGTTTCATCCACAAATATACAGTCAATTCACTTTACAGTATATTCTGTGAAGCGCTTTGAGACGTCTCAAAACATGATGAGGTGCTATATCAAATGCAAGGATCATTATTATTATTATTTTCTGGCTGGCCACAATGATTTTTTTTAATGGCCATTTGGGTCTTGAATATAGTACATCAATAAGATCTCCTTGAGTCTTTGCTTGAGTCTAGACTCTCCCAGTAATCAAGACCCATATAAAGTTATTAATCTACTTGTTTCTCAGTGTAAGTCAACTAACGAGCAGTGGGCAGCGTTCAAAGAGGAGATAGTTCAGGCACAGGTCAAAAGCATCCCCACAAAGGTGAAATGTAAGGCATCCAAACCTCCCTGGATGACTAAGGAAATCGGGGCCAAAATCAAACAAAAAAAAGAGGCTTATGATAAGTGTCAGGCTCAAAATTCAGAAGGGAACAAAGCAGAATATAGGAAGTGTAGGATAGAACTAAAAAAGGAAGTTAGAGGGGCAAAGAGACTGCATGAAAAACAATTAGCGAGTAAGATTAAGGGGAACCCTAAGGTTTTTTACCAACATATTAAGAGTAAAAGGTTGGTCAAGGAGAGGGTGGGGCCAATTAGGGACCTAGGAGGAAATCTCATTGTGGAGGCAGAGGGCATGGCTGATGTACTGAATGAGTACTTCGCCTCTGTCTTCACAAAAGAAAAGGATACAGCCAATGCCATGGTATTAGAGGAGAGGGTAGGAGAAATGGATAGAATAATTATAACCAGAGAGGAAGTGCTAAAAAGGTTGACGTCGCTCAAGGTGGATAAGTCACCTGGTCCGGATGGGATGCACCCTAGGTTACTAAGTGAGGCACGGGAGCAAATAGCAGGGACTCTGGCCACGATCTTTCAATCTTCCTTGGACACAGGGGTCGTGCCAGAGGACTGGAGGATAGCTAATGTTACTCCCTTGTATAAAAAGGGGCAGAAGGACAAGCCTGGTAACTACAGACCAGTCAGTCTAACGTCGGTAGTGGGCAAACTTCTAGAGTCCATAATCAGGGACAAGGTAGATCTTCACTTAGAAAGATATAGGCTAATAAAGGACAGTCAACATGGATTTGTTAAAGGCAAATCTTGCCTTACAAATCTGATAGAATTTTTTGATGAGGTAACGGAATGGGTGGATAATGGTAGCGCAGTTGATGTAGTTTACATGGACTTTCAAAAGGCATTTGACAAAGTGCCACATGAGAGACTTATTATGAAATTAAAGGCCCATGGCGTAAAAGGGACAGTGGCAGCGTGGATCCACAACTGGCTGCGAGACAGAAAGCAGAGAGTTGTAGTGAGCGGCTATTTTTCAGACTGGAGGGAAGTGAGCAGTGGTGTGCCACAGGGATCGGTTTTGGGACCATTGCTGTTTGTAATCTACATCAATGATCTGGACTTGGGTGTACGGAGTACAGTTTCCAAGTTTGCAGATGACACTAAGTTAGGGAGAATAGTAAACAGTGAGGAGGATAGTAGCCATCTGCAAGAGGATATAGACAAATTGGTAAAGTGGGCAGACACATGGCAGATGAAGTTTAATGCAGAGAAGTGTGAGGTGATGCATTTTGGGAGAAGAAATGAAGGGAGGCAATATAGGCTAGATAGTACAATTTTAAATGGTGTAAAGGAACAGAGAGACCTGGGGATTTGTGTTAGTGACTCGTTGAAGGTGGCAGGACAGGTAGACAAGGCTGTTAAGAAGGCATATGGGATACTAGGCTTTATAAATAGGGGTATAGAGTACAAAAGTCAGGAAGTGCTGACTAACCTCTATAGGACTTTGGTGAGGCCTCAGCTGGAATACTGTGTTCAATTCTGGTCACCACACTACAGAAAGGATGTGAAGGCATTGGAAAGGGTACAAAGAAGATTTACTAGGATGGTGCCAGGATTGAGGGACTTCAGCTATGAGGAGAGGCTAGATAGGCTAGGGTTATTCTCTCTGGAGCAGAGAAGATTGAGGGGAGACCTAATAGAGGTTTATAAGATCATGAGGGGTTTCGACAGGGCAAATAGAGAAAAACTATTTCCACTCGTGGGTGAATCTGTGACTCGTGGTCACAGATTTAAAATAGTTTCAAGGCGCAGTAGAGGGGAGCTGAGGAGAATTTTTTTCACTCAGCGAGTTGTTCGAATCTGGAATGCATTGCCTGAAAAGGTGGTGGAGGCTGATTCGATAACAACTTTTAAAAGGGAATTAGATCTTTATTTAGGGAGAACGGGTCTATTAGGCTATGGGGAGCGGGCAGGGCAGTGGGATTGAATCGCTCTTTTCAAAGAGCCGGCACAGACTAGATGGGCCGAATGGCCTCCTTTTGTGCCGTAAAATTCTATGATTCTATGATTCTATTTCCTCCAATATTTATATGTTACCCTAATACAATAGGAATTGCAGACAGTGCTCCAGGTGGAATCAGATCACTTGCTGCCCTGGGAGTGAATATGACTGGAGACTATTTGAGGTATATCAACAACAAAATTACATTTGTGGAGTGCCTTTCATGTCAGGAGGACATCCAAAGCGCTGAGACAGGGTGTCAGGACTGAGCACGGGGAGAGGGGCAAGGTTGAGATGAGTGTCGGGGCAGAGAGGTAGGAGGGCAACTGAAGGCATGGTCGAAGAAGAGGGTATTGAAAACAGTCTTTAGGGAGGCAAGGCAAGAAGCAAGGCAAAGGGATTGTGGAATTGAGTTCCAGAGCGAAGGGGCAGAGAGGCTGAAAGTCCAGCCGCTGATGGTATGACGGGTTGGACATGGAGCAGACCAGAGCCTGCTGAATGGAGGGAGCGGACAGGTTGTTACAGGATCAGCAAGTCAGAGAGGTAGGAGGGGGCAAAGCCGTGGAGGGCATTGAAAGTGAGGACAAGAATCTTTAATTTGATTCTCTGAAGAATGGGGAGCCAGTGAGGTTGGGGGTGATGGGATCGCAGAGCCCGGTGCGTTTAAGCTAAATATCACTTACCATAATAATACTGGGTAAAAAAAACTACAAGAGCTGCTTTCTACCTTTCCCAATGAAAAATTCCCATCTTAAATGCTTATAATACAGTACAAAATTACACAGGTATGGAGCCTTTCACGTCAGGAGGATGTCACAAGGTGCTGGAAATGTTATATTATGTGGTGCACTCAAAGGAGAATATTAAACTTTGTTTGCATATCTTATTGCTGTATAAATCAATTTGCCTTTGGACATTGATAAATCAATGTGCTGAAATTAACCGTAAAATAGTAATGAAATGTTTTTATGAAACTGGTGTATACTACATACCATCTAAAATATTTCCGAAGGTGCAAACATGAAGCCCATGCTTTCCAGGAGCCAATCCAGAAATATTCCCTTTTATTAATACTGGCCCATTTTCCTGCAAGATAATAGTTTCATACAAATGTGGCCATGTAGAGGTAGTTAGATATGGTGTTCTTTTGAGTTAGCACCATGCATTGTAAAGTTAAATCTCCATGAACATATTTTGATTTCATTTAGAAAACTATTCAAAAGCTAAGAATGGAGTGATAATAATGTATCAAATTTAGATTTCAATCATGTTACAAGTTGCCAAGCAGCGACTGTGCTTGAAACAATGGTGAACATTTGTTTTGGTCAAATTGGGTGTCTGATTCACGAGAAAATCTATATTCATCTGCACATGGAAAATTTTCTGTCTGGGAATGAAGGGCCCACTCTCCCCAGAGGACCATATCTGCTTACTTAACTCCTGAAAATATTAGCCACAGGTTGCTAAACTACAAGATTGGGTACAAGATTGAAAAAAGGAACTTTACTCTTTATGCCCAGGATGAGCGGTGAATCAGTGTCAAATGCAGCAGAAAGATTGAGGAGTGCTCTGACCACTGGCCACAGAAAGAAGAGGATGCCATTTAAACTCTGACCAAACCTCTCTGTATTGTGGGTGGGTATGACTGAAGCAACTCAAACTGGGAGTGTTAGGTGAGGAAAGAGTGAATTAACAGAAATATTTCAGCACCATGGAGAGAAAAAAGCATGCTTGGCTATGGACAATAACTGGATAGATAGTCTGTGTGGACCAGTGCGTTTCGTTTCTTTTTTAGAAAGGGGAGAGACGGTTAAGGGCAGCAGCTTTTAAGGGGAGGTTTGTCAAGTCCATGGAGGCAGGTTAATGGTGTCAGCTAAGAGAAGAGCAGGAATTGACCATCATGTGGAGCAGGTCCACACAAGCCCAGAGATATAACTTACTGTAACCTGATGCCCAGTCTCTCTCTGCCGCCCCCCACCCACCCCTCACTAAGCCCTGAGGGGTCAAGGTGATCGTTATTAGACAGAACAACAACAAACTGATGGTGTACAGCTATGGTCAGTTAGTGGGCAGGGAGAGACTGGGCACCAGATTATATCTTCGCAGATCAAACCCGCTGGACTTGGATTTGTTAAATATATTTACAGGGAACAAGAAGTTAATTACGGGACAGCGAGGAGGGGAGAGGGAGCTGATGCTGCTGCCAGGGGAGTGGGGGGGGAGAAATGTACTTCATAAAACTGAACTCCAAGAGGCAACACATCACTCACTCCCTCACTACATCCCACCCTCCCTCATTCACTCCCACTCTCGCTCCCTCCATCCCTCACTCACTCCCACCATCCCTCCGTCACTCACTCCCTTCCACCCTCTCTCCCTCATTCCCTTCCTCAATCAATTACACTCTCCCTCCATCCCTCCCTCACTCTCTTCCACACTCTCCCTTATTCACTCCCACGCTCCCTCAATCACTCACACCCTCCCTCCCTCCCTCCCTCCCTCAAACTCTCCCTCCATCCCTCACTCACTTACTCCCTCCATCCCTCACTTACACGCTCCCTCCCTCCATCCCTCACTTACTCCCTCCATCCCTCACTTACATGGTCCCTCCCTCCATCACTCACTCCCTCCATCCCTCACTCACACCTTCCATCCATCCTTCACTCACTTATTCCCTCACTCACTTTCACCCTCCATCCATCCATCCCTCACTTACTCCCTCACACTCCCTCCCTCCCTCCATCCCTCATTCACTTACTCCCTCATTCACTTACTCCCTCACTCACTCCCTCCTTCACTCATACCCTCCCTCCCTCCCTCACTCATACCCTCCCTCCATCCATCGATCCCTCACTCACTTCCTCACTCCCTCCATCCATCCCTCACTCACTCACACTCACACTCACTCCCACCCTCCATCCCTCCCTCCCTCCCTCCCTCCATCCATCCCTCACTCCCTCCCTCATTCACTCACTCACTCACACCCTCCCTCCATCCATCCCTCACTCACTTACTCCCTCATTCACTCACTCACACCCTCCCTCCATCCATCCCTCACTCACTTACTCCCTCACTCCCACCCTCCCTCCCTCCCTCATTCACTCACTCACACCCTCCGTCCATCCATCCCTCACTCACTTACTCCCTCACTCACTCCGTCCCTCATTCACTCACTCACACCCTCCCTCGCTCACTCGACATTCAAAATGGACGACTCCCGCGACACTCGGGGTTGTGTCTCCAGCGGTAGGAAGGGGTTGGCAACGGTTTCCGTCCCTCAGCAAACAAACCGCCATCACCACCATGGCGCCCCACGTCATCACAGCCCCCAACGCCACCCACCGGCCTGTCAATCACATCTCACACACTCCCTGCAAATTCACACACACACACACACACGCTTTGCAGATGTAAATTTACTGTAGCAGCAGGATGTGTGTGTGTGTATATATATATATATAGTGGGACCCGATACCCCCCCCCCCCACCATCACCTCCATTCTTGTCCTGCTCCACTTGCTTCCCATCCCCTGGATCCAGTTCAACTTCCCTGTCCTCACTTCTATAATAATAATATTAATAATAATAATCCTTGCCTTTGTTATATATCCACGTCCCAAAGCGCTTCACGGAATATACTGGAAAGTGAATTGACTGTATATATTTGTGGGCACAGCAGTGTCCCACAAACAGTCGTGGATTGAAATGACCAATTGTATCCTGTTTTTTTTTTGAGGGATTATTATTAGACGTGTGGAGTAAGGAAACTTGCCCAAGGTTTCGCCCTGACCTGCCTGGATTCGAACACAGGTCTCTCCAGCTTGGTCTCCCCAGCTTGCAAGACAAGTGCTCTAACCACTAGGCCACAGGAGCTCCTCAGCTGTCCAAGGTCTTGCCCCACACTGCCTCCCTCTCTCTGTGTGACTTTCTAAAGCCTTAGCAACTTGCCTGTTCCCTCCGCTCGGCAAATGCTTTTCCTGCTCTGTATCCCCCCCGGCCTGCCCGCCACACCGTTGGCAGTCTACCTTCACCCTTTCTGCCCCCCACTCAGGAATCCCATCTCACCTCTTCCCTCACCTCCTTCAAGGTGCCTATCAAGACCTTGCTCTTTGATCACACCTTTGGTAATTTTCCCACTGCCTTGGTTCCCACACCTCTCCTCAACTGTCTTGGAATGTCCTCCAAAGTGAAAACTGCTATTTGAATATTGTTTGCAGTTATTTTCCACAGAAGAAAGGAAGCATGGCGTGAACGGGTAGATTAAAACAAAACAGTTAAATTAAAATTGCGCAATTTAAACATGATATGAAATATGTTTTAAATGTGGTTTTAATAGGGGCTAAAATCAGTAATATAAATTTAGATATTTTCCCCAAATGAACACATTCAACAACAACAACAACTTGTGTTTATGTATTATCCTTCACACTAGGCGACGTCTCAGGTCACTTCAAAATGGAGGAGCCCAAGGCCGAGCCAGGAAGAGGGGGAAGGTGACTGTAATGTGACTGTAAGGTGACTGGCGGAGATTTGGGTGACCTGAATTTTATGATTGGTGGAGGAGGGTAGACAGGCAAGGAGGGCATTCCAGTAATAATATTAATAATCATCCTTGCATTTGATATAGTGCTTTTCTCGTCTTCTAGACATCGCAAGGCACTTCACTGAATATATTTTGAAGTGAATTGACTATATATTTATGAACCAACTGCGGCAGCTACATGCGCACCGCAGTGTCCCACATACAGTTATGGATTGAAATTACTAATTTTTTTTCAAACAATTATTATCAGGCATGTGAAGTAATGAAACTTCCCTAAAGAATCAAATCCAGGTCTTTTGCTTGCAAGGTGAGGGCTCTAATCACTGAGCAACAGGACTCCACAAAGGACTTTCGCCAAGAGGTGACAAAGGAATGGACCAGAGTTTCAACAGCTTTTTGGGTGAGGTATTGACAGAGACTGGCAATTTGGTGGAGATGGAAGAAAATGCTGCTGGTCAGGTACTGGATGTGGGGGAGGAAGGATAACTGGGGATCAACCCTGACGCCTAAGTTATTCACAGGTTCGGAGAATTTTTTGGGTAGGTTGAGGAGACAGAGTTTGACGGGAGTCAAAGTGTACAGCTTTCGTCTTGTTGACGTTTAACTGCAGGAAATTTGCACTCATTCAACTCTTGATGTCCGACAGACAAGATGACAGAATATCAGGGGCCTGGGGATCACAACTGGAGGTGGAAAAGTAGAGTTGGGTGTCATTCACATACATGTGAAAGTTAACCCCATGTCTGTGGATGACATCACTGAGAGGGAGCATGTAGATGAGGGAGAGAAGGGGGCCAAGGATAGATCCTTGGGGAACCCTTCAGGTGACTGGGCAAAAGCGAGAAGAAAAATCATTTGCAAAAATGTAGGGTTGGTGGTTTGTGAGGTGGGATTCAAACCGAGTGAGTGTGGTGCCACTGATAATATTCACAAATATGAGATTTTTTTAAACAATTATGGGAGCTCAAATAATTGTATTCTGCAATAGATCTCTTCAGTTCTGTTCTGCAGCTACTATTTACTCATTATCCAATTAATTAAATAATAATATTACAATTTTATTGGCTAAAACTTTTTTGGACATCAAATAGAAAGAAAGAAAAGTTGAATAGTTTTGAATGAATATGTTCAGTACAGAAAAATAAGCCAAAAAATTACTTGTGTTCATGCAGAAACATATATGGGAAAAAGTGTTCTTCACGTAACCATGTGCAAAGAGTGAAGCTTGAGATGTGGAAGATTACTTAAGATAAGTAAATGTCATTTAGCACACCATGAGGAAAATTCAAACAATTAATACACGTCATTACAATCAATACCACTGTTTAGTTGGGTTTTTTTCACTTAGTCTTCCTGTGAAATATTGTTCTGACAAATTCCAATCACTCCCCAAGCGAAACCCATGACAGAATTTTCAGTTTTGTACCTCTCATCCGAGGTTTTACGTATTTCATCTTCAACCTTGAAAAAGGAAAAACATGCCATTATCCAATTCTGCTACTGGTATTATGGAATTGTTTTTAATTATTTAAAATCAAGATCAACAGGATTTGGCTACCAAATGATCAATAAATTAGATTAAAAGATTATTTAATGATAGTTTTTAAAAACAGACAATGAGAAAAAAAGATTAGCAACAACAGTTACATTTTTAAAAATCCCTTTCATGTCAGGAAGACGTTTGAAGGTGCTGACCAGTCAGGGAGCGGGATCTGAGCGTGAGGGGTTAGGGTTGGCATGAGTGAAGGCAGAGAGGTAGGAGGTAAGTCAAAAAGGAGTCTTGAGTTGTGCCTTGAAGGAGGCAAGGGATGGAGCAAGGCGGAGGGATTGTGGGATGGAGTTCTGAAGGGTGGGGGCTGAGAGGCTGAATTGTGGGACAGAGTTCCGAATGGTGGGGGCAGAGAGGCTGAAAGCCCAACCATCGATTTTATGGCAGGTAGCAAAGGAGACCTGGAGCAAGTCAAAACCTGCTGAGTGGAGGGAGTGATCACCTGCTGAGTGGAGGGAGTGATCAGCAGGTCCGAGATGTAGGGGGAGGCAAGGCTGTGGAAGGCGTTGAAAATGAAGATGAGGATCTTGAATTCTATCCTCTGAGAGATGGGAAGCCAGTGGAGCCAGGCGAGGTTGAGGGTGATGGAGTTCACGGAGCCTGGTGTGAGAGAGAATACAAGTTGCAGAGTTTTGGATGATCTGCAGCTTGTGGAGTCGGGGAGGCCGACAAGAAGGGAGTTTCCGTAATTGAGCTTTGAGGTGATAAATCATGTATGAGGGTTTTGGTGGTCTGAGGAGTGAAGTAGTGGTGGAATCGGACAAAAGTTGCGGAGGTGGGGGACGGCAGAGTGGATCATGGCACGGATATGGTGGAAAAAACGAGCAAGGCGCCCAGGTTCCTGACTGGCTTAGTGAGGCAGAGTGTGTATCCATGGGTGCTGAGGCAGCCAGTGCCTGAGGTGCAGAGGCGCTGGCACAAAGCAATCAGCGGGAGCCTCAGTTTTGCTGACAGTCGGCTGTAGAAAGTTGGCTCTCATCCAAGACTTGATGCCGAGCAGACGTCCGTCAGAATATCAGTTGTCGTGGAACCGAGGATGGAGGCAGAGTGATAGAGTTGGGAGTCATCTAGGTACATGTGGAAGTTGACCATGTCTGCAGATGACATTACCGTGGGAGAGCATGTAGAGGTTGAAGAGGAGGGGACCAAGGATAGAGCCCTGAGGAATACCACACTAGACTGTGCTGGGACTAGAAGAGAAACCATTGGTGGAGACACTTTGGAAACAGTGTGAGAGACCTGAACCATTTAAGGACAGAGCCTTGAAGGTTGAGGTGAGAGGAGAGGCGGTGGAGGAGGATGATAGTAGTCCACAGTATCGATGGCTGCTGATAGGTCGAAGGAGGAAGAAACAAAGAAATAGAGTTTGAAGGAACAGAGAAAACAGGAATTGCAGTTTTAAATGCATCTTAATTAAAATGTGTTTTAGATGTTTATTTTTGTACATAAAAGAAAATTTTTGAATGTCCCAGAAAAGTGTGCTCTAAGAGGAGCATACAAAAGTGGGGGTTTACATATCGTGAAGTGTTGATTCTTACCACCAGAGAGCGTCCAATAATAGAATGAATCCCTGACAGGCTAAAATTCCAAGTATTAAATTCAAACTTGGCGAAACCATCTTCATTAACAACCATGCTCCCGAGGTCATCTTGATGTCTACAGAAAGTAGAAAAATGTTGTGTCCGGAATCATTGTTGGGGCTGTCATCACCCCCCTCCTTAAAAAACCCTCCCTGGATCCCTCAAACCCCAGCTACTACCGCCCTATCTCTAATCTGCCCTTCCTCTCAAAAGCACTGGAACGCGTTGTTGCAAACCAACTCCGCGCCCACCTCTCCTCCCACTCCCTCTTTGAACCCCTCCAGTCCGGTTTCCGCCCTGCCCACAGTGCAGAGACTGCGCTTGTGAAAGTCACAAATTACGTCCTCTCTATCTGCGACCAGGGCTCCCTCTTCCTCCTTTTCCTCCTGGACCTGTCGGCTGCATTCGACACAGTCGACCACGCCATCCTCCTCCACCGCCTGTCCTCCGTCATCCACCTCAGTGGGACCGCACTCGCCTGGTTCGAGTCCTACCTCACAAACCACCAGCAGTACATCTCCACAAACGGTTTTTCCTCCTGCTCTTATCCAGTTATCTGTGGGGTACCCCAGGGATCCATCCTTGGTCCCCTCCTTTTTCTCATCTACACACTCCCTCTTGGGGACGTCATCCGCAGACATGGGGCACACTTCCACATGTACTCGGATGACACCCAACTCTATTTCTCCACTTCACTTTGTGACCCCCAGTCCCCTGATGTTCTGTCAGCCTGCCTTTCGGACATCAGGGGCTGGATGAGCGTAAATTTCTTGCAGCTGAATGTCGACAAGACAGAGGCCATACTCCTTGGCTCTCGTCAACGTCTCCATTCACACGGCTCTCACCTCCTCCACCTTCCCGGCCTGCCCCTAAAACTCTCCGAACCTGTCTGCAACCTAGGCGTCAGGTTCGACCCCCAACTGTCCTTCCTCCCCACATCCGGTCCATTACCAGCACTGCCTTCTACCACCTCTGACGGATCGCCCGTCTCTGGCAATACCTCACCTTAAAAGCCGCCGAAACCTTGGTCCACGCCTTTGTCACCTCTCGGCTGGACTATTGCAATGCCCTCCTCGCCGGTCTCCCCTCCACCGCAATCCACAAAATCCAGCTAATCCAAATCTCTGCCGCCCACATTCTCAGCCGCTCTAAGCTTCGCTCCCCCAACACCCCAGTTCTTGCCAGACTTCACTGGCTCCCTATCCCAAAGAGGATCGACTTCAAGATCCTCATCCTTGTTTTCAAATCCCTCCACTCCTCTGCACCCCCCTATCTCTCTGATCTCCTCTCCCCATAACCCAGCGCCCGCTGCCTTCGCTCCTCTGGGTCTGGCCTCCTCCATGACCCCCAAATCCTCCGCTCCACCCTCGGCGGCCATGCCTTCAGCCACTATGCCCCGAGGCTCTGGAACTCCCTTCCTCACTCCCTTCACCTCACCCCCTCTCTTCCCCATTTCAGGTCACAGCTGAAGACCTTTCTCTTCGACCGGGCTTTTGGTCACCTTTCTGCCCCTGCCCCTGGCTTGGTCCCAGGATCCGCTACTATAAAGTGCTCTGAGACGCCGTCCGGCGTGGAGGGCGCTATATAAATCGAAGATGTTGTTGTTGGAAAATGTTAAAAATCAATCTAAGGATTTTATTATTTTTAAAGCATTTTATTCTTTTTATTAACATTAATATCCAATACTCACGTGTTGCTTTCTTGTCCTACATCAAACGGTTTGTTAATGGGGTTGAATCGAGGTCCTACACTGATGAAGCCTTAAACAAATAATACTGTATATTAACTTTTCCTTTGAAAAGTCCAGAATACTAGATTACATTTCTTAAAAACAGACCAACAAAAAATAAGCCATGATGAGTGACAGAGATTCATCTGCTATCTCAAGAATGACTTCAGCAGAGTATAAAACAATATTTTTAAAAATGTACTGGTAGTTGATGTCCTATCAGCACTGACTTCTTTCACCCTAACAGAAAGGGTAGAAAAAAAAAACAGTAATAGCAAGGAGCATTGGGAGGAGGTGGGGAGAAATCCTTCCTAGTCTTAATTTGTGGAGCTCCTGTAACTCAGTGGTTAGAGCACTCGCCTTACAAGGGTGAGACCTGTGTTTCGAATCCATTCAGGTCGGGAAGAAACTTTGGGCAAGTTTCCTTACTCCACATGCCTAAGAATATCCCTCTCCCACAAAAAACACAATAATAAAAATTGTTCATTTCAATCCACGACTGTGGGACACTGCTGTGCGCATTTGGCTGCTGCATTTCGCCCACAAATATACAGTCAATTCACTTTACCGTATATTCTGTGAAGCGCTTTGAGACATTGATAAGATGTGAAAAGCACTATATCAAATGCAAGGATTATTATATTATTAATTGTTTCCACTGTGGCATGAAGCATTTAACGTGTGAGGAATGTTCAATTTTAGTATTTAAAATGTTACACAACATAAGACATCAGAGTGTATGCGGTGCGATGCGGTGCACACAGGGACAACTCCGAATGGTTTTTAAGCGAGCGTCCCAAAAAGAACACATGTAATCTCTGTGCGGTGAAGGAATCCAATGTAATGTAAAGAACAGAATGTTTTTGCATCAGGAGAAGAAATAAAGGAATGGAAGATATTGTACATTGTGTTTGTTTGGGATTTCTGTTGTACTAAATATATTTATAAATATATTTTTTTAAAACAGTGATGCAACTGAAAAGGGTGATCATGGAAAACACCAAGTCCAACCAACAGGAAGCGTCACGTCACCTCCTGAATGTGGTGAAGGAGTCACAGCTGAGAGGTGTCTTTGGAGCCCCTGCAAACAGGACCCAGAAACAGAACACTTGCTCCAGACCAAACAGGTTCATTGAGGCCAAAGACACAGATATCTCTGACCCTGCCTCTTGTTGGCTGACCGGCACCACAGGATAGGGAAATTGAATGTAAAGTTGCTGTCCCCTAGAATGTGGAGGAAATGCGTGAAGAATATGGAAATCTTTGAGAGATTTGTGCGACTCCTCGATTGAATGGTGGGTTGTGATAAAGTCCTGGATGAAGCACTTCTCCATTTGCAAGAGTGTGAGTTTAGCCAAGGCCAGAAAGAAGGACATGTCCCTATTACAGACTGAACCGCAGCAACATGCTGAGGGGATTGATGTCGGGGACTTGAAGGAGGCAAGGGAGGGAGCAGGCACTTGGGACAATTGTGTGCTGTGAACCTGTCCACACACCCACTAAGAGGTGACAAATAGGGAGGGAGGTACAACACCCCATTTGTGACTGCGCTCTGCAAAGGGTGCTAGATCCCCAAGACGAGGAAGCCTTGGTCCCTTCAGCAAAGTGGAGCGTGCAGAGGCCATACCACCACTACCGTTCTGTTATGGGACAATGACGTGTTGCATCTTCTTTTCTGTTTAGGGTTTGATATTGTCTGAGACCAGTGTAAATATATATCAACAAATAAATAAATATATTTTAATAAAAGAAGAAAATACAAGGATTATTATTAATGTTATAAAAGTAGGATGAATGTCCCAAAGGATGTCTAATTTTGATGGGATAGTTGATTAGCTTTGTCTGGTATGGATGTCTATTTGATCCCAAACATGTGTTCCCTGACGTGAAAGGCGCTATACAACTGTAATTTTGTTGTTATTGTGTTCTACGGCTTGGACTAGAGGGTCCATTGGAGAATCCCTACAAACCCAATAATCTGTCCATCATGGGCTTTATATGCTACCAACAGAAATTTGCAGAAACATATGCTGTACATTTTTTTAAAGTACTGTATGCATTATTTTCAATCCAGGTCACAGTTACTGTGAATGATTCTGTGCCAGTGAGTCAAGGTCTTGGTCATTTGGGCATTTAAACAAAATGCCTGCTTCACAGAAGACAATTATGATTCATTTTTAATATTTATGCATCTGCAGCTCCCCAAACATAAAGTCTGCCTGTAACTTGCAGACATGCACTGTTGAATCCTTTGAGAGGGGAAAACAAGCTGTTTAGCTGAATAATACCTTGTGGCTGTTGCATTTTCGAAATCCTCAATGCTTAGCTGTTTTTGTGACTTGTTAGTATGTGCTGTCAATGTACCTTTCTGAACGTTACAGAAATCCATTTCACAGCATCAATCAAAAATCCATCTAACAATTCACCATTTATACACAACAGGACATCGAAGCACAATCTTTGGTTTCATGGGTGCATTCTTATTTACATAATGTGCTGATTACCTTTTTGGATAGATTCCACTGTGTGTTTGTTGTACCTATCAAATGCTCCCATTTTATTTGAGTTTGATCCATGCTCATCCTTTCAAAGTAGACTTTAATATTAATAATCCTTGCATTTGATATAGCACTTTTCATGTCTTCTATACATCTCAAAGATCTTCACAGAATAAACTGTAAAGTGAATTGACTGTTCTGTATATATGTGGGCACAATGCAGCAGCTAATTGTGCACAGCAGTGTTCCACAACCAGTCATGATTTAAATGACCACTTTTTTTTCAGGCAGGAATTATTATTAGGCATGTGGAGCAAGGAAACTTGCCAAAGGTTTTGCTCTGCCTGGAATTGAACACAGGTCTCTTGCTTGTAAGGATTGAATTCAAGATCCTTGTCCTCACTTTCAAGGCCATTCATGGCCTTGCACCCCCGCCTATCTCTTTGACCTACTGTCTCCCTATCAGCCTGCCCACACCCTCCGTTCAGCAGACTCAGGCCTGCTCCGCGTCCACCGCCCTAACCGCCCAACCATTGACAGCCGGGCTTTCAGCCGCTCTGCTCCCACACTGTGGAAATCCATCCCACAGCCCCTCCACCTCGCTTCCTCCCTCTCCTCCTTCAAGGCCGGTCTCAAGACCTTCCTCTTCAACCGTGCCTGCGGCCGCCCCACTAACTCTTCCCCCTCTCCCACTCTCCTTCCCCAGACCCTCCCCCCCACACCCGCTCGGGTCTCGACCTGACTGTTCAGTGCTTTATGACATCCTCCCGATGTGAAAGGCACTTTATAAGTGCAATTTTGTTGTTGTTGTTGAGTGCTCTAACCACTGAGCTATAGGACTCCACTTTTATCTAACATAAATAGTTTTACTTCACAGGTTAAATTTGTAGCCTTTCCTTTCTATTCCTCAAGACAAATTCAATTACTAGTCCAAGATTCTCCTCCCACCAATTGCTAGCTATCTCTGCCCCACCACTGGAATTCCATTTGGATTCCCTTTGACTCATCCCCTTCCCACACCTCCTCCAAGCTCTGCCTCAAGACCATACGATTTACATTTCTTACCATTCGTGATGTCACCAAAGCAGTGAATATTAAGTGTATGCTTTCCATGAGGCAGCCCAGTAATCTCTCCTTTTACTTTCATTTGTCCATTTGTCTACAAAATCAAAATTCCATGTCAATCTTTTGTTAATAACTTTGCTCGTTTTATTCAATTAGCGACACTTTAAAAACGGATTATTATTTAAAGCTATTTTGAGCATTTGAATAATAATGACTGAATTAATTCAGTTTCCTCTACTCCCACGGTGAAAATCTACCCTCAGAGCATCACATTTAAGTAAGGACACTGCTGGAGTATTAAAGATGGTGGCCATACTGCCAGGATCTAACTGAAACGAGCAACACTGCAGAATGTGACTTTCTGTAATTCCAGACAGACATTAAGGAATAGTAACAGGTTTGTGATAGTTCACATCTATGCTGTATTGTGTAAACTATTTTGATATATTTCTTTTAGGTGAAAGGGACTATATAAATGTAAACTTATCTCTTATTTCTCACTTTTTGCTCATTTGCTTTCCCTCTGGCATTTTGTGTGTCTGTATTTCTTGGTTTTCAGCTTGAATGTGATCACAATTTAAAAAATAATTTCCTAAGAAAATCCTTCCACAACCCACCCCATAACAGAAATCACTTGATTACCTGCCATAGCCCTGGGTAAAATATAGCACCACCTCAACACAGTTGAGCTCACTAATAAATGATAATAATCCCTCAAAAAAATAAACTAATTGGTCATTTCAATCCACAACTGTTTGTGGGACACTGCTGTGCGCAATTGGCTGCCACGTTTCGCCCACAAATATACAGTCAATTCACTTTACAGTATATTCTGTGAAGCGCTTTGAAATGGCTACAAGATGTGATAAGGGGCTATATCAAATGCAGGGATTATTATTATAATTTCAGGATAAAACACCCTGCTTTTTTCCCAAGTGGGATTAATTTGTCTCATGAGACTCTTAAAACCAGGCAGAGGAAACCTTGGGTTAAGTGTCTTCTCGAAAAAATCGCATTTCTATCAGCTCGGTACGCTCTCTCTCTTTTTTTCCCCATTTGCAATACTACCAGAGTACAGAAAATAATGTGAGCAAACTCCCCACAATCGGTGTTTTTCCTTCTGCCTTCCACGCTCCCCAATCCCGACTCCCAGATCAGGT
Source organism: Hydrolagus colliei (assembly GCA_035084275.1). Lineage (NCBI taxonomy): Eukaryota > Metazoa > Chordata > Chondrichthyes > Chimaeriformes > Chimaeridae > Hydrolagus > Hydrolagus colliei. The sequence goes on along the minus strand of CM068745.1, from coordinate 36,007,575 downwards.
CGGAAATACTGTCTGTTCGGCGCCTTGGGACATCTTCCCGATATATAAAAAAACTATACAAATGTAATGCTGTTGTATATATTGAGCAAACTGATGCCAGCATTGACATAGTGCCTGCAGGTAAACCCAAACATCGTAAAGTGCTCCACCTATTCTAATTGATTAGAACTTAAAGTGAACGTTGTTTTATTGGCAAGATAAGCAGTTAATCTATGCCAGCAATATCCCATAAACTTCAATAAGGAGCCAATTCATTTGAATCATGTAGGAATGGTGATTCAAGGGAGATCCACAAGAAATGATTGCCTGGTGGATTCTCTTTTAGCTGATTACACTGACAAGTCCCAAACTGTGATTTTAAAAAAAAACAACTTAACTTGATCGACAGTTGGCAACTCAGTCACACCCTTTTCTGCCTCCACTCCCTTGTTAAAGGGAGTTTTTAGAATCGCACAAAAGCCTCCATGTAGAAATTCAGGTTTTAATATATTATTCCCCCAAACACGCTTTGTCTCCAGTGTTTTTTTTTCCAAAATTCCCCAGAGATCAGCTTGATATGAACTAACGGACCTTGAGGTCAACAGACTGACGGCTAATGGTACCAAACGCATTTTGGGGAACGCAGGAGAGAAACTCCCACCATGGACCTTCAGACACAAGTGGTTCCAGCGTCATTTTCTTTCAATGTTAGGATTCAATGAGTCGTCACTTTCGAGGAGGTCAATGCCAGTGAAAGGCCGGACCCTGCTCCTCAATGTGTACATGAAACCGGCCCTGGTCATCTATCTCACTGGCAAGTGTTGGCAGAGCTCACTGGCGGTTGGTTTGAATTTCACCAGGTCACAGAGATAAGGAGCAACTTATTCTGGCAATAACAATAACCCAGCCCCCACTTCCACTTCATGCAGTTACAGCGACAACTTGACAGTCATATATAATCCTTTCGTTAACGCTGGAGAGCCTCTGTCGAGTGAATCATTGGAGAATGTTATTCAAACCCAAACTGCCCACCTCTAGCTATGTATGTAAATCAGCCTCCAGCTTTCAACCCGCCGGTCATCGCCTGGCGTTTGACGCCTTGGGTGGGCCACTGTTACTCACGTCTGATGTGAAGTAAACCACGCCAAAGGCACTGCGGCCACCAAACAGTATAGAAATAGCCCTGGACATGCTCCCTCTCTCTCTCTCTCTCTCAGCCCCTGTGGGGGAAACTCACAGCCCACAACCGTCACTGCTTCCAATGTTTATACATCAACGAACACCCTCCCTCCCTCCCCCCCCCCCTCTCACACACACACATACAGAACCGTCCACCCCCGCAGAATCAGTTTGGGAATCAGGACAGTGCTGTACATGGGAGGCTGGGAGCTCCAGCAATTGCAGATGTTTTCATATTAATGTAGTTCTAACTCACATGTGCACAGAATCAGAGCAGTGAACTCTAACATGTTCTCAATGATGGTCATTGCTCTGATTCATTAAATTGCAAGGAATTGGAGGGGTTGGGGGGAGGGGAGGTTGTAACGAACAACGCTTTAATGTTAGCAGCCTGTGAGTGGAGAGAGAGTGGAGATCGTCAGTTGCTCTATTGGGAATGCCTGGTTAAACAGCTAACTCATTTAACTAATTGGTTCAATTCTCCAGTTCCCAATGTAACTACTGGGGATGATTTGTAATTTCAGCACACTTCAGAATGAACAACTACACTAGGTTTTTTTTTGAAGACCAAAACATTGCAACATCAATTCTTCTGGTGGCAACGGGAATTTGGGGGAAGCTTGACTCTTACCTTTCCTGGAGACTATTTCAAAATGGTTTCAATTCGCACCCCAACACAACTTCGAATCTGACATGACATTCCCTCCAGCAACACCCAGGCCTCCAACCTTGTTGACTGTTTACCCTACTCCTTGTCTGTGCAATTGGCTGTTGCATTCCGTCCGCAAAATGTACAGCCGATCCATTTCACAGCAAATTTTGTGAAATTCTTTGAGACATCTCAATGAGGTGATAAGGCAGTACCAAATGCATGGAATATTATTATCACCTCAGATATTGACAGCGGCATCAATCAACAAGGATAATAATAACAATAATAATTCTTGCATTTGATATAGGGCTCTTCATGTCTTCCGGACATCTCAAGCTCTTCACGGAATGTACTGGAAAGTGAATTGACTATATTTGTGGGTAAACACATCAGCCAATTGAGTACTGCAGTGTTCCACAAACAGTCGTGGATTGAAGTGACCAATTTTTTTTGAGGGATTATTGAAAGAATGTGGTTCGATTCCAGGCAGGGCAAAACCTTGGGCAAGTTTCCTTACTCCACACACCCTCAAGGAAAAAAAATAAAAATTGTTCACCCACATCCTGACTCAGAGTCGGGCTCCGCCACTGTCAAGCACTGAGATGCTACCCGATGTGGAGGGTGTTACACTGCCTGCTTGTCAGCTTCCCAACTCCTCCCTCCGTAGGCTGCAGATAATCCGGAACTCTGCGGCGCGTGTCCTCTACCACTCCAAGCTCCGTGACTCCATCTCTCCAATTCGCACCTGACTCTATTGGCTCCCCATCACCCAGAGCATTCAATTCAAGATCCTGGTTCTCACATTCAAAGCCCTCCATGGCCTCACCCCACCCTACTTCACCCCACCCTACCAACTTTCTAACCTCCTACCAACCTGCCCGCTCCATCCACTCAGCAGGCTCCAGGCTGCTCCATGTCACCCGTCGCACCCGCCCTACCATCAGCAGGTGAACCATCAGCCACTCTGCCCCTAACCTCTGGAATTGCATCCCATGCCTCACCCCCCTCCCTGTCCTCCTTCAAGTCTCGCCTCATGACCCTCCTTTTCAACAGTCCCATCAGTCACCCCAAATCCCCTCCTTTCCCTCCATCCTCCCCATTCTCAACCCAGCTCGGATCTGAAACATTGACTGTCCAGCACCTTGGGACGTCCTCCTGACGTGAAAGGTGCTATACAAGTGTAATTCTGTTGTTACTATATAAGTGCAAGTTATTGTTGTGGTAATCTCCATCTCATGGAGCCTGTGCAAAATCTGTATTTTATTTGTAAACTGTCCTTTCAACTCCCACATCCCTGCTCTGATCAGCTTTCCTCCATCCCCACCACTGCCCACTTCTACCTTCCATCAGACTGCAGACCTTATCCATGCTTTCACCAAATCCAGGCAAGACTATTCCAATTCTTTACTTGCTAGACTTCCCAATATTTCCAAAACTCTATAGCTCACATCCTCTACTGCACTGGGCCCCATGAGCTTATCACCCCATTCTTTGTGCAGCTCCACTGACTCCCCATTGCCCGTATAGTTAAAGATCCTCATTCTCATTTTTAAATCCCTAGTCATGACCCATCTTATCTCTATGATCTTCTTAAACCGTACCAACTCATTGTTATCTTACTTCAACCATCAGTAGTCAGGTTTTGTAATCATTTTATAGCCCACTCTCCAGAACTCCACTGTGGAGCCCCTTCGCCTCAACCCCTCACTCACCTCTTCAAGATTTATCTCAAAAAGCCTTCCTCCTTAATTACATCTTCATCATTCTCCACCGCCCAACTCAGGCCTAAACTCTCAACTAACCAGCACTTTGGAACATCCTCCCACCAAGAAAAGTGCCATATAAATTGGTCTTTCAAGCAAAAATTTGAGGAATATTAGTTATTACCTTTCATCCTCTTCCCTATTGTCAAATATTTTTATGCTTTGAGAAGTTTCCAAAGTTCATCATTGGAGTGGTAAGACTAATATATGGCATATGATTTTCGCTGAAGTACAGGTAAATCCTGCTTAACGTCACCTCGGTTAACATTCTTTCATTATTACGTTGCTGATACGTGGGGAACATATATTCATTTAACGTTGCGATGTTTGCTATTACGTTGTTCGCCAGCAGGTGATAAGGGGGCACGACAGTGCCCCCTTATCACCTGCTAGGGCCTGCCATCAAGAGAGTGATGTGCAGGCTGGAAGTGAGCCAGGCCAGCAGCGAGAGAGAGAGAGGCAGGTTGCCGCGAGTGAGACCAGCCAGCTATCAGCGAGTGAGTGAGCCAGGCAGTCAGGGAGCGAGTGAGTGAGCCGGGCAGGCAGTCAAGGAATGAGAATAATTATTTTTAAAAGAAAATTTTGACGAAAAATGTCCAAAAGAACCTAACTCCAGTTTATACATTCTTATGGGAAACATGTGTTCGCTTAACATCGTTTTGCTTAAAGTCACACTTTTCAAGAACCAAACCATGAGGTTAAGTGAGGAATACCTGTATTCGTATTAGTCCAATATGCCTATTAAGCAAGATGGTGCTTCCTCTTCCTATTTTCCAATTGTGAACATAGGTCTTGTGGTACTGTTCTCACTTCCTAATTGTGAGGTCCCTGAAGAAGTGAAAGAATTAACGCATTCCAGGGCACTCCATGGAAAATAAATTGGATATTAAACCCCTGGTCACGCCTGGTTAGACTGGGAAGTGCAATCTTTGAAATTCACAAGGTACTATAGGAAAGGATACCATTCAATTTGGGAGTAAACATTCCCATGCTTCTAACGTTAGTGTACTATATGAAGGCACACCTGAAAGAACATATAGTCATTGTTCATCTCCATGACACTGGACAGTCTTGCTGTAGAGAAGACTAATTTGTTGCAATTTAAAAACATTCCCATTTTCAGTAAGACTTCATTTGCTGGAAAAAGCCCCAATAAATGTATAGCCTTTACATTATTTAAAGTTGTAACTTACTTATCAAGCTGCTATAACAAAATGTGACAAAGTTTGGTACTATTAATACAATCAATTTAATTACATTTGTTAAATTTAGTAGAATGATTATAACTTTGGTTTACATTTGAACATGAACAGTACATGGTTTGGAAACAATTTGTGAAAGTTAAATCCAAACAAATAAAGTTGCTCTAGGTTACCATTGTACATGTTTTGTGATTCAATTACTGTTCAACGAAGATCAATACCCCAACATACAACATTCACTTGTCTACAGAAGCAATTCCAATCACTCCACAGGCTAAACGTCCTCCAGCATTTCCAGTTGTAAGACTGTCATTGTGCCCACCTTTTCCCAGGTCATCATCTTTCTCATGAACCTTCAAAAACAATTTTTAAAAAATGAGTATCTGTACGTTTGGACAGAATCTTAGCTGTTACAACTAATACTATAATGATTTTACAAAAAAATCACTCTAGTTCAAAATTGATTCAAAAGTTCTTTGATTAAACGGCATCAAGTAATAATTTTAAAACAAAATAATTTGGGCCAAATTTGGTGAGCCAGCAACCAATAGTTTAATTTCAACATGAACTGGTGTGGAGGGTGCTATATAAATCCAAGTTGTTGCTGTTGTTGCAGTGCTGCCTTTCTGAGATCAATTAACTCCCAGCATCAGAATTAACTTACCGACCTCAACATTTAGCAAATTGAGTGGACTTCACTTCGGGCATTTGCAAAGTAAAGGCCAGGTATTTTCAAATTGAAAGTTCAAGATTTCATTTTAGTGTGCACTATCTTTGTACTTTGGATGCAGAGATAAGCTTATCTCTTTATACCAGGCACTTATTTTCACTTGTTAGAAGAGAGTAATTACATTGAATGATAATATTTTAGGACTACAATACATCAACAGCTGTCAGACAAGGATTAAACATGACAAATGGGATTTGGATGAAAGGCCTTTAGGATTTTAAACCTAAATTTACCCAGCTTCTCATCAGAATGCAAAATCACTTAATCATAGGTATTAATGGAGTGAATCATTGTTTGAACACATCAAATGTAGCCTTAGTAAGATTGGCTCCAAACTGGATACAATGTTTCAAATTATGTTCAACCAATGCACTAAACAGAAGCAACATTTCCTTGCTTTGATATTCCACAACCCTCATTAAACAGCCCACATTCCATTAGCTTTATTGGTCAATTTCTACACCTCCAACTTGTCACTTCAGTCAGTTCCAATGTCCAAATTTGTGCTCCTAGATTAAACAGACGCCCCCCAGTAATTGAACTCTTAAGCAGTTTTTAATCCATATTGTAGTGCTTTCCATTTTGAACATACAGTATTCCAATCTGCTGTTCTTGCATCTAAACACCTCACATTGTGTAATGTTAAACTCCCATCTCCTATAAGCTTGTCCTTTTGCTTAGTGTTCTAATTTTCTGTTTAACTTCTTATCTTAATCAGCAGCAAACCCAGAAATAACCCTTCAGGTAGCATGGCAATGTGGGGCCCCAGCAGCAATCTGAGGGACATCACTTTCATTATCCTTCAATTATTCATTCCTCTGTCTCACTCTGCACCTGTGTGAATTTCATGTTACATTATTGCTTTATTTTTAGCTAGTAAAATAGCTCATCAAATGCTACCTCCAGATTCTTCTTTACTTAGTATCTTAATGTAATCTTAATATCATCTCCTTTACTTAGTATTTTAATATACAGTCACCTCACATTACAGTGTATTCTGTGAAGCGCTTTGAAACATCTAGAAGACGTAATAAAGTGCTATATCAAATGGAAGGATTATTATTATTAACGGTTGTCAAAGATGCACACTAGGTTTTGAGAGCTAATCTACCTTTCATAAAACTGCTGATCCCTCTGATTTGTCCATTTCTTCAGATAATCTGTCCCTGACAATAGGATTCCAGTATTTTACTCTGAACTGATGTTAAACTCACTGGTCAATATTATAGTTTATCCCTTCTTGAATAATAGATACACTTTTGCTACCCTCCATCTTAATAAAAACTTACCACAAGAGTGCGTCCAATAATGGAATGCTTGCCTGCCAGTTGGATAATCTTATCCTCAATGGAAATATTGGCCACACCATCTGCATTAGCTTCGACGTTGCCCAGGTCACCTACATGTCTAACAGATTTTAAAATGATTCAATTTAGATAGAGGGATAACGTTTATACAAAATATATTATAATAGAAACTTGCAGCCCAAATCGAGCCATCATAAAAGCTGGTTGAAACATGACAGCAGAGTACTGAGGCACTATTCAAGTACTTGTCCAATACCAATTTATCACACAGCAGCATTTAAATCATCAATATCTAGAAAAGCACATTACAAATTGTTACGTATAGTAAAAACTCGATAATCCGGCATGGTTGGGCCCACTCACGTCCCGGATTTCTGAGTTAGTCGGTGGTTAGAAACAACCCCAGAATTGGCTGGGGAAACCCTGCCCCCATTCACCATGTGTGCTGTAAGCACAGTCCGAGCTCCAGCCACAGCGCCGGATGACAGAACGGCCACGCTGGGATCTACAAGCAGCTGTTCCGAACTTCGGTAGATTTGCCGGGCATCAGATAACAAGCTGCACTGTATGTATTTTGAAAACTTTCTGGTTTTAGGGAGTTGTCGGCTTTCGGAATGTCAGATTATCGAGGTTTTACGGTAGTATCTGCAAGCTAGACTTTTAATATTGTTTTGCATCTGTCGAACCCTTTACAGCTGTTCATTTTTTCTCTAAAAAAAATGACATTATAAATAATCACCACATTATATTCCTGCAATGCAGTGCAAGAAAAACTGACATGTAAAGCATTATAAAATTCCGAATCGACAAAAAACCTCAAACAGAATAAGCTTCCGCAGGAAGTCTTGGGAATAAGTGTTACAAATTGGAAAGGCCATCAAACATTTGTAAACAGCAGTAGAGAAATCTTGTTGCAGTGCAGTTGGCTGAGTCCAACATCGTAGACGTTACATTATATGCAAGACAAAAATGCCCAACTTCCAAGTTGTCACGTCACTGCTTATGGCACTTTCTGTGTATCTCACACAGAAAATACCAGTTTACTTCTCCCACAGTGACATCCATAGTGCAGTAAAGTGACCCAAGGGATCACCAGTGAATATTGTTCAGTACAATTTGTGTGAATACAGTACACCAGCAAGGACTCAAGTGAACTTATTACAGAAAAACACAAGTGTGCCGCATCTTGGAAAACAAAGTTAACAGTAGCAATGCTGCCAGTTAGTTGCACAACAAAAGCTAAACTGTTCTTGGGGGTCTCAGGAATACAGGAAAACAGCATATTTTCTATCTAGCCCTTTCCAATTTTAGATGGTGTAATCTCAATGCCCTTGGAAAGTTAGTAGGAGCTTCTCAAAGTTCCCACAAATCACAATCCAAACGTAAATTATAATCATATTTTGCTGTTGGACAAACACTTGGCCACAACATCAATGGGATATTTAAGATCTTGCATTACCATCTGTGCGCAACATACCTCTCTACATCTTGTGGTGCACCATGATTTTTCGCCTCAGGATTAAAATGAGGTCCTGCACTGACACAGCCTAGTGTTTAAAAAAAAACATTTGTGAGCAGAATACACATTGTTAAGTAGCAAGTAATATCAAACAGATGGCCTGATACGTAATTTGCCAGGGTGAACAGATTTAAAATTACGTAGTCTTAACAAATTGAATTGCAACAGTAAATTTAGTGAATACATTACAAATTTACATTAATCTAATTCCTCACATTGGGAGGATATTCCAAGGTGCTAGATTTTGCACACAACCCAGGGGTGGGAAATTGACTGAAAGTGCAGTCAAAAAGTAAGTTCCTAAGGTGGATATTGAATGCATCAAAGAAAGGGGCAAGTGAAATGGATGGGTTTCTAGAGAATGAAGGCATATTCGCTGAAAGCCTAACCACTGATTCCTGCTGAGCAGGGGGAACAACCAGGACCTGTAATGAAGGCACCATATAGTCTACAAAGTCTCCCCATTTACAGCACCATCTATTTTCTGGTAATTGCTCATTCTTTGTGGGAACTTGTTCCTATTGTGATATCCTGTGCAAACAACAACAAAATTACACTTGTATAGCACCTTTCATGTCAGGAGGATGTCCCAAGGCGTTGGACAGTTACTGCTTCAGACCCGATCTTAGGACAGGGTAGTGGGGGAGGGATGTGGGGATTAGGAGAAGAGTCTTGAGGCGGGATTTGAAGGCCAGGGAGGGAGCGAGGAGGAGGGACTGCGGAATGGAATTCCAGAGGTTGGGAGCAGTGTGGCTGAAGGCTCGCCCGCCAATAGTGGGGTGGGTGGGTCGGGGAACGTGGAGCAGAGCCTGCTGAGCGGAGGGGGCGGGCAGATTGGTAAGGGGATAGGAGGTCACAGATGTAGGGTACGGCCAGGTTGTGGAGGGCTTTAAATGTGAGGATCAGGATCTTGAATTGGATCCTCTGGATGATGGGGAGCCAGTGGAGTCGGGTGGGAGAGATGGGGTTCACAGAGTTTGGAAAGGTAGAGGACATGGGCCACAGAGCTCTGGATTATCTGCAGCCTGTGGAGGAAGGAATTGAGAAGGCTGACCAGCAGGGCATTTGCGTAATCGAGCTAGGAAGTAATGAAGGTATGGATGAAGTTTTCAGTGGCTTTGGGGGTGAGGTAGTGGCGGAGTTGGGCAATGTTGCAGAGATGGGGAAAGGCAGAGTGAGTCATTGCTTGGATGTGGGGGAGGAAAGACAGCTGAGGGTTAAACAAGATACCTAGGTTCCTGACTGGCTTGGAGAGGTTGAGTGTGCACAATGGAGGTTGATGCTGTCAGCGCCTGATGCAAGAAGGCGCTAACGCGAGCCAATCAGTAGTGCCTCGGTCTTGTTGACATTCAACAGTAGAAAGTTAACTCTCATCCAGGACTTGATGTCTGACAGACAGTCTGTCAGGACAGTGATAATCCTGGAGTCGAGGGTAGAGGCAGAGAGATAGAGTTGGGTGTCATCTTTACACATGTGGAAATTAATCCCATGTCTGCGGATGACATCACCAAGTGGGAGCATATAGATGTTGACATGTAAGGGGCCAAGGACAGAGCTCTGGGAGATGCCACAGGTGACAGTGCGGGGGCTGGAAAAGAACAGTTGGTGGCGACAAAGTGTAGGTAATCAGAGGGATAGGAGTCGAACCAGGCAAGGGTATATCTGCGGAGATTGATGAGGGAGGAGCGGCGATGTAGGAGGATGGAATGGTCGACAGTGTCAAACTATATCTTTTACAATGCTAAAGCTGTGCCCTTACTTCCATTCAAGTTACTCATATTCGATAACATGCAACTGAGCTTTAAATTTCAAAAATGAAAGATAACAGGCAATTGCAATCTAAGTTTAAAAAATTCACCCCAGCAATAAATTACCCAAGCAATAAGTACACAATCCATACCATTAGTATTGTCTCCAAAGACATGAACATGGAACCCATGTTTTCCAGGAGTCAATCCATTAATAGTTCCTTTTACTTTGACCGGTCCACTTCCCTAAAAGAAAATTTTCCATTAGAGAAATGTACAAACTCTTCAGGTGAAGCAACAGGATATGGAATTAAATTCTGTAATGGATGCAAGAGATGGGGAAATAAAGGGGTAGACCATGAGAGGACTGAAAAACAGGCCTGAAGCAGAGGGAAAGCTCTGAAACACTGAAAAACACTATATAAATGCATGTTGGTTATAAAAAAAACTGTTCACATCTCTTGGCCTGACAAGATCCATATGAATATATCCAACATGCAGTTCTTCAATTATACTTGACCAAGAAAAGGGGTGAGGGAAGAGGGTAAGAAAGTCTTTATGCTCATCTGGTTGGGCACCAGTTTTTCAGTGAAGTACTGCAGTGATTGTTATCAACTGCACTGTCATTTTCTGTGTTGATTTGGAGACTGGCTTCACATCGAACCATGTTCAAATTTTCAATTTCCAAACAAGTATGACAAACAAGAAAAATCCATTGTGTACACAAGTAGCCTAAAAATGCTAAATTAATTCCAAAGATTAACGAGAGATAGGCAGAAAGGTTGGTTACTTGGTAACTTTTCGTGATCACAGAAAACGGAATGAAAACTCAATAGAAGCATTTAAAATTGTGAATTTGGCTAATATGCATCCAGGTGGCTTTGTTCTACTGGTACTGTGTATAAAATTCTACATTAGATACATTAGGAATCTTGTGAGAAATGACACAGGTTGGCTAGATTGACAAATGGTCTACTCATGCCTAAAATGGCTACTGATCGCAACCTTAGACGTTATATAAGTGGATGTTGCTGTTGATGTTATTATCCAGCACCAAATGTAATTCAGCACAGGTATCTCTAACCACAGTTAAGAGATTTGTAATTGAAACATATAATCCCAGTAAACGCTCAAAGGGCCCCTTCTGGGCTACAATTTAAATTATGTCAGATTCCCAGTATCTTTCATTTCTTACCTTTATAAGACTGTAAATCCTAACAGTACCTACTAAATTTGATTTGCAACAACTTTATATTTTATGCACTATAAATGTTGTTTACGCTAAAGTCAATTAAAAGTCAATTGTTCAATGCCACCAAGTGGCCTTACCACTAACTCACTGTGACAGGAACACATCCTCCATCTCCTTTCCTTTCTGACCTGTCAATTTTGAAATACATTTATATTGTACAGTCAGTAAGCTACATAAATGCACTTTATACCACAACTCCTTAAAATTGACAGGAATATCCAGTAATTATTAACTCCTACATATTGCTATATGTATTTAATTGCTTCCTACATACATTGCAAAAACAGATCAGATTACCGGTAGTCAGTTCAGATTAGTGAGCTCACTCAGTCTAGGTGCAGTATTCAGCTAGTGCTGCACTATCATGTGATAAAACATTAAAGCAGAGAATTCGTCTCCCCTATAAGGTCCAGGTTAAAGATTCCATGGCCCTATTCAGGAAGTATCCTGAAGAACGCTCCTGCAGATAAATTGGCCATACATTTCAGTTGTTTGTGAGATTTACTGACCTATCTGCTTGCAAATAATCATTATACTTGAAAGCAATTACCTGTGATGCATTTTGAGACAATAATCTCAAGAATGATAGGAACTCAAAGCCAGATATACTAACATGCATTCAGCCAGGCGAGACATGTACCCAAAACTATAGTCTTTGTGTTTCACCACCTCCTTGACGGGGACTTTAAATTCACACAACCTGTAGCTAGGTCATTTTAGTCGTGTACATTACACAAGAGCGACCTGTCAATGGTATCTGCTGCACATCTGGGGCAATGACAAAGCAAAAAAAAAAGGATCGGTAGGGGAGGCAGAGAGGAAGGAAGCCACCGCGTGAACAAGGGGACTCGCCAGCCCGTGGGTTGAGTTAGTTTTCAAACGGTAACGTCTATACGGTAACACAGAGAGGGGTGGAGCCGCTCTGTTTGCCTGTACGAGGCCCTGTCTTCCCCCACTTCTCTACACACCGGCAGCCGCGCTGGCGTCACAGCTCAACGGCCCACCCTCACCCTCAGCGGCTCAGGGACAGGAGGCGAGGATGTGAGGGGCCAGGGCTGCCTCCTCATCAGCCGGCGGAGAGGCAGCGAGTGGGGGCAGCCTGCGGGACACGGTGGGGAAATGGAGGCCGGGAAGGAGGGAAGGTGAAGTCCACCATTAATGGACTTTAAACAGCAAAACAACCGTCCGTCCAAAACGCTGGCAACCCGCGGGTGCCGTTAGCCTCCGCTTCCCCCGCGACTCACGGTTTGCTCGAAGTTGACGGTGCCGGTCACATCGCCGCTGCCCTTCATCACACACACGGCTTTCACCAGCACCATGATACCGACCTGACCCGCTACAGAGCCGCGCAAGCGCACACCAGCGTCTGGCTTTATAGGCAGAAGCCGCCCCTCCCCCTCCTTCCGCACAAGCGCAGTGCCGCCCGGGGGCCGGCCAGTGTGGGCTCAGCTGCTCTCTGGGCCACACTGTCCTGCTCTGTATCACATTTATACACAGCCTTGCCCGTCAGGAGGGCGTCCCGAGGCGCTGGACAGTCAGTGTTTCAGACCCGAGCTGGGGGAGGGAAAGGGGGGGGATTTGGGGTGACTGATGGCACTATCTACACCCGGAGGCTCTGGAACTCCCTTCTTCACCCCCCCCCCCCCCCCCCCCCCCCCACTCTCTTCCCAGTTTCAGGTCCCAGCCGAAGACCTTTCTCTTCAACCGCGCCTTTCGTCACCTTTCTACCCCTGGCTCGGTCCCGGGATCCGTGGCTGTGAAGTTCTCTGAGACGCCGTCCGGCGTGGAGGGCGCTATATAAATCAAAGTTGTTGTTGTCGAAGAGGTGGTAGGACCTGGCGGAGGCCAGGGAGGGGGGGAGCGACTGCAGGATGGAGTTCCAGAGGTTAGGGGCGGAGTGGCTGAAGGCTCACCCATCAATGGTGGGGCGTGTGGGTCGGGGAACATAGAGCAGGACGGAGCCTGCTGAGTGAAGGGAACGTGGGATGCTTTTCCATGGGGTGGGTACAGAAAGGCTGAAGGCCCAACCAGCGATGCTAAGTGGAGGGAGTGGACAGGTTGATATGGGGTCAGTGGGTCACAGAGGTAGGAAGGGGCAAGTCCGTGGAGGGCCTTGAAGGTGAGGATGAGGATTTTGAACTCTTTCCACAGGGGATGATGATGAATTCGTGGAGGTGATGGGGTCACTGAGCATGGTGGGGAGGATATGAGCTGAAGAGTTCTCAATGATCTGCAGCTTGTGGAGTGAAGAGTTGGGAAGACCGATAAGCAGAGAGCTGGCGTACTTGAGTTTGGATTTGTAACGGGGAGAAAAGATGGAATATTTTTAATACATTGTCTTGCTTATTCCAAGGCAACTATTAGAACACTGAGAATATTACTGAGTATGGCGACCTGATTACAATGGTTACAGATGTATGCATTTGTATGCTCACACACCCGTCCTTCATTTGTATGCAGAGTTGCTCATGTTGAAATGCGGCTCAGGTAAGCAGTTTGTGTTTAAGGGCTGAATTTTCAACTGGTTTGAACCCATTGTTTGATGAGTAGGAGTGTTGTTGCTGAAATTGGACAGATTAGGATTATGGTTAGCTGCCAGTAGACGTTACCTGGAATCTGAGTTTCTGAACTTGTTTGTACAATCAGTGACTGGAATCCATAATAATTGACTAGCAGAGAGGTAAGCTGCTGCTGCTTAAGATCTGCACCTCCAACTGGTGGAGCCATTGCTCAATGAGAAGCGAATTGTGTCTGAGCAATGGACAGGAAAATGGTGGCAATGCTCTTGTGCATTTCACGCTGAGTTGGTGAGCCCACCAGGAAGCTTGTAGGAAGTTCCTGGTAGCACCTTATACATTAGGAGGATGTTTCAAGGCTCTCGTTAGTCAGCAATTTGAACCCGAGCAGGGAGTTGGGATCAAGAGGGATGAAGAACAGGGAGGGTAGGAATAGGAGGGTGACTGAAGGTGCGGTCAAAGATGAGGTTCTTGAGAATGATACTCAGCTCCTGTTAATCCTGCAAGCCAAAGGCACTAATGGGTAGGGTGATCGTAGCCAGACAAGCAGCAAAAAAAACTTGCAAGCCATGTGGTTTTAGTTGATTAGACTCCAGCAATACCCCAATATACACACTCTGGAGACCCCAAGCCTTGGCTCTTGCCAATCTGCGCCTAATACGTCCCGGATTTAGATAAGCAGGAGGTGTCCCTCCAGGGGGAGAATGTGCATTCCATTCCAATAAACATCTCTGGAATTTCCATGTATAGGTAGGATGCTATATAAATGTAAGTTTTGTTTGTTTGTTTGATGCATGGAGCTCTTCAGTTTGGTTTGGATACTGTTTCAGTATAGTGATGGATTTCCGCATGTGTCCTTAAAGATCTGGTCTTTAATTACTCCTTGGTATATTTCATGTTTCAAGACAATGTAAGGCATATCTTCTTGAGAATTTACCAACTGGTTTATTTCTACATGTTTAATAAAGTATCTAAAGAAAAAACTTCCATTTTATGAGCACATTTTCATGTTATACTGTCCTATCTGTAATTCTACTGAGTGTATTTGTAAACAAATGCAACAGTTATTTAGTTGTACCAACAAGATCCCACAAACAGATATATAGTGAACAACCATAAAGTCAGGACAAACTCCCTTCTGTTTTGAAACAGTATTATGGTAACTTTAATATTGAACTGATTAGTTACATGGGACTCAATTGCAAGTTCTCATACAAAAGACAGCACATTTGACAATGCCATGTACCGTACTGCAATGTTAGCACAACTTTGAGCTCGTCTTGAACCCATACCCTACTGTCCCAGAGGTAAGATTGTTGCAAACTGATCCATGCTAAAATGTAGATGCAGTATATTACTCATGTTTAAATAACATATTTTGCCTAAAAGAATGTTTTGAAGCTCTTTACAGGATAAGATTGTGAATTTCCACCCCCAATCCCCAAACCACTTCCTCATGCCATCCCCCACCAGTGCTCCGATTCGCAACACCCTTCAAAATGTCCATTACCTTCCTAACAAATCTTTCACTATTCATGACCTCATCAAGGATGAGAACATCAATATTCTTGGTCTTGTGGAAGCCTGGCTGTCCTAAATATAAATTAATATATA
Source organism: Hydrolagus colliei (assembly GCA_035084275.1). Classification (NCBI taxonomy): domain Eukaryota; kingdom Metazoa; phylum Chordata; class Chondrichthyes; order Chimaeriformes; family Chimaeridae; genus Hydrolagus; species Hydrolagus colliei. Next base: position 35,992,114 of record CM068745.1, on the reverse strand, counting down.
TTACATATGTCCCCTGATGACCCCCTCCCCCCATTGAAGGTTCCCAGCCTGGCCACATTTCGTAAACTTCCCACAGCCATGACATCTCTGACTATATCCTCATCACCCTCTCCTCTTGTGTCTCCCTCCTCCAAGCCCTCCACTATCTTTTATCATGTTTGGAAGAAGGTTCGCCCCCACCCTCCGAGTCCCTCACAAACACCCTACTCCTTGGACCTTCTCTCATTCTAGCCTTCTACCTGCAGTGATCCCAGTGCAACCGACGAGCTGCTAAATGATTACCTCTCAGTAACTTTTAATTCCCTTGTCCCCATGAAATCCAAGACTGTCTCCAAAATCACCTGCTTTCTCTGGTATAACAGCCATTTCTGCTCCTTGAAATCTCAAACCCCAACTCTCAAGCACAGATGGCAAAGAGTGGCCTCAGGGTTCACTTCCAGGTTTGGCTCTAGCATCTTCATCCTAACTATCTCTTCTTCTCACAAGCCAAAGCAACTCTTTATTCTCAGGCCATTCTGAAGGTGATAAATCACCCCAAAGTGCTGTTTGCTACCACTTAACACTTCCTTCTGCTCTCAAAGCACCATTGGTCTTTACCTCAAATGACAAGTGCAAAGAGGTTCTGGTTTTCTTTGTCCTAAAGATAGAAAACCTCAGGCCTGACTGCCTCCTCTTTCTCTCCTGTGTTCCCTAGCAGCCCCCCCTCCCCTATTCCACGCCTTCTGCATGACCCATGCCTTCCAACATGGCTCCTACCATTGCTGCACTCCTTTCCCTTTGTCTCCTTGCTCCTCTCAACCATTATTCACCCATTTGAAGCCTACTATTCCCCCTCAGAACTGTCATCATTCCCCTCCTCAAAAACACCTTGATCCCTCTAAACTTACAAACTACCAGTCCATTTCTAACTTGCCTTCACTTGCTAAAGTTCTGGAATGCATTGTTATAAATCAACCTGTCTCACACCTCTCTGTCCACTCGCTATTCCATCCCTTCCAATCCTGTTTCTGGTGCCTTTCCACAGCACTTGTCAAAGTCACAAATTATGTCCTCTCTCCCTCTAAATAGGGCTCTTTGCCTTCTTGACCTCTGCACCATATTCATTACAGTTGATCATGCCATCCTCCTCTACCATATCTCCTCCCTCATTCATCTTAGTGGAATAGCACTCATCTGGTTCTAGTCCAACATAACCTACTACCTTCACTTTGTCTTTGCAATTTTTTTTTCTCTCCCCCGCTCCTGCCCAGTCACCTGCAGCATATAACGAGACTCCATCCTTGACCCCAGTATTCCTTATTTCCGTGCTCCTTATTGGCAATGTGATTTGTAGACAAGGAGCCAACTACTTCTACATCAACCAAATCTACTTCTCCAGTTGCAACTTGCATTCTACTGATTTTTGTTTTACAGTACAACAAAAATCCAATACATGACTTTGCCATGGACACAGTAATAATAAAATAATAACCCTTGCTTTTGATATAGCATCTTATCATGCCTTTGAGCCATCTCAAAGCACTTCTTACGATACCCTGTAAAGTGAATTAACTGTATATTTTGTGGACCTCATCAGAGTAACATTTACCAGAGCTGTGCAGAATCTGGGCTTCATGTTCAATCCCCAGGTGTCTTAATACCCCATATCCAGTCGCTGATCAGGACGGCTTTCCTACACTTCCATCATGTTGCCTGCCTCCAACTGTACCTCACACTCGATACACCCTCAACTGTGCTTTGTTCAGCCTGAATTATCCCAATCCCCTCCTTGCCAGTCAGCCCAGCTGTGCTATCCACAGACACCAAGGTGGCTGTGCTTCAGTCACAATGCCCTGAAACTTTGGAATTTTCTCCCTCAATTACTCCGCTTTGCCACTTCCTCTCCCATTTTTAAGCAGCCGTGGACCTTCCTCTTCAATGGTGCTTAAAGTCAATCCCCCCACCCCCATCTTGGTGTCAGGCCTTCACCAATGTTAAGTGTGCACTACCCCACATAATGGTCACTATATAAATGTAAATTATTGTTGAATATTAGGTAGTCAAATTTGGCACATAATCTGTGCCCAGTATATCCTTAAAGACCATAAAATGATGAGTAAATGGTTGGTTTCAATTTTACTATGAATGCGGATAAGGATGAAATATACACCAGCATAATAGTGAGAAGAACTTCAGGCATCAAGATGGCCAACTCAGGAGCAGCCTAATGAGCTGAGACTCACAGGTATGTATTGTTGATGTAAGTTGAGGGTGAAGTTTGCACAATTCTAACGTTAATGAAAACAAAGAATGCATTTTGAAATGCACTTTAAGTTGAGTCCAATATGAGAAAGATAAAAGAAAATATTATTGTGAAATGTTTTGCATTTTACAGATGTTTGTTTTGCAGCAAAACAAAAATTAAATTCATGGCTTTGCCATTGGACACACTGGAGCTCACCTGATTAATCTTTTCAAAGGCACAATTGATTTGTGCTTCATGTATGCTTGAAAGGCATTATATGAAAAAAGTTTCTAAAGCTTTCTTATTTATTGTTTGCACTGTGCCTCTATGTTCTTTTGAGCAGAAGTTGGACACAAAGATTAGATTCTGTTTCTTTTCAGATTTCATCCAGCTTCAGAGCTTTTGGAATGCATGTGTGAGGACAAAATGAATGTGGGCTTTCAGTCAGATCAGTTCCTGTGCAATTCTCTGCTGTTGACAGCTTTGTAGAATGCCTTGAGAGATAATCTGCACAATCTGTAACTACAGTAGTGGCAGTGTGTGGAGTATAATGTTACTGTGGTATTGGGAAAATGACACCATTTTAAAAACAAGGTCAGGCTAAGTAATGGGATAATGGATGTCTGAAATATTGTACTTGAGTGCCAGAAGTTGGGAATAAAATTAGAGATTTGTACTTGAAAGAAAGTTTGACTTTTTCAGCATCTCAGAGACTAGGCTAGAGAATAATAGAATGGAAGCATGGTAAATTATACATTTCTTCCACAATGAAAAGAAAGCATAAACTGGCAAGTGGATTAGGAGTGAATAAAAATTGACCATTATAGATTAAGGTAAACAATATAAAATAATTTTTAAAACAATAATTTGGGATATGTTAGTTCCTGGTTCAAAAAGAGGCATTAGTCAAACAAAACTCTAAAGTAAGATTGTTCTGACTGATTTCAAATTACCAGGTGCTCAAAGTACCACATTTTTCTGAGGCTGATACTATTCACATTGTGCACAATTGATTTGGAATTGAAGATGGAAGCACACCTGTCTAAACTTGTGCATAATACCAAACTGGTGGAATCACAAATAAACGCAAACAGACTGACCAAATACAAAATGATCTGGTTAGGTTAAGAATTGGGCTATCAAGGGACAAATGTTATTTAATGTGAATAAATGTGAAGTGTGATGATATTGGAGAAGTATAATAAACAATGGGAAATAGTACCAATCTACAGGACAAGATATATAGAACAGGGTTATGGGAGTTCTGGTGAAACTGTAACATCTATAAAGGTGTCAGCTGGCTCGACTTGTGTCATTTATACTTCTGAGTCACAAGATTGTGGGTTCAAGCCACATATCAGGATATTTCTCTAATCTTGGCTCAACTATGCCAACACCCTGCTTGTCGGACTTCCCTCCGCAAGCTGCAGATCATCCAGAACTCTGCAGCTCATGTCCTCTCCCATACCAGAATCGGTGGTCCCATGACCCCTATCCTCACCAAGCTCCACTGGCTTCCCATTCCCCCAGACGATAGATTTAAAAATCCTTACCTTTAAGGCCCTTCACAGCCTTGCCCCTCCCTTCCTCAACCTGTCCACTCAGCAGGCTGTCACCTGCTCTACGTCCCCCGCACAATCCATCCCACCATATGGTCTTTCTGCCCCCACCCTATGGAACTGCATCTTACATTCCCTTCACCTTGCTCCCTCCCTTCCTCCTTCAAAGCTCGTCTCAAAACCCGTCTCTTCAACCGAGCTTTTGGCCACCCCAATCCCGACCTCCAGGTCAGTTCCAAATCCCTGATTGTCGCTCACCTTGGGATGTCTTTCTGATGTGAAAGGCACTATACAAATGTCATTTTGTATTTCATCATGTATTGAGAGCTCACAGTCTATGCTGACACCAATGCAATGCTGTCCAACAATCCTCCAGAAAACAAAGAATAATTAACTTAAGGGCTGTTTGTGGAACATTGCTGTGGGGAAATTAGCTGTCACATTTGCCGACAAATGTCATTTCACATTACAGGAAATCCTGTGAGTGATTTGGGATGTTTCGACAATGTACGGACTTAAATGTAAGGATTGTCATTATAAAGGAGATGGAATAATGTGGATTAGGAGCAAATAATTTGGAGATATTGTGGATATAAAAACATAATGACTGCTAAACAGAAAAAGATCCACCTTGTTATCCTTTCACCTTCCTGGCAGTTGCATGCACATATGTCTCTTAACTACTTATCTACTATATCCTATAATGCTTTTTAAAAGAAAACTATCTAATGTTTGAAAGAATCAACACTTCCTGCTTCAGCCGTCTCCCTAGGGAGCCTGGATATCCAGTAACTAAATAGAATGAATAACATTTGGAATTCTTAAGTTTGATTTAATAGAAGACAGAGGAAGTTATATTTAAGTTGTATACAGCACTGTTCCAACTACTATACATAGAGGATAACAAAATTGAACTCACTACAAGTCCTGATGTTGGCAGTACTGGTTTACAGAGTTTTTTTCATTTCCCTTGCTTATCAAGCAGTACTAAGGAACCTGGTTGTTAGTTGATTGGTGGATCACTACCAAGGGGTAATAATCCCTCTTAAAAATAATAAGAAGAATTTGTGTTCTGCCCACAAAATACAGTCAATTGATTTTACACTATATTCTGTGAAGCTATTTGAGATGTTGCAATGACATTGTGAAGCATTCTGAAATGCCGTCGGGCATGCCGGGTGCTGTACAAGTGCAAGCTGTTGTTCAATAATTCTGTGGGTCCCTGCTTTCTTGTTCCAAACTTAAATTGGTCAATTATCACTTTACTTTTTCCACAACATCTTTCCCTGATAATATTCATTATCTCATTCCTTGGAATGTCCTCCCGCTGTGAAAGGCGTGATACAAATGTAATTTGGTTGTTATAATAATAATAATCCTTGCATTTGATATTGCGCTTTTCATGTCTTCTGGACGTCTCAAAGCACTTCATAGAATGTACTGTAAAGTGAATTGACTGTATATTTGTGGGCAAAACTTCAGATTCCGTTTTCACTTCTGACACCATGTAATGTTTTAATCCAAAACACACAATGTAGATTCATTCAGTCTTTCAATTTCAAATTTAAAAATCAACCTCTTTCAAAATCTGTCCAGTCACTTTCCCAGCATGGGCTTATCCTTGCATTATTCACATTCAATTGCCATTTAAGTTCTTAAAGCAATATGCAACAACCATAAGCCCTAGAACCATTCATCAAGGCAACAAACGGATGTTAACAAAGCTGGTCAACATGGCAATTTTATGACAAATGCAACTTTATGTAACATGGGAATTTAAGGATTAAATGAGGGATTTGGGTCTGGTGTAACGCAAAGCCAAAGGGTAATGCAAATTCCCCAAATCAGAAGACAAACTGTATCAGTCTGCTTTTGTACATTCATCATCAAGCTCCAGGAGGCAACTTGTTTTACAGAAATTTAATTCAAACAAATCAGTCACAGGAACTGATTCTATTTATGGTTTAACTTACAGCAAAATTTTGATGCTACATAAATGCAAGTTGTTGATGTTTTTATTATGATCCTTGCATTTGATATAGCATCTTAGCACGTCAAGACATATCAAAGCGCTTCACAGTAAGGTGAATTGACTGTTTAGTGGGGGTGAAAATATTTTAATACTGCATATATTTAATGACTTATTTACAGTATATATTATTTAAACACTGTAATACATCAATAAGATTCCTGAGTCTTCGTCCAAGCAAAATATTTCAGGAGCCTATTAATCTGCTGTCTTCTGAATCCTCTGCAGTGTCAAGATAATACAATAGAAATATATACAGGACTGGACAAATAGGGCTGCAACAGTGTGGTGTCCATAATGCAATAATAATAACAAAATTACAGTGGTATAGTGCCTATCACATTGGGAGGATATCCTAAGGTCCTGGGCAGTCAGTGTTTCAGACCCAAACTGGGCATTGGAGTAGGCCAGCCAAGAGGTGACAACCAGCCTTTCAGCAGAGGGTTGAATCAAGAAAAAATTTGGGGAAGGATAAGAACACCAGATTCTGTTCATAGAATCATAGAATTTTACAGCACAAAAGGAGGCCATTCGGCCCATCTAGCCTGTGCTGGCTCTTTGAAAAGAGCAACTCAATCCCACTGCCCCGTGCTCTCCTCATAACCTAACAAACATGTTCTCCCTAAATAAAGATCTAATTCTCTTTTAAAAGCTGTTATCGAATTGGCCTCCACCACCTTTTCAGGCAATGCATTCCAGATTTGAACAACCCGCTGAGTGAAAACATTTCTCCTCAGCTCCCCTCTGCTTTGTTTTGAAACTAGTTTAAATCTGTGACCACGAGTCAGATTCGCCCACCAGTGGAAACAGTTTTTCCTTATTCACCCCATTGAATCCCCTCAAGATTTTATAAACCTCTATTAGGTCTCCTCTCAACCTTCTCTGTTCCAGAGAATAAACCTAGCCTATCTTCCCCATAACTGAAGTCCCTCAATCCAGGTACCATTCTAGTAAACCTTCTTAGCACACTTTCCAATGCCTTAACATCCTTTCTATAGTGTGGCGACCAGAATTGTACACAGTACTTCAGCTGAGGCCTAACCAAAGTTTTATAGAGAATAGTCAGCACTTCCTGACTTTTGTACTCTATACCCCTATTTATAAAGCCTAGTATCTCGTATGCCTTCTGAATGGCTTTGTCTACCTGTCCTGCCACCTTTAAAGAGTCACTAACACAAATCCCCAGGTCTCTCTGTTCCCTCACACCCCTTAAAATTGTACTATCTAGCCTATATTGCCTCCCCTCATTTCTTCTCCCAAAATGTATCACCTCACACTTCTCTGCATTAAACTTCATCTGCCATGTGTCTACCAACGTCACCATTATATCTGTATCTGTTGGATAAAGGATTTTAAAAAGGAAATATATATATATAGATAAACATCATAGGAGATCGAAAAGACAAACTAAAGAAAATGCAGAACAGCAAGGAGTGGCAGAAACTGAGGCTTCCCTAAAAGGCGTTGCTTTGGGAGAAAAACTTAAGAGATAAAACATCCAAGGAAACCCCAGAAGTAGTGACTTGGGTGGTTGGGGATGAGATTTTCTGCTCCTGACAGTTGCCCCATCCAACATTTGCCATCTTCTCCAGCTCCATTCTGCTAGTAATTTCCTCTGCCCCACGATTGCTGGCCGGATTTTCAGCCATTATGCTAACCTGTTCACTGCAAAACTCTCGTCACCTTATTCTTGATGCTATCAAGAAAATCCTCCTTTTCCAAAACAAACATTCTATAACTCTTGCAGTTATATAGTACTCTCCATGCAGGGCAGTGTCTCAGAGCACTTAATAGCGGTGGAGTCTGGCTCTGAGCTGGGAGGAGGTGGCCATAAGCACAGTCGAGAAGAGGTGCTGGGTGGTGGATTGGGGAGTGAGGAGAGGGAGATAACAGAGAGTGATTTGAACATGAGTGTGAGGATCTTGAAATTGATTACTTCAGTGATGGGGAGCCAGTGAAGCCTGGCCTGAACTGGTGAGATGTGGTTACGGAGTTTGGTCTGGGTAAATATGTGAGGAGCAAAGGGTCTTTAACCTCAACGCCTCTAGGTGGCATCCTCAATTTCCCATTATTCTCCCTCCTCCCAGTCTCAATAATAATCCTGGCAAAAACAGAAATCACTGGGAACACTCTGCAGGTCAGGCAGCATCTATGGAGAAAAGACAAGTGAGACAACGTTTCGGGTCCATGAGCCTTCGTCAGAACTGTAAATTTTCACATGTATGTGGATGACACACAACTCTCTCTCTCTCCGCTTCCACGCTCAACCCCAGAACTACCGGCTCCCTGACTGCCTATCTGTCTAACATTGAATCTTGTATGAGGGACAACTTTCTCCAGCTGAACAGCAGCAAGACTGAGACCCTCCTGATTGGCTCGTGTCAGGGCCTCCGCACCTCGGGCGCTGGCAGCATCAGCGTCCACCACTGCACATCTCACCTAATGCAGCCAGTCAGGAACCTGCTTGTCTTGTTTGACCCAAACTGTCCTTTCTCCCCCACATCCACAAAATGACAAGCACTGCCTTCCACCATCTTGAATCGACTTGCTGACTCCCTACCAATCCGCCCGTCCCCTCTGTTCAGTGGGCTCCTGTCTGCTCCATGTCTCCCGCCCGACCCACCGTATCATCGGTGGCCAGAATTTCAGCCTCTCTGCCTCCACACTTGGAACAACATCCCACAGTCCCTACGCCTCGCTTCCTTCAAGGCCGTTCTCAAGACCGGTGACGTGCGGTGGGTGGAATGACAGGGTAGGCACTTTTGGGGGTGTGGCTTTATGACAACAAGTGAAAACATCTTCCCATTGTCTTCCCATGTTCCTATCTTTGAGAAGTCTTAAAGCACTTCACAGAATATACTGTATACTGTACTATGTGGGTGAAACACAACCACAACAACAAAATTACATTTGTAGAGCACCTTTCACATCAGGAGGACATCCCAAGGCGCTGGTAACCTTATGCACACAGCAGTGTCCCACAAATAGTCGTGCAGTGAATAAATTATAATTATTAATAACGAATTATTATTTGAGGTTGCACAGAATTGATGTGTCTCTGGCCAGCGGAGTGGAACATGTGAAATGGAAAGACAAGCCTGCCGCCACTCTCCACCAGCCGCCCATTGGCTGCCGCCTCCTCTGATTGACACGGCGGGCGGCCAATCAGACAGGCTCGCCGGGCAACGTGCCACCGCCCACCTCCCAGAAACATGGCGGCGGTGGCGCGCGGGCGGCGGTTGGTGTGAACTGACCGTTTGGTTTTGTTTGCCGACATTTCTCTCTTGAATTGGTTCAAGAGGCTTTGGGGGTCCGTGTGCGAAACAAACACTCGGCCACCTGCGACTTTTAGGGTAAGTGTGTTGTGAGGATTGTATATTTGTCAGCTGGTGGATGGAGGAGCAGAGGCTGTTGTGTGTTATACTCGTGGGATCCTCCAGGCTCTGCCTCAGCCCCAGGGGCAACAGCACAAAATATGTACAAATGGCTTTTTTTAAAAAGAAATAAAAACGCACACTTTATTGTGGAGGGTTTGGCCTTTGTGGCGGGGGGGGGGGGGGGGGATCTCTTTCCTTTATTTAAAAAATATATTAAACGTGTGTGTAAAAAGCAAGGAGCCCCCTTTTCCCACCTTATTTCCTGTGAAATGTGATTTCGGTGGTGGGGGGGGGGGGGGGGGGGGGAAGCAAATTGTCGTTGGCGAATTTCAATCTTGATTTTACCCTGGCAGCCTTTTTAATGTTTTGTATTTCAAACGGAAGTTTCTTTGTGTTCTGGGCACAATCCTGTACAATTTGAACAGAGCTTAAAACCCACAGTCACCCATAGCAGCTGATCAGCTCCCGCTCATCTCCTCCTCCTCCTCAATGCGCTGAGGGCTGTTGAGCTGAAATTTGCCTATGCGGTCTCGTGAAACCAGTCTAACCGCTTCAGTGTGGTCACGCACACACACACATACACACACACACACAAAGATTAAAGTACTGTACTCCGCATGAGCTTCTCCAGTTCAATTCGATTTGCATTTGGTCCAAGGGGTTCGTTTCGTTCACGATCCAGCTCTAGCCTTCCTTGTTCCACGGAAAACGTGCTGATTGATGAGTCTGCCTCCAGCGTAGATACTGGACAAATGTTACAAGGTATCCTTGTTTTTTTTCGTATAAGCAATCACTACCATGGGTGCATTTCAGGTTCTCGTGTGTTCATTTCGACAGCGTCTCCCGTTCCTTCTCTGTTTCGGTGTTGCAGATTTGGTGATCGCAGTGGGTCTGTCGGCATTTTGCTGGCTGCGTTCGCAAACCATGCGGTCCATTCAAGATGTGTAGCACTGTACTGTGTTTGCTGTTTAACAATGTGCTGTAGTCGGCACTGATTTGAGTGACGCTTTCAGATATTCTGTTTAATTTTAAAAAAGCGGTGGGGATTTCGTTTACTCATTCAAATTGATGCTTTTTTTTTGGTCAGCAAATCGGTTACACAAATGTTCCCAGCGTGAAATAAAACTTACACGCTCAGCACCACCTTACCTGGAAGGTGAAGCGCGATAGATCGGTGTGAGCTGAACATTTCTGTTTGTCTTAACAACAAAATTACGTTTGTGCGGCGCCTTTCACGTCGGAAGGACGTCCAAACGCGCTGAAATTGGTGAGCTGGCTGTACACATTTATATGTTTGCAGAATTATTTCAGAAATAGCACTGTTCAAATAACCTTGCACCCTGAATATATCCTCCGGTTTTGACTGTTGTGTTAGTGCAAAATAGTCCGTTTTAAAATGTTATATTTTCAATATGTAGAACGATTCAATTCCAACATTCATCTTCAGTTAAACAGCAAAATCACATTCATTGGTCTCCCTTGTTAATGTTAAGCATCACTCATCAAGGTACTAAACTCGGGGTACTCTTTATCTGTCCCATGTAGACTTTTTATGCCCAAATTTGGAATGTTTGTTTTATTACACAATTATTTGGCTTGTTTTGTTCGAAGAATCAGCTTGATTATTTTCAAGACCTCCATGATAAGGATGCCACAGTCCAAAGTTTTTAGAAGAGTATGGCAAACATGGTTTAGATTTAACTACACTATCCAGAGGATGGGAATTGAGTGGAAAGGCTTTTGTTGACAATTTCAAGAGCGGTAAGATAGGATTATCATTGGTGGTGAGGGATAGGGTATGAGTGATAAGAGAACAATGGGATTGGCTAGACAGGGCAATTATTTTCCCCCCCAGTCTTATGCATTCCAATGTTATCATGTTTAAACACGTACAATTGTCACATATAAATGGAACAATTATACCAGTAGTATTGATTTAAAGTATCCAACAAAGCTTATTTTATTCGTTTTGACACATTATATGTTGAGTAAAATTGAATAATCTATTAGGGTTGGTAAAACAATTTATATTTCAAACCATGTTTATCAATAACTATTTGCATTTATATAGCAACTTTCACATTGAGAGAACGTCTCAAGCCCTCCACACAGCTAGCTGACTGGGAGCAAGAGCTTGGAGGAGGAGAAGAGTTAATGGGTGGGGAGGAAGAAGGTGACCAAAATTACGGTTGAAAAGATGAGTCCTAAGGTGGGCTTTTAAAGCATGGAGATGTGGGATGAAGCAAAGGGTTTCCAGAATAAGAGTTCGAGAGAGCAAGGCATAATAATAATTCTCACCTTTGATATAGAGCCTTATCACGTCTTTGAGATGTCTCATACTGTAAAATAACTTGACTGTATATTTTGTGGGCAAAGTACGGCAGCCAATTGCACAGAGCAGTGTCCCACAAACATTCGTCGATTTATGTGACCAATTTATTTTTTTGAAGGAATTATTTCCCACGGAAAAGTGATCTGCTAAACTGACCAACAACTGGGTTCTTATTTACTGGTAGGTAAACAGGCATGTGGAGTAAGGATACTTGCCTAACAATTTGCCTGGCCAGGAATCAAACCCAGGTCTCTCTCTTATGAGGCGAGTGCTCTAGGTAGGACTCAAGTGCTACAGGACTCCAAATGGCTGACCCACTTTGGGTTGGATCAGGGCAGGGACATGAAACTGTATGGACAACAACTTACACTTATATAGCACCAACCACTCAGAGTAGTGTCTCAGAGTGCTTACCAGTGGCAGGGCCTGACTCTGAGTGGGAGGAGGGGGTGGTGTGGATGTCTGTAGGCCCAGTCAATAAGGAAGGTTTTCAGGTGGGATTTGAACAGAGGGAGATGGGGGTCAAGTTGGAGGGATTGAGGGAGAGTGTTCCATAGTTTAGGATGTAGTTGCTGAAAGTGCGATCTCCAATGGTGGTTGAACGGAGGCACCCAGTGCCTGGTGATTGATTGGGGATTAAAGAGATCGGAGAGATAGGGAGGTGCCAGGGAGTGAAGGGATTTGAACACGCATTTGAAGATCTTGAAGTCGATCTGTTCATCTGGGAGTTTGGCCAGATGTGGTGAGATGTGGTATGAAGTTTGGTCTGGGTCAGTATGCAAACAGTAGAATTCTGAATGTGCAGAAATTTTTGATTAGTGGGGCTGGAATGATTGGTGAGGAGTAATCCAGATGGGAGGTGACAAACACATGTACGAGGATTTCGACTGTAATTGGGGTAAGATCCAGTTAGAGGTAGGTTGGGCGGAGGTGGAACAATAACAACGACAAAATTACATTTGTAGAGTGCCTTTCACATCGGGAGGAAGAAGACGGTCCTGGTTAGGGACCGGATGTGGGAAGGCTGGGACTCAAACCAAATGCCTAGATTGTATGCTGGTTTGGTGAGCCTGAGGCAGATCCCGGAGCGGTTGAAGAGTTAAAATCTACAAGAGTGAAGACAATAATCAATCAATCCAAATTACATTAATATAGCGCCTTTCATGTCGGGAGGACGTTCCAAGGCGCTCAACAGTCAGGTGGGGACCAGAGCGAAGGGTGGGGGGGGTGGTGAGGGGGAGTGTCAATGAAGGAGGAAGGAGAGTAGGAAAATTGTCTGTATTTGTAGGCAGCCACATTGCGTACAATAATGTTCCACAAACAGTCGTGGAAGTGGGGTTAGGGGAGAAAGGGGGAAATAAGGTAAGGGGAGGGGTCAGGTAGAGGGAAGGAGAGCGGGAAAACTGACTATTTGTGGGCGAAACGTGGCAGCCAAATTGCGCACAACAGTGTCCCACAAAGGAAGTGGGCCAATGGAGAAAATGGGAAAAGAGGGTAAGGGGGGAGATGGAGGGAAAGGTGGGGTGGGGTAAAGTCAGGGAGGAGAAAGGGGAGTAAGGGGGGAGAGGGAGGGAAAGGTGGGGGAATTAAGATCAGAGAGAAATGGGGAGAGGGAGGGAAGGGGGAAAGGGAGGGACGGATGGGAGTCAAGGACTTTCATATTTGTCCACTTTCAGCTGCAAGAAGTTTGCATTTGTGCAGGGCACTGTTTAGTGTGTGTTAAGTGCTGGTGCTGGTTTTAACATCTTTAAATTAAAGAGTTAAATGCTGTGAATCTGAAAATAATACAAGTAGTGCTCACACAGGATGGATATATATGAATGTATTGCCTTGCTCAATTAGCCAGCTCCATATACATAATCCTACTTTCGAAATGTAGATAAATCTAAGTAGACAATTCAACTCTCATTCTGAATTTGATTCTATGACTACCAGTGGTAAAGTGTGAAATATTTCTAAATGGGGTGAGGGATTACTCTCTTTGAAAAGTTTTCCTGTAGATCTTTAAATGTACCTCTTAAAGAAAATTATTTCAGGTGTTAGAATGGCTCAGTTAGTACTATTCTCCACCTATCGCCAAACGGATCGATTTCAAGATCCTCACACGTTTTCAAATCCCTTCAAGCCCTGGCACCTTCCTACTGCTCCAACCAGCTTACCCCTCAACCCACTACACCCTGCCTCCGCTCTGGCCTTCCTCATGTCTCTCGTGTCCTCTGTTCCCCCATTGGGAACACTTTGGAACACAATGTGCTAGATGCACATTTAGAAGATGTGCATTGTGGCATATGAAATAAAAATGAAACTCTTAAGCCCTTCCTCGATGCCTCCGTCTTGCTCGTTCCTTCCTCTATCTTCAGGTCAAGCCTAAAGAACTTCCTCTTTAACCGTGCCTATAGTCACCTCACGCTCACCCCTGGGTCGGCGTAGTGCTCAGCCACTGTCAAGCACTCTGGGATGCTACCTTGCGTGAGGGATGCTATATAAATGCAAGTTGTTGTTGAGTCAAAGATTTGAAATCAAGCCCACACATTGAGAGTTTGAAGTGTCATCCTAGACTATATCGCCCTTTGGATGAGATATTAAACCAAGACTGATGTTGTCCCGTCTGCCTATTCTGGTGAGCGTTGGATTGCATGGTTCTCTTTGAAAATAGAAGGATTGTTCTAGTATTCTGGCCAACAATACCTCAAATAAAATTGGTCATTCACTTCACAGTTGTTTGTGGTTTGATGCTTTTGGCAAATTGACTGAGGTGTATGCAGACAAAATACACTCCACTTTACAGAACTTTCTGAAGCACTTTGAGACATCCTGGGGAGGACTTTGATAAATGTTTGACTTGAAATTTGCTTATAAAATGCAAGCTTGCCATCTTTATCTACATCCATGCATTCATCACATCTAGGCTCGACTACGGGAATTCTCCTCGTCAGCCTTCCCAGCTCCTCCCTTCACAAACTGCAGATTATTCAGAAATCTGCAACTCGTGTACTCTCCCACACTAGGCTCTGAGACCACATCACTCCCACTCTCGCCCATCTCCATTGGCTCTCCATCCCCACAGATTATCGAATTCAAGATCCTCATCCTCATGTTCAAGTCCATTCATGGCCTTGCCCCCCTGCCTATCTCTCCGACCTGCTGTCTCCCTATCTGCTTGCCCATTTCCTCCGTTCAGCTGGCTCTGGCCTGTTCCATTTTCCACGCCCGAACTACCCCACCATCGGTGGCCGGGTTTTCAGCCTCTGCCCCCACACTCTGGAACTCCATCCTGCAATTCCTTCACCTCGCTTCCTCCTTCAAGGCCGGTCTCAAGACCTTCCTCTTCGACCGTGCTTTCTGCTCCCCCACTAACTCTCCCCACTCTTGTACTTTCCTTCCCCCTAGCCTGACACTTCCCCCACCACTCGGGTCCCGATCTAACTGTTCAGTGCCTTGGGACGTCCTCCAGACGTGAAAGGCACTCTATAAATGTAATTTTGTTGTTGTTTATAATATAATGAAGTACAGGTCTTCAATAAATCCATTTTGTTTGATAAATGGATAGTACGAGGTTTTACTGTATTACTTTAGTGAGACAGTTGATAGGCAGTTCAATCAGATACAGATTTATTCACCACGTATTGGAAAAACAGTTGAATTGTCCAGTGCATCAAGAAACGCATCATTCAGGAGAGGAATTAATCTACCTTACTGCCCAGTTTTCTTAATCATTTGAGTTGAGATACGTACCATTCTAACCAGAAACTTAACTTTTACTTTAGAACATAGGCACAGGTGTAAGCCAGTCAGCCCTTTGAGCCTGTTCTGCCATTTAATTACATCATGTCTGATCTGCACCTCTACATATCCTTTCAAATTCAATTTCCCGCTTTTGCCCTGTATCCCTTAATATCCTGACCTACCAAAAATTTATGAACCTCGCTCTTGAAGGTGTGGATGGATCCAGCATCCATGACCTTTTGGGAGAGAGAATTCCAGATTTCTACTACCCTTTGACTGAAAAAATGTTTCCTGATTTCACTCTTGAGAAACCTCCCAATTTATATTTGCTAAATAGTACTTCAAACGTCAGCTATATTCCTTTTATAAAAAAATATTTTGCCCCTGGATCACTTCTGGGAGTGATAATCCCTCCCCCAAAAGAATTTGGTCACTCAATCAGCGACTGCTTGTGGGACATTGCTGTGCGCAATTGGCTACTGTGTTTCACCCAGAAAATAATTAATTTACTTTACATTATATTCTGTGAAGTGCTTTGAGATGTCTTCACAATGTGATAAGGCGCTATATCAAGTAGCCAGGATTATTATTTGATGTAAAAAAATACAGCAGATGCTGGAAATCTGAAACAAAAACAGAAATTGCTGGGAAAACTCAGCAGGTCAGACAGCATCCACGGAGAAAGGAAAGCGAGTCAACGTTTCGGGCCCACGACCCTTCGTTATTATTTGAGTAGTTGTGATCTGGTAGTCTTTAATTTATCTCAATAGAATTTTTTTCTTCCTTAATGTCATTTAACTTTCAAAGATTTTCACTGGTTGTTTGTGGATGTTTCCTGAACAACTTTTATCTAATATTTAAAAGATGCATAAGTTTTTTTGTTTTACTGTTCTTAGAGATAGGCAGAGAGAAGCATGAACAGTGGCGTATTGATTCAACTTAGCATATTGTAGTGACAACCTGACATTTGAAATTAAAATTTGTTGGGTGTGTTTCAAGTTCACCTTGATGATGCAAGCTGAATTTGTATGAGTTATAAAAAAACATAGGCACTACTCCTTATCTGGCAATGTTGCAAAACAGCATTCTTCTAACAAGCTGTTTGACTCAATATAGTAATCTTTCTCCTCTTTTCTCGCCCCCACCCACCCCAAAGTAAATTGTTAGTAGATTTTATTGAAGGTAAAATAGATAGGATCTTTTATATGGATAATCTGAAATAAGTAAACAATATTTAAAGTTAAGCAGGAAATAATGGTGTGTAATTATTCACTTCCTGTATTTGTCCAGTCTTGTTCTTATTGTTTGACGTTCTGCACTAAAATTAGAATGGTTTTGGAATTCTGGTTTGTATACATTTGTGCATTTCCAGCTCCCACCCACTGCTTTTAAAGCATTTTACCAATGCATATTCTACCATTGTAGAGATATAGAGATCCTCAGTGGTGAGGCTTCATGCTTGTACACGGTTATTTCTTGAAAAGGGTTATAAATTTTTCAGAAAGGTCCACCGTCATGACAAAACATTTTTAGTATATCTGACTTTTATTTATGAACAGCCATGGTGATAAATGAGTACTGGTGAGTGAATCTATATGATTGTGATTTATTGTTTTTGTGCTGCTCCCTTTCCAAATGAAAAGTTTCTCGATAGCTCTTGGAAATAGTACCCCTTCAAGTTTTTTTAATAATATTTTTGATTTGTGAAAACGCAACGTGTGTGTATCTCTTTATCTCTTTTCTGTTGCTCAGAGGATCGAATTCAAGAACTTGTCCTCACTTTCAAGGCCCTGCATAGCCTTGCCCTTTCCTACCTCTCTGATCTGCTGATCCCGTATCAACCTGTCCATTCCCTCCCATTCAGCAGGCTCTGGCCTGTACCGTGTCTCTAGCCCTACCATGGATAGCTGGGCTTTCAGCCTCTCTGCCCCTACTCTTTAGAATTTTATCCCACAATCCCCCTTTGCCTTGCTCCCTCCCTTGCCTCCTTCCAGACTGGTCTCAAGACTCCTCTTTGACCGTGCCCTCCTGCAAAATCTCCTGCCGAGGTATGATTTATGTTTGCATTGCTACTTGTTAAGCCAGTATCACGAGTTTCATTGTTCAACCATAAAAACATCATATGTGTATGTAGAACTACCGTTGCCTAATGCTTACGTATCTGCATTTCTAGCTGAAGACAATCTCTAATTTGCCTCCTCTCATCCCTAGCCTATATAAACTAAGGAAAACTGTACCACATGGTAGCTCATGTATAGTAGGTTAATTTGGAATTGGCCAGATGGTGAAGTTGAAATCTTTACTGCGATGGGAGGGAGCATTTATCTAATAAATAGTTTGATTGTTTTGTGTTTTAACTTTATATGAGATAACCCTATGACGACCTCAAAATACAAAGATCAACATTCTTCTAAATGCTTCTGGTGAAATCCTCTAATATTCTAGATACACATTTAGAAGATGTGCATTGTGACGTATGAAATAAAAATGTTTTTCCACCCTTTTTGTAAGACTTCGTCCCAAACAATTCATTTGAGATCAAAACTGCCACTTTTGTATAAAATTAATTCTACAATTAATATTTCACTACAAGTCAAACATTTGAATTGAGAGTTTTAAAAAAGTAGTTTTAGCAATTAAACTGTGTGAACTGAACAGAATTGTAGAAATTACATCTTCAGATACCAGCCAGCTTCTCCACTCAAAGCTGCTATAATTCAAATCCTTGCTCTTACCCAGATTTTTATATTTGCCTTCAAATATTTATCCAATTCTCTTTTAAATATTTCTATAGAATTATCCTCAACTTTGTGACCTCTGTTCCAGTGAAAATTTACCAATTTTTTGATCTTCAACTTTGACCTCTGGTATCAGCATGGGTTAATGGCAGTATCTGCTTCAACAATTAGCTTTTCCCCTTCGGCTGCTGAGACCCGTGTTCACACCTTAATCATGTCCAGGCTTGATAATTCTGTCATTCTGTTTATTATATTCCATTGCTCCTCCCTATGCAAACTGCATACCATCCAGAAACTACTTGCATGTATTCTCTCCCGCAACAGCTCCATTTCTCCCACCCTTGTTTTACTCCCATTGCTTTGTTTCTGGTGTTCAACAGAAACCCATTATGTAGGCCATTCAACAGTGTGCCAGAATATACAAATGCAAAATGAGCTCACTCTTTCTGAGCATGAAACATGAAAGATGTATTTTGCAGTTCAGTTTTATTGAGCAATAAACAAAAAAATTGTATTGGTATACCACCTTTCACATTAGGAGAATGTCCCAAGGCACTAGTGTTTCGGACCCAAGCTGGGGGTAATGATGGGAGGGGGGAATGAAGGGTGGTTGGGGGAAGGAGCGTGATCGAAGGTAAGATTGAAGAGGAGGGTCGTGAAATAGGTTTTGAAGGAGGCAAAGGAGGGGTGAAGCTAGGGGACTGCAGGATGGAGCTCAAGAGGGTGGTGGCAGAGTGGCAGAAGGCGTACCTGTCAATGGTGGGGTTGGCAAGGTGGGATACATGAAGCAGACCGGAGCCTGCTGACCATAGGGAACGGGCAGGAGGGGGACCAGCGAGGAGAGTTAAGAGTAGTCCAGCCAATATCAGTCTGCCGTTCCCAAAATTCAGCTTATTCAAAACTGCCCACATTCTCACCCGAAACAAACTTTGTACCCCAATTATCCCAGTCCTTGCCAAATTCTACTGGCTCCCTGTCATAGAGCGGATCGACTTCAAGATCCTCACTCTTGTGTTTAAATCCCTCCATTCCTTGGCACCCCCTACCTCTCTGACCTCCTCTTTCCTGCTGCCTCCATTTTACTGGGTCCGGACTCAACCCCTTTGCCTTGCCCCTCTTTCCCCATGTTTAGGTGATGCCTGAAGACCTTTCTCTTCGACAGCACTTACCCCTCCTCCTCGCTCGGCCTCCGACTCCACTATTGTTCAGTGCTCTGAGATGCCACCTGGTATGGAGAATGCTATATAAATGCAAGATGTTGTTATTATTTGATCTCAAATGGCTTCACAGAATTAACTGTATTTGTTGGCAAAATGCGATAGTCAGCACGGGGGTGTCCCACAAACAGTGATGGATTGAGTGATCAAAGTATCATAATTTTTAGGTGGGATTATTACCCCCAGCTATTTCTGTGCTGTGGGCAGCACTGAAACCTGATTGGAGGGGTTCGAAGGGAGTGGCAGGAGACGAAGGAGTGAAGCAATGACTCGTTCCAGGGCCTTGAAAAGGAAGGGGATTTTGGAGATGTGGCAGTAATTTGAGAGGAGGGATGGGTCCAGGAGGATATTTTTTAGGATAGGAATGATGATGGATGTTTTCAAATGGAATGGTACCAGAGGACAGGAAGAAGTTAATGGTGTCTGTGAGTAGTGGGGGCAATGAAGTAGAGCTGGGAGGTAAGGAGAGGGGTATGGATGGGGTCGAGTGAGCAGTTGGTTAGTTTTATGTGGGTTATAGTGGTGGTGAGAGAGGAGTGTGAGACAGGTTCAAAGATGTGGATGTAGGAATGGGTAGGTCCCTGGGTTTGAGGGGGAGATGGGAGGGAGTTGTAGTTGGAAAGGTAGAGGCAGCTGAGCGGATTACCTTTGGTTTTGAGGAAGTCCAGGATCTCTTGGTGTTGGAGGACAGGATGGGGGAGAAGTGAAAACATCTCATTCAATGGATACCACTAACAATACTGCACTGGAGTGTGTCTTAGAATTCCCAACCCTCTGACCCAGAAGCAAGGGTGCTACCAATTGATCCAAGCTGATATTCGCAAGTCTGTTTTCCTGAGGGAACTGGAGACCTCCGTGTTCAACAACGATAACAAAATTACATATGTATAGCACTTTCACGTTGGGAGGTTGTCCCACACCATTGTGATAATCCTTGCATTTGATATAGCGCTTTTTACGTCTTCCTAGAAGTCTCAAAGCGATTTACAGAATATACTGTTAAGTGAATTGTCTGCATATATGGGGGCGAAACGCGGCAGCTAATTTCGCACAGCAATGTTCCGCAAACAATACTGTTGTTTGAAGGATTATTATCATAATGGAGCTATGCTGTGTAATTATTAAATTGATGAAGTAGCTTTTGTTTTTTAAATATATTTGTTTTATATTCAGAGGACCCAATTCAAGATCCTGGTCCTCACATTCACAGCTCTCTACACCCTAATAATATCCTACATCCGGACCTCCTAACCCCCTACCAACCTGCCGGCCCTCTCCGTTCAGCAGGCTCTGGCCTGCTCCGTGTCCCCCGACCAACCTGTCCCACAATTGGCGGGCAAGCCTTTAGCCACTCTACCCCCAACTTCTGGAACTCCATCCCGCAGTCCCTTCGCCTTACCCCCACTGGCCTTTTTCAAGTCCCACCTCAAGACCCTCCTCTTCGACGATCCCATCGGTCACCCCAAATCCCCCACTTTCCCTCCAACCTCCCTGTCCCCAGCTTGGGTCTGAAACAATGACCGTCCAGCACCTTGGGATGTCCTCCTGACATGAAAGGCGCTATACAAGTGCAATTTTGTTGTTATATTGATATTTATATAAAACATATTTTAAGTTTGTGTTATGAAGTTCTATTTGCTGAATATGTAGTGTGACTTCCACTTGGTGTGGAATTCATTGCTGTGAAAACTAGCAGGTACTAGCGTGTGCATTGGAATAGTGTACAACTAACAACAACAACAATTTACATTTATATAGCGCCTTTCACATCGGGAGGACGTCCCAAGGCGCTAAACAAGAGGCGTGTGACCCGAGCTGGGAGGGGAGTGTTTGGGAAGGGGTGAAACACGAAGGGGAGGTAAAAGAGTTTGGGGTGGAACAAAAGGCACGATCGAAGAGGAAAGTCTTCAAATCGGCCTTGAAAGAGGAAAGGGAAGAGGCGAAACGGAGGGATTGAGGGATGGCATTCCATAAGGTGGGAGCAGAGAAACTGAAGGCCCGGCCTCCGATGGTGGGGCGGTTCGGGCGGGGGGCTTGGAGCAGGCCAAGTCCTGTTGAACGGAGGGTCCGGGTGGGCGTGTAGGGGGAGAGTAGATCGGCTAGGTAGGATGGGGCAAGGCCGTGCAAGGCCTTGTAGGTGAGGACGAGGATCTTAAATTCGATCCTCTGGAGGATGGGGAGCCAGTGGAGATGGGCGAGGGTGGGGGTTATGTGGTCACGGAGGCGGGTGCGGGATAGTACACGGGCTGCAGAGTTTTGGATGGCCTGCAGCCTATGAATGGAGGAACTGGGGAGGCCGATTAGGAGAGAATTTCCGTAATCCAGCCGTGAGGTGATGTACGCGTGCACGAGTGTTTCGGCAGCGCGGGGGGTAAGATAGTTGCGGAGCCTGGCAATGTTGCGCAGATGGAAATAGGCGGTGCCAGTCAAGGCGCGGATGTGGGGGAGGAAGGAAAGTTTTTGATCGAACATGATGCCGAGGTTCCTGATTGGCTTTGTGAGGTGGAGAGTACAGCCTTGGATGTTGAGGCTGGCAGCGCCCGATGTGCGGAGGCGCTGGCTTGAGCCAATCAGGAGGGCCTCGGTCTTATTCACGTTCAATTGCAAAAAGTTGTCACTCGTCCACGATTCGATGTCGGACAGACATGCTGTCAGAACATCGATCGTCTGGGGGTTGAGGGATGAGGCAGAAAGGTACAACTGGGTGTCATCCGCATACATGTGGAAATTTACCCCATGTCTGCGGATGACGTCGCCCAGGGGGAGCGTGTACTACTTCATAGTAGAGTACAAGGCTTTATGGTAAACTAGAGTTTTGAGATGATACAATGTAATAAAGTGCTCTATGAAATTGTTTTCATAATAAAACTTCAACTTTACAATACAACAACAAAATTACATTTGTAAAGCGCCTTTCATGATAGGGGGTTGTCCCATGGCAAATTCTAAGAGGCCTCAGCATCTTATGGGAAGGAGATTGCGGTTGAAAGATCTGAAATCGTGCCATAGAATTACATAACAACAACAAAATTACATTCATAGAGCGCCTTTCATGTCGGGAGGATGTCCCAAGCCTATATAGAACAGGGTGATTCAACTAGGGGGTTGCAGCTGGCCTGCAGGATGATTTTGGTTGCACTGTGTATCCGGAGCCCAGGTTTGGGGAAAAATCGTGGGAAAAACAGGGGAACATTGTGCCGGCAGCTGTTAAATCACTTTCAAACCAGTAACAGAGAGAGAGCGAGAGACAGATAAACAGACAAACAGATATACAGTGATGCACACAGACAGAGAGAATCAGAGACATACAGAGAGAGGTATACATATAGACAGTGAGAGAAATAGAGATACAGGGACTCAGAGAGAGAGCAATTGGGACAGGTAACTCATGGAGTCCTGTAGCTCATTGGTTAGAGCACTTGCCTTGCAAGTAGAGAACTTGGTTCGATTTCAGGCAGGGCAAAACCTTGGGCAAGTTTCCTTACTCCACATGCCTAGAAATAATCCCTCAAAAAAAATGGTCACTCAATTCATGACTGTTTGTGGAATACTGCAGTGTGCAAATAGCTGCCATGTTTTGCCCACAAATATACAGTCATTTCACTTTGCAGTATATTGTGTGAAGCACTTTGAGGTGTAGAATACGTGAAAAGCATTACATTAAATGCAAGGATTATTATTATTAACTCAGTGCTGACTATTATTGTTTTAAATATTTGTAGGAATTTTTACATTGACTATTTAAATTTGGCATTGCAACTAAAATATAGTGAAATTAAGTAATAAAGTTAGACAATATACAACCAAGGATTTCTATATGATTCTTACCAGTTATGTTTCTGGAAAGGGAAACACTAAAATATTGCTTATGGAGCCCGTGGACGTTTCTTAATCTGGCATCTGGCCCTCAGCAGCCAAAATGTTAAACTACTCTGAAGTAGAACATTACATAGAAACGGTATAGAAAAGGGTCATTCAGCGTAATTGGTCCTTGCTGGTGTTTTCTTCACTCAAGCCTCTACCTCATATAATCCTGTCACTGACGGTGAATGCCAAGAACAACATTAGTATCACCAGAATACAAAGTCTGAATAGAAGGGATGATGAAATGGTGTTGCAGATTGTTACTAGATCTTTCCCAATTCAATGTCAATGTTAGATGCAGAATCCAAAAGGCTCACGCCTTGGTGTTTCCAAATGGAAACTTGAATTGTTGAGTGCCAGTAGCATAGTTAAGAAAATAGAAAATAGATCCATCTTTTGGAGAATAGAAATCTAACCAAGGGATTAATCACTTAAAATAAAATGGTAAAACAATTAATAAAAATCACCATTTTGAGGAACCTGCAGGCAACTGCACCAGAAACAATGATATGAAGAAATACTTGCAAATATGCAAAAATGAAAAATATGCACAAATTGGTTGGAATGGTTACATTCATCACTTTATTATGTTAATCTTCATATTATCTTTGAAGCTGTACTGGAATTTTTGGACAAAGGGAAATAAAGTGGGCATGTTATAATTCAAAATGTTTTTTGATTTTTTTTTAACACAAGCATACAAATCACATAAGCAGATTGAAGTGAAGAATTCTCAAAGGTATTTCACCATTTGTCCAACGATGTGCTCCCCTATACTGTACTGCAACAGCATCAACAACCACAAAATTACATTTGTATAGCGCCTTTCATGTTGGGAGTTAATCCCAAGGCGCTGGATAGTCAGTGTTTCAGACCAGAGCTGGGATCGGGATTGGGGAGGGTGTAGAGCAAGGGGGAAATAATAATAATCCTTGCATTTGATACAGTGCTTTGCACGTCTTCTGCACGTCTCAAATGCTTCACGGAATATATTTTAAAGTGAATTGGCGGTACATATGTGGGCTAAACGTAGCAGCCAATTGTACACAATAGTATCCCACAAATAGTTGTGGATTGAAATGACCAATTTATTGTTTTTTTGAGAGATTATTATCAGGCGTGTGGAGTAAGGAAACTTGTTCAAGGTTTCACCCCGCCTGGAATCAAACCCAGGTCTTTTGATTGTAAGGCGAGTGCTCTAACCAATGAGTTACAGGACTCCCATCGAAGGCACGTTTGAAGAGGAGAGTCTTGAGGTTTTGAAGGAGGCAAGGGAGGGGGTGAGCGTTAGGCAATGCAGGATGGAGTTCCAGGTGGTGGGGCAGAGTGGCTGAAGGCCTTCTCACAAATGGTGGGGCGGGAGACATGAAGCAGACAAATTGGTAGAGGGTTAAGAGGGGAGCAAGGCCTAGGCAGGGGATGTGGGGATGGGAGAGTGGTCGAAGGTATGATCGAACAGGCATGACTTGAAGGAGGCAAGAGAGAGGGTGAGGTAGTGGGATTACAGGATAGAGTTCCAGAATGTGGGGGCAGAGATGCTGATTGCTCATCACCAATGGTGGGGAGGGAAGTACAGGAGACCTAAAGCAAGCTGGTGTCCGTTGAGCGGAGGGAGAGGACAGGCTGATGTGGAATTTTTAGGTCAGAGAGGTAGGTGGAGCAAGGTGGCATGCCTAGGACCTTGAAGGTAAGAACAAGGTTAAAAACAAGTTGAATTAGTTTAAAATTAGTTTAATACTATAGGTTTACCAATACAGGTAGACCCCGCTTACCAAATGCCTGGTTAACGAAAGTTCACTATAACGAGGGTTTCTATTTGTACCACTTATCCGCTTAACAAAGGCTGCGTTCGCTATAACCAATGTTTACACACACTTTAAATCTCGTGGGCTTCTTGTGCGCAGCTTCTCACGGGTAGCATCTCTCCCGGTTGCCCCAGCAACACACGTTTAACCTTTAGTGTGCCTCAGTTAAGCAGTGCAGCCCCTCCCATATGGGAGAAGCTTAAGCGGCAGGATGCTTCGTGGCTTCAATAATAGTAAGTTGAGGACTGTCTGTATTTTATTGTTTATTGTTGTATTTACTAAATTTTAATATTTTATTGTTGTATTTAAAGTTGTGTAGCCTTCAATAGCAGTTATATCTACCTTAGGCTTTCGCTAGTACAAGGTGAGCGTCCTGAATTCAGACCCGTAGCCGAGCCTAGGTTCGGGTATTTCCGGACTTCGGAACGCCAGAAGCGTGTCACTTGTCCGGAAATGCCTGGGCCCAGGTTGTGATATTTCAGTGCGGTGACTAGGAAGACCTGGCCTGGAACAGGTAGGATTGGCGTTTTTATTCTTGCAGTTTTTGTCACATTCCGGATTCCGGAACTCTGGATTTTGGCTGCTCAACCTGTACACCGAAAATGTTAGAGCTGGGAACTAAACTGATTTTAGCAGGGAGGGTCGGGGCGGCATTTTGGCTGGGGTCAAATACAGTGATACATTTAAACTCTTGCTTAACGAAATTTTCGCTTACCGAAGGGTTATAAAGTCCCTCACCCCTTCGTAAGCGGGGTCTACCTGTATTATAACTGGAGTCCAAAGTTAACAGTGGATAATAATTGGTTTGGAATTTTAGAATTACTCATAGCAAAAACATAACATTTTTTCACAATTGCTGTGGATATCTTGTTTGCTTTATACAAGTTTGTTTTCTTGTTACTGCTGATACAGAATTTCCAGGCCATTGATTTCCCTCAGTTATTTTTAGACAATTGAGTGTTTTTTTCTAGTAAGTATGTGGAGAAGCACCTTAAGCCAACCAACCGGAAAAATGAGTGCTTGCTGAAGTATGAAACAAGCTTTTCCAAAGTCTTGCCAAAAATGGAGAGCAAAGTTGGAAAAAACTTTAGTGGTCCTTGGATCAGAAATATCAAGCTATAAAGCTTGGAAGAAATTACTATCTTGTATTGAATTATTAAAAAGTCATGGTGGTATGGGAGGCAATGGAGAAGTGTCCTGTAGCTCAGTGGTTAGAGCCTTACAAGCAAGCGACCAGGGTTCAATTCCAGGCAGGGCGAAACCTTGGACAAGTTTCCTTACTCCACATGCCTGATAATAATCTCTCAAAAAAACAATAAATTGGTCATTTTAATTCACAACTGTTTGTGGGACACGGTTGTGCGCAATTGGCTGCTGTGTTTAGCCCACAAATATATGTATATTCTGTGAAGTGCTTTGAGACATCTAGAAGATGTGAAAAGCCCTATATCAAATGCAAGGATTATTATTAAGTGTTTCATGCAATCTTTTAAAATGACAATTATTGTGGAGTTTCTCTTTATGTACTCATCTATGTTTCTTTCTCCTACTTGTAGGTTATTTTAAGTTTCCCCTATAATAATTTTTCTCCAAGATTGCTAAGTGGGATAAAAGTGATTACATTTTTAACCTGGTCTCTGGTCTATTGTACTTATGGCTTGCCTTTGTGTCACTCTTTATTTCTCTATTGTGTTGCAAAGATGCCACTGGTTAACTGTATTCTCAGTCGCCGGCATGGAAGGCTTCAAGTACTTTTACCTAATTTCCCTCATATCTGTTTCTAACAATGCAATTCAATAGTTTTGATGCAAATGACAACAAAATTTCAAGAGTCTTTGTGCAATACAAGTAGGCAGCAAAGGCTTGATTATATAATAATAATCCTTGAATTTATTATAGTGCTTTTCACATCTTATCGATGTCTCAAAATACTTCACACAATATACTGTAAAATGAATTGACTGTATATTTGTGGGCGAAATGTGGCAGCCAATTGTGCACAGCAGTGACCTACAAACAGTCGTGGATTGAAATCATTTTTTTTATTATTGTGGTTTTTTTTGGATGGATTATTATTCGGCATATGGAGTAAGGAAGGTTCACTAGTTGAGCAATTTTCCTCATATCTCTATACACATGACAACAATAACAACAACAACTTGCATTTATATAGCTCCGTCCATGCTGGGTGGTTTCTCAGAGAGCTTAACAATGGGGGAGTCCGGGTTAGGGGAGGGGGAGATTATCGTAGGCGTGGTCGAAAATGAAGGTATTCAGGTGCGACCTGAAGATGGGGAAGGAGGGGGCGAGGCGAAAGGGTTGAGGGAGTGAGAACCACAGTTTTGGCTAAAGGCACTGCCGTTGATGCTGGAGCGAAGGATTCCGGGAACGAGGAGGTTGGAGCCAGTAAAGCGGAATCAGCAGGTACTGCTATGTGGAGTGAGATGGTTAGAAAGACAGGGGAATGGAGTGTAAACACTAGAGTGAGGATCTTGGAAGTTGATCCACTATGTGACAGGGAGCCAGCAGAGTTCAGCAAGGACTGGGGTAATTGGGGTACGAAGTTTGGTGCTGGTGTTTTGAATGAACAGAATTTTGTGAATAGTGACAGTAAGTACTTATACAATTAGGTACTAAAATTCAACAGAATTTCATGTTCCAGCAAACATGTTGGAAAAAGTATTTTTCTAACATGTATTTTGTTAATTTTCAAGAGGAGGAGAAAGCTGTGTATTTATTGTGGGAATGCTGATTCTTATGTTTTTTGTAGTGTCTTATCCCATTGAAGCAAATTAAATGCTTCACAGAATTAGATATTTTCAAACGCAGTTATTCTTGTTATGTTGATCAACGTAGTTTAGCTAATCTGCATCAGCAACTTTTCATAGAAATGGAATAAATAACCAATTGAATTCATTTTTGTTCCTGAAGAATAATGAGGAACATTGGTCAAGATTACCTTCTTTTTCAAATAAATGAATCTTTAAATGTACACCCAAGGCTGTAGAAGCCCCCTGATGTAAAAGGCACTAAACAAATGTAATGTTGTTGTTGTTGTTGGTTTAACATCTCATCTGAAGAATGCATCACCAACAATGCAGCGCCTTTTCAGTGCTGCATTGCAGTGTCATCTTAGATTATGAACTTGCATGATGATATCGGGCTGAAATTGGAGGGGAGAATGAATGACAAAAGGTAAGAGTGTAGTTATATTTTTATAACACTTTATTATGTTTAAACAAGCTTTTTATAAGTAATTACTATCAAAAGCAGTGACTGTTTCTGCAGGCGCTCATACGTAGTAGAGAGGCAAAATGACAGAGATACACATATCTAATAGTAATAATAATCCTTGCATTTGATATTCCAGACTTCTCAAAGTGTTTCACAGAATATACTGTAAAGTGAATGATTGTATATTTGTGGCAGAAACGTGGCAACCAATTGTGCACAATCCACAAACAGCTGTGGATTGAAATGAGCAATTTTTAAAAAAGTAGTATTATTAAGCATGTGGAGTAAGGAAACTTACCCAAGGTTTTGCCCTGCCTGGAATCGAAGCCAGGTCTCTCGCTTGCAAGGTGGGTGCTTTAACCACTGAGCTTTAGGACTCCATATAAACATGGAAAGATCCATTATTCTCAATGTTTTCATATCCACAATAGGGACAGTAATAATTAGTACAGATATCAGGCTTCTTATTGTAATGATGAGTTTAAATAGTGCAACCAGAATATATCTATGGTTGAGCATTGATTTACAGTAGAGAGCCCAGTATTTGCTACAAATGGGTCCAAGGCCTATTGTGAATATGGAAATAATGCAGATAATTATACAAAAGACAAATTGGTTCCAGTACAAACCAAATATTTCTTCCATCAACAGTTGTACCATCACTGTGATATATCCTGTATCACACTTATCAACCCATTGCTCTCAGTTCTCTTTCTTTTTCTCAGATTTTTTCTTTGATTCATTTTCTAACATAAACTTTATATCTCTTGCTAGCTTTGACTCTCTGATATTATATTAAAGTGTCAGGTTCAAATATGGATTTGGGGATTGAATCCACCAAGTGGACTCCCAACAGTGGTACTTAAGTACTGCCAGACTGACAATATGTAGAAAGAATCTCCAGTATTGCAAGGTACAGCACTGGAAAATATTGTTGCATTCATCTGTTTCCAAAATTAATAAATAATTTAAAAAAAACTCTACACTGTACTGCTTCATTGAATTCTTTGCCAAATAGTTCTAATTTCCTTTTGATTTGTAGACACAATCTTCCTCCATTGCCTCCATGGATAGTCGGTTCGATATATTTTCCACTTCTCTCTGTATGTATAATCATTGAATTAAAACTTTGGAAAAATTAGTCTGCCATTGAAATATTCTTTGAAAATGTTCCTCAGTTTCCCCTCTTGAGAGAATTTGAAGCTAGAAATGTTGTTCAGATATCTCATCTGTAGAATGCCAGTGAATGGAAATGTCAGTAAAGGGGTCACTTGCTCAGCAATAACTCATTCCGTATACATAATGCATGGAATTTTCACCATGGGGAACAGTGATACTCTGAAAAATTTAAATGATGTATGATGCATAACTGAAAGAGCCCTTTTATGTGCCTTATTTGTACCACACACAATATTTTAAGTGATTTTAAGCAGATTTTATGTGACTTCCAGTTTAGCAATTGGAGGTTGGAAGAGAGTTGACCTGGATAGACTTGAGTTGAATGGTCTTTTTTCTGCGCTGCAACATTTTATAATTCTACATAATAATAACAATCCTTGCATTTGATATAGCGCTTTTCACATCTTCTAGGCATCTCAAAGCGCTTCACAGAATATACTGTAAAATTTATTGACTGTATATTTGTGGGTGAAACGCGGCAGCCAATTGCGCACAGCATCTCCGACAAACTGTCCTGGATTGAAACAACCAATTTTATTTTTGTTTTTCTTGAAGGAAAGTAAATTTTAAAATCTTAATATATCTTAATGTATTATTTATTACTTGTTTCACCATAACTGTTTGTTAGCTTAAATTTAACCGAAAACTAACCAACTGAAAACTGAATCTCCATGAACTTTTTGGTAATTAACTGGTTAATCCAGTATTTAATGGACCATTGAACCCCAAAATTCAAATATCACTCCCAAGATTTATTGAGGGGGAATTTATTGTCTGCACGCATTCCGCAAAACAACAAAACAACAACAAAATTATACTTGTATAGAACCTTTCATGTCAGGAGGACATCCGAAGTTGCTGGACAGTGATTGTTTCAGACACTTATTTCATGACACGTATCAAGCAAAGGATGGAGTTTGGGTATAACTAACAAAAAGGATAAAGTCAATACAGAACTGTTAAAATCAATATTTTGATTTGGTCTACACTGTAGAAAGCTACAAGTACCAGACGTGCAGGATATATTTAGTAGAGATTTTTGAATGGAAGGAATAAGCATGTCCAGATGGTTAATGTCCAAGTCACTAAAATAAATGGGTAAGTGCTATAGATTTGGGGATAACTCTAGAAGATATAAGTAGATAGCATACATTGCACTGTTATTTAAGAAATGCAAGCTGACCCTCCAGTGATTATTGGTGGCACTGCATTGTCAGAGGTGCTGTCCTTTGGGGGGTAGAGGTTAAACCAAAATTCCATTTGTCTGTTCAGGTGGACATTAAAGATTCCCAAGACACTATTCAAAAGGAGATGGTTACTTCAAGCTTGCAGCCAACAATTTTCTGTATACAGTAGAAGCCTGTTTATCCGTGACTCGAGGAACTTATCCGGAACAATAGCAGTGGAGCATTTGTAAATGCATAAATAATAACATCATAACAGAATATTGTATTGGTACTTATTGTTAAAACTACTCTTTTGCGCTTCTCACCTTTACTAGTAGATGCTGCGCTTGAAGCCCTGATGCTGTGGTTGAGGTTTATAGTCCAGCGATTCTTTTTAAAATGGAGCACGCCAAGCGGGTGAAAAAAAGGAGCGCAATTTTAAAGCCATACTAGCGCAAGCCGATAATGCTAGCCGAAAACCCACATTGTCGCGCAGGTGCAGTATTTCGGTTTGCCGCTAGTAGAGTCTAGGGCTATCGGCTTGCCGCTGGTAAACTCCCGAGACTAAAATCGCACTGCCGTTTTTTTCACCCGCTTGGCGTCCTCCATTTAAAAAAGAATCGCTGGACTGTAAACCTCAATCAGTAAAGGTGAGAAGCGCAAAAGAGTAGTTTTAACAATAAGTATCAATACAATATTCTGTTATTATCTGTTATTATTTAGTCTGGTGTGTATGGTGTGTGTTAAAAGAACTTTCATTTTTTTTGGTTGCGGTTTTGGTGGGTTTTTGGTTGCGGGCCGCCCGAATATCCGGCAGGCACTTTAACCAGCATCGGCCAGGTCCTGCGGGTGCTGGATAAACAGGCTTTTACTGTAATTAGGTAATTCATTATATGGCTGTAGTGCGTTAGTGTGTGCACATTGGCAACTGGACTCACCTACGAATATAGGGAATACCCCAGACAAAAAAAAGTATTGTGATGTAATTTGAGAATTTTCAATTTTATTTGTATTATATCAAATTGTGATATTGTGATGTTATAAGAAATGAGGAGGAACAGTCCTTATGGTGGGCCAGTAAATTTAAAATCAGTGGTGAATTGGTGGAACACATAATCAGAAATGATTATGTTTATCAAAGAGGGCTGCAAATGTTGTTAAAAGATAAGTAACATTTATTTGCCAGTTTCAAATTTTAACCAATAAAAATTGATATTCATTGGGTTTTCCTTTTGTTTTGATCAGTTTGAGGGAAATTAATTCCCATTGTTGTTGAAAACATTTTAAAAAAAATCTAATAGTTTTGGCCCACAAAAATGGCAACTTTCAGATTGTATGGTTGTCATGGATAACAATAATCCTCTCATTTGATATAATACCTTATCACTTCTTCGAGATGTCTCAAAGCCCTTCACTGTAAGGTGTAGTGACCATGTGTTTTCTGGGCAAAATGTGGCAGACAGTTGCGCACAGCAATCATGGATTGAGGACTAAATTATAGTTACAGTACAGGCCCGTACGCAGGGGGGGTGCGACGGGTGCGTAAGCACCCCCCCAAATTATAAAAGGTCCACATTTTCCGGGGTAGAGAATTGTATTTTTTATCAAATTTAAATACCAAGTAAAGTAAATTTATTGAGCATTTGTGTAACAATCAGTTCTTCAAAACTATGTATAAATTATAAACACACATGTTTGAATGTTTTAGTATTAATATAAAATTATCGAGTCGCACACCAGAATCGGCGTCTACCCAAAACATACCGCGTCGATAGACGAGTCAATGACGCGGCGAGTCTGTGACTCGTGACTGGATAAACATAGGCGCGCGCCAAGACTCAAATCCTCGTTTGGAAATCATCCCGTAAACAGCCACAAGGGACAGCCCCACTTCTGGAAGCTAAAATCATCTTTTCATCTGATCACCGTAAGTAAAAATTGCTCACGTTTTGAGAGGTGTGACTGTAACGCTAGCAAACAATGACAACATATTTACAAGCTTCTGAGAAATTAAAGCTTTTGAGAACCCAACAAAAAAGTTATATGTGTCTGGACGGAAATGCCTATCTTTAAAAAAGATACTCATGGACGTAGGCCTATGCTTTAGCACCTATGTCTACGTGGTGTGTCAATTGGAAATCATCCCGTATACAGTCACTACATAAAAAGGTAGCACCACTTTGTGGAAGCTGAAATCGTATTTTAATCTGACAAATGTAAGTAAAACTGACTTAAGTTTTGATAGGCGTGTTTCTGAAATATCATGTTTCTTGTTTTGACTTGATTATCACATTTGATTTATATTATTAAAAATGTATTCCTGTAATTAAAAATTGCTTTTAGAGACGTCCACTGGCATGCAAAAAACATATGACCGCAAAGATAAACAGTGCTACTTTATTTCACATTCAGTTTTGTACCCAGAGTGAAAAAACATCAATGTCGCACGAATTTGGCACAAAAATAGTTTCATCATCATCTGATCGAGCGAACTCGGGCATTGACAACCACACTTCTCCACTGATCCCTTCTCTCCATGCAGCCTGAAAACTCCCGCCTGCCAATACCCGAATCGCGCTCCAGAGTATCGATGTAGGTTAGGGTCGGTCTACCTTGTGTTCTGTGACCGTGCAATGGTTCCCATAGGATAGTAGCACTATGGACAGTTTCCTTCCGGCTTCTCCAGCTATGTCCGCTAAACCTAAGACGCCTCTGCAGTAATGTCTGTGATACCAGTGTGGTAGTGTACCATATAGCTCACTATTTGTCAGATGCTGTCGCCAGTAAACGTTCATGGCGTCTCTTAGAAGCCTAGTATATACCTCATGAATCACCTAATCTCCTGGTCAAGGTTTGTGTAAGTGTCCAGCATTCTGCTCCATATAGGAGCGACTTTCAGCACTCGCGTTAATGCACATTCATTATAATATGGAAATCGATATTGGTAGAGTGGTTGACGTATTCGCTTCAAAGCAACCAAGGCGTCTCGAATATGGAACGCTATTAAATAATTAATTTCCCCTCCCTTATTTTTTCAAGTATTTTTTCGTCAGATCAGTATTGCTTGATGGGTCACTTCCTTTAATTTTGATTCTAAATAAATAAATAAAAACTAACTACACTATTGCTCACAGTTCAACGATATTTTCAGGATAATGCTGATAACAGGCTTGTAACACGTGTGAATTAACTGTTTGACACTGATTTTCAGTTTCTGTATATTTTCTTGTCTTTTATAAAATTTGCTTTGCTGGAATATCTGAGCACATAATTCATACTTTACTCTTACATTATTGTTCATTACAGTCCGAAAGAAATTGAGTCTTAGGATAACAATGCAGAACAACTTATTAATTACTGTCAATCTGTAGTTTATGATCATTTTCTCTTATACGCATACATTTATCAAGCATTCGTCATTGTACTGTTTTAATTGGATTGTAATTTACTTTATCATTCGCATTCCGTACATCATCGAGTCAACAATCGTGTTTGCTTTTATCGGCGAACACATTCGACCTTCCCAAAAAATTTAGACACGGACTACCGGGGAAAATAAAAACACTGAATGAATAATGATGCTCTTAAACACCAAGGGCATGAAACATTTACCGTTCATATTGGATGTTCTGATTAAATAAGACCTCAAACTGTGTAAAACGTCGGAGCCTCGAGGGGGCTTCGGGGGCAGCCCGCAAGCCCCCGGCCATTGTTGGTCCCATCACTAGCAATTCGCACCCCCCCATTAAAAATCCTGCGTACGGCCCTGCAGTATTATTGTTTATTGTAATATAACACGGATGTCACTTTCTGCACTCTTCGCATACATGAAATGCTTTGCACAAATTATCTGTATGTACTGTACTTGGTGACTACTGCTCAGAAATGAGCAATTTTTTGTGATTCAAAAGAATAAAAGCAAAATAACCATTAATATTATTTTTGAAAATGTAAAACCATCCTGTCAAACAGCTATCATTAAAGATAAATTGGAATGTATGAATGTACAGTATGTAGTACTGTATTTGTTCATCTAACCATAGCCAAAGTTTAATTTGAATATATTTGGTGCATTCAAATTAATAGGAATAATTCCAACATTGAAAAGCATCAGGTAATGCAAACTGTGTAGTTTGCATTGAGGAATAAGTTGGCGGAATTATCCTCCCCTTTTAAATGAGAATGATTTAGCTGCTGAGTTTCTATTCAGAAACATTATAAATATGCTGTCCATATGGCTTGAACAGTAAAGGTGTGTGTCAGTTTGGCTCAGTGATTTAACATTGGTCGTCTCCCACTGCCTTACACTGCAGTCTGCCGAAACCCTTAGACAGTCATTCGTAACATCCAGGCTATTGCCTATTGCAAACTCCCTGCTTGTTGGCCTCCCCAACTCCTCCCTACATAGGCTTCAGAACTCTGCAGCCTGTGACCTCTCCCCCAGCAGGGTCTGTGATGCTATCACCCTCATACTTGCCCACTCCCAATGGAGTCCCATCATCACACAGAGGATACAACAACAACAAAATTACATTTATAGAGCGCCCTTTCAAGATGGGAGGACGTCCCAAGGTGCTGAACTGTCAGGTCGGGACCCGAGCAAGGGAGAGGGGTAGGGTAGAGGGTAGGGGCGGGAGAGAGTTAGGAGGGAAGGGGAGGGTCTCAGAGAGTTGGGAGGGCAGCAGAAGGCACGATTGAAGAGGAGGGTCTTGAGACTGGCCTTGAAGGAGGCAAGGGAGGAAGCGAGTCGAAGGGACTTTGGGATTGAGTTTCAGAGTGTGGAGGCAGAGAGGCTAAGCCCGTCCACCGATGGTTGGGTGGGTCAGGCAGACGAGCCTGCTGAACGGAGGGGGCGGGCAGGTTCATAGCGGAACAGAAATATTTCTATGATTTGTAGAAAAGAGTAGGCTGTATTGGTCAGATAGCTTTTTCCTTGCAATTTTCTGTTCATATATTTTCAAATGTGGTTTGTGATACACTTCCAGTTTGATATTTTGCACATTATTTTGTATAGTGTACTGTTCCCTTCTGGCAGAAGTACAGTTGTTTTGAATCAACAAAAGAAAAAAAGCAAGAATGCTGTTTTATAAAATCAAACTAAACTAGTCTGTTAATAACAGTTGAATCTGACTAATATTTAAATCCTGTCTATATTTCAGGGTGGACTACATAGAACATTTCCAGTTGCTTTCTTCAGTGGAACGACTGAATTAGCTGCCAATGCCTTGAGAATAATCTTTCTTTCAGTAACAAATACTGATAATCTTTTGTCTTCAGTACAGGTTTGAATCATTTTATAATTTTGAAACAACATTAAATTAAATAGGTACCATTATACATGAAGTTTATAAGATTTGAATATATGTGGGAGGCCAATTAATTTTTCACAACTGAGAAGCAAAAATCTTGGCTCAGCATCTTATTTATCTTAGCAGTAGTTAATAGGTTGTGTTGAATAGTTTCTTTACAGTTTAGAATTTTTTTGGAATAGTAGTTTATTGATATGATACCTTTAACATTGTTTTGTGATGTGAAAGTCTAAATAAACCCATCAGCAAATAATGAAATGCTTAATGGATACAGTGCTAACACAGCAGGAACCCATGTGGTTCAAAGATTATTCTACCTATTCTACATATCTCTAAAAGGCATTGCTGGGTAAAGTTTGCATAGATAAGTTTTGTAAAGTCTCCAAATACTGCACTTCCATTTGTGTCTCATTGAACTTTGTGGAGAATGCATGTTCTTAATGTAATCCATTGAGAACATAAATGCAAGACAAAAAAAAGGACCATGGTCTATCTAGTTCGCCTTCCACCTTCCTATCGGCACAAATGTCCCAAACTACCTATGTATCATATCCAATAATATTATTTCCTAAAATAAATCTATGTATCTAATTTGTGTTTGAAGGAATCAACACTTCCTGCTTCAACCGTCTCCTGTTTCTGCTGATTTGTTCTGAATTTACCTCACTTCAATCCAGTCTATCATGATCTATATTTTCTAGCCCCTTTAGAATCTTAAAGACATAAATCATATCTCCTGTCAATTATCTCTTTTCCAGCATGAACATGCAAATTTACTTAGTCGCTCCTCATAGTTCAGTCCATCCATTTAGCTTAGACAGAATAACTTAGTTTGGATGAATTATCACTGCAACATGTGCTTGCACCTTGTATTCTGTCGGGACAGAGTCACCATGCACTATTGTTGCCTGATTTGGGACTGATTTTGCACTGATTTTATTGAGGGTAGTCATGTGCTTTCCCAAATTGATCTTGGGACTCAACTTTAATGGTGTGTGGGGGAATGCTTCTCTTAAATAATGAATAAGATGCTACCAGTTAGGTTAGCTGTCTTTCTTAAGTTGTACTGGTGTTTACTAAGTACTCCGGGACTTCACCCTGCGTAACAGTCATTGTAAAAATGCAAGTTGTTCTTGCTTCTTTCTCCTGAATGGAGTCTGTAATGTGAGTGAACACATTTGAAACCACTTGCAGCATGTGAATCTGGATTAGTTGTCAGGACCCATAAACTTAATAATAATTTGTAGACAGTAGCAATTTACTTTATAAACCTTTCATAATTTTGAAATGGGAAGGAAGCCGAGGGGGAATACTGCTCATTTTCTTTAAAATATATAGGTCCTTGCCTGGATACAGTCAGGCCCTTCCCCTAAGAGGAAACAAGACTGGAAAATAATGAATCCAAATAATGTTCTACATAATTTCTGACATTTTATGAAAGAGATAGGAAAATATTTTGACTAGAATGTTCTTCCCCTTAATTTTCCTTGTCTTTAAGTAACATTTAAAAAAGGAGCTGTTACTTCATTCAAGGTTTATCAAAAATCACTTGCATCAAATCTGGTTAACCTGCTACTTTATTATAAAACTTTGTTGTAATTAGTAAATTTTTGTATCTTGTACTGTCATATTGCTTTTATTGTTTCCTTAGACTTGTCAAAACATGGGAAATTCAGAAAGCCAGAATGATAGTGAACGAGCCTTTTCGGGGGATGAGCGTGCTGGTCTTGCACGGAAACATATGTCGCGATCACTTCGTATTCCTACAAAAACTTCACGGAGAGCCAGGCCTGCTTCTGCGGCCAGAATTGCACATAGAAATTCAGAAACCAGCACTAAATCCAGCAGTACACCTAGCATCCCGCAGACATTAGCAGGAGATGGTCTGGATACAGGTAACCCAGGAAACAATATTATTGCTTTGGCAGAAGACTTTACTAATCCCTCTTGGGTAAGTGCAGTTGGTAAAAATGTAAGGCCTGTGTCTTACCATACAGGTTCTTCAACAGTTTTCAGTACCAGAAGACGGAGTACTGTGGAGCCAGTACGTTCCAGGGATGAATTTGATGCTTGTTTTGAGAAACGTACTATTCAGAAACTACAGAATTTTGATGAAAGGTTGGACCTAGCTTCCCAAACAGAAGGTACAGATTATCATTCAGTTGCTCGGAATGGAACAGCTATTTTAGAAAGCACCAAAATCAGGAAAAAGCGGTCCAAATCTGCAGACATGTGGAGGCAAGATAGTACGGAATTCTCCCTCTCTGATCTGAGTCAGGAACGGTTGACCAGCAGAGAAGATCTGATCGATAATCAGAAAGATTTTGAAGAAAATGGATTGGTAAATAGTCATTCCATGGAATTGGAACAGTTATGTGATAGCAACCGAGCCAACTCTCTAAGTGAATTGTATTCACAAAAACTATCAAGTGGAATCATTCACAAACAACCAATTAACAAAGTTATGACATATTATCAGAATTTGACAGCACATTCACATAGCACAATGCCATCACAAAATACAAATTCTGAGATGTCTTCTGTTGGAGATGTCAGTGTATCTTCATATGCTGCCTACACACTGCCGTGCAGGAAGTCACATTGCCTTTCTGAAGGTGCTTCCAAAGGACGATCAAGTGAAATTGATGATCAGAACAGAACCATGCAAGGCAGGAGAGCCAAAACAACACAGGTAATTCATTTACAAATAATAATAATACTTTCATTTAATATAGTCCTTTATAATAATATTAATCTATGCATTTGTTATAATGCCTTATCACGTTTTTGAGACGTCTCAAAGCCCTTCACAGTTTTATACTTTGAAGTGAATTTACTGTATTTTGTGGGTGAAACACGGCAGCCAATTGCACACAGCAGTGTCCCACAGACAATTGTGGATTGAGTGGCTAAATCGTTTTAATAATTACATTTTTTGGCGGGATTATTATCCCCGAGAAAACGATCTGCCAATCGACTCACAACCAACTTCTAGGTAAAACAAACGCATATGAAGCAAGGAAACTTGCCCAATGTTTCACCCTGCTGGGAATCAAATCCAGATCCTCTTGTTTGCGAGGCGAGTGCTCTAACCACTACGCTTCAGGATTTCACAAAATGGGTTTTGTTAAGACTAATTAGCATATTAAATGGTCTTGGCGAATTCAAGGGATAAACTTCACGTTTCTTATGAGAAATGTGCTATTCAGGATCTACAGAATTTGGATGAAAGGTTGTACTTAATGACAAATAATACAATTGTGATCTGGTTTGATGTTAATATATGTGGATTTGTGATGGAGAATCAATTGAGTGTTACAAATTATGTAATTTATTTTAATCAAGTGGACACATGTTTTGAAGGTTACAGAGAAGGCATTCTATTTTGGTCTTTTACTCTTCTCAAAGGCACTCCACTGAGCAAAAAAACAAAAAAAATTAACATTTTACCAGTGCAAGATTAGAAACAAATGGCATTCTTTGTAGTTTGCAAAATACCATCTCATCAAGGTTACTTCCTGTTCTGTTCTGATGAGACCAATACATTTTAGCTGGAACACAATTGGATACGTGGCTGATCTAACTAGCACCTATAATATAAAAATCATTCAAAGAAAATACAAAGAGAGATTTTCACACAAAATAGGATCCATTGATTTTTTAAAAATAGTTTTTAAGCCAATGCTAAATGTACACTGCATCGT
The DNA here is from genome assembly GCA_035084275.1 of Hydrolagus colliei. Taxonomy (NCBI): domain Eukaryota; kingdom Metazoa; phylum Chordata; class Chondrichthyes; order Chimaeriformes; family Chimaeridae; genus Hydrolagus; species Hydrolagus colliei. The sequence goes on along the minus strand of CM068745.1, from coordinate 35,952,651 downwards.
CTCACTAATTGCCTTTACGTTTACTGGGTTAACAAACGAAAACACCCATGGCTTGTTACTAGTCAACAGATCCATAAAAGACCTACAAAGATTCCCAACCTAAGTAAAGTTAACCCAAGCAAATATGATCAAAGCACAGAAAGCAGGCATGAACTGCTGGAATTTCTCACCCTCCCAACTCGCAACATCTGCCTCAAGTTTATCATCAGCCAATCTCGGTGTTCAAGCCCTAAATCTTTACAATGTTTTTGAGATAATAATACAGTAATAATCCTTGCATTTGATATAGTGCTTTTCATGTGCATTTCACAGAATATAGTATAAAGTGAATTGACTGTATATTTGTGGGCAAAACGCAGCAGTGTCCCACAAACAGTCATGGAATTAAGTGACCAAATTAATATTGTTTTTTGAGGGAAACATTAATAGGCGTGTGGAGTAAGGAAACTTGCTCAAGGTTTCGCCCTGCCTGGTATCAAACCCAGATCTCTTGCTTGAGCGAATGCTCTAACCACTGAGCTATGGGACTCCCAAATTTGAGATAATAATTTCAGAATTGTGGCCTATATTGTTTTTGAAACAATTGCATTTAAAAACAAATAATTTTGAACACAAATTGTTGCAAGATTAACCTTCAAAATCATATTTGTATTTTTATTCATATCAAAAGTTCATAAACCGCACTATTTATATTTTGATTTGTATGGAGATTCATGACCTGGAGCAGCAGTTGTAATTAGATTGTGATTAGAATAATCTTTTAGTATACTGTATTGTGCTTTTATATTTTTTGTACTGAAGGAAGTCAGATAGCTAACTAGAATTGTATATTTTTATGCATGTAGGATGTTACCTCAGGAGATGGAAGTGAATATGCAGATAGTAGCATTGATGGTGCAACAACAGAAAATTATCAGCTTTCTCATCATTCCAATAATACCGGTTCTACATGCTCTCCACCATCTTTCAATTGTGGGTACCTCGGTAGTGATGATGCTTCAGCAGGAGATGTGCTCCACCAGGGGGTGTATGAGAACTTCAGAAGTACTTTGGAATCAAATGCTGTTAACACAGAGAATCTGGAGGAAGCAGAGTCGGCGTTGAGTGATGAACAAAGCAGTGGCACCCTCAGCTCCCCGGGGCAATCAGATATTCAAACAACTGAACAGGGAACAGTCCGAAAAACTGGCTCACTTGCCGTAAAAAACTTTATAGTTCACAAGAAAAATAAAAAGGTGGAATTGGCTACACGTAGAAAGTGGAAGTATTATTGGGTATCTTTAAAAGGTATTTTTTCTTTTATTAAACAAACTGTTTACATTTTTACTATGAGAAAGATACAGAAAGGAAGATCAGAATACTTTTTTTTTGTTTCCTTGTTCCTTTCTGCCTCTGGAGCTCCCATGACCGTACTCCCTCTGTTTCTGCCAACTCTGGCCTGCCTCATGCCCTCCACCCCCGCCCCCCCCACTCAACTCCAGAATTGATGGGGAGCTTTCAGCCACTTTGTCTGCTGGAACTCTCCATCTCTGTCTCATTCCAAATCCATCTTACATCCATCCATCATACATTGAGCAGTACCAAATAGCTTTGGGCCCAACCAATCTTAAGTAATGGGGAAAGGGTGCTTTTACCTGACGGTATCAAGCCAATTATTATCAACTGATATCGACCACCACTATAAGCAAACTGATGATGACCACATCATGTTTGTATTATTTATCCCATTGATCTTTAAAGGTAAGAATATAAGTGGGTTTTTTTTGGTCAGCTGCATGTCTAGCACACATGGAAATCCATCACCATGCTTAAAAGTATCTGAACCAAACTGAGAGTTTCATGCATCCCACCTATATTCCAGAGATATTTGTTAGAATGGAATGCATGCTCTCTCTGGAGGGATGCATCCTATTTGCGTAATTCTGGAAAGTATTAGGTGCAGGTTGGCAAGAGCTAAATCTTGGGAACCCCAGAGTGTTCTTTCGGGTATTGCTGGAGTCTAACCAGGTAAAACAGCGTAGCTTACCGTTGCGAGCACTGCCTGGCAAGCTTTACCACTGCTAGGATTACCCTAACTGTTTGGGCTTTGGCTTTCAGGAGCTTTGCCTCAGTGACTCGTCTCCCAAACCAGATCTGCTAATGCCTGGCTTTGCTATCATCATCAGCGCCTAGAGTACTGTAGACCCACCTGGCTTAGGAACTGGACTACTAAGGTCACCACGTAGGGTTGGCTCGACTTCTACATTCTCCTGCCAAGCATGCTACCTTGGAGTCAGTTCATCTCCAAGGAGACTCCCATCCTCCCTCCCCAACTCACCCCCACCATCACCCAGAGGATAGTTACTAGTTATAAATAGATTTCATAAGGGGAACTGAACATGGGACCAAGCAGTGTGTTTTTGAATCTGTAAAAGACATTAGTTAGGTTTCAGTTGGAGCAACGTCTTATTAGAGCATTTTATTTAGAGAAAGTAAGCACTTCAATTGCTGATTAATTATTTTGTCTGAAACATTCTCTGCGTTAATCTTCAACTTTTTCCTTTATGTAGGCTGTACCTTATTTTTTTATGATGCAGATGGAAGATCAGGAGGAGACCAGAATAGTGTACCAAGGCACATGGTTTGGATTGAAAATAGCATTGTTCAGGCTGTACCTGAACATCCAAAGAAAGACTATGTCTTCTGCATTAGTAATTCACTTGGAGATTCATTCTTATTTCAGGTTTGTTCTCTGTAGTTTGTCTTTCAATTATTCATATTCATTTTTAAGATCATTATCTCAACATGCTGAAATTGCTCACCGTAATAAGATCTTTTTTCTCCACCACTCTTCATTTCCCACCTTCTAACTGCAATGTCTCACCCCTTGCCTACTCATTCTGTACTGTTTGCTATGGATTGTAACAAAACATGTGCACTTGACTCGAGTACTTGTAAACTTGCTCTCCTTTAGGTTCTTGAACATCTGTTAAAGAAACAAGAGAATTCAGCATGAAGATAGAGATGCACAAAATGATTTACCACATAAAGTTTCCAATTGATGTGCAGTATCAATGCAATTTGCTGGTTGATGCAGATTGGGGACTATATTCTCATGCAATATACATTAATGTACTTCTCGGGAGATATATTATGTAATCACACATTTTCGTTCCCAAAGAGATCAAATGTCTTGTTCTGCAAGAGAGACAACTGCTCTTGTCTTCAGATATTTCCCCAATTTACCTTTGTATAAATCTTAGCCTAGGAACATAAGAAGTGAGAGCTGTGACAGTGCCTTTATGACCCATGGATCAATTTTGCAGTTCTCCTCCATTCATACCTTCATTGCTTAATGCATTGGTACTATAAAATTTCCGGCGTGTTTGATCATTTTAGCAATATATAAATGGAAATGTTCAACTTTAGAATAATTACAGCTCACCAGAGAAACATTGTACAATAGAAGCCCATTTATCCGTGACTCGATGAATCAGCACTTACTAGCGGCAAGCCGATAACGCTGGCCGATAACCCACATTGTCGCGCAGGTGCAGTGTTTCGGTTTGCCGCTAGTAAAGTCACGCGACTTTAAAATTGCGCTGCAATTTTTTTCACCTGCTTGGCGTCCACCATTTAAAATAGAATCGCTGGACTGTAAACCTCAATCAATAAAGGTGAGAAGTGCAAGAGAGTAGTTTTAACAATAAGTACCAATACAATATTCTGTTATTATCTGTTATTATTTAGTCTGGTGTGTATGATGTGTGTTAAAAGAACTTTAATTTTTTTGTGGTGGGTTTTCATGGTGGCGGGCCGCCCGAATATCTGGCAGGCGCTTTAACCGGCATTTGCCAGGTCCCGCGGGTGCCGGATAAATGGGCTTTTACTGTATTGTTCAGTATATATCTACAATGCTATTGTAGATACAAGTACATATAAGTATATTTACTTTCATACTTGTTCTTGTGCACAGCTTTGGCCTTGTTCTTACAATTGGTGTTCTTTTTAAAATCCTGCATAATATTTGTGGACCTCTCCGACATCCCCACTCCACGTCCCACCACCCCCACTCAGACTCTGGCCTTCTTGTTCCTTGTCCTTGCCACTACATCATTGGCAGCCATGCTTTCAGCTACTAATCACCAAAACTTTGGAACTCTCTTCCTCAGTCTTTCCATTTTTGTCCCTCCTTCCCCATTTTCAGATTGTGACTGAAGATCTTTTCGACCATGGCTATGGTTACCTCCCTCATTCTTGGCATTAGACTCTCCACTGTTAAGCGCTCCAAGATGCTATCCCACGTGAATACCTACCCTTCTTCTCAGTAGCTCATTAGTCTACAGTAATGTTGCAAAGGAAATTAACAACCAATTTTACTTGGGATATTGTTGGCCAGGATACCAAGAGAAATTACCATCTCTTTTCAAATAATGCCGAGGGATCTTTTGTGTCTGAAAAGAACAGGCAGATGGGATTTTGGTTTAACGTCTCAACAACAACAACAAAATTACACTTGTATAGCGCCTTTCACGTCAGAAGGACATCCCAAGGCACTGAACAGTCATTGTGTCAGACCCAAGCTGGGGACAGTGGGAGGGGGAAGGGGGGGGATTAGGAGTTGCCGATGGGCCCGTCGAAGAGGAATGTCTTGAGGTGTATGAGGGAAAGCACCTCCAACAATGCAACAATCCTCCAAGTACTAAAATGAAGTGTCAGCCTAGTCTATGTGAGGACAAAAGTCCCAATTTATGACTTGAACCCACGACTTTCTAACCCAGATAGGAGATGATTAAGCAACTGAGCCTAGCTGACATTTGCATGGGTCAATAGTGTAATGTTGTTCACGACACAGTCAGTTTCTTTCAGTTAACTAAGTTTTTTAATGTCCAAGCAGACCTGTAGCCAGACTGAACTGGAAAACTGGATTACTGCCATTCATTCAGCCTGTGCAGCTGCAGTGGCAAGGCAGCATCGCAGAGAAGATACCGTCAAACTGTTGCAGTCAGAGGTTAAAAAACTGGAACAGAAAATTGACATGGATGAAAAGATGAAGAAGATGGGGGATATGCAATTGTCTTCAGTTAATGATCCAAGAAAAAGAAAGACCATACTCAATCAGGTGACAGTTTTTTGGTATTACAATTTTCTTCAATTCCGACTAACTAGCTTCTTTTTTGACATGTTTTGCTACCATGAAAACAATGAAAAGCTTTAAGAATTTATGCCTGTAGAAAAGCTTTAAGAATTTATTAGGCAGGAAATGTATTTATAGCATTTATTGCAGAGTTATAATTTTGTTCTTTTGGCATTCACATCAGATGCATTATAATAATAATAATAATCCTTGCATTTGATAAAGCGCCATTCATGTCAGAAGGATGTCTCAAAGCGCTTCACAAAATATACTGTAAAGTGAATTGACAGTATATTTGTGGGCAAAATGTAGCAACCAATTGCACATAGTAAGTCCTACAAACAGACCTTTTTCTTTTTTGGAGAGATTGTTATTAGGCATGTGGAGTAAGGAAGCTTGCCCAATGTTTCGCCCCAACCTGCCTGGAATCGAACCCAGGTCTCTCGCTTGCAAGTCTAGTGATCTAGCCACAGAGCTACCAGGGCTCCATCATAAGTTTGTTCAGAGAATGTGAGAAATATGCAGTCCAACAGACTGTGTAACTCTTCATCTTTATCAGTAACTACCAAATTTGTTTTAAAATAAAAACATTTAAAAATGGTATGCATGAATACCGTGCAACTTCAGTTTCCTGCTAGATCATAATTTTGCACACTAGGATTTGTGAAGTATTTTCTCACAAAAACAGGAACACTGGGCTCTCATTCAACTCAGGAGCCTTTGAAGTTACAGGCATTTAACATGTAATTGTGGTTGCAGCTGCAAGACAACACACATTATAATTCTAAACTCAGGGGGGCTGAAAGCCAATAAATCCTGTGAACCAAATGAATCATACCCCAGGGTAATTAGAGACACTGTAGGAAGGAGAGTTGTAAACTACTGGTTGCAATTTTAAGGGAGTTGATCAACACTGGAGAGATTCCAAGGCATTACATACCAACAAATGTGATTCCCTACTTGTAAAGGTGAATGTGAATTGAAAGGTCCCACATGGCAACTATAAACCCATTAGCTTGATCTCAATAATTGGAAAATTAATGGAATCAAACAAGGAGCAAACTAGGTTACATACAGGAACATGACTAAATGAGCATAACTTCAAGAGGGTTAAATTATCTGAACATTGTCTGAGGTTTTGGAAATAGTGACATTGCAGAGATTTGGGGGCGAAGGCAGGAGTCAGAGGAAGTCACTGAAGGCACAATAAAAGTGGTAGGTTTTCAAAGCAGAGAGGGAAGAATTTATAGATGCAGTTTTTATTTAACTGTGCACATGATAACCTTATGACAAAATATCTAGTGCATGGGCACTAGAAGAGATTGGGCTTGTATATCATTGTACAGTACTTTTGTCTGGAGAACTGGTGATGATGTTGATAATAAGATTGCCAAGGGGATTGATCATAGACAATAAGTTGTAAGATAACTGAATTCAAGAATGCTCCTGATTGCCTAATATTGAAATGTGGAAATGAATGTGAAGTCCATCTTTTTGGAACTGGCTTCTTGGACTTTGAGCCATTCACATGGATGATAACGAGAGATTGTTTTTTCATAGCACCTCTGCAGACCATAACATCTCAAAGCATTTTATACGTAACGACTGTCAAACAAACTTACACCTGAACCTGGTGGCACTTAATTGTGGTCCTTCAATTAAGCATGTTGGACAAATTGGGTTTACCAAGAGTCATTGCAGAACATCATGTAGCACGTGTTCATTATGCTTCCTCCACCATCATTCTGCTATCTGGGTCAATCCTTCTTTTGCCAATCTGCACCTAATAGCTTCTGCAATTAGGTAAGCAAGGGTACATCCCTCCAGAGCAAAAATGTGCACTCCATTCTAGACACAAGAACATCTCCACAGGTAGGTGGCGCGCATTTGTGAAAATGTGGCTGACTTGGCCAACCCCCCACCAAAAAAAAGTTGCACCTAAATAAAAGTGTTCTTCTTTGGTTTCAGACACTTGGCAGGCCAAAAATAAATTTTGTCACACCTTAATAAATTTGTGCTTTTGCAGGAAACTTGCTTCACCAGTGATTCATTACAGACAGGTGCAGTTGGCCCCATGTTGTTAATCTTCAATCCCCATGCTCATTAGTTCTTGATTTTTTTTAAACAAAAACTACTATTTTTCATAATGGCAATGTTTTTGCCTGAATTCTTTAGGTCAGGAATTTCCTTTCTGCTTCTATCAAGAACTGCTTCATGTGAATCCAAAATGTAATATTATTTTGATGTAGCTTTGATCTGGGTATTTGGTATTCATTAGAATGGGAGATTCTCAAATCACCTCTACATGAGTCTTCTCATGAATTCATTCATTTAAAAAAAAACTAAAATCCATACCTTGTTTGAGTTTCATGCAGAGAGGAACCAAGTAAACCATGCCTAATCCCTCGTGACCCATAGGCATTTAGTTATATGTTCTGTATATAGACCTCTGATTGAAAAATAGACAACCTAACTGACCTGAGTAGAAAATGGTTTTAGATGCAGACGAAATTTAAACTGATGAACAAACTACATTATTCATCGGTGTTGATTCTTTCAAACCCAGATTAGATAGTTTTCGTTTGGAAAATAACATTATGGGATATAGTACAGTAAAAGCCTATTTATCCAGCACCCTCCGGGGGGTTGACTAATTGATTGTGCTGGATAATCGGATGGTCAAAGCAAATTAATTACTTAAAGTGGCAGCCATGTCTGATTCTTCTGATTGCTAATTTTGACTTACTCAGTGCAATAATATATGGAGTCTAATCTTAATTTATAGAATATTGATGATGTATTAAGATCTTCTTTATTTTATTTAGAATTTTTGCTCATAATACAGTAAAAGCCTGTTTATCCGTGACCCGATCAACTGTAACTTCCGTATAACCGGCACATCAAAAAAAAGGTCCGCATTCGATTAACCGGCATTTATCTGGAAAAATTGGTTTTTATTTTTCCATTTTTTAGTGTTTTCAGCCAAATATCTGGCACGCGCTTTATCCGGCATTGGCCAGGTCCTGAGGGTGCCGAATAAACAGGCTTTTACTGTACTCACTTAATCTAGTATCACCTAGCCATTTTCTTAATACAACTATGCTGGAATTGGTATTTAAGAGGTTTGAATTTTTTCTTCTGTGTTGGACTTTCAGGATGTATGATAACTTTTAAAGTCCCAAATAGTTTCTCTGCCCCCACAATCTAAAACTCCATCCTACAATCCCTTCGTAATGCTCCCTCCTTTGCCTCCTGTCAAGGCCAATTTTAAGACCCTCCTTTTTGACTGTGCCTTCAGCCGACATTCTACCACTCTGCCCTCCCTCATCCCAATCGTGCCCAGTCCCCCATGCTCGGGTCCTGACCCTCAACTATTCAGCAACATCGTATCCCCTCCAAACGTAAAAGGCGCTCTGTTGAGTCCACTGGCTTCCCATCATTCAGAAGATTCAATTCAAGATCCTGGTCCTCACCTTTAAAGCCCTCCAGTGCCTTGCCCACTATACCTCTGCGACCTCCTCACCCCCCTATCAACCTGTTCACTTCCTCTGCTCAGCGGGCTCCAGCCTTCTCCATGTCCCCTGACTCACCTGCACCACCATCGGCAGGCGAATCTTCAGCCACTTTGCCCCCAATTTGGGGAATTTTATTCTGCAATCCCTCTGCTTCACCCCCTCCCTCACCTACTTCAAGACCCTGCTCAAGACCCCCCTTTTCGACCATGCCATCGTTCACCACCCTTCCCCTCCCTTCCCTCCATTCTCCCTGATCTCGTCCCGAGCTCGGGTCTGAAACATTGACTGTCCAGTGCCTTGGGATGTCTTCCCACCGTAAAAGGCGCTACACGGATGTAATTTTGTTGTTGTTGTTCATTTTGGTTGCAAACTGGAAGTTACAATTAGTACAGTGAACAGATTTGTAAGAGTTTCATTAACTCAAATTTGTCACCATTTTTCTTATGTTTCATTTACTGTAAAATGTTGTACCTGTGATACTGAAGTTTTGTAGAGATCTAATTTGTGGTATCTCTTGAATTCCTGTAGAGTTACAGGAAATCAGGTTCAAATCTATATTGTATTGGACAGGAAGTCCTGTGGGTTATGTCATTTATGTGACCCAGAGTTTTTTAATTAAGAAATGGCACAAATTAGATCCAGGATTCACAAAATATATTGAAATATTTTTGCATAATTTCAATATTGATACTGAATGTATTCTTATTTAGCTATTTTTCTCCAATTCAAATAGATCTCTTTATGGGAGCAAAATCTCGAACAATTTCAGATTGACCTTTTCCGATATCGTTGCTATATTGCAAGTCTTCAAGGAGGAGAATTACCAAATCCTAAACGACTTCTTGCATTTGCTAGTCGGCCAACTAAACATGCAATGGGTCGACTTGGTATTTTCTCAGTTTCTTCGTTTCATGCCCTGGTGAGTTGTTTTGATTTAGGTTCTACTGTAAATCATAATATCATCTTAATATTACACTGTATTGTATATAGTCAATGACTGCAGACATTTGAGAACTAGTAGATTTTCTCTGATATGGCCCTTTTCAATATTTTCTCTTTAAACGTGCACCTATGCAATTTATATGATTAATTTATTGTAGTATAACTTTACCCACATACTTAATGCAAACATTTAATAATATATAAAGTTATTAGGGAACGTTCCATCAGTCCCTGATGCTTCTTATGGGAACTACCATTTTGGTCTTTTTCTGTACAATATATAACTGAGATTGAACATGAGTTGCTCAATATAACTGGATGAATTCCGTCAGCATTACAACTATATTACTGAAAATGTACATAATGTAGATTAAAATTTTACATTAAATAACTGAAGGCAACCAACAGTTTTTTGTTTTTTGGTGACTTTACTCTAAAGAACAGTTGAAATATGCAGGCTACTGTCATAGTAGACTTTACATAAATGCAGGAGACTTCTTATTCAGTTATATTCTTTAGAAAAGAAGATGGATACTGCCATTTTTAGAGATTTTTAATTTAGAAATGCTTTGTTTCCTTACTACTGTATATAACTGACTAATGTTGAACCGACCCCTGCTATCGTTGGAACTGAAGCAAGCCCAAATATTTGCTGAAGGCTCCAGTGGCTACCACTGTTAATAATAATAATAATAATCCTTGCATTTGATATAGCACTTTTTACGTCTTCTAGATGTCTTAAAGCGCATCACAGAATATGCTGTAAAGTGAATTGACTGTGGGTCTCTTGCTTGCAAGGTGTGTGCTCTTAACAACTGAGCTACAGGACTTCACAAGTGAATGCTGCATCATGAGATAGTGATGATTAAAAATAACTCCTTATTGGTGTGAATTGACCCCCTAAGAAACAATTTGCTTCACCAATAGTTAAATATATTATGGTTATTTTTAAAATAAATATTTGCTGTTTTATTTCAAGTGTTAAAGAATTTTCATTTTGTAGCAACTTACCATATCGAAACATCTCAAAGCATTGAATGAGAAATTAGTGTCAAATGTAATGATACTCCATTTTACAAACAGCAGATGATTCTAGAAATTAATGGAATGATAATTATTTTATAGATGCAGTAAATTTTTTATTATGATTGAAAAGTGAAAAAGTTACGTTGTTCCATGTTACTTGGGGTATTAGAATGTGCAAAATAGCAGTTTATTATTAATATCCAATATGCATTAATCTTATTGGTACCTCAAGATGTGTGTAATTTTTTTTAGGTGGCAGTCCGTATGAAAACTGGTCCGAAAAACCCGTCTCAGGTAATTTCTAGATCGGTAAGCAAGAGGAGAAACAGATTTTCATCTTTGTGGGGATTGGATACAACGTCAAGAAAGAAAGCAAAAGAAAGACCTAGCATTAACCAGGTTAGATTTCTATCATTGTATTATATCAGTATAAAGAAAATAAAGTTCTAATGCCTTTAAGAAAGCTGCTATATATGACTTGCACATGGCTATTCCTTTCCCTCACAAATCCTCTCAGGCATTTTATTATAGAAGAGACAGTACGTCAACATGGAGGTAACAGAACAATTTGTTGAAACTGTATTGCATGTTGTTGACACCTGATTCGAGCCATAATGCCTTCATGAGCAGAGAATTACTGGTGTACAATGCAGGTATGAGGGAGATAATGTATGGTATGGTGGAATCCTGTGAGACCATGCAGTAAACCAATGCAGGAGACCATCATTAGCAGGAACTTGGTTCATTGTGTCAAATGGCATTATAACATGACCATTTAAATAGAGGTAAAAGTATTTTTGTGGGCAGAAACATGACCTTCTGCCTGTTCAGGTGGATGTCACAGATATTGTGAATACTGTACAATGAAAGGCTCCATCCCTGTTGTACATCCAGTGGCCCAAACGATAATCAGCTGTTTGAACATATGAGATGCAGAATTGTAATATAACCCAGAAAACAATGTGAAGCTTACATTTGTTTGCTATATATTGCATAATACTGCTGTTTATTTTTTAAATGCACCATTATGTGATGGAATTGTACTTGTCTCATTTATTTATCTGTGAACAGGTAGTCACCTACTATTTCTTATACATGGAAATTCATATATCTGTATTTAGTGAAATGAGATGGTTTCATTTTAAAATTGTAGTATTGGTCTAGATCATGGTAGTCTAACTGGAGGCCCAATTTCATCTGCCCCCCTCCCCACTCCATTTCACCGGGCCCACTTGTTCCCTCCGGGATCCGTAAGTGTTAGATTTCTGGAACGGAAACACAAAAATATTGCTTATGCAGACCGAAGATGTTTCTTATTTACTTACTGGGGCATCCAGCCTTCAGCAGCTGAAATGTTGGACTACACTGGTCTGGATTGTAGTTGGGTGAACAAATTCTGGAGGGAATTAGATTTAGTGCAGCTCTGTTATAATACGTTTCTTTATAATGCTGTTTTTGAATTTTGCATGTTGGTGTGTCTACTGCTTCACTGTGCATGTTCATAGCCAGCTTGCTTGCTTCCCATACACCAGGCAGATCATGCACTAAATTGGTTGATTTTCAAATCATCAGGTCGCCTCTGGCATTTGCATTCTATGTATATGCACAGTTCATGGGAAGTGACATGGTCAGACATGTGATGCCTTGGATGGAGGCTTTTTTAGCCACCCTCACACTAAAAGTGGCCAACGTCCGGATCATCAAGTTGCTGCTAATGTGACTTCCTGCTTTGTACATACACAGCCCGCAGGAAGGTGGTGTTTTGCGACAAATTGGCATTTTTTAAAGTAGGATTCAAACTAACCAGCTGTGCACTCAGTGTACTGGCTATTGTGGCCTCCTTATAAGATATGTTGGAATTTTATGGACTGCAATGACCTTCTTGAAACAATGCTTCACTGTATCTATTTGCTTACGGGTATGAGTGATAGAGAATTTTCTTTTTAACTTTGCTAGGTCATAATCATCGTTTAAGATTCAAATCCCCAGTTGTACTGAATGTGGTGATTTTTATGATTTTTAAAAAATGTATTCCCTGGTTAATGAACTCCAATGGCTATTGAAGCTGAATCCATAACAGCATTTCAAAGGGAATTGGATAAATACTGATGGAAAATAATATAGGGTAAGGGTCTGGGATAAAAAGAGATAGTTCCAGTGTGTGGGGAGCAGGGAAGCTAGCTAGCAACAACAGAAACAATCATGGTGGGTTAAATGGGCTCCTTATACATTGTAAATATTTGAAATCATTCTTCCCTTTTGATTGGAAAAGGGAATATTTGATTCCCTTTTCCAATCAAAAGGGAAGAAAAAGAACAAATAAACAAATTCATTCTAATTTAACTATTGCAATTTACATTTTCTATAACCATTTTCATTTTTCCTTCATAATGTTTTTCCAGGTCTTTGATGATAATGAAGCTCCACTGAAGAAATCACTGGAAGGCATTTTTGATGAATGTTCGACAGATCGTAGTGTAAGTATTTGTTGAATGTATTTTACTAAAGATATAGAATTATTTATAAATGTGTTGCTTTAGCACTGCAATTTGCATTCTCACAAGTACTTTCAAATGTACTAGGCAAACAGGCGGACATAGGTTTAGAGTTGCGAACGGCAATTTCAGGCGAGATGGCAGGAAGTATTTCTTTACCCAGATGGTAATTAATGATTGGAACGGGTTGTTAGGAAGAATGATTGATGCAAAATTCACTCCACTTCAAAAGAATGTGTAAATTGCTATTTTTATTAATAAAAATGATAATCAGGTAGCATAACGGCAAACATGCATAAACCAATGATGAGCAGTCTATTTATAATGTTTTTTCCACCACAGGATAAATATAACAACATACTGATTATTGCAATAACAGCATACAGTACTGCACAACCAGGTGTCTTCAGCAGAATTGAACTGCTGTTTATGGTATGGCAAAGAGGTGCTGAGCTTTCAATGAAGAGAGTATATGATTATAATTAGTACTATATAATTAATCAAGGAAGCTTTGTAATCATTGTTCCGTTATGTCAATAAAGAACAGTACTTGGCTAGTGACCAAAGACATTAATATTGGTCCAGCATACTTACTGATAATTTATATAAACTCAAATGTACTGATTGTGGCCAACTGGAAATAATGAAGTGGTGGTTATCATTGTTATACTAAATATAATGATAACCACAACAACACAATTACATTTGTATAGCATCTTTTACGTTGGGAGGATGTCCCAAGGCGCTGGACAGTTAGCGCTTCGGATCCGAGCTGGGATCGGCATCGGGGAGAGGGAGGGGGGGGTGACTGATGGCATGAGTGGATGATGTACACAATGCAATGTTGTTAAAGAATGGAGTACTAATTATGCAGTTCACCATTGCAAGCCCTCTTAAAAAGGAGAAATTATAGCTTGTACACCAAATAGTACTGTTCTAGACACGTTTCATAGATGAAACATAACAGTAAACCATTATTTTTCTTCTAAAATGATCAAAACATCCAGGTAAGAGATATATTGCCATGTGTCCAGTATTATGCATTATTTGTACATTATCTATTCAATTGAACACTTTGCGACTGCACATTAATTTAACTTAATCTTACATTATCCTCTGTGGTTTATGGGAGAGTGGATATTGAGGTCTGCTGTATACTGGGAATATGATCTTAAAGCTCTCTGTAGCTATAAATTATGTAAATAGTGGTTCTAATGTAATCATTGCAGATTGTACTTCATTATAAGTACTATTATAAGCAGTCACCATCTCATTAATTGTAGCACATGCATTTTTCTGAACGTGTTTACAGTCATTTACATTACCATATTTGTGTTGCCACTTAGTTTTTAGGCCTTGCTGAATGGATGCTTTGAATGCCAGCTGTAGTAATGATTAACAATGTAATAGTACCTATGGTAATAATAATAAATAATAATCCTTGCATTTGATTTTGCACCTTGACACATCGTCAACAGGATACACCAAAACAATTTGGGACTTTTTTTGTGGGTGAAAAGCTTGCTCACATCAATGTCCTACAAAAAACCATGAAGTGAATTACCAATTTGATTTGATCTTGACCAGGGACACCTGGAGAAACTCTGTTGTCTTTTAGAATAGTGCCATTGGATGCTCCAAAGAATAGCACCTCTGACAATGCACTACCTATCCAGGACTGCATTTGAGTGTCAGTTGTGACACTATGTGATTCCATGTCCTGATGTGGGACTTGAACCTACAATTTTCTGAGTCATAGACTGGTCCAATAGAAAAGTATGGCTGTACGTTTTTCATGGCATCCGCTATAAACAGATGTCCTCTTGACGTGAAAGGCGCTGTACAAATGTAGTTTTGTTGTTGTTGTTATTTTATTGTAAACATCCCATCTGCTACTAAACCCGCGATAAATGTAGTTTCTAGCCCCGGGCTTCTGCGGTTTAAGCGACGCAACTGCAGGCAGGGCGGTTCCAGACAAGCGATAGATGAGCTTCACGGCCCATGGAGACCCGGCTGTTGTGATTGTCTGTATATCTGTATGTATGTGTGTGTGTGAATGTGCCTCTGTGACTGTCTGTGTGAGGGTCTCTCTGGAGATATATGTGTGTGTGTGTTTGTGTGTTTCTGAGTGTCTCTGTGCGAATGTGTATGTGTGGAGCCAGGCCCTGAGAGGCAGGAGGTGGTGAGCCCTTGTAGCCAGACAGTGAGGACATTGATACTGAGTGTCTTTTTTGGCCTTCGCCACTGTTGTCCCCATATCCCCTATTGCCCCCAAATGGGCCACCCAGTTTTTGTTGAATTTTTTTTGCAACAATATAATGCGTTTTTCCTTTGATTTTGTTTTCATCAATAAAGTGAAAAATATCGGTTGACAGTAAGATGTACCTCAATGGCACCAACCGAACCTGCAATGGTTCCAGTTTCCGCCCACAATTTTTGGCAATTATTTCCGTACTTTTCTATTGGCCCAGCTCACAGGCAAGAGTGCTACCACTGTGCCAGGCTGACACTGTAGAATATTTTAATTCAATCAATCAATCAATCAAAACTTACATTTATATAGCGCCTTTGACATCGAGAGGATGTCCCAAGGCGCTGTACAGTTAGGTAGGGACAAGAACAGGGTGGGTGATGGTTGGGGCAGGATGAAGAAGTGTAGGAAAATTGACTGTATATTTTTGGACAAAACGCACAAGAATTGTGTGGAAAAGGTTTCTTATAATAATAATACTTGCATTTTATTTAGCGCTTTTCACATCTTCTTGACGTCTCAGAGCACTTCACAGGATATACTGTAAAGTGAATTGACTGTATATTTGTGGGTGAAACGCGGTAGCCAATTGTGCAGAGGAATGTTCTTATATTGACTTAACTGTTACAAAGCAATAAAATAATTATTGGTTCTAACTTCTTTGTCCTATAGAGAGAAAAGAATTTGACCACCAGTATTCAACAACAAACGTCTGACAGTGACAGCTGGGTTCATGATTTCCTTGTGCCCTCATGGGTTTCTTTACCACACGATCAACCCATTTTAGTGGCAATACGTCCAGGAGACACTGCACAGGAAATTCTTGAAGTAGCATGTAAGGTATGTTAACCATTGATCTTCCTATTGTTGCAACAAGTTGATGAAGTTTAAGATCTGCTTTAAGGTTTACTTATAGAAAAAGTAAGGGATTTTGACAAAACTTTAAAATGTTTAACTCTTTGGACGTTCATGTAGAATTAAAAAAAAACTTTTGTTCTTTGAACTGAAACATATGAGCTAATCAAGCAATAAATATCAATTTGTTTTATTTGGCAATAGTTTATCTCCATTTCCTTACACAAGCAAAGGTAATTATGGAAGATGGACTAATATCACTTTTACATTGCATTTCTTGAGGGCTAAAAAAGTCCCAAAGCTGAGTGGCGTGGTGTTTCTGACTTGGAGGTTTATTTGATGTAGTTTCCTTGCCAAATAATAGCAGCCCAGTCATGAACAAAGATTGCTCCCAGACAGTACCAAGGACACCGCTAGTGACTGCAGTTCAGGTTCATTGATGTACCTGAGATCAGCATCTGAGTGAAGTTTCAGAGTTTCAGCTTAAACACAACTGCAGAATTCACTATTTAGAATTATTTTTGTGGGCCCTGCAAATTAAATGCTGTTGAATTATTTTTGATAATTCTGATAATTGTTAAGTTATTCTTTGTGTGATCTGTTTGTTGCTAATACTATTCCAATATGTGCAGAAGAGCATGATATGTCAGTTGTTATATTAGGATGCTACTATTTATTTAAAACAATGAAAATCATGTGATGGAGCTCTATGAATAGGTTACTGCTGTTAGGTGGTGATTCATATTTTGCATCCCTATATGCTTGTTGGTCAAGTACAAAATACTTTTTATTGGGGCAAATGTTACAATGATAGGTTCGTATAATTTGTCTGAATCATCCAAATTTTGACAAATTATAAAATATAGCTAAGGCATGGATGAAATCATTTGCTATGACATTTTCTGTATGTATACATGCATGTGCATGTTTTGTGATTAAATATCAATGACTAAGTATTGCAGGAATGACTAGTGCTCGTTGTAAATTAGCTTGTAATTTTCTACATTTTGACATCCTGTAACCTGTGCTTTCTTTCCTCTATCTTTCACATCAGCTCATGCACTTTTACCCTTTTGTTTGATCTTCTCACTTCAGTTCACAATGTGAGTTAAGAATCTGCAGCATTCTGGTATAGTAGTCTTTTTCTAGGTGATTGATTTAGATATCAAGTAGTTAGTTGTATCATTACAGGCTTTTAAGAGTCAACCAGTGCCTTTCTAGATAGTGTTAATATCATGTTTCATTTTGGAAAAAATCCACCTAACCATTTTACAATAACCAGATCAATAACATCTTGCAAATGTTTGATCATTTATAGAATTAAAATTACTGCAGAGATCCTTGCATAATCTTTGCTGAATTTTATTTCATTTTCACAGAATTTTTATAGTAATTTCAAAAGCCTGTAATGACCATTAACATGGTCACCATTCAGTTCCAGTAGATGCACTAAAATGTATTTTTGTTAAATATGTTTTGTACTCCTGTTTTGCTTACTAACCTACTCAGCTTGGCTCAGTGTCTAGCATTCTCATGTCTGGATCAAAACAGAAGGTTTGTGGTTTCACACTTGACATTTCTCTTTGAACTTGGAGACTGGACTGAAACACCAATCAGTACATTAATGGGGTGGGTGGAGGTGCAATGCTGTATTGCTGGAAATTAAACATGTTTTTGTTTGGATGAGATATTAAATTTGGGTCTTATCTACCTATTCAGGTAGACTTTAAAGATCCCATGACTATATGAAAAGAGAGTTAAATTTCTGCCGATATCCTTGCAACAAACAGTCCTCCAGATTAATTGGTCATTCACTCTATAGTGATTTGTGGGATCCTGCTGGTGCAAATAAGTGACGTGTTTACCGACATAAATTATATGTGAAACACTTTGAGATGTTTTGACATACTAATGGTACCATTAAAAAATACATGTTCTTTTATTTTAAGTCAAATTGTTTTATTTTTGAACCCTTTAACCATTTATAGAATATGCTTATAGCTGTCTTGTTTGAAGGTAACTCATTTTCTTGAGCACATTTTTAATAGAAAACTTGTTTTAATAATGTGAAATGTCAACTAATTGTCATCAAATTTCTTAATTACTTAATTTTTAAGTTATTATATGCTATTGTTACATTCTATTTATGAACGTTTTTCAATTATTGTTGTGATGACATTCAGGATATTTTCTTTTGTAATTGTTTACCAATTTAAATGAGTTATATGAAAATTCCTCTGTTTGGATAGTCCCTAAAAGTCTGAATCATCCTTAATTAAGAGCACCTAGCCGTTACCCTGCATGAAGGGTGCTATATAAATGCAAGGGGTTTTTGATTGCCACATTTCTTTGAAATCTTTATAAAGTAACTGTCGCCTTGAGAAGGTAGTACAGTATATATAACATTGCACACCATGTTCCATGGGGTCTCACCTGTGATCTGTGCAATGTCAGAATAACTTTTAATGATTTAATGTTGACAATGATCTCATAGTAACTTGATCACTTCAAGGAATGGTTAAGAGTCATATCGGAATTATTGTAGCTTTTCATTGTTGTTATCATTCACCCCTTTATTCCTTACACATATTGCACGTTTCATATTGCAATATGTGCCGTCTTAAATTGCGCTGAAATCATTAGCCACTCATGCACCTATTTGTGCCGTGTGCACATTGTATCCAGCATGCTTGCCCAATGTATGTTTAAACAAGTAGTGGGATTTTCTTGCGTTTATTTAGATGCAGAGAGAAAGTCAAATAGACAAGGAGAGAATGAGGTAGCAAGAGAGGGGATATAAGGAAGGAGCAGAGATAGAGAGAAAGATGTGCATATCCAAATTGAGTGTTACCTGAAGGAAGAGGTTTAGTGCAGTATTTTATGTGATATCCAGATAACTGCATTGCTACTGCACTGAGTATTGAAGTGGCATTTTGACATTGCCTGGATCTCTCACTTGAAAAGCTGGCCAAAATTGCTGAAGGCTATATTGAGTATTACATATTTTGCCAACCGTGTGAAGTGTTGACTTTACTACTGATGTTCAGTGACACCATAAACTTACAGAATACATAGAAGTTATATGCCAGCTCGATCCTGGGAGGGGATGGCTCTGCTTGTCAACTTGGACTGTCCTACTATTTTGGCTTTGGTTTGCGGGATTAGTAATCGCTGATTGGGAAGAATCCCTGCCTTCCCCAAGTCCTGTCAAAAAAGCTAATGACCAGTGGCCTGGAGTCCTGCTGATCTGCCCAGATCAAGAATTGGACAACTGAGGCTGCTACAGTGGATTGACTTGATTTCCACAATCCATTGCCAAGTAAGAACCAACTCAACTCCCAGTAAACCTCATGCAACGTCCTTTCCCAAGAGAATAAGAATACATTCTGTAAAATATTAGCATTGCCAGAAAAACACAGCAGGTTGAAAGGATAAGATGATCTATTAATGTTTCAAGTGAGATTCCTCCTCAGAACTCCTGATAGAATAGTCTTACCCAAAGTATTAACCTATCATTCTCTTTTGGTTGCTAATACTGTTTATTTCTGTTTTATATTATTTCTTTCAGGTTTCTTGCCTTTGCACATTTTTAAAACTATTGCAAGCTATTATTATCTGTAAATATTTATATCAGAAACTATGATCATACTTTCTGTTCTGAAAATGTAATGGCAGCCTGTACTGTAATAACATGTCCTACAAGCACCATAAATGATTGTTTTTAAGTTTTAGTTTTTGTGTCATCAGTTTGCACATTATTAAATCCTAGCAAAATAGAAGAAAGCAATCTGAAACGGAGTGCTTTTGAGCACTTTGAGATGTCTGCCAACATAAAATGACTTATATAAATGCAAGTGTATATTAACTATTTTGGGCATCGGAAAAAAATGGAAACTGAAAAAAATATGAATGTGCTCCATTTCTGAGCCATACCGAATGTAGCTGGCGACTGCATAGAAGCTAATGTAAATAAATCAACATACTAAAACAGAATCTTGCACTTTTGTTTATGAGAGTTATTTGTTCTGAAACTGCCACAGATTTATGCTACGTTTGTTGTCATTCATTTTCATGTAAACTGTTCTTTTTCTGAGTTTTATTCAGATGTTAAGCTTTATTGTTACATTTTTCAAATATAGTTATAAGAGCATGTAGGTAAACTTTTAAGAAATTAAAATATTTGGTTATTAATAGAATTTTATTTAAGAGAGAACAAATTGTTCTAAAACAATATTGCTGTGAAGAACTGCTGTAGAAGCTATAATTTATACAACTCACAAAATTAATGTGCTAACAAGTGCTCCCTGAATCTCAATTAAGATTATGAAAAGGCTATAGTTATGATAGGTGGGGATGGATCCTATTGGTGCTGATGTTCCCATGGTTTGTGTACTGTAGGACTTTGGTTCATAGAACAGGGCTATCATAAACTGGTAGCCAGTAGGGAACGGCGATATGGGAATTTTCCGGATATGGATATATCGGTTGGCTCATATCGAGATATACCGAAATATCGGTATTTTCAGTTTTTTCGTACTGCGCATGCGCGCGCATCGGAGTGCGTGCGCATTCCGGGTGCGCTCGCATTCCGGGTGCGTGCGCATTCGGGGCCTATCTTCTCAGGAGGTAAATATCTTTCTCTGTGTCTCTCACTCTCTCCATCTCTGTGTTTTTCTGTCTGTGTCTCTCCATGTCTCTCTCCCTCTCTCCTCTCTCACATCCCCCCCCATCTCTATCTATCTGTATATTATCACATCCACCCCGTCTCTCCCCCTCCCCCCCCGCCGTCTCTCTCCCCCTCCCCCCAGCCGTCTCTCCCCCTCTCCTCCCCCCCCCCCCGCCGTCTCTCTCTCCCTCCCCCCCAGCCGTCTCTCTCCCCCAGCCGTCTCTCTCCCCCAGCCGTCTCTCTCCCCCAGCCGTCTCTCTCCCCCTCCCCCCAGCCGTCTCTCTCCCCCTCTCCTCACCCCTCCCCCCCCCCCCCCCGCCGTCTCTCTCCCCCCAGCCGTCTCTCCCCCTCTCCTCCCCCCCCCCCCCGCCGTCTCTCTCTCCCCCTCCCCCCAGCCGTCTCTCTCCCTCCCCCCCAGCCGTCTCTCTCCCCCTCCCCCCAGCCGTCTCTCTCCCCCTCTCCCCCTCTCCTCCCCCCCCCCCGCCGTCTCTCTCCCCCCCCCCCCCAGCCGTCTCTCCCCCTCTCCTCCCCCCCCCCCCCCAGCCGTCTCTCTCTCCCTCCCCCCCCAGCCGTCTCTCTCCCCCTCCCCCCAGCCGTCTCTCTCCCCTCTCCTCCCCCCCCCCCCCCCCCCAGCCGTCTCTCTCCCCCTCTTCCCCCCAGCCGTCTCTCTCCCCCTCTCCCCCCCCCAGCCGTCTCTCTCCCCCTCTCCTCCTCCCCCCAGCCGTCTCTCTCCCCCTCTCCCCCCCCAGCCATCTCTCTCCCCCCCAGCCATCTCTCTCCCCCTTTCCCCCCAGCCGTCTCTCTCCCCCTCTCCCCCACAGCCGTCTCTCTCCCCCTCTCCCCCCCCCCAGCCGTCTCTCTCCCCCTCTCCCCCCCCCCCAGCCATCTCTCTCCCCTCTCCCCCCCCCAGCCGTCTATCTCCCCCTCCCGCTAGCCGTCTCTCTCCCCCTCTCCTCCTCCCCCCAGCCGTCTCTCTCCCCCTCTCCTCCCCCCCCCCAGCCGTCTCTCCCCTTCTCCTCCCCCCCCCCAGCCGTCTCTCCCCCTCTCCTCCCCCCCCTCCAGCCATCTCTCCCCCTCTCCTGCCCCACCCCCCCAGCCGTCTCTCTCCCCTCTCCCCCCCCCCCCCAGCCGTCTATCTCCCCCTCCCCCTCCCCCCAGCCGTCTCTCTCCCCCTCGCCCCAGCCGTCTCTCTCCCCTCTCCCCCCCCCCCCCGCCGTCTCTCTCTCCCTCCCCCCCCCAGCCGTCTCTCCCCCTCTCCTCCCCCCCCCCCCCCCAGCCATCTCTCTCCCCCTCTCCCCCCCCCCCCCAGCCGTCTATCTCCCCCTCCCCCCAGCCGTCTCTCTCCCCCTCACCCCCACCCCCAGCAGTCTCTCTCCCCCTCACCCCCCCCCACCCACAGCCGTCTCTCTCCCCCCACCCCTTGCATACCTGTATATTGTATTCGAGGACTATGAATACAAGATGGCGGCTTTGCACCTCAGTCTGTGCATTGTGTATAGAGATGAGCATTCTGGGTCTTGTAGTTGATTGTGCTCGCATCCCGATTTTTTACCTTGATATATCGTTTTTCGATATACCGATATTTTTAAAATGTCTATATCGGCATATCGATATGAAAATCATATCGGGTTTTAGCGATATGCCGATATATCGCCGTTCCCTAGTAGCCAGCAGTAGAAATATTTTTATTGTCGACTTCAACATAAATATTTCCACAGCTAACGAACTGACCACTTAAAAACTGCAGAAGCAGCATGTTTAAAAATACTTCTAAATTATTATGATTCATAATTGTAGAAATTACAGAGCAGGTGTGGCCATGAGTATAATCTACTGCTAGTTGACTCACTGGTGCAAACTATTGCATTTTACTCCCATTACCCTAGTCTTTACATTCTATGTTACATTTTGCACAAAATTACTATATCATTTTACATGAAGTAATGTAATCTTTCTTTCCTGATTTTCAAATTCTACTTAAAAAAATTTGAATATTATTTAACTTTTTTTCTTTTAGCTGTCAAGGAAACTAATCTTTTGTATTTATCCTGCTTTGGTCTATTGTCTATTGCTCCTATATTTTTTGTCTTTTCTAGGCACAAAATTTGGAACCAGATGATTATTATGTGCGTTTGAAGTTTACAGTGGACAACTGTGTGCAATACTATATACCAAAACAGGACATTATTCATGAATTGGTAGGTAGACTGGACCTATGTGTAAATGAAATTGAACATGATTATTGTTATTTAACTACTATAACCTTGCCACTATGGGTTCATAAATCACAGTTCTAAGGTCAGTAATTTTAATAAACAGCAGAAATACACAAACAAAAACAAATGTTGCTGGGGAAACTCAGCAGGTCAAACAGCATCCATGGAGAAAGGAAAAAGAGTCAACATTTCGGGTCTACGACCCTTCGTCAGAACTGGGGCTTGTTTGGAGGGAGAGGTTTATTAAAAACTTTAAAGGGGGAGAGGCAGGAGATGAAAGGCAAAGGAGACAAAGAAGACAAAGGAATAGGAAAAAAAAAGTGTGTTAACTAATGGGTTGAATATGTGTTAAAGGCTTCAGGGGGAGAAACAGAGGGGAGTGAGTAGTGTCCAGTGATATGGAATTTTTCCGATATCGATATATCGGTGGGCTCATATTGATATATACTGATATATCGATATCACCAGGTTTTTTTATCCTGTATATGCGCACGCATTCAGGTGTGTGCACGCATTCGGGTGTGCGCGCGCATTCCGATATACGTGCTCTATGCCCAGGAGATTTGCAATGTCAGCGACAAGGTATGTTGAAAAAGTTTGTATTATATCGATATATCGCCGGATACTATATACCGATGTTTTGTGATATACCGATTTTTTTATATACCAAATTTTTCGATATACCGATATATTCAAATTTCCAATATCGGCATATCAATATGAAAATTTATACCGATATATTGATATATCGCCGGACACTCGGAGTGGGTTTCAAAAAAACTGAGGAGAAGAGGTGTTTAGTGGTGATAAAATAAACAAAACACCAGAGAAGCAGGGGGTGTCTAGGGTTCTGATTGTGACGGAGGGAGAGGTGGTGGGGGAGAAATTCCTATGGCCTAAAATGGTTGAAATCAATGTTGAGGCCAGACGGCTGTAGTGTCCCCAGTAGAAAGATGAGGAAATGGAAATGCGCAGAAATACACAGCCTGAAAACCTCTTGAAAGCAATTTTTAAATTGTCTCACATTTTGAATAAGCAAAGATTACACAAGTAACAATGAGATAGATGAAAGACCAATTAATCTGAAGGAGTACTGGCCCAAACATGTTTGAATGGTAGCATTCCACTAAACAATCACCGGAACACACAGCAGGAATATTTGTTTCACGTCTCATCGACAAGATACAACCATTGAGAATACATTGCTTCCCCAATACAATACTTGAATGACAGGCTAATTTTTAAAATAAAATCCTGCTGTGGGACTGAACTTCAAACCTTCTAAACCAGATGGAAGAGTGCTGTCAACTGAAGTAAACTGAAACCCATTGAGCTAATCTAATGTAATAAACAGATTTAGCGGAACCTAGATATTTTAATATGCTACATTTCCACATGTTGCTGAGCAGTTTTAGTTACATGTCTGAACATAGGAAACAAATTACAGATGGAGAGGCACAATATTATCTGAGAAAAAAGAACACTGTTTCTAAGTTTAGTGATATTTAGTAAACAATAAATATCAAATAATGTTCATTATTAGATGGCATTTGTATGTAGTGTCCAGTGGGTAGTGTCCAGTGATATGGAATTTTTCCGATATCGATATATCGGTGGACTCATATTGATATATACTGATATATCGATATCACCAGTTTTTTTTATCCTGTATATGCGCACGCATTCAGGTGTGTGCACGCATTCGGGTGTGCGCGCGCATTCCGATATACGTGCTCTATGCCCAGGAGATTTGCAATGTCAGCGACAAGGTATGTTGAAAATGGAAATGGAAACAAAATGGAAATATAATGTAACACTTCATATTCATATTGCTTGACAAATATTTGAAATTGTTAGTTGTTTCTCTGGATGGATATATTATCTGTTGTTGTGGGTTTTGCACAATTTTAAAATTAACAAAAATATTTTGTTTTCTCAGTTGTTCCAAGAAATTGAAATTTGTCCCAAAATTATTTGTGATGTTCAGTTTGATAAGTCTGATGCTTCTATTAATTATGGTAAGGAATGTGTAAAAACGGGAATTATATTTATTGCTGTATATGACTAAGAATTGTAATTGAATCGGCATATGCTTCATATCAACAATAAATCACTGTCAAGCCACTCACTGTTCTTTTTCTTATTTTCACCACAGAAACCAATTGTATTAATATAATTAAAATCAATCTTAAGGTCAGGTTTGATCTGAGATTGATTTATAAAACTACTTTATTGCACTTGATGTAGTTTCACAATATGCAAGGGTTTATGGGACATTGCTCTGTTCAATTTATCTGCCAGTCAATTCACTTCATAGTATTTTCTGCAAATCACTTTCAGACATCTTGAAGACATGATAAGATGCTATATCAAATGCAAGGATTATTATGATAATCCTTAAAACCTCTGTTAGGTTAATCCTTTGCCTTTTTGGTTCCAGTGAGAAAACCCTCTTCAAAAAGCTCTTAACTTCATAAGTCTCTCTTTATAACTGAATCCCCCGATCCTTGGCAATATTCTATTGCATCTGCACTACACTTTTCCCATTATCATCAATTATAATATGGGACGTTTATAGGACTAATGAAGTGACATAATAGGATTTGAATTTTGAAACAATGGTAGATAGAATTCACACCGGTAGTGTCTCATAAAAGTTAGGAACTAATTAAAACATTCAATTTAATTTTCATGTATCAAGAGTTAGCTGAATTAGTTGAGAGTTGTACTTGGGACCGCAGGAATCTGAATCTGAAACCCGCAGGTTCTCTGACTCCTACATCCCTTTGAGGTGGACAAAATTATTATACTGATTTTTAAAATTCCTCCTTGGGGAACTGAGGACTGATCTGGCTCTGAGCAAGAACACCTGGCAGAAGTTAGCTGGGCACATACTAAACCAAGTTAGCTCGGTATGTACTAACCAATGGCAGGCATGGAGTTATAGACATGTATAGGCATGTGCATAACTGTTCAGTCAAAGTCCTGATGGCTCTAGCTGGACAAATATTTTGTTACAGCTACCAGCATATTTTAAAACGAACTTTTTATAAATATTAAAATAACCATCAACCTGTTATCTTCAGCTGATAAATAAAAAATACTTTCATTTATATATATGTATAAAATATCCTATGTAGTCATTATATTTTAGGAGGGGATAATGATCATTTAATTGTAAACATTTTTGCATCTTGATATACCTGTCTCTGACATTAGCACTTAATTCTTCTTACCTAATTTGACTATGGTTTCATTTTTCCTAAAAATGATTTGAAGAATATGTGTTTAATCATATGCTTTAGAATTTTGTTAATAATCCCTACCATGTTACGTGTATATTTCTATATAAAGTATGTTTGTTTAATCTGTTGTAGTTATTTTAAAAATCATTTTAATTGTAATCTTGCAGTAAATTGTCTTTGCTACTACTGTTGTAATGACTCTCGTATTTTAATAAGAGGGAAAATAAATCATGTTTCTCTTTCAAAATGTTGAGTTGGTTTTCAGATAATTTCCACATTTTTGCAAATATTTTACTATTGTATGGTCTTTATGTCCTTTTGCTCTACCTAGGATTTTGTGTGTCTTTAGTTGAAGAGGAGGATTCATGTCATCGAATGTTTATAACAGATGTGAAAGAAGAGGGTCTAGCTTTCTGTAAAGGTAATATTGTTCTTGTTGGTACTATAGTATATATCATTTGATACAGTGCCTATAATGATGATGATGATCCTTGCATTTGATATAGCGCTTTCCACATCTTCTAGATGTCTCAAAGTGCTTCACAGAATGTACTGTAAAGTGAATTGACTGTATATTTGTGGGCGAAATGCGGCAGCCAATTGCGCACAACAGTGTCCCACAAACAATTGGTGTTATAATGTCAATCTCACATTGTACTTCATAGGAAAGTGCTGCAAAGTGAAGTGACTATATATTTTGGGTTAAAAAAAACGGAAAACAATTTGCGTACATCAATCAGCTATGAAGTGAATTGATGGGTGTTGATTAAGGCAATGGAAGAAACTTTCCTCTTTTTAAATTGTGTCAAAGAGTATCTAATATAAGAGAGGAAGAGGAATAAGTGGTGAAAAAGATTAGTATAGAACTTTCTTAGAACATTTCTTGAAAACTATTTTACACTGCTTCCTTTATTTAGACGATATTCATTATCTGTGATGGCAGAAAGGGTTAGGGGTACATTGGAAACAGCCTGATGGATCTTTTATTATACATTCCTGTATTCAATTGCCATTTTTATCCAACAACAACATAAAATTACATTTATTGAGTGCCTTTCATGTCAGGAGGATATGTATCCAATACACTTTGCAATAATATTCATTTCAGTACTGCAACTTGCCCTTGCTACAATTTGTTATTCACAATGACACTTGCATGCCATGCCAATTTGTGTTCATTTTTGAGGTAATGAACATGCTGTAGATGATCAATTAAATTTTTGATGAGTGTTCAGAGCAGAACTTAATAATAATCATCCTTGCATTTGATATTGCGCTTTTCGTGTCCTCTAGACTTCTCAAAGTACATCACAGAATATATTGTAAAGTGAATTGACTGTATATATGTGGACAAAACGTGGCAGACAATTGCGGACAGCAGTGTCCCACAAACAGTCGAGGATTAAAATGACCAATTTTTGTTTTTTTGAGGGATTTATTATCAGGCATGTGGAGTAAGGAAACGTGCC
The DNA here is from genome assembly GCA_035084275.1 of Hydrolagus colliei. Classification (NCBI taxonomy): domain Eukaryota; kingdom Metazoa; phylum Chordata; class Chondrichthyes; order Chimaeriformes; family Chimaeridae; genus Hydrolagus; species Hydrolagus colliei. The sequence goes on along the minus strand of CM068745.1, from coordinate 35,924,855 downwards.
CAAGGTTTCGCCCTGCCGGGAATTCAACCCAGGTCTCTCGCTTTTAAAGGCAAATTCTCTAATCCCTGAGCTTCAGGACTCCACTTAGACATCTTCCAAAACTCCAGTTCACATTCTGTTTTTATTAACATTTTAGTACCCTTTGTTGACAATTTATCCCTTGTACAGCAGCAACTAAGCACATTCACCATCTTTAAGCGTAGTCACCAGTATTGATCTTTAAAGGTAGGAATGTAGGAAGCTGTTCATTTCAATGAACATTAAGGTTAGAATCTTTTCCATGGGAAAATTGGTCATTGATTTTTCTCGGCTTTTGTTTTTGCGCTCAAATATTGTCTGAGGCCTTAGGAATAGTTCACTTGCCTGCTTTTAAGGATGGTAATATTGCCTTAGGGAGAAGGTTAAAAGAAATCCATAACAAAATGTATTGTTTAAAGTTCTGGACTGCTTAAACATTTTTAAAATAAACTAAAATGATGGAAGATGAGTGCTACCTATTAAAACTGTAATTTCTTAATACAGTACATATATTTTCTGTCCTACTTTTTTTAGGTCTGAAAACAGATGATGAAGTTTTAGAAATAAATAAACAGAAAGCTGAAGATCTCAATATATCTGACTTGAAGCTAGTGCTATCTGAGTCTTCACTTTCTCTCACAGTACGGACATATTGTGAGCTTGCAGATGGTCCATTTTGTGCTTCTCCTCCAAGGCGAGTCAGAGCATCAGATGAGTTGGTTGATGGTGGGTTTGTTCACCATCAAAGTAAACATGGTAAGTGGTATTTTTAAACCTTCTTCATTGAATTCAGGATTTTTCAGCAGCAGTGACATAATTAGAATTCTTTGAAGTTAATAGAATTAAAGAATTGTTAGGAAGCTCATTTGTATCACTTTCCTTAGGGAATCTCCCCCAAATTACTCAGGTAACTGCATATCAATTTTTGGTCATCATTGTTATTTGTTAAAATTATTAATTATGATTTGTGTCAGAATTTCAAGAGCTAATTGGGTAGGTATTTCTTAAAGAATTCAATTGAAAGGCGTATGAGATAGATAAGTGTGGGATTATTTATTTATAAAAACAATTTGGTTGTGAGTCACATGGATCACACATTTTTCCTAGTCTGTCCATTCCTGTGTTTGTATCTGCAGGACTACATACAATACTACCCACCTAAATTGGATCCGCTATTTAGGGCTTTCACTTATAGTAGCGAGAATATGCTTATTCTCTGAGTCTCAATTGTAAGCCAAACAGTACTTTGACTAATATTAAGCATATTTCACTGGATCCAGTTCAACCCTAGGAGTTTGAGCAACAATCAAGGCAGATCATTCAGTGTAGCGCCTCATTATTTTCATTTTATTTAAAACTAAACCCATCTCCATCTGCCTGTTTAGATGGATGTTAAATATTCCAAAACACTCTTCAGAAAGAGACAGAGGTGATTCATTTTACAATTGTAGGATGGATGTTTGCCTACAAAATTAATTACTAACATGGCAGTAATAACCTGTGAAATTCTTTGAGACATTTTGATGTAATATGGAGTTAAAAATCCTCCGCTCCTTCCCCCTTTCTCCCTCTTTCTCTCCCCAATGCTTTTGGAGGATAGTTTGTTAAATGGTTCAGTTTGATCCATGCACAAAATAGGACAATTAAAGTATGAAGAACAACAGATTTTTAAGTTAAATTGTTTTGAGTTGGAATGCACAAATTTTGGCATATTGAGCATTAATATTAGACAAAATATTTAGTCACCTTGGCAGCTAAAAACAGAACTGCCAACTATTCGCTTTTGTCTTTCATTGATGGTCTAATTTCAGTTCTACTAAATGGAACATACACACAACCCTGGTGAGGCAGCTCAGCAACAGTGTATCCAAGAGCAACATGATTAATTAACAAGAAAGTGGAATAAATAGAGAAAATATAATTATAAACATGGTGCAAGGGTACAATGTTCAGAAACAACAAACCTATTAATATTAACTGCAAAACATTCCCAATGCTACTCTCATTTACTATGATACTTAATGCCTTTCAAAATAATTATAGCAATCTTGAAGCAATCTCTTGCAGATGCTGTTGATGTCCTTTTGCATTTTCACCATTGTTTATAATAAAGGCAACTGATATGCCTTAGTTGAGTTCAAAATGCTAATCCTGTCATCCTAAACCTATTATCATTTCATAAGAACTTTGCATCTATTGGTGAATTGGACCTGGAAACATAATACAATAGCTTCTCTCTAGGGTAGGAATAATTACATCATATTATTGTGACCTGAAACATTTGATATTTCTATTGAGAATTGTTGCATTCCTCTATTCAAAATATTGAAAATTGGATACCTACACACGCTTTAAGAAAGAACGTGCTTCCTTTTTAACATTTTCTATATTTATGTATTTCAACTTTTAAGAGTTAATTGTGAATTGCTTCTCTCAATGGTTCATTGTACTTTTCTGATTTCTGGACAGACAAAAACATAAAGAACCACACAGAACCTAGCCATTGTGAAGCAAAATTCACTGCATCACTCGAGACTGATGAGGCATGCAAAGTAAGTTGATATATATTGCTGTGTTATCGTAATTGTGAAAGCACATGCAAGTCGTTTAGTCAAATGCTGATTAATAACTTATCTTTGTTATTCCTTTAATCTATTTGTTCTTGCAATGTATTTGCATCTTTTAGAAGAATTCTTATTCATTAGTAGATTCGGCTCCTAATTTTTGAATTATAGCATCATGACAAATAAATAGGCATGTGTTTCAATAGAAACCAATTATTCTGTATTGTAAATAGAATTGGAGAACCATAGAAATTTACAGTATTTTACAGAACAACAGATTTTGAAATTAAATTATTTTGAGTTGGCATGCACAGATTTTGGCATGTTTAGCATTAATATTAAGCCAAATATTTTATCACCTTGGCTGGTCACGTCACTTTGATGGTCTAATTTCAGTTCCACTACTGTATATGGGTTTGAAAAACATTTTTTTTTAATATGAATTTCCCTGCTTTATAACATATGAGACGCCTAAAAGACGTGAAAAGCACTATGTCAAATGCAAGGATTATTATTAGTATCATTTTTATTACTACAGATCGTGCAATATCTTCAGACCCGGAAAAGACCATTGCAGTCTATCCAGCTCATCCCAAAGTGAAAAAAACACACATTTACTATTCTGTCTTTCATACCTTTTAACAGATTTCTTCACCAAATAGCTAATTGTTCTTGAATTTGTTAGTGACTTTGGCCTCCAGAGTAAATAAGAATAATCCTGACGTTTGGTATAATGCCTTTCACACTGGGAGGATAATAATAATCCTTGCATTTGATATGGAACCTTATTACATCATTGAGGTGTCTGAAAGCGCTTCACAGGATATACTGTAAAATGGATAGACTGTATTTGTGGGTAAAATGCATTAGTCAGTCACGCACAGCAATATCCCATGAACCGACATGGAGTGAGTGACCAATTGTATTTGGGGGATTTGTTGGCCAGAACATCGGGAGATACTCCCTTCTCTTTTCAAATAGTGCCAAGGGATCTTTAATGTCTACCTTGCTTATCGGTCTCCATAGCTCATCTCTCCACAGGCTGTAGATCATTCAGATCTCTGCACCCTGTGTCCTCTCCCGTATTAGGCTCCTTCACCCTATCACTTCCATCCTCGTTCGAGTGCACTGGTTTCCCATCACACAGAGTTCAAGATCCTGGTCCTTACCTTCAAGGACCACCATGGTCTCACTTCCTCTAAGATCCTCAAACCCCCTACCAAGCTGAGCGCTCCCTCTGCTAGGCATGGTCCAGCCTGCTTCACATCCATCATTCGCCTGCTCCGGCATTGGTGGGCGGGCCTTCTGCCACCACCCTCTGCATCCCATCGTTCCTACACCTCCAATCCCCTGCCGCATTCAAGGCCAAAGTCAATGCCCTCCTCTTCGACTGAGCTATAAATCAACCTACATCAAATTCTGTCTGGAAAACTACGAAATATTGCGAAATACTGTATGTCCAGCACCTTGGGACATCCTCCCGATGTGAAAGGTGCTATATGGCTTGGCATCGGAAGTGAGGATCTAGAATGCTTAAAGGGAGCATGGAGAAAGTGGTGGGTAGTGGAGAACAGTATTTTGGGGTTGATTTTTGCTTCGAGAATGACCCGTGAATAGAAGCCGATTTTAGTTTGGGAATGAGAGCGATGGCAGCTGGGTGTGAAGAGACTCGAGCTACAGTTTGCAGTGAACCTTAAGGGCAGTTTTGCACCATTTGCTCAAGCAACTGGGTTTGGGATTTGAAGGAGCGGAGGTCATTGTTGTACCAAGGTGAGTGAGTAGGATTGGAGACGGACCTGGTTTTCAGGGAGGAAGGAATTGGAGGTTGAGGAGAGTTGACCTAGGTAGACTTGATGAGTTGAATGGTCTTGTTTCTGTGCTGCAACATTTTATAATTCTATATAATAATTATATAATAATAAAAGTTATATAATAATCCTTACATTTGATATAGCACTTTTCACATCTTCTAGACATCTTAAAGCACTTCACGTAATATACTGTAAAGTGAATTGACTGTATATTTGTGGACGAAACACGGCAGCCAATTACACACAGAAGTGTCCCACAAACAGTCGTGCATTGAGATAACCAATTTTTATTATTTTTGGAAGGATTATTATTAGGCATGTGGAGTAAGGAAACTTTCCCAGGGTTTCGCCCTGACCTGCTTGGATTCGAACACAGGTCTCATGCTTATCAGGCGAGTGCTGTAACCCCTGAGCTACAGCACTCCATATTACTTTGTATAATGAAATTCAAGAATGCAAATGTGAATAGTTATACATATAATAATTCCTATATGACCTCAACATCCTCTTGTCTATATACTCCACAATGTGCTTTCATCCCAGTGACAGAAATGAGACCCAAAGTGAGAAAATTGAGACAAAATAAGTTTATGAACAATACCAAAATCACATTTATATGGCACCATTTAAGTGCGAAACATAACAACAACAACAACAACAAAAATTTACATTTATATAGCGCCTTTCACGTCGGGAGGACGTCCCAAGGCGCTAAACAAGAGGCGTGTGACCCGAGCTGGGAGCTTTGTAAGGATATCAGAGAGTTTGATTATCAGATGGAGAAAAGTAATAAGATTGGTCGGGATGAGGAAATGACCTTCGGCCCTTAAGATCTCATCCCTTCAGAACATCCACCCTAACGTCCCCCATCACAGCATCATGCTGCTGTTTAAATGTCCTGGCTTCCGCTACCTTTCCTGGCAGAGGTTCCGTGTTCCATTGATGATTACCCTCTGCATAAAGAAAGACTTCCTGATCTCTCCTGAAATTGCCCATTACTACTCTTAAACTTGTGTCATGATACATCCCATTGATTTGGGTTTACCTTTCCAATCCCATTTAAAATTTTGTATACCTCTTTGAGATCTCCTATGAATCGTCTTTGCTCAAGACTGGCGAGCCTTAGCTTGCCTATTCATTATTCACTGTTCATTCCTCTAACACTGGGGATTAGCCTCGCTGCTCTCCTTGGTACAGCCTCTAGGTCCTAGACACCCCCTTATGTTACAGTGACCAGATGCATTATCCAAGGTTTGGGCTGACCAGATCACTGTACACTCTGGGAATGGCTTCAGGGAATCTAAACTCGACTGATTTAGCAATATATCGTGCGGTGGCAGCATTCTCCCTTTTCAGCGAGAGGGTTATGGGTTCAATCCTTATGTAGGGACTAGGATTCACGTAGTCAATGTAGTGTTGGGGGGGTGTTGCGTTGTCGGTGGTGGCTGTCCATTCTGCCAGTTCGGGTGATGTTAACGATCCCAGGGGACTGTTCGGAAAGAGTAGAGAGTTTCTCCCTGTGTCCCGCCCAACAATTCCCCCCCGCCCCCAATAAAATTACTAACTCGCTGCAAGACTGTATGTGGGATATTGCTCTGTACAACCTACTGCCATGTTTCGCCCAAAGAATACAGTCAATCCACTTTACGGTATATCCTGTGAAGCACTTTCAGATGTCTCAACGACTTAAGTGTGCTTTAGCAAATGCAAGGATCGCTATATAGCTCAACATCAGTTTGCCTTGTTTATTACATTGTAACTAGCACCTCTTGATCTCTTTCAGCGTATTTCTTGGCAAGTTCAGCTTTGTGTACTAACCCATTAGAATTATTACAAGCAAATGCCATATTTCTTAATTTCTTTCCCCTTCTATTTACCCATTTTCTGTTTTCTACAGTATATTTTAGGTACGTGTTTTACTTATTTTTAATCTTTGGTTCCTTTTTTTTTATTAACTCTTTGAATGATCACGTACGTTTTTTTTCACTTGAATTCCCCCCCAATTTAAATTATTTTAAAAATTTTGATGCGACAAGTTTACATTTCAGGAGGAACATTGCCAATGTTAGACCCAGAGGCATCCATGGTGCTCAGAGTAAAGTATCCCCTCAACATAAATAAATATCAGTGGCATTTTAATAGTTAAAAAAAATAATAAAATTGGTGATTTCAATCCACGACTGTTTGTGGGACACTGCTGTGTGCAATTGGCTGCCACGTTTCGCCCACAAGTATACAGTCAGTTCACTTTACAGAATATTCTGCGAAGCTCTTTGAGACATCTGGAAGATGTGTAAAGTACTATATCAAATGCAAGGTTTATTATATATTATAGTTTGCAACTTTACAGTAACCAATTTATTTACATGTATCCCCCAACCGCGGGGGATACGTTCCTCTAAAACTCCGTGGTTGATAAAATCGCGGTTGGAAAATGCAGGGCCCTATGGGAAACATGGAGTCAGTGGGAGTAAGTTTGCTTTTTCGTGGTTGGAAAATGCAGGGCCCTATGGGAAACATGGGGATAGGGAAAGTAAGTTCACGTTTCGTAGAACCAAACACAAAAAAAACACATACAGTTATAACATACATGGGGTAGTAAGAGGTAGTAAGTTTGGGCGCATTGGCTGCGAAGATCTGCAGCAATCCGTGAGGCTGTCTGACTGACTGATCTACAGAGAGAGAGAGAGGGTAGGTGGGGATGGGTGTGGTGGGGGGGGAGTGATGCGGAGGACTGGGGGGTGCTGTTTGATCTACAGAGAGAGAGAGAAGTCAACAGAGAAGATGTGATGGGTGACACGGAGGGCTGGGGGTGCTGTCTGACTGACTGACTGATAAAGACACAGAGAGTGGGAGTGGGTGGTGGGTAGAAGAGACGGTGAAATAGACAGAAGGTGAGAGAGGTGGGGAGTGGAGGAGGGTGTGGGGAAGTGAAGGTGAATTAGAGAGAGAAGGTGAGAGAGAGAAGTGGGGTGGGGGGAAGAGAAGGTGAAATAGAGAGAGGGTGAGTCAGAGAGAGATACACTTACACACAGAGAGAGAGGATGCAGAGAAGTGACAATAAATTCATGTTATTTACCTTAATCCTAGGAGAGAAGTGTTGTCGCTGGTTGATTGCAACATCACAACTGGGTCCTAGTGCTATACGCTAGCGCGAAGCGACATCGAGGCTGGATGATGCAACTGAGTCCTAGCGCTAAACGCTAGTGTTAGTATTAAAATCCGTGGAAAAGCAAGGGTTATAAGCCGTGTCACATTTAGCAAACCGTGGATGAGTGAGTTTCGCAGTTGATGAGGCCGCGGTTGGGGTTTACATTTCACATTTTTGCCACCATAACAGACAGAACTCAGCTGATACAATAACAATAACAAAATTACATTTATAGAGCTTCTTTCACGTTAGGAGGATGTCGCAAGGAATTGAGATATGTGCTTTTTAAGGAATTTAAAAAACATATTTCAAACCTGCATTCCTGAATTTCTTTTTGCATTCTGGGCCCTTAAAAGTCTTTGTAATGCTTCACTTTAACCCCTGTAAATTGCAAGTTTTGACTCGTACACCCCACCCTTTAATTGCATTACATCTAACCTGGCAGGATTGCAGTGGCAGTGACTTTCATGAAAGAATGTTTAGTATTTCAGTTTGTTTCAAAATAAAATTGAGAATAACTCGTCCCTTTTAAGAAAAAAAACTTTTGAGAAAGTGACATCACCAAAAGCTACGCAGATTTATAGGATTTTAACATCAGTTTCTACCAAAGAATATCTGTTGTGTCAATCAAAGTTGTTTCCAAGCAATGCCTTGAATCGTCTTCAGGTAATTCTATAAAGATTCCAAAGGTACTGTGGCAGCGTGCAATGTTAACATATTCAAGTGCTATAGTGTATTTTCAAGATTTGTCAAAATTGATGTTACGTGAGCCTGTTTTAAGGATAAAAATGTGTCACTGGATGATGTTTAAACTCAACAGCTATGTCTTTGTCTTGTAATTTGTGAAAATGCCATCTGCCCTGTACAGTTTTTGAAACAACTAATCCTTATTTGAATTTAGAGAAATTAAAAGGAAGATGGATTATTTAAAATTATTAGTGATTGAACCTTTTGTAGCATGGGTGACTTTAATTGATATCCATGTCATTAATTTTAAATCTGTTTTAATAATGATTCGCAGATCTAAATGAAGGAGAACATAAATTAAATTTAATCTCTTAATAGGATTTAAAAAATAAAAATGAAGTACAGGAAGCTAAAGCTCAGCTTGAAAGTGGCATTTCTTTAAAAAAAATTCAATGCTGTAAACAATTGTGGTTCACTGTATTACATAAACCGATAAGAGGACATTTTCTTTGTCGAATTTGTTAGTTTCAAGCAGTTCAGCATAGATTTCTACATTTAAGTATTAGTATTCAAGTGAGGGCTGAGAGAATCAGATGAAGCAGCGCCCCAGGAAGCAGACAGTAACATTCCTATGGCAGCTGCAATCAGACTCTGCTTCGTCTTTCAGCTAATTCTTCCTATTGCTGTTCAATGGTAACACTTCTTCACTGAAACTAGCCATTATTGCTGGACGTGCTATGACAGATACAGGAATCCTATTCAAGATAAACATTGAGGATTTAGGGTTGAGGTAGTTAAAATAGGATTATGGCATCTGTTTCATTCTGAACTGATTCTTTGTACTGCAGCTCTGCAGAGCATAGTAAGCCCTGTAACGGGTTTATTTGTGATAGATTTAGATATGAAGAGAAGTCAAAAACTGTTGTGGTTGATGTACCGTCTCACACATATCACGATCCCAGCTGGTGAAAATTAGTACTTAAATATATAGGGCTGAGGCAGGTTGTCTCATCGGATAATAAAGGGCTTCTTCTCACAATGTCTGTTTTCTGGAGAGTAAAATGCAAGGCCAAAGACCAGGACATCAGAGGATCCTGTGACTCAATTTACGAGATGCTTTACTTGGTAAGAATCTGGTTCATGTCTCTAGGTATGATCAGAATAATCATATTGTGTGCAATGTGGAAAATAGATTGGTGAATCCATTCCTTCATTTCTATCTTTAAATATTAGTAGAAATTGTATTTTATAACTGTATTAGGCAATAGCACATAGCTTAATGACTGCGGTAGATTTATATATCTCAATAGAGGTACAGTTTGCATTTCCATTTTAAGTGTTTGTTACAGAGCAAAAATATCTATTACATGATATTTCTTGAAATTTCTCACGTTTTATTTATGACTGTTTTAGTGGTATTGGTTGTGTATTGGGGGAAATAAAATGTTTTAGCTCTTAGAAAATCAGCATTGTGTCTCACTCAGAACATTTCAAGCTTGCATCTTGTAGTCAGTTGCTCTAAAATGAATGTTATTTTTAGAAAGATGCCATTGTTTTGCCTATACCTTTCAACAATTTAAGTCCTTAACTTGAAAAGAATATTTTAAATTGTTTAAGAGCAAAAAAATTGTTAATATTTGAATATTTTCAAATTGAGTAATGAAGTTAAAGTTAAGTATCTGTATAAGAAGAAGGTACATAATTGTGCAGTGTTACTGTCTACAGTATCTTTGTTTTTATGATTCCCCTCATGGAGAATAGTTCATCTCAGACAGATTGATAGTAAATAAAAGTATTGTGCAGAGGGAGAGAGGTATGGTACATATTGATCATATTCTACTTACAGTAGTAACCTGGCAGCAAGTTGTTTATCCTCCACTGAAACATGGACTTATCATAGATAGTGTGAATGTTTATAGTACAGTAAATAATATTCTTTGTATTTGATATTGCTCCTCATCACTTCATCAAGATGTCTCAAAGCGCTTTACAGAATATAAAGTGAATTGACTATATATTTTGTGGGCAAAACGTGTCTGTCTTGTGTCTGTGATTGTGTGAGCTTCCTCACTGGAGCATAATTTAGTTAAATTTCCCTGCTCTTTCCTCATATCCTTCATTAGGCAAGTACAGGATTGGGATAAACGGGGATATTTTACACAGTCAAATAACCTGTCAATCTTCACTGTATGGATTCACACGTGAAGAGTTGTCACAGTGAAAAGGCATGAATGAGAGGGTCAACAGTGCATGTGCCTCAGTCATGTTTTTATCCCTGAGAAAATTGGAGGGAAGAATATGAAAACAATTTGTTGATTGGTTTTCTTTAAAATTCCCTCTTGGAGGAACTACAATTCTGCTGTTTTTATTTCTGATCTCCAAATGTTTTTCAGTGATGCTGTTTTCAAAAACATTTTACAAAAAAAAGACGTGGACGTTTTAGGTGCTGCAGTAATTTCAGGCATCAGACTAAAGTCTGCAATAGAGGAAATGTTGCTAGGTTACGGTGCCTACAGGTGATGACGATATACTGCAGCGTCATAGAAAATTTGTGCTCTTTATATAAAAAATTGGTCCTTCAATGAAATGCTGCATATTTCAGTATTGCTACTATTTAAGCTATTAACCCAGCTTGTTGGTTTTGTTTATTTTCTATTTCTGCACCCCCTAGGGTCCGGCGATATATCGATATATCAGTTATATCGGTATAATTTTTCATATCGATATGCCGATATTGGAAATTCCAATATATCGATATATCGAAAAATTCAATATAAAAAAATCGGTATATTGCAAATATCGGTATATCGTGTCCGGCGATATATCGGTTATATCAGTATAAAGCGAACTTTTTCAACTTGCCTTGTTGCTGGCATTGCAAACCTCCTGGGCCTAGAGCATATCAGAAGGCGCACGCACCTCCGAATGCGCACGTATGCCCAGTATACAAAACCTGGCGATATCAAGAAATCAGTAAATATCGATATGAGCCCACCGATATATCGATATCGGAAAATTTCCATATCGACGGACCTCAATTTGAACAATTATCTTAGTTCAAATTGTTATCTTGGAGACACAAGGTTAGCCACAATGGGGCTTGAGCTTAATATGTTGGTTGACGTTCCAACACCGTATTAGGCCAGTACTAATTCTGCAATTGTCTGCATAGTCAGGAATTCTGTCTTTTAGATGAGAATGAAACCTTGCAGTTGATTTGACACCTATAACATGCAAACAGCTCAAATACCTATAACACGCTAACTCTTGTGTAACTGCAGGGTTGGGACGATATTTGTTGACATATGTGGCAGCCAATTTGCACAACAAAGTGCAGAGGTGTCAGCTTGCTCATTTGGGAGAACTGTCACGACTGAGGCAGAAGGTTACGGGTTCAGGACTCTCCCTCTGGGCTTTGAACTCACAGTCTAGCTTGATGCAGTGCTGTTCAAGAAAGTATCAATCGATTGTTTTTATCTGTTTCTCTGATTGGTGCACTTCTTGTGTGTCTCTACATACTTTCTTTCACCAGTTGTCTGTAGCAGTTCATCTTTACCCTTCAGAAGTATGCCCCTTGGAATCACACTACTGGACTATGGAGCACATGGACATCACTATTATTTTTGCTGCATTTTCATATTATTGCAAGATCCAATTAAACAATAGCTGTAATACTTTTGAAAAGTTTTAACAGTGAATTGCAACAGTTACTTGAGTGTAGCATGTTATACTTTTAGGTAATCTATACTGTACAATTGTTACAGGCTGAACAGCTGATAGCTTGCTCAGAACTTCCAATATTTGTTTACTTAGCCAGGAGTCTTAATGCACATAGAAATCCATTACAGTACTTAACATTCAATTCTTTCAGTTATTAAGCATTCAAAGAAGATTTTTGCAAATTTTAGGGTGTGTGATTTCTTCTGACATATCTGTGCCAGATATGCACTGAGATTACAGGTGTGGGAAAACAAGGAATTAAGTACTCAAGTACTCCAGTAAGGGGTAATCGTAAAATTCCTGCTTCTTATCAAGCTAGAACCACTACCCATTAAGAATGTGGCTTCCAATTCTTTAATGTATCTATACAGGTATTGCGCCCCAACCGCGACCCCGCCAACCACAAAACGCACGCATCCGTGGTTTGCTAAATGCGACAACCCTCGTAAACCACATTTTGCACGTCCGCGATTTACATCCGCGGTTTAAATTTTAAAGTTTCACTCCTCCAAACAAGGGACTGCATTCATCCGTGTATTGGTGTGTATTCATTTGCTCCGTGGTTCCAGCCTATCAGCATCTTTACTACCCCACGTGGTCTAGCTGCACTTCTGGATCTACAAGTACTGTGTGTGTGCGAATAGTTAGCGTATAGCACTAGGACCCAAAGGGCGGTCTTGAGGCGGGACTTGAAGGAGACGATAGAGTAGGGAAGGCGGAGGGACTGCGGGATGGAGTTCCAGAGGTTGGGGGTAGAGTTGAAGGCTTGCCAATGGTGGGGGGGGGGGGGGGGTGAGTCGGGGGACATGGAGCAGGCCGGAGCCTGCTGAGTGGAAGGGACGGATAGGTTGGTCGGGGATTAGGAGATCGCAGATGTAGGGTGCGGCAAGGTCGTGGAGGGCTTTGAATATGAGGCCCAGGATTTTGAATTAGATCCTCTGGATGAAGGGGAGATGGGGGTCACGAAGCTTGGAGCAGTAGAGGACACGGGCCATAGAGTTCTGGATTAACTGCAACCTGTGGAGGGAGGATTTGGGAAGGCTGACAAGCAGTGTTTGCCTAGTCGAGCCGGGATGTGATGAAGGCATGAATGAGGGTTTCAGCAACCTTGGGGGTGACATAATGGCGGAGTCTGGCAAAATTGCGGAGGTGGAGGGAAGGCACAGCGGGTCATTGCTTGGATGTGGGGGAGGAAAGAAGCTGAGGATCAAATAAGATACCTAGGTTCCTGACTGGCTTGGTGAGTTTGAATGTACAACCATGGAGGTTTATGCTGCCAGTGCCTGAAGGCGCAGGCATGAGCTAATCAGGAGGGCCTCCGTCTTATTGCCATTCAACTATAGAAAGTTAGCTCTCATCCAGGACTTGATGTCTGACAGGCAATCTGAAAGGACAGCAGTAGTCCTGGAGTCGAGGCTAGAGACAGAAAGATAGAGTTCAATGTCATCCACATACATGTGGAAGTTAACCCCATGTCTGCGGACGATGTCAAAAAGTAGGGCGCCAAGGAAAGGGCTGGAAGAGAAGCTGTTGGTGGCCACAAAGTTCAGACGATGAGAAAGGTAGGAGTTGAACCAAGCGAGGGCAGGTCCGTGGAGATTGATCTGGGAGGAGAGGCTGCTTTTAGAGCGGTGGGAACAATGCCAGTGGATAGGGAGAGGTTGATGATGTCAGTTAGGAGGCGGGCTAGATGGAGCTGGGAGATGAGGAGAGAGGTGGGGATGAGTTCGAGGGAGCAGGTGGTGGGTTTCATTTTTCAGATTAGTGCAGAGAGGGCCTGGGGAGAGATATGGTCAAAGGTGTGCAGTAGTGGGTGGTTGGGGGGGCGGATCCTGAGAGAGAGATAATGGGGAGGTAGTAGTGGACAGGGAAGAGGTGGCTGAACGGAACCCTTCAATTCCAATTTTTGATTCGAGGAAGTCCAGTAACTCCTCGCAGTTGGAATTGGAGGATAGGATGGGTGAGGTGTGGGAGGATAGACGGAGGAGGCGGTTTGTAGTGGAGAAGAGGAGCCTGGGGTTGTTCTTGGCCTCCAAGATTAATTTTGAGTAATAGGAGGACTTGTTGGAGGCAAGGGTGGAGTGGTAGGCCTTAGTGTGATCCAGCCAAATCTGCTTTATATATCTTAAATAGATCTTTAGATCGATCGATAATAATCCTTGCATTCGAGACAGCGCCTTATCACATTGCTGAGACTTCTCAAACATCTCACAGAATATATTGTAAAATGGACTGATTGTATTTTGTTGGTGAAATGCGGCAGCCAATTGTGTACAGCAAGCAGTGTCCACAGCAGTGACAAACAATCGTGACCGAAGTTTTTTTTTAGGGATTATTACCCCTGGAAAGTGATCCACTAATCAACTAAAAACCAGATTCACGAGTGTAGTAAACAAGTTGGGTATAAATTCAGCAAGAGTAACCTTTGCTTATTAGAACAGACCCAGGAAGAAAGTGCTGAGACCACGATACCTATTTCCTCTGGATTAGGTAACTGCCGCTTCTGTATCTTTGCTGTGCTGATAATAAATAAAATGAAATATGTTGTTGTTGTGAGCTTCAATAGCTGGTCTCCAAAGCCCCTAGACTCAATCTTTAGAGTCAATACTTATTAAATGTTAAGGTACAATTTTGAATGCATTACTGACTGGGCAGTTTAAGCCAATATGTGACGCTGTCGAGGACAGTACTCAATATCATTGGAACATTTTATCTAATTTAAGCCCCTGTGGCGGTGCAGAGAACTGCCTTGAATTACATATATTATGATACATATTCAAATTTCAACCATCTTGGCAGGAATTTTGTACGAGATATAATGTTCTTTTAATCAGCATTTATGTTATTTTCAAAATAAACCACAAATCCTAATAAACAGATTTAATGTAAAATGTTAACTTTACCTCAAGCTCAGGCCATTTGCACATCCATCGATACCTCTGCTCCATCTTCAGCAGCCTTGCTTTCAGCCACTATGCCACCTGATGGAATTCTTGACCTCAATCCCTCTACCTTGCTCCCTCTTTGCCTATCTTCAGATCGCATCTGAAGACTTTCCTCTAACTGTGCTTACGGACACTTCCTCTTTTTCCCCAGCTTGTTGTCAAATTACATAATTGTTAAGCGCTCAGAGACGTTACCCCATGTGAAGGGGACTACGTAAATTAAAGTTGTTTTCTGTAAAATCTTATATTCCTATGCCTTACATGATCAAGAACAACAACTTCCACTTATGTAGCAGGGGAGCATCTCAGAGCGATCAACAACAAAATTATATTTGTATAGCACCTTACACATCGGGAGGATGTCCCAATGCTGGACAGTCAGTGTTTCAGAACTGAGCTGGGGTTGGGATCTGGGAGTGTGGAGGGAAGGGAGGGGAAGGGGGTGAGTTCCCAAACTTCCTGTTTTGGAAAGACATTCTGTCTTTTCCTCTCTAAACCCCCAAATCAAGGAGAAAATCTGTAATAATTTTGATCACTTGCCCAAGTATAAATTATTTTGCCCCCTCACCGGCTGTCATTTCAAAACAATCATGTAGCAATGTGCTACTAAGAGATATCTCTGTTCATAATACAAAATAGAATTCATCCATTTCTGATGCAGACTTGTCCTAAATACCATTTTGAGATGAGTTGGTGATTCATGCGTGATGCATTTTTGTAATCCATGTCTTTGGAGTGGCTTCTCAATGCAAAAGAACCAAAATAAGAAGTACGGGTAAATCAATTCTGAATGTGTAAATAATAAAGAGAACTTTATATTTTCCTTTGATGATTTGACCATTCAATGTGATTTAAAATAGAAATTTAGTATGTGTATTTGTATTGACTTCCATTGCCTTGTCCCACTTAAATTTTTTTAACTATAAAATGTTTGCTTTTTGTGATATGGATTGTGAACCTTTCCAACGAGGGGCATATTTCCATGGTCCAGGCATTCAGTGTTAATGTGTAGAACTGTTAATGTACAAAATGGTCAGTAACAGCCTGTCAGCAGTGGTAGCACTTTCCGCTGTGGTAGCACCTTCACCTGTGAGTTAGGTGATTGTGGATTCAAGCTCCATGTTGGGAGTTGGAATCATATCATTAGAGTGCATTTGAGTGAAGCTGACAGCCTAATGCAGTCCCTTGGAGGGCGGATCGGGGAGAGGTTAAATTGTCCAAGGCGCTGTCCTTCCCTCTGAAAGAGCTGTCCTTCCTTCCAATATATATTCTAATGACTTTGAGACATCAAGCCACGGTCCCGTCTGCCTATTCAGGTAGACATCAAAGATTCTATGGCACTATTGCACTAGAAAAGACTAAGGAGTTTCTCCTGGTGTCCTGGCCAACAATTGCCTAAATAAAATTGGTCACTCACTCCTTAGGCTGTACTGTCTATGGAATATTTGTGTGTGCAAACTGGCTGTTGTATTTTTCCTCCAAAAATACATAATAAATGTGCTTTCCAGTATACCGTGTGAAGCCCTTTGAGATTCTCAATAATGCAAAACGGCGCTTTATCATATGCAAAGATTATTGTATTATTAGAACATTTCTGTGGAGGCAAAGTACAATCACTCATAACTGTCTTGTGGGAGTCCCTAGTAATAGCAACATGACTAAAGATGGGCCTTTTCACTTGCATCCTCTTCTAAACTGGTCTTTGTACTCCCATCCTACATTTTGTGGCAGTTCTCGATGTAGTAGTGTCCGGCGATATATCGGTTATATTGATATAATTTTTCATATCAATACGCCGATATCGGAATTTAAAATATATAGATATATCTAAAAATTCGATACAAAAAAAATCGGTATATCGTAAATATCAGTATATCGTGTTCGACGATATATCAAACTTATCGGTATTATCGATATAAAGCGAACTTTTCCAACTTACCTTGTCGCCGGCAATGCAAACCTCCTGGGCCTAGAGCACAGAATGCACGCGCACATCTGAATGCGTGTGCACACTGGAATGCGCGCGCACCTCCAAATGCGCACACACCTTCAAATGCGCGCACACCCCCCGAATGCGCACGCATATCGGAATGCGCTCGCATCCCCCGAATGCGCGTGTACCTCCGAATGCTCGCACACCTCCGAATGTGCGCACGCCCCCCGAATGTGCGCGCACATTGGAATGCGCACGTACCTCCGAGGGTGCACGAACCCCCGAATGCGCGCGCATGCGCAGTATAAAACCCCCAGAAATATTGGTATATCGGTATATATTGATATGAGCCCACCGATATATCAATATTGGAAAATTTCTATATCGACGGACCCTATGATGTAGACTATTTTATCTTTCCAACTTAGTTGTGGGAAAATTAAATCTTGTTTTAAACATAGTGCTGCCTTTGGAGTTTCTGTATGACATGTCACAATGTGTTGTCACATGTCATAACACATTGAATAATTGGGAAATAGTCTTGCCCTGTCCCCACATGCGCATTTACTGTATGCATTAATGAAGTACCATAGATTAGTGACTAAATTGTATTTTGTATGACTTATAGTTTGCCTGCAATTCCAGATGTGTGTAAGTCGTAAAATGTTATGGTCCTGACTGATAATAATGCTTGCGTTGGATGTAGGGCTTTATCATGCCTCAAAGCCCTTCACAGAATATACTGTAAAGACGTGATAAGGCACTATATCAAATGCAAGGATTACTATTGTTATTACTGCATGTGACAAACTGAGTCTTTTCCCATGATCCAATTACGAGTTATATGGTCAATGACATTAATTTTCTCTGAAGCATATTTTAACTGACAGGAATATCAGATTAATTTGTTATGCTGCCAACACCATGCATTCCAGATTTTCCATATTTTTTCCCCTTTGAACTTCTAACAGCACTATGTGAGGAAGGTATTCAGTAGGAATTCAATTCAAAATGTAGCAAACACAAATCAAATTAGAATAAATCTTGTTGTTTGTTGGGGGTTTTTAAACAACCATGATTAGACACAAGTGAGAAGCATAAATCGGGCTTCCTGATCTACACTGCTGTACTATTATAAACAAAATTGCTTCACTAGCAATGGCATATATGCAATTTCTGAAGTATCTAAATTAGCATGGACCAACAGGAGGCTCATGGGCAGCACTCAGCGGCTGCTTTCAACGGGCTGGAGACCATTTGCAACATTCCACCTTCTGCTCCTTCCCTACCTCCAAGCTAAGGGGAAGGCAAGCATGTCTCCTTATCCACCAGATCCATAATAACCTCTGTCTCCTGCCACGCGGCTGATTATGAACCATGCGGTTGATTGAGAGGAGAGGTGGTGGGGGCAGAGTGGGGGGTTGAAAGAGACAAGAGATTGTGTAAGTGTAAATGTGTGTGAGAAAGAGGTGAGAAAGCGGGAGTGAAAGAGAGACTGTGAGCGAGGGGGGGAAAGGGAGTATGAAGGAGGGCTAAGAGAGAGAAATAAAAAGAGTGAGAGAGAGAGAGCAGAGGGGAGAAAAGTGAGGGCAGAGTTTTGTGGTTCACCATCAGGACATACAATTGGAGCCTCCCTTGGCCACCACAGAAAACTCCCTCTTTCTGCAGCAAAAAAAAATCTACATTCTTCATTTTCTCCCTTCCCACCCTACCTCTGTGACCTCCTGTGTTTCCCTTTAGGGAGCAAACGCTAGCTTGCTTCATGTCCCAACACCCCATTTTGTCTCCACTCTCTGGAGTTCCATTACTGGAGTCCCTCCGAGTCGCTGCCTACCTACTTTCTTTCAAGACATTTCAAGACCTAACTCTTTGACCACGCTTTCAGTTTTATCCCCTCATCATCCCACCTCTCTCAGCTCAGGTGCCCAGCTAGTAGTTTCAATCATTTTAACATGAAAAGGGTGCTGTGTAAATGTTATGTTTGTGGAAAGGAAACACTAAATATTGCTTATGCTGCTCTAGAACCTTTTTCAAACAGGGAATCCAGCCCATATCAGCCAAAAAGTTGGACCACCCTTATCTAAAGTATTCAGAATTTTTTTTAGAAGTGTTTTGTGAAAATATATGCCATCTTATCAGTGTATTATGAATGCAAGTTTAAACTTCACTCATTGCTTTTATTTTCTCTACTTTTATTGTTTTCTAGAGTACAGAACAGGTGACAGCATTTTGTCGAGGGCTGCATGAATTAAATCCAACCGACATGTCATCCCAGCCTTTGGATTCTTCATTACCTCACCAGGCAACATCGAGACAACTGACTGATGCTGATAAATTACGGAAGGTCATTTGTGAACTTGTAGAAACAGAACAGACATATGTAAAGGTGCGAGCATTGAAAACAGGAATGATTGAAACACATTTTATATAATTTTGGAGAACAAATTAGGTATATTTATTGTATTTAGGGTTTTGCATTTAAGTTTTACTGAAAACATGGCCCACTTTTAAATTCTCTTTTAAAGTATAACCTAAAGTATAATCGGTGTAATTTGATAAATCAGGGGTGGAATTTCCAATATGTGTTTAAACCTGCTGACGTACTGCAAATTTGCTTTCTAGCTTGTTTATACTGGCTTTCCTGATTTATTTTGTTCATTCAAGTGGTAACCGCTAACCAAATGTGCAGTATACTACTACTCCTCAGTTAACGTTGGGGATGTTTTCTTGAAAAATGCGATTTTAACTGAAATGACTGATAATGAAACCCAAACTACCATAGTAGTTATGATATAAATAGAGGTTATGTTCCCTCGGTACATTTCTTGTCTAAATATTCTTAAACAAATATTAAATGAAGAGCAAAAACAACACTACTATTGAGAATTGAAATAAATGTTTAATAAGTACCAATATATCAATTAAATAATAATACAACAATGAGAAAACTTATTGGAGATGATTGATGCAGTAGTGGGCAACGATGAGTAGCAGGAGCGGAGTCATTCAGATGAAGGGTCAGATGGCCGTTTAAAAAAATCTCTCCAATGTTTGCCGAACTGCTTTTTTTCTTCTTCTGGTACAACTGCTTGTAGTAGTTGAAGCCACTCGTTATTATCCTGTTGGCCTCTGAGCTGCGTTCCTCACATCGCTTCCCCACACAACTGATTGCTACCATGTGGTTGTGAACGTGATTTGCACACATTTTTTCTAAACTTTACGACTGTTGTGGGAAAATTACTGCATTTCGTGATTATTTTATAAACTACGTATAATCGAAACAATGGGTAGCGGGACGACGGATAACGAGGAGTTCCTATATAGTGCGGCCATTGCGAATGGAGATTGGCACACCATTAATGTTTAAAAAATCAATGTTTTCAATTCTCCAGATCCCATGTTTTCCTTCTCCTTTCCTCTGCTACCAAATGTGTCCAAACCTACATGGTAATTAACACTTTTGGGCAATTTACCAACCTTCCAATATTAAACACATCCTTGGTCTCCAGGCTTGCTGTAGGTCTCCCCTCCCCACCTCTCAATAACCTTATCAAACATGCAGAGGATATTACTTGCACTGGAACTCATTCATTCATTTAGGTGCTCTCAGGTTGCAGCAACTGAATTTAGCTGCAGCAATCTTGTCTTGGTGTTGGTGATTATTGATTTAAAAGATTAATTTAGATGCCTCCATATTGATCTCGAAAGCCTGGGCTTTCATTGACATCAGTAATAATAATAATTAGTAATAATAATAGTAATAATAATAGTAATAATAATAATCCTTGCAATTGATATAGTGCTTACTATACGATTACGTCTTCTAGACATCTCAAAGCGCTTTACACAATATGCTATAAAGTTAATTGACTATATTTGTGGACGAAACGCGGCAGCTAATTGCATAAAGCAGTGTCCTACAAAAAGTTGTGGATTGAAATGACCAATTTGTTTTTTTGAGGGATTATTATTACGTGTGTGGAGTAAGGAAACTTGCCCCAGGTTTCGCCCTGCCTGGAATCAAACCCAGGTTTCTAACCACTGAGTTACAGGGCTCTAGTAAGAAGGAGACAGAAGAAAATTAAGCAAAATGATAAAAAGAAGCAAAGTGCTAAATTTTTAAATTATTTTTGTTAAATTCGACAAATTTACAATTATTTTAACTGGGTTAATATTCATATTGTTTTCAACATCACAGAACCAATCAACACTCAGAAGCAGGAGTTTCTGTAAACCTACCAGCAGTTAAATAATAAATTAGATTTTGGTGTACCTTTTTTATACTACGGTAAAGTTTGTGAAGAAGATAGATAAGTTACATTGACATACATAAGAAAAGTGCAGACATATCTTACTAGATGTCTACGAGTAATAATCACTTTTAAAAAATTAGATTTCTCAATCTTCAACCTTTTGTTGGGCACTACAGTGCGCCATTGGCTGCTGCGTTTCGACCATAAAATATTCAGTCAGTTCACTTTTACAGTATATTCTGTGAACCTCTTTGAAGGGTCTCAAAGAGGTGATAAAATGCCATCAAATGAAAGGAATATTATTATTCTAATAAATATTTGGCTTGCAGGATCTGAATCTACTCTTGGAGAGATATTTGAAACCACTGCAGAATGAAACCTTTCTCACTCAGGATGAGGTAATGCCATTTATTTTGGTCATATTGACTGTAATATATACACTTGTTTATTTTGTGTGAATAGCTGTTTGAGCTTGATCTTTGTATTTCAGCTTGATGTCCTTTTTGGAAACTTGCGGGAAATGGTTCAGTTTCAAGTTGAATTTTTGAAAACATTAGAAGATGGTGTGAGACTGGTACCAGACCTTGAAAAACTTGAAACAGTTAATCAATTTAGGGTAAGATTGTTTCAGCATTCTTGGATTATTATGATTCCTTCCTGAATAGTATGCATATTTTCTTCTACATGGTGATCAACAAGTTGTGATACTTTTACATTGTCTAATAAGTATTCAAAGATTTTTTTTTAGATTATGGCGTAATTATCATGACTTTTTGGTCACCCTGTATTTCTGTAATATGCCTTAATTATTTTTGCATGGTAAATAAAAATTAAGACCATAAAAGAATAGGAAAAGTGAAATGCCAAAGTAATGTTAGTGCAAATCTGCTGTTAACCTTTTTTTAAAAAAATGTAAAATACAAAATGCAATACGCCACATCTTAACACAAGGAGTATAGACTTTTCGAGTTCTTACTTCTAAATAAATCACATAGTATTGTGATTTACCACAGGAACAGGCCATTTGACCGTGCTGGGGCAGAGTTTGAATTTAGATTTGAGATAAAATTGCAAGAAAATCTTTATGTTCATATCAATTAAACTTCATTCCTATATAATTTCTGACTGACCTTGTGAATTTGTCCGTGGAAATCCTACATGTTTGTAAAAAATAATTGGGTAATGATTATAAGACAATGTCATTCATTTATTTCGGGGTTTGGTTAGTTTTGTATAGACAATACTGTATTACCTTATGGAGCTTGGCAGCAAAAACATTTGTTGTCAAACTGAAATCACTTTTGTTAGATCTTGTAAACAAAATTCTTAACAGAATTCAAAATTCAGTAGACATCTTACCAAAAGGAGTCTTCCCAGGAATATTTGGAATTCTACCACTGATTATTTCTTGCTTCGTTTGCAGAAAGTTCTCTTTTCATTGGGCGGTTCATTCCTGTACTACGCTGATCGCTTCAAGCTATATAGTGCTTTTTGCGCCAGTCACACAAAAGTTCCCAAGGTTCTTGTTAAAGGTAAAGGTTTTGGGGATTAATTTTGAACACTGTACAATTTAAATTCCATATCTTGCTTCACCTGTCAGCTGAGAACCTTGTCTATTTTTCACAGTTATAAAATGCATCAGTGGAAATTACTTATGATTTAAATAAAGAGTGTACAGTCCATAATTCAGATAATACTATCAGTATTTAAAAATAAAATTTCACTGAATTCAACAGAATGTGAATGTTATTGGAGAGTTTAACATCCCCCCCACCCCCCCCCCCCCCCCTCCGTAATCCCTGACTGTTCAGTGCCTTGGAACGTTCTCCTAACGTGAAAGGCGCTTTACAAATGAAATTTTGTGTTGCACTGTATTCCTCCTCCTCCTTTAATAAGTAAGGAATTTGTTTACCATTGTTAAATAGTTTCATGGCATATCACATCCATGTTTCAAATAGTTTGCTACATTGTACACTATTTTTGTTTAGCAAAAGTGAACCCAGATTTAAAGGCCTTCCTCGATGCACAAAATCCTAAACAGCAGCATTCATCAACGTTGGAGTCCTACCTTATCAAACCCATACAGCGTGTTCTGAAATATCCTCTTCTGCTGAAGGAACTGATCTCGCTGACAGACCCAGACAGTGAGGAACATTACCACTTAACAGGTAAGAATGAGTAAATATTTAGATTGGCTTGTTTGTTTGTTGTTCACAAAGGTCACATTTGTAAAAGCCTGCCATTTTCCTCATGGACAAATTTGCAGATGTCTGTCTGGCTCAGTTGGTAGCATTCCAATTTTCAAGTAAAGCGATTGTTGTTAGTTCAAGCCCCACAACAGGACTTTTGGCTTGTAGTCTAGGCTGCCACTCGAAAGCAATGCAGGATCAGACATTGAAACAATCGCCTGCTTTAAACTTAAATATTACAAAGTGGATGCGAATAGGACAGCAAATCATCACACTTTTACGAGGAAATAAATTATTAGGACTTTAAAAGATCAAAAAAAAGAGATAACAAGTTTTAGAGGCAGGCAAGCAGACATACGTCTGCAGAAGGATAAAGATCAGATGAAAATGTGTAACCACAATGTGGAGAGAGAGGAACAGGTTCAACCAAAGCAATGCTTATGATGGAAGGTCCCCCCCACCCAAACCTCTTTACAATGGAATCTATTTTGCAAAGGAAAGTGTAATGCATACTGACAAATGCATGGCATCATTTTTGTTTGTTCCAAAGAATAAAAAAATTTATTTGGATAAAATAAAGATGATTCAAATTTTATGATCTTGAAAATATGCATCAAGCATAGCTGTAGGCAAAATGTCAAATAAAAAATGAAATATTTCAATAAATATAATAAACCATAATCTATACAATAGACGCGATAAAATCGATTATTACAGGTAGACCCGCTTAACTTTGAAGTTTGGTTCTTGAAAAGAGTGAATTTAAGCAAATACATTTTTCCCATAAGAATGAATGTAAAAACTGGAGTTGGGTTCTTTTGGACATTTTTCGTCAAAATTTTCTTTAAAAAAATAACACTCGCTCTTTGACTGCCTGCCCGGCTCATTCATTCGCTGCCGGTCTCTCACTCGCTGCCAACCTGCCTCGCTCTCGCTGCCGGCCTGGCTCACTCCCAGGTCCTAGCGCCGTCGTGCCCCTTTCCACCCGCTGGCGAATAACGTAATAGCGAACATCGCAATGTTAAATGAATATATGTTCCCAATGTATCAGCAATGTAAGAACGAAATAACGTTAACCAGGGCAACATTAAGTGGGGTTTACCTGTAGTGTCCAGTTTGAGACAGATACACGAAAAACAGATAGACAGTTAAATTTAGCTGTCTTTGGTACTTATTGGTATATCAATGAAAATCAAGGAAGTCAAGGAATCAATGTAGTATCGGGAAGGATGTACAGTACAGTAAAAGCCTGTTTATCCGGCACCCGATCAACCGTAACTTCCATATAACCGGCGTTGCAAAAAAAGGTCCACATTCGATTAACCGGAATTTATCCGGAAAAATGCGTTGAAATATTATTTTTTTAATTTTTGTATTTTCGGCCGAAGATCCGGCAGGCGCTTCAACTGGCATTGGCAAGGTCCCGAGCGTGCCGGATAAATGGGCTTTTAATGTACTTACATTTCGTAATGGATGCAGAACTCCAGCACCACTAACTCCAGCTTAGCCTTTCTCTCTGCGATCAAAGCCTCCTAAAATGTAACTCTTTGACTGCCTTTGGTCAACATATCCTCTGAGGTAATTTTCAATGTGAAAGGCATTATATAAATATGTGGTTTATAGAGTTGCATAAATGATAGAGAAATTAGGTAAGACATGACATCTAAAAAGAAGCCAAAGAAGCTTTGCAGCAGAACGCGTTGTCCAAGCAGTTAATAAAGAAACAGCAATTGCAAACTTACAAAGGTTTGTGAAATTGCATATTGAATACATTGTTTCTGATAATACATACTCAATAGGAAATGTGCGCAAACAACTTTGAAACTGCTACCAAACAAACTCCCTTGTTTTTTTTACTTCCAGTGGCAATGAAAGCCATGAATAAGGTGGCAAGCCATATTAACGAAATGCAAAAAATACATGAAGAGTATGGTGCTGTGTTTGACCAGCTTATAGCTGAACAAACTGGAGAGAAAAAAGAGGTATGGATATATTTAATTTAAGTTTGTTGGAACTTGCATTGACTCAGGGGTTATTCTTTACGTTTTATTGTGTCTAGCAATTCTTCTTGATACACATCCCTTCATATAAAAAAACACAAATAACTTTTTTCTCTCCATTTTCTCAATTTCCCAAATGACAAATACCAGAATTAAAAAAGCGATGTTCATCAACCTCAGCAGTAGCACTGATTGCAACTTTTTGCGCATTTCAGACTGGAAAATTTATTTGATTGATATAAAAAAAACGCTAATCTTGGTTTCCATGTCTAAAGGCTGTTGGCAAAATTAAGGAACGTCAATAATATGTGTTTTCAAATATGTCTGTAACCCTTCCTGATTTCTAACCCCTGGTGAAAATGTCACGATGACCATGTCGGTTTCCTGCTGTTTTGGAAGGAAGCAGTCTTACAGATGCCGCATTACAGGTTATTGATTTAGTTTGTAATTATGCTATCAAGCAGCTTTGAAAGATTGCAGTCTGGGATCAAACATTCAATCTGAGCACACTAGAAAGTCTTCAAGAATTGGCCTGCAGACCTGAGGCATATTTGAATCCATAGTCTCATAATGTGGATCTCTTCAGCATGGCCGCATGTACAAAATCTTGAAAGCTGTTGTTATTCCAAGAATCAGACTTTCAATATATTATTAACAAATGTCCAAAGATTCCAATAGGAATTACTTGGATGTGCTGGAAACCGATTTTGAATAGCCACCCACTATTATGAATAGGTTTTAAGGACATATGTTTTCACAACATTTTCTGTGCAGTTGATGAAGCTTTCCTTAATTATAGAGCATTGTTAATTCAGTTATGGAATCCAATTTTCACTCCATTGCATGCAGGCTTCCGCCGTGCTTTTGGTTGATAGCAAGTACGGATTAACAGTCGAGGTAACAAAAATGTGCATGAATGATGTCTAGTAAAATATAGATGCAATTTCCCTTTTAAAAAAATTTACTTTATTGCAGGTTGTGGATCTTTCAATGGGAGACCTTCTTCTCCATTCTATGGTTACTTGGCTCAATCCTCCTGCATCTTTGAAATGTAAAAAAGATCCTGAGCTAGCAGCTTTTGGTATGTTACACTTGCCGATAACGAACCTAACATATGGTTTAAGTTTAAAAATAAATAAATGTTGGAAAGGATTTAGTTGGATATGCCAAAGCACCACCCTACCCCTGACACAGTTCTTGATGACGATATTTGTGAAGTACATCGCAGATCATGGCTTTTGACTACCTGACAATTAGTGATATAAATCACAATTAGTGATTTTAAAAGGGAATTAGATCTTTATTTAGGGAGAACAGGTCTATTAGGCTATGGGGAGCGGGCAGGGCAGTGGGATTGAATCGCTCTTTTCAAAGAGCCGGCACAGACTAGATGGGCCGAATGGCCTCCTTTTGTGCTGTAAAATTCTATGAATCTATGAATAGTTTACCTCTGTTTAGTAAAGACTCAATCCTGATAATGGTCTGCCAAAAAACACAGTTCGTGAGCAGGAAGCTGGATGTCCAACCCAGCTTTACTTGTATTGGATTAAAAATAGTGTTGGGCATGTTTCTAGCACATCCAAGGAATTCTTATTAGATATCATGCACATTTGTACATTTAAGTTGGATGCTAGACCCCAATTCTTTACTGTTCAGTTTTTACTCATCTTAAATCCTATAAAACTGATAGATGTAGCAGAGCGTTTATTTGCAGTGCCTCAAGTTGTATCAGTAATGATTACTTTTCTTGATTTACAGTTTTCAAAACCGCAGTTGTCCTTGTGTATAAAGATGGTTCTAAGCAAAAAAGGAAATTGGTAAGTACCTAATTAATACCCCAATTACAGTTAGTTTAGGATTTCATTTAAAACAATATATAGTACACTCATCTTCATCAAATTCAGCAGGTTATTGCATTGAAAAAGTACTTCAGACTGACA
Source organism: Hydrolagus colliei (assembly GCA_035084275.1). NCBI lineage: Eukaryota > Metazoa > Chordata > Chondrichthyes > Chimaeriformes > Chimaeridae > Hydrolagus > Hydrolagus colliei. The sequence continues at coordinate 35,897,644 of CM068745.1, read as the reverse complement.
AATGACATACAGGCCAAGGAGAACAGAAAGATTAAAATTAAACTTAATTGATGGGATAGGGTTTGTATATTAATGCATCTTATACCGTCAATTATATCAAATGAGTTTATTAATAGAGAAAGACAGACATGGCAAACTTAGTGTAAAAGTGTTACAAGATCTATAAAGCCCTCCTTCATCTCAGATCGCTTTATTCAATACTTCAGATGGTTTTCTGTTCATTGAAGTAGTCTTTGATCCAAAACCATCGATAATGTCTCCTAGTGGACATCCTTCACATGAATGAGCTGAAAATTCTCTGTAATATCATTAAAAGCCTTTGATAAATTGCAGTGAATTCAGTCAGTATGTAACAGTATATTCTCGTGTGCTCATTTGCGATTTCTTTTAAACCCCACATTCGTGGAATGACCCATTCTACCTTCCCCCACCTTTGCAACATTACCCACTTCTGCTATTATCTTTTCCCTCAGGCCACTAAGATCCTTATCCGTGCATTCATTACGCCCAAGCTTGACTATGCTAACCCCCTACTCCTTGGATTTCCCACCTCTTCCCTCCTTAAACTGTACATTATTCAGAACTCTGCAGCTCATGTCCACGCCTGCACTCAGCTCCATTAACCAATCACCCCCATTCTAACCTGGCCTCACTGGCTCCTCAACCCTAGAGGATCAAGTTGAAGATCCTCATCTTTAAAGCCCTCCACAGCTTTGCTCCTCTCTACCTCTGTGATCTAATAACCTATTGCTTCACTCAACGGGCACTCATATGCTCCATGTCGCCCAGCCCTGCCCCTTTCTCCATCGGCTGCAGCATTTCTGCCCCTACCCTTTGAAACTCCAACCCAGAGCACCTCCTCCTTGCTCCCTCTGCCTCCCTTAAGGCCCATCTCAAGACCTTGCTCTTCAGTCCTATTCCCAACCTCACCCCTTGCCCTCCACTCCACTTGATTCCAAACCCCAACTTGGGTGCAAACCCTTCACTATCGAGCACCCGAGACATGAAATGCACTCTATAAATGCAACTTGTTGTTTGTTTTTCATCATGTCTAAATTATATGCTGTATTGTTCTAAATTAAATAAATTGTAATTATAGTTCTGAGGTCATCTTTCCTGAAACCTATGGCTCAGTTATTTTACTAATTACAGTGAATCAGAAATTGTTATATGCCATATTACAACTGTAATTTTAAATCAATTTGAACAGGTATTAAAAACATCCCATATTTAGTCTTTTAATATCACAATATGCAACTAAAAATAAAAGTGACTCTCTTATTACAGGGAAACATTTCTCAGAGAGGGTATGTCTCTGATGACAAGGATCCATTCAGATTTCGTTATATGATTCCCACTCAGGCCTTGCAGATTCGATCTATTGCCATCGCAGGTATGAACGGAGAATTCTCTATTGACTTCAACAAAATATTTGAACTTTATTGAACTGTAATTATGCTAAGATGACCTAGAAACTGTAGATAATTGGATTCCCAAGGTGAGGATCGAGGTTGTACCTCAGAATTTGGCTGACATTTGAAATTCATTGTTTTCAATTTTGGTGAATATCACCAGCTGGACTTTCAGAGAAAATTGCTATACCTTGTGGGAGGTAAAACCAGCAACGCACTTGTACTCAATAGTCTCAGCCCATGTAAACTTGCAGAATAGAGGTGGAAAGCACTCCCAGGTTTCTCCCTGCCCACCTTGCAGAAAATATTTCAGTTTTTATTGAACAATAATAATAATCCTTGCATTTGAAAAGCGCCTTATCATGTCGTTGGGATGTCTCAAAGTGCTTCACTGTAAAGTAAGGCGTCTGTGTGTTTTGTGGGTGGAACTAAGCAGTAATTGTACATAGCAGAGTTCCACAAACAATCGTGGGTTGAATGAACAAATTATTAGTACTGTTTATAATTTACAATTTATAATACAGGTATCCCTCCCCAATGGGGGATACGTTCCTCTAAACCTCCGCGGTTGGTAAAATCGCGGTTAGAAAATGTAGGGCCCTATGGGAAACATGGAGATAGGGGAGTACGTTTGCTTTTTCGCGGTTGGAAAACGCAAGGCCCTATGGAAACATGGGGATGAGGGAAGTAAGTTCGCGTTTCGTAGAACTAAACACAAAAAAAAATACCGTTATAACATACACAGAGAGAGAGAAAAAGATGGAGGGTGGGGCTGACATGGAGGGCTGTGGGGGGCTGTCTGACTGATCTACAGAGAGAGAGAGAAAAATCAATGGAGAAGGTGTGGTGGGTGACACGGAGGGCTGGGGGTGCTGTCTGACTGACTGATCTACACACAGAAACAGAGAGAGGGGGGGGAGGATGGGGTTGGGGTAAGAGAAGGTGAGTCAGAGAGAGAAGGTGAGAGAGAAGAGGGGGGGAAGAGAAGGTGAAATAGAGAGAAGGTGAGTCAGAGAGAGAGAGATCTCTATACGATACACTTACACAGAGAGAGAGAGGATGCAGAGAAGTGACAATAAATTCATGTTATTAATCCTAAAAGAGAAGCGTTGTCGCTGGTTGATTGCAACATCGCAACTGGGTCCTAGTGCTATATGCTAGTGCGAAGCGACATCGAGGCTGGTTGATGCAACTGAGTCCTAGTGCGTGGTTAGCAAGGATTGTCGCATTTAGCAAACCGTGGATGCATGAGTTTCGCAGTTGACGAGGCCGCGGTTGGGGCGGGGTATCTGTATATATATATTTAAATTGCAGGTTCCAGCTGAATGCACTGCTCTGGCCTATCTGTGAAAGCTGATGATTGCCTGGCTGTGAATTAACTGATTACCTGGTGGGAATGGGGTGAGAACATAAAGAGAACACAACACACATGACACAACTGAGATTCTTCCTTTCCAATCTCCCATTTTGTGCAAATAAAATGAAAACATCCAGGAAATTAAATGAATAAGCAAAGAGTAAAAATAATGAATTGTATTCATCAATCCTCTGTACTCATTAGACAGAAAGAGTCATTTTGGAAAGACTCTTTGTATCTGACACTTTGAGCTCAAACCAAACTAATATGGTGCAGACAGGAAGCTTTTCTAGGTGTCACTAGTGCAATTACTAAACGCTACAGGTTAAAATATTTGATGCAACAATCTTTTTCCTTCAATATAAACTCCTTGTTAATTAGCTTTAGGGATTAAGGAGTATTTATACAACATTTTTAAAGCGCCTTTCACATCAGGAGGATATCCCAAGGCACTGAACAGTTGGGGATCAGGAGCATGGGTGGAGGGTCAGGGTTGGGATGAGGGAGGGCAGAAAGGTAGGAGGCTGGCTGAAGGCGCAATCGAAAAGGAGATCTTGAATCATGCCTTGAAGGAGACAAGAGAGGGAGCAAGGCAAGTGGATTGTACAATGGAGCAAGACCATGAAAGGACAAGGCTTTTGAATTCTATCCTCTGAAGATGGGGAGCCAGTGGAGCTAGTTGAAGGTGGGTGATGGAGTCATGGAGCCTGGTGCAGAGGAGGATACGGGCTACAGATTCCTGGATGGTCTGCAGCTGGTGGAGGGAAGAGTTGGGGAGGCCAACAAGGAGGGAGTTTCAATAGTCAAGTCTTAAGATGGCGAATAAGTGTATGAGGGTTTTGGCTGCCTGAGGGGCGAGGCAGTGGTGGAGTCGGGCAATATTGCAGAGGTGGGGGAAGGCAGAGCAGGTCATGGCATGGTTATGGGGGAGAAAGGACAGATGAGGCTCGAACAAAACGCCCAGGTTACTGACTGGTTTGGTGAGGTAGATTGTGCATCCATGGATGCTGATGCTGCCAATTCCTGAGGTGCAGAGACGCTGGGACAAGACAATCAGGAGGGCCTCAGTCTTGCTGTTCAGCTGAAGAAAGTTGGCTCTTATCCAGGATTTGGTCTGTCAGAAAGTTGGCTGTCATCCAGGCAGTCTGTCAGAACATCAGTTGTCCTGGAACCAAGGGTGGGCAGAGAGATGAAGCTGGATGTCATCTGGTACATGTGGAAGTTGTGCGGATGATGTCACTAAGAGAGAGCATATAGAGGTTGAAGAGAAAGGGACCAGGGACAGAGCTCTTGGGACCGGCTGAGCCCTGAGGAAGACTGTTCTTTAAGAGACAAAACAAATGCAATGATACAACAGAGATTTCACTGGCTTATAGAAAGGACCAAGATTAATGCGCTGAATCTGCATTTCTTATGTGTGATTTTGCTAGAAGTATTTGAGCAAGTTTTAAGATTGAATGAATACCATTGTCAACAAGTCAAATTAATTTGATCTTGATCTTGTTCTCGCACTAAAATATGGTCACCTCCTAATTTTAAATCTAACTCTCCCTTCCCAACCTACTGTTTAATAGAGGATTGGTGTGTTTTTGTTTGTAGATGCAGAAGCTGACTGTATGTTTGAAATTATTCATGGAAAATCAGAGTCAGAAGGGAGACCAGAGACGGCCTTTCATTTTTGTAACAGGTAACCATTTCACATCTCTTCTAGTTTGATTACTTTTGTATCTAGGAATGTGGTAGCTCTTGTTATATTAAGATTTTTTTAATTTGAAAGATCCTTCTTTGTAATACATCTTTATGACAATTTTCAGTACTTCAGACAGCAAGCGGGATTTTGTTAAGGCTGTTCAGTCGGTAATCCGTGACAAGCAGCGAAGGCAACTTCTAAAAACTGAAAGTTTACCACAATCCCAACAGTACATGCCTTTTGGAGGAAAGAGGCTCTGTGCACTGAAAGGAGCAAGGCCAGTTGTAAACCGAGCTGGTAAGAGTTCTAGGTTCTGAGTATTGTTATAAAACAGTGATCCCCTTATAAAACTGTGATAAATGTAAAACTAAATGGCTTTATAGTTCTCAGTAATATATATCATTATGGTAATTTTCAACATGTAACACTAAACAGATTTGGTAAAGCTTGATCGGCCAATAATGCACAAACTGCAAAGGCATCTTATCAGGACTGATTACTTTGATTTTCCTATAATTTGTATGTTCTTTATAATAAACTACCATCAGTGGTGGCCAACCTGTGGCAAGAAGCGTCCCCTGAACATTTGCTTAAGTCTAAGTAAGTCTAAGTAAGTCCAAGTAAGTCCATGTGTGATCTGTAGTATTTTCAGATTTTTTTATGGCATAAATCAAGAAATATTCACTCAAGAAAATGTTTTTTTTTGGCTGACCATCAAGTTTGGCCACCACTGCACTACATGCTGCAAACTTCCTAACCTTTGATGGTGTTCCATTAGTATTTCTATCACAATTCATGAAAAAAACGTTCTTCTTTCTAACACAACTCGCGTTATATATTTGTTGCAGAAGCTGGGGTGCTGCAATTTATGATACATGTCTATAATACATTCTAACACTCATAATACATAATTTTACTGATATCTGTCTGGCCATTCTTTGCTTCTTGTCTCTGGTTAACTCTATTTTATCTTTAAAGAGCTTCAGTTAGCTCATGTTTTGCTCAATACTATGCCTAAATATTTTGTTTGGGTTCTCAAATTCTTTCATTATTTGTTAACTGAAAACAATCACAATTGAGATTTTTAACTTTCCATTTTTCTCTCAACGTATGTTTGTGAATAGTAATTACACCAAACAAAAAAGGATTGTGATGATTCAAAATTTGGTTTAAAAAAAAAGCATCTGTGAGGGATTTTGAACATCTAAATATATAACCCAAAGCTTCCCCCGAAATGATTTGCTCACTAACATTAGACCAAGCTGCAACTACAGGTAGACCCCACTTAACAAAGGGGTTAGGGACTTTAAAACCCTTCGTTAAGCGAAGATTTGATTAAGCGAGAGTTTAACTGTATTACTGTATTTGGCCGCAACCAAAATGCCTCCCCGCCCCGACCCTCCCCGCTAATATCAGTTTAGTTCCCAGCGCTAACATTTTCAGTGTACAGGTTGAGCAGCCAAAATCCGGAGTTCCAGAATCCGGAATGTGACAAAAATTGCAAGAATTAAAACGCCAATCCTACCTGTTCCAGGCCAGGTCTTCACAGTCACTACACTGAAATATCACAACCTGGAACCAGGCATTTCCGGACACGTGACGCGCTTCTGTCGTTCCGAAGTCCGGAAATAACCGAACCTGGGCTCGGCTACGGGCCTGAATTCAGGACGCTCAACCTGTACTAGCGAAAGCCTGAGGTAGATATAACTGCTATTGAAGGCTACACAACTTTAAATATAACAATAAAATATTAAAATGTTAGTAAATACAACAATAAACAATAAAATACAGACAGCCCTCGACTTACTATTATTGAAGCCATGAAGCTTCCTGCCGCTTAAGCTCCACCCATATGGCTGCACTGCTTAACTGAGGCATACTGAGCGTGTGTTGCGGGGGCAACCGGAGAAACACTACCCATGAGAAGCTGCCCACGAGAAGCCTGCGAGATTTAAAGTGTGTGTAAACATTCGTTATAGCGAACGCAGCCTCTGTTAAGCAGATAAGTGGTACAAATAGAAACCCTCGTTATAGTGAACTTTCGTTAACCGGGCATTTGTTAAGCGGGGTCTACCTGTATTTCTGTTTGGCTGAACATTGTGATTTACAAGGTTTAGAAATGTTAAATCAAATGTTAAGTATTTCTTCTTGTTTCTGAATGGTTCTGAGTTTCCCAGATCATCTCTTTCAATTCCAGTCCCAACTGGCTTTTAAAAGGCAAAAAGGTAGCATTATAGGAAAATAAGAAAAACATTAAATGCACTACTGTGCAACAAACAAGTACTCACTTTTTTTTCCAAGAAAATATTCTAATCTTTAGGTATTATTCAGTAACAAGAATGTGCATTTACAATTTTAAACCTATGTCTCCTTAGTTTTACTCAACCAGAGCAAAGCTCACTAGGCTTTTCTTAATTTTGAACTCAAACTTAAAGATCTAAGTCACATCCACTATCAAGCTCTGACAGACCAGAACTTTCAATGATGTGATACTTACGAAAAACATCTAGAGGTTGCTTTTATACGCTCCTCTTGTGGTAATACTCAATTTTGTGGCCCTCCACTTTTTTGAGAGTATGTGTAGCCTTTATAAAATTTTAAATATTGTACCAGAATAGCAAGTGACTTTTTTTCCTTTCCAATTATTCTGTAGTCTTAAATCTCATTTTCTATTTATTATTTAAGAAATTATTATATCTTTTGTGATCAATATGAAGTTATAAAAACACATTGTTTACACATGGTGCACAATGTACACCCGTTGTGATAGATATTAGTAACTAATATTTTATTCATTTGGGACTAAATTATCACATTTGATTGTTCTTGAAATGATTTTGCAGTATCTAAGTCTGAATATCTTCATTCCTCTCTCAGTTTCAGTACCTTGCAGCACCTCAGGAAAAAGGAAATTGTCTAGGAACAGATTTACTATTGATGCAGATAGTCTGTTTGAACGTAATCAAAATAGTGAGCCACTGCAGTTGCCAGCAGTTTGCAATGATACTGATCGCTGGGTAGAGGAACAGTTTGATCTTGGTAAGTATGAAGAGCATGAGGACATAAAAGAGACTGATATTCTAAGTGATGATGATGAATATTGCCAGTCCGTGAAAAGTTCTTCACTGTCAAAAGATCTACAAGAGCAGCTAAAAGCAATGACCTTTCAAGAAGAGCTTCTTGAGAATGGAAAAACATCAACCTACAGAACAGCAGAAAAATCTCAATCTAACATGGCATTTTCTATGAAGCAAAAAGCTGTGTCAGGAACTAATGGCATTGTGGAAAACATTGCACCTGAGGTGATCTGGGTGAAACGTGAAGACTTCATTTCAACTGAAAAAGAAAATGATGAAATCTAAAGTTGCATGCTTGTTCAGAATTACTATCCGTCTTCAGTGCTAATCGTTCCGATGCATTACATACTGTAAGGATGATTACATAACTCCATAATATATAAATTGAGACTTGAGCTGCAACAAGTTAGAAGCTACGCTGTTCCATTAAGCTCAGTTAAGAATTGTTAAGATAAATAAACAAATCTGCTTATATGAACAGATTTATGGCTTCATTCTACACACCTATAATATATTTAAGGGCTTTAAAGTTAAATATTTATTATTGTTCAGGTGTACAATTATCATTTCATTTTTAGCATATTTGTAAATTACTGGACTGGCAAAACTCTTGTATCTGTACTACTTTTTAAAGGATCAAGAACTAAGTTGCCCCTATAACTATTTGAAAAATATCTTTATAGACAGATTACTGGAGAAAGGATTACAAATCAGTAATTCAACTGTTGCACTGGTAGAATATCAGGTGTTTATATGAACAAAAGAACAACAATTAACCTTGAATAAATGAATTTTTAAAACTACAGTGCTTACTTTAGAGATCATTACACTTATCAGCAAGTCTGAAGATAGTTAGATTGTTGCCATAATTGTGTTTGTATATAATTCCAGGCTTAATGCGCATATCAGAATTTGCCTAATATATTTCTTTTGTAAGCTGAAAGAAGTTCTATTTTTCTGTGTTTAGATTCATTGATCTTAAGAATTGTAAATGTTTGTCAAACATAATAAAACCACATGAAATTAGAAATGATCTTTATGTGTCTTTATTTAAATTTGGTTAGCAAATATAGACAAATGCTAAAACGTGTTGTTAGGATTTTTTATGCAAATTATGGAAATCATGTATTGCTGACTACAACATATAAATGTTAAGTAATATAGTTCAACACTTTAGAATTAATTGATGAAATTCAATGGTTACATTTCAATTGATGAACTTCACAATACAATTTTTATTATGGGTCCAAGGAATAGTGATGTGAATATTTCTGCTGAAGAATGCTCTAAGTTTACAAATTTTAAGATTATTTTAAAAGTATTTTTTTTTCCCTGAAGTTTTTAATTACACAAATCTCAGAGATATTTGTTAGATTACAAACCATTATGGGTTATTATTTTATTATGGTAAAATGACTGGTCACTTCAGTTTTGTCACAAACAAGAACTTGTCAAACAACTAACACCAAGCAGAATTCAGTACATTTGGCCTTAAAAAATAATCTAAAATTAGTTAAACTATCAATACAGCATTTAACAGCATATCATGCTGTTACATCCTAGTTATTTTATTTCACTGTGCATTGAAAGGGAATACATAGATAACAAAAAAATTCAAAACTGCTTGTGCCAATTATTTTCAGGCAGACTGTGTCACTTTTTGTTCTTCCATAAAAAATCAGTTTTACCCAAACACAAAAATGTGGCACCTGTGCACATCGAGTCTTCCTCATCACTGAACATATTTGTTATATGGAGCTAAAACAAAGAATGAAAACCCATATCCTAGAATAGAATTTAAATAATGTAATCAAATTATCTGCATGTGAGCTAAAGAAACAATAAATGTAAGGAATAAAAACACATTATTTTGCATTGTTGAAGAATTAAAGACACTATAGCTGAGCTAATGGTGGCTGGGCTGGTGGGAGTATATGCCCTCCCTTTCTGGATAATAGGCTTATTTCATCTTTTAAAGCCTCAATCTCTTGTGATTGTAGATCCACAAGCTGAATCATCCTCTGCCTCTCTTCAAGATCAGCCGTTTGTTTTTCCTGAAATTGTGCTCCCTAGAATAAGAATAAAGAGAAACAAAATTGTACTTCCAGTGTTGTTTTGTGTCTATTTACACTACAGTTGATGTAAAAATACCCCATTCCAGCTCGAAATCTGGTTTTCTTTCTTTATATTCCTTCCAATGAATATATATCCTTACTTTAATACAGTGAAAAATCTTGGGTTGTAAAATTCTCCAATTTTATATAAATATTTGTTGGGAGAGTTATATATCCCCAAACTTTGTATATATATCTACTTTACTGAGTCCGACCTCCTTGTCTCCCTAATCCTCCACTACACCATCGGCGGCTGTACTTTCAGCCACTACGCTCCAAAACGTTTGAAATCTCCTCCCTCAATCCCTCCACCTTGACCCCTGCTTCCTCATATTCAGGTTGCACCTGAAGTCCTTTCTCTTGAACGTACCTCCCCCATCCCACTGGCTCATCTTCAGGCTCCAACATTATAAAGTGCTTCGAGACGCCGCTTGGCGTGGAGGGTGTGCTATATAAATGCAAGTTGTTATTGATCTTGATTGCGTCACTGAGATGATACTTGTGGGAGAATCTAAAAAGCATATGGTGAAGTTTGTGTACAAAGAATACAATAAAACAACTTAGGTACCCTACAGAATTCTACTACAGTTCAGAAACTGGTGTTGGCAAGTGGAAATTATCTAAACAGCTGCCTGAAAAGTTGGAACCAAAGAAAAAGAGAATTACCAGATTCTTCTGCTGCATATCTAATTGTCCTTCAATCTCCTTCTTACGTGTCACCAGTGTATTCATCCGATCCAGTCTACAAGTAGACTGTCTGGTCAGCTCTGTAAATTGATCTTTTTCCAGTAATATTTTATCCTGGATTAGGACAAAACAAAAACATTTAAACAATGATGGGCTAAATAGAACTAAAACTCAATAGTAAATCTGCATCCTTGTTCCCGTAGCCTCTGCTACTCCCGATCATATCTCCTCTCACTCTGACTGCCCCACAGTCTCACTGCTCCAATCTGAATTCTCTGTTGTGCCCACCATGGCAGACGCCGCCAGCTGTGCAACAGCAGTCACCCCGACTGCCTCATCACTATCATCTCCAAAATGAATGCTGTCATCTGCTCCCTCAACCCCATCCCCAACTCTTTCCTCATCTTCCAGCTCCACCTCCTGGCTCCTAACCAACATCCTCAACCTCTCCTTATCCACTGGCACTGTTCCTACACCCCTAAAAACAGTTGTCATCACTCTAATCCTGAAAAACTTTCCCTAGGTCCATCCCTACTCCAGTTACCTTACCATCTCCAACCTCCCATTCCTCTCCAAGGCCCTGGAATGAGTTGTTGTGACCCAGTTTCATAGAATCATAGAATGTTATGGCACAGAAGGAGGCCATTCAGCCCATCGAGTCTGTGCTGGCTCTTTGACCGAGCAAATCACTTTCATTAACCCAATCACCAGCTTTCTCCCCATGACCCTGCAAACCCGTCTTCCCCAGATACCTATCTAGTTCTCTCTTAAAAGCTGCCATCGAATCAGACCTCACAACCCTTTCAGGCAGATCATTCCAAATTCAAACAACTCGCTGCGTAAAAAAAATTCTTCTAACCTCCCCGCTGCTTCTTTTGGTAGATATCTTAAGACACACCTACCAGCGGAAACAGCTTTTCCCTGTCTAGCCTGTCGAAACCTTTCATGATCTTGAAGACCTCTACCAGGTTCCCGCGTAACCTCTCTGCTCTAATGGGAAAAGTCCTAACTTCTCCAGCCTGTCCTCATAGCTAAGATTCCCCATTCCTGGTATCATTCTCGTGAATCTCCTCTGAACCTTTCCAGTGCCTTAATGTCCTTCCTGAAATAAGGTGCCCAGAACTGGACACAGTACTCCAGCTGAGGCCTAACAAGTGTTTTGTATAGATTAACCATAACCTCCCTACTCTTATACTCTATGCCGCTACTAATAAAGCTCAGTACACCAAATGCCTTTTTTACTGCCTTAACTACTTGCCCGGCTACCTTTAATAATTCGCTTACTTGAACACCCAGATTTCTCTGTACGTTCACCCCTCTTAAGATTGAGCTACCAAGTCTATATTGCCTTCTATCATTTTTCCTACCTAAGTGTATCACCTCACCTTATCCACATTAAAATCCATCTGCCACATGTCAGCCCATTCCACCAATCTGTGTATGTCTGCTTGCAGTTGGTTACAGTCCTTTTGTTTTTTTCCTTCCCGCTATTGCCTCTTTGAACCCCTCCAATTACACCACAGAAACAACCCTGGTTCAAGTTTCTAATGACATTCTGCGATCAGGGCTTTCTCTGTCGCCTTGTGCTCCTTGATCTTGCTGCCTCTTTCGACTGTTGACCATTCCATCCTACACGACCTCTCAGTTCAATCATTGTAGATCTTCCCTTCCCTCGTTCGAATCTTACCTCTCTCACCATCTCCACTTTGTTGCTACTAACAGCTTCCCCTCCAGCTCCCGCATTGTCACATGTGGCATCCCCTAGCCTTCTCCTTTTCAATATCTAAATGCACCCCCTTAGTGACATCACCCGCAGACCTAGGGTCAACTTCCATATGTATGCGAATGAAACCCAACTCTATCTCTCTGCCTCCACCTTCGATTCCAGGACCACTACTGTTCTGACAGACTGCCTGTTGGACATCAAGTCCTGGATGAGAGCTAACTTTAAACAGTTGAATATCAACAAGACCAAGGCCTTCCTGATTGGCTCGCGCCAGTGTCTCTGCACCATAGGCAATGGCAGTATCAAGCTCTATGGTTGCACACTCCACCTCACCAAGGCAGTCAGGAATCTCGGTGTCTTGTTTGATCCCCAACTGACCCAGCGCCTTGGGACACCCTCATGACGTGAAAGGCACTGTACAAATGTAATTTTATTGTTGCTTCATAGTGTTATTCATATTATAATATTACTTGTAGAAACAATACAATTTAACAACAACAAAAACAAAATTAAACCATATAATGAGCTAGTACTTTCATTCTGAGTAAGGTGTACAGTATTAAGACCCAAGTATTAAGACCCATATTTGGACCTAAATACATATAAATGATACCCATGATATTGTTATTCTTTGGGGATTATGTTTTTACATAAAGTTCAATGTACAGTAGTATCACATGGCATTGCGAAGCTTGCCATTAGTTAAATGGTATCAATTTAGTGATATGTTTGATATTTGTAATTGATATGCGTCAGTCAACAGTTGTTTAATATGCTTTAAAGTTAATTACCTCTCGCCGTTTAAGATCTTTGAAGAACACTGTTTCATTTATTTGAACTTTGTCTCTCAGCTCCTCCAAGGTCTTGTTCACTGAGAGAGTCTGTAATGCTTCCAGATCAACCACACGACCAAACTTTAAGATCATTTCCTGGTAGCAAGTTTCTTCTAACACTGTAGGTTTACAAGTGAGTTATAATTTTATAATAAGAATGGCTCTGTGAGACTATTCAGTAAGTAATTAAGATACACAAATCAGAACAATCCCATTGATAAAAAAAATTAAAAACTAATTTCCACAAGATTCTAGGGAGAACTGTCCAAAACTATGAAAGAAGAAGCTGGAGGCAAAATACTTGCTCTAGAGAAAGTATACTTCTGGTGAGGAAGAGTGCGGCCAAGCCTTCAGAAAATGATAGTCTATGCTATTAGGCTGTTTAATTAAGTAGCCTGTACATTTTGTATTAGTCTTCTAAGTGAATTGATCCGACAAGAGAGAGATGCCTGTAGAGAAACGATATACTGTAGTAATTTTTGGAATAGCCTGATTGGTCATAACAATGTTTGAAAGAGAATTGGGTAAGCATCTCTCAATAGGAAGAATACAACAGGATTTTGTGACAGAGCATGGGTTCAGGGGAGATGGCTCCAGTGGAGAACTAGTATCATTTTAGGCTTGACGGGCTTCTTTCAAACATTGCTCAAGGACCAAAAAATATTTTTGAACAACATATTATAATTGCTGCACATCAAAAGCAACAAACTGAACTTATTAATTAAGGAGTTGTGGTTTGTTGATGTTCCTGCTGCTGCTGTTCAGTTTGAGAGGCATACTATCAGAGATGCTGGGAAGATAATGAATTATTCTAATTGTGCTTTATGTAAAAGGTGCCCATCATCCCAATTTTCCTTACAAAATTTAGCTTTTGTAGGAACTCACACCACAGAAGGCAATTCGGCCCATTGTGCCTGTGACAGCTTTTTGAAGGAACCTTCAACTGGTTCCACCTCCCTGCTTTTACCCCACAACTCTGCAAATGTTTCCTTTAAGGTCCCCTTTGAAAGCTTCTATTGAATAATTCTTACAAGCTGAGACCATAACGGTATGTAAAAGGCAATTGAAATAAATACTTGGAGAAAGAACATGAGCACAAACTAGGAAACAGAACAATGGATTGGTTTTAGAACCGTTAGATCCAGTGCATGAACAATAATGAGTAGGCTCCAATGGTTAAATGTTCCTATTTTGTAATAGGACTGACTGTATGTATGAGCACTCGCTGCAACAAAAAAAACTAATTTTTTAACAATTCAAAAAGGAACATAAAAAAAAGCTCATAGAATACTGTACTTGTTTGGGCTGGCTAGTAATGGCTCATCAAAAGGAAGGATATTTTGATTAATGTACTTTCCTAGGAAGAAGACTATGGAGCTCTCATCTATTGGTGGTCTGCAATTTGTCTCTGTACTCATGCACTGCAAGTAACCCTTCTCCATTCCTTTGATCAATGAGCTTTTGGGCATCATAGTCTCGCCTGTTTTGAGTAAATAATAGCCTCTGTAAAACCCCATGTGCCTGTTTTGTAAAACAGATCATTGAAAAAAATCTGAAAATACTGCAGAGAGATGTAACTACTCCACATTGTCTCAATTGCTGTGAAATTAAAGGTGAGAAGATTCCAATTTAAGAGTGTTCTGGAGGCTTGCATAGTCCCATTTCCCAACATAAATCTCTGACATTCTCTGTCATTGCAAAACTAAGTGCAAAGGGGAATTAGCATTATTAATATAATCATTTCACTTTAGGAAATAGATCATTTCATGGAACGTTAAATTTGATAAATATGCTGACAAACATGGAAATAGCTGACTCCCTTAAATACAATCATATAAATGTAACAAACGTGTTTTTATCAGCATTCAAATGTTACTTCTTAGTGATGTGTGACAATAATTTCCATCTATTATAATACTGTAAGCAATAATTACTTGCTATTTTAGCTTCCATATCTTTTCTGTCTCTGATAAGTTGAAGATGCTTTTGTCGTGCTTGCTTATACAGCTCTCGTTGTTCTGCTTTCTCTTGCTGCAGCTCTCTGATCCTTTGTTGCAAAGACAGTAATGCTTCATTGGTGAACACCAGTGCTTGTATAAGATCATTTGGAATCTCGCCATTCATAATGTATTCCACCTGGTGTGACAAAGTAACATATATCAATCACATGAAGAAAATATCAATTCAAAATTTCCGTTTGCTTTATGTTGATAATTTTTGGAAAACATATTTGAAGATAAAATCAAAATCTTAAGATTTGAAATTCTAGCTTCTCCGTCTCAACCATCATCACCAATACAACCTCTGACCATATTCCACCAAACACCGAATTCCACCAAACCCTCATCATATCCCATTTCAATTATGCCAATGCTTTTTCGATAGAACATTATTTGGAGTATTCCAATCCTCGTCCCACTCTTGATTCCTATCCAGTAATCTATGTTAGAGGTACACATATGAGGATGCTAGGATCAGGGTTAGCAATCGAGGCTCTTACATTGCCAAGGTACATTGTTAAGGTTCACATAGAAAGAATTATCATTTGGATGAGATTGATTTTGGGCCATAGAAGCATACCTTAGAGCAATGGTTTCCAAACTGTGAGGTGTGCCTCCCTAGGGGGGCACATACAGTTGGTTGGGGGTGTGTGGAGCATTAGAGTCTCGAGCCCCCAAGTCCGTGTGTAGCCGAGGCGGAGCCGAGGACCTGAGTGTGCGAAGCCGAGTATGAAGGAGGTTGGGGCAACAAAATCGTTGCTGAGTTAGGGGGGGCGCTGCTATTCAAAGTTTGGAAGCCACTGCCTTAGGGGAAGGAAAATAAATTAAACGTCTTCAGGAGAAGGTAAGAATATTTTTGGAGAAATTTGTTAAGTACCCATTCTTCAAAAAATGAAATAACTAATATATTTTTTAATTCCATAAATTAATTACCTGATGCAGTTTAAGAGGAACAACCACATGTAATTCATTTAATTTCTGTTGCTTCTCACGTTGTAATAGTTCCAGATCTGCCTCTGCTGATTGCAGAGTTCCTTCAATGACTTTTAGCTGTAAACAAAGCAGGCATGCAATTATATTTTGGTTTATTTTAACAACAACTGTCCTCTACTGCTCCAAGTTTCATGACCCGATCTCCACCATCCTCACCCGACTCCATTGGCTCCCCAACACCCAGAGGATCCAATCAAGATCCTGGTCCACACATTTAAAGCCCTCCACGTGCTTGCCCCTCTACATCTGTGACCTCCTAACCCCCCCCACTAGCAACCTGTCCATCCTATCCGCTCAGCAGGTCCCAGCCTGCTCCACATCCCCCATCCCACCCGCCCCACCATTGGCGGGCGAGCCTTCAGCCACTCTACCCCCAACCTATGGAACTTCATTCTGTAGTCCTTCCGCCTTGCCCCCTGCTTGGCCTCCTTCAAGTCCCACCTGAAGATCCTCCTCTTTGACATTCCCATCAGTCATCCCAGTCCCCCCTTTCCCTCCACCCTCCCCACCCTGACCCCAGCTTGGGTCTGAAACAATTGAGTGTCCAGCATCTTGCAATGTCCTCCTGATGTGAAAGTCGCCATACAAGTGTAATTTTGTTGTTGTTGTTGTAGTAGTAGTACTAAAGGAGAAAAGAGATCTAAGGTTCACATACAACAATAATTTGCATTTGTATAGCGCCCTGCACGCCGGGCTTTGAATTTGGTAGGACAGGTTGACGGGAGCTATTAAAAAAGCATATGGGATCCTTAGGTTTATAAATAGAGGTATAGAGTACAAAGCAAGTAAGTTCTGCTAAAACATTATAAGGCCTCAGCTGGAGTATTGTATTCAATTCTGGACAACACATTTTAGGAAGAATATCAAGGCCTTAGAGAGGGTGCAGAGTACATTTACCAGAATAGTACCAGGCATAAGGGACTTTAGATATGTGGAGAAACTAGAGAAGCTGGGATTTTTCTCCTAAGATCAGATAAGGTTAAGGAGAGATTTAATAGAGGTGTTTAAAATTATGAAGGGTTTAGATAGAGTAGACCTAAGAATTTGTTAGGTGAAAGAAGTCCAAGGTCTATCTAGTTCACCTCCCTGGCAGTTGCTTGACATATCATGTCCCAAATTATATACTGTATCCTGAGATATTATTTTTCAGCAGAAATCTATCTAATTTGGTCTTGAAACAAACAACATCTACTGTTCAGTACAAGATAAAACAATTTATCATGGTCAACATTATCTATTCCATCCAGAATCTTAAAGCCAGTAATTGTAATGCCCTTCAAACTTTTCTTCTCCAGTGTGAACATGCACAGTTTATCTAATCGCTTCTCGTAGTGCAGTCCCTTCACCCACTCAATCATTTTGGATGCCCTTCTCTGTATCCTCTCAATCACCACAAGGATCCACAGGTGCAATTTATCTAGCCCTTGAGATTTTTTTAACCTTAAATTTGCAGTTATTTGGCAACCATGTTAGTAGTGGTATGTATAGTGTCATAATTTCCCTCTGCAACACCACTGAGTTCTCTTTCCAGATCCAATAAATTTGCCCTCTCTACTAAAAACTGAGGTAAAATCATATTTAGTACTTCTGCAGCTTGTGTAGCATCATTTGTAATATCTTCACCCGAGCTGACTTTCAATCGCCCTATTCCATCCCTGATTTTCTTTTTCTCTTAATAACACTGAAAATCAATAACAATGTCCAAAAGGGAATTGAATAGGTTCTGGAAAAGGACACAACTCGTGGGATATGAGGAAACAATAACAATAGCAAAATTACATTTATAGAGCGCCTTTCACGTCGGGAGGAGGGGACGAGCTGGTGAGTGGGACTGATTGGGTAGCTCTTCCAAAGGTAGCTGGGACGAATAGCCTCCTTCTGTGCTGTAATATTCTATGAATCTATGATTTCTAAAGAAAAATTATGGAGGAATAGAATAGAGAGAATAGGTCTAATAAATATTCAATATCTGCATAATAAAACATGTGCAGGCAATGAAAACATTTTTAATAAAGGAAAAATATCTTCTAGGGTGATCTTCATTTGGTAGAAATAACAGGGAAGGGAAGTAGAAAATTTAAATAGTAAAAATTTAAATGGAGAAAAGAAGAATGTTCATATATGTACACATGTAAATATTATACATACAGTATAGTTATTGTCATCTGTGGTTTCTTATTCTGAAAATGAATTCAGAATTTTTTAAAAATCACTGATTTTAAAAATGATAAAATGTTATTACTTTAACATTTAATTCCAATTATCACCTGAGTTCACTCCTGGAATACTAGTGTTAGAGGGACAACAATTCTAGTGGAATTTAAAGCCAACATGGTTGACAGTAATATGTCATTCAACAATAACACTGGGAATGTTGACAAAATACTTGGAACTTTATGAAAGTGGATTATTTAAACAGGCAAAAAAGTTTACCTTTTTAGCAACAGAATCATTTTCTTTCTTCATCTGATCTGTAACTTTTTTCTCTTCAGCCAATAACTCTTCAATATCAAGCCGTACTTCTCGAAGTTGAATGGTGTTGTCAAAGATTGCTGGGTCACAATCTGTACAGACCAGAAGAACAATTGGGTTATATATCCAAGACATAGTGGGTGATCTGATCGAGGTAATTAAAATAACAACAAGGGACCAATTTATTATTGTTTTTCTTTAATGAGGGATTATTATTAGGCGTATGGAGTAAGGAAACTTAGGGTTTCACCCAAGGTTTATCCATCCCAAAAAACTATACTAAATTGGTCAATTCAATCCACGAATATTTGTGGGACACTGCTGTGCGCAATTGGCTGCAGCATTTCACCCACAAATATACAAACATTTCACTTTACAGTATATTCTGTGAAGCGCTTTGGGACATCTAGATGTGAAAAGTGCTACATCAAATGTAAGGATTATTATTATTATAAGGTTTTACCCAACCTGGAATTGATCCCAGGTGTCTCGCTTGTAAGACGAGTGCTCTAACCACTGAAATACAGGACTCTACAATGACGAACCTTTATAAAACACTGGTTAGGCCCTAGCTCAGCTGGAGTATTGTGTTCAATTTGAGCCAACACAAGTTAGGAAAGATGTCAAGGCAGTGGAGAGGCTGCAAAGGAGATTTACCAGGATGGAACCAGGATTGAGGGACTTCAGTTATGAGGAGAGGCTAGGATTATTTTCTTTGGTACTTTCAGAGAAGTCTCCAGGGCTGCAGAAACCACACACAAGTTTATCTGCTTTGGAAATTGTTTGCAAACACCAGCCTTAAACTAATCTTTTCAATGGCATTAGTCCTCAATAGTGACAAGTCTTTCCTTAACACAGTACATTATATAGAAGTGTTCAGAATTTCCAGAGTGAACGCTTCTTTGAGATACAAGATAGGGGGTTTATGACTCGCCCCTTCTGGTTCAGGGATCCAAACAATGGTCATAATCTTAAAATGACAGCTAAAACCCTCCTTTAAATTATTGATATAAAAGAGTGAAAATTATAAGACTTTTTACTTTCTGGGCAAACAGTGTCATCCAATCCACTCATCTCAGAGTCAGATTCATCCTCATCACTACTCATGCCAAACTGTTCCTCTGATTCCTCATCGCTTTCTTCTTCATCGTCTATAAAATAAAAATTATCAGATTACAATAATGTAGGATGTAAAATACAGATAATCAAACAAACGGGTTAATACATATATAGAAATATTTTTATTACTTTTAATAGAGGTAATTGGGGGTGGGGGGAAATAAAATACCTTATATTAAAGTGTATTGCACAAGTATTTGAAGGTAAAAATATAAAAGGGAATGAGCCAGGAATTGGGATTAGGGTTTTTAAACATTAGTGGAGGATCTTAAAACACTGAAACAAAGACCGTCGGTGTCATGACAGTACTTGAAGGCGAACACAGCAGGCATATATGCAGCAGCAAAGTTAAATGAAGTGGTGCAAAATTAGCACTTTTTTTCCCCCAAGAATTCCCACGTTTTTAGTACATCTTTTGCTTTACATCCATACCCTCATCGAGCTGTGTTTCTTTCTTTTTTGCCCGTTTGATTTTCTTCTTGAAGACCTTAGTGAGAAATTCAACATGTTTGTTGTTTTCGCCAAGAGACAGTTGGAATGTGACATATAGGGCTTTTTCCTTTTCATGTAATTTGGTTATATCTCGTTTTTTTGCCTCCAACTGTTGAAAACATTCCTCTGCTTTCATCTAAAACAAAAATATACAACAGTTTTGTTTAGTTATAATGGAGTATTACATGCTAAGAAAAAATAGAATAACATTTCAGATCTAATTTCAGTCATAGCTTCAAGGGGTAAAATTTCAATGTTACCATATAATAAATAATTAAATAGAGCAGCTTCTAGTATCAAAGTATAGCAGTTCCCAGAGGCCATTTTTGCTCGAATTCCATACATTAATTAAGCAAATGTTGACTTTAGTGTTTTTGATTTTAAACAATAACAATAGTAGTCCTAGCATTTGGTACATTCACAGTGACTGCGAATTTCAAATGCAGCAACAATTACCCACAGCAATATCCCCAAACAGTTGTGGATGACCAATTTTACTTGGAGGATTGTTGGCTCGGACACTGTGGGAGAAACTCCCTTTTCTTTTCGAATAGTGCCATGGGATCTTTAACTATCACTTGAACAGGGAGAAGGGATGTCGTTTTAATGTCTCATCTCAAACATGAAATAATTAACAGGACATTACATTTCTATAGCGCCTTTCACGTCGGGAGGACGTCCCAATGTGCTTCAGACCCGAGCTGGGGTTCGGGATTGTGGAGGGCAGAATGGGGATGAAAGTTTATTTAAAGCTCAGTCGAAGAGGAGGACATTGACTTGGGTCTTGAATGTGGCTGAGGGGATGGGAGAAGGTGGAGGGACGGCGGGATGGAATTCCAGAGGTTTGTGGCAGAGTGGCTGAAAGCTTGTCCGCTGATGGTGGGGCGAGTGGGTTGGGGGATGTGGAGCATGCTGGAAGCTGCTGAGCGGAGGTGGTAGGCAGGTTGGTAGGGAGTTAGGCGGTCATAGAGGTAAGGTGGGGCAAGGCCATGGAGGGCTTTCAATGTGAGAACCAGGATTTTGAATTGAATCCTGTGGGTGATGGGGAGCCAATGGAGTCAAGAATTGGGGAGATGAAGTCACGGAGCTTGGAGCAGGAGAGGACACTGCAGAGTTCTGGATTATCTGCAGCCTATGGAGGGAGAAATTGAGAAGGCCGACAAACGTAGTCAAACCTCGATGTGATTAAGGCATGAATGAGGGTTTCAGCGGCCTAAGGGGTAAGATAGTGGCGGAGTTGGGCAATATTACAGAGGTGAGGGAAGGTAGAGCAGGTCATGGCTTGAATGTGGAGGAGGAAAGACAGTTGAAGATCAAACAAAACACCTAGGTTCCTGACTGGCTTGGTGAGCTTGAGTGTGTAACCATGGTGCTTTATGCTGCCAGTGCCTAATGTGTAAAGGCACAGGAGTAAGCTAATCAGAAGGGCCTTGGTCTTAGTCACGTTCAAGACCCAACAAAGTTAGCTCTCATCCAGGACTTGATGTCCACCTGGCAGTCTGTCAGGACAGCATTGGTCCTGGAATCAAGGGTAGAGGCAGAAAGATAAAGTTGGGTGTCATCTGCATACATGTGGAAGTTGACCCCAGGTTACTGGATGATGCCACCATGCATGTAGATATTGAAAAGGGATGCAGGTTAAAAGAGCACCAACTAATCTAATGAATATAACATTCCAAAACTGGTGTGCATTTGCACTTTAAAGTTCAATTTATATCAAAGAGAAGATTCCTTCCTCTTCATTCATCAATATCCACATTTTTATGGTCTGGCAGAAGTATCCAGGGACACTGTCTATTTGTAATTTTTCTACTTGCGTATGTTTTCTTTCTTGCTCATCTGAAAATATAGCCATGTTCTGCGAACATAAACTGTGAATCTGATGGATTAATTACTAAAAATGCTCACATCTGTGAGCTCACGTCTGATTGCTGGAATGTTCAATATTATTTTATGTATAATTATAATGCAATAGTTAATGGCGCAACATACAAATGTAACAAAAGAGAAGTTGCTGAATACTATGATGTCAAAATCATAGTATTCCTATAGTTCCTTAATTTTTTTTTAGGTAATTAAGTGACGATACAGAAATTGTAGGTAAAAATGTGTCTTTTAATTCTGTCCTTAACAGACATTTTTGGACTAACCATCTCATTTTAGAAGAATTTGTCTCTTCTGCAGTCTTTCTTTTCAGTGGAACTGGTTTTGTTACTAGTAGCTGCTATAAAAGCCTTTCAACTTTAAACAACAACAAAATTACATTTATAGAGCGGCTTTCACATTGGGAGGACATCCCAAGGTGCTGAACATTCAGGTCAGGACCTGAACAAGAGGGGGGTGGGGGGGGGGGGGGGGGGGTGTTGGGCAGGGGGGAGAAAAGGGAGAGATTTAGGAAGGGAGGTAGAGAGTTGGGAGGGCATCAGAAGGCACGATCAAAGAGGAGGGTCTTGAGACCAGTCTTGAAGGAGGCAAGTGAGGCATAGGTAATATGGGATAGATTTTCAGAGTGTGGGTTTACATTTGAGGGGTTAAAGGAGCCCTTTATAATAATACTTGCATTTGCTCAGTTTCGCATTTGCGAAACATGGCAGCTAATAATAGTTATACCTGTATATAGTATGGAAAAAGAAAAAGATATGTGGGAAAGAGTTATGGAGGAGACAAATGTAAATGTTTAATAAAATATTTTAACATTATTGCAATTTGATACAAAAATATCTTTAACTACAAAACTAATTTTTTGCTTACTTGTGTTTCCTGTCGGTCACTAATCCTCTGGTTGACTCGTTCCTGCAAAATGTTCTCTCTCTTCTCAAATTCTTTCAATAGAAGAACTTCTTCAAAAAGTGTAACATGAAGTAAGTCAGCCATTTTCATGCTGACATCTAATTTACACTTTTGGTGACAAATAACGCGAAGCTCTGCATCAAAGCTTTTTATTAATTCAGATATCTGAAAAAAAAATTAAATCAACATATACAGTACATCCAATAAATAAACACACTTTCTTGTATTTCATGTTATTGCTATTAGACTCTAGTCAAAAGTCAGTACATTTGGTAAAACACTTTTTCGTAACTTCACAAATTTACAGACAGAAGTTGAATTCTGCTGAAGTTAAGATGTTCTAAACATATTTTTGATAAATCTTCACGTTACAACTACTGAAACTCTACTACAACGCATTAGTAAGTTTCATTCTGTTTGTTCAGATAGCCACCCATTTGCTTGTTTTGAATAGCCAGACCTTTATCAACATTGACTTTGATTGCTACAGACCAGCCAGGTGTTCTCCTCAGAACTTGTCTGAATTAAGGATGATCCTGGTTTGCTTCCCCAAGGGGTAAGTCAATCAAATCAAAACTTACATTTATATAGCGCATTTCACATCTAGAGGACGTGCCAAGGCACTGTACAGTTAGGTAAGTTTAAGCACAGTACTAATTTCATCAACTTCAAAAGGATTCTGATGAGGTCATGAGATGTCCTCCTGACACAAAAGGTGCCCCATCAAATGTAAGGATTATTATTATTAGCCTTAATAAAAAGTTTACCATCAAAACCTTAAAAGGCTGTGTAAATTTATTTGGATTCAAATTTTATAATCTCAATTCTGATTGAACTACCCACATTAATATTTTCAGTATACTACAATATTTCACAACATTCACAAGCATCACAAATTTATTTTGGGTCGCAAAATTGGCATTGAAGAGTTATAGAAGAAAACTTTAGTCATCGAATAAGTGTAAACAATTTAGTTGTGATCCATAATAGTGCAAAAATCTATGGAGTTCTACAGCCCAGTAGTTAGCGTGTCACCCCACAAGTGAGAGACCTGGGTTCAATTCTCGACAGGGCAAAACAATGGACAAGTTTCCTTACTCCATATGCCGGATAATAATCCCTCAAGAAAAATAAACAATAATAACTTGGTCAGTTCAATCGAAGACTTTTTTTAAGGAAATTTAGTACAATTGGTTGCCGCGTTTCCCCCCCAAAATAGTCAATTCACTTTACAGTATATTCTGTGAAGTGCTTCGCGACATCCAGAAGACGTAAAAAGTGCTATATCAATTGCAAGGATTATTATTATAAAATAGTATTAAGCCCCAGGCCCCTATGTATAGAGCATGCCATTGCATTCCAAACTTCTGGTTTCAAATGTTTATTGTTAAATTGATGACATGTAAGCTGAACTATGGACAATAAAATGCCTCGACTTCTTAATGAAACAACTTGCCATGCAGTGATGTGGTGAGTTATAGATTCATTGCCTGCAATGTAATGCTGCATGAAGAGTTGCTTACTGGGCTATGTACTTAGGGAGTTAATAAAGCACAAGCCAGGATTTGGCTATACGAAAATATTAAGAGTTGAGTGGACCATTCTCAGTTCTCATGTGATATCTTGGTTTCATTTAAATTTTGCAATACTGTACTTGCACTGTGCAGTTAGATGTGATGATGGGTAGTTATCCAACAACAGCAAAATTACACTTGTATAGCGCCTTTCACGTCAGGACGACTTCCCAAGGTGCTGGATAGTTACTGCTTCAGACACGGTCTGAGGATGGGGGAGGGAAGGGGGGAATTAGGAATTGCTGATGGAATATAATGTAGAGGAGTGTGAAGTCATTCACCTAGGTGGTAAAAACAGTAGAGCAGATTATTTTTTAGAAGGGAAGAAAGTAAATAGTGTTAGCATTCAGAGGGACTTGGGTGTCCTTGTACACCAGTCACAAAAAGTTAGTCTGCACTAGGGTCCGTCGATATGGAAATTTTCCAATTTAGATATATCGATGGGCTCATATCGAGATATACCAAAATATTTATATTTTCGGGTTTTTTGTACTGCGCATGCACGCGCGTCACAAGGTGCACGCGCATTCGGAAGTGTGAGCGCATTCGGGGCTATCTCCTCAGGAGGTAAATATCTTTCTCTCTGTGTCTCTCACACTGACTCTCTCCATCTCTGTGTTTTTCTGTCTGTGTCTCTGTGTCTCTCTCTTCTCTCACACCCCAACCCCCCATCTATCTGTATATTATCACATCCCCCCATCTCTCACCCCTGTCTCTCCCCCACAACCCCGCCATCTCTCTCGCCCCCCCACCCCCCCACCATCGTCTCTCTCTCCCCCCCACCCCACCCCCGCCGCTGTCTCTCTCTCCCACCCACCAACCCCCCGCCGTCTCTCTCTCCCCCCCACCACCCCCCACCGACTCTCTCTCTCTCCCCACCCCCCCACCACCGTCTCTCTCTCCCCTCCACCCCCACCGCCATCTCTCTCTCCCCCCCACCCCCCCGCCGTCTCTCTCTTCCCCCCCACCCCCCCCCTCACTGTCTTTCTCTTCCCCCCCCCCCCGCCGTCTCTCTCTCTCTCCCCCCCTCAACCGTCTCTCTCCCCTTGCATACCTGTATATTGTATTCTAGGACTATGAATACAATATGGCGGCTTTGCACCTCGGTTTGTGCATTGTGTATAGAGATGAGCATTCTGGGTCTTGTAGTTCAGTGTGCGCGCATTTCGATTTTTTCCCTTGATATATCAACTTTTCGATATATCTATATTTTTAAAATGTCTATATCGGCATATCGATATGAAAATTATACCGGGTATAACAGATAAATCAATATATTGCCGGACCCTAGTCTGCAGGTACAGCAAGCAACTAGGAAGGCTAACGGTATATTGGCGTTCATTATAAAAGGGTTAGAATATAAGAGTAGGGAAATCTTGCTGCAGCTGTAGAGGGCCCTGGTGAAACCACACCTGGAATATTGTGTGCAGTTTTGGTCTCCTTATTTAAGAAAGGATGTACTTGCCTCGGAGGGGGTACAGCGTAGATTCACTAGGTTGGTACTTGGGATGAGGGGGATGAGTTATGAGGATAGGTTGAGCAATCTAGGCCTATATTCTCAGAATATATAATTAGAGGTGATTTTATAGAAACCTATAGGATTATTAAGGGGCAAGACAGAGTAGATAGTGGGAGACCGTTTCCCCAGATTGGGGAAACTATAACAAGGGTCACAGTCTTAAAATGAGTGGTCAGCCCTTTCACACTGAGTTGAGAAAACCTTCTTCACTCAGAGGATAGTGAATTTATGGAATTCCCTACCCCAAAGGGAATTTAGATGTAGATGCTCAGTCACTGAACATATTCAAGAATGAGATTGATAGATGTTTTATGGATAAAGGGATTAAGGGATATGGGGATGAGGTGGATAGGTGGAGTAGGAATAGATCAGCCATGATCTTATTGAATGGCGGGGCAGACTCGAGGGGCCGAATGACCTACTCCTGCTCCTAATTGTTATGTTTTTATGTCCATCGAAGAGGAGAGTCTTGAGCCAAGACTTAAAGAAGACCAGGGAGGAGGGATTGTGGGATGGAATTTCAAGTCGAGGTTGGCAGCGGAGTGGCTGAAGGTTTGCCCACCATTGGTGGGGCAGATGGATCAGGGGACGTGGAGCAGGCCAGAGCCCGCTGAGCGGAGGGGGCAGGCAGGTTGGTAAGGGGGTAGGAGGTCATGGATGTAGGGTTGGGTGAGGTTGTGGAGGGCTTTAAATGTAAGGACCAGGATCTTGAATTGGATCCTCTAGATGATGGGAAGCTCATGGAGTCAGGCGAGGATGGGGGAGATGGGGTCACGGAGTTTGGAATGGTAAAGGACACGGGCCGTAGAGTTCTGGATTATTTGCTGCCTGTGGACGGAGGAATTGGGAAGGACAACCAGCAGGGCCTTTGCATAATCGATCTGGGATGTTATGAAGGTGTGGATGAGGATTTCAGCAGCTTTGGGGGTGAGGTTGCGGCATATACAGTTATCCGCATACATGTGGAAGTTTACCCCATGTCTGTGGATGATGTCACCAAGTGGGAGCATGTAAATGTTGAAAAGGGGCCAAGGACAGAGCCCGTGGGGACGCACAGATGACAGTGCAGGGGATGGAAGAGAAACCATCTCTCTTCGACAAAGTGGCGACAAAGTGGCGACAAAGTGTAGGCGATCGGAGGGATAGGAGTTGAACCAGCCAAGGGCAGGTCCGCTGAGATTGAGAAGGGAGAAGAGGCGGTGTAAGAGGATGGAATGGTCGACAGTGTCGAAGGCGGTGGAGAGGTTAAGGAGGAGAAGAAGGCAGAGAGAGTGTAGTCACAGATGTGTAGAACGTTGTTAGAGCCTTTCACCAGGGCTGTCTCTGTGCTGTGGGCAGCACGAAAGCCAGATTGAAGGGGTTTGAGGAGGGAATGGCAGGAGAGGAAGAAGCAAAGCTGGGAAGCAACGACTCATTCCAGGGCCTTGGAGAGGAGTGGCAGGTTGGAGATGGGGCGATAGTTAGAGAGTAGGGATGGGTCGAGAGAAGATTTTGTTAAGATGGGGGTGATGACAGCAGTTTTTAGAGGAGTGGGGATGGTGCCGGTGGATAGGGAGAGGTTGATGACATAAATTAGGAGGGGGTCTAGAAGATGGAGCTGGTAAATAAGGAGGGGGGTGGGGATGGGGTCAAGGGAGTAGGTAGTGGGTTTCATTTTGCAAAGGAGAGCAGAGAAGGCAGGGGGAGAAATAGGGTGGAAGGTATGTAATGGGAGGGTGGGAGGGAGATGGATCCTGGGGGAGAGGTAATGGGGAAGAAGTGGAGGATGAGGTGGAGGTGGCTGAATCCACCAAGAGATTGGGATGGAAATGGTCTTTTCTTTCCCAGCCCAAATTTCTTGATGTTCTTATGTTCTAAGCTTTAATTACGATATAAAGATACTGACTGATAAAGAAAATGTTTCTTTTCACTTTCATTCAGATGATTGTTTGAGAGTACAGTGGTAGTGGTACTAGAGGTCCTGTGGCATATTTGTTAAGAGTACTCACCTCGCAAGCGAGAGGACCCGGGTTTGATTCCCGGGCTGGGTGAATCTTTAGAAAAGTTTCCTTACCCCACATGTCTCCATTTACCTAGCAGTAATTAGGATTGGCGGATTCCGTAGTTGTTGTTAGTCAATTGGTGGATCGCCTTCCGGGCAAAATAATTCCTCCAAAACAATAGACAATTTGGTCGCCCAATACACGACTGTTTGTGGGACACTGCTGTGCACAATTGGCTGGCGTGTTCACCCACAAATATACGGTCAATTTAGTTTATAGTGTATTCTATGAAGCTTTTTGAGATGTCTCTATGACGTGATAAGGGATTATATCAAACACAAGAATTATTATTGTTACTGTTCATTGCTATACTAAAACAAATTCCATAATACACTGGTACTATCACTATTTGCAACATACCTTATTCAGCAATACAGTCTGAATGTATGAATTTTTTGTAGCTTCAATTTTTGCATATTCAGTCTCTAGCTTTGTTGCTGGAATTGGAAACTTCAACACTTCTATTGTTTTACTTTCATTCTCTTGTGGAATTGGAGATAGTGATTTATCTTGTTTTTCTTTGGTTGCAAGTGAATATCCACCTCCTGTTTCAGAATTTATACTTGGTCTGGCAAAGGCCATGTTTCGCTTGAAATTTAGAAGTGTTTCCTTGTTGTATTTAAATTTTTCCTCCGGTGTTTCCTCGAGGTACAACTTTGGAATTTGGGGAATGGGTAGATGCTTAGATGGATTAAGCTTCTCCTGCACTAATTTCAACTCGTCAACTATGCTAGAAATTTGTCTAACAGTTGCAAGCTTTTCATTACGCAGCTTCATGATCTTCTTATTCATTTCAACTTTGAGTTCATAACTCTGTAAAAGACAAATAAATCATGTGATGTGGACCATAATTAATATACTGTCCCATGGCATAATAGATATGAGCGCTTTCCTTGCAAGAGAGAGGACCTGTATTCAATTTCCAGGCAAGGCAAAACCTTAGGCAAGTTTCTTTATTCCACATGCCTGTTTACCCAGCAGTAAGTTGCAACCCGGTTGTTTGGAGGATCATTTTCCTAGGTAATGATCCCTCAAAAGAAAAATTATTCGGTCACTCAATCCATGACTGTTTGTAGAACATTATATGTGGGTGCAATTATACGCACGTTTCACCCACAAAATACAGTAAAAGCCCGTTTATCCGGCACCCTCAGGACCTGGCCAATGCCGGTTAAAGCGCCTGCCAGATATTTGGCCGAAAACTCACAAAACAAAATATATTTCTTAATTTAATTACATTTTTTAAAACATACCATATTAATAATAGACTAAATAATAACAGAATATTGTATGGATACTTACCAATAAAGCAATAAATATTGACTCTAGTCTATAAACACAGCTCACAATCAAAGTTATACTCTCCTTTTCTTCTTTCTCTCTCTCTTTCACATACACACACACAGTCACTTTGGCATCTCAATGGCTCCAAACTCAACCCCCAATGAGCCCTCCTCTCATTTTCCATCTAAATTAATCAACTCACCCCCCCTCTCTCCCCTCCTCTCACTCTCCCACTCCTCTCTCTTTCTCCCCCAACTCTCTTTCCTTCTCTCCACCACCCACCTCTCTCTCCCCCTGCCTCTCTCTCAAACCCGGAAGTGCACTAATACGGCAGCTTCAGAGGTAATCATAATGTACTCTGTGAGGAAAAAAAACGTGAGCACCACCTTCAGACACTAGTAGCAGCATACCGAAATACTGATACAAGAGAAAAATATGCGAATGTGCCAGATAAGACCCGGTTAATCGAATGGGAACCTCTTTTTTTTTGAGGTGCTGGTTATATAGAAGTTACGGTTGATCAGGCCACGGATAAACGGGCTTTTACTGTATATAAACAATTCACTTTACAATATATTCTGTGAAGTGTTTTCAGATGTCTCAACAATGTGATAAGGCGCAATATCAAACTGCAAGGATTTTTTGCATTGTTGATATTATTAGTTAAATGTTGGTATAGTGGAATCTCATTTAACATTGTCCTAATTTATTCATCATAAACCTGAAGATGGATAATCTGTTTGATTACTTTACCTTGACTCTGCTCATTTCTCATTTCCCACTCATCTCCCTGACTAATTTCCTGGCTCTCATTCATCTCACTAACTCAAATTTATACCTACCTCCTTTTGCTTGTATGATTCAGCTCAAATTAGGAAGATGAATAAGAGATCTGGGGAATCTGAATATGGAAGTCATTAAAAGCTAGTTCACAGATGTGAAAAGCAATAAAAAGAGTATAATGGGATGCCAGACTTTATCACAATACTTGATATAAAATAGGCTGCATAGAATTTTCTTCTCCTTTAACTTTTTTTGTTCCCATATAAACCATTCGATTTATGGAGATCACTAAAATACATATAGTCGATCTATATTAGACCTTTCTTCCATTGGCGACGATGTTGTGATATTTTTAAGTAGTGAAAGGGTAAACATTTCAATTGTCTTCAATTTGTTTAGACGGAAATACAAGGATTATTAAATGCACTCCCATCAGCATTTTGGCAGCCTGTCAAATTTCACCGGGATTTTGTTCTTTTACGCTTAAAATAATGCCTGAAGAGTAAATAACATGCCTTCTGCTCAAGGATGATAAGCTGGTTTCGTTTTTTTTCAGCATTCATACGCAAATGTTCTGGTACTGTATAGTTAGGTGCTGTTTTTAACTTGAAATCTCCCATGTTCTCTTTAGCTTCTTTAATAGCAGCAACATCATTTGGATCTTCATAGTCCTCATCGGGCTTGCTGGTAAAACTATAAAAAACAAAACAAGTACTAGGAACTTTGTTGTATTCTTTCTGTACACAAAGCAAATGTGGAGAACATCACCAAAGAGAAGCAGAGTATTCTACACCTTCTTAAACCTGTTTGGAAAAAATGAATCCTGAGTTCAGTTCTAACTGTCCCAGTTCTGATGATTATTATTATTTTGATGTTAAAACATAGTTACCTGTAATGGAATACCTAATCTGTCAATTCCTTTAATTATTTTAAAAACATCAATTAACTTTAAGAGCCTCTGTTTTCTGGTCTTTAATCCCAATCTACCCAGCCTTTCCTGATAGCTGAACCTTTTCAACCTAGTTACTATCTCATATCCAGTGAGTATTTATGCTGTAAACTGGAAGCTGATCTTTCTCTCATTTCAGGAAAACAGACTGTCACTGGCTCAGCACAACAAAAACAACAAAATTACATATACCGTATAGAGCACCTTTCACATCGGGAGGATGTCCCAAAGCACTGAACAGTCAGGGGTCAGGACTCGAGCAGGCTTGGGATGACAAAGGGCAGAGAGAGATGGGATGACAACTGAAGGCACAGCTGAAGAGGAGGTTCTTGAAACTGGTCTTGAAGAGAGAGAGCAAGGCGAAGGGATTAAGGGATGGAGTTCCAAAGCGTAGGGGCAGAGGGGCTGAAAGCCCAGCCGCCAATGGTAGCATGGAGCAGGCTGGAGCCTGCTGAACGGAGCGAGTGGACAGGTTGTTAGGGGGTCAGCTGGTCAGAAAAGTAGGAGATGGGAAGGCCGTGGCGGTCCTTGAAAGTGAGGACAAGGATCTTGAATTCAAAGTGAAGGCAAGGATCTTGCATTTGAGTTGCAGCTGCAAACAAGACCATCATGAAGCAGATCCAGAAAAAGTGGTATGATTATCATACAGAGTTCAAAGGTAAGCTGCTGGCATTAATAAGTGTACGGACCTGAGCAAAATATGACAAACGTGACAAAGTGACAAAATATATACAGGTAAGCCTCGATTAAGGATGCTTCTATTTAGGATGTTTAGATTGAACAAACATAATTTTTTTAACACCTTTTTATCGATATAGGACACTTGGTTTCGTTTTAAGGAACCAAATTATTTTTTCTGCATGTGCAGCACATATTTTGAATATCGCAGTCGTTTTTGGCACGTCCTTTTTGTCCATACGCACAGTCCGTGGTGCATTCGCGGGTAAATCGCGCTCACACCTGATATAGTGTATCCAAGCGTTTGAACTGGCCAATAGCATGTCACTATGTCATTGTTTAAAAGCCAGCTGATTTTGAAGTGACACCACGCCACGTCAGTATTACAGTAATTTTCAAACATTCCCGAGCAACTTCGAGCGATTTACAGCCTCAAAGACACTTCTAGCAAGTCAGGAAAAGAGAGCAGAAAGTGAAATAAGCAGTGGTAATACCGCTGATGGCCAGAAACCCAGCAAAGTCATCACTTTAAATACTAAATTGGAGGTGATTAAGCACATCGAGTCTGACAAAAAAGGTATGGACGTCGGGAGGGCTTTAGGGCTGCCGAGATCGACGGTGGCTACTATAAAACAGAATAAGGACAATATACTGGCAAATTCAAGGTGTGTTACAGCTACAGGTGCAAGCAGATTATCAAAACATAGGACTGTATTAAAGCTTGCCAGTATTAAAGTACAATACTGTACTTTAGTACAGTACCCAAGTACCCCTTCTTGCCTATGTGTGTTATTTTCTGTGTTAATTTGTGTGTTTCGTGTGTTATTTAGTGGGTTTAAGGTCCGAAAATGTTGTGAAAAGAACGCATCTCATAATGGGACTGCATGGGAAACTGCATTTTGATTTAGGACGTTTCAATCTGAGAAAAAAAATTCAGGAACGCAACCCCATCCTAAATAGGGTTTCCCTGTAGTCACATTGGCTGGTTATGTTTTTAAGCTGAGCAGAACGGTTTGCAGATCATGTTTCCCGGGTGTGCAGCTGTGTTGGCAGTTAGTATTTTCATAGTGTGCGGAGAATTTCTCCAGATTCTACCTCAGCCTATTTGTTTAGCAAGGTTTGATGAGCCAATGAGCAACTTTTAAAACAGGACTACACCTAGTGAGAAGGGACTAAAGCTTATATGACTACTAATGGACAGAACATGACACATATGCAATCGGTATTCAGGTCTATGCATCTGGCATGAGCAGATATGGCTATTTTGCAGATGAAGGCAATTCTAGATATTTTTGAGTTCTGGTTAATGAATTTGGGGTTTAGAGAGAATACAATTAATTTTGTAGCTAAATGTCAAAATTGGTAGGGGCAGGGGGGCAGCAGTTGAAGAATTATTGGTTACATGTGTACACATGCACTATGGAAATAACAAGTTGATTAACCAAAAGGACCCTCTTATTCCACAATTTCTTAATCTTTTCATAGTTGAAATTCCAATAGTCATCCACTTATACTTTAAGAAAATTTTACACAACTTTCAGCTTTCTAATTTTACCTGAGAAATCTTTTTGTTGAATGCTGTGACTAAAGGAACAGTATACTTTCACAAGATAGTCCCAAAATGCACTGGATAGAGTTGTAGCTTTTGGATTAAAAGCAGTCTGGTTCAAATCTCAGTGTAGACTAAATTGGCTGGACTCACCAGGGCTGCTTGGGGAGGCTAAATTGACCTATGCCTTCCCAGGGACATGGAGGGTAAAATCAGCTGTGTTTTCTAGTCTGGCACCCCTTATTGGGGATGCAGCCAGGTAAAGAGAAGTAGCCTCAGAGGTGATCTACAGTAGAGCAGTCTGCTGACAATCACTGCCACACTTGATTCTCATCTCAGCATGAGGCTGGGGTCCAGGAGCAGAATCATATAGAAAGAAATATTAGGCAAATAATTGGACCCACTGAATTTCAAATAGAGTTTCATGTTTCCTATGCCTTCCTTTTTCAAGCAGCAATGACATTTAAATGGAAAAAGTACTCACAGATCTTCCCATTGCTTTCTTCTCATTTCAATTTTGGCCTTTGCTTTTTCTGCCCTTTCTATTATTTTTTGCAGTTTTTCTTGCCGTCCTCCAAGGGGCACCTTTACATGTGGGAGGTCAGGACCCTTCAGCAGGTCAGCAGCAAGCTCTTTTTCTGCAACCTGATCCTTATCAATACCTGAAATAAGCAGATAATAAATCAATCTTCAATGCCACATTTCACTCTTTCAGTGAAGTGTTACTCAAAGTGTTCGCAAGTGTTACTCAAAGCTTCGTATTAAATGTGATATTTGATTAACACAAGAGGGTCAAAATTGTAATATTCTTAAACACATACAACCTTAATTTCAAAGCTAGTTTTTCTGTAAATTCTTTAAAGAATTCAATACTTTGCCAAATTCTATAAAGTCCTACAAAAATAGAGTTAATCTAGAATCAGGTGGAATTTTTCCAGATTTCTTCCTTATTAAGCATCCATTAAAATATGTTTTGAAATACATGTAACTTCTGAATAATTATAGTACCTAAAACAAGCTTAAAATGCTCACAACCACCATCTTAGATTAATGTATACCTCAATTTCTCCCAAACTCCTTCAATTATTATCACTAACTTAACTTCTTATCACTAGCTCCAATCCTGTCAACCCCCTTTGCCTAACTGAACCAAGAACAACAAAATTACATTTGTAGAGCACCTTTTATGTCAGGAGGACGTCCCAAAGCGCTGAACAGTTAGGGGTCAGGACCCGAGAG
This sequence comes from Hydrolagus colliei, assembly GCA_035084275.1. NCBI lineage: Eukaryota > Metazoa > Chordata > Chondrichthyes > Chimaeriformes > Chimaeridae > Hydrolagus > Hydrolagus colliei. Next base: position 35,863,265 of record CM068745.1, on the reverse strand, counting down.
GGGGGAGGGGGTGGGTGGGCAGGGTTGGGATGAGGGAGGGCAGAGAGGTAGGGGGGCGACTGAAGGCATGGTCAAAAAGGAAGGTCTTGAGACCAGTCTTGAAGGAGGCAAGGGAGGGAGCAATGTGAAGGGATTGTGGGATGGAGTTCCAAAGTATGGGGGCAGAGGAGCTGAAAGTCTGGCCACAAATGATAGGGCAGGTCGTGTGGGAGACATGGAGTAGGCCAGAGCCTGCTGAACAGAGAAAGTGGAGAGGTTAATAGGGGCTCAGCAGGTCAGAGGGGTACGAGGGGCAAGGCCTTGAAAGTGAGGATGAAGATCTTGAATTTGATCCTCTAAGGGATGGGGTGCTAGTGGAGCCAAACAAGGGTGAGAGCCTCGGTTTTGCTGACGTTCAACTGTAGAAAGTTGTATCATTCAGGATTTGATGTCTGACAGGCAGTCTGTCAGGATACCAATAGTCCTGGAATTGAGGGTGGAGGCAGACAGATAAAATTGGGCAGAGAGATAGAGCACAACAACAACTTGAATTTATATAGCGCAACGCAAGGTGGCATCTCAGAACGCTTCACAAAATGGATCTGGGGCCGAGCCCAGTGGGAGGGAGATGAAGTTGACCAAAGGCGTGGTTGAAAAGAAAAGTCTTTAGGCGTGACCTGAAATTAGGAAAGGAGGGGGCGAGGTGAAGGGAGTGAGGAATGGTGTTTCAGAGCCTCAGAGTGTAGTGGCTGGGCATGGATGCCGACGGTGGAATGGAGGATTCGGGGGACAAGGAGTAGGCCAGACCCAGTGGAGTGAAGGCAACGGGTATGAGGACAGAAGAGGTCAGAGAGGAAGGGGGCGTGCAGAGGACTGGAGGGATTTGAATAATAACCTTGTAGGAACACATTGTAGCAGCACATTGCAGATGCACATTGCAGATGCAAACCATTGCAAGCCTGCAACCGTTCTTTGCTCAAACTTTGGCAGAGTAACTTTTTGTAAAGTAATCTAAAGGGAATTGGCATTTATAATGTCTGTAAACAGATGGTTAGGAAAATAATTCATCAGATAATACACTCATTTTGACAATTCTCTCTATTTTATTGTTTTGCCAATTAGGAAAAATAAAGTCCAATAACAGCATAATTAACAGCTAATATTAATCCCGAGCAACATTTTACCTGCTTCCTTGATTTCCTTGGTCAGGTCCTCTTTGCTTTTTAGTCCAGACTGCATCTGGCTTTGCTTCGCTTTTATCTCATTCCTCAACGGGTAATATTTATCAGACAGAGATTTTACACGGTAGGTTGACACCTGGTGATCACTCTCAATAGCATGAATAATCACAGTATCAAATTCTACTGCATCTCGAAACCTGTGGATGTATCAAGAATTAACTGTTTGATACATTCTTTGAAACATTGTACAGTATTGTGCTGGGTCAACAAATGTGATTTCCACCAAGAGACCTACACCATGCAGGTGGAGTTCTGCTAACATCATTGTTTCTTCTTGCAAGTGCAGCATCAATTGCCAGTATTTTCTGATTAAAATATTTCCTCTTCAAATAGAAAAGAATAGCATATTTTACTTGACTTGATAAATGTCTTGTCCAGAAGCAAATAGGTCCCAAAGAATGTCTTCCAACACCCGGGTAAAGTTTATTTGATATGAATGTTATTTTCTTCTTTTACTAGAGAAAGTTCTTCTGTTGCTTACATTGTTAACATCTCCTCCTGGATCTTACTCCCATTATAAGAACATAAGAAATGTTAGACAAAAAAAAACCATGGTCTATCTAGTTTGCCTTCCAGGTGATCGTATGCACATATATTCTTAATTACCTATGTAATACATTCCATAATGTTATTTCCTAAAAGAAAACCATTTAATCTGTGTTTGAAGGTATCATCACTTGCTCCTTCTATTGTCTCCCTATGGAGCCTGTTTCACAGGTTCACTAATTGCTCACTGAAATAGTGTTTCCGTAGATCCATTCTGAATTTACCCCCTCAATCTCACGCTGTTTTCTCTGGTTTTACTGTTCTGGACATGTTGAAACAGTCTGTCATGATTCTACATTGTCTACCTCATAAAGACAGCAATCATATTGCCTCTCAATCTTCTCTTTTCCAGCGATAACATGCCTAATGTACTTAGTCACTCCTCATAGTCCAGTCCCTCCATCCCCTCAATCATTCTGGTTGCCCTCCTCTGTATCATCTTGATTTCTTCCATATCCTTTTTGTATTGCAGTGACCAGAACTGTAGATCATATCTAAGTATGATCCCACAAATGATTTATATAGTGGCAGGATTACCCCACTATTTTGGCTTGTTATTAATCTTTTGATACATCCCAACTTCTGCTTTGCTTTACTCATTGCTACAGGACATTGTTGGGAGAGCTTCAATTTGTTCTCAATCATGATCTCTAGGTCCTTTTCATCTTTCATACATATTATTTTCCTTCCATTCTAATAGTCCCATCATCCCCATGAAGTACTTTACAGTTCTCCACAACTAATTTCATCTACCACAGATCTGCCCAATTCCCAAGTGTGTTCAAATCCTTTTGCTTCATCAGTCAGTGCACAATCTTGATATTTAGCTTGACTCCTGCCTCCAGCTTTCTTTCATTGCTAAGGCCATTGTTTTATTTCCAGACATTTTCCATTTACTCCCTTATACCCACTTCCTTCTATTGCTAAAACACTCCTTCATGCCTTTGTTAACAACATTCTCCTCAGCTGCTCCACCAAATCAACTTTAAAGTCTTTGTTTTGATTTTCAGTTTCCTTTCTTACCTGTTAATATACATTTTTTCCATTTTATTTTCAACATCACTAATTCTCTGTATCATATTACTAAATGCTTTGAGATGTTCATTCAACATGAAAGGCACTGTGTAAGTGCACATTCTTATTCTTTAAACCAAAAAACACTCCCTCTGGATTTCATTTCCTTTTAAGGCAAGCAAAATTGAAATATTCTTTAATCTCATAATTGACTCAGGTTTAAAAGACACTTGTAATAATTTGTTCCACATCCAAATGAGCATTTATTTGCAAAATCTCCTTTGTAAGCTTCTAGTAATAATGTTGATATGTTAAATATATTACAGTACCTTGCTTGTAATTTTTGGAGTCCAATTAGATGCTTTTCTTGTTCCCATGCTGTCTCTTTAGAAACTAATGCAATCCGTTCAGTTGTTTGTATCTCAGTCTGTTGTCGAATTCTATGATCTAGCTCAAAATCCTGCAAAAATTATAATACTGTAGATAACAAATTAACCATGGATTCAGTTTCTCTATTTATCAATTTAACAATTGCATCAAAATATGCAATTGTTGCAGTTAATTTGTAAGGTTTACAAATAATTATAATAATAATCCTTGCATTTGATAAAGCGTTTTTCATGTCTTCTAAATGTTTGAAAGCGCTTGTGTCTTACATTAACTGACAAAATATGGTAGATGTGCAAAAATCAATCTTTCACAAAATTGTGACATTTTTCAAAACAAAATCAAATGATCAATATAATTAAATGTTTCTATTAAAAATGATTAAAACAAACCTCTCTACTCAGTTGCACATGCTCAGGGAGTGCTGCATTTCCTCTTTGTAGCTGTTTGAATGTATTACAGTGCTCAGTTAGCTGCATCCTCTTGTAAACCTTTTCCTCTTCTGCCAACTTCACCATTAGATCATGTTCTGCCTTCTGTTTTGCATTTTCAATGCTATGCATAAAACAAAAAAAGTTACGTATAAAGTGATGGAACGTTTCATCCCTTTAATAAATATTCTATCACAGAATCAGATTTGCAGCACAAAAGACACTCTGCCTGTTATGTTTGTACAGAGAGTAACTCCCTCAACTGGAGCAATGCTATTATGGAGTAACTATAATCCCATTCTTTACTACTCCCTAAATATTATTGTTCATCCAAGCAATCAATTGATTTGTTGATAAATGGTGTTAGGTGCTTGTTCTAAATTTAAACCATCAAATGACTACAACAACCATAACTTGCATTTAAAAAGCGCTCTCCACACCGGGTGGCATCTCAGGAGAGCTACACAATGCCGGAGCCTGAGGCCGAACCAGAAGGAGAAGGAAGGTGACTGTCAGCTTGGTCGAAGAGAAAGGTCTTCAGACGTGACTTGATAGAGGGGCAGGACAAAGGGGTTGAGGTAGGGAATTCTAGTGGCGTAGTGACTGAAAGCATGGCCACTGATGGTGGAGAGGAGGATTCGCGGGACAAGAGGAGGCTGGACCCAGTAGAGTGGAGGGAGAGGGTACTGCTGTGAGGAGAGGGTAGGGATTGCAGAGGAGTGGAGGAATTTAAATACAAGAGTGAGGATCTTGACTAAATTGCATTGTTCAATTCTCAAAGTTACTAATTCCAGCAAAATGTACACATTAAACCAATTTATAATTATCTGCGAGCCCCAGCAAGTTTAAATCATCTGTTCATTTAGTTATTTGTTAAGGTCTATAATGAACCCATCGACATTTTCAGCTTCTCCAGATCCTTCTGAATTTGTAAATATTGTATTGCTTTTCAACAATGTGATCAACTTTGATAACAGGCCAACCTCCAGATCATATGTACTGTAGTAATTTGAAAACCTCTGGGGCACAAAACAAACACAAAATAAAACACAAAACACACAAAATAAAGTCACTCAACCCATCGTGCCTGTGATGGTTTTATGCAGAGCAATCCACTCAGTCTCCATCAGTCACCTTTTCTCCAAACTCCTGCAAATTACTGCTTGTTAGGGATCTACAGTATCTTGAAAGTTAATATGCTTCTGCTCCCAGCAGTCATCCCACTTCCAAACAACCATTTCTATAAAATATTAAGTTGGAGAGAGTAAAATGTTTTTCTAAAATCCAGGCAAATAACATGTACCCACTGTGATATACTTTTAGGAATTTAAATTGTTTGTTTCTTCAATGTGGTGTACTTTTCCATGACAGCTATAGTTTATAATGTCTGCCTGCCTTTTTTATTTTAAATATATTCATAGATGACTATATGACTATCTGTACCACCATAATACCTGTAAGCATTTGGGTCATCAATGTCCTCTGCTGCTTTAACTCTGTCAAAATCTTTCTATTTAAAAAATAAACACAAAAATAAAATTTTATTTATTGTAAATTAGAAAATAAAGTTAGCCAACTATAAAAGATAAACGTTTGTTTGTGTTTACTTATTAAAGTCAGGAATGAAAATAAACATGGAAGATAAATTTAGGTCATAAGTTGTTTGAGAAAACAATTTATGATTAGATGGTGAGATTGTAATATGCTAATTATAATTAATTGGAACATGCTTACCCTTGGAAATGGAACATCAGCTCGTTTGCCCTCCAAAAACTGAGCGATATCCTCCTGAGGAAGCAGATTGAAGACAAAGATGTTGCCATCATTGCCGCATGTCACCAAGAACTCACTGTTATAACTGGTGGTGATTTGTTGAATATGACCAGAAAGATTGTCGTGAACATTGAGGCTCCAATATGATTTCATGGAAACCAGATTTAGATCATGTGCTGCCAGAGGGTAGATTCGCACGGATCCATTTTGCATCCCACAAAAGAGCAATTGTTTTTTCACACTACAAAACAAGATTTTTAAGGATAGGGGAATTAATCCTAAATTTATACATAACCTCTCCAGTACTGAGTACAGTTCTGGTCGTCATTACAAGAAAGATAACATTAGAGCGAATACATTGTAGATTTATAAGGATGTTACTAGGAATTTGTAGGTACTGCTATCAAGAAACATTGGACAGATTCCAGCTATTCTTTCTAGAGTTGAAACATAGGAACAACATTATTGAATCCCTTGATCATTTTAAATACCTCATCAAGTCAACCTGCTGAACTCAAGGGAATATAATCCCAAGTTTACGCAGCCTTTACACGTAATTTAATCCTTTTAGGCCTGGTAACATTCTGGTGAACCAGCACTGTACCCTCTCCAGGGCCAATATATATTTCCTAGGGTGTGGTGCTTTCAGACAATTGAGAAAGGATTTGATAGAGGTTTTTGTGAAAGCATTTAATAAGGTGGATGTTGATAAGCTTTTCCACTTGTTGATGAGTCCAAATTAGAGGGTATTGATAAAATAAGTATAGGATAGCTAGCAGTAGATCTAATAAGAAGGAACTTTTTATTCTTTGACCGTGCCATTGGTCACCCCTTTCACCTCCCTTCCCTCTACTCTCCCCGATCCCGACACCAGCTAGGGTCTGAAACACTAACTGTCCAGCGCCTTGGGAACATGAAAAGCGTTATACAAATGTAATTGTTTAGAAGGTGGTGAGAATGTGGAATTCACTAGCACATGCTGTTGTAGAAGCAAATAGCATCAACGTATTTAAGGCAAATTCTAGTGCACACATGAACAAGAGAATAGAGGGGAGTAGGTGAGGAAAATAGAAGGGGTGGAAGTTTATGTGAAGTGTAAGCACATACAATGGACTTGTTGGCTGAAATAGTCTGTTTCTGTGCTGAGCACTATGTAACAGGTGCCACATGTGACTCTCAAGACTTGTATTTAAAAATATATATATAACCTTCTTCCTATTGCTAAACCTCTTTTAAAGAATTATAAATTAATTTAACTTTTTGCAAAAAACATTTAACTGAAATCTGGCTTACTTGAAATGCATTTTTCTAATTGGGTTTTCATCTGAATTTTCAACAGCTAAGTAATGAAATGGCTCTTGCTGATTCTCAACGTGCTGTTGATTGCTGAACTTGCATTGGTAGATATACCCAGCATCATAACCTCCCTGAAAAATATTGAAAACATTTAATAAGAACTACTTAGTCTATTTATAAAAATCAAGATGACTGGTCCATTTGAAAAGGACAGAAACAAATTTACATTCATTACATTGCATGTTTACAGTAACAGCTAGCAGTAAGACTATGTAAAACTTTAAACTAGCCTAATAATGTTTTGAACTTAATAGACCTGTCTTTTCTCAAACAGGAATAACAGTTTCCATTTCCTGTTAAATTATTTCCCTTTGTTGATCTGTATTATATTTGCCAGGCGTGCTGTTCTATCGTTAGTAGTGCTTTGGAAGAAAACAGAATCTGCCTGGCACAGAAACAGGACTATTGAGAGCACAACAGAAGCTTCACTCAGGTTGTGTTGCCAAATAAGTCACTTTAGAGCCAGCTCAGCTCCAAAGAAACCTGACCTAACTGTTCAGCGCCTTAGGACGTCCTCACGACGCGAAACGCGCTCGATAAATGTAATTTTGTTGTTGTTGCTTGCCTACCTCCTAAACTGGATAATCACTAGTTGGTTATTTGACATTGAACAAGGATTGAGCTTTCATTATATCTGTAGAAGGTACCACAAACTCCTTGTGAACTTCCTGGGGAACTTCATAGATCAACATGAAATACATGAGAGCACTGTCATCCAACCCACAGCTTGGAACATACATACACAAACATATCAAACTCCTAAATGCTTAGTTAGCAAACACCTAAATACCTAGTTAGCATAGGTATTAGCTTTTTTTTTATGTATGCCTAAATCTACTGTGACTTTTGAAACCTACTAAAGACAACCAGAATATCCCATGTTGACAATGGAAGCCACAAAGTATGGGGCTTGGCTTTTCAGGAATATAAATTGGTGGAAGTGGTTCCTCTTCCTCAGGCTCTTCTTCTAGGAGATCCTCTTCTGAAAACTCTTCTCCACTGTCTTTCAGTGCCTTTAGTAATTCTTCCCTTTCTTTCTTCTTTTTTTCCTTTACCTCCTCCCTTCGTTTAATCTCTTTTTCTTGCTGTTACAACAAATAAGCAAAAGGTACATTTTTTATTTGTATATGTACCCAATACTGCCTAATGCAACAGAGGAAAAAAATCAAAGCAAAGTCATCTAATGTTGTACATAAATCAATTATGTTGTCACTGTGACCAAGTGGCAGTATTCTTGCCTCTAAATCAGATGGTTTTTGACCAGAGCTCCAAATTCCTAAAGAATTTCCTTACAAATCCAACATAGCAACTTGCATTTATATAGTTCCCCTCATGCAGGTTACATCTCAGAGCAATGAACAATGGTGTAGTCGATTCTGAGTCAGGGAGACGGGGAAGTGACTATAGGCACAGTTTAAAAAGCAAAGTCTTCAGGTGCAGACGGAAGGGGATAGGTTGAGTGACGCGAAGAAGGCCCAGCTGAAATCGATCTGTTCTGTCAGAGGTAGGATGCCGGTTGTTATGTCCACATTGTTATTGGTGACAATATGGGGAGGATAGGAGGTTAAACTGGGGGATTTCTGAGTTTTTAATCAGTTGGATTTTGGGAATAGTGGAGCTGGGGGGGCCTGTGTGAGTGCATTGGAGGGTTTGAGGTAGGGGCTAAAGATCCACCTCCTCTCCTCTCACCTTAAGCTTCATGGTTCTGTCCTTGAATGGTTCAGTTTGTCACACCACCTCCACTTCATCTCCACAAGGTTTCTAATCTAGCTGTCTTGTGCAACATTCCTTAGGGCTCCGTCCTTGGTCCTGTCCTCTTCAATATCTACAAGCTCCCTCTTGGTGATTTCATCTGCAGACATGAGGTAAACCGCCAAATGTAAGCAGATGACACCCACTTCCATCTCACTGCCTCCACCCTTGACTCAAGGACCTCTGCAGTCTTCATAGATTGTCTGTCAACATCCAATCCTGGATGAGAGCTACCTTTCTTCAGTTGAACATCAACAAGACTGAGGCTCTCTTGATTGGCTATCGTCAGCTCCCCCACACCTCAGATGCTGACAGCAGCACCGTCCATGGATGCACACTCCATCTCACTAACACTGTCCAGAAACTTGGCATCTTGTTCGACCCTCAACTATCTTTTTTACCCCATATCCGTGCCATGATCTACTCTGCCTTCCCTCACTTCTACAACATTGCCCAGCTAGGCCAATGTTTCACACAACAGGCTGCCGAAATTCCCATACATATATAATATCCAGACTGGACTATGGAAACTCCTTGCTTGATGGCCTCCTCAACAGGCTGCAAATCATCCGGAACTCTGCAGCCCATGTCCTTTCCCGTACTAGGCTCCATCACTCTAACATCCCCATCCTCGTCTGACTCCACTGCTTCCCATCACACAGAGGATATATTCAAGATCATGGTCCTCACCTTAAAAGCTGTCTATGGCCTTACTCTCCACTACCTCTGTGATCTCCTAACCCTCTCGCCACCTGTCCGCTCCATCCACTCAGTGGGCTCTGGCCTGCTTCACGTCCCCCCGCCTCACCCACCCAACATTGGCGGGCTGGCATTCAGTCATTCTGCCTCCACCTTTGTCTCCATCCACAGGAACTGCATCCTGCGGTCCCTCCATCTCGCCCCATCCCTCACCTCCTTCAAGACCCACCTCAAGACTCTCCTCTTCAACCGTGCTTTCGATCAACCTCCTTCTTGTCCTATCCTCCACCCTTCCCAATCCCTACCCCCAGGTCGGGTCCGGAAGACTGTACTGTTCAGAGCCTTGGGACATCCTCCGGTCCTGAAAGGCGCTACACAAATGTAATATTGTTGTCGTTGTTGTTGTTAAGAGGTTCGCAGGAATGCTTTCAATCCAGAAAAATGCTTTGGAATCTTGGATGTATGTGCTTGCCTCCCCCGCCTCTGACAGTGAACCCCTATCTCTCCCACTGGCTCGTTGTCACATTCAACCCCCATAAAGCACTCCAAGATGCTACTCCGTATGAAGGGCGCTATATAAATGCAATTTGTTGTTGTTATTACAACTCCTGCTCAATAGCAGCAGTAACTTTAAAAATCCAATACTTTGTTGTGGGTCTAGTGTAGGCTAAATGCCACTTACTTCAGCTCACGGAATTCCATTTTTTCAAACATTAAAGAAAGAAATCTACAATTTCTTTTTTGTTATGACCCAATAATAGTTACATGATCAATAACATAATTGTTTCCCAATACATAGTTTAAATAACAGCAATGCTTCACTCCTATTTTACATTTTTCCCTTAGTAGCCTGAGCGTCACCAGAATTTTTCCGGTACGCTCAAAAGATGTGCTACAGCTAAAAGAAGTTGGAGGTAAAAATATATTATTGTTAGCCCATTAGCAATAAATCATTTTTATATTATGACAGTTTTAGATTACAAATGAAATGTGAGACACAGATTACCTCCAATCTGGATTTGATGCTTTTGAAACAAAACGTTTTTTTTTGGAGGTATGAAATGTCATAAGTTGAGGAATGATCCACATCACTTTCTGGAGTCCGAATTTGAATCACATAACCATTCTCACAATATACAAGGAAAACATGTGCATCCTAAGAAACAGAAGATTGGTAAATTACAAAGATGTAAAAACTCAATAACTGCCTATGGTTTTGGTGACTGGCTAATGACATCTGTAAACCTTCTAGGCTGAGCTATGGTACAATAGGAATCACATGCAAACAAGAGCCATCATTCAGGACATTTAGGGGAAATTAGCAGAAATGCTTCCAATCCTGGATCACACAAAATGCACCATAAAAAAAACTGATTATCATGGTTTCCTGCATCCTTCATAATTTAGCAAAGATTTCTGAATACTGGATATGGAAAATGTCAGGTTTCTGAGGAAAGTGGAATCCCAGATATCCCCCGATTGGGCTGATCCCCTCAGAGATTTTAATAATAACAGAATTTAGTACTGTTACATACTTGAGTAGAGGGAACCCACTCTAAGATCACAACTGTTCCTGGTACATTGATGAATCCTATTGGCTCAAATTTGTTTCCCACAGAAAAAAGAAAAACGGTATTGTCTTTGCTCTGAAAGAGAAACATTTAAAATAATTTTAGTACATTATATTAATTGAAAATTACATACACAATTTTTTCCTTTTCCAGGTGTCAGCTGCACTCAGTTGGCAGAACTTCTGAATCGGATTTTAACCTCATTGTTGAGACCAGTGGTGGCCAACTTGTGGCCTGCGGGCCAGGAATTGGCCCACAAGGATGTGAAGCACTCCCCAAACATTTGTACCAGTCTAGATAAGTCTATGTTCAATCAGTAGTGTTTTTAATTTTTTTGCTAGATTAAATATTTATTGATTTATGGCATAAATCATTCCAATGGCATTTTAACGGACTGCTACAACATCATAGGTGATATATTAAATCATGGTCTTGTCTGATGTTCAAGTGAGCGTCAAAGATCCTATGCCACTATTTGAAAAGAGAAGTGAGTTTTTCCCAGTGTCTTAACCAACAATCCTCGTAATAAAATTGATCATGCACTTCATGACTGTTTGTAGGCCAAACCTGTGTTCAAATTCGCTGCTGCAATTGCAAACAAAAACACAGCAAGCACACAGCTGAAATTTGATAGAATTTTAAACATTTGTACTACATGTACAGTAATGCTTACCCCCGTAACCACTTTGTCTCCTTGAGTGCTAAAACTAATTTCAGTAACATTTGCTGTGTGAGGCTTCAATGCCTGCTTCAGACGGATTTCAGCTGAACCAATTTTTGTTCGACCAGCAACAAAAGCAAGTCCTTTAGGATTATACACTTCCAAAATACGAATAACACCATCCTCAAATCCTACAACAATGATATCTCCTTTTGCACTGACCTGTTATCAGAAAAGATATATATGTGTTTTAAAGTATTCATTTTATATTAATGACTCTAATATTTCACAATAAAAAGCTGTTGCTTAAGAGAAGAGCCAGAATGAAAAAAAATTATAACAGATTTGGGGTGATAGCAAAAAAAACTCTATGTTATTGTGTACAAAAACACAGCGCAGGCCTAAAATCTGCTGGGGCTTGTGCTCTACATTTTAAGTGGGCTTTGACTGGGAAGGGACAATACTAAATATTCATCAATATTACATGTTCACAAGTGTACAGTCAATTCACTTTACAGTATATTCTGTAAAGCGCTTTGGGACGTTGATAAGATGTGGAAAGCGCTATATCAAATGCAAGGATTATTATTATTATTATGATGTCCAAGAGATGTAGATATGGGAAAGGGGCGGGGGGAAAGGACATCAAAGCTAACAACAACAACAACAAAATTACACTTATATGGTGCCTTTCACGTCAGGATGACGTCCCAAGGTGCTGACAATGATTTCAGACCCGAGCTGGGGTAGAGGACAGGGAGGGTGGAGGGAAAGGGAGGGATTTGGGATGACCGATGGCACCATTGAATTGGAGAGTCTTGAGTGGGACTTGAAGGAGGTCAGGGAGGGGGCGAGTTGGAGGGAGTGTGGGATGGAATTCCAGAGGTTAGGGCAGAGTGGCTGAAGGCTCGCCACAGAGCCTTCAGCCACTCTGGCTGGGGGACACGGAGCACGCCGGAGCTGGCTGAACAGAGGGGGTAGGCTGGTTGGTAGTGGGTTAGGAGGTCGCAGAGGTAGGGTGGGGCGAGGCTTTGGAGGGCTTTGAAGGTGAGGACCAGTATCTTGAATTGAATCCTCTGGGTAATGGGGAGCCAGTGGAGTCAGGCGAGAATGGGGGAGATGGGATCACGGAGCTTGGAACATCAAGTTTTCATCAAAACAATCAGGATACAATAAAAGGCAATATTTAAATGGAATATCTCTGGAGAGAAACAAGAAGTAATAAGGGATCAGTCATTTCATTGGTAACATTCTAGACCTCTAAATAATGGAAGAGGAAGAGGACAAGCTTGAATCTAGCAATTTAGGGACAACTGCAATTATAGAAGAGGGTAATAAAAATTGAAAACGTTAATTATTCTAAAGATAGATGTAGAAGAAGAAAATGTTGGTCAACAAAATGGAGAATTTGTTTCTATGTTATTAACAATCCAACAAATAAGGCAATAGTTGTCCATTCTTTTCAATGAAATAAAGTGGAACAAGTAGGCAATGAATTTCATAAAGTTCTGTGCTTACAGTTTGTGATTAAATAAACATTGGTTATTTATCGAGGGCAGTATTTGATTCAACACTTTAAGTGCTGACATGTTTAGGCAGATGTCTGTTAAAGGCAGCTAGAGAGCAAGAATCAAGAGAAAAGTAAGAAAGAGAAAGTCATAGACATAATTCCTGTGAGATTAAAATAAAGAGGAAATGTAGAACGACACACACAGAGAAATAGTTGGCTGACACAGGGTGGTACTATAGCGAAAATATAGAGTAAGGCTTTGATTAGCACTGTTTACTGACATGAAAAATGCACTGTTTTCAGATTCATAAACAGATCAGGTTTCTAATGTGCAATATATACTTACTGAAACAGGTGCCCATTTTAATGCAGTTCCTCCCTGTTTGAATTTTATACTGGTCAGTACTTCCTTTCCCACAAAGTCATAGATTCGTACTGTGCCTGAATTTATATAGTAATAGAAGAATTAAACTATGTCTGAAATACCTGATAACCTTCTAACTAACCCTTATCAGTTCATACACATCTAAGTAATCACTAACTCTGTGTCTGAAAAAGGATTCTTGTAACTTTGCCACTACTAATATTAAACTCACTTGTCTCTTCTTACTCGGAATCATGATCTAATAGAATAGCAGAATAAGCTCAAGAGGCTAAATAGCCTACTCCTGTTTCTATATCCCTTATTATATTGTTAATAATTAGCTATATAAATCACTAATATTAGCAATTATATGATTGCTTATATTGGCTAATTATTATGCTAATAAGATTAAGTATTATTAGGCTGATCATGATTTGGCTATTATTGCCTAATATTAAAGGCTAATATTATAACCTTTATTTATAATAGTAATAAAAAGAATTCTGAACTCAGTACACATGTATTTCGGATGAGATGTTAAACCCAACTGCCTGTTCAGTTGCTATTAAAGATCCTATGGCATTGTTCCAACAAGAGAAGGGAGTTTCTCCCTGTGTCCTGGCATTCACTTCAATGCTGTTTGTGGAACATTGCTGTGCATGAATTGGTTGCTGCATTCGCCCACTAAAAACACAAGCACTACACTTTAGAGTATAATCTGTGAAGGACTTTGGGATGTACTTCTGACATGTACTTCAAAGGTGTTATACCAAATGTAAGGATTATTATTGTTTACTCGTGGTTTACATACAATGTATAATGTCCTTGCATTTACAAATGGTTTACATACATTACATAGAATCATGGAATTTTACGGCACAAAAGGAGGCCATTCGGCCGATCTAGTCTGTGCCGGCTCTTTGAAAAGAGCAACTCAATCCCACTGCCCAGCTCTCTCCCCATAACCTAACAGACCTGTTCTCCCTAAATAAAGATTTAATTCTCTTTTAAGAGCTGTTATCTCTTTTAAAGCCTCCACCACCTTTTCAGGCAATGCATTCCAGATTCGAACAACCTACTGAGTGAAAAAATTTCTCCTCAGCTCCCCTCTGCTTCATTTTGAAACTATTCTCCCACCAGTGGAAACAGTTTTTCCTTATTCACCCTGTCGAATCCCTTCATGATTTTATAAACTTCTATTAGGTCTCCTCTCAACTTTCTCTGTTCTAAAGAGAATAAACCTAGCCTATCTAGCCTTTCCTCATAACTGACCTGAACATAATACAGTTTCGTATTTTATGGTGGGATATTCATTTGTATTTGGAAGGTGAAGTAGTGAATAAGAATCATTAGATAACTCAATGGTCAATGGGATGACATACCAGCTTTCAAGAAATATTTTTGCAGACCTGAATCTTTTTTAAAAACATCTAATATCATACAAAATATTGATAGTACCACTTCATCATGCTTGATTAGGTAATTGAATTCATTGACATTAGCATTTGGCAAAATACACATTACAATTATTATTGACCTTTATACTATTTAAGTATTTATACAAATAATCTTGTAAAGAAGGATTATCTTTACAAGATTGAAGGTTGAAAATTGGTGAATATACTTTCATATGTATTTAAAAGTTATTCTAGAAACTACAACAACAAAATTACATTTGTATATAAAGATCAAGACTTCAACTTTTCATACCAATAGAGTTGAATTAATTCAAGTACCTGTACAGCATTTTCAAAAAATATTTTTTAAATGACATTTATTTAAACAAGAGAAACAAAACCTACGATCAAGAGCAGTTGTTGCCATGAGATAAGTCAGAGGTGAAAGATCCATACCCTGGATCGTTCCAGCGTGGAAAGAAAACAGACACTCAGGGTCTTGAGTCTAAAAGAATTTATATTGATTGTGTCAATAAAAGTTACTAAATAGTTGTTTAAAAACTAACTGTACATAAGGTATTGTATATAGTTACTTTTAAAAATATATATTTTTGTCTTTAACCATGTTCTATAAAATAAAAAATGTTATTGCTTTCATAGTGCTAGTACCAAGATCACCCAGGTAAGTACGGATCAGGTTCAAAGTAAACACCTATCAACAACAACAACAGGAAAATTACACTTATATGGTGCCTTTCACCACCCCAAAATGATTTAATCCCAGTGACAGAAAAAAGATCAAAGTGAAAAAGCAGGGAAGCAGTTTAATAGACACATGAAAAATAGGCAGTTGAGCAACTGCATAGAGATTGAGATATGAGAAAGAGAAAGGTTGCTCTTCAATGGAGAAAAATTATACTAGATCACAAGATCGATCTGGCTGAAGAAGGCCCTATGATCCATAAGATCTCATCTCTCCAGAACATCATCCCCACCATTCCCGTTAATGCATTAAACTGCTTTTTAAATGGGTTTTGTGTCCTGGCCTCTGCTACCTTTCCTGGCAATATAATAATAATTCTTGCATTTGATATAGTGCTTTTCATGTCTAGACATCTCAAAGTGCTTCACAGAATAAACTGTAAAGTGAATTGACTGTTCACTTACTGTTTAAGTGTGGGCGAAACATGATGGCCAATTGCGCACGGCAATGTCCTACAAACAATAATGGATTGAAATTACCAATTTTTTTTTGAGGGATTATTATTAAGTTTGTGGAGCAAGGAAACTTGCCCAGGTCTTGTCCTGCCTGGAAATGAACCCAGGTATCTCACTTGTAAAGCTTGTGAGTGCTCTAATAACTGAGCTACTGGATCCTCCTTGCAGGTCATTAATATCTCCAAGGAACAGGAAGAGTCTCAGTATAGACCACTGTTGCACGGGCCATAGTACCTCTCCCCATTTTGACTTTGTTCTCCTTACAAAAATCCTCTGCTTCCTTCCCTTCAACCAATTCCCATCCATGTCTTGCCCTCGATATTCAGTGTCCACAGTTTGTGAAGGGACTCTTTCAAGTCCAAATCTAGATATACTTCAGCACATGGCTTCCCAGTCAATTTGGGCCAAGTCTATGAGACTGGTCAGACAAGATGTGCCTTTTTATATATGTGATGTAATACTGTATTGTTATTATGATTCCACTTCCTTTCTGATGATTGATTCCAGAATTTTTCTTTCAGTGGAATGAGAGGAGCAGGGAGAGAGAACGGGAGATGGGTGGAATGAGACAGGGCAGCAAAGAGAGAAAGAGAGAAGGCATCATAATATAGTGTAGTAAATTTATTTTTACACTTACAATGTTTGTAAAAGAGAGATCAAGTTTCCAGATTCCACCATTGGCATCCTGTCAAAAGAAGTTTACATCATCTTTTAGTTGAATTAACTAATTCAAAAATAAAATGTAATAATGTCCTTCCATGAAATGATTTTATCTTTTAATACATGTTTTCTTTATTAAATACATAATACTGTATATAATTCAGGGCTTGAAATCTCTGAAAAGTCTGCATTGCTTCTACGTATACAAGAAAACAATGTGTACATTTTACCTGTTGACACATGTTTAAAATGGTAACTGGACAATAATTTCTGCTACCTAATACTCCAGGTGTTTCTTTAAAGAGTGCAGGAGAAGAAGGGCATATAGGAAGGGAAAATAGAAAACACCACCATACTACTAGTTTATTGTTGAATTAATTACTATGTTTATTGCGCCTTGGTTTTGTTCTGTATGTATGAAATATATTTCTAATAAACAAGTACATGAATAAAGAATACCTGAGCAAACCAAAGAGAGCTTTCATTGTTAATCTTCACCATGTAATGGAGGTTAACATTCTTTCCCACAATCAACTCATTCATTGGTTCCATCTCTAAAATATGGTCATCATCAGAAGTGTCTGCTGTGTCAATGGTCTCAAAGTCCCAGACCTATAACCACATGAAACAATTTTTGTTTACCTACAAATAGGAAAGATTTACAAATCGGCACAACACTAAATTGCTAATATTCTTATTTAAAATATTTCCAGTGAATACACAAACATGAAGGGAGATGGGAGTTTCTCCCAACAATCTGGCCGACACTCGTCCAAATAAAATTAGTCACTCACTACATGGCTGTTTGTTGGACATTGTTTTGTGCAAATAGGCTTCTGTGTTTGCCCACAAAGTCAAACCACTTTACATTATATCCTGTGAAGAGCTTTGAGATGTCTCAACAATGTGATAATGCAAAGTATCAAATTAAAGGATTATTATATATCAAAAACAGATACACTTAAAGAATAGAATTCTCTCATTACAACACCCTTTTGCCTGACAATTTTGGATGCAACGCTAATCCTTTTTAAACTCCTTGCTAATGCCACTTGATCAAGATCTTCAACTGAAGTTCATCCAGATTTTTGTGAACTTTCCTCAATTGTTTTGATAACATATTCCAAAGAGAAACTGAGGCAGATGCCAGAAATTCCCCGAGACCTTTCAAATTTACAGACACTGTACTAAATCTAAGATTATTAACATTAATTTCACAAAATTAAAAGAATATAATTAATTTGATATCAGCCTACAAGGCAATAACTCACCCGCACACATCCATCTCCTCCAATGGTAATGAGCTCTCCTTCATCCAATACAAACTGATTTATAGATCCACTATGACATGGCTTGCGGTCCTTTCTGCACAATTCCACTTTGATAAGACCACCATCCCACAGCAGCATATTTCCCCATTCAGATCCAGACACCACCTGCAAAAAGCAGTGTTGAATATTTTTAGACATAAGTAAAAGTACAATAAAAGCCCATTTATCCATGACCTGATCAACCGTAATCTCCGTATAACTGACACCTCAAAAAAAAAGGTCCCCATTCGATTAACCAGATCTTATCCGGCACAATCGCTGTGACACATTTTTTTCCCCTCGTATCAGTATTTTGGAATGCTGCTACTAGTGCCTGAAGGTGGCGCTGGCATTTTTTTCCCTCACAGAGTAGCTCTGAATGCTGCTGGTAGTGCACTTCCGGGTTTGAGAGAGAGGCAGGGAGAGGGTGGGGGGAGGGGGAGAGGGGGAAAGAGGGGGGGGAGAAAGAGAGGGAAAGGGTGTGGAGAAAGAGAGAGTAGTGGGGGGGGGGGGAGGGGGAGAGAGAGGTGGGGGAGAGGAGGTGAGTTGATTAATTCAGATGGAATATGAGGAGTGGAGGGGGGTTGGGTTTGAAGCCATTGAGATGCCAGACTGACTGTGTGTGTGTGTGTGTGTGAAAGGGAGAGAGAGGGAAGGAGGGAGAGAAAGAAAAAAACTAAAGTACCCCTTTGATTGTGTGCTGTGTTTATAGACTGTAATCGATATTTATTGCTTTATTGGTATGTATCCATACAATAAACTGTTATTATTTAGACAATTATTAATATGGTATGTTTAAAAAATGTAAATTAATTAAAAAATAATAATTTTGTGTTGGGTTTTCGGCAGCTGGCCGCCTGAATATCCAGCACGCGGTTTAACCGGCATTGGCCAGTAGGGCTGTAGTCGAGTCCTCCACATCCGAGTCCCTGGTGTCCGAGTCTGAGTCCCTGCCACTTTTTAATGTCCGAGTCCGAGTCCAAGTCCGAGTCCTCAATGTTCGAGTCCAAGTCCTCCATGTAAAAATTCACGCCCATCACCAACGTATACATACTAGAATTTCAGTCTTATACCTTTTTTTGATGTATATTGCCTGCTACGCTTTGTTTACAAGGGTTGGGTTCTTACTTCGTGGCTTTATGCAATAAATTGACTAATTGTTCCGAATTTCAAGTGCTTAATGGTTTGGTTCAAGAACAAATTAAAATTCTATTTTTAGTCCCTGAAGTACAAGGAGTATTGACTTCTCAAGTCGTCAGTCACTTATTCACTGATATTCACTGAAATGAAGATTCACAAAATGCTAAAACAGTGATATGCGTTCATTAATTTGAGGAAGGTAACGTGGTCTGGCATGAAAAACAAGTGTGTAGTAAATAGTGAGGAGGACTGTAACCAACTGTAAGCAGACATACACAGATTGGTGGAATGAGCTGACATGTGGCAGATGGATTTTAATGTGGATAAATGTGAGGTGATACACTTAGGTAGGAAAAATGATAGAAGGCAATATAGACTTGGTAGCTCAATCTTAAGGGGGGGTGAACGTACAGAGAGATCTGGGTGTTCAAGTAAGCGAATCATTAAAAGTAGCAGGGCAGGTAGATAAGGCAGTAAAAAAGGCATTTGGTGTACTGAGCTTAATTAGTAGCGGCATAGAGTATAAGAGTAGGGAGGTTATGGTTAATCTATACAAAACACTGGTTAGGCCTCAGCTGGAGTACTGTGCCCAGTTCTGGGCACCTTATTTCTGGAAGGACATTAAGGCACTGGAAAGGGTGCAGAGGAGATTCACGAGAATGATACCAGAAATGGGGAACCTTAGCTATGAGGACAGACTGCAGAAGTTAGGATTTTTCCCATTAGAGCAGAGAAGGTTACGTGGGGACCTGATGGAGGTCTTCACGATCATGAACGGTTTCGACAGGCTAGATAGGGAAAAGCTGTTTCCGCTGGTAGGTATGTTTGTGACCTGTGGTTACAGTCTTAAGATATCTACCAAAAGAAGCAGAGAGGAGGTTAGAAGAAATTTTTTTACTCAGCGAGTTGTTCGAATTTGGAATGATCTGCCTGAAAGGGTAGTGAGGTCCGATTCGATTTTAAGAGAGAACTAGATAGGTATCTGGGGAAGACGGGTTTGCAGGGTTATGGGGAGAAAGCTGGTGATTGGGGTTAACAAAAGTGACTTGCTTGGTCAAAGAGCCGGCACAGACTCGATAGGCCGAATGGCCTCCTTCTATGCCGTTACATTCTATGATTCTATGAAGTGTCTACAAAGTTTTGTTAATCCTCTCCAAACATGCAGTTAAGCAGTAGTTCCACAGTAACCTGTGCCTTATTAAATTTGTCTTTCGAAGTGCTTCAAATTGATCAGTTTGCCTAATTAAAAAATTATAGCTCAAACGTCTGAATGCAATTTAGAGACCTTGCAATTTAAAGCTGACTTGGAAATAGTAACTTGGCTGACTTGTGGTATACGCTTTTATTCAAACTGGTGGACAAGAATTCAGTGAATTCCTCTTACGAGTTCCCTAAATTTGTGTGTTTTCTACTTCCATTCTCCTTTCCTTTCTGTCCGTCACTCTGATCGCTGTCTTATCTCTCCCAGTGACTTTCATCTGTCTCCCTTCCTCTGTCTGAAGCAGATTTATAAAGTCAACCCAGAAGGTGGGCAAACTTTAAGAAGCAATAATTGAGTCTAACCTTTAATTTGGAGAGGCAATGATTCACATGGCACAGGCATGATAATAATAATAAGAAGAATCCTTGCATTTGATATAGTGCTTTTCACATCTTCTAGATGTCTCACGATGGTGTGAATGGCCTCCTTCTGTATTGTACAATTCTATGATCTCCAAATCGATCTAGATTTATAAATCTAAACCCTGTTTGGCAAATGCATTTGAAAAGGCACCTGATATTTTGCTGTGCTAAGCGCTCCGAGATGCAGTCCGGCGCAAAGGGCGGGCGCTAAATAAACGCAAGTTGTTTAAGTTGTTTTTGTGGTGAAAAAAACAAAGTCTCACTTTATTTTTCCACCATTTATACAAATGATCTGGACTCGTATACACCAGGAAAATGTATACACCAGCACAATCAAATCAGTTAGGATTCAGTCTCATGATTACTGTCAAAGTGGCAATCTTTGGTTTCATAATTTTGTTGTTGTTCTATCCCCCCCCCACAAACCTCAGCACTCCCTTTCCCACGTGCCTGGCATAAGTTTTACTGGAAATGCACATGTATGAACCCCAATTGAAAACAGAAGGATTGGGTTGGCTTTTGTGCGTTTGTACGCGTGCGTGTGTGTGTGTGTGTGTGTGTGTGTATGTCTCTCCCTGACTCTCTCTTCCCCAAGCCCCATTTGTGTCGAGGAGAGAGATTTTAATTTTTTTTCCAAATAAAAAGTCTAACTACAGATTGCTTGCCTAGGCTTGTACTTGTATATATTGGTGTGTGACCGAGTGCTTGTGAATGCTGCTGATCCGAGTATGAGTCAGTGCATTGCGCACAAAGAAGAAACTTGCAGGGCTGTAGGACTCAAATCCTGGTTTTGGACTCGAGACCGGTCTCGAGTCCTCATTTCAAAGATAGTAGAACGCTTTGCGGCGCTCGCGCTCTACTTTTTATGCGTATCTCTATGGGGCTAGATTTTAGTCCCCATATACTATATAGCCCTATAAGGCCAACCTCACGTCACGACTTCCATCTGTGTTGGAAGAGAGTGACACAAGTCAGAAGTACATACGTAAGACTCCTCTAACCAGATGGATTTTTCTAAGTAGGCCTGTGTTCCCCACTCCCCAGACAGAAACAACTTCACTATTAATGGTCCTAAAAGGTTTATCAACCACTTGGTATTCTTATAATCTCAAATTAATTTTCTTCATTTCAGAATTGTTTATTGTTTATTGTTATTGTTTTGTGAAAAAGATAACTGTTAAATCACAAATTGTATTTTGCTTTCAAGATTTTAATCTTGAACTTTAATAAATTCAAATCAATGCCATGTCATTTTACAATTTATATACAGGTTTTTAAAGGGCTTTTTTCATTGGTAGAAAGCTTCAGAAAAAATTTACATGAGATAGGAAGTAGTATCCCACGTGGGATACCGCATCACAGTTCAAAGGGTCAAAGGACTATTTAAATGACGTTAATTCATATGCAAATTTGGCCAGTGTAGCATTTGCTGACTATGGAAAATCCCGTAGATCGGCTCATACTTGTGGGACTCGCAGCAGTCTCGAAGCCTGAGTCCTCGATTCCCTGGTGTCAAGTCCGAGTCCTGCACAGCCGAGTCCTTGAAATGAGGACTCAGGACCCGTCTCGAGTCCAGGACTCGAGTCCTACGGCCCTATTGGCCAGGTCCCGAGGGTACCGGATAAATGGGCTTTTACTGTACCATATTAATGGTACCATATATGCAAGCTGGATACTTTTTTTAATTCAATCTCAATGCATGTGAAATTGTGAAATAATGGCTTCAAAATCCACATTTTGATTTTGCACATTGAATATTTAGTTACAATGCAGTTGTTCCCAGCACATGAATGTTTTAATAAGACATAATCTTTCTTGAGTTTGTCTGCTCCTTCCCCTGCTCCTTCATTTTGTCCTGATACGGTTATAGGTGCGAGAAAACAAAATAGTTCTGCCAATTTGTATGACTATGGATGACCAAAATGGCAGCTGGCAGACTTCTGATTGTCACTGGCATTAATTTGCGCACAATGTGCAGGAAGTGACATCACAGATGATCTAACAACATGGAAGTCAGATATTCTTTAGTGCTAGAAGCTAGTCAGTTTTGTGTATGCAGTGAATATAGAGGAGGTGACCAGTGCCTGGTTTTAAGGTGGGGCTGGGATTTTATGGACCCCAACTATCACCTTATAATGGGTTACTACTGTACTCGATAATCTGAATGCCCTAATTCTGTGTTCCAACTTTCTAATTGATATTCACTGGTGAGCTGAAACCTCTCTATAATTCTTTGGCCTTATGCATCAATTAAGAAGGAACTGAACTGGTGACAAACCTACAATTTAAAAAATCAATTAAATCAAGTGTCACTTAGTCCATACTACAGTAAAACCTTTGTTATCCGGCACACTCGGGACCTGACCAGTGCCGATTAATCAAATATGCCGGATATTCGAGTGCCAAGTTGCCGAAAATCCAACAAAAAAAATTAACTTATTTTAAAACATATCATATTAATAATAGACTAAATAATAAGAATATTGTATGGATACTTACCAATAAGGCATTCCAGCACACTAGATAACATGATCGACATTCGATAAATTTAATAAATGCGCATACACACGCATTGCACGCATTCACAAAGTGAGCATACCAAGAGTGTCCCAGATGGCCATGGTATGAGATCCGATTGCTGGATTGGTAAATTGTATTGGGAGATACCGGTTGTTTGAGTATGCCGGTCGGTTGGGTACCAGATAAACAAGGTTTTACTGTCTTTTGCTTTCTTTCTCATTTTTCCAGACAAATTATTTTACATAGTTATTAAATAATTTATAAAAATAGAAAATGGACAACTTTCCAAACACATTTCTCCTGAAATAGATTAACAGCTTTATTTTCTAGTTGACAGAGTGGGTAGAAATACACTGACTATACCTTTCCATCTGGCAGTTCAACATAACCCTCAATGTCTGTCAATGCAGTTTTACCAAATCTGCCAAGCTGACCTTGCAGTTTGAGGCCTGTGAAAGTCTGAGCCATCTTCCAGAACCTGTGCAGATTAAGAAAATAAAGAAATAACAAAAAATCTAAAAAATTGTTAAAGTAATACAGTAATATTGTATTTGGAGATGTATGTAAATATATTTATTAAATCATTTTTAGATCTTACACTGCACAATTGTTCTCTATTTATGTTGTGAATTAGAGAACATTTAAGAAAATATTTTCAACTATGATTTTTTAAACTTGAATCTTCCTAAATTAAAAATACTAATCCTTGTATTTGATACAGCGCCGTATCATGTTTTTGAGATGTCTCAAAGTGCTTCACAGAATAATTACTCTTACCCAACCCTAGCATCTTAAGATGAAGAAAGATATACAGCTTATAAGGTGTTCTTTAGACCTGTGTAGGAGCATGGTCCATTGAGGATTCTGTAATTTAAAGAAAACTGGCTATTTCGTTGATGGGATGCAAAATGAAGTTCTGCTGTGACAAACACTTGACCGTTATATTGCAAGAGAGCTGGGACATTTCATGAGTCCACTCAAAATCAATTGGTGGTGAAAATGTCATAAAGGCTAATGGCACCCATGGTTTTTTTTCCAGTATTTATCTAG
Source organism: Hydrolagus colliei (assembly GCA_035084275.1). Classification (NCBI taxonomy): domain Eukaryota; kingdom Metazoa; phylum Chordata; class Chondrichthyes; order Chimaeriformes; family Chimaeridae; genus Hydrolagus; species Hydrolagus colliei. The sequence goes on along the minus strand of CM068745.1, from coordinate 35,839,063 downwards.
CCATGACCAACTCCAGCTTTATGAGTGTGCTGCAGAATAAGGAAAATTTAAATTATGGTTGTGGGAAAATAGGTTGTACAATTTATTTGGGATTTACACCATTTAATTGCATTCACATACTTGATATGTCCTGTTCCTGAAGTAGTCAATTGTTCTTCATTTTCTGGGGAGAATGTGACCCGAAAAACATCCTGAGAAAAAGCTTTTGAACGCAATATTATTTGTTCCTGTTTCCAGTTCCAGACAGTCAGCATGTAATCTGGGTGACATCCTACACTGGCCAGAAGAGTTCCAGATAAATTAAAGTCAGTGAAAGCATAAGCTTCTTCAGTTCCCTCTGCAAGAGAAATAGATACAAAGTAACAATTAGAATCAATTTATTTGTCAGAAATAAGGTATGTCAAATCACCTATGAAAGCTGCTACGATTTGATAATTACATACGAAAAAAAATAGCTCTTCTCTAAATAAATAGAAAAAAAAATTCAAGGAGATTCAAATTTCCTTACTCCACGCGCCTGATACTAATCCCTAATAATAATAAATTGGTCATTTTCAATCTATGATTGTTTGTGGATCACTGCTGTGCGCAATTGGCTGCCGAGTTTTGCCCACATATATATACAGTCAATTCACTTTACAGTACATTCTGTGAACCACTTTGAAATGTTCAGAAATCGTGAAAAATGCTATATCAAATGCAAGGATTATTATTACATTATAAGGAGATGGATCAGTTATAACATCAACATATTGTCAATTAGTTGCTAAGGTACAGACAATTCTGCTGTAAATAATTAAGTCAACAAACTACAATTTGAAGGGTGTGATATTGGAGGTTCATCACACACACTTTAAGGAAGAAATAAAACTGGTACACTAGAGTAACTCGATATCTGCACTAATTGGGATCCTCCCATTGTTTATGAAAACTGTGTAGATGTTAAAATGCCCTATTTCTTAAAATGCCATCTTTCTCTAACAGGACTCCCCACAGAAAAGCAGCCCCTTTCTCTTCCCACACACAACGACTTTTTCTCCGACTGAGTCTGCCTCTTTCATTCTCTTTCCAATTGTCTCTATCCGATATTCGTTGTTTCTCACTCAATTTATTTCTATCTGCTAAACTGCTTGTTTGCCCTCTGCCTCTCTAACCTTCTGTATATATTCTCTAATCCTGTATTTTTACATGTATTAAATTTCCACCTTGCATTACCTTTTCATATTCACATTTAGGTCAAATTATGCTTCTGGTTACATTGTGCACATACATACAATTACTAAATGTAACCAACATTTTAGCCTGAGCTGACTTATTCATTCCCTTTGACATGAATAAGTCTCAATTTCGTCCTCTACATGAAACATTCCACTATTGTCTAATACATGTACATTTCTGGGTGTTAAATGTTTTGAAATACAGTATTCACAAAAACAGCAAACAAGGTCTCAAAAAAACCTCAAACATTAGGAAAAGAATGTTGTAGAAGTTTATTAATTTAGTGATTCATTGGTAATTAACAATGGACCTCAAGTTAACAAATCGATTGTTTCCCAATTTGTTTTGGATTAAGATCCCCAAGTGGCCACTTGTTAAATTGACCCAAACTCACCTCGCAGTATTCTGTATGGGAGCAGTGAGGGGTACTCGTAGATGATAATAGTAGGCTTCAGACCATTTTCACTTACAGCAAAATACATTCTGCTTGGATGAACCTAGAATGATGAATCAGGAAATAAGAAATTTAATCACATCTGTTTCGCTGCACGCATTGCTTTTTAAAAAATAATTGTAGAGTGTGCTGACAACTTTCATTTCTTTCTGAATTACTCTCAGCCTGAGAGATCCAGGAGTGAATGACCCTTTGTTTGAAGGTGTTGTGGTGCTTCTCCTGACTATCTTCCATAATGTCACTATTTAGTCAAGCTCTTCTTTTTCAAATGCAGTACAGATCAAATTGTTTCTAAAAACTGCTGGTTCCTGCAGAGTGCTTACCGTGTACAATGGTTTGAGAGGGGAAAAAAAACTGATTATACCGTTACAATGCCAATTCCTCCTCCACTGCTGCTTCGAATGTACTTGGGCTCCTTGGTCTTAACATTCAATAAAATCACCACGTTTCCAGCTACATACATTATAGTTTGTTCATCTAGAAGCTGTAGATTCACTCGCCTTTTGCAATCATAACCAAAAGAAAAGCTGGAATTAAAAATGGTCAAGGAAAGCTGAATTCATAAAATGGTTAATGCTATACAACAAAATGGAATATTATTTTTTAAATCACCAACAGATACGAGTTATTTTTGAGGTGTAGTGATTTATTTAGATAAATTTGGCAGCTAGTCTGCATTGGTTATGTCTGACAAACAGTAATAAGATGAACAACTAATGTATCTGTACTTTTTTGGCGAATTTGGTTGATTGAGGAATATTAGCAGAATACACTGCTCTTCATCAAAAGATTGGTAACATCAGTCCAAACAAGTAGATAGGATATGCTTTATTCATCAGAAATTAAACTTTTCAAAACGGTAAAATGGCAGGGAAAGAGTATACAGAGCCTGTGGGATATTCTTAAAAATCAAAATGATACATCTTTTGAAGATTGAGGCCAGATTTTGATCTCCTGGTAACCCATTCCCAAATTGCATGCAGTTGCAAGAGATGGTCAGAAAGCGCTGAGAGGACTCAACACAACAAACCTGCACACCATTATAGGAAGGAATGTTCTTGGATTTTTCCATCTTAACAACTTGGGTATTTGCCGGGTATATTTGTGAAAGACATGAAGAATAAAATTATATACCATATTTGATAGGCCCACAAAACAATATTGTAGCTTTTTTGTTGTCAATAATTCACAGTATGCTCCTGTAACCTGAGGATATTACCATTATGTGATGTTGGCTGCATTGTTTTTAATTTTTCCATTGTTTTCTTTGGCAATATTAAATGCAAATATTATTATAAACACTGGAATTTAATGTTATTTCAAATACAGGAATACGAGATTAGACAAATACTCTAATCCCTCCGTTCAGCAGGTTCCAGTCTGCTCCATGTCTCCTGCCCAATCCGCCTTACCATCGGTTGCCCGGCTTTCTGCCTCTCTGCCCCACACTCTGGAACTCCATCCCACAGTCAGAACTTCACCTCACTTCCTCCCTTGCCTCCTTCAAGACCGGTCTCATGACCCTCCTTTTTAATCTTGCCTTCTGCTACCCTCCCACCTCTCCCCCACCACTTCCCCCCTCCCCTGACCCTCCCCCGTGCTTGGGTCCCAACCCCTGACTGTTCAGAGCTTCGGGACATCCTCCCGATGTGAAAGGCGCTCCATAAATGTAATTTGTAACAGTTGCTCAAATAATAGTATACAAAATACTATAATCTTATTTATCTGTAGTTCTGGTAAAGTAGCACATATTCATATGATTTGCTTTTGATAAAGGATACAATAACCGTAACATATTTGGTGAGATTCCAGAATCTGGTGAGATGTATGGCTTTGAGTATAGTTCCTCATAATCGTAGTGGAAATCCTCTGGGATAAGTTTTTTCTCTTCTTTTTTCCTTGTTTGTTTTGCCTCAGTACCTGCAATTAAAGGGAATAGTCTTGGATTTAATGATTCATAAATAATGACTAAACATAAGTTTGACCACTTCTACCATGTTCTAGTAAAAACAAAGTTAAACTATTTCTCAGATGGCAAACTTAATTCCAACATAAAATGGCTTTAAAGCACATAAATTAAAGCACTAACAAAATTACTTATAATAATATTTGCATTTGATGTGGCTAATGATTGCTTTTACTGGACAGAAGCATTCGCATCTACTTGTAAAATTTGCTTTAGCCCTTGGAATCGGAAGAAATTTAGAATTGGCTAATTTGTGTCTTAAAGGCCATATTAGTGATCTATCCTTCTAGTAGCATGTGGAGGATTTTGTTTTGGGGACATGAGGGTAGGTGCCCCCAGTGTGAAATCATGGCTATAAAAAGCTCAAGAGAGGACATAGAGGGTATTGAATGGAAGATACTCAGGGCATCAGTCCCAATTGCTGATTCTTATTTGGATCTGGGATTGTGGTGGACAACATCAACATTTGTTTGGACGCTGTCCTGAACAAACATGCAGAGAAGAGATAGAAGGCACTCTGTGCTTGTCTCTCTTCAAGGACAACAAAATCCCAAGTCAGATCAAGCTTGGGGCATGTAAGAACTCTGTGCTATCAGTTCTCCTTGATGGATCCGAGCTCCTAGCAGGCTACTTCAGGCCCATTTGCAAAATCCAGGATAACGAGTTGAGGTGCATTTGCAGCAAATATAGGAGGTGACTGCAGGGAGAATGGGGTTCCAATCTACACTTGCCTGTCTCTGAGCACCCTGGAGGTGGAGTCGGCTTCACAGAGGACATGTCTATTTGCCAGAGCCCCATGAGGACTTGGACTAGTGCTAAGTAAGCTTGGTACGCGGAAATGATCTTGGATCTCAAGATCATCAAGGTGGCTGGCACATCACAAGCTGTCCTGTAATTTTCCCACCACAACTCTGAAAGTAGACATTTATCAGATGTTCCTCATGAGGAAGCTGCTGTGGTTTGGGGCAAGAAGCTGCTGGAAGGCATTACTTCAATGTCAATTTTGTGAACACACATTCATAGATCTAGGGCTTGGAATCTACCTTCATTTGTTTGCAGAAAGGTAAGCAGCTGACACCCAAGCTCAACCCCCTCAATTGGAGGAACCATCACTTAATGAGAAGGAATGTGTATCTGAGCTGTGGACAGGAAGATGGTGTCAAGGCTCTCATGTATTTCATGCTCTCTGGAATTTCCATGCATAGGTGGAAAACATGGAACTCTCAGGTTGGCTGGATACTAGTAAGCATGGTGATGCATCACATGTGTCACATACAGGGCTGATCCACAATAGGTAAAAATATCCACACTTAAGTAACTCTGAATACAATCTATTTTGCAGTATAGAAGTAAATATAGTGTAGAGTAATGTAATATCACAAAGGTACATTACATAGGACAAAATCTCTCTCTATAGATATATATATATATATGAAAAGTAATGTTTTTTATATGTAAGCATTTACCATGTTGCTTTTCTGCTCTTGCTCCTTCTAGATGGTGTTCGTCATCTTCATCATTATCTTTACTAAATGGATTGCTCGATTCATCACTTTCCTCATCTGATTTGTTAACTTCACCTATTACAACATCAACGACGACAAAATTACATTTGTATAGCGCCGTTCACGTCAGGGGGACGTCCCAAGGCACTGGACAGTTACTGCTTCAGACCCGATCTGAGGACAGGGGGTGCGGAGGGAAGGGGGGTATTAGGAGTTGCCGATGGGACCATCGAAAAGGAGAGTCTTGAGGCACGACTTGAGGGAGGGCCATGGAGGGGACGAGGCGGAGGGACTGCAGGATGGAGTTCCAGAAGTTGGGGGCAGAGTGGCTGAAGGCTCACCCGCCAATGGTGGGGCATGTGGCTTGTTAAACGGAGGGGGCGGGCAGGTTGGTAAGGGTTTAGGAGGTCGCGTATGTAGTGGTAAAGGACACTGGGCAGCAGAGTTCGGGATTATCTGCAGCCTGTGGAGAGAGAAATTGGGAAGGCTGACCAGCAGAGCGTTTGCATAATCGAGCCGGGATGTAATGAAGGCGTGGATGAGGGTTTCAGCGGCTTTGGGGGTGAGGTATTGGTGGAGTTGAGCAATGTTGCAGAGGTGGGGAAAGGCAGAGCGAGTTATTGCTTGGATGTGGTATTAAAAAACAATAAATCAAATATGTAGCATATTGTACTCTTAAATGTTTTTACAATTGCACTGAATCAAAATACTTCTATACTTCACATTATACTATACTTGACTCAAAAAGTAAGAGTTAAATAATGACACACAACAACTTGCATTCAATCAAAAGCTTTTGTAAGATTCTGTAATTAATGCGTTAAATAATATAGAATCTTACGGCACAAAAGGAGGCCATTCGGCCCACCGAGTCTATGCCGGCTCTTTAAAAAAAGCAATTTAATCCTACTCCCCAGCTCTCTCCCCATAACCTCACAAACCTGTCCCCAAATAAATGTGTACCTCTCTTTTTAAAAGTTGAGTACAGGTATCTCAAATTATATTAGCAATACATATATATATAAATATATCTGAGGCATGTAATCAATTACATATGATGGGACTTGGTTGTGACTAGCTTCGTAGAAGAAACGAAAGACTGCTAATAAACAACAAACTGTTTTCCATCCTTATCAGAAATGTTCTCGTGGAAAAATGGTCTGTAGCTGGAGAGGGAGCTGTGTTGCATTTATTTCTAAAGAGAGATTGATTTGAGAAAGAAGAAGGAGAAAGGAAGAAATTGGAATTTGGAGTCGCGAACCATATTCTAGGTTCTAAAGAAAAGGAACATAAGATCATAAGAATTAGGAGCAGGATTAGGCCAGTGGGCCCCTCGAGCCTGCCCAGCCATTGATTAAGATCATGGCTGATTTTCTAATCTAACTCCACCTACCTGTCTTATCCCCATATCCCTTAATCCCGTTATCCATAAGAAAATTATCGATCTCAGTCTTGAATATGTTCAAGGACTAAGCATCTACAGCCTTTTGGAGTAGAGAATTCCATAAATTCACTACCCTCTGACTGAAGAAGTTTTTCCTCAACTCAGAGTGAAAAGGCTGACCACTAATCTTAATCTTAGAACCCTAGTTATAGTTTCTCCAACCAGGGGAAACAGTCTCCTTAATCCACACGCCTATTAACAATCCCTCAAAAAAAACACAATACTGTAATCAAAATTGGTCATCTTCAATCCACGACTGTTTGTGGGACACTCCTGTGTGCAATTGGCTGCCGCATTTCGCCCACAAATATAGTCAATTCACTTTACAGTATATTCTGTGAAGTGCTTTGAGACGTCAATAAGATGTGAAAAGTGCTATACCAAATGGAAGCATTATTATTATTATTATTCATAAACATTTACCTGCTTGCTGTTCTTCTGTTACTCCCACAACTGATTCTGCAGTCTGTCCTTCTGGATGTTGAATGTTGCTTTCCAAGTTTGTTTCACCTTCTTCTGGGGCATTAACCGGTTCATCCCTTGACACGGTGTCCGCGCCAGACAGGGGCTGTTCTTTTTTATTTGTTATTGTGCCAAACAAAAAATCAGAAACCATTTTAGGTTTTTAAACATTAATATACTGTAAGATTGTGAGTCCAAGTTTGCGAACACAATGCACAATACATCCAGGACTTGGTATCCAACTTGATTGGCATGCAGAGAGGTAAGCAGCTGTTGCTCAATCTCCATAGCTACAACTGGTGGAACTATCACGTAATGGGTAGGGATATGTTTCTGAGTTGTGAGCAACAGAATGATGGAATATTCTCATGCATTTCAGGCTGAACTGTTCAGTGGGTAGGAAACTCTTCATACCGGTTATCCACCTAGTGAGAGCTACAAATTGCTTTGTTGGGTGTCAACAACAACTTGCACTTATATAGCACCCTCCACGCCAGGTAGCATCTCAGAGTCAAATGGCTAACTCGTAATTATCCCATGGGAGATGGAGATAAGTAGGGACTCCTTGGGGCCGAGCTGATATGCTTGACAATGAAATGTCAGAATCAAGTCAACATTCATTGCATCTCCCGAGAGGCAGCATACATTCCATACACAGAGAATTTTTCCGTGTTCAGATAACATACATATATGAAACGCTTGATCAGGTTTGGATACTCTTAAGCATGGTGATGGATTTTTATATGCATTAAGACACCCATCTAACCCAAACAAATCTGTTCAAACACAGCATGTTATGGATATATTTCTGTCTTCATTCTTCTGCAGCAACACTCCAGACCACTCTGGTATAACATAAATCAATCTTTTGTTATCAGAACCATAAACATTAGATGAATTATAACTTTATACAGCTGTAAAAATATGTAAACCTAAATGTGTACAAACATATCAAGGACAGCTGGGACTGTATATTACGTGGATTATAACAATAGGTGATGTAACAACAACAACAAAATTACATCTGTACAGCTCCTTTCACTTCAGGAGGATGTCCCAAGTGCTGGACAGTTACTGCTTCACACTCGAGGTGAGGATAGGAGAGGGGAGGGAAGGGGGAGATTAGGAATTGTCGATGGGGCCATCGAAGTCTTGAGGCGAGACTTGAAGGAGGCCAGGGAGGGGGCGAGGTGGAGGGACTGCAGGATGGAGTTCCAGAGGTTGGGGACAGAGTGGCTGAAGGCTCACCCGCTAATGGTGGAGCGGGTGGGGCGGGGAACATGGAGCAGGCCAGTGCCTGCTGAGCGGGTTGGTAAGGGGATAGGAGGTCCCGGATGTAGGGTGGGACGAGGTTGTGGAGGGCTTTAAATGCGAGGACCAGAATCTTGAATTGACCCCTCCCCTTGCCATCTTTCCCTTTTTCCCCTAATCCCACTTCCATGACTGTTTGTGGACACTGCTGTGCGCAATTTGGCTGCCGAATTTCACTCACAAATATACAGTCAATTTTCCTACTCTTCTTTATCCTGCCCCACCCCCTCCCCACCGCTCTTGTCCCTACCTAACTGTATAGCACCTTGGGACGTCCTCTCAACGTGAAAGGCGCTATATAAATGTAAGTTTTGATTGATTGATTGATTGATTGATTGGATCCTCTCGATGATGGGGAGCCAATGGGGTCGGGCGAGGATGGCGGAGATAGGATCACGGAGTTTAGAATGGTAAAGGACACAATTATACAAACTCGATTATAGCAGCATTTAAGTACGTTTATGCACTTTGTTAAATTTGAAACTACTTTGACAGATTGTAAAAATCTTTTCTGATCTGAATAATAATAATCCTTTTATTTGATATAGAGTTTTATCACGTCTTCAAGATCATAGAATAATAATCCTTTAATTTGATATAGTGCCTTATTATATCTGCAAGACATCCAAAGTGCATCACAGAATATACGCTAAAGTGATTTGATTGTATATTTTAGGGGCAACACGAAGTAGCCAATTTTACACATCAGTGTCCACAAACAGTTGTAGATTGAGTGACCAAATTATTATTATTTTATTTATTTGAAGGAATTATTATCCCCAGAAAAGTGATCCACCAATCAACTAATAACCTGGTTCCTACTTACTGCTAGGTAAACAGAGGCGTGTGTGGAGTAAGTAAGTAAAGTAAGTAAGTAATCCTTAAATTTATATAGCGCTTTCTACGTCTTATCGACGTTCCAAAGCACTTCACAGAGTTTGGGAAAGGAAAGTAGGAAAATTAACTGTATATTTGTGGGCGAAAAAAAAAAGAAAACTTGCCAAACGTTTTGCTCTGCCTGGGAATCGAACCTAGGTCCTCTTGCTTGCGAGGTGAGTGCTCTAACCACTAAACTACAGGACTTCACTTAATACAGCAAAACAGAAAGCAATAATTTTCAGCAATGTTGTAAATGTATTCAAATAATAAAGCGAAAATGTGTGTTGTTTCAATAGGTTTTTACCTTCAGTTTCTATCATAGATGCTGCAACAGAGCTTTCGCCCTCAGCAATGGAAACAGTTGCGTCATCCAAATCCTCACTTGTTTCTGTAACATTTCGGCGAACATCAGGATCTTCTAACTCAGTAACTGTTTCCTGAATTTCCTCACTCTCAGCTACAATACATGAATCAAAATATTACCTGAAGTATCACATGACATTTGAGATCCAGGAGTATGACATCAATGAGATGGAGGTTTTAGAAGCTGAATACCAACAATTGCTGTAAACTGAAAAATTGTACACCATGCAAAACAGAGGTACTTGGTGAAACAAGGAAAAAAAAGAGAAGCACTGGCAGACAAATCTGTTTCAGGACCTACATTTTCAGCCACCTTTTCAGCTAACTTCCTTCCCCCTGATCGTTCTCCCAGTCAGCTGTGTGAATCACTTTGAGACAAACTGATTTGCCTGAAAACATCTTTTGTAGTCTAAAACCCAATGCCTTTCTATTACTGTCCCCGCCCACACCCAACCCAGGTTAGAATATGCTGCGCTGTTTTTTTCTAATTTCTTTGAAAGTCTGATACATTTTCACAAACGTATGGCAAATACAAATTTGGCAGACTTTCAAAGAAATTAGGGAATAAATAGCACAGCATAGTCTAACCTTGGTTGGGTGAGTACTTGGTAAGAGCAATAGAGTACACAGAGCACTCCCTTGTTGTATCAGAGAGCCTTAGGACATCCTTCCGACGTGAAAGACACTCTAAAAATGTAATTTTCTTGTTTTTGGTGTCTGGCCTGCTCCATGTCCCCCGACCCACCCTCTCCACCATTGGCGGGCAAGCCTTTAGCCATTCTGCCCCCAACATCTGGAACTCCATCCCGCAGTCTCTCCGCCTCGCCCCCTCCCTGGCCTCCTTCAAGTGCTGCCTCAAGACCCTCCTCTTCAATAATCCCATCGGTCACTCCATATCCTCCTGTTCTTAAATTATTGTATATTCTTATATGTTTAATAGAATGCAATAATTTGTGTCACTAAAGTGCACAATAGATTAGATCTATTTACTTTAAAGTTGTTGTTTGCTTATAAAGTCTTAAACAAAGAAAAGTGTGTGCTATTTTCATTTATCTTTACTTTCTTGCTTTTCTTCCACAGAGTCTTCTATTTTGGATTCTTCATCGCCTCCAACTGAAATGGTTGGGACATCAGGTTCCACGTTTGTTTCAACAACATCTGTTTCCGCCGACTCCTGAGTTTCCTCTTTCTCAGCTGTAATAAATCAGACAAAAATATACTTCATCAAGGAAATAATGAAAGAAATCATAAGTGGATTCATTGGGGAAGGAATACAAAACCTAAATATTTACGACTACTGTTTTTGTTTCAGATTTCCAGCATTTGCAATATCTTGCGTTTTTGAGAATTCCACATGTATGCCATGCCGCCTGTACGTGAACGAGAGCCAAGTCTTGGGAACCTCAGAGTGCGTGTTAGATAAAACCGCAGAGCTTGGCATCGATATCAGTCTCGTGAGTTTTCACGCTGCTTGCCCGACCAGGACCTCCCTACCCGTCAGGGCTTCGGCATGCAGGATTAACAGGAGCTGAGTGGGAAGATTTCCTGCCCCCAGTGCCTGATCTGCCCTTGCAAGTGCTGCTGATGAGCCAGGCTGGCTGTGCTGTCAGCAGCACTGCATTGAAATCCATAGGTTGCCATTGAAATCCATAGGTTGCCATTGAAATCCATAGGTTGCCATTGAAATCCATGACTGATTCTTGTGCTGTACCGCATGTCATTGCTTCCTATGTTGTAACCGGAATCTAATAGACGGGAGGGGGAAGCAACATACCCCGGGAGCAGCTCAATTTTGTGCAATGGGAACGATGACCTGGGGTGAGGGGGGGGGGGCCTGAACCATAAAGCTAAACAAGACACTGACTCCGCCTCACACTCACACACTCACATCACCGGGTCCACCACAACACCGGGAGAGTTAAGAATGTATATTAAACAATTAGTTTAACAGTACGCCGCGGACAGACCCCGCCCCGAAAGAAGAGTTGATGTTAAAGCCTTTACTCTCGCCTTGTTCCGAGGACTCCATTTTGTGTCGCTGGTTGCTAAGCACCCGCGCGGGGGGGTTATGGGTAACGGACCAGCTGACGCGCGTGGCATCCTGGGAGCTGTAGTCTCTCTCTCCCCTCCTCCCCACCTCACCCACCCCACCCCACAGAGCTGGGCACAGAGACAGAATGGCTCCAGCTCAGCTCCCACCCACTGTGGCCCGCTCCTCCATGGCCTTACACAACCTTGCAGTTGACAAAAAAACTAAATTAGTCATTTCAATCCACGATTGTTTATGGGTCACTGCTGAACGCACTTGGCTGCTGAGTTTATATAATAATCCTTGCATTTCGATATAGCGCTTTACACGTCTTCTAGACGTCTCAAAGCGCTTCACAGAATATACTGTAAAGTGAATTGACTGTATATTTGTGGGAAAAACGCAGCAGCCAATTGCGCACAGCAGTGTTCCCACAAACAGTCGTGGATTGAAATGACCAATTTTTATTATTGTGGTTTATTTTTGGACAGATTATTAGGTGTGTGGAGTAAGGAAACTTGCCCAAGGTTTCGCCCTGACCTGCCTGGTCTCACATGTAAAGCAAGTGCTCTAACCACTGAGCTACAGGACTCCACAAATAGTCTAGCTACAAATATATAGTCAATTCACTTTAGTGCAAGGATTATTATTATTATTGCAGTAACAACATTACATTTGTAGAGCACCTTTCACGTCAGGAGGGCGTCCCAGGGCACTGGACAGTCAGGATTGCGACGAGGGAAGGCACAGAGAGAGGAGGGCGGCTGAAGACACAGTCCAAAAGGAGGGTTTTAAGTAAGTGAGATGGGTACAATTTTGTCCATTGTTTCAAATTTCATCCATTGAACTGAAGCAGCACTATTATATGGATAAGATATTATGTGAAGTATGCTTGTGAGTCAGGTTCTGTTGTGTCTCCAGTAACTAGGGTAGTTGGGGTGTTAAAGCTGGGGAGTTTTCCCCTTCCCTTTTATAACACCTTCTATACAGGGTGTCCAGAAAGTCTTGTTAGCACCCCTTTCTCTCTCCATATACTGCACTGATCCAACGACTGAGACGTGTGGAAGAATGATGCATAATTGTGTTTAATTGTATTCAGTACAAGAGTTTCACTCAACAGTGTGAAAACTGAGTAAAACATTTATGGTAGCACTCTTAGATGCAATCTTGCTTGAAGAGCACCTTTTAGAGTGCCTGTTAGATATTTGGCTGTTTTAACTGCCATATGGCCTTCCAATAAATGTGGATTTCTTTATTATAACATATTAAATAATTGATATAGTGTAATGCTTTTATTTTCAAACAAGAGGTTGCACTGCTCCTGAACAAGTCAGAAAGTATGAGATTTGTGCCATCTTCAATTACTTTTATATGAAATGATGTCAACAATTTTTCACACTGTGATATCACACTAAATAAGAGACTACTTGGCTTTAGATGAAAGTGGCTTAAAGTATCATATTTGTGGAGCCCCTGTAGCTCAGTGGTTGGAGCACTCGCCTTGCAAGATGAGACCTGTGTTTCAAATCCAGGCAGGTCAGAGCGAAACCTTAGGCAAGGTTCCTTACTCCACATGTCTAATAATAATCCCTCAGAAAAAATTAAAAATTGGTCATTTGAATCCACGACTGTTTATGGGACACTGCTGTGTGCAATTGGCAGCCGCATTTCACCCACAAATATTCAGTCAATTCACTTTACAGTATATTCTGTGAAGCACTTTGAGACGTCAATAAGATGTGAAAAGCGCTGTATCAAATGCAAGGATTATTATTAAGGTTTTAAAAAATTGTAGGCACTGGAACCTGCAAAGGAAATCATGTACCTGACAGGTTGTGCTTCCATCTAGCGCTTTAAAATGGTATTACTTTTACACTGTCTTTACAAAATGCATAGCTTGCCATTTATATTGCTGCCTGGCAAGCTTTTCTGCTTCTTATTCACCCAGGACCATCCTACCCGTTAAAGAGTTTTGCCTTGCAGGATTAACAGGAACTGAGTGGGATGTCTGCTTGTCTGCCCTTCCAGGTCCTGCCGTTGAGCCAGGCTGGCTAAGCTGTTATCAGCAGTGCCCTCGAATACTGCAGACTGGCCTGGATCAAGTACAGGTCTACCGAGACCTGTGGCTGAATTCTGACATTTCATTGTCAGCATGTCACCTTGGAGCCAATTGAGCTTCAACGAGACCTTGCTTACCTTCCTCCAAGAATAGTCACTGATAATTTACACTGGTATTATAGTAAGCCTCACATAATATATCAGTCATATCAGTCAGTTGAGAGCATACATTTAATACGGTTTACGTAAAGTACCAGATTTGTCAACCTTGCGCAAGTCGTCTCATTTATGATTTATGTTTAGTTATATTTTATATGACAAACACAAGAAATACACAAGTACCAAGCTGGCAGATGACATTACGTCAAGGTTTCTGTACCATGTTTAACCCATACATATTAAAGCTATGATAGCACATTATTTCAATATACAGTAGCTCATGCACTGTACAATGAATGGAACAACCAAACAGCTTGGAAAACAGAACTGTTTTATTAGAATAAAAACTATTACAAAGATTGTTTCACGTGGAGCAGAGTGGTCTAATCTTTTGGCCTGAAGTTTTTGAACCATGAATTGTTTTCCATTCACTTCCTTCTCTCTGAGCTCTCAATCACTATATCTCTCCCCACTTCATACTTTGTCCCATTGTTCTCCCCCAATATCTCCCCTCAACATCTCTTCCCCCATCCTCTTCACTCAATCACTATCTCTCTCTCAATCATTGCTCCCCCCCTCACCCCGATGAATACTGTACTGTGATTTTTGTGTGATAAAAGTATGAATTCAACTTGTACATTCTGTACCCAATTTCATTTCAATTGCATATTTGTAAGAACTATGCCAAGGGCACCTTATTATTCGTGCTTTCCTTTATTTTGTTGTGCCTTTTGCATGTTTTGTGTTGGTTGATGGTGGCAGTAAACCTGTGAGCTATTGCAAGCTTGATATCTGGGATCAAAGAAAGCTTGCACATGTGCAGTGATGCAATGTAAGCTTTACAAACACTTTCACTGCATTGAGCATATTTAATTTTTATAGGCAAATACTTCTTTAACTTTGAACCACAGCAACTACCAGTCAAACGTATATTGATATTACGATAGATGTTTCGGCCTTATAATTGCTTTCCTTGCTGACAAAACTCTGAAAAATCTTATGTATTTTAGAATTGTTGCATTGGATTAGGCTGCGGTACAGTATATTTCAATACAGCCATTTTAATAATGCAAAACATTAAAACTGACATGGTATCTTCTATCTTCTTTATTATCCTAATGAAACATCTGATTGCGTTTCAAGAGGTAGCTCATTAACCGATTGACATGATTTATACCTCATCGGAAAGGTCTTGCATCCGGGAGTGAGGTGGGCAAATTAGTTTTCAGGTATCTCCTATAGTTCATGAGATATTTTCAGTTTTGCATTAGTTACACCCGGTAGCTGCCAAGTCAAAGTGGCACTGTGGCACTGTGCGTCACAGAGCACGTACATATGTACATACGCACTAGTTACAGCTGGTGGTCACGATGGCTGACTATGTCGCTGTGGTATCTTGTGTCACAGAGCACACAAGTAGAGGGAACAAATAACAACAACAAAATTACATTTGTATAGCGCCTTTCATATCAGGAGGACGTCCCAAGGCGCTGGACAGTTATTGATTCAGACCCGAGCTGAGGACAGTGGGGAAGGAGTTGCTGATGGGTCCATCGAAGAGGAAATTTTGAGACATGAAGGAGGCTAGGGAGGGTACAAGGTGGCGTTCCAGAGGTTAGAGGCAGAGTGGCTGAAGGCTCGCCCACCAATGGTTGGGTGGGTGGGTCGGGAGACATGGAGTAGGCCAGAGTTTGCTGAACAGAGGGGGCGAGCAGATTGGTAAGGGGATAGGAGGCCACGGATGCAGGGTGGGGTGAGGTTGTGGAGGGCTTTAAATGTGAGGATCAGGATCTTGAATCACAGACACAGCAACAACAAAATCACATTTTTTAAAGCACCAAATCCTCCCTTAGGAGTCCTACTACAGGAGGCTGTAAAAATGAAATATCTGCCTGTTTGTAGGGTCCAGCGATATATTGATAAAACCCGATATAATTTTCATATCGATACGCCGATATAGACATTTTAAAAATATCGATGTATCGAAAAAACGATATATTGAGGTAAAAAATCGGGATGCGAGCACACTGAACTACAAGACCCAGAATGCTCATCTCTATACACAATGCACAGACCGAGGTGCAAAGCCGCCATATTGTATTCACAGTCCTCGAATACAATATACAGGTATGCAAGGGGTGGGGGGAGAGAGACGGCTGGGGGTGGGGGGGTGAGGGGGAGAGAAACGGCTGGGGGGGGGGGGGGGAGATAGACGGCTGGGGGGGGGGGGAGAGGGGGAGAGAGACGGCTGGGGGGGGGGGGGGGAGATAGACGGCTGGGGGGGGGGGGGAGATAGACGGCTGGGGGGGGGGGGGGAGAGAGACGGCTGGGGTGGGGGAGAGGGGGAAGAGAGACGGCTGGGGGTGGGGTGGGGGAGAGAGACGACGGGAGTGGGAGGTGCGAGATGGCTGGGGGGGGGGAGAGGGGGAGAGAGACGGCTGGGGGGGGGAGAGGGGGAGAGAGACGGCTGGGGGGAGGGGGAGAGAGACAACTGGGGGGAGAAAGACGGCTGGGGGTGTGAGAGAGACGGCTGGGGGGGAGGGAGAGAGAGACGGCGGGGGGGGGGGGGGGGGAGAGAGAGACGGCGGGGGGGTGGTGGGGGAGAGAGACGACGGGGGTGGGGGGTGCGAGAGAGGGACGGCGGCGGGGGGGGGAGAGACGGGGTGGATGTGATAATATACAGATAGATAGAGATGGGGGGGATGTGAGAGAGGAGAGAGGGAGAGAGACACACAGACAGAGAAACACAGAGATGGAGAGAGTGAGAGACACATAGAGAGAAAGATATTTACCTCCTGAGAAGATAGGCCCCGAATGCGCGCGCACTCCGAATGCGCACGCATGCGCAGTACGAAAAAAATGAAAATATCGATATTTCGGGATATCTCGATATGAGCCCATCGATATATCTAATCAGAAAATTTTCCATATCGACGGACCCTACCTGTTTGTCAATTTACATTCCATATTGGCTGTATTGGTTGCGAATGAAGCTGCTGCATGGACAGCTAGTTAGTTATATAGATATTATAGAGACGCTGTCCTGCATAGAGGGCGGTATATAAATCCAAGTTGTTGTTGTTGATATTAATTTAAAAAATACAACATCTTGGGATAATTCGTTTATTAATAAAATGCACATTGAATGTTATAGAAGTAGAAAACTTAAAAGGTAAAAAGAACATTGACATTATCCAAATAGTAATGCAAGGTTTCTGAATACTGTTAAAAGTGTACTATATATCTATATTTGTACAAACGCACGTTAGAATGCAGAATAAAATCCAAGGTAACTCAATATGCATGAAAGTCAAAATATGAAATCCAAAGTTAAAGAAGCATTTAATGTTTACAGTGACAAATATTTGACAATAAAATTCCTCTTCTTTCTCACTGATCAATAAAATACCTCCCTCTACACCATGCAGTAGAGGGTAATTGAATGCAAACATAGGAAGAACAGAGATTACATCAATTTGATCAATTTCAGGTTATTCCACAAGAACACATTACTTGTAAAAAGATCAGTGGGAAAATATTTCCCATTCCATTGCTTTCTCTTTAAAAAGATGTATAATACATTCCATGAGGATATAATGTGGAATGTAGAAGACAGTGGAAAATTTGTTCCAGCAAAGAATCTGGCATTCAATGCAAATCTCAAATCTGGGTCCCTGCATGAATTTGAGGCAGAAATCTATTTGACTTTCAAGAAGGAATACAAAATGGTTAAGTCTTTAAGGTGAGGTGGTTTCTCCTTGGATTCCTTAAACAACGACAGCAAGTAAGGACCACTTTTGTTAACCAGACATGCCACTCCAACTTTAAGAACTCTACAGAAAAAAATATAAAGCTGAGTTAGGCACATGAAAATGTTAGCGTCCCACAGGCAGTGTGATATCAAATATTAATACATTTGCAACAAGGCTGGGACACAGCACAAAACGAGATATAGAATAAATCCTGACAATGTGAAAAGCTCTATTCCAAATGCAAGAATTATTACTAAAGTACTATTCCACCTACATCGAAAGAGTAACCCCTAATTAAACCAGTATGATTTTTCTCCAAATCCCATTACATTTAGAACTTCTGACTGAGCCAGCTTGTATGGAAATATAGACACTGTGTGCTGCTGCACAAACTGCAATTTTCTAAACTCGTTTTTTTGTTGATAGAAGGAGGAAAGAAACTTGCATCCCATCTATGTGGATTTCATTTGATTCATAAAAGGTAAAAACGCCTCAGTGTAGTACATTGTGCCTGGCTTGAAAACAAATTGCAGTTATTGTTTAGTACCCAAATTTCCTTTGAAACCCATTCTGATAAGCAAATGTAGCAAAGCAAGATTAAAGGATTCAGCAGTACAGAAGATAGAAATACAAAAGTATGGTGAAGACTGGTTTTAGAAGCCATACATAATTATAATCCTACCTTTTCATTAAGATTACATATGTGCAGAAAGTGCAAACCATCCTTCCTCTTTAAGTTTTTCTGTCTATCGGAAAAAAGAAAAACAGCAGGGTTCAGATAACATGACAAATGTAAATACGTGGTAGCACTCATGTATGAATTAAAACAGCATTTTGGAAAGAATGGAAAGCATTTAATTTTTAATCATTTCAGTGAATAGAAAGTCAGTGAGTACAAAATTGTGCGAGTAATAATGCCACACAAATACAACAGTCAATCATGTGTTTGCATTTATAAACACATTTATAAACTTCATGTGTTTGTATTTATATTTGTTCTGATAGATTTTCATTTTTTTCTACATTTAAATCCATATTCTATTTCTAAACCTATTTGCTTAATTGAAAACCATAGAATTCAGAAAGAGTAACACTTTCACTCTCTCACACTATTTCTTGATAGATATAAAATATAAATCATAGAAAAGACTTTAAGATACATTTTCTATCAGCACAGTATTTTAAAATCAACATTTCTCCAGACTATAAAAGCTTACCAAGCTAAATAATTCCTAAAAATCGTAAAAGTTTTACCTGCAACTTTTGAGTAATAGGAGTCCAATTTTCATCACCCTTTTCCAAATGTGTTGAGGAATTTGTACTATTAGCTGCAGACCTGTAGGTTAAATTCAAAAAGTATCACCAGGACAGCAAATTGCTTGCAACTGCAAGCCTAGCACAGTATAGGAACTTGATATGTTCATATGTGAAGCTACAATCTTTCAGGTATACTACACTAGTCATTCACTTATTGTGCTGAACAAGTTTTAGACACTGATTCTTTAAACTGGAAAATTCTGCACATCCACAATAGCATGCCAATTTTAGTAAAGGCTGTCAATGCCTTAGGCACACTATAGAAGATATTTACTAATAGGATTTTTTAATACAATTAAAAATAATAATTTATGGACTTTGATTCAAAGTTATCTGATTTCTGTTAAACAGTTAAAGAAATTATTTTTTGACATCAATTATTTTTAAATTGAAATGAGCAATTTATCTTACCTGTTTCCATTTGTCCTAGTTTCTGGAGAAGGTGTGGTCCTTGTGCAAGATTCCATTCCATCAGGCAGTGGGATACATACTTCCAGTCTCTGGGTGCCAGTTCCTTCAAATGTAACCCCCCAAAAAAAACCCCACAACAAATAATTTAAAAAAATCTGAACTGCACAATTGAATGATTATCATTGTTAACAACAACAACAACTTCGATTTATATAGCGCTCTCCATGCCGGATGGCGTCTCAGAGAGTTTTAAACAGACAATGACAATGGAGGAAAGGCAATTTGAAGCACAATCCATGCAAAATATTCATCCCACCATCTCTTGGAATAATGTTTTGTGTAGAAATTAATCTCAAAAGGTACCACACACAAAAAAAATCAAGCAAGATACCCAAAGTGAATCAAGCAAAAACTTCAGGATTTTCATCCATATAGCTCTTTCATTCAGTCCTGCCCTATTTTCCACTCAGACATAATAATGTTTTCCCTTTGCCTCGCACCCACCTCAAGTACTATTATTTTATTCTAAAATTACCTCATCAAGGCAATGAAGTGCCTCATTGTACTAAAATACCTGGTCATCTTAATATGCTATGTTAGAGTAACGTTTGGAGCCCTGTAAATATTTACTTTAACGTGTGTGCCTTTTAGACACAATTCTAGTATTTGATTAACTCTTAAGAACTGTTAAGTTTCATATGATTGATTTTTCTTGATTCTTCTCAAGTTCAAAATTGTGTGCCCAATAGAATAATTTTAAAGTAGAATACAAAGTATAAAATAGTAACTAACCGGTCCATTTTCCCTCGGGTGGAATAGGAGATATGGATGGAGAGGCAGACGTAGCTGTAATCTGTCTCTGTTGTTCAATGAGAAACAAAAGTTTGTTGCGTGCTTCCACACTCTGTCGGTTCAATTCATTTATCCGCTCTTGAAGACTTTGAGATGAAGCTCTAGGAATGGTCTAAAACATGATTGATTAGTTACGAATGGGAAGAGATATTGCTGAATATGTATTGCACATGCTTGTTTGGAATACAATAGTTTAAGATATACAGTCCTACATTATTTTCAGTTAAAGTAGAAGGTGAAATAAAACATTTTAATAGTCAATTCGAG
This sequence comes from Hydrolagus colliei, assembly GCA_035084275.1. NCBI lineage: Eukaryota > Metazoa > Chordata > Chondrichthyes > Chimaeriformes > Chimaeridae > Hydrolagus > Hydrolagus colliei. The sequence goes on along the minus strand of CM068745.1, from coordinate 35,818,616 downwards.
GATTTGACTTCCTATATCTACACAAGCAGTAATAAATCTATGATGAAGCAGTCCTTATTAAGGAGGAACAATGGTTTGGGTATACCTGCTGCAAGGACTAGTGGAGATGGGCAGTTGGTGTGCAGAATACCTTTGATTCAAATAATAAGATCACTTTAGCAGACAGTGTAAGGAAATAGTTAAAACACCACACTGAAACCATTGTTTACCAGAAGTGTGCATTTTGATAAGGAGAACTGGAAGAAACACTTGGAAGAAAATGTTAGTTGACGTCTATCAAATGAACATCTGGTGAGTTTGGTACACATGCCCTACATTTGCAGGTTTGCAGCAAAAATTGATTTTTATATCATCATATGGCGGGGCCCATATCTCTCCTTCTTCCTTGAGGCACGCCTTGAAGGAGCAAGGTGAAGGGAATGTGGGATAGAGTTCCAGAGGGTGGGGGTACAGAGGTAGAAGGCCTGATCGCTGATGGTGGGCAGGCTGGGTAGGGACACAGAGCAGGCCAGAGCCTGCTGAGTGAAGGGAGTGGACAGGTTGATAACTCAATCTTCTGAGGGATGGGGTGTCAGTGGAGCTGGGTGAGGTTAGGTGTAATGGGATCATTGGGCTTGGTGTGGGAGAAGAGATAACAGAATTATGGATGATCTGCAGTTTGTGTAGGGAAGAATTGTGAATGCCTACTGGCAGGGAGTTGGTGTACTTGAGCATAGAGGTGATAAATGAATGAATTAGGGTTTTCGCAGCCTGAGGGGTGAGGCTGTGGGGCGATGTTGTGGAGGCGGGGGAAGGCAGAGCAGGTCATGGCAGGGATGTGGGGTAGAAAGGACAGTTGAGGGTCGAACAAGACTCCTTGTTTCCTGACCGGTGAGGGAGTGTGCAATGATATGCAGAATGGTTTCGAACTCATGCTGTGACTGTTGGCCTTCTGAAATATCCATCCCAAAGGTTCCAACGTACTCCTATGTTTTTCAGTATAATGTGTTAATGCTATCCTTGCAACAGGCAATGCTGATTTTTTTTTTTTAATTTTTTTTTAGAATCCTTGCATTTAATATAATGCCGCACTTCAAGATGTCTCAAAGTGCTTTATGGAAAATAACATAAAGTTAATTGATTGTATATTTAGTGGGCAAAATGTGACAGTCAATTGTGCACAGCATTGTCCTACAAACTGTTGTGGATCAGAAAAGCGATCTGCCAGTCGACTAACAACCGAGTTCCTATTTATTTCTAGGTGAACAGAGGCACATTGGAGTGAGAAAACTTGCCCAAAGGTTCGCCCTGCCTGAGAGTCGAACCCAGATCCTCTCACCACTAAGCAACAGGACTCCACATCTTACAAAATAGCAACATTAGGATAGATGACAAATCTGATATCTAGCCTTCAGAAATCATGTTAAGCCCCTTATGTTACCTTGAAGACCAAATACGGTACAATTCAACCTCTTAGCTGTATCCTCTCCTAAAAATATGAGTTTTCTCCCTCAGAAAACAAATTATACTCCCAAATGATTAAAGATAAAGTACAAGTCACATTCTAATTTTTGAACAGGGTTTTAGTTTACAAGGAAGGTTAGTTTTCTTTGGTTGCTGAAAACAGACAAATTACAGACAAAGAACATATTGCAATACCAATTAGTAGGTTAGAAAAAGGTGATGTTTTGTGTATGAATTAGCTGGAGAGTCATCACATACCTTTTCAATCTGTGCTGTAGGATTAGGCAATTTAGTTGTTTTGAACTGACTAAGGTGGGCTTTTAGAGTAGAATTCTGCAAAGTTAACTCAGCAATGTGAGTCAACATTGCTTCATGCTTAGGTCTCTCATCAAAAGAAAAATCTTGTGTTTCTTCCATTTCTACTTGGCTCTTTTCACCTACAATGCTTGTCTCAGCATCAACAAGGCTCACTGACTCTCTAATTTCCAGTTCTTGTTCTGGACATGCTTCAGGCAAATGAGTATCAGGTGAAGTGAAACTTGCATGATTCTGTCCTTCAGTAAAATTCCAATACTGTGCAACATCCGAATTGTCTTGTAGCAATGCTCCTATTCTCAAGGTGTCCATGGAATCTTTTTCACTATGCTGTATATCTTGGGTCATTGAAGCTTGCTTGTGAATTTCTGAAGGGTGAACATTGCTTGACTCAAGAAATATCGTACTAGGTGTTGCATTTTCCTGAAACAAATTCACTGTTGGAAAATAGGAAGATGAGCAAATAAAGGGTATTCATTTTGCTAAGTTTGGAAGAGAATTTATCATTTACAATTAAGAATCAGCAGCAAATGCTTACACTTGACAGTAATCTTTTTGTGAATGTCACACAAAATCACTTCAATGATTTTTGAATTTAGTTTATTATTTAGCAGTGAAAAGCTGGAAAACAAGGGAGACAAACAAGAGCTACATGTTGGGAGATAGTGGCAACAAACATCAGTCTGCATTGATTTTATTATTATTTAGCACTCAATTCAAGGTGCTCTCACTCGTTTTCAAATCACTTAATTCCCTCGCATCTTCCTACCTATAATAATCCTTGCATTTCATATAGCGCTTTTCACATCTTCTAGATGTCTCAAAGCGCTTCACAGAATATACTGTAAAGTGAATTGACTGTATGTGGGCAAAACGCGCAGCCAATTGCGCACAGCAGTGTCCCACAAACAGTCATGGATTGAAATTACCAATTTTTTTTTTAAAAGGGATTATTATCAGGCATGTGGAGTAAAGAAACTTGCCCAGGGTTTCACCCGGCCTGGAATTGAACCCAGCTCTCTCGCTTCTTAGGCGAGTGCTCTAACCACTGAGTTACAGGGCTCCTCATCCAACCAGCTTACCCCTCAATCTACCACTTGCTGCCTCTGGCCTCCTATTTGTCCCACATCCTATCTGTTCCACCATGGATGCCTTAAGCCATTTCGCCCCACTGGAACTCTTTCCCTCAATCCCACCCCCTTCCCCTCACTCCCACCTACTAATCCCGCCTAATTATTGTTGTATTGTAATTCTCCTACCCTAAGAAACCAGAATTCACATTTTTATAGGAGGGAAGGGAATCCAATTCAGCTTGTTGAAAAGTATGCATTGCATTGGTTGAATTAGTTGACAAAAAGTGTCAGATTTTGGTGAATTTGACAAGGGGGAACAATACAAGAGCTTTATGCTCAAGCAAATGGAAATATTTACAAAAGAATGTAGTTCTTGATTTACACTGGCATCCTTAGTTTCTCCTATATGGAGGAAATCCGTGTGTTCAATGGTGTTCATCCACAGAAAGCTTATAATTCTAGTCTGCAAACACATTACAAATATCACCACTTACTTTGTGATTTAGTGATCACACCGCTATTTCTTTGTCTTGGGGGAGACAGCAACACTGCGGGACCAAATAAACGCTCTGGTAAACTTTGACCTCTTCTATTTTTTTCCAACAGATTCCTCTTGTGCTGAGGTAATGGAGAATGTCCTTCTGCCACACTTTCTAGAACAACTTCTTCACAAAATGGCATGTCCATGGGGAACTGTACATTTACCTTCTCTGAGAAAAAGTTATTAAAATAATTTTTAACCTCAAAGTTAATTTCAAACATAAGTAAATAATCTGCAATGTTATGTATCAGTGTTCTCTCCTCAACATTAGAAATAAGGAAAATAACATTTTACATTTTAGAATTTTACATTTTAAACAGGATTTCAAACACCATTCTTTATTATATACCATCTTTATTGGACTACTAGAATATTTACAAAGTAAGATCAATTTAATGTCTATACATTTTTCCAAATCTTTCTCCATAAAAACGCAAGACTGAAAAAAGGTAATTCAACCTACCAAAACTCATTACTGCTAATTTAACTTATCCAGTACACAATTCATCTTAATTTCAGTGTTACTGATTTTTGCCTCCCCTACCTAATATGAGGATCTTCCAAATATTCTTGGATTTAAAAAGTTAATCGTAGAGTTTTAAAATTTTAATTACAAAATTTACCTATCAAATAAATATTGTACTGATTATGATATATTTGCTACTAGAGTTGCAAAAAAAATTATTCTCTTGTAGTATTTGTCAGATTGCAATATACATTCGAGATAGTACATTTTACTTTCAGAATCAACTGATTTTAATTTCTATCTGATTTAGATTTGATTTTCATTTAGGTCTCAAGAATGTAACAATGAAGCATTTAATGCAACGGTAGATGGGAGTTATAATACTGAAATGAATCAGCTTGCAGGACCTGTTTCATTGTTTAAGTGAGTAATAACTGTTAAAAATATGCATGCCACCCTCTAATGTAATGATTTGTTTAGTAACAAATCTTTGGCTTGGGGCCATAAATAATTATGTTGAAAAAGATTTGGTCAGACCATTGTAAAAAGGCCAATGCCCTTTTTGCATCCACATGATGCAATATTTAGGTCTCATAAATTCTAATTTCTGCCATATTGCATTAAAAAAAGCAATTTTAACAAATAGTGCAGTGTTCCAAATCAAGATGAGGATGCAAGTCAAAATACTTGGCCTCAATTAGGAACCAAACATAATTGAGTCAGTTATTTTTCCAATCTCTTTGCAAGAGATAGGAATCCAGGGATACACTTTAATAACTTAACCAATGTTAACACAATGATATTAAGGGCTGAATATCCTTCTTCTTTGTTGTAATAGTCTATGCCTTTTTTTTAAATGCTACAGTTCTAAACAAAAAAAGGATTAAAGGACATTTTTCTCATCCTTAGACTTTCTGGGATTAAGCTGAAGTATTATCTGAAGTAATATAGCTGCTAAACAGCTTGATATTGAATCACAGACTTACGAAAATTTAGAGCGACTTAAAATATTGTTGAGTAAAAATTCCAAACAGTATACTCAAAAATATTTATGGACATTTTCAAATGCAACTGGCATTGATCATTGTTTCCAGAAACAAACCTGGTTTGTGAGAACTGACATTGGTATCTACGCTGCCTTGTTCTCCCATCTCATTGGTTATAGGGGCAATGTTTTTCGTTGGGTTTTGTTCACTTCTTTCTCCTTCTATAAATCCATGCAACATCTGTTTGAGGAAGACCAGCTGTGCATCTGTTACGACCATATACTTATGTAATTGTGCCTGAAAGAAAAAGGTTTTCCTTCATGCTAAAGCATTTTAAGTAATTATGGTCATTGCATTCAATGTACTGTACCTAAATGTCAAACTTCTCAAAGCACATCACAGGTCAAGTTGTCAGGAGGAGTGACTGTTTGTTGGCAAATGCAGCAAGTAACCTTCCTTCTGTTTTCAGATTTCTTCCTGACTAAATGATATTCTGAGATTATAACTTTCGTGAAGTACAAATGACAAAAATCAACACACTTTTTATTTCTAAACAAATTTATCTTTAAACATATACAGCTATTTCCCGCGATAAAACATCTGGCTTAACTTGAATTGCTACGGCATCAATGCAAAACTATTTTCAATCCTAGTTAATTGTAAGAGAAATGTATTCCTTGAAATTTATCATAATGATAAATGTTAAAGGGGAATGCATGTAATATTATTTGGCTTCTCCAATTGCTTAGCTTTAGAACTGATGATTAAAGGAAGCCAAGAAAATTATACATCTGTGATATCATGAATCTGCTCCAGAACAACATGAAGAGTGTGTTTTTCACTCTACTACTTCTAAATTGATACAAGAGACACTGAAGGTTCTGACCAATAATTTCCCTAACACAACTCTGCTGATATTTTGAAGCCAAACAAAGGTCTGAATTCTGTGAGGTACAGAATTTTAACTGTAACTCTTCAGATAAAATACTTGGTATCCTATTTGGTTACTTAACATTGCTTCAGTTGAAACAACAGTATTATATATTATACGGTGTTGGCTGCTCTCCTTCTGCTGGAAGGGGATGGTATTTTGGATGACCTCGGACACCTATTAAGACACATAAAATGGCCGTTCCCAATGTGTCTGGCTAAGCTTCTTCCAGTTTAAGTACCTGTAAGGAATCAGCATCCTCTCTTATGGCCAGGATTTCTGCAGTCAGTGCATCAATCAGCACTCGCTGTTCCTCGGATTCTTGCAGAAATCGTTGACGTTCTTCCTTCTCCCTACACTGCTGCAATTCATTCTAACGTTTGAAACCAAAATTGACAGCAAGAAACAAAATCTTGAAAATTATAATAATAATGCTTGCATTTGATATAGCGCTTTTCACTTCTTCTAGATGTCTCAAAGCACTCCACAGAATATACTATGAAGTGAATTGACTGTATATTTGTGGGCAAATTGTTGTAAATAGGTATGGATATTCATCTCCATTACAATGTTTAATGCTTACACTCAGTTTTCAACTTTGAATCTGTACACATGAAGCAAAGGTTCAGATAGCAGCCAAGAGTGACAGATTCAGAAGTAGCAGTCAAAATGATATACATTTGCAGAAAAACAAGCAATTATGCTGTAACTGTCAGCCATCAAATCCTGGTTGAGCGCTAGATTACTACAGTTGAATGTCAACAAGGCCATTCTGATTGGCCCACGTCAGCACCTCCACGCCTCAGGCAAGGTTGGCATCACCATTCATGGATGCACACTCCACCTCACAAACCTGTCCAGGCTCTTGGTATCTTGTTTAACCCTCAAATGTCCTTTCTACCCCACATCCTTGCCATGACGCGCTCTGCCTTTCCCCAACTCTGTAACATCGCCTGGCTTCAGCACTGCCTCTACACACACGCCACCAATATCCTCTTCTACGTCCCCCACCTATTCCACTATTGGCGGTTGGGCCTGCACCCTCTGGAAGTCCATCCAGTCTCTATTCCTTGCTCCCTCCCTTGCCTCCTTCAAGACCAACCCCTTTGACTGCACTTTTGGTAACCTTCCTACCCCTACCCTCCCTGCTCAACACCCTCGATCCCAACTCCCCGCTCAGGTCCAACGTCCTCCTGACCTGTAAGGCGCTATGCAAGTGTAATTTGTTGTTGTAACCGAATGCAGTTTTTCAATTTACCTATCTATCTTCTCAGATTAGGTGTGTAAATAGTTTGGGATTTCTAAATCCTATTCAGTAAACCATTCAATTATCCTACATTCAATTAATTAAATTTCACTGTACAGTACTTATAAACTGTAGACTTGTCAAGCAATATTCTCTAATATTTTTACCTCTTTCAGATTGTGAGTAAGTCTGCTTAGCAAGCTGACCAGTGATAAGGTAAAGCCAGTTAGACTCTGACCATTCTGTGACTTCCTGTCCATGACTTCTCGTCCTGTCAGGCGTTCGTATTCTTCCATTTCCTGGTCAATGTCCTCAACCATCTTCTGCAGTACCTCTAAGGTTGACTGATTTCCGCTTTGATCATTGCTTACCTTTCTTTTGGTAGACACGTTAGAACCTGCTGTCTTTCTGCCTAGATAACAAATTATTTGAGTAAAATCACCAGCCAACCAATAATACTGTAATAATAATGTCAAAATTATTTGGTGTAGTGCCGTATCACATTTTGAGACATTTCAAAGCGCTTCACAGAATATACTGTAAAGTGAATTGACTGTGTAATTTGTGGCCGAAACACAGTTGTCCCACAAATGTGGATGGAGTGACTAAATTAATAATCAGGTTCCAAATTACTGCTAGGTAAATGGAGGCATATGAAGCAAGGCTTGCCTAACGTTTCGCCCTGCCCAGGAATCAAACGCAGCACCTCTTGCTTGTGACGCGAGTGCTGTAACCAATATACTACAGTACTCCATAATCAAACATGTTCATGGCACAGACAGAACTAATTAGGGATAATAAAAATGTTAACCCCAAAATATTTGGGCCAGCGTGAGTCTAATCATTTGTGTTGAAGTCAGAGGATTTCACCTCTATTGCCCATCCATTCAACTTCCCAAATGCCTAATCATTTGAATAAATAGGTAAATACCTTTCTGCACCAATTTAGGAGAATCTGGTGTACAGGATGCCTCTGGAATCTTTAAACCCAGTGACTGATTCACTGGAGTCTCAGATTGTTCGGTTGTTCCTTGTAATGTACAATCAGGAGTATTCGAATCCGTCACCTTCAATAAGTGTCTATATATAAAATAAACGATAGACATTATAACAATCGTGAAAGGTGGCAGAATACAACTTTAAATTCTTATAATTTACTTAGCACTTTTCATGTAAAAGAAAGCTTTGAAGAATAAGATTAAAACAAGTATATTCTTGCATGTACTCTTTTGTATTTTCACCATCCCATCTACACCCCTTGGTAAAAGGCACTATATTTATGTAATTTTGTTGTTGCATTTTGGATCAATTTACAGCATATTTTTGAATTACTCATCTGCATATCTAACTTCATGGTATCAAAACAATTTGAAGAAAAAGATGGAAGTCCAAGGAGATTAGAATAGTTTCAAAATCAAATGACACAATATAGTTTTCAAAATTAGATAATTAACAGCTAAATTGACTAGCTCAGAACTTAGGAGAACTTCTTTAAATGCATAGCAGTACATTTATTGGGATGCTAACTTGGAAGAGAATATACAAATGAAAGTTGTTACTGTACTTGTATTTGTCAATGTTGCTTCTCAATTTAGAATAAATTTGCTCTTCCTCATTCCTCTCCAACACTTCTTGGTGGCATTTTCCGTTGTAACTTTCATTTAGCGCCTGGTAACCAAAACAGCAACAGTAAAGCTATCAGTAGTATCACTCAAAGTTCATTACAATAAAAATGAATAAATTACAATTCTCCAAATTATAAATCTTGCTTACATAATATAGCTTTAAACAAATGTTGAGCACTTCAAATCAGAGATTAATGCAGACATTTTTGTAGGGGAGAATTATTGTGAAATGTTGTGTTCATTGAGGTAAACACTGTCAATACACTTTCTCACTTAACCAACTTTTAAACTGTAAAAACTGAAGCTTTCATTTTATGTGTTTTGAGAAAATACATTTAAAATATACTAGGGGCTATTACATGCAAATTAATAAAATTACTGATCCTTTCATTATACGTTTAGAATCAGAAAGCATTTTACAGTAAAAGCTCGATAACCTGGCACGGTTGGGCCCACTCACCTCTCGGATTTCAGAGTTTGTCAGTGTTTAAAACTTACTTTATAAATGGCTGGGGAAGCCCTGCCCCATACACCATGTTTGCTGTAAGAAAAATGCCCAAGCTCCAACCACAACACTGGATGATGGAGCGGCCACACCAGGAACTACAGGCAGCTGTTTTGAACTTTGGGAGATTTGCTGGACATTGGAAAAAATCTCATGTTGTATGTATTTTGAAATCTTGCCAGTTTTAGAGTTGGCAGTTTTCGGAATGTCGGATTATCAAGATTTTATTGTACTTTATTGTATTGGTCTGCATTTCAATGCGGGAAATTCTAGTCTGCATCTACAATTACGGAATATGTACATATTATTATTTCATGAAATTATCAAGGTGAAGGCTTTCCTCTGACTATACATCCTTCCCTGGTACCTGAGAGTCCATAACTGATTCACTAAGGATGGACAATTGAGTAGGTGGATCACATTTCTGCATTATAATCTCTTCAGTTGCAGCTTGTTCAGATTCAGGAGCCATAGTAACATTTGGGAACCCTAACAGGAGAAAAAGTAAACAATAAAATATAAAAGTTTAAGCATTTGTATTACAGTCGCAACCAATGAATGGGTCTTATTCCACTTTCATGATCATCTTCAAATCAGTGTCGGTAAGATGGACCATTATGGGTTTGCCTGTAAAAACAACCGGTATAATAAAAAACATCCGAATCTTAGTGTTAATTTTTTTGGGCACTGAATCTATCATTGGGGTCATTAAAGCTTTTCTTCTCCACCAACCCCACCCTCCACCCCCGATCATCACTATATAAATAACGATAGAGGAATTGAGAAAAAATTTACTAGGCAAAGTTGTTTGAGAATCAAATGCATCTCCTAGCCTTATTGATTAAACCAGATTTCATTTGATTATACTGCTTGCCTGCAACTCAGACCTTGTGCAAGTCACATTGAATTTTATAGTACTGATATAACTTATAATATATTATGGACACAGTAGAGAGTAGAAATATATATATATATATATATGTATAGGGTCCGTTGATATGGAAATTTTCTGATTTAAATATATCGATGGGCTCATATCAATATATACCGATATATCAGGTTTTTTGTACTGTGCATGCGTGTGCATTCGGAGGTGCGCACACATTCGGGGGTGCGCACGCATTCTATCTTCTCAGGAGGTAAATATCTCTCTCTCTGTGTCCCTCACACTCACTCTCTCCATCTCTCTCTCTGTGTCTCTGACTGGTCTCCACCTCCCTCCCTCTCTCTCTCCCCCCCCCCAACCTCTCCCTCCCTAATATATATCTATCTATCTATATATATATACACACACACACAGTAGAAGCCATTTATCTGTGACCTGATCAACCGGATTGTGCGATCCCCTCCCGGGGCAATTCCCCATTCCAGCAATCGCTGGTATAAACCCAGAGATCGTAAGTTTAATAAGTACACATGCGCACACATTAAATGCTTTTTTACCGATCATTTTACCAAGTGTGCTGGAATCTTTATTGGTAAGTATCCATACAATATTCTGTTACCATTTAGTATATTATTAATATGGTATGTTTTAAAATAAGTAAATTTTTTGTGTTGGGTTTTCGGCAACTTGCCACCCGATTATCCAACAGTCAATTAGTCGACCCCCCGGAGGGTGCGAGATAAACAGGCCTTTACTGTGTAGATATATATATAATATAAATATATATATATATATATATATAAAAGTGATAACACTTTCAATGGAGTGGAGAAACAGACCCGGAATGTTCAAATAAATAATTACTAAAATTGAGATTACAGATGCAGTATAATCCTTTGCAAGATCATTGTCCCTGTTTCCACAATTCATCTCCAGTTTGGAGTCTGCAAAGATCATGCATTTAATGTACAAGATACAACACAATGGTTTTCCTCACCTGCCTGTCGCCGTGGGGCATCCCCAAATAAATCCCTAACCACAACCATTGCTTGATCTGATCGTTCCAACACATCCTGCAGCTGGTATTGATCAAAAAGAATCTAGCAACAAAAATAGTAATTTACCAGTCATATGGAGAGGAAAGAAAATAATGAGGTAATAATGCAGTATCAAAATTGAACATTCATAGATTGTACATAATTATATGTTTTAAAATAGCATGCTTTTTTAAAAAATCTTTAATGGAAAGATAGATAATAAACATTGATATTGAATATCCATCAGTATAAGAAAGAGACCTATATCTTGAAATATTGAAAAATATTTTACATATGTAGTACTAAAAAATATATAATCTAGTGTTGCCAAAAGAGATTATGGGAGCATTTACAATGAATTACTACTGGTTTCTAAAACTAGAAATTATAACAATAATAATCATCCTTACATTTGATAAAGTGCCTTATCACGTCATCAAAACATCTGAAAGGATCTCACAAGATTTACTATAGTGTAGTTACTCTACATTTGGCAGGCAAAAATAAAAGTGCAATGCACAGCAACATTTAGTTGGGCTTATATAATAAACAAATAACCTACCAGTAACAAATAATTTGTTTTGATACTACCACGTCACAATTTGTCTAACTGATAAATTGTGAGTTCTCTTAATATCAAAACAAATATTAAATCTTACAAAAAAGGTTCATGTTTCACAAACAATGTAGACCATAATAGAAACAGAATAATCCACCAATGCAGTAGGTTGAATGTAGTACACTTAGCTATTGCCTCTGGGATCTATACAGATCAACATTATCATATTCCAAAACTTAAGTCTCCCCTCCCTCCTCCACCAAAATTCAGCTGGAATCAAGATAATTTTCTAGTATGACAGTACCATAAATCTTTTATACATTCTACATCTCTTTCTGTTTTATAGAAATGTATCATTCAATTCACTTAAAAATAATGCATTTTTAAATTTTGGGGAAAAAAATCTAAACATCACTTAACAAGACATCATAAACAACAAATAATTCTCACCTCTCTAATGATTGCGTATTTTTGTGGATCTAGAGAATCTGTCATTTTCTGTCCATGTTTCTGCTTACTGGCAATGGCTCGTGTACCGAATTCCCACTGAGCCAAGGCACGGTTCTTTGATAAATGTTTCTCATGTCGTTTAGCCTGAACATCAAACAATTTTAGGAATTTTTTTTTTAAGATCATTACACATCTTCAAGAAGATTGCTTTTTTTTCCAATACAAAATTTTTCACAGTTCCTGCTCACTCTCCAATTGATCAACAATAGGTAAAATCATAGAATCATAGAATTCTACAGCACAAAGGGAGGCCATTCGGCCCATCTAGTCTGTGCCGGCTCTTTGAAAAGAGCAAAAGACAGGATTGGGTCCATAGTCTAACAGCATATTGACATTCACTTTCTAGCTTCATACGTGAAGAATGTTTACTTTAATGAGGAATAATCAGGCAGCTAGCATATAGTAATAAAAATGTGGAACAATAGCTCAATATGTTATAGGATTTGCAGATGATACTAAGCTAGGAAAAGTAGTAAATGGTGGGGAGGTTAGCACCAGATTCCAAGAACACTTAAAGCAGATTGGTAAAATGGGCAGAAACGTGGCAGATGCAGTTTAACGTGGAGAAATGCAAAGTGTTGCATTTTGGTAAGAATGAAGAAAGGCAGTATAAGCCAGATGGTACCATTTTAAAAGTGGGTAAATGAATAGAGAGGTCCATAGAAGCAAATCTCTGAAGGTGGCAGGGTAGGTAGATAAAGCTATTAAAAAAGCATATGGGATACTAGGATTTATAAATAGGGGCATAGCATATAAAAGTTGGGAGGTTATGATGAATATTTATAAAATGCTGGTTAGACCTCAGGTGCAGTACCATCTTTAGTTCCAGGCACCACACTTTAGGAAAGATGTTAAGGTATTGGAGAGGGTACAAAGGAGATTTACCAGGAATGAAGGACCTTAGTTATGAAGTGAGGTTAGCGAAACTAGGATTATTCTCCCTAGAACAGAGAAGATTAAGAGGGGATTTAATAGAAGTTTTTAAGATCATGAGGGGATCTGATAGGTTGAACAGGGAAAAATAGTTTCCACGGGTATTAGTAACGTGAAGACCCCGATTTCAGATAGATGTTAAACAAAACAGATGGGAGGTTAGGAAAAAAAAATTCAACCAGCGAGTTGTTTAGATCTGGAATGCATTACCTGAAAGGCTAGTGGAAACCGATTCAATAACCATTTTTAAGAGACGTAGATGGGTATTTGGGGAGGACAAGATTGCAGGGCCATGGAGAGAAAATAGGCCAGTGGGATTGAGTTTAACAGCTCTTTTTGGAGCCAGAGCAGATACAATGGGCCGAATGGTGCTATATGATTCTATGATTTTATGTTACCACCCCCCAAACCCGAAAAGAAAATTGGCAAATGTAAAACAAATGACAGTACTAAAACTCTCAATAACTAACAGTTCTTTTCTATTACAAGTCTATGGGGACTTCTATCATACCACTAAAAATGAGTTCTCATCGCTATCTAAATGTGAGACAATCTAAATTTAAAATATGAAAAATTGTCTTTGAAATGCATGTTACACACTAACAATTTCCATAATCAAAGAAGAACCACAAACTTGCCAATCCATACTGAACGTCTTTCATTTTGTATCTGAAAGTACCATGCGTTTGGTTCCCTTAAAAGTATCAAACAAAGTGCTCGTTTTGTTAAACTCAGTTGTCAAAATATCTGCAGGTAATTTGTGATTTGTACAAACCCCTTTACATTGTGATTTGTTATTGGATCAATTATTTTTAGTTCAAACAATGTCATTTTATTCACTGTGTATTTTATTGTTGTTGGTCACAACTCACAAGTTCCTCAGGGGTAGCTCGAAGAACACTTAGGTCACTGACAGTGCTCTGAAACATAAAAAAGGATGAATTTACAAAAAATGGTAAGCCAACCAGTTTACTACTGTAATATTATTCCACTCAAGTGATACTCCTGTATGTCAAAATAATATTCCTTCTCAAAGCAGTCAATTATATTTAAAGAACAAGATGCCTTCACCCCAGGGAATTATGCAGAAAAAAATATGGAAACAAAGAACATTATACAACCAAAGTGACAATTATATAAAATTACTTTAATGCACATAACACTATTGTAGCCTCTTTTGAAAAATTTAAGCATTATTACGTGGAGCCCATTTTTTGTTAATTTTGTGTTTTAAAGCATATTTTGCATTTAGTTATGAGTCTTTTCATTCTCCCTGCTCCAGCTCTTTTCCCATTGCTCTCATGCTGCTTCATACCTCCTGGTTCCACTCTCTTCTCATTTCTCTCCTCACTGTTTCATATGTCCCGCTACTGTTCTTGAAGGCAGTTACGCAGTATTATGCAATATTATACGCATAGGTGTATATGTTTCATATACACTTATGCGTTGTGAAATGTATTGTACAGGTATCCCCCGATTTACAACAGGGTTGCATTCCTGGAAAATGTCACGTAAATCGAAACGTGGTTTCCCATGCGGTCCCATTATATAACCCATATATTCACTATATACTGCGCACGCGCAAAAAAGATGTGGCAAATTTTTTTGTTGTTAAAACAAAAACAAATGTCATATATTGATAAAAAGGTGTTAAAAAATTGTTCGTTAAATCGAAACCGCGTAAATAGAAATGTCGTAAATCGGGGGTTACCTGTACATGAAATTGCACAGGCATGTGATTCGCTGTGGCACACCAGGTACAGTACCAGACTCCACACATATGGACATAACCGAAGCGCAAAGCTTGATCTATCGCTGTTAGCCAATATACAGGGGAAAAATCTCCCCCACCAAAATTACACTCACATCCCATTCTTTTTCCAGAGTCTTCCTCTTTCTAATCTTCCCCATTTTCTTTGCGTGTGGGTAGTAGGAGCGGTTGAGTCGAACAAATGACATCTGCAGTTTGGGATCAGGGATTTGCAAGAACAGAACAGAAAGCACTGAAATTACACCAATATAGCTGAGGGAAAACACACCAAATCAATTCTCTGAAAACATGTCTGTGACAATCAGAAATTGTCACATTATGTTTGGAATACTGGAGACAGTCTCCCTCCTGAGATTCCCCCTCAGACAAAATGAAAACTTTGCTGATTAACTCTACATAGCAGGGGCTATATAAATGCAAGTTGTTGTTGTTGACTGTCCCACACTTTGGGACGACCTCCTGGTGTGAAAGGCGCTTTACAAATGTAACTTGTTCTTGTTCCTCAGACAAGAGCAACACTTTGCTGAGGTGCCTTTGGCGGGATGTGACTGTGGCTGGCTGTAGCGTTAACAACAACAAATCATATTTGCAGTAATAATAATACTTCTTGCATTTGATGTAGCGCCTTATCACGTCATCTAGACGTCTCAAAACTCTTCGCAGAGTATACCGTAAAGTGAGTTGACTGTATATTTGTGTGCGTAACACGGCAGCCAATTGCGGACGGCAGTGTCCCACAAACAGTCGTGGATTGAAAGCGTTCTGACGACGGGTCGTGGGCCCGAAACGCTGACTCACTTGTCTTTTCTCCATGGATGCTGCCTGACCTGCTGAGTTTTCCCAGCGAGTTCGGTTTCTGTTATGGATTGAAATGACCAGTTTATAAAGCGCCTTTCACGTCGGGATGCCGTCGCAAGGCCGTTGGACAGTCAAAGGTGTGCAGTGACGGCTGTATATTCAGATGTACTCCGCCATACCCGGGGCTCTGATTCGGAGCCAGCTCCACCACCACAATCCTCACCAGCCGCTGGTTACCGCCACACCGCGCGCGTCACTTCCCTCAAACCTCCTCCTCCCCCCCCTCCCCCCAGTTGCTATGGGCGACGATCGCATTCAAACCGCTGCCTCCAACCGCCGCAGGTGGTGTGTCAGCGGTAGCTGAACGGTGCGGCTAATATGATTTGCAATCGGCGACGTCTACCAAGCGTCCAGTTGATTAGCGGACCGCCGCTTCACGTTGCACGTCAGCCGTTTAAAGGCTTCACGGGCCGTTGTCCCGGCTTGTAGGTGAATGCGCAGTCTGGTCCGGAAGGGCAGCCATTTTGGTAAGGTCGTACAGAGGAAGCCTCACTTCCGGTCCCCCCTGTGTTCAGTCGAGGAGCGGTCAATCCCACTGCGCAATCGATTCAACCCGGAGACCTTCTGCTTGAGCGAGTTATTAATTTATCCATCATCCTGACAGTTAATGGATAACCAGTTATTAGTTTTTTTTGGTACCAGGTTAGCTTCGCTTTGGATCATTGTTTCTATTCTGTTTTGCTGACGGTTGAGGTCAGCCCCATTGGCCTGTGGTTGCGAGCTGAGGCTTTGCCAGCCGTCAGTATGGGAATTACTGCATGTGATTGTTGTTGCTCCTAGTGTGTGGTGCTGTCCTTGCCACTGTTTGTGGATTTCCTCAGGCCTTCACACATCTCCCTTTAGCTGCCCCATCAACCGTGGAGCTTATATGGCCTTGCCCTCACTAATGTGTAAAAACTCTCGAGTTCCTGCATTTTTTTGGGGTGGGGTGAGGACCATATTTGCGATTGTAAACAAATTTCAAAATAGGGTCACGTGGATGTACTTCATGTGAATGTACCATGGCTTTTGTAAGATGAATGTCAACACATCCTGTAGCAGCAGATTGTAAAATCAAATATTTTAGTTTTACCTAAAGCCCTCGCTTGGTCTGTACACTGCAGGATATGAACTGAATACATTTGCCTGCAACGAATATGTTTCCGTGCAAGCCATTCCCATGATACTGCAAACAGTTTCGGAAAAGAAGTGGCAAGGCTGTAATCATTACCTAGTTTTGTGGTTCCTAAAGGTCTCCTGTTACTTGTTATGGATCACACATGAGATTTGAATGACAAATGCCCATTTAATAAATACTTTTGATGTGATGCATGGAAATGACAGCATAAGGATTATCCTGTCACAACAACAACAACATTACACTTGTACAATGCCTTTCAGATCAGGGGGACGTGAAACATCTCACAGAGCATCACTGGATCTTACGGTTTAGTGTAGTGACTGTGTTCTTGTAAGCAATTTGATCTCATCCTTTCGGACTACCCACCCTACCATTTTCTTATTCCAGCATCAAGCTCCTTTTGAACTGAGTCCAGTTTTCCAACCTCCACTACCCTTCCTGGCAACTCATTTAAGTCACTAATCACCTACTCGGTAAAGAAATGAGTGTCTGTCCTTGTTGAGTGCTCTGAAAAGCTTTCCAGCGTGAAGGGCATTCAATAAATGCAAATAATTGTTTTTTTCAAAGCCCTCCATGGCCTCGCCCCACCCTACCCCTGCGCTCAGCAGGTCCCAGGCTGCTCCACGTCTCCCGACCCACAGGTCCCACCATTGGTGGGTGATCCTTTGCCACTCTGCCCCTAATCTCTGGAACTCCATGCCACAGTCCCTCTGTCTTGCCCCCTCCGTAGCCTCCTGCAACTCCCACCTCAAGACCCAACTCTTCGATGGTCCCATTGGTCACCCAAAATCCCCCCCTTTCCCTCCGCCCTTCCTTGTCCCCAGCTGTGGTCTGAAACACTGACTGTTCAGCGCCTTGGGATATCCTCCTGATGTGAAAGGCGCTATAGAAGTGTAATGTTATTTTAGCGCCTTAGGACGTCCTCCCTTCATGTAAGGCTAGCTATCAATGTAATTTTGTTGTTGTTCTGAAATTGCCTTTTGCAAACGTAAACCAGTTGCCCTGACTAAAGGCTCCATTAGTAACCGTGCCATCAAGTCACAATTGAAGTGAGATGAGGAGCTGAGAACATTATATCAGACCAGCACAGACACACACACACACATACTGTATACAGTCAGTGGCACCGTGAGATGCTTCAACGTCAAAGCAAAGCGGCACCAATGGGGAGCGAGAATCACACGCCGGGCTGCACATCACATCCCATCAATAAATCCTACACTTCTCTCCCCGTTTCCCGGCGAGGGGCTGGTCTTCTCCACCGTGAGCCTCGGAGACGCAGCCTCTGCCCTGACTGAGCCGTTCAGAGAGAGAGAGGGCGGGGGGGGGGGAGGGGGGACACACACAAGCCACAAACCATGGTGTGTGATGGAGGTGAGGGGGGAGTGGGGACGCCGCTCCTGCTCTGGGTGTGCGCGGTGTGGCTCCCCGCCGGCGGCTCCGGTTTCGATGTGCGCTGGTCCGCGGGCAGCCCGGTGCCCAGCCGGGGGGCTGAGTTTGACAGACTGTACGCTGGACATGTCAGCCGAGAGATCGAAGAGATCTATGCCTTCAACTACACGTCTTGGCCACGACAGGTGAGCAGACACACACACACAACTGGGCTACAGTGCATCAGACATGGTGCGCAATCCTCTCAATGCCCGCTTGCCTCTCAATGTCTTCTCTGTTGGTCACAGCCGCTGGTAATTCCCAGTGAGTGGGTTGCTGGTAAATATATACCGTGTGTGTGTATACATATATATATATATGTATGTATACCACAGGGAGGGTTGGTTGAAGACACACAGTGTTGCTAGCTCTGGAGCAAACCACTTGATGCAGCAATGTTGTCACTTTGTGGTGGATATGTCGGGAAGAATCACCTCAAGCGATTGTAATCTCTTACATCCGTGCACACAAAGGCCAGAATATATTTGCAATTTATTCAGGAGACGTCGATGCCTGAATCTCCGCGGTTAGCTTCTAGTCATCGATCTGTCTTGTGTGTGTGTGTGTGTTATTCTCTGTGGTTGTGAGATATGCTGATCAAGTCTTTTCCTAGCATACGTGTGTATATTGATCTTGCTGAAATTGTATTTACTCTTGGCATTTTTTGGGGCTACAATGTTGTTCCTGTATATTTACATTTCATTTGCAAACGTTACCACTGTATTTACAATAATAAAAAAACTTGCAATTCATATAGTACCTAACAAAAATTTACAATTGTTTCATTGGTTATTGCTGGTCAGTGTATTGTACTTTTCAACATCTATATGCTCCCCTTGGTGACATTATCAGAGACATGGGGTCAACTTCCACATGTATGCGGATGACACCCAACTATATTTCTGCCTCCACCCTCCATTCCAGGACCATTGCTGTCCTGACAGACTGTCAGTCAGAAGTCAAGTCCTGCATGAGAGCTAACTTTCTCCAGTTGAATGGCAATAAGACAGAGGCCCTTTTAAATGGCTCGCGCCAGTGCCTTCTCGCATCAGGCACTGGCAGCATCAACTTCCATGGTTGCACACTCATCCTCACCAAGCCAGTCAGGAACTAGGTGTCTTGTTCAATTCTCAACTGTCTTTCCTCCCCCGCATCCAAGTCATGACCCAACATACCTTCCCTCACCTCCACAACATTGCCCAACTTCGCCACTACCTCATGCCTTCATCAAGTCCAGGCTCGACTATGCCAACGCCATGATTGTCAGGCTCCCCAATTCCTCCTTCCATAGGTTGCAGATCATCTAGAACTCTGCAGCCTGTGTCCTGTACCACTCCAAGCTCCCCTCCCCTATTACCCCCATTCTCACCCAACTCCACTGGCTTCCCATCACTCAGATTCAATTAAAGATCCTGGTCCTCACCTTTAAAGCCCTCTATGGCCTTGCCCCAGCCTACCTTTGCGACCAACTGACCCCCTGCCAACCTGTCCGCTCACTCTGCTCAGCGGGCTTTGACTTGCTCCATATCCCCTGACCCACCCATCATCGGCGGGCGAGCCTTCAGCCACTCTGCCCCCAACCTGTGGAATTTCAACCTGTAATCCCTCTGCCTCACCCCACACTAGCATCCTTCAAGTCCCTCCTGAAGACTCTCCTCTTCGACCATGCCATCAGTCCCTCCCTTTCCCTCCTTTCTCCCCAATCCCGACCCCAGCTCAGGTCCGAAACATTGACTGTCCAGCACCTTGGGATAACCTCCCGACATGTTATACACATGTCATTTTGTTGTTATATTGCAATGACTGCATCTATAGATGGACATGGCAGCCAAATTGTGTGCTGCAACCCACAGCTAAATGGCGAATGATCAATCTATCTGGGGAATTATTGGTCTTTTTGAATATTGTCATTGGATCTTTAAAGGACTCAGTGACTCAGTTTAACATTTCACCTGAAAGATGGCAGCTCCCGTGATACATTGTTCTCCCAGCACTGCATTGGAGTGTCACCCTAGATATTTTGTCCACTCTATTGGTTATGACATATACTTGTGCCTTTTTTTTCAATATTTTAATGAATGTATTTTCAGTGTTAATTAAATACTATTAATAATAATCCTTACATTTGATATAGTGCTTTTCACATCTTATCGACGTCTCAAAGCGCTTCACAGAATATACTCTAATGTGAATTGACTGAATATTTGTGGGCAAAACGCGGCAGCCGTATATTTGTGGGTGAAACGCACACAGCAGTGTCCCACAAACAGTCGTGGATTGAAATGACCAATTTTTATTATTGTTTTTTTTTTGAGGGATTATTATTAGGCATGTGGAGTCAGGAAACTTGCCCCAAGTTTCGCCCTGACCTGCCTGGATTCAAACACAGGTCTGACCTGTAAGGCAAGTGCTCTAACCACTGAGCTACAAGGGCTCCACGAATATGATACTTTAAGCCACTTTCATCCAAATAAGCCAAGTAGTCTCTTATTTTGTATGATATCACAGTGTGAAACATTTTTGTTGACATAATTTCATGTAAAAGTAATTGAAGATGGCACAAATCTCATAATTTGTGACTGGTTCTGGAGCAGTGCAACCTCTTGTTTGAAAATAAAAGCATTACACTATATCAATTATTTAATATGTTATAAAGAAATCCACATTTATTGGAAGGCCATATGAAAGTTAAAACAGCCGAACATCTAACAGGCACTCTAAATGTGATTTTTAGAATGCACTAAATATTTAAAATGTTTTAACTTTCAGTATCTTGCTCTGTATTGATCAAGTTATGAAGAACTTTGCAGAGTGTCTTGAATCTTGGCATTTTGCACAGGTGGAAAAATAATACAGTATCTAGAGTTTGTTTCAAGGCTAATGAATTTCTGTGGTCCCTGCTACTGGACTTAGTCATTTTCTATGTGAATTACTTTTGTAACTTTAAAAAAAAATCTCTTTTCAGGCAGGTGCAATCAGAGTTTTTGTCAACACTTCATCTGATGATTTGCAATTTCCCGTACTTTTTGTGGTACGACAACAGAAAAGCATTTTGTCATGGCAAATTCCACTGATTCTTCGAGGGCTGTAAGTGTTTAAAATACCACTACTAACTAATTGCAAATTAGTTGTAAATTTGTCGAAGAACAATTATACCTTTATGTAATGAAGTGATACAGATTTTATTTCCCAATAGGCTTCACTTGTGTATTGCTGAGTGTGGGGAAAATCATCAGTCCCTTGTTTCATTAACTACATTGAAATAATATGTATTTGCTTGGGATTTATTTTTAGTTCAATTTACAATTTATTGCCTCTTGCTCAATATGATGCATCTTTAACAATATTAACAAAATGTCCTTTAACAATAGATATGTGCAATATTTTTATATGTTGTTTTCTCAGGTGTGAAATACAAACAGGATTTTAAATAGGGTTGATGTTGATTAGTTATTTTAATGTTATTTAATGTTTGCAATCAACCAATGTGGTGAAAGAATTGATATTAAAACCGTTACTAGTGCACAATGTAAAAATATATTCCGTTTGAGTGTCTTGATTATGGTAGTATTTGTCCTATATTGATTGACTAGGTAAATAGATAGCATATTTTTATATTTTTGCTTCAAAGTTTGAACTTTTTTTTAAGATACCAGAGAGTATACACCTATCAGGAAGTGAGCCGCATTCTTTGCCCAATGAAGCCTTTGAACGAAAAGGAACCCCAGCCGCACTACATGTTTGTTGATGTGGCATCATTGGCTCCGTACAATATACATTATGAACTTCTGGTTTCCCGAGTTCACCATTTTTCTATAGAGTAAGTATAGCGCGTTATCTTAAATATTTCAAACCATTTTCAAACTATACAATTTGTTTATTCAACTTGAATTATTTTATATTGTCAAAAATTTATTGCTGAAGTTACTAACTGTTATATTCGAGATATAAAAGAGAGACCATGGAGAGATCGGCTTTCATGTAAGACGGCTTTATTAAGAAGAGACCACAAGCATGCAATTCCATGTGCTATCACAGTGGTCACGAGAAGGTGCTATAACCGATACATCTACATATAAGGGCATAGTGATTAGCATAATCCTACACTAACTAATCCTCAATTGAGTACTTTGTCCTGACGACATAGGTATAATGGGCCAAATGCTCCTCCTATAGTGAAATTTCTATATGTAAGAGATTGAGGATGGCATAGAGCTGCTTTTATTAAATTTAATTTGACTTTGGTTAAGCACCTATTGTGATAAACTGCTCACGGTAACATATTTCTTAGACAAACTTTACATTCAACTAGTTTGATTGAAGCCCATTCCCAGGTATTGATTGTTTTAAACAAACTAATTTTCATTGTAAAACCAAGAACATTTCTTGTTTCAATGAATCTGAGATCTGTCCATCACTTTGCCTGTCCTGTTTTGCCTCAGGTGTAATTTTAGACTTTATCTCCCAGCTACAGTGCCTTCAAATTATCTTGCAAAAGAGTTTCAAAACAATGAAACCAATAAGAAATTTACATCTTTGTTTAAGTAAGCATACGTGGCAGTCAGTTTGCACACAGCAAAGATTCATAAATAGCCATGAAGTGACTGACCAGTTTATCTGGAGAATTATTGGCTCAAGGAATTTGAGTAGCTGGGTTATCTTCCAGTTATCAATTGAATAGATTTCTCTGGATAAAGCACCGAGCAGTTTTTAATTGTAATATTTCAGGATTCTCTTTCAAAGAAATTGTGAGGACTCTAGGCCAATGTTTAGACTTAGTTACAAATATGTATACTTACGAATACTGCAGATTTTCTTCAAAAGAAAAGCTAAAGATTTCCTTCAGAGATGCATGTTTCAGATTTTCTGTTTAGCAGTTTGCAATCAAAATAACAAACTCCAGTTTGTGGCAAGAATGTGCAATTTCTGTTAAAGCAACAATGCAGGGCAGTGGTAATCAACATCCTAAATAATCAAATGTAAAATGATTTCCAGCAAAGATTGTCTATTTGAAATATTATGGAGACATCAAATATATTTTAAGGTTTGTTTTCTTTTCCCAGGACAAGTGACATGTTTACTTTTACAGCAACACCATCTGAGCCACGGGTGAGAGAGCTAGATTTTCCATGAAATATATTTCTAGATTATTTCATAGAGTTTAACAAAACGCCTTGTCGCCTCTATCGCTTTATTTATTTACTATTTGCGCAGTGACTTCCAGTTTGTGAATACTGTGGTTTTCAACTCCAATCGGGCAATTAAACATTCATTTTATTTTATTTGTTATAATGATTATCACATTTTTAAAGAAATATCTCAGATTTTTCAATTACTGAATAGAAACCCATTACATGTCCTTTCACTTTCTCCACAGTACTTTATGTACGAGTTCCCTCAAGACGTTGATTCAGTCATCATTAAAGTGGTGTCAGAGAAGGGATATCCATGCTGTGTTGTCTCAGTACAGGATATTGTGGTTAGTGATCTAATTCATGATAATTGGGCACTTTTATGAATTTGAATTATCAGTGATAATTGTTCTGTGTAATCCGAATTAGTAAAAGAACCAAAGGCAAATAAGTATTTTTTAAATAACAATTTTTATTTATGTACAGCGCACCTTTCACATATGGTAATTCATATCAACGTGCTTTCCAGAGGCATGCTGGACAACAAGTTCTCAACAACAGTCACTACGTTTCACAACAAAATCCTATGAAGCTCTTTGACACTTTTCAACAACAACAACTTGCATTTATATGGCACCCTTCATGCGGCTAGTGTTCTGGTGTGTGATGAGGTGCAAATCCAAATGCAAGGATTATTATTAACTCAACAAACACCAGAGATTGTACCTAGGCCATCTAGTACTGTATTGTTTAATTTGATAATGTACAATGGTCTTACTAACTAATGATTGTGGTATTTGTTTCTTAGCAATTTAGCTTTAAAAAGGCACAATTTTCTGTGCTGGGAACTGTCTGGGAGATATCTAAACTGGAATATATAATGATATATCAGCAGTATAAACATGTTACTGTTATTGGAATTGAAGATGAGCCAACTACACTTGCAAGAGAATTCACTAAGCACTTGAATACAAATAATGTATAATAGAGTATAGTTAGAGAATAGAGAAATTAAATTATAATAGGCGAGATAGCATGGTACAGACTTTTTGTAGGTGAAACATATAGGTTTCATATTTCTTAATACATAGGTTGGGCTTTTTTTAAGGACTTAGTATTTTGTTTATATAATTTAGTTATAATTGATGTTCTTTTATTTATTCTATAGTGCCCTGTTTATGACTTGGATCACAATGTTGAATTTACTGGTGTATATCAAACAATGACAAAGATATCTGCCATTACTGTGCAGGTATGTATTACATTTACTGATGTTCTAATTAAATAATTAAGATATTCTCATAAAAATAACAATGTATTCCTCACCAGCCTTTAGGTAGATTTCTGAAACTAGTTTATTTCTAATCAATTTTGTCCAGGAAAGAAGTTCTCCCAGTGAAATGGGTATCTTCAAAAATATTCTTTATTAAATTTGTAAACCTTGGCAGTTCATGTTTATAATGCAAAATACAAAAGTTTTAATGTTTAGAAAGGAATGGGTATCACACATCGTTGATTCATTGATACAAAGTACATAGCATGCAATGTATACTTTGTTTTGTTTCATAGAAAAAAGACTTTCCTGGTGGAAAGTTTTACACGGTTCTTGTTATTAAACCTGAAGACTATGCTTGTGGTGGATCAATTCCATTTTATCTAATCGGAGGTAAGGACCAACTCTACAAATTAATGTTTGAAACAGTTTGATTTAGATATAAATGTATTTAGTTTAATCATTTTGAAATATTTGTGGAATGTGTAATATGCTGTATCCCTGATTTAAATCAAGTTATTGGTTTAAAATATTGGTCAAAAGCCAAATTCATTTTATTCGATAATATTGAGAAATTTGTATCTATGTGTTTTTTTATCCTTTTTAAGGAAAAGGAAATTACACTGAAAACCAAGATCGAATAAAACAGCTTCAAGTGACCATAGTGCCATCAATTAGTGGTGTGTATCACTTCTAAAGTAATATGAAGGATTCTCCAGGTTTGAAATATTTTTTATTGTAGCAGAACGTTGTTTTGAAGATAAATGGTATAGTATTATTTCACTTTGTGCATGAATATTTTTACTTGCTTATTGATTCCCATTTGGGCTGATATTGTGCTTTAAAGTAACACATTTTCTGAATATGTTTGAAACGGAGCTGTTAGGACCACATAATCTACAAATTAATGTTTGAAACAGTTTGATTTAGATATAAATCCATTCTATACAGCTGGAAGTGGAATAGAGATGTTGAATCCATGGTTACTCATCAGATAGCTGTGAGCAGCAAAATTTAGCTCCTCTGGGTGGAGCAGCAATATTGGGTAGTACAATTAATTGCAGCTATTTTTGAAATCAGTGCAACTTTTACATTGCTGATATTCAAAAGATCAAATGTACCAATTCCTATCAATGAGATAGGCATTATTCAAAGCAAAGGTTGGTAATACAGCCAATACTTTGAATTGCTTTCCTTTAAAATATTTTTGAGTTAATTAGGGAAGAATACATTTGGTAATACAATAATCTTTTAGAAAAGATCCTAACAGCAAAAAAGTGCATTTAGGGATGTCCTATTATAAGTATGAAAAGTTTATTAGCATTAGAGTACGTGTATACCTCATTGTGTACAATGAAAAGTGATCTTCCTTTATTAATGCTTTCTTCACTTTTGGTCCTGTCTTCTCTTTAGAGACGGTGTACATACAAGTTATTCTGTTTTGCTTCTTCACCTTCTTCTCCTTTTATGTTGGAGCACTGCTTGTTGCTTTTGTGCATTATATCCGGTAAGTTCAATATAATTTTAAAAATGCAATTAGAATTCAAAAATTTATTAAGTTTCATATTTTGGACACAAGATGACACAATGCTATTGGTGGTACAAAAATGAAATGGTTTTCTTCCAATTGCTTATATTGATGCATGGGTGGAGACAGGCTTAATATTAGAATTTTAGAAGGTACAAATGTCTGCCATCTCTGAAGCTTAGCGAACATGTGAATATTTAATCAATGTCTGAGTAGATTTGAAGGCTTAAATATGTTTATAGAATGTTGGCAGAGTATGTGAATAATACTTTTGGAAATAGTAATTACTCCAGTAGTCATTATACGAGAGAGGAGTGAAAAGGAAGTAGGAGCCTCTGTATTTGTGGCTGAATATTTAAGCGCTCTGAGATGCTACCCCGCGTGGAGGGCGTGTATATGTATCAAATATATATACTGTACTGTATAAATATCACAAGTGTAATTTTGTTGTTATTGTTATGAGTGTAAGTTGTTGTTGTTCAATATTTGTAGTAATGAGCAAGCAAGCAGGATACCAGGCTGCATTGTGAAATCAATTGATTTAGATCCCCAGAAGCTATATTCAGACTGTATGTTCTTGTTAGGTTTCCCTTAGGGCACAGGGTATGGTTTTATGATACAAGTGTCTGCCAAGACTATGGAGGCAGTAGAGAAAAGTGCAACAAGTATGAACTCCATTGTTAGAGGAAGGAGCTACAATTGGAGGTTTTCAGTTGTGAAAAGAGATGTCTCAAAACATATCTCTATAGAGATATGCAAGATTCTAAATGGGATTGGAAACAGTCAACGTATAACAATACTTTCGGTATTAAACCAACCAACAACAACTTTGATTTATTTTTACCAGCAGATCAAATAGACAAGATTTAAGGTTGTAAAAGGCAATTTGAAGATAGATACCACATACCAGTATTTCTTTACACAATTGTTTTTTTCCATTGTCATACATTTCTGCATGATATTGTTAAATGATTTTCATTAACTCTATCAACATTGTTTGGATCAAGAGAAATTAGTTGATGTATGTTTTCTTTATTCTTTAGGTTTCATCAAACCAATTTAATTGGAGCAGATGAGGGTAAGTGTGCAAGCTAAGAAATAAAATTTATAATTTGTCATTAGTGATTATAGAATACTATTCTCTTCAAAAATGACAAAAAATCTATGTATTTTAACTTTTGAGGTATTGGAACAATGTCAGCAACACATCCGATCACATTTGGCGCACCAGAAGGAGGCAGTTATGGGGCTATTGGTATGTTAGAAAAATCACTGTCATTTTATCTTATTATATGATTCTTACTGAATGTACTGGTAAATAGAAATGTGTTTTGTGAGCCTATACTTATGTATATGTACATATTTGTTTTTTTATGAGTTACAGAAGAATCTAGCCCAGATGTTGCAAGTCAAATAAGTTCTCCATTGGATGTAGATCAATGCTCTGTACAAGGGGAAAATAATTTTGATACCGAGCAGGACATGGAGTTTGATAAGGAAATGTTCAGAAGTAAGGTATGTGAAAATATTTAACAACTAGATGGAACCCTTAGATAGTATATATAGTGTTGCTGTCTTTGAGAAGCGCTTTGGGACATCCTCCTGACGTGAAAGGCGCTATATAAGTGCAATTTTGTTGTTGTTTGTTGTTTGAGAAGGTTGTATGGATTAAAAATGTTCTCGTTTACAAAGCATGATTGTTCTAGCCCCCAGTGGTATGGCCAAGGCCTTTCCCTTCCCCCAAACAAGAGGACTACATACTGATGGGGAATGTACTTTCCCCAACCCAAACTATATCATTTCAGCTCTGCCATAAACAGATGAACCCTATGGAATTGTAGACAAAAATGTACAATACTCAGATTCCGATGTGTCCCGCCTCCAGCTGTTTTGGGTTAAGTTTCAATTAGCTGTTAACTATCTTGATACACTGCAGACTCAGCCCACATCTGTGTAGACTAACAGATTCAAGATTTTTAAGGGTGTAGGTCAGTTTAATTCCAATAACATGTCAATAGACTCAACAACTCTACAAGAGGGTATGGACTCAATTTACAGATGAGAAGTCAAACAGATGACTCAGAGTGGTGAATATCAGACATTACACAGACAGATTGTGTTACCAAATTCATGAGGGAAACTGATAGCTTCTGGATGAACAAATAGGTTGTGGAATGTGATAGAATAAAGCTTTTTCTATTAAGCTTTGGCCCCATCCAAGTGAAGGATAATATTTTTTTCTAGTCCTGTATGTTCCTGTGTTCATGGGTTAAGAGTGATAACTGCTTAGATGTCATTTTAATGTAATCTTATCAGCCACGTTTATCTGATAAATGTAGTTTATGATGATTGAATTATGTCAGCACCAAAAATGACAACTTTATGAGGACATTTATACAGTAATATTTCTCTTATTCTATCAATAGTTATATCTAATTTTCTCATGAGGTGACTGCATAATTGCAGGAACTGACTTTGTACTTCTCGTTCTAGACATTTCTCTTTGTGTCAGACTTGTCTCGAAAAGACAACGAGGCTGTCAGCAGGAAGTACAAAATCTATTTTTGGTAAGTAGTTGTTCTGGTTAACTGATCTGTTTTCTATACTTGTATATTGTTAAAACAAATATACCTAGATAATAGTATGGAAAAAAGACAGTTAAAAAAGATGAATCATAAAATGTTGACAATCTAAAATTATAGGTACAAAATAAAACTAGGTAAATTACAGTACAGTACTTGTACAAACTTAAATGTAGTCAATGTTTTAACAGGCCACCTCTAACATGCCCTGTATATTTGCAAAATCTCACTCCTACATGTAATGTGGCAGCATGATGGTTGAATTTAGGAACAATATGTAACTTGTATCATTTCATTATTTTTCATAAAAACAGTAAACCGTTTTTCAGTTGTTCTTAAAATGAAACAATACACTTTGCTAGAAGGACATGTAATTCTACGTTTAAAAGGTGTATTGAAAAGACTTTCTTACAAGTGAAACTACCAGTTTAATCTGATTTTTTTTAATAGAGTTTTGTCGTGTTCAATCTGTTCAACTAAACACTATATGTCTAGCAATTTTCATGTACTGAACTGAAATCTAATTCATGGTCAACTGTTTGAAGGGTTGGATTGATATGTGAAGGCTCATACTAGTGGACAGTTTCAAATCCTTTCTTGTAAAAGAAAAGAAAGAAAATGTTTGAAAATGAACTATTTTTTGCTGCAGGAATATTACTACAATTGCTGTGTTCTATGCTCTTCCTGTGATCCAGCTTGTCATCACATATCAGACAGTAAGTTAGTAACTGCAACAAAATCTGGTTCTGTATTTCTTCTGGCTCTTTGCTCACATTTTGGGACAGGATAGTAGAAAGGGTTGATTCTATGTTTGGAAGAGTGTATTGTTATATCCTGAGCCAATTAAAGACCAAATCTAGAAGTACAGTACATTAGAGATTACGAAAGGTCTCAGATCCTATCTTGTTGAAAAAGACAGAATTGAGCAACTTGTATTCTACTGCTATACAGGAGTTGTGAAACACCTTGTTCTAGCATGCCTGTCATATGTGGGAACACTATGTAGGTATTTAAAAATATATCCCTTTCCCAAACAGTGCAGTGGGAGGAATTTTTCCATATGGTGAGTTCCTGAATGCAGCTGCCCTGGTAGTTGGAATGTAGAGATTTCTCAAGAGTGAGGAAGACAAAATTAGTTGGTAATCCTTTTGACTGGGTCTCATTGTGCATCTAGAAACTGTGTAGTCCTGTAAGGTTGTGGTTTGCGTGTTCTCATCGCAAACAAGAGGCCATAAGTTCAATTCCTGGAGGGGTTGGTGGGGGGCGAAACCTGTCAAGTTTCCTTACTCCACCCGTCTGTTTACGTGATAGTAAGTGGGAACCTGGTTCTCCGTCATTTGGCGGATTGCTTTACGGGGTAACAATCCCTTCAAAAAAAAGTGGTCACCACAACTGTTATTGGCTGCCACTTTTCATTTGCAAAATACACAATTTACTTTACAATACATTCTAGGAAGTGCTTTGAGCTGTCTCTGTTTAGATTCACTCACTCCCTGGCAGCTCCTTACCTCTCCAAACTCCTCACTTCTCAAACCATAAATATTGCTTACTCTGCTGGTACGGAGTATGTTGTGGTGAAATTGAAATAAATAGATGTTGAAAGTGAGAAGGAAAATGTCTGATTTGGAATATTCTTTTGGTTTGAGGACCTGTGATTTTTCAGTTAAGGCCAATCGATCAATAAAGATTTAAAAAATATCTCTAGCAACAAATTTCATGAAAGTAGCCTGTTTAATACCCCCACATTAAAAAATAATTGGTCTGTTATTTTCAGGGTTTCTGTTTGTTCTGAATTAAAATCTCTTAACATAAAAAAAACTGGAATAGATAAAACCTTTATCTGTAAACACAGTAATACTTTAATGTAGAAATGTACATACAATACAAATTTACATTTATAGTTGCTTTCACGTCAGGAGAACGTCTCAAGGCGCTAAAAAAAACGCTGGCTTGGTACCCGAGTTGGGGTTAAGGGCTGAAAGGAGTGGGGGAATGTGGATAAATGACCGAAAACACAGTCAAAGAGGAGTTTTTGAGACAGACCTTGAAGGAGTTCAGGGAGGGAGCAGGTCGGAGAAATTCCTAAAGTTACATTAGTATGTGTTGGCTACTGTTGTGATATTTGGGGACAAAGTACAGAAGCCTCTAGCCTCCAAATTGTTTTGTTTTCACTTCAGGTTGTCAATGTAACAGGTAACCAGGACATCTGCTACTACAACTTCCTGTGTATTCATCCTCTTGGAGTGTTAAGGTAAGTATCGTTTTCGAAAATTCTTTCTTACACTTATTTTTTGATTAATATTGTTGGATTATCAAATACAAAATTATTATTTTTACCTTATTACAGTTTAAATCACTCCATAGATGTGGTTTTCAGTGTTGAATAACAGCTCATCTTTACACTTTAATGGATGTTATTGGATGGATTTTCCCCTGAATAACTGCTTTCTGCAGGACGTTTTAGGTAGCGGGTATCTTGTTAAGCCATCTCTGAATTGTCTTAACAGTCCCAGTTGCTTAGGAATGATTATAGGAACTATGCTTATGTGGTACTGCAACATGTGTCTGCATTGAATTTGTAATCAACATACAAATTGTCTCTAGTTTCATATTTCATACATTGTAGTCACTGTAAAATCTAGTTTTTTTTAAGATGATATCTGATTCATTCATTACAAATTACTGTTCTATGTGTATCACTTGTGTCCTAGATTATCGTAAAGTTAGCATTTGATGTTCTCAGTTTTTTTTGTCGTTTTTCATCGATAAAGGTTGCATTGGCGCATTTATCTAATCCAAACTCTATTTTGATATGAAACAAAATGCAAAATACTGCAGATGCTGGAAGTCTGAAACAAAAACAGAAGTCGCTGGGTACACTCAGCAGGTCAGTAAGCATCTATGCAGAAAGGAAAGTGAGTCAATATTTCGGGTCCATGACCCTTCGTCAGAACTAGGGAATGTTGGGATGGAGAGGTATTAAGGACTAACAGAGAGGGGAGAGGCAGGGCAAGGAAGATAAAGGATACATAGATGTTGCCTGACCTGCTGAGTGTTCCCAGTGACTTCTGTTTTTCTCCATTTTTATATCATCACTTTTTCTTTTTTTTGCTATCTTGATTAATTCTTTATAATTTTTACCATGTAGTTTTAGGTCATCCATACAGAACAGCTTTCTTTGTTTTGAGTGGCATTTTTGAAGTTGGTAGCCACATTCACTGTCATTTTAGTTCTGAGCAGAGGGAATAAGGAGATGGAAAAGATCAATGGTGAAAATTAATCCCCCTAGAAAATTCCTTTCTTGATTTTAATTTCATTTGTCATAATGATACCTCCTTCATATTGTAAGGTCATTTTAGTATTCCTACTTTTTATTATTATCATTAGTATTTTTATTTGGCTTGAGCTAAATCTAAAATATGTCAGCCAAATTTGCCTTTTTAATCAAAATGCATCTTCCAACATAATCACATTTTCCGAGGATCTAATTCACACAGCAGAAACATGGCATTTTTAAAATTGAATCTTTCATTCCTTAAACATCGATTTTTCCCGCCAGCTTAACCATTATCCATTTCAAACAACCTGCATTACTTGTTGAAAGGTTTTGTGGAGAAATGTTAGATAAATTGACTTTTGAAATACAAAGAAGCTAGGAATTAGAAAAGATAATTCAGCTCATACAATATATCATTCCATCACACAACATCTGAATCTTATTTTCCTTTAAGCAACTGTATTTTATCCCTCACCTCCTAGTATTAAATTTGTGTTTATACTATATGTGTAAATGCAGACGATTTGTTCAATTGGTTGCTGGTTGCAACAAAGTTATGTCTGTATTGTTAAATAAAATTAGTAATCCTTGCATTTGATATAGCACTTTATCACATTGTTGAAATATCTCAAAATGCTGCGTAAGATTTTTTACTGTAAAGTGTAGTGATTGTATTTGTGGCAGAATGCTGGAACCAATTTATCCATAGCAATGTCCCACAAACAGCTAAGAAGTGAATTACTAATGTATCTCTAGTCCCAGTCACCTAGTGGAAAAAGTTGTACCATTCTGCAAAATACTCTCTTCACAAACAGATTGCCTTTAAATACAAATGCAATCCAAACATCTAGTGATGTACTATACAAAAGATGATTAAATAAGATGAGTACATTTAAAGTACTGTATATAAAAATATAATGGGATAAGGCACTTTGCAAATTAGATATTATTGATTCTACAGCAGATTCATTACATTTTTCGCATTTTAGTATTAATATATGATACTTAAGAATCTTTGAATCTCGAGAAATGTCTGACTGTTTGGACAAATGCTATTGTATAATTTCACTTTAAGATATTTTAAAATATGCACACCTCTCGAGATTTGTTGATGCTCATCAAAATTCTCATCAGGATTGTTTTCTGTTGTAGTTAGAAAGAAGAAAAAATAACACTATGTATGGTAAATTAGAGCTCAGGTCATTGCAAAATGAATATCACAAGCATAAGCATTGGAGTTCTTGACTAATTTCATGACAAAACTCAAAGCACCACCAGTCTCATATTTTTTTAAAAATCGAAAACGTTCTTGAAATATTTGGTGAGTGAATTTCTTTCTTATGTTTCAGTGCCTTCAACAACATTCTAAGCAACATTGGATATGTGATGCTGGGATTCCTGTTTTTCCTGATTGTATTAAGAAGAGACATCCTTTATAAACGGGCTCTGGAAGCTAATGACATCTATGCTTTGGTACGAATGAACTGCTAGAGTAAACAATGATTACCAATAGGGAGAATCATAAAATACATGAAAGTAAAGCTGCACCAGTCTTTCCTGTAGATAGGTTTTCTTATATCCATACAGAATGTTGCCCTAGTTTTAGGTATTACAGTATTTGTGAAATGTTCAGTGAAAATTAGAATGTTATTAACAGTAGAATTTTATTGGGCCCATCATCTAACTACACTTCCAAATAATATGCAAGCCACGATTACTTATACTGAACTCATATAAAACATATTGGCATCTACTTTGTTCTAGCAAGGGAATAGAGAAGATTTTATATACTTAATTTTACAGAGAGGGATAAATAGAGCATTTTGAAAGTTTACCATGGAATCACAAAAAAATTTAAGTAAAAAGTTTAAGTTTGCTCCTAATCTTCATGGCTCATCCATTTACTCTTATGATCTTAACATCTTGCTCTTTTCTGTATTATTTCCGATGTACATCTTTTCAATATCAATGGTGACTCAAAACGAATACCGTATTTCAGATGCGTATTACTAATTGTTTAAGTTACTTTACAATGTGGGTAATTAAAATGCTTGAATAAATGTTGTTAGTTACATTAAAATTGAACTAGTACAAAGAAAACAAAAACAATTAAGTCATGTTCCTGAGCTGTGAGAATTTATTGAAATGAAGCAAATAATTGTCTCTTTCTAACCTTCCCAGGAGTATGGCATTCCAAAACACTTTGGTCTCTTCTATGCTATGGCAGTAGCACTCATGATGGAGGGGGTCTTAAGCGCTTGCTACCATGTGTGCCCTAATTATTCCAACTTTCAATTTGGTAAGTCAATAACTTATAATGGCTATTCTTACCATAAAGGAATGTAATGCACACATTTCTGCTTACTACAGTAAAAGCCTGTTTATCTTTGACCTGATCAACCGTAACTTCCATATAACCAGCACAACAAAATACAGCTCCATGTTCAATTAACCAGAATTTATCTGGAAAAATGCATTATTTTTTTTGTGTGTGTGTGTTTTTAGCAGAATATCTGGCACGTGCTTTAACCGACATTGGCCAGGTCCTGAGGGTGCCGGATAAATGGGCTTTTACTGTACAGAGAAAAATTATTTATAATCTCTGCTTCAAACAACATTTGTTGCTAGTTGATTAAACATTTTTGTGATACATCCTATTTGGTGTCTTTTACCAGCGGCAAATGTCAGCAATACATCATTTAGTAAAATAGGTAAATATTCTGACTTGAAACAGGTAATGACGCCAACAGACGTTGTTTTAAACTGAACACCATGCTAATGTTTGAAAGTGAATATGAGGAGCAGGAAGCATTTGGCAAGCAGAAAACTAGTTGTGTTAATGCCAAAGAGAAAAATGAGATGCCAGGTAAACCAGTCATAATATGATTGATAGGGATATTTGGAGGCATAATTCCATGGTAAACTGCCTAGAAACTCAGAAAGTATGTGAAAACTTGATCCTTTTTTAATGAGCTTGTGCATTGAGATATATTACCAGGCTTTTGACTGCTCATTAAAATTTTAAGATGAGTTTGGTCAAGTCTTATAATTGCTGTGATGGCAACCTGATTGTATTCAGACTAGTTGGACTGAAGGAATATGTTCACATTTTTTCACTTGATCCTTTACCAATAGTAGTACAGTGTTAATATTCCAATATTTTATAAAGAAATTATCCTTTCTAAAATGTTTAAAATTACAGGCTTCTCCGTGAAGCTTATCTTTACATTTGGTGCTACAAAAAGTAGAGTAGCCTTGCCATTATTGAAAGGTTCTGTACTTGCATAAAAGAGAACTTTGTTTCTGTCACTTTGGGGACTAATTGTTGGTGTTGGAGAGTAGACAACAAAATATACGGGCAATTCACTTTATAATATATTTTGTGAAGTGCTTTGAGACGTCTCAAAGATGTGATAAGGTGCTATCTCAAACGCAATTATTATGATGATTATAATTATAGACGCTATTCAAGTGGATTCATTGGACTCATGTCACTGCAGCAAATGTACTGCTTTCTCAAAGCAAATATCAGTCTTAAAAAAGTGTTTATCATTAATAGTATCTCCCATAAGGAGTTACCTTCTACTTACAGCACAAATTCTTGTTAGTCATCATATAATTTTCTCTTGCCACAGATACCTCGTTCATGTATATGATTGCGGGCCTCTGTATGCTGAAACTCTACCAGACTCGACATCCAGACATAAATGCTAATGCATATTCAACATATGCAATATTTGCTGTGATCATTTGTTTTGCTGTGCTTGGAGTGGTATGTATCTGGTTTATCTTAAATTTATATTGATGTTAACTTTAATCAAATCAACTGGCGTGTTTCATCTATAAAATTCAGTCACTTCACTTTACAGTATATCCTGCAAAGTGCTTTGAGATGTCCTCCTGACATGAAAGGCTATATATGGAATGCAATGACTAGCAATTATTAGGGCTGAAGATTTGGTACAGCATTTTGGGTCAAAAATTGCAGATCAGTCATGGAAACTTTACTGAATGTCACAGGTTTACAGGGAAATGTTTGAAGAAGAAGTCTCAGTTGTGGAAACTGAATTATAATAATAATAATAATCGTTGCATTTTATATAGTGCTTTTCACATCTTATCGACGTCTCAAAGCGCTTCACAGAATATGCTGTAAAGTGAATTGACTGTATATTTGCGGGTGAAATAAAAAAATGATACCTCTTTATACATCCGAATATCGCCAGTGTCTAAACTGAGACACAGTATGTTAATAAAAAAAACTACCTGTGTATATGGGTAAGTGGCCGAGCTCTATGTGCAGATCCACGCGAACAGTTTGAATTTCCCACAGTAACTTGTGCAAGAGGCTGGTAGATGCGTCGGCCTTCTCAAGCTTAACGAGGGAAATGTAAATGACAGTGGATGTATGTGTCACAGACAAACAGAAAAATCACAGTATCTTTTATCACAGATATTTTTCCACTGACAAATCTGCAGCCCTATTTATTATTGATAATACAAAGTGTAGTTAGTATTGTCCTGCTACATAAAGACAAACAATAAATCTAAAATAAAAATGGAACACACTGTTAAATTACCTTTTCAGATGCTGATCAAATTGCTGTTCTATTTTTGTTCCAATTTGGTGACAGGAAGTTTTGCTCATATTTACCACATTCTCCTCTCTTCTCCCCTCTCCTCACACCTCCCTCCCACATTCTCCTCTTCTCTTCCCTCCCCCAACATCCCCCTTGTTATTTTGCAAAGGAGGATTATTTAGCCAGTGACGTTATTTTGCAAAGGAGAATTATTTAGATGAATGGCTGATATCTGCAATGAAGAAGAAAGCAAGATTCCCTACTTACATACCTTTCGGTGGGAAAAGCACCCTCCGTACACTGACCCAATGTTTTGTTAGGGGAGATGAATGAGAGCTTGTAAATGTTTCTTCTCTGTATTCTTTTGGCTCAAATTACTGTATGTGAGCAATAGTCCTGACATCACAATGTTAATGTATTAAATACTTTACCCAGTATTTTCCAACTGGTCTGATAACTCCACAATGTGTGTTTAACCTTTGAAGACTTTTCCATCAGCAGAATAATGAAGACCCTACGAGATAATGTTACTTTAAACTGTTACAGTGAAAACTATTGTGGTGTATATTAATTAGTGTATTGTTTTTCATGTAGATATTTGGTAAGAATGATACCTGGTTTTGGATATTGTTCTCGATTATTCATGTTATGGCCTCATTGGGTCTCAGCACCCAGATATACTACATGGGGCGGTTTAAAATAGGTAAGTTCAAGTACTCAAATGTAGTCATTTAAACATTTATTCAATATTTTGGTATTGTAGATTTGTATAAATTAGATTTGATGTGTTAATTTTCAACTGTCAGTTTGTGAATGTTGAATTTCAGGACTTGCAACAAGATTTGCCAAAGGGGATTTGAGAATCCTCGGATGGTGAAATCTGGGGAAAAAAGGCTTGATGAGCAAAATGCTGAAAAGCAAATTAATTGCTTTTATGCCAGCCTTTTTTCCAACTTTGCTGGTATGGAATTTACAATTTGTTTTTCAATCTTCATCAATCTTGTCATGAGTTTTGCTTCTTTGAAAGTTTTTTGCATTCCTCTGATTCCTAGTTAAGGAATTATTTTAGAAATCACTATGTTTCAGGCTCACATATGTGCTTTCTGGTTATAATACTATGAATATGTTCTAATATGTGTTATTTTTTCTTTGTTTCATCCAGATGTTTCAAATGCAGGTAACGTGCATCTTCAACAAGATTTAAACTTTTCTTCTTGTAATACCAAATTCATGTAACAAAGTTAAAATAGAAATCAGTCAATTATTGCAGTCCTTTTTACATGAAAGCTATGAATTTCTTTTGAGTTAAGTCATATTTGCTTTAGCAAATGTTTTGCACAAATGCAGAATTGTTAGAATTCATTAACATAAGGTTAGACAACCAGCTGGATGTCAGATTGTCAGATGTTACAAATGGATTGCAAACTTCACACATCACCCAGCAGTTAGGTAGAATAAAAATTGCAAGTGTATCTTCCCATTGCAAATATTGGCCTTGTAAGTTAGAGAGAGATAATAGGGCAAGTTCTTCAGCAGTCAACAATTTTTTTTTAATATGATGCACATTTGCACTTCTTTTGTGATATTACAAGACCGTTCAGCATGTTAACTCAAGCTTTTGCCCAAATCATGTAATGTACATTGCATCACAGGTTAAAAACATGGTTGGTGGCAAAAATGTTGAAGTTGGCTGGATTCTGGGCAATCCAACATTTCCATTTATACATCATCTCTCACTTGGGATAGCACCCGGAATCTTTGGTGGAGTCTGACTAAGAGTCAGGGGGAGAGGGAGGTGAGACCTGACCATAAATATGATCAAAAAGGAATGTGGGGGTGGGGGTGTGGGAGGGTGGGGCAGGGTGAAGGGAATGATGGAGAAACCACCAAAATACATCACCACCAAAAAAAAAACATGCACCCATCACTTCTTGTGTAGTGGGACTTTGAATAGATCAATACATGAGTTTGTATTATTACCTAAAAGAAAAATAGGAATAATTAAATATTACAAACTATTTATCTACAATAGTAACGAGTATGTGCTTGAATGTTATATGTCACCCTTATGTTCCCTTTTCCCCTTTGTGCTTTGCATGCTCATTCTTCTTGATGTTGGTGCCACTTTAGCGTGAGGATTCCATGCTACAAACTGAGAAGTGGGAGGAGTGGATGAAACAAGTAATGTGGAGGAGGAGGAGGTAGGGATAGCATCCAGCAGTGAGCTTGCTGGAGCAGAACCCTAATCAAGGGGTTCTGTACCACTCTGTGGTACGTCCAGACTCCTGGGATTTTTAAAACTTGACAGGTTGCTTTGGCAGGAGTACTATACAAATTATCCAATGGAGTGTTTTGACAGACTCTTTGGCTACACCTCCACGAGTGAGGATTGCATTGGAATGGCCCTTTTTACTGGGTCCTCAGCAATACATATATAGCAATACATATATATTATATAACATTACACACTAGACTTGTATTTTCAAGCACATTGGAATGGTTCTTTTTATTGGATCCTCAGCAAAACAGCATCTATAGCATTACCCAAGTGATTTTCAGCAAGCAGACTGCAGTCCACTGCCATTGAATGATCCCTCTGCTGTCGGAGAGTGGCAAATCCAATAAAGATACATTTGGGATACCAAATATAATCAAACTGGCAACTTACGTTTTGTCACCATATATAGCAGCCTCAACAACCTTCATATTGACAACTGTTGCTATTAGGCATGCCACCCAATGTGAAAGGCCCTATACAAACGTAATTTTGCTACCTCAATCATCGAAGACCACTGAGTTCACAGGTTGCTTGTTTCATGGATAAATATCTCTTCCTTTGAAAATAGACCTAAATTGTCACTGAGATCACAACTGACCAATAGCAACAAATACATTGATAT
The DNA here is from genome assembly GCA_035084275.1 of Hydrolagus colliei. Taxonomy (NCBI): domain Eukaryota; kingdom Metazoa; phylum Chordata; class Chondrichthyes; order Chimaeriformes; family Chimaeridae; genus Hydrolagus; species Hydrolagus colliei. The sequence goes on along the minus strand of CM068745.1, from coordinate 35,779,108 downwards.
TTTTGCACATTCCTGCACAGAATTCAATCTACTCTGCAAAGTTGAATGCATATTTCACGGCAACCTGAAGATACAACAACAACAACTTCGATTTATATAGCGCCCTCCATGCCGGAGGGTGTCTCAGAGTGCTTCGCAATAACGGATCCCGGGACCGAGCCAGGGGTAGGGATAGAAAGGTGACCAAAGGCACGGTTGAAGAGAAAGGTCTTCAGCTGGGACCTGAAACTGAGAAAAGAGGGGTAGTGGGCAAGACGAAGGTAGTGAGGAAGGGAGTTCCAGAGCCTCGGGGTGTAGTGGCTGAAGGCATGGCCGCTGAGGGTGGAGCGGAGGATTTGGGGGACATGGAGGAGGCCAGACCCAGTGGAGCGAAGGCAACGGGAGCTGGTTTGAGGAGAGAGGAGGTCAGAGAGGTAGGGGGTGCAGAGGCGTGGAGGGATTTGAAGATAAGGGTGAGGGTCTTGAAGACGATCCTCTCTGGGATAGGGAGCCAGTGAAGTCTGGCAAGGACTGGGGTAATGGGGGAGCGAAGTTTGGTGCAGGTGAGAACGCGGGCGGCAGAATTCTGAATGAGCTGGATTGTGGAGGAGGGGAGACTGGCGAGGAGGGCATTGGAATTATCCAGCCGAGAGGTGACAAAGGCGTGGACCAGGGTTTCAGCGGCTTTCGGGATGAGGTATTGCTGGAGACAGATGATCTGTCGGAGGTGGAAGAAGGTGGTGCTGGTGAGGGACTGGATGTGAGAGAGGAAGGACAGTTGGGTGTCAAACCTGATGTCTAGGTTACGCACAGGTTCGGAGAGTTTTAGGGGCAGACCGGGAAGGTGGAGGAGGTGAGAGCCGTGCGAATGGAGATGTTGACGAGAGCCAAGGAGTATGGCCTCTGTCTTGTCAACATTCAGCTGCAAGAAATTTGTGCTCATCCAGCCCCTGATGTCTGAAAGGCAGGCTGACAGAACATCAGGGGACTGGGGGTCACAAAGTGAAGTAGAGAAATAGAGTTGGGTGTCATCTGCGTACATGTGGAAGTGTGCTCCATGTCTGCGGATGACATCCCCAAGAGGGAGCGTAAAGATGAGGAAGAGGAGGGGGCCAAGGATGGCTCCCTGGGGTACTCCACAAGTAACCGGGTGAGAGTGGGAGAAAAAGCTGTTTGTGGAGATGTTCTGCTGGCGGTTTGTGAGGTAGGACTCAAACCAGGCAAGTGTGGTCCCACTGAGGTAGATGATGGAGGACAGGCGGTGGAGGAGGATGGCATGGTCGACTGTGTCGAACGCAGCAGACAGGTCCAGGAGGATAAGGAGGCAGAGGGAGTCCTGGTCGCAGATAGAGAGGACATTGTTTATGACTTTCACAAGCACAGTCTCTGTACTGTGGGCAGGGCAGGACTGGAGGGTTTTGAAGAGGGAATGGGAGGAGAGGTGGGCGCGGAGTTGGTTTGCAACAACGCGTTCGAGTGCTTTTGAAAGGAAGGGCAGGTTTGGAATAGGGTGGTAGTGGCTAAGGTTTGAGGGATCTAGGGAAGGTTTTTTATGGAGGGGGGTGATGGCAGCAGTTTTGAGGGGGGAAGGGACTGATCCTGTGGAGAGGGACTGGTTGATGATATCAGCCAGCAGTGGGCAGAAGAGGGGGAGCTGGGTGAGCAGTAGGTTGGTGAGGATGGAGTTGAAGCAGCAGGTGATTGGCTTCATGGAGGTGAGAGTGCGTGAGAGGGAGGAAAGAGAGACCGGGGAGAAGGAGTGTAGGATGGGGGTAGTGGTAGGAGCTGATGACGGGGAGGGTGAGGGGGATGGGGTGGGGGTGGTAGTGGGTGACGAGAGGCAGGAGGATGACGCTGCCTGGCGGATATTGTGGATTTTGGGGGAGAAAAAGTCCATGACCATGAAGATTGAGGAGGCCTGAGGGGGTGCACAGAGTGGGTGGTGGAAAAGAGGACTTTGGGATTGTTATTTGCCTCCAGGATATCTGCCTGTCCCAACAATCTTGTCCTGAAACAGAAACCTAGTGCTCTTTCTGTTATGTTATTCTGCAGTCATCTGTGCTGATTCACATACAACAAGGTCTTGTCTATGTGACAAAATCTTGGGTTTGGGGGTCCCACCTTTCATGTCCTCTTTCTCCTCCCTTCAAATCCTCCATGACACATCTCCATCTCTGGCCTTGGTTTTCTATTGCTAAGCGATAACGATTGTTATCCTTTATGAAATAAAAATTGTAGAGTTTACACTCAGGACATATAAATTATTTGAATGTCAACACAAAGTTTAAAGCACTTCTGGCACAATAACATGTAATTGTGGAGAGTGGGTTTTCAACCTCCAGTCAGTTAGCCAGAAATGTTTATCATGGTCCTGTGACCTTGCCATGTTATTCTCGTGAACTTCCTTACTTCTGGTCTCGGAAGTTCAGTCAACATCATCATCTGGCCTTGCGTCTTCCCATATCCACAGACTGGGTGTCCACTCAGTTCTTGACACATTGTGTTTTAAGCAGATGTCTACACTCGCACAGTCCTTGTCGTCATGGAATGATTTTAAACCTTTTGTTACAGAGGTATGGAGTCATTGACAAACAACTAAACTCTGCTAAATACTTTTAGTATGCTGTTATTCCCGATGCCAAATATGTAATTGCATGCATGCTTCCTTCATGTTCTTTTATTCATACATATTTCTGTCCTGCCTCCAATCCCACATTTCCCTCCCAAATCCTGTGATTGCTATCTCCCAAATATGTAATTATATGCTCCTTGAATATGGTTAGTGCTTTTGTCTTGAATCTTCCACTTGGTGTTTAGTTGCTAAATTTGTCTTTGTATCATTAGTATGAATGCAATGTATTGTTGTTGCATGCCTGTTACCAAGTCACACATGACCATATTGACAAGGTTAACATTGTATTGATTTATCATTAAACATGTATAATGTTGCAAATAAATCAAACAACAAAAGTACAATTCACATATTTCACAATGAATTTAAATCTGAGGAACCCTTTTTGCTAATTTTCTTATTAAATATGGCTGCAACTAAACTAGAAAGTTTACTTTAAGATGCTCTTTTTATTCAAGTAGAGTGTAAACCTCAGAACACAGAATGGCAAAGTTAGACCTTTTAGAAGAAAATTCTTTAGTTTAATGATATTGATGTGAGCTGGGTTGCCTCTGTGATGTTACTGATAATAATTTTACTATTTTTTATTCTCCACAGACTTTGGTATTTTCAGGCGTATTGGAATAGTTCTTTATACTGATTGTATTCAACAGTTTAGTCGGCCCATTTATATGGTATGGCATATGGTTGAAATTTAAGAAATTTATGTTCTTTTAATCTTCAGGAGCTATTTACAAAATGTTAAATATTGAAACAATATGTCATGTGTCAGACAGGGCATGCACTAACTACACATCCATGATTGCTGATACAGATGTTTTAACTTACGAGGTGTGAACATAAATTTATGATTTGTGTGGGTTAATTGCTGATTTATATTGCACATTAATGGTGAAGTATCACCTAAGCACTGGCATACATGCAATATACAAAGAATAATATTTGCATTTGATATAGTGCCTTTTCACGTCTTCTAGATGCCATACCAAAGAGTGGAGACCTGTAGCTCAGTTGACCTGGGTTCAATTCCTGTCAGGGCGAAACCTTGGGCAAGTTTCCTTCGCATGCCTGATAATAATCCATCAAGAAAAAAAAACAAGAAAAAATTGGTACATTTCAATCCACGACTGTTTGTGGGACACTGCTGTGTGCAATTGCCGGCTGCGTTTTGCTCACAAATATACAATCAATTAATTCACTTTACATATATTTTGTGAAGTGCTTTGAGATGTCTAGAAGACGTGAAAAGCGCTATATCAAATTTAAGGCTATTATTATTATTAAACCATTCGATGAGATGCAATTGATCTTTACCACAACTCCAATTACCTGCCCTGTAATCCTTGATACTCTGACCTAATAAATATATCCACCCAGTGTTGAAAATATGAATGGATCCAGCATCCACAGCCTTTTGGGAGAAAGAGTTCCAGATTTTTACTACGCTTTAGTTGGAAAAACTGAATCCTAATTTCACTCCTAAATGGCCTAGCTCTAATTTTAAGATTATTATTCTGACTTCCCCACCTCTGTATCTATCCTATCAAATCCCTTTATTATTTTTTTAAAAACCTCAATCAGATCATCCCTCAACTGTCTGTACTCAAGGCAGTAGAGACCAAGTTTATGCAACCTGTCCTCATAATTTATCCCTTTAAGTCCTGGTATCATTCTTGTGAATCTACGGTGCACTCCCTTCAGGGCCAAAATATCCTTACTGAGGATCTGTGCCCAAAATTGAACACAGTATTCCAGATGGGGTCTGACCAATGCTATATACAATTTAAGTATAATTTCCTCTCCTTTATATTCCAACCCTTTTAATATAAAGGCCAGATGAATATATCCAGTAGAATTCAATGGAAACCATTAGCTTGGGCTGTATCATATTGAAAATTTATAATTGAATTTTCCTTTATTTAGGATAGAATGGTTCTGCTTATCCTCGGAAATCTTGTAAACTGGTCATTGTAAGTACAGATCTATAACATATTCAAATTCAGCAGTGTTGGGCATAAGCTTGAAAATGCTAACCTATATTACTACAGATCTCTTTGGGAAATAATGAACCAATACAGAATTAGTTTATGTAGCTATTTAACCATACTAATCTAGTATATTTTGCTATATATACAGCATATTGCCTCACAGAGTATATTGTCACTTTTCACTGTAGATTTTTCTTTCTCAAAGGTCCTACTCTGAGGTCCTACCTGAAATGAGTTTGGAATATCACAAATATGTTCTTGGTGGGAGCAGGACTATAAATGAGAATAATTCATCATAAATTAACCCAAATGGTTAATCTCATCGTGATAGCTAGTAAGATGAGTGTAGTGATTTACCCCTGTTTGGTAGAGATTCTCTTGTGATGCTGAAATTAAGGTGCACTGTTGAGGCTAGGTAGAAAGATTACTCACCAATTTACCCATTCCTGACTTATTCTTTTTTGCTATTGATACAGATTGCTAAAAATTGATTACTTTTCTGTATTCCCTATGATTATGAACAATTTAATTTATTTCCTACTGCTTATCCACTTGTTTGTAAGAGTTTTGTGATATGATGGACACTAGCACTGCTTTAGCACAGTAACCTACTGGATTCTTCTTGAAATCAAAGGTTAGCCGATGCGACTCATATCCCCTGCAGTAACCCCAAAATATTATTTTTAAAGTTTGACACTTTAATATTCCCATTGTTATATTCCCATATATCAATGGGGTATTATTCATTGTTACAGATAAATCTGTTCGTTGTCATGATTTGTAATTGTAACAACAGATTTGTCATTGTAACAGATATATCAAGCATTAGGCACACAGCTGCTGTACCTACTCTTGAAGCTGTAGGTATCTTGCATCTGACGTTCTGAAATATGTGGTCCCAGCTATATTCTCTTCTCTTCCACTGTGGAGTCTCATCATTTGTAGGATTTTGCACATTCTTCTATCCATTAACTGCCACCTCTCTTTTAGGTCCAGGTAGTAAGTGAGAAGTAATTGTGCCTAAAATTATACCAGCAAACAGTCCAAACATGGAAGCAAAGAACATCAATGAAGATTAGACTCAACCTTTCCAAACTTATACAAACGTATCCCCTTTCCTTAATTTTACTAGGCAAACACATTTCTACTTTTGCCCATTCTCCCAGCGGTGCAAGAACATCTGACCAGCAACAATCACCTTCTTTATGTTCAAATACATGAACTTCAGAGTGATTCTCTTATCATTAGTCAATCATTCCACCGTCCAAGTGAATATGATTCTCTGATTATCAGTAAATTTACTGCCCAGTTTATTAAAAATAAAGCCAAGATCAGTATATTTACCAGTGATTGAAGAATCACTGCTTACAGTTCCTAAAATGCTCTATGTACATTAAATTTTAATGACAAAATGAAAGACTTATTAACACTTGGGAGCTTTGAAAAAGTTTTAAAATAACTTTATAACAAATATAACATTCTTTGTACATCTCACTGTTTAAAATGTTTAATTATATTTCATTAAAGGATTTAAATAGGCTTGTAGACTTAATTATTACTTGTTTATCAATTTTATTGTGGAATGCACAATTCTAAATTAATTTTATGAATTTCCCTTTCAGTGCTATTTTTGGTTTAGTGTCCAGGCCAAAAGATTTTGCTTCATATCTCTTGTGCATCTTTATCTGTAATCTACTGCTTTATCTGGCATTCTACATCATAATGAAGGTATGATTCTATAATTTCACTTTTCTTCAAATCACTTTAGTATACTCTGAAGCGTCTTTAGTATACTTTGAAATGTCTTGGATGTGATAAGGCTGTAAATTAAATACAAGGATTTCTATTATTGCTCATTTCTATTGTTTTTTTTGCAGCTACGAAGTTCTGAAAGCATACAGGCTATTCCCCTTTTCTGTATTTTGGCAACTACTTTTATTTGGGCATTCGCTCTATACTTCTTCTTTCAAACATTAAGTAGTTGGGAGGTAAGAAAATGGATTGAAAATCTTATATGAAATTATTCATCTTGAAATATATTACAATATGTACAGTACAATGAAATAACGGTGAGATTGTCGTTAATTATAAAAAATTTCAAAATGCCATTGAATTGGGGAAGTATAGTACTTAAAATTTATATGTTAGTACTCATGTAAACATATCATTTAAATTAACAATAGGAACTCTGATCTTCTATACACCCCTTTCCATGTTCTGCTTAGATATTTTCTATTGCTGATCCAGATATCTATTTCTCAATTGTTCCTTCCAATTAATATAGGTAATGCCCCTTCTTATCTCACTATAATTTCCTTTCACCTGTGATGAGCTCTTTGACTTTTCCTTTTCTTTTTTGACACTAACCCTAGTTACAGAACACAGTTGTTGTGGTTGTTCTTCCAAACACTCCATTGTAGAACCTACTTGCTCTGCTTCATTTCACAGATCCAGATCAAGTAGTGTTTCCTTCTTGGAATAGAAATATATTGACCAAGAACAGCCCAGATATTACAAAAGACTCCCCATTTTCACCACAATCATTTTACTGCCCATTGCTGTTTTAGGTAATTGAATCATTTCTGCTTTTGGATAATTTGCCCCATGAATCAGGTGTTATATTTGTTTTGCAAAAGCAATATCTTTGCTTGGGCAAGATCTGAATTGTCACAAACCAAAGGTTCCGGCTTAACAATTACTGTGGCCAAAAGTTCATATCAATCAAGACTGAGTAAAGAATGTATGTATACTGTATTCTAAATGGAATTGTGGATCTACATAACTCAGTTTAAACAATAATCCCATTCTACCCATTTACATCTTAGAAAACTCCTGCAGAGTCTCGTGAACAAAACAGTGAATGCATTCTGTTGAACTTTTTTGATGAGCATGATGTTTGGCATTTTCTGTCAGCTACTGCAGTGTTCTTCTCGTTTTTGGTGAGTGTTATTCCGTTATGTTTTCTGTTTGGGAAATCTTTATATATCTTTATTCTGTGGAGATTTACAAAGTGTTGTACATCATCAGATTCGTTTTTTTTAATGTACTGTACATGCACATTTAAAAAAAAACTTGTTGAAATATTGCCTACAGATAGATATGCAGAAATGTTGGTACATAAATTGCTATACAATGAAACAAATGTTTTTCAACATGTTTTTATTTTAACAAATGTGTTTAAGCATATGGAATTGAATGTAGCATGTTATGGATATCCTTGGACCAATCACTTTGGCTCAATAGCAGATTCAGAGGAGTCTGAATCTGCTATTGAACCAACTTGGGGGTTGGAATTTTTCTCAATGTGTTACAGATAACCTATCGAGCTAAAGCTTTAGTGTGTGGGGTGGTACAGTAAAACTCGCATAAGGTGTAATCACCTAAGAATATAAGAACATAAAAAATAGGAGCAGGAGTAGGCCATTCGGCCCATCGAGCCTTCCCCGCCATTCAATCATGGCTGATATTCTACTCTAACTCCAGCTACCTTATCCCCATACCCCTTAATCCCTTTATAAATGAGAAATCTCATCTAAGTCATATATCTATCTACCTAAGTCATATATTCACCTGAGTCTCATTCAGTTTCCTATTCAAAATACTTAGATTTCTTTGCACTACTCATATTAATCACCTCCTAAGTCACCTCCTAATATCTAAGTCATATATCTATCTACCTAAGTCATATATTCACCTGAGTCCCATTCAGTTTCCTATTCAACATACTTAGATTTCTTTGCACTACTCATATTAATCACCTAACTCGTAATGCTAATCCCATACCTCCATTACTCCTGCACTTACCGCCTTCATTGATTCACAGGAAATGACCTGCCGACACGTACACAGAAGAACGGAGATGTAGTCGTGACCTGTCACTGCATGCACACTTATTGTCTGTAGCGATGAATTACGTATGCGCTCTCACCGGTTACATTGAATTACACATAGGCAGTGTAGCTTGATTAAATCTGATTTTACACAACTAACACAGTTTGTCTGCAACTCAGACCATGAAAGACACATTAAATGTTATGGTCCTGATTCATACAGAGTTTTAGCTGGACAAGCAGCAGAAAGCACACCTATGATCTACAATGTGTGGTTTTAGCTGTTTAAAGTCTAAGAGAATCTCAGTGTGCACTCTAAGGTGGCAAGTCTTGGCGCTTTCCAACCTGCACTAAATTCTCCAGGATTAGGTAAATGTATGGTGTATTCTTCTGGGAAAAGAATGCTCACTTCATTCCAAATGGAAACCATACCCATGTTGAACTCTCTTGTGGTCCAGTTATAATGTGTGTTTTTATTTGGAAATTGTAATGTATTTGCAGTGTGGGTTCCATTCACTGTTTGTACAGTCAGTCTCTTTGTTTATTGGGGCAATCCAGCGCCTTGCGTTGTCCTCCTGACGTGAAAGGCGTGCTATCAATGTAATTTTGTTGTTATTTTGCAGATACTTGCTCCAAAATTGCATTATATTTCATCTTGAACTAAGGCAATCGTAGGAGATGATAAGTCCTCAACAACTGGGAACATATAATAATTATAACTATAATAATTTGGATGATTTTTTGATTACAGGTTCTCTTAACATTGGATGATGACCTGGATTTTGTAAGGAGAGACAAAATCCCTGTGTTCTAGGTTCATCTTTGGCTTAAAAAGAATGTTCATTGATCAGGCAGTTGACCAATGATATGCAAGTACGGCATTTATGAAAGCACCTCGTTGGATATAAAAATCTTTCAATCAAACAAGCTTGCAAAATATGCAATCCTGCATAGAGCGTGATTGAGTTTCATGGGTTACATTTTAGCATGACATTTAACTGTTTAATGAAATTCATAACAGGAAATGTGTAATTTACATACCTTCTCAATGGTACAGTTATACATAAGAAAAAGAAGCAGCTTTGTGTTTTTTAAAATTATAACATGAGTATCAATGAAATGTTTTTTGTCCCTGTAGTGGTTGGAAATGCATAATAGTATAAAATAAAGTGAATTTTGTGTATTCTAGGAGCAGGTTTGAAGGGCCTAATAGCCTTTTCTCATTCCATGTTTTTATGTACTTGTGTGCTTAATGGAATGGGCTGCCTTGCAGAAATTGCAAAAAATCAGCTTCAAAATTCAGGAGAGATTGAAGAGAATTTTCCAAAATGCTGCCTCAATTCTATGGAATAAGTCTTAAGTCTTGGAAAGTTTTCAATGCCCTAAATATTTCAATATTATAAGGAATTATAGACAAATGTTTAGACTAATTATATTCTTGTGTTTTGAGTATTATCTGCTGTAGATGGTGCTTGATATTAATGTCTGGTATTATGAAACAATAACTATTTTGATATTATTCTGGTTCTAAATGCAGAAGAAAGTCTGATAATCTGCATGCATATTTTGTCTGTATGGAAAATAATTCTGTCTTCACTTGATTGATGAAAATGTTAAATAAATGTGAAAAATCAGAAGCAAAGTATTGCAGTATTTATTTTTTCCTTTGCAAACTTTGATTTCCTGAAAATAGCTAATACTGAATTCACTTGAGTGATGTATATTGCTATCAATACTAAAGTAAACTGGAATCACATTTGTATTAATTCAATATGATAATTGAAATTCCCTGACGGTATACTGGATAGTGCTGACGCTTACTGGTTAGAATTCCTAGACTGTGCTGAGTTTGCTGGTTTCTGTCAATCTGCATGGGGCCCAAATTAGCCCAGGCCTTCCCAGGGTTGGGAAGTGGTAAACCAGGCAGGTTTAATCCTCCTGGCCCCTCTTCGGTATCTGATATAGAGGACGTTTTGGAAAAAAATTGGGAATGTACATATTAGAGAAGAGATGCTAGGGGGAGATCTTACTAAGATCCCATAGGGATAGTCAAACTGAACCTGAATAATGTTTTTAACATATTGTATTCATAAACTCTATATTGAGTGGGGGTTGGTGGGGGTGTTAGAGAAAAGACCTGTGCACTGATCTTAACTCTTTAGGTTCCAAATAACTGATGATTGGTTGAAGCTTGTTTTATTGTTACTCATACACTATAAAACATTACAAACATAAACAGAACAATACTACCAGGCAACTGTTGTCATTGGTTCTTTTTCGCCCTGGCAAACGTTCTGGAGAATGCTCTAACATTTACTACAAAAGATCCATGTCTTATAACCTTTTGCATCTCCTTAATTGGGGCTATTATTCCTGTTCTCCCATCTGTGCCTCATCATAACTAACTCAGCTAATTGATCACTTGGACATTGTCCAGAAGGGATGTCAAGAAATAGACAATCTGAAGGCCAGATTATTATTCAATTCCTCCCATTATCTTATCCACCTTAGCTTGTACCGGTCTCAATGAGCTCTCCAGCTTTCTTTTCATCCATAAATCTACAATCCTTCAAGGACACTTTAAATTGAAGTAAAGCTAAAGTAATTACTGAAATTCTCTCATCAGTTAGCAATTTGGGGAGTGTGTGCAATAAAGTGGAACGCCTGCAGAAACCTGACTGTTAATTTTGTGTGTGTGTGTGTACACCTAAGTGATTGTCTTAATAATCATATTCCTTACTTCTTATAAAGCTAATATGTTTTCTAATTATATTGCAAAGCATCTATCACTACAGTGGTCAGTACCTATATATGGAAGTGTACAGAAAGTAGAAGAGTAATGAAAAAGATTCATTAAGAAGTACAGTTCTACACAAGCACTGAAGTACTGTTCTGTTCTAAGATTTTACCATCAGAGGGAGCCAGAGAAATACAAATACACTACAATTAAAGTACTGGTACAGGAGTCCCACCACCAGAATGAAGCAGAGGTCCAAATACAAAACATTATAGTATAATCAGTACAGAATTTAACATTCTGAAATGGGTACCTTGGTTTTGACATTCTGATTCACATTGTACTCAGTACAAAAAATGGTGTGTTAAGTCTTTCTAGTTGTTAGACAGATTGGTTGTATAATACTACTGTATAATTCTTAATCATAATAATAATTTCATATAGCTCTTTCCACATCACTAACCACTGTGCTTCAGGACTCTATCTCTGTTGTAATGAACAGTATTTTTTTTTAAAAAAGTTCACAGAAGGTTTTTGGCATTTGGCTTGAGATGGGTGGAGGAACGACATGATTCACACCCGACACATCTATGCAGTTTCAAGTTGAGAAATGCGTATTAGTGCATTTTAGGAAAGTTGACGTACCTGAAATGGGCTAGTTCTAATGTTGAGAAGGATAGATCTGGGGTGCAGATACATAGATATTTACAGATGGAAGTCCAGGTTGAGAAGACCATTAGAAAGATACAACAATACCAAAAACTTGCATTTAAATAGTGCCCTCCTTGCCCGGCAGCGTCTCAGTGCGCTTCACAAAGGCAGAGCCCGAAGCCGAGCCAGTGGGAGGGGGAAGGTGAGAGTAAGTGCAGTTGAAGGTAAAGGCCTTTGGGTGAGACCTGAAGATGGAGGAGTGGGTGAGGTAAAGGGGCTGAGGGAAGCAGTTCAAGAGTTTGGGGGCTCTTGAACTGAAAGCACGGCTGCCAATGGTGAATCTGAGTTTTCGGGGGACAAGGAGGAGGCTGGACCCAGTCTAGCAAAGCAGCAGTTACTGCTGTGAGGAGGTTAGAGCAGTTGGAGGTGCCAAGGAGTGGAGGGATTGAAACACTAGAGTGAGGATCTTGAGAAGTCGATCCGCTCTGTGACAGGGAGCCAGTGCAGTTTGGCAAGGACTGGGGCAATCGGGGTACAAGTTTGGTGCAGATGAGAATGTGGCAGTGGAGTTCTGAATGAGCTGAATGGTGGAGGAGGGGAGACCAGCAAGGAGGGTGTTAGAGTAGTCCAGCCAATACATGACTAAGGCATGGATAAGGGTTTTGGCAGCTGTTGAAATGGAGATGGGTAATGTGGCAGAGATGGAAGAAAGTGGTGTTGGTCAGGGAGGAAGGATAACTGGGGATCGAACCCGATGCCTAAGTTTTGCATGGGTTCGGAGAGTTTTAAGCACCTCATTGCTTTGTTGCCTCCTACATCTGCTACCTCCTAACCATCTAACAACCTGCCCGCTCCCTCCACTGAGCGATATTTGTTCTGCCCACTCTCATTCTGATAACTGATGATGCAGAAATGTTTCAACATATAGTAATGTAAGTCTTTACTTCAATAGTGGGCCAATAATTTCAGTTTTATGTGTGGGAAATGAATTTTGAAAAATATTTGAACACATATTTGTGCACCATACGCTTTTGCTCAGACTCCTTGCTAAGCCAGGTTATAGACTACAAGCTGTTGACATATTTTAGCCAACACTTGCCACTTCAGATTCATACATTTTACTCACTCTAACCCAGTGGCTTCTAAACCTTAAATAGCAGTGCTCCCTCTAACTCAGCAAAGTTTTTGTTGTGTCCCCCCTCCTTCACACTTGGGTCCACACACTCATGTCCTCGGTTCCACAGACTTGGGTCCTTGGCTCCACAACATTTGGGTCCTTGGCTCCACCTGCACTCGAGGGCTCGAGACTCTAAAGCTCTGCCCCCCGCCCCCACCAATGGTACTCAACCCCCAAGGGAGGCGTGCCCCACAGTTTGGAAACCACTGCTCTAACCCCTTCACCTCCACCTCCACAAAAACACTAGATGAATCTCATTTTGGTCATGAAAATGCGTCTAGTAGAAGTAAGTCTATAAGTGTCTTCAGGACATGGAGCATCTAATGTAGAGGCCACTGAGCGCAGGGATGGGCAGGTTGGTAGGGGGTTAGGAGGTCACAGAGGTACGGTGGAGCAAGGCCATGGAGGATTTTAAACATGAAGACCAGGATCTTGAATTGAATCTTCTAGATGATGGGGAGCCAATGGAGTCGGGCAAGAATGGGGGAGATGGGGGTGGCGGGCGGATGGGTGGGGGAAGAGGGTCACCTTACTGATCTGAGCCTACAAGAAGAAGCAAGGCTTTATTTAGTGAGAGAGATGTAGAGTTTCTGATAAGATGAGATGTCCAACCAGTGCTCAGCCTCCCTGTTCAGATGGATATTGAAGATTCCATGGCTCTATTTGCAAATAAATGAGTTTCTTCTGTTCTGGTCAGCTTACAAATAATGGTGATTCATTTGATGCTGTACTCTTGTCATCAAGTTACCTGTATATGATAGAAAAGCTAAACTGAAAATGCACATAAACAAGGCTAATTTTTGGTAGTGTTTCCCTGTAAAATTAACATGAATCATTGGTCCTGTTGTTCCATTTTTTCTCTTAATCCTTTCTACCTCTTTGACTCAGCGCCTTGTGACGTCCTCCTGACGTGAAAGGCGCTATACAAGTGTAATTTAGTTGACTGCACCTTTGCTCACATTACCCTTCGACCCCTACCGCCAACTTAACTATCCCTCACGCTTGCCTGCCTGCCTGCCTCCCTCCCTCCCTCCCTCATATGATCCTTATGACGTTTTGAGTTTTAAGCAGGAGATGTCAGAAAGGTTACCCAAGGGATAACTGGGTCCAAGCATTCATAATGATATTGTTTTTTGATCATAGAATCATAGAATCATAGAATTTTATGGCACAAAAGGAGGCCATTCGGCCCATCTAGTCTGTGCCGGCTCTTTGAAAAGAGCGATTCAATCCCACTGCCCTGCCCGCTCCCCATAGCCTAATAGACCCGTTCTCCCTAAATAAAGATCTAATTCCCTTTTAAAAGTTGTTATCGAATCAGCCTCCACCACCTTTTCAGGCAATGCATTCCAGATTCGAACAACTCGCTGAGTGAAAAAATTTCTCCTCAGCTCCCCTCTACTGCGCCTTGAAATTATTTTAAATCTGTGACCACGAGTCACAGATTCACCCACGAGTGGAAATAGTTTTTCTCTATTTGCCCTGTCGAAACCCCTCATGATCTTATAAACCTCTATTAGGTCTCCCCTCAATCTTCTCTGCTCCAGAGAGAATAACCCTAGCCTATCTAGCCTCTCATCATAGCTGAAGTCCCTCAATCCTGGCACCATCCTAGTAAATCTTCGTTGTACCCTTTCCAATGCCTTCACATCCTTTCTGTAGTGTGGTGACCAGAATTGAACACAGTATTCCAGCTGAGGCCTCACCAAAGTCCTATAGAGGTTAGTCAGCACTTCCTGACTTTTGTACTCTATACCCCTATTTATAAAGCCTAGTATCCCATATGCCTTCTTAACAGCCTTGTCTACCTGTCCTGCCACCTTCAACGAGTCACTAACACAAATCCCCAGGTCTCTCTGTTGCTTTACACCATTTAAAATTGTACTATCTAGCTATATTGCCTCCCTTCATTTCTTCTCCCAAAATGCATCACCTCACACTTCTCTGCATTAAACTTCATCTGCCATGTCTGCCCACTTTACCAATTTGTCTATATCCTCTTGCAGATGGCTACTATCCTCCTCACTGTTTACTATTCTCCCTAACTTAGTGTCATCTGCAAACTTGGAAACTGTACTCCGTACACCCAAGTCCAGATCATTGATGTAGATTACAAACAGCAATGGTCCCAAAACCGATCCCTGTGGCACACCACTGCTCATTTCCCTCCAATCTGAAAAACAGCCGCTCACTACAACTCTCTGCTTTCTGTCTCGCAGCCAGTTGTGGATCCACGCTGCCACTGTCCCTTTTACGCCATGGGCCTTTAATTTCATAATAAGTCTCTCATGTGGCACTTTGTCAAATGCCTTTTGAAAGTCCATGTAAACTACATCAACTGCGCTACCATTATCCACCCATTCCGTTACCTCATCAAAAAATTCTATCAGATTTGTAAGGCAAGATTTGCCTTTAACAAATCCATGTTGACTGTCCTTTATTAGACTATATCTTTCTAAGTGAAGATCTACCTTGTCCCTGATTATGGACTCTAGAAGTTTGCCCACTACCGACGTTAGACTGACTGGTCTGTAGTTACCAGGCTTGTCCTTCTGCCCCTTTTTATACAAGGGAGTAACATTAGCTATCCTCCAGTCCTCTGGCACGACCCCTGTGTCCAAGGAAGATTGAAAGATCGTGGCCAGAGTCCCTGCTATTTGCTCCCGTGCCTCACTTAGTAACCTAGGGTGCATCCCATCCGGACCAGGTGACTTATCCACCTTGAGCGACGTCAACCTTTTCAGCACTTCCTCTCTGGTTATAATTATTCTATCCATTTCTCCTACCCTCTCCTCTAATACCATGGCATTGGCTGTATCATTTTCTTTTGTGAAGACAGAGGCGAAGTACTCATTCAGTACATCAGCCATGCCCTCTGCCTCCACAATGAGATTTCCTCCTAGGTCCCTAATTGGCCCCACCCTCTCCTTGACCAACCTTTTACTCTTAATATGTTGGTAAAAAACCTTAGGGTTCCCCTTAATCTTACTCGCTAATTGTTTTTCATGCAGTCTCTTTGCCCCTCTAACTTCCTTTTTTAGTTCTATCCTACACTTCCTATATTCTGCTTTGTTCCCTTCTGAATTTTGAGCCTGACACTTATCATAAGCCTCTTTTTTTTGTTTTATTTTGGCCCCGATTTCCTTAGTCATCCAGGGAGGTTTGGATGCCTTACATTTCACCTTTGTGGGGATGCTTTTGACCTGTGCCTGAACTATCTCCTCTTTGAACGCTGCCCACTGCTCGTTAGTCGTCTTACCTGCCAATTTTTCTTTCCAATCCACCTTGGCTAGGTCCCACCTCAACTCATTGAAATTAGCCCTTTTCCAGTTGAGTGTCCTCACCTGTGATCGTTCCTTATCCCTTTCCATAATTATTCTGAATCTAACGATATTGTGGTCACTATTCCCTAGATGCTCACCTACAGAAACCTGTTGAACTTGCCCTACCTCATTTCCCAAAACTAGATCCAGCAATGCTTCTTTCCTCGTTGGACTGGAAACATACTGATCAAGAAAGTTGTCCTGCACACACTTCAGGAATTCTTCTCCCTCCTTGCCCTTTACTCTACTATTCTGCCAGTCTATGTTGGAATAGTTGAAGTCACCCATTATCACTACTCTATTAGTTCTGCATTTCTCCGTGATACGCTTGCAGATCTGCTTGTCTATCTCCTCCCCACTATTTGGTGGTCTATAGTATACCCCTAACAGTGTAACTGCACCTTTTTTATTCCTCATTTCTAACCAGATAGATTCGGTTTTTAGTCCTTCTTCCACCTCGTTCCTTTCTAAGGCAGTCACTGAGTCCTTAACTAAAATTGCCACCCCGCCCCGATCCTTCGATGTCAGCTCTTATTATCACTGTAGAGCATTGTGAAGTGTGGCATTATTCACCCACTCATAGGAACATGAGCTGGGTTTAGGCTGTCATGAGACAAGTTAATTTTAGCTTACCGATAGTGTTGCAGTAGTAAAATGGGTACCACCATTTTCATTCACCACCTACACTGTGCCTGAAGTCCCCTCTTTATAAGTTCAAAATCGATCAAAAGCCATGTCATGATTTATTACTAGCCTGTGTAAGCATTTCCATGTTTCTCTTCAGGTTTGCATAGGTGAGACACAAACAAAGTACTGTATTGTTATTGGGAAGATTGAGGAACAAGCGCATTGAGTTTAAAAATTTACATGGTCAGCACAACCTGCATCCCATTGGAAGATGATGTCTGATTATATTTCAATATTACTCCCATTCTGAGTATGCTTTATTTAAATAAAACTCTGCATATCTAAAGTTCGAACAGTAGTATAGACTTGACATTCTTTGCTGCTGCTTATGTAAAGAATCTACTTTAAATGTCCCATAGTATGTACAGTGGTTAGTGCACTTGCTTTGCAAGTGAGAATGCCTGGGTTCGATTCCCAGGCAGGGTTAAATTCCACACGCCTTTGTTTACCTAGCAGTAAATAGGGATCCAGTTGTTAGCAGAATGGTGGATTGCTTTACCAGCGGTACAAATCCCTCAAATTAAAAAAAATTAGTCTCTCAGTCAAGTTAATCCATGACAGTTTGTGGAACATGCTGTATGCAACTGGCTGCCATGTTTCGCCCAGAAAATATAGTCAGTCCACTTTACAATTTATTCTGTGGAGTGCTTTGTGAAGCATCTGAACAAAGTGACCAGGTTTTATATTGAATGCAAGGGTTATTATGGTATTTCAGCATGTGAATTTTGCTGCAATCCTGTCTATATTTTGTAATGAAGGTGCGGATGATGTTTTGGGGTTATATAATTTTTAAATACAACATTACATTTAGAGAGCACCTTTCACGTCGGGAGGATGTCCCAAGGCACTGATCCCCCAAATAATTGAATAGTTGATCGAACATTAAACAAGGAGAACAAAATTGCACTTGTACAGCACCTTTCATGTCAGGAGAACGTCACACGGCACTGGACAGTCATTGTTTCAGACCCGAGCTGGGGACAGGGAAGGTGGAGGGAAAGGGAGGGATTTGGAGTGGCCAATGGGGCCGTCAAAGAGCAGGGTCTTGAGGCGAGACTTGAAGGAGGCCAGGGAGGGGGCGAGGCAGAGGGACAGCGGGATGGAGTACCAGAGGTTGGGGGTAGAGTGGCTGAAGGTTCGCCCGCCAATGGGGGACACGGAGCAGGCCGGAGCCGGCTGAGCGGAGGGGGCGGGCAGGTCGGTAGGGGGTTAGGAGGTCTCAGTTGTAGGGTGGGCCGAGGCCGCGGAGGGCTTTGAATGTGAGGACCAGGATCTTGAATTGGATCCTCTGGATGATGGGGAGCCCAGGGGGTCGGGCGAGGACGGGATCACGAAGCCTGGAGCGGCGGAGGACACTACCCGTAGTGCACAAGTGCCCCCCCTTTGAGATAAAATATTTGAGATATTTTCAGAAACAACTCCTTCGACTGCATTTGTGAGGAAGGAAGGAGAGGTGCAGGTGATGTCTGTGTGATGATGTCCCGCCCTGTGCTGGTCACCTGAGGAGGGCGGTGATTGGCTGCTCCGGATGATTGACAGCAGGTATCTGTGGGCGGGGTCAGGCCGGTGGGGGGGTGTGGCCTGGAGTCAGCGCTCCCTCTCTGAGCCTCTCTCTCTCTCTCTCTCCCTGAGCCTCAGCTCCAGTAACAGCCGCTCAGCCCGACCCGGGGGCTCACTCACTCACTGACTGACTGAGCCAGCGCGGCGGCCTGTACAGCGCTGGGCGCCCGGCCCTGTGGTGGGCAACATGGACAAGTGCCTGGCGGAGGAGCGGGTCGGCAGGTACTGAGCCCCCGGTCCCTCCCCGACAGACTCTCAGCCTCACTCACCTGTAGCCGCGCACCTGCCTGGCCGCCCCCCCCCCCCCTCCCTCCCGGAGCCGCCGCCTGCTCTCTCTCTCTCCCCCTGTCCCCCCGCCGCCTGACCTGGAGCCCCTCGCCCTCCCCTCCCTCCCCTCCCCGAGGCTCAGGCGGAGGGTGACGCCGCCTCCCCCCCCCCCTCCCCTCCCCTCTCCCCAGGGCTGGCTGCCGGCTGACGGCTTCTCCCCGGGTGTGTTTGTAGAGTGGACCCGTACGGCTTCAAAAGACCCCAGGATTTCGATTACGCGACTTACGAGGAGTTCATGTCCGACTACCTGGCCGTCCTCACCAGGAGAGCCGTGAAATGGTCCAAACTTTTGCAGGGGAGCAAGTTGGAGAAGAGCATGAGAGGTTAGTCACCTGTGTGGGCAGGGCGCGCTCAGCCATGGCGGCGGTTTGGGAGAGTGACTTCACCCCCCCCCCCCCCTCCCCTGTGTGTGTGTGTGGTGTGAGTGTGTGTGGTGTGAGTGTGTGTGGTGTGAGTGTGTGTGGTGTGAGAGGTGTGAGTGTGTGTGGTGTGAGTGAGAGAGTGTGAGTGTGTGTGGTGTGAGAGTGTGAGTGTGTGTGGTGTGAGTGTGTGTGGTGTGAGTGTGTGTGGTGTGAGTGAGAGAGTGTGTGTGAGTGAGAGTGTGAGTGTGTGTGGTGTGAGTGTGTGTGGTGTGAGAGGTGTGAGTGTGTGTGGTGTGAGTGAGAGAGTGTGAGTGTGTGTGGTGTGAGAGTGTGAGTGTGTGTGGTGTGAGTGTGTGTGGTGTGAGTGTGTGTGGTGTGAGAGAGAGTGTGTGTGAGTGAGAGTGTGAGTGTGTGTGGTGTGAGTGTGTGTGGTGTGAGAGTGTGAGTGTGTGTGGTGTGAGAGTGTGAGTGTGTGTGGTGTGAGTGTGTGTGGTGTGAGTGAGAGAGTGTGAGTGTGTGTGGTGTGAGTGAGAGTGTGAGTGTGTGTGGTGTGAGTGTGTGAGTGTGTGTGGTGTGAGTGAGAGTGTGAGTGTGTGTGGTGTGTGTGGTGTGTGTGAGTGTGTGGTGTGTGTGTGGTGTGAGTGTGTGTGGTGTGAGTGTGTGTGAGAGAGAGAGGGGGCTGTGCATTAATCATGTTCAAAATCCCAGGGTTTTGTATTATTTCCCATGATCACTAAGAATAATTCCTAGCCTTTGCATTGGAGTGGGTACCTCAAGCCAGGTCTGATAATTATGATAATAATAACAATAATAATAATTAATAATCCTTGCATTTGATATAGCGCTTTTCACGTCTTCTAGACGTCTCAAAAGCATTTTCGCGGAATGTACTGTAAAGTGAATTGACTGTGTATGTGTGCGCGGAATGTGGCAGCCAATTGCGTACGGCAGTGTCCGGCAAACTGTCGTGGATCAGAATCACCAATTTCTGATAGTTTTTTTTTGGGAGATTATTATTAGGCATGTGGAGTAAGGAAACTTGCCCAAGGTTTTGACGTGGCTGGATTTGAACACAGGTCTTGTAAGGCGAGTGCTCCAACCACTGAGCTAACCGACTCCACAGAGTTTAATCGTTTGATTTGCTTGTATCTTCCAGTGAAGATTTTATAGAAAATAATTCTAAGCATTCATATCGTAAATTAATTAAATCTGCCTGCTGAGAAAACAGTAATATTTTGTCAGTGTTCGTATTAAATTTGTTAAAAGTGTACTCTTTTCTGCCATATTTTATGGTGTACGGTTACAAATGTTTGCCTGTTAAATCTTCCTTATTTGATCCAATGTTGCTTAGTGTAGGGTTCTTGCCTCTTGAGTTAGAAGGTTGTGGGTGCAAGCTTCACCTCAAGACATTGCAAACTCACATAGTCTAAGCTGCCACTCCAATACGGTGCCTGTGGTGTGTTGCCTTGTTGGAGGTGCTTTCTTTCAGATGAGATGTTAAACACCCAGTCTGCCTCTTCAAGTGGACGTTAAAGATCCAATGCTACTATTCAAAACGGGGTGGGAATTTTCTCCTGGTATCCTAGCCACCAATTCTCTAAATAAAATGTGGTCATTCACTTCCTGGCTGCTTGTGCAATTCCATTGCTGTGTGCAAATTGGCCGCCTTGTTTGCCCACAGATAGTCACACCACTTCACATTAAATCCTGTACAGCACTTTGAGACGTCCTCCCGATGTGAAAAGTCTCTGAATGCAAAGATTATTATTATCTAAAGATTCTACTTGTCTTTGATAAATTTGAGTGTTAATGATTGTTCTTATTGATTGTTACATATGTGACAGTGGGGTTACAAAACATAATCTCCAAAGATTTAAAATAAAGCATGTGCAGATTGGTATTATTACCATGGATTGATTCATTTCAAAGTGAAAGTGCAGTAGTGGGCGTTTGATGTGCTCTAAGGAAATATTGTTGTGTATCTATAGATTTGTGAAGTATGTGGGGAATGAGTTTCTGTTTGTTTAGAAGAAGTCTCAGATAGTGTTGTAATATTAGTTGATATTTTGTGCATAAATTCTTTTAAGGACGTAAATGAAGAATAAAATATGTGGTTATCATTTAAGTATTTATTTTATAACTGAAGCTCTTACATTTGGAAAGATAAACTTTTAAGAGGTTTATCACATTTGACTGAAGGTGTAGTGGTGATATTTTTGGTATTTAACAGCTGCTAACAAGGACAATATAATATCTGGCAAGGAATCGCTGGCTTAATGCTACTGTCAAGTGCTCCTGGATGCTACACTGCGTGAAGGGTGTTACATAAATGAAAATTGTTGCTATAAAAACTGTGCAGAAACTGCCGAATATTTTTCAAACTCAGCTCAAGCTGTGTGGGTAGATATAAAGAGATAATTTTAGGATATGGAAACATTGTAATGTTATAACCATGGGGATATAGTTTCCTAGAATCAAATGGGCTTATCTAATCGACCAGAAGGAATGAAAAATAAATACCGGTAAGCAAATTTGATCGTGATGGTCGGTGGCTACTTCTTAACACAATATGCAAAACAGACTGTTCGACATTTGATGTATTCAATCTTTAGCAATCCACCAAATCAGTAATATGGAAGACTGTGAAAACATCAGCTCCAGTGCTAATTGTACTGATACAGTATTAAAGGCATAAAACAATATTACAGTAAAAGCCTGTTTATCCAGCACCTCGGAACCTGGCCAATGCCGGTTAAACCACGTGCCGGATATTCAGGCAGCCAGCTGCCGAAAACCCACCACAAAAAAAATTAACTATTTGTAAACATACCATATTAATAATAGACTAAATAATAACAGAATATTGTATGGATACTTACCAATAAAGCAATAAATATTGATTTTAGTCTATAAACACAGCACACAATCACAAAGCAAACTTCTACAATGGCGGACAGAAGAGGCTTTTTTTTACTTCTTAAGGGGGGCACTGTTAGTTTTTCCTCTTTTTTTTCTAGCTTTCTCTCCCTACTTCCCTCTCTCTCTTTCACACATACACACACACACACTCAGTCAATCTGGCATCTCAATGGCTCCAAACCCCGTCCACTCTGTCAACCACCCCCTCCCTTTTCTTTCTCTCCCCCTGCCTCTCTCCTTCTCCCACCTCACCCTCACCAAATCAGTGTATAAACCTACAATACCGTCAGGCTACACAGGCAATATGTACTATCTGTCAGAGAGAGAGGGAAAGAAAGAGAAAGAAAGGGGAAGAGCTAGAAAGAGAGTGTGAGAGTTAGAGAGGAAGGAAGGAGAGGGAGAGAGAGAAAGAAAAAAAGAGAGAGAGAGAAAAAGGAGAGAAAAAACAGTGCCCCTTTAAGAAGAAAGATCAGACATGCACTACCGGCAGCAGTCAGAACTAATCGTACTGTACTCTAGTGCAACAATCGACTCATTAAATGTGCCACAGCGATTGTGCCGGATAAGATCTGGTTCATCGAATGGGGACCTTTTTTGTGAGGTCCTGGTTATATGGAAGTTACGGTTGATCGGGTCACGGATAAACGGGCTTTTACTGTAGTAAGGTATTTGGGGAGTTACTTCAGGAGAGCCCAATATAAAGGTATAAAAGGGAAAAAATAAGTGGTTCACGGAACTGGAAAATGAAAGGAAAACTGGTGTCTTGAAGGAGTTTGTAACAAAAACACTTACGGAAAAAATGTAAATCTATTAGTTTAAGTGAAATTAAAGACAAGGAGTTATTTCCATGCTGAGAAATGGATGTGCGGAACAGAATTTAAACAAAAGCAGATAACAACAACAACAACAATTTACATTTATATAGCGCCTTTCACGTCGGGAGGACGTCCCAAGGCCATCTTAATTAACAGATTAGTTAAAACCTTAAAAAAAATTAGAGTGAAGTACAGACTGAATTGAGGAAGTTATGTTTGTGTACTGCTGGGGAGTGTATTATTATCTTGGGCAAAGCATTTCAAGGTTGAATAGTAGATGTATGGAGATGGATAGAATTCTGTTTTGAGGGAATGTGGACAGCTTTCAATTTGTTTATTATAGAAAACGCAAATAATTTGCAAATAATTTACATACTTCCCCTGAAGCAAATAATTTTGCTTCGGGGAAGAATGAATGGCGTTCACATGGTTCTGAATCATTTATGTAAGAAGCATGCGTGACGGTCACACATTTGTTCCATATGCTCTGATCTTGTGTGGATTTAATACTTCTGACTAAAGCTTTCAAGTTTACTACCAGTGACTTTAATGCATTTACTTTTAGCTGTTTTATAAGGAAAGCGTGAATCACAGCTCTTGTTGTATTTATGCTCTTTCAAAAAGCAGAATTGATTATTTTAAACCCATTTAAGCTGAAATGCTCCAAACGTCTTAATATAATTTTTAACTTTTCGAGATCTATAGGTTTGCCATTCTGTTTTGGGAATATTCTTAATGTAGTGTTGATTTAATTGAGTTTTGTATTTACTGAGTTCATCTGAATAAAGCGAAAATGTTAACTTAATCACTATTGAAATGGAGCAAAATTACAAGAGCACTCTATCAGTTGTTAGTTTAGCTCTCTGTTGGAATTTCAGCCTCAGTAGTACCAGAAGTTCCATTGGTAGTATTCACATTTTCGATTGATACAGATGTGTTTTGAAAATCGATTCAGATGTTTACGAACATAAGTAAATCATTAGTAATGTCTTAACAATTGAAAATTTGGTTAATTCTATACAGTCTATAATTCTATACAATTAACCCAACTACTGTATAAATCGTAATTTGTGAGTTTTTAATTCACTTCTGGTTTTAGAAATCACATTGTGAGCCCTCATCAGTCTTCTATTACATCCCTGTATTTAAGTATTTATTTTTGTTCCCTTACAAGTGAAACGATACATCAGAAAAGGCATTCCAAATGAACACCGCAGTCTTATCTGGATGGTTGTTAGTGGAGCCCAGGCACAGATGGAGAAGAATCCGGATTATTATAAGAAACTACTGGAAGGGGAACACGATCAGAAGCTGGTTGAAGCTGTCAAAACAGGTAATGATATTTGAGTTGATGGTATGTGAGCTGTGAAGTTATTACTTTTATAATGTTCTATATTTTTCTTTCCAAAACCAATTGTTTCCTTGTATTCTTCAAATTCCAGGTCATATTTTATATTATTACAATTATTGGTTTGAATTTTACGACAGTTAGATATTTTAAACAGTTTTCTCTAGAAAAAGTCATATTAATGATGACAAAGATGTTCGATTATATATTGCAAACTGGTTTATCTCTTCTAAAAAGTGACACAAGATGGATTGTCCTTAAGAAAGATTACTTTGCTTTTCATCTATTTATCTTCAATTTTTTAACTTTGCGCAATGACCAACAAAAATTAAGCTTGAAACAAAAACAGAAATCGCTGGGAACACTCAACAGGTCAGGCAGCATCTATGGAGAAAGGAAAAGTGAGTCAACATTTCGGGTCCATGATCCTTCATCAGTTTTGACCTGACCTGCTGAGTGTTCCCAGTCATTTCTGTTTTTGTTTCAGATTTTTAGCATCTGCAGTATTTTGTTAAATTATGCTTGCATTGAGATTCCTGTGATCAACACAGGATATGTAAATACGTTGTTCCATTTTTCTTGTTAAAAGCATGTTAATACATCAGCCGAATTGCTAGATGATTAACAGCTTTCAATTTGTTTATTATAGAAAACGATAAGGTCATTCGAGTTTGTCACCAGGTTCCTTTTACCTTTTCCGTATACCACTAAGACAAGATCAGCAATTAAATTGATCACATCCTATTCAGCAATAGACTGTCGCATTACTTAGCGTGACTCCTCTTTTGCGCTATTTAGAATCTGTCTAGAACAGTAGTTGTCTGTTCTTCCTCTTGCCAGTTTGACACACTCTTCTAAAGTGGTCAAGAATTTGCTAAAAGTTTGCAATCAAGTTCCTTTGTTGTTTTTGATTTAGTATTTTGCAAGTGTTTGTTCGAATTTGAAGATTGTGCCAAAATGCACTTAGGGACTCCCATGGAAGCGATGACTTTGGACTTTGCTGTAGCTGTCAGATTATTCTGTCAATATTCAATTATGTGATACTGTCAACTAGGGTCCGTCGATATGGAAATTTTCCGATTTAGATATATCGATGGGCTCATATCGAGATATACCGAAATATTTATATTTTCGGGGTTTTTGTACTGCGCATGCACGCGCGGGGCACGCATTCGGAGTGCGCGCGCATTCGGGGCCTATCTCTTCAAGAGGTAAATATCTTTCTCTCTCTGTGTCTCTCACTCTCTCCATCTCTGTGTTTTTGTGTCTGCGTGTCTCTGTGTCTCTCTCCCTCTCTCACATCCCCCCCATCTCTATCTATCTGTATATTATCACTTCCACCCCGTCTCTCCCCCCCCCCCCCCCACCGCCGTCCCTCTCTACACCCCCCACCCCCGTCGTCTCTCTCCCCCACCACCACCCCAGCCGTCTCTTTCTCCCTCCGCCCCCCTGCCGTCTCTCTCTCCCTCCCCCCCCAGCCGTCTCTCTCCCCCCCCAACAGCCGTCTCTCTCCCCCTCCCCCCAGCCGTCTCTCTCCCCCCAGCCGTCTCTCTCCCCCCAGCCGTCTCTCTCCCCCTCACCCCCCCCTCACCCCCCACACCCAGCCATCTCTCTCCCCCCATCCCTTGCTTTCCTTGTATATTGTATTTAAGGACTAAGAATACTATCTGGCGGCTTTGCACCTCGGTCTGTGCATTGTGTATAGAGATAAGTATTCTGGGTCTTGTAGTTCAGTGTGCGCGCATTCCGATTTTTTAGCTCGATATATAGTTTTTTCGATATATCGATATTTTTGAAATATCTATATCAGCATATCGATATGAAAATTATATCGGGTTTTAGCGATATATCGATATATCGCCGGACCCTACTGTCAACATAATCTGCCCTGGTCCACATACATTGAAAAGTAGTCAGATCAGAGAAAGAATATCTGAGTGAATCTGCCAGTAAATGTCAAAACAATCTCTCGTTTGGGAATACAACAACAACAACAACAACAACACAATTGCACTTATATAGCGCCTTTCACGTCGGGAGGGTGTCCTAAAGTGCTGCCTACTCTGAAGCTAAGCTGGGTTCACATTGCGGCCAGAAGTGTTTACTATAATTATATGGACATGTTTCATAAAGTACTTAATTTACCGAAAATGCTTATGAAATCCTTTTAATAGTGGGAACTAAATGAATAGCTCTTTCAGAAAGCTGACATGGGCACAATGGCCTGAATTATATCCTTCTATGCTGTAAAATTCGATGCATCTACAGTTCTAACCTTTATTAAAATAAAATAGTTTGGATAATTTGTGGTTTCAACATATGAGCGGTGGGGTTAACCTTAGCCGAGACAAACCAAAAAGAATAGAGCTCAAGATGACATGATGTACAAAACAGCAATTAACACTATAGCAAACTCATTTAACAATCAACACCTGAAAGACAGGAATAACATTAAAACGAAGGGCATGATCACAAGGGCTTTGATGATGAAAATTGAGGGTTGTTTTGAATTGTTCCATCCCCCTCATCCTCATGATTACCTCATCACTTTCTTCTGTTTCACTATTCGCTTTCCTTGCGATGTGTGGGAAGGGGGAGAGAGATAATGACACTATCAGAAAATTGTCATCCTGTGTAGAATAATAGAAATTGCACAACAGATGGGTGTTAATGGGCCCCTTTTATCCAAATTAGATCAACACATGCCTAACATTTCATTTTGAGATACATTGGCAATCCATCACAGCACATATTATATATGCTCTGCACATTCTGGGTGTTCAATTCAGATTCGAATCCTGTATCAAACCTATATCAAACCACAAGCAGCCATATTGATATTCAATGAGTAGATGATTCTCAAATCTTTTAAGGACACACAATATATAATAATATACAGCATATAACTTAGAAATAATAAAAGTGTGTCTTTGATACATTACAAGTGTAGTGACTATAAGCAACTTCAGCATTCAATTTACACACAGCAATCCTGCAACTATAAAGTGAACGATCAATTGTTCTGGAGTGCTGTTGGTTAGGACATAAGGAGAAATTCTGTATTTGAATTGTGTCATGAGATCCATAATGTCCACTTGAACAGGAAAGCAGGACATTGATTTAGTTTCTCTGAACAATGGCACACCACTGGCTGTTGCCACTGGAGCTTTTAGACTGTTCACAAAATCCAAATACAAACCTAATTGGACTGAAATGATGCACCAAATAAATATTGCCAAAGGGTTGGAGAGAGGTTACTGCACATAATAATAATCCTTGTATTCTGCGAAGAGCTTTGAAACATATAAAGGATGTGAAAAGCACTATATCAAATGCGTTATTATTATATGATAGAGTGCCTTATCACATCTTCAAGATGTCTCAAAACACTTCATCGAATATACTGTAAAGTGTATATTTTGTATATTTTGTGGGCGATACACGGCATGACCAAATTATTTTTATGAAGGATTATTACCCCCAGAAAGCGATCTGCCAATCGACTAACAACAGGGTTCCTACATACAGGTATCCCGCCCCAACCGTGACCTCATCAACCACGAAACTCATGCATTCACAGTTTGCTAAATGCGACAACCCTCGCAAACCATGGCAATGCGTTTTGCGCATCCGCGATTTAAATCCGCGGGCGGGTTTAAATTTTCAAGTTTCACTCTTCCAAACAAGGGACTGCATTCATCCGTGTATTGGTGTGTATTCATCCGCTCTGCATTTCCCGCCTATCAGCATCTTTACTACCCTACGTGGTCTAGCTGCACTCGTGGATCCACTATATCTGTAACAGGAATTTATTGTCACTTCTCCGCAGCCTAGCTAGTAAGCTTGGGAGCATTGGGTGCCAGGATCTACATCCTCTCTCTCTGTGTGTAAGTGTATCTCTCTCTGACTCACCTCTCTATTTCACCTTCTCTTCCCCCCATCCCCCCCCCCATTTTCTCTCTCTCACCTTCTCTCTCTGACTCACCTTCTCTTCCCCCCCATCCCCCCTTCTCTCGCTCATTGTCTCTCTATTTCACCTTCTCTTCCCCCCCCCCTCCCCCCCCCCTCTGTGTCTTGTCTGTATCAGTCAGACAGACCCCCCCAGCCCTCCGTGTCACCCCCTTCCCTCCCCCCCACCACCCTCCGTGTCTCTCTCTCTCTCTGTGTAAATCAGTCAGACAGCCTGGCGGATTGCTGCAGATCCTGGCAGCCAATGCGCCCAAACATACTCCCCCTATCCCCATGTATGTTATAACTATGTGTTTTCTTTGTGTTTAGTTTTACTAAATGCGAACTTACTCCCCCTATCCCCATGTTTCGCATAGGGCCCTGCATTTTCCAACTGCGAAAAAGCGAACGTACTCCCCCTTTTCCCATGTTTCCCAAAGGGCCCTGTATTTTCCAACCGCAATTTTACCAACCGCGGAGGTTTACAGGAACGTATCCCCCGTGGTTGGGGAGGGATACCTGTACTGTACTGCTGGTACTGCTGGGTAAACAGAGGCGTGTGTGTGGAGTAAGAAAACTTGCCTAAAGTTTCACCCTGCCCAGGAATCAAACCCAGGTCCTCTCCAATGTGAGGCAAGTGCTCTAACCAATATGCTACAGGACTCCACTTGATCACTCAAAGAGATAAAAGCATCTAGGGCTACATTTTCAGATTGATAAAATATTAACATTCTAGTTAAAAACTTTCAGAAGGATATTGACAATATTGTTAAAATAAATGCCACCATCAATAACAATAACTTGCATTTATATTATGCCCCTCACTCACAGCAGCATCCCAGAGTACTTTAATGGAGAATTGAATAATACGAGCTCAACATACTGTAGTCCAACATTGTTAGACATTTAACCTCTGATCTGATGTTAGAATTAATTCTTTGAATGGCTTAAGAATGAGAAACCCAATCAGGATCTACCTCACTGGAAGGTATAGTGGAGAATCTATCAGTTGGAAAAGTCAGGGTTACTCCCATTATTATAATAATAATCCTTGCATTTGATATAGCGCTTTTCAAATCTTCTAGACGTCTCAAAGCGCTTCACAGAATATACTATAAAGCGAATTGATTGTATATTTGTGGGTGAAACACAGCAGCCAATTACGCATAGCAGTGTCCCACAAACTTTCATGGATTGAAATGACCAATTTATTATTGTTTCTTTTGAGGGATTATTATCAGGCATGTGAAGTAAGGAAACAAGCCGAAGGTTTTGCCCTGATGGGAATTGAACGCAGTTCTCTTGCTTGTGTAAGGCGAGTGCTCCAACCACTGAGCTACAGGACTTATTTTGTATTTGCTAAGGACATGACAGGATTTTAGTGATCTTTGTCCTTCTGACAACCTTTATTCTATAGGAGTTCAGCCAAGTCACCTCCTGCGGATCATGTAACTCATCAGATGCAAGGATTATTATTATGAAGCCAGAGTAGACCTGAAACATGCACTTGTCTTAAGTAAACTAAGGATAAAGGCAAGTTCATACTTCAGATTAAAGGTATTGTGTGAATAAATTGGTAATTTCAGTCCATAACTGTTTGTGGACATTGTTGTGTGCAATTGGCTGCCAAGTTTCGTCCACAAATATATAGTCAATTCACTTTATAATATATTCTATGAAGCGCTTTGAGATGTCTAGAAGACATGAGCACTATCAAATGCAAGGATTATTATTATTGCTACAAAATACTGATATTTGGTCT
The DNA here is from genome assembly GCA_035084275.1 of Hydrolagus colliei. NCBI lineage: Eukaryota > Metazoa > Chordata > Chondrichthyes > Chimaeriformes > Chimaeridae > Hydrolagus > Hydrolagus colliei. Next base: position 35,749,063 of record CM068745.1, on the reverse strand, counting down.
GTCTTCAGGCTCTTCAACAGGTGACTGTAGTTGCCTGCCTGAGGCAGAGAGAACTAGACATCTATTTGCATCTGGACAACTTGGTTGGCAAGCACATTATATAATAATAATAATCATCCTCGCATTTAGTATAGCACTTTTCACTTTGGGGGGATATCTCACTGAGAAGATGAGGCTCACTTTACAATAGTTCAAATATCAATTGTCTTGCAATATTGAGAACTTTTTTCAGTCATTTAAATTATTCATTATCATGAATTAGAAATCGATTAAGAATCAACATGTGGCGATGGAAGATAAGTGTCACCAATCGTACAATAGAAAAAAATCAATTATTATTGAGTGTGTTTTACCGTTTAAAATGCAGTTTTACGCCAATATTCCCATATTTTGTGTTTTATTTGTTGATTACATATCAATAGGTTTTTTTTCCTCTCCACCCAGACTTGAACAGAACATTTCCTGACAACGAGTATTTTGAAAAAACTGCTAATCCCTGCTTTCAGAATGTGCTTTTCAATGTTTTAGTGGCATATGGAAGCCATGACAAAATAGTCGGTTATTGTCAGGTATGTTGTACTTGCTTTTTTTAAAAGAAAAAAAACAAAGGTTTGTAATTCATGCAATAGTGAATGTATTTTGGCTCAGATTGCTGCATGCTCAGCTCTGCATTATACAGTTGTAGGTTCAACCTCCTCATCCAGACTGATACTTCAGTGCAGAACTGTAGGAGTGCTGCATTGTCCAAGGCGCACTGTTTTGGATGATGTACACGCCAAGGTCTTGTCCTTTTTTCAAAAGGACCTTATAGAGATCCCATTCTTCAGATAAATTGGTATTTTGTGTTATGATTGTTTGGGTCTTTGCTTGTACAAATGATTGCTTTCCCTTTTTAAAAAAATTATTAGATTTGTTACTAAGTACCTCTTTGACCCCAGCTCGGGTGTGAAACAATGACTGTCCAGCACCTTGGGACATCCTCCTGACATGAAAGGCACTATAGAAGTGTAATTTTGTTGTTGTTGTTGTCTTGTAATTGCCTGTGAAGGGCTTTTGCTTCAATGTAAAGGTGTTCTATTTTTCTTTTGTTCTATTTTACTATTTTAATTTATCACGGTTAGTAGTAATCTCAACTCTGGATCAAAAGGCGGTGGCACTTACAACATCAGGACTTCAGCTCATAATCCAGGTTGATACTACTGAGGAAGCACTGTATCATCAATTGTATTATCCTTTGGATGAGATGCTAAATCTTGGCCCAATCTGCATGTTCTACCTATTTGTGTGTACAATAGATACTTTTTAGAAGTATGGAATTATAATGGTAATAATAATAATCCTTGTATTTGGTATAATAATCAATAATAATAATCCTTGTATTTGATACGTCTTCTAGATGTCTTTTCAAGTCTTCTAGATGTCTCAAAATGCTTCAAAGAATATGCTTTAAAGTGAATTGACTGTATATTTGCGGGTGAAATGAGGCAGCCAGTTGCACACAACAACAACTTCGATTTATATAGTGCCCTCCACGCCGGACTGTGTCTCAGAGCGCTTTACAGTAGTGGATCCCGGGACCGAGCCAGGGGCAGGGGCAGAAAGGTGACCAAAAGCTCGGTCGAAGAGAAAGGTCTTCAACTGTGACCTGAAACTGGGAAGAGAGGGGGCGAGGCGAAGGGAGTGAGGAAGGGAGTTCCAGAGCCTCGGGGTGTAGTGGCTAAAGGCACGGCCGCCGAGGGTGAGCGGAAGATTCGGGGGACATGGAGGAGGCCAGACCCAGAGGAGCGAAGGCAGCGGGTGCTGGATTGGGGGGAGAGGAGATCAGAGAGATAGGGGGGTGCAGAGGAGTGGAGAGATTTGAAAACAAGGGTGAGGACCTTGAAGTCGATCCTCTCTGGGATAGGGAGCCAGTGAAGTCTGGCAAGGACCGGAGTAATGGGGGAGTGAAGCTTAGAGCGGGTGAGTATGCGGGCGGCAGATCACTGAGCTACACAGCAGTGACCCACAAACAGTCATGAATTGAAGTGACCAATTTTATTATATTTTTCTTGAGGGCGTGTAGAGTGAGGAAATGTGCCCTAGGTTTCGCCCTGCCTAGACTCGAACCTAGGTCTACTCTAACCACTGAACTACAGGATTCGATGGTGTAGCACCTTATCGTGTTGTGGAAATGTCTCAATGTACTTCACAGAATATATTGTAAAGTGAATTGGACTTTGTATTTTGTGGGCAAAAACATAGAAGCTAATTGCGGATAACAATGGCCCACAAACAGTCATGGAGTGAGTGTCCCCATTATTATTTGTTTTGAAGGGATTATTATCCCGGAAACTGTTACGTCAATTCACTGAACAACTGGGTTCCTAATTACTGCGAGGTAAACAGGCGTATGGAGTAAGGAAACTTGCCTAAGGTTTTACCCCGCCCAGGATTATCTTGGTTTGCTGACTAATATTTCTCACTCATTCAAATTTGTCATAAAGGTCATTCACTTTATTACGGTTTGTGGAAGAGGTTTGGTGTAGATTAGATGCTGCTTACAAAACAAGAATTTTGCCCACAAAATATAGGTCGATTCGCTTTACAGTATATTCTGTGAAATTCTTTGAGATGTATTAAAGACGTAGTAAGGTGCTATATCAAGTGCAAGGTTTATTATAATATAAGATTCTAAATCTTTTGTGTCTCGTGTGAAGCACTTTGAAATGTTTTGATGTGGCTAAGCACACTAACAGGTACAGATATTTGATCTTTTAAAATTTTCAGTGCTCTTGTGCAGCATGTGACAATGGTGCTTCACAATTTTTTTTAAAAGGATGTGAAAAGGCACAAATAAGTGAAAGGGAAATGTACAGCACGAATCATGAAGCCTTCAGCTTTCTTTCTCTCTCTGTATCTCTGGTTGGGTGTTACACTACTGCTCCTTCACTCAAAGGTTATTTTGGTGAGTCTCTAGATTGGGCCTGAATCTTTACCAAAGTCAGTGGTGCCAGAATACGAGGAAACTTGGAGAATGTTATTTGTCTTTTTTTGCAACTTTACTCCTGAAATACAGACTTGCAGGTAGACTTGACCATTAAAGAGCAAATAATACTATAAATGTTACAGAGGAAAAGACAAGAGCAAAGAGGTACTATTAGTGGGCATTAATTGAGAATTATTACAAAAAAGATGGTGCTTAGAGTTAGAGGGAGTTAGAAACTATTGATAATAATATTGTGGAGATTGAATTTGCAGCATTACTGTAATGGATGTGGAAGAGAATAGTAAGAAAATGAGGAAATGCTTCAGGATAAATAATGTTGAAGTATAAAAGGAAAGATGTGATATTAGATTGATGGCTCCAGTAAGGAAGCTAGGACCAGCACAGGCACAATTGGCTAAATGACCTTCTCTGACAAATTGGGCCTACAGGATTTTGGGGTAAATTATGGTTTGTCTGCAGGGACACAACCTTTGTTCCCAAAGTGGAACGTTTCAGTCTAATTCGGTTTTTAATGGGGGTGAGCAGGTCCAACCTTGCTCACCAATTAAAAAATAAAGAATAATAATAAATGTTATGGTACCCAGGAGGAGTTTTCAGCACATGTTCAGGAGTTGTGCTCCCTTGATTTGTTTTTGAAATTTCACAATTCAGTGGTAGAAGTAATAAATTCTGTAGGGTTAATTATTAATTATTAACCAGCACCTTGGGACGTCCTCTTGACATGAAAGGCACTATACAAATGTAATTTTGTTGTATTTTGTTGTTATTTATTGGAATCTTAAGATCACATCATTGTTTCGACGAAGACACAACACTTTGGCTTATCTGATGTTTTCAGAATACCCATTACAACATTAAGATTATATTGGTAATTTATGTTATCTGCTTGTGGTATTTTCATTTTAAAATAATTTAGCACAATGTTTGGGCTCTCAAAAAAACAAATGCCCTGGACAAACTTTGTGTCCTTAATGCTCTCCCATTAATCTGCTGTTGATTATGAGCCACAGGATGAAACCGTTTTTTTTTTTAAATGATGATTTTTAAAAAAAATATAAGAGAAATAGAACACCTTTAGTTTTGAACAATGCTTTCATTATTAAGAAAAAGACTAAATATGAAAGTGGAGATATGGCATTAAAAGTTGTTGAGTTTGAGAGAACTGCATAGCTTGGCATCATTAGCAACTCATTTAAACTGTGAAAACCGACCGATTTCATTGATAGTTTCATTAATGGTGCGCTCCACTATCTGGCTTTTCAGCACCTTGGGACATCCTCCTGATGTGAAAGACACTATAGAACAAATTTTGTTGTTGTTGTTCTCACCTTTTGCCTCTTTGAGATTCGCTGTTTTGTGACTTTCATAATCTGGTATTCTTCAATGGCTGGAATCTGGATCACATTTTAGAATTCCCAAATCAAACTTTTGACGTTGCGGTTCAATAAGGATATTCAATTCTTTCACTCAGTGAATGTAATGAAATTGATTCATTAGGTTTAATTCCTTAAATGCTATTATGTGTTACTATTAGTAGCACACAGTGCTTTTATTGATTGGGAAAATTTGTTCAGGATAATAAAATTGTCCTTCAGAAGTTACAGAAACAACCAGATTCCACTAAATCACTTTACCCTGCAGCATGCTTTGTGTCCCCGCACTATCCCTGTCCTGTAGCTTATCGATTAGAGCACTCACCTCGCAAGCGAGAGGATCTGGGTTCAATTTCTGGACAGGCAAAACATTGGGCAAGTTCCTTATTCGATATGCCCCTGATTACCCAGCAGTAAGTAGGACCTGGTTGTAAGTAGATTGGCAGATTGCTTTAATGGGTGGTAATCCCTCTTTTTGGGGAAAAAAGAATTTGGTCACTCAATCAACAACTTTTTGGAACATTGCTTTGCGCAATTTGCTGCTGAGTTTCGCCCAGAAAACACCGTCAATGGACTTTACAGTATTATATTCTGTGAAGATTTGAGATGTCTCGAAGACGTGATGAGGTGCTACATCAAATGTAAGGATTATTATTATCCGCTCCACCAATAGTGGACGGTCTTGCATCCATTCTGCCTCTTTGACTCTGCTTTGGTGATCTTTTCACTCCTTAATTAACCCTGCAGTTCACACATCCAGATTGGATCCCAACTAGTTGTGTTGAGAGCATGTCTTGAGATGTTGTAAATATACAACAACAAAATTACATTTATAGAGTGGCTTACACGTCGGGAGGATGTCCCAAGGGGCTGAACAGTTAGGTCGGAACCAGAGTGGGTATGGGGGAGGGGGGTGGGGGGGGGGTGGTCGGGGTAGGGGAAAGGAGAGTAGGAGAGGGGGGAGAGTTAAGAGGGGAGCAGAAGGCACAGTCGAAGAGGAAGGTCTTGAGACCGGCCTTAAAGGAGGAAAGGGGGAAAGCGAGGTGAAGGGATTGTGGGATGGAGTTCCAGAGTGTGGGGGCAGAGAGACTGAAAGCCCTGCCACCGATGGTAGGGCAGTTCAGGCAGGGGACATGGAGCAGGGCAGAGCCAGCTGAACGGGGGGGTCAGAGAGGTAGGCGGGGGCAAGGCCGTGAATGGCCTTGAAAGTGAGAATGAGGATCTTGAAGTCGACCCTCTGGGAGATGGGGAGCCAGTGGAGAGGGTGGGAGTGATGTGGTCGCGGATATAAATTGTATATGAAATCCAAAATTCTGTGGATTGGAAATATCAATGGACATTTCAACTTAATTTTGCACATCCTGATCATTTGTAAGCATGTGTATTGGAATTCCCAAGTGTGATTGAATACATTTTATTCCCAGTTTTTTTTCCCTCTGAACCGTGTTTCCCTGAATGACACAGGATTTTCAGCTGAGATAATCAGAGATTAGTTGGAGCCCTGCTACCAGACATGTCTTAATAATACATATAATATAATAGACATATAATACATGTCTCTACAAATGACTGGAGTGGTAATTACCTGCTGTGTTTTGTTCCTCCATTCTCTCCCTCCTATTAGTGTGTCTGACCTCCGCGCAATATGTGCAACTTGTTTTGTGTCACAATAACATCCGTTTCATATACAGTAATTGGTTTTGTCAGCGACTCATAGATTCTAGTAGTAATTTGCATTATGCAACATCTGTTTTGACACACAATATAAGGATGATCTTTTCTTGCTGTGTTTCCTTATTTGGGCCTTGTTTTTCCACACTAGTCATGATGCAGATATTCTGCATGAAACAGAAATGCAAGTTTGTAGGCATTTGACTTATCATTCAAAAGCTTCAGCTTTCTTCAGTGCTCTTATTAACCCATTGATTACTGGTTTTGTTCCTGATTAAATGTGAGATGGAACAATTAGATGGCACCTAATATTTGAGTCAGATTGAATGAGGGAACTCTTATCTTAATAACCTGTGTTGTACCTTACCTGAAGTACTTGTTTCTCTAGCTGCAGCAATATGACATAAGTAAATAAGTAATTTTCTGTTCAACTTTTAAGATAAATTATTTTCTCATTGATTGCTTTTCTTTTTCAGGGCATGAATTTTATTGCAGGGTATTTGATTATAGTTACCAAGGATGAAGAAAAGGCGTTCTGGTTATTAGATGCCCTGGTTGGAAAAATAATGCCTGGTATGTTGCCTCAAAATTGTTATTCCCTGTATATCGAAACAACTTTGATTTATATAGCTCCCTCCGCGCCGGACGGCATCTCAGAGCGCTTGAAAGATAGAAACACATTAGAAGGTTGTATATTTATTACTCCCAAGGCATTGCCCTCAATGTTTTATGCGATGAGTTTAACAGAGCTCTTTTAAACAAGAGCTCTTTGTGGGGTTAGAGCTCTTCAGCGCCTTGGGACATACTCCTGACGTAAAAGGCACTCTATAAATGTAATTTTGTTGTTGTTAAACAAAACTGTTACAATATGTACTATTTTAACAGTCGCATTATTGAAAGATTTATGCACTCTAGAAAAGGGCTTTCTGATTTTATTCAAATTTTTTACATCAAATCTTGCTTCAGTGTTAGAAAATTATGTTTTTCAAATGAAATGTTTAAATTAAATTCCTGAGCTTGTCAACAAAGTCTAGCTTTGCACAAAAAACTACTTTAATATCAGTGTATTCCTCCCACAAGTGAACATGTGGAATGCGAAACTACTACGTTTTGTTTTCTACATTCTGAAGAGATCTTCTCAACCAGTTAATCTAATAGTTTATAATCGTCTTCCCAATCTTTGTGGAGTTAGAGTGATCCTGCTTAGATTTCTGTAAAGAAGATAAGATGCGGGAAGTACTGATGCTAAATGGATGAAAACAATGTGCAAATAGCACAAAAGATTTAAATGTGGTTGGTGATGCTGTAGATCAGAGGCAGTAAGTTGCAATGTTGATAGCCCGTCAGGGGAGATTTCATACAAAATAAAATACTGGATAAGCCATTGCAAAGCTGCTTGAGGTCGTTTGTAAAACACTGACCCATATACTGTACCTTTTTTCATAACTAAATAATAATAGGTATAGAATCTAGCATTAGATAGTTGCTAATATCTAACCACATAATTTAGGAAGAATGTATAGTACTTGAGTATTAAAACCTTGTTATGATATCTTAAACATCTTGTTAATATAAATTTCTAATTGTTCCATTTGACTGTTCCACTCTCTCTCAGAACCCGCCAGTGACCTCCCAGCATTTTATATCCTTGGTGGTTTAACTTAATCTGTTCCTTAAATGAAATTGGAGACACTGAAGGAGTGGCTTTGAGTTGAATAAAATCAAACTGTGTTCTCCACATTTAATGGCATTCGAACCTCATGATTGAGATTTCCAATCATCATCCATTCTCTTTTCAGTCTACTTTAATATAAGTAAATAGAAATTGGATGCATGGAACTCACAAACCACCAGCAGTATATTGCCACAAATGGCGTTTCCTCCCGCTCTCACCCGGTTACCTGTGAGGGACCCCAAGGATCCATCCATGGCCCCCTCCTCTTCCTAATGTACATGCTCCCTCTTTGTGATATCATCCGCAGACATGGGGTACACTTCCACATGTATGCGGATGACACCCAACTCTATTTTTCCACCTCACTTTGCGATCCCCAGGCCCCTCATGTTCTGACAGCCTGCCTGTCGGACATCAGAAGCTGGATGAGTGCGAATTTCCTGCAGCTGAATGTTGACAAGACGGAAGCCATAATCTTTGGCTCTCGTTATCTTTAGTCACATGGCTTTCATCTACTCCACCTACCCGAATTCCCCCTAAAACTCTCTGAATCGGTACGCAACCTTGGCATCAGATTCGACCCCCAACTGTCCTTCCTCCCCCACATCCGGTCTCTCACCAGCACTGTTTTTTTCCACGCAGTGTATTGCCCATTTCCGGCAATACCTTGCCCCCAAACTGCTGAAACTCTGGTCCATGCCTTTGTCACCTCTCTACTAGGGAACGGCGATGTATCGGTTTTTCGATTAAACCCGATATGATTTTCAGATCGGTATGCCGATATGGTGATTCTAACAAAAAACATTATATCGAGAGATTCGATTTTAAAAATATACATCGTTATATTTTTAATATCGTTCCTGGCAATATATCAATATTGTTGGTATTATCAGTGTAATGCGATCTTTTCCAGCTTACCTTGTTGCCGGCATTGCAACCTCCTAGACCTAGAGCATGGAATGCGCGTACATTCGGTGCGCGCGCACAATTAACGGGCGCGCACATCCGATGCGCGCGCACACTTTACTGTGTATACTCAACGTAAGTCGTGGCGTCTTAACAAAGTCGCATCGCTGAAAATTGTAGTTTGAAAATTTACCTTTCTCATCATGGGGAAAAGAAGCCCCGTATGGGACTACTTTGAAAACAATGCAGTCAGTAATGGTGTGCATAGATGTACAGTTTGCAAGGTCTTGGTTAAGACATCTGATTCGAGCACGAGCAACCTGCGACAACACATTAAGCAGCACCACCCCGCCCAGCACGCTGCCCTCAGAGCGAAATTATTGTCGACAACAGCAGGAAGTCGAACCAGCGCTTCGGAGAAAGCGCCAGGTAGTGGGGCCAGTGCAGCTCAAACAACTCCTGCTTTATTTAAGAGGAGAACATTGTACCAGAGAGGGGACAAAAAGTGGCAAAGTATCACGAACGCTGTCACTTTTTGCATAGCAAAGGAGAGCTTGCCAATGGCGATTGTTGAGACTGGACACCAGGTACAAACCACATAGCGAAGGACATTAATTCAGACTTCAGACTACATGCAAATAAGTGGCATTTTGTGGCTGTAAGTGTTATTTTTGTGTGTGAGAGAGTTAGAAGCCAGATTATCACTGCTTCTATGTGTGTGTCTGACTAGACACACACATAGAAACAGTGATAATCTGGCTTCTAACTCTAACAGTCAGACTGTCTGTCTCTCTCTTTTCTATTGCAATAGATCTCATTTACACGTGGACATTACATGCTAGTTTCAAGCAAGAAATGGAGGAGAATAAATCTCTAGATTTTGTTTTTTGTGTGTGTGTTCTATTTTGTGTTTAGAGATGGAGGGAGAGAAGGAGAGGGGGAAAGTTGGGAGAGAAGGAGAGAGGAAGAGAGGAGAGGGAGGGAGAGAATGAGAGGGGGAAATGAGGGAGAGAAGGAGCAAGGGGAAAGGAGGGAGAGAAGGAGAGAGGGGAGGGAGTGAGGGAGAGAAGGAGAGGGGGAAAGTTGGGAGAGAAGGAGAGAGGAAGAGAGAAGAGGGAGGGAGAGAAGGAGAGGGTGAACGGAGGGAGAGAAGGAGCGAGGGGAAAGGAGGGAGAGGGAGGGGAGGGAGGGAGAGAAGGAGAGGGGGAAAGGAGGGAGAGAAGGAGCGAGGGGAAAGGAGGGAGAGAGGGAGGGAGAGGGGGAAAGTTGGGAGAGAAGGAGAGAGTAGAGGGAGGGAGAGAAGGAGCGAGGGGAAAGGAGAGAGGGGAGGGAGAGAAGGAGAGAGGGGTGGGAGGGAGGGAGGGAGGGAGGGAGAGGGGAGGGAGGGAGAGAAGGAGAGGAGGGAGGGAGAGAAGGAGAGGGGGAAAGGAGGGAGAGGAGACAGGGAGGAGGGAGAGTGGAGGGGGAGGGAGAGAAGGAGAGGGGAAAGGAGAGGAGAGGAGGGAGAGAAGGAGAGGGGGGAGAGAAGGAGAAGGGGAGAGAAGGAGAGGGGGAGGTAGGGAGCAAACAACATCGTATAATTCAACAGACCTTGACACCAACATTACAAACTTTCTGGACCTAGAGCACGCATTTCGAAATGTGCGTGCACCGCGACTGCGCGCGCATCGTCAGTGCGGACGCACCGTCAATGCGCGCGCACTGCGACTGAGAGCGCACCATAAATGCGCGCGCGCCATCAATGCACACGCACTTTGAATGCACGCGCATGCGCAGTATAAAAACTCGATAGATCGGTTTAAGCAGGAATGAGCAAACCGATATATCCATATCTGGAAAAATCCCATATCGCCGTTCCCTACTCTCTACTGGACTACGCAAATGAACTCCTCGCTGGTCTCCCCTCCACTGCAATCCATAAAATACAGCTCATTCAGAACTCTACCACCCGCATTCTCACCCGCACCAAACTTCGCTCCCTGATTACCCCAGTCCTTGCCAGACTTCACTGGCTCCCTGTCCCGGAGAGGATCGATTTCAAGATCCTCACTCTTGTTTTCAAGTCTCTCCAATCCTCTGCATTCCCCTATCTCGCTGACCTTCTCTCTTCCCAAAACAGCATCCGTTGTCTTCGCTCCTCCGGTTCTGGTCTCCTCCTTGTCCCTCGAATCCTCCTCTCCACTGTCGGCGGCCATGCCTTCAACCACTATGCCCCGAAGCTCTGGAATTCCCCTCCTCACTCTCTTCGCCTTGCCCCTGTCTTCCTAGTTTCAGGTTTCAGCTGAAGACCTCTCTTTTCGACCACGCCTTCAGTTACTTTTTTCCCCCTTCCCCTGGCTGGGGCCCCGGGATCTGTTGTTGTGAAGCGCTCTGAGACGCCGTCCGGCGTGGAGGGCACTATATAAATTGAAGTTGTTGTTGATGCAGAGTCTCAACTCTTAGGATTCTTGTAGGTCGACGGATTTCCCCTGCCTCTAGGTGCTGGATGGGTTTATTTATTCTCAGTTCATGCATAGATATTGAGAAAGCATTAAACACAATCAAACTTCAAGAATTGTCTTATCACTGTAAAGTGTATCAGTGTAAAATGATAAAATTAAGGTAAAAAGCAAAACATTTAAGATCTATTATCTGTACTTGATAGGAAGCAAATTGTATGGCAGTTAGATTAACTCGCAGCAATTCTGAAGAGAAGCTTCATTCAGAATACACAACACAAAGCACTGTTGTTTACGATCTTCTGTTTGCTTGCATGAGATGTGAGGATTAGCCTGACATCCGTTTTTAAACCTAATTTTGTGCCTATTCTCCAGCCTATTTTTTGTATTTTGCCTTTTGTTTTATTATATCTTAGCTTGGCCCAAATAGGTTGCCTCTGGGGCAGAAGGTTGTGGGTTCAAGTCCCATGCAGGGACTTTGAGCTCACAGTCTAGTTTGACATTCCTGGGGCTGGCTCCATTGTTGGAGTTCTGTCCTCAGGGTGGAATGTTATTGAGGTTCCCATAATGTCTATTCAGCTCATTGAACCTACGCTGATGCATACTACTCTTAATTCAATTCCTAGCTCTTTCTATATTACACCTTTTCAGATATTCATTCAATTCTCCTTAAATGTTGCATTCAGTTTCTTTACAAAGTTATTTAATGAAACCGTAAATGGCTACTGCAATCTCGTGTTTAATATTTTTAAGGTGAAACAATGTGGGTGAATTATGATTGTGGGCTCACAGTCCAGGTTTGTAGTGCTAGGGGTGCATTAATTGTTAGAGGTGTCATCCTCTGGATAGGATGTTAAACCCATGGCTGTTTGCCAATTGAATCTCTCAGCACTATTCAAAATGAAAAGGAAGTTTCTTCCAATGTCCTGGCAGACAATCTGGCAGATAAATGAATCATTCACTTCATGGCTGTTTGTAGGAAATTGGTATATGCAAATTAGCTGCCTTGCCTGCCTAAAAAACCTAGTCACAATACTTGTCAGTAATTCCATTTCAAGTGTTTTGAGTTGTTTGGGGCTATCATGCCACGCCACATTGAATGGGATCAAATAATATTTGTACTTTCTGCTGAATTGCACTGGTATGGTGCCTTATCAAATCACTGGAGTTCCTGTAGCTCAGTGGTTAGAGCAGTCACTTTACGAGCGTGAGACCTCTGTTTGAATTCAGGCAGATCAGGGTGAAACCTTCGGCAAGCTTCCTTACTCCACACATCTAATAATAATCCATCCGCAAAAAAAAACACAACAATAAAAATTGGTCATTTCAATCCACGACTGTTTGTGGGACACTGCTGTGCGCGATTGGCTGATGTGTTTCGCCCACAAATATACAGTCAATTCACTTTTCAGTATATTCTGTGAAGCGCTTTGAGATGTCGATAAGATGTGAAAAGCGTTATAACAAATGTAAGGATTATTATTATTATGTCTCAAATTGCTTCACAGGTGTAATAGTCATTTGTATGCAAACACAGTAGCTATATGTAATAGCACAGTCCAACACCAACAATAACAAATTGGATTTACATCGTACCTTTCACCCCCAGTTGGGGTGCAACCCTTCACTGTCCAATGTGGTGGGATATGACCCTTCATTCATGTCCCAAGCCACCAGAAAGTGAACGATTTGCACTCCAGTTGTAGGTGCAACAAGCATCCATGAAGTGAATGCCTAATTAATCTCGACCAATGTTGGCCAGCAAAATGTGAGAAATTCCCTTTTATTGTTGAATTGTTGTCATGCAGTACCAGGATGTTAACATTCCCCAGAAATATCACCTTCGATAATTCAGGAGTCCCCTGGTACTGCAGGGAGTTGTAACTGATCCAGCCTGCAAACTTGAATACACACACATTGGCGTTGCTTAAATAGTAATAATAATCCTTGCATTTGATATAGCGTTTTTCACGTCTTCTAGACATCTCAAAGCGCTTCACAGAATAAAGTAAAGTGAATTGACTATTTGTGGACGAAACGCGGCAGCCAATTGCGCACAGCAGTGTCCCACAAACAGTCATGGATTGAGTGACCAAATTATTCTAGGCTTTGTTGGGGCGGGTTATTATTACGTGTGGAGTAAGGAAACTTTCCAAAGCTTTTGCCCTGACCTGCCTGAATTCGAAACACAGGTCTAACGCTTGTGAGACAAGTGCTCTAACCACTGAGCTACAGGACTCCACATAAAGGGCAGCACGATTCCTAAAATGACATGAACCAGCATGTTCCTTCCATATTCTGTCTGTTCAGCTACAGAAATTAGGGTGAATTTAAGGCATCCTTTATTTTTCAGGGTTACTTGTGAAATAAGTTAAACTGTTTGAGTATTCATTCAAAATGCATGACTCCATCCCTGCGCCTTGCTTCCTCCCTTTACTCCTTCAAGGCCAGTCTCCTTCCCCTTCCTCCTACCCCTTCCCCCCACCCTTTCCCCCCGCTCGTGTCCCAACCTGACTGTTCAGCGCTTTGGGACGTCCTCCCAACATGAACGGCGCTATATAAGTGTAATTTTCTTGTTGTTGTTGTTGCTCTGTGTTGAGTTATGAATTTTGGATGAGACCTTTAGAACATGTAATACATTTCCCAGAAGTTCCAGTCCAAAGGAGACTTTTCCCTCCAAAATAAAATGCCAATGACACCTAGTTTGCTGCAAAATGCGTGTAGCTTTTATGGTTCCTGGATCCTGAGTTTGTCACCTGAATATTGAGCAGGTTGGTTCATGGGGCAGCATTTTTAAGTCTGTAGGAGTTAATGATCCTGCTAACAAGTTTTTCCTCTGTTCACAACAACAACAGCAACATAATTACATTTTTATAGCACCTTTCATGTTGGGAGGAAGTGCCAAGGCACTGGACAGTCAGTGGTTTGGACCTGAGATGGGGTTGGGATCGGGGAGGGTGGAGGGAAGGGGGGTGACCGATGGCACGGTTGAAGAGGAGAGTCTTGAGGCAGGACTTGAAAGAGGCTAGGGAGGGGTCGAATTGGAGGGATTGCGGAATTCCAAAGGTTGGGGGCAGAATGGCTGAAGGCTTGCCCGCTGATGGTGGGGCGGGTGGATGTGGATGTGGAAGTGGAGCAGGCCGGAGCCCATTGAGTGGAGAGTTGGTAGGGGGTCACAGAGGTAGGGAAGGGCAAAACCATGGAGGGCTTTGAGGGTGAGGACCAGAATCTTGAATGCTCTGTGTGATGGGAAACCAATAGAGTTGGGCGAGAATGGGTGGTGATAGGGTCACGGAGCTCGATGCTGGGGAGGACGCAGGTTCTGGATGATCTGCAGACTATGGAGGCAGGAATTACGAAGGAAGATGAGCAGGTCGTTGGCATAGTTGAGCCTGGACATAATGAAGTCATCAATGAGAGTTTCACCGACCTGTGGGGTGAGGTATTTGGAATTGATTAGTGATCAGAGGAAAAACAGTGAAGGGTGGATTATTTTGATGCAGCACTTTGCTGTTCTAGATGTGATATACTTCATTTTTTGTTTGAAAGCTGTCCAATGGTAATTTCCAGCATCCAAACAGATGTGGATCACATCTGAGAGATAATCTGCAGTGTTTCATGTTCGCTAGTGACCTTTCTAATTAACCTCTCAGGGAAGCCCTGGAGGATGTATTTTCAAAGTAAAATAACTTACAACAACAAAATTACATTTATGGAGCGCCTTTCACTTCGGGAGGTTGTTCTTCCGTTTATGTCAACTCTTCCAGTTGACATAACGATTTTTAGCTTGCACAGTATCTGGTGCCTGAAATCTACAGTTTGCTTTGTGTAGGAATATGTGGGGAAGTGCAGAGCAAAGAGTATAACAAAGGCACAACAGCATTCAAGTGTTTAAATGTGATTATTATTTTTTGGTTGATTAGTTGGTTATTGGGATGCATGCAGAAAACCCATCACCATGCTCAAGGTTATCCATACAAAACTTTTGGGAGTCGCACTTATACATAGAAATTTCTGTTTGTCAAGAACAGTGTGTGCCCGCTGGCCCTGGCAGGATATCCTGCTACCCAATCCTGGGAAGGGCTAGGTGCAGGTTGGCAAGGGCTAAGTTCTTGGGCACTCCAGAGCATTCAAATACAAGTTGCAAATTGCTTCACAAGGAGGTTGGGAAAGCTGAAGTGGCCAGGGGTACAACAAAGATCTGCTGTTTTAGCGTTAAGTTACAAATTAAAAACACGTGGAAAGAAAATTCCAGTGAATTAGTGATGGGTGAACAAGAGTTTCAGTATATTTTTTAAAAAGTGCTCTTCGCTATGACAGCTGGATGTTTAAGCTCGAAGTAATTTTGCATATTCAGCCAATTTTAAAAAAGTTCCGGATGTCTGGTGATATCTGGCATGATTGATAAATGCTTTTAAAATTAGATCATTTCAAAAATATTTTATTTGTTCGAAATGCCTTTTCCTATTTACCGATTTTATGTATTAAAGCAAGTTTATTATTGATTTCCAGATTATATTTGATTCTGATTGTGTTAGTAGTTTAGGTTCTGGTAATCTTTAGGTTTAGTTTCTCTATCTTTATTAGTTTAGGTTCTCTAATACCAGTTTAGGTGCCCAGCTGTCTTCCTGTACCTCTTTCTGTGTAACGTACACACAGATTAAAGGGGTGGTCCCTTTGTCTCTTTGTTGAAGACTGAAGGGCAGTTGAGAATTGCTGCTGCTGCACATACAAAAGACTGTGGTGGTGATCCTGAATGCATTGGTTGGGTAGTGCCATTAGATTGGAGTTCCTCACCCAAAAGACTACCTGGCCTAATCCTCCTTAGTTAAACTGAGGAAGGATTCCTCTGGCGCAATCAGTGTCTCCTCCTCATAAGCTCCACTGCCAGTAAACAACCTTAGCTAATTGTAGACAGGCAGTTACTAGCCTGACTTTCAAGTATAGACCCATCCTGTGGGCTGGGGCAGCTGGGGAACATGTAGAATTTTATATTTATTGTTGATGAACTGTGTACAGGTAACCCCCACTTAACGAAAGGGTTAGGGACTTCAAAACTCCTCGTTAAGCAAAAATTACGTTAAGTGGGTAGGAGGTCCCTACTGTGTTTCCATATATGAAAAATATTGTTCCCAGTAATGCCTTGCACCTAGCGCTAACATTTGCAGTGTATCAGCGACAGCATAAGGTAGGTAGCACTGCTATTGAAGGCAGGGAGAGAGAGTTAAAGAGACAGAGACAGAGACTGTGAGTGAGATTGTGACAGCGAGAGACTCAAACAGAGAGAGAGAAAGAGACACAGAGAGAGAAAGAACGCGACCGAGACAGACAGAGAGAGGGAAAGAGACACGGGGAGAGAAAGAGACACAGAGAAAGAGAGACACACGGGGAGACTGAGACAGAGAGAGAGAGAGACACTGAGAAAGAGAGAGACAGAGAGAAGGAGAGACAGACAGACAGAGCGTCCCACCGCTTAAGCTCCCCCCCATACTGCAGCGCTTTCTCTTGGATTAGGTGGCGCTGAAGTAAGTGTGTGTGTGTATGTATCTGCGTTTGTGTCGCGGAGGCTGCTGGGAGACAAGCGCGCGAGATTTAAACTTTTGTTGTAGCGAGCGCAGCCTTCGCTAAGCACATAGTGAGTACAAATAGAAACCCTCGTTATAGTGAAGTTTTGTTAACAGGGCGTTCGGTAAGCGGGGGCTACCTGTACTAATTTAAGGATTATTATTAATTTCATGAAAATCCCCAAGCGTTCATTCATGTGGTTCATTAGGACCAAAGCAAGTTAGTAACGTACAAAAAGTTAATGAGACTGGCTATTCGGAAAATCAGGGGCATTTCCTGCTCCTTCAGGGCACCTTTGCTCTGCCCCTGCCCTGCCCTCCAGCCCACCTCCACCTCCACCCTCCGCCTCGCCCTCCAGGCCATTCTTCACGCTGGTGTATATCAGCCTTATGGGCACTTAGACAACTGCAAACAGGGGTTCTTTCACCCGGATTAGGTACAGCTATTTTCTTCCTTTTGCTGGTGCTCTCTGCTTGGTGGTGTGGCACATGGTGGGCTAGTGAGAGCCTGGAGGAAAGGAAAGCCGCCACTGCTGCCTCCGGCAACGTGCTGGTGAGTGCACTAGCAATCCATTGCCATCCACCTGCCCAGCCACCCTCACCCTGAAACTGGGGGGAGGTGGGGTCGTGGGAGGCCTAGAGATGGCCATGGCCTTGCCTGGGTTCAGATACTGACATGGGAGGTTGGGGAGATACCCTTGTGTATTTTATGTTTTTTGTTGCCTCATGAATTAGCTTCTCCCTTCCATGAAAAATAAAAGTCCCAAGCCCTTTCAGGAAGCCAGTCTGCCATTGGAGTGGGTCTGTATTTCAACGCTTTAATAACAAGCGATGAAGGAGCAAACAATTACTGAGTTATCAATTCAGGAGATCTGATTGACATCTACCCTGGAAAGACTTTGCTGAAAAACAATACAACCTGTGCAGACAGATTAAAAACAGTAAAAAAAAAAGCTCTGAACCCAACCTTCCCTGTGCTGCCAGAAACCTTGAAAGCCAGTTTAATTGGTTGATATTGGTGTCCAGGGCTATGCAGCTAGAGATGAACTATTTCAGTGAATCAATATGGAAAAAGATTGGAAGGTGGAGATTTTACTCCATAGGCCTTGAATATGGGATGAAGTTCTGCTGCTGGTGTAATCCTTTGTGTGGAGTCCTGTAGCTCAGTGGTTAGAGCACTTGCTTTGCAAGCAAGAGGCCTAGGTTCGATTCATAGAATCATAGCATGTTAAGGAGGCCATTCAGCCCATCGAGTCTGTGCCGGCTCTTTGACCGAGCAAGTCACTTTCATTAACCCCAATCACCAGCTTTCTCCCCATAACCCTGCAAACCCGTCTTCCCCAGACACCTATCTAGTTCTTTCTTAAAAGCTGCTATCGAATCGGGCCTCACTACCCTTTCAGGCAGATGATTTCAGGCAGGGCAAAACCGTGGACAAGTTTCCTTACACTACATGCCTGACAATAATTCCTTGAAAAAAAATTGGTCATGTTCAATCCACGATTGCTTGTGGGACACTGCTGTGTGCAATTGGCTGCTGCGTTTCGCCCACAAATATACAGTCAATTCACTTTACAGTATACTCTGTGAAGCGCCTTGAGACGTCTAGAACAACAACAACAACAAAGTTACATTTGTATAGTGTCTTTCACATCGGGAGGACGTCCCAAGACGCTGACTAGAATACAAGAAAAGCGCTACATCAAATGTAAGTACAGTATTATTATTACTAATGACCCAAAGTATAGAGGAATCCTTTGGTGGCATGAAAAAAACACAGTTGTCTATAGAATCAAGGATGAATGAGCAGAAAACGTAGAGGGGTTGGAGAAAGCGAACTTAGTGACAAAGATCAGGGCTTTGCATTTTTCCTGACACAGCTGCAATAAGCTGCCAGGCAGTGGGCCGGGAGCTTTGTTTTTACTGATTCAACAATCTGCAGCAAAAAGAATAAATCAAGCAAGAAATCTCTGCTACATTCTCAAAGTGCTAACATTCTACAGCTTAGCCCCACAATTCATCCTTTTATTTATTTTTAGTGAAAGTGTCCAATTAATTTTTCTAATGTTATAATCCATTAACATATGCTTCTGCTGCAGTCTCCGCCTTCTTGTTCTGGTGCTGATCCCCAGGTGACAATTGCCCTCTGGCACCGCACTCAACTGGCCATTGTTTGTGTGAGAGTTCATAGTCAGCCATCAACCAAGCTTCACAGACTCACCTCGCCTCTCCCCATCCGCTGCCACATGAGCACACTTCTCGATGAGGGACCAGGAGCGGTAAACGCAGCAGATTTTTGCCTCCCTAATCCTGGTGCCAATTCTGCCACCTCATGCCGACACTACGATTTGAACCAGTGAGCTTCCATTCTGTAAGCTGCAAATGAACCACTGAATTAGCATTGAGCCTGCCATACCTGCCACTTAAGGTGACAAATAAGATACTCGGTTGCCTATATGTTCACTGAAACAAAGACGGTTGAGAGGAGATAAAATGTAAGTGCTCATTATTATGGGAGATTTGATTAAGTAAAGAGCATCTCTCTCCATTGGTTGGGATTTCAGTTGTTGGAGGGCATAAATATACGTATTTGGGGGTGGACAACACTAGTGCAGAAACCCTAACATTACATTACCCTTCCCTCCCCTCGTTAAAATCCCACCTGAAGTCCTTTTTTACAGCGCCTTGGCAGTATAGCTGTTGTGAAAGGTACTATATAAATATAAGAAACAAGACAAGAAATAGCTGTCTGATGAAATAGCTGTCTTGGACCTGAAACGTTGATTCTCTCCTTTCCTCATAGATGCTGAGTGTTCACCAGCTATTTCTTTCCTTGATACAAATATAATTTTGTTGTTTTTGATTGTCAGTCACCTTCCTCTGGCTTGTTGTCAGATTCCGCCAATATGAAACTATTCGAGAATCTATCCTGCATGAGGGCACTATATAAATGTAAATTATTATAATGGACACAAAACCCAAATTGCCCATGTTGCCACTTCCTGTATGCTGTGCATTGTACGTGTGGCAAGCAGCAAAGCTGGAAACTTGGGTCCAACTGATGACTCCATTTTAAACACACTCATTATAACAGGGCCATACTGTATTGGAAAGGATGCATATACTAAAGGGTATTCAGAAAGGGTAAGGATACTGGGACTGAATGAAATGCAACCTCTGTGACTGTTTTCCTAATGCTTGTAGCCATGTTCACCCTTTCTGCCATCTGCCACTAAGCTTCCCTATGTATTTGGCAGCTGCCAACACTGCCAAGAACCCAAACAAATGGTTTTGAATATCATTGGCCAAATGGACAAATGCGCTGGTTGAGATGCAAGATCATATCAGCCTTGAGACAGACAGCCAGGCTCTGTTGTTGCACCTTATCACACTATATATGTACATCTTGAAATGCTCAATTGTGGTCAGTGATACTGAATGATTTGGCTATGTAGCATACAAAATGAGCCCTTCAATATTCTAAATCTGCCATTTTGAAAATGTATCTTGTCTCAACAATGTTCCATGTTTTCCCACCTTTGGAAAGCAAGTGTAAAAAGAACTTTGGAATTTCAGATCTCATTTCCATTTTATGCTGGTTAGTAGGACAGCCACTACAATGTCGAACATGTTTTTTCACACAAGATGTTTTGGGTTGTTTACGTGAAATTGTCATAGTACATTATGATTTGGGCATTGTTATTACCTTGCCGCAGTGCTCAGTTGTTTAAGCTTTATTCACAACTGTTGCATTTGGCTGACGTACATCTTGCAAGTAAAATCCCCACTGTTGGAAAGTAAATCAGAGTTGCAGTTCTTGCTTTGGCTGATCTTTGGTAAATTGGTGCCTTGGAAAAATAAGACACTAAGAACAATAGTAAGAAAATGTCCTTTTTTTAACATGTGAATTTAAGAACCCCAGATTTGCAGTTAAGAATGCTGATGCTAATATTGGTAGGAAGATACTTTGTGCGTTTATCTATGGTATTTCATTGATAGAAATGAAATAGTTGTATTATTAAAACCTTTTACCCACAAGCTAAAATTATAAATTCATGCTAAAGGAGATTCCACATATTATTTAGATTAAATATCCATTAGATTAATATTTAATCTAAATATTGTTATAGATCTATGGTCAGGCTACTAAAATGCTGAGGCTATAACATTCTGCGTGTAAGGGTTAGGACAACTGCAGCAGTAGCCGGAGGCATTAGGTTGCATATGCTGAGAACACATGACTATTATATAAGCCATACCCAGTGATTATTATATAAACCAACATCAACTCCCTTGTCACTGCACATCAACTCTTCAGTAAATCTTGTTTAATTTGATACACCGGGCATTCGATTGAGGTTTCACAGAACATAGAGCAGCAAGCAAAGTGCATGGCATAACTTTGCCAAATATTAAAGGCAAGTGCTAAACTGTCACTTTATAGATACATTTATATAGCTCCACCAAAAAAAATAGTTGTGGTAGTCAGAAGTGCTTTGGAGAAATGCTTATTAGCCCTTTCATCCGATGATGTTTTGGAAGGAAACTTGTCAATTTGTGCTGACATTATCAGTAACCTCAAAAGACTCATATGAGATCTCCAAAACAAAAAACTCTCCCAATAGAAAAGTGCAAATTTCACCATTTTGCAAATTGAAAAAGATGAGTATTTAAATAAAATCAAACTTTTGATTCAGTTTAGGGAGAACACCAGTATCCCAAACTCGATGAGCCAGACGTCAGCTATTTTCCTCAGTGCAAACCTGACTGGATGGATGTTTCCTTGCTGCATATAGGGATATCAGGGATCCCAAACACCCAGTTATAATGATGCTATAACTGTACCTTTTTAATTTTGTAAGGAGCCATCATATTTAACATTAAAGAAATCAACACCATTCTTCTTATTTTGCCTGTAATGACAGATACAGTTTAATAATATAATAATCCTTGCATTTGATATAACGCTTTTCACATTTTCTAGATGTCTCAAGGCGCTTCACAGAATATACTGTAAAGTGAATTGAGTGTATATTTATGGGCGAAATGTGGCAGCCAATTAACTGCTCACAGCAGTGTCCCACAATAGTTGTGGATTGAAATGACCAATTTATTACAGTTCTTTTTTTTGGAGGGATTATTATAAGGTGTATGGAGTAAGGAAACTTTCCCAGGGTTTCGCCCTGACCTGCCTGGATTCGAAACACAGGTCTAATGCTTGTAAGGCGAGTGCTCTAACCACTGAGCTACAGGATTCCATTTAACTCATTGGCAGCAGTTTCTGACATCTACAAATATGCAATAATTGTGTAAGATGATGGAACTGGTCTTTTTTTGATCACTTTACAGGGTAATCTCTTGATTGAAAGAATAAAACTCTTAAACTAATACTGTACCGAGTATTAGGATTGTGTTCGTAACTGAACCACACTTGGCCTATAGACATTGGCCTATAATAGTTGTGCTCTGAATGTCAGTGTTCAAACACCTTGTAGTAGAAATCATGATTACGACTGTAAGTAACTGTATGTCTGTAAGTCTCCTGATTACTAACTGGGAAAACTACAAGGAAAACTTGAAGATTCTTGAGAGAAAGCCACTATCGTTATTCTCTCGTAGGTTTAGATCTGGAGTCCTGTAGTTCAGTAGTTAGATCACTCACCTTGCAAGCAGGAGACCTGGTTTCGATTCCCGACAGGGCGAAACCTTGGGCAAGTTTCCTTAGGTGTCTGATAATAATCCCTCAAAAAAAAATTGGTCATTTCAATCCACGATTGTTTGTGGGATAATGCTGTGCACAATTGGCTGCTGCTTTTCACCCACAAATAGTCAATTCACTTTACAGTACATTTTGTGAAGCGCTTTGAGACGTGTAGAATATGTGAAAAGCGCTATATCAAATGCAAGGATTATTTTATTTGAAATGTATTTTTTCAGGTTTTGTGAGTTCCATCATGAACACAGCAATATATAGGAACAGAAAAGCGATTTGGCTTTTCGCTATTGGGTGTGCTTTCTCTGATCCTTCAAATTCTAGTCGCTCCAGAATTTCCTTTTAGCACATATTCTACACCACACTTTGTTCTTCTCACTCTCATAGCTAATAATAATAATCTCTTAACCTTAAATTTCATTTTTTGCTTTGCTACCCACATGCTTTCACGATACAACACTGCTATTGTATAACTGGCTGCTGCGTTTTGCCCACAAAATATAGTCGATTTGAGATGTCTTGAACATGTGATAAGGCGCTAGCTATATCAAATGAAAGGATTATTATTATCAGAACTATGTGTTCCCTGCGGGTTTCCTTCCAGTTGTGACTTTCTCTTTGTTTTTCTCTCTCTCTAAACCTCGCTCTTACTCTGGTTTTCCTTTGCTCTTGTTGTCTGTGACTAATTTCTCTTTCTGTCTCTGAGTCTCTTTCTACCACCATACCCATATTTAACCCTATATTCTCCTGTAATAAATTGTTGAATAAATACAACAATAACAAACAACAAAATTACATTTATAGAGCGCCTTTTACGTCGGGAGGACGTTCCAAATACTTACTTAAATTCATACTGTAACCTAATAGTTTTTGTTTCTTTGTGTGAGAAAATATCTATTATAGTTAGGTGGCCTGTTAGTGCAAATTGGCTATTCTTGTCTAAGAAAACAACATCTTTTTAGAGCAAATCAGTCTCGGTCAAGTTTGCCTTCGGAAGTCACAGCTCACCAAAGAACAAAGCCCTATTAATCCCAGTGCAGTTAAGTCAAATGCTTGTAAAAGTAACCTTATAAGAAACAACTTTTATGTGCAGTTCTTCAAATCTACATCTGTTTTGTGTAAATAAATGTTTGCTCTATAATCGCCATACATCTGTTGGCTTCTGCATTACTAAGTTTCCTGGACTATCAAAAGTATTTATTCCTTTAGGTTCAGGAGTTTAAAAAATTGTTGCTTGAATTATTCATCACCTTCGCAGTGTGATGTAAAGTTGGCATGAGCCTTGTTAATCATACATTACACTCGTCCACTGTGGTGTGGGACTGTTCAGATCTGTCCCATGACACAACAACAACAACAATTTAACAATAGTTAATTAAAACCTGATCTAATGTTTCATTTTCTCCGGTCGAATTCCTTCCCTCTCGTGTTTTAGAAGTCAATCTGGCACAACCTGAACAAATTCACAACTGTTTGCAGTTCTCTTATTTTTTTCATCCCAATTTATACTAAGGGAACGCGAATTCCTCCTTCATCTACCTATTCCTATTGTCCAGCGTATCACTGATACATTCGTGTCACTAATGTTTTCTCCCCTGCTAACCCTTTGCTTTTAACCGAAGAAACTCAGTCCCACTTCTATCATCCTCTTGCTCAGATAGCTATTACTAAAGCCAAAGTTGTTACTCCTCTCCCAGGTGTTTGCTTCCTCATTGTTTACCAGCACTTCAACCTCATCCATTTTACTCCTTATAACGTCTTTTATTTACATAAACACATCATAGATCACCCTACGAACTCGTTAGTCTATCTTTCTTAATTATATTATGTTTTTCCTTTCTCTCTACTGTACTAGTATAAATCCTCGTCCAATTCATTCAATTAGCTTTGAAATGCTGCATGAACTCAGACATAGCTTCTCAAGGGCAAAAATATCCTTCCTAGGATTAGATGACCAGAAAGATTAGATGACGAACACTGCACAACTGAACTCTAGATTGGCCGACTAACCCTTTACCCAGCAACTACAAAATCTTTTTGATTTGCAGTAGAATATCTTAGTTGCCTTGGTGGAGCCGTGTCGCGGGCTGCTGCTTTCATGGATTTATCCATAGACTCGGTTTCTTGCCCAGTGTGCTGTATAGCTGAGCGATTGAATGCTATTTTTTTCGCTTCCTTGCTTCCGACATCAACTTCTATATTTTCCACTTTACATTGAAAATCTGCCTCTGCTGCTCATTTATCGGAACAATTGAAACTTTTGTAATCTGATTGCATTGCTCCTCATTTTTCGCTCTGAAGCCAGTTAACAATGCTAGCTGATTAGTGGGTTTATATGCAAGGTGGTATTGATCCATTAATAGTTAGGTACCCAGCAGCTATTTAGAGCTGCAACCAAGGTCACAAGGTTCTAATATCTAATCTTCCTCTTTAGGTTTAGCAGATTTGATTAATGTGGCATTAATGATAGATGCAGTTGTATCTTTCCACGTGAGCATGGCTGGGATTAAAAGAGTGCATTAATAAAATGTTATAGGTGGGGGGGAGGTAACATTTTAAAGGTGAGGGACGGAGTCATGTAGCCTAGTGGTTAGAGTGCTTGTCTTGCAAATGAGAGGATGTGGGCTCGATTCTAGGGCAGGGCGAAACGTTAGCTAAGTTTCCTTACTCCACACATCTGTTTACCTAGCAATATGTAGGAATCTGTTTATTAGTAGATTGGCAGATTGCTTTTCTGGGGGTAAGAATCCCTTCAATTTTTTTTAAGTAATAATTTTGTCACTCAATCCATGATTGTTTGTGGGACACTGCTGTGTGCAATTGGCTTCAGTGTTTTGTCCTCAAAGTTAAGTTAAGAAAATCCAGATAAGCCTAGGTTATCCTGCTGTTGATGGCTATCCAATAGTCACTATTTGGAGGTGTGTGTTGCGCTTTGGGACGTCTTCCCAACGTGAAAGACATTATACAAATGTAATTTTGTTGTTAGTTTGTTGCTGTGTATAGCTATCAGACTATAGCTATGTACCAAAGATGATTAGCCTGTCAAGGTTTATGGATGAATAATGGCTACTTATTGAATTATTATTAATTAATTTATTGAATTATATTTAATTTTATACTGAATAATTATTATTATTGAATAATAATATATATTATATAAATATAATAATTATATTAGTTAGAGTGAAGAAGGCTGTTCCTTCCAGAATGCCCTCCCTACTGTTTGCTCTCCATCCTAAAACAATAATAAATTGGTTGTTTAAATCCATGACTATTTGTGGTTCACTGCTGTGCGCAATTGGCTGCCATGTTTCGCCCACAAATATACAGTCAATTCACTTTTCACTATTCGCTTTGAGATGTCTAGAAGATGTGAAAAGTGCTATATCAAATGTAAGTATTATTATACAGTTAATTAACTTTACAGTATATTCTGTAAAGCGCTTAGATGTCTCAAAGACATGATAAATCTCTACATCAAGTGCAAGGATTATATATTTTTAAATTCCTCAGAGCTCGGTCTAAATGTAGACTAGTGCAGCAAAGACTCCTCTCAGTTGACTATAGTATAAACGTCTTACATAAATATATGCAGCTTTTTTATTATCACATCTAATCCCTGGAGTCCACAGCACAAAACAAATTTGTACTCACCAGTTCTGGCCAGGCTCTTACTGGCTCCCCAACACCGAACGGATCGACTTCAAGATACTCACACTTGTATTCAAATTCCTTCACTCTCTAACACTTCCCTATCTCTCCGACCTCCTCACTCCCCAATCCATCACCTGTCTCCTCTGTTTTTCTGGTACCCCCTGCTTGGCCTTGCACTTCCTGCCCCACCATTGGAGGCTGTGCTTTCAACTACTATGCCCTGAAACTCTGGAACACTCCCTCAATCCCTTCACCTTGCCCCCTCTCCCTTTTTCAAGTCCCACCTGAAGTGCAAATTGTTTTTGTGGTAATCAATATTGGCCTAATAATAATAATAGTAATCCTTGCATTTGAAGTAGCGCTTTTCATGTCTTCTAGATCTAGACGTCTCAAAGCGCTTCACAGAATATACTGTAAAGTGAATTGACTATATTTATGGGCGAAACGTGGCAGTCAATTGCGCACAGCAGTGTCCCACAAACAGTCGTGGATTGAAATCATAGAATTATACGGCACAAAAGGAGGCATTCGGCTCATCTAGCCTGCGCCGGCTCTTTGAACAGAGCAACTCAATCCCACTGCCCAGCTTTTTCCCCATAACCTAACAGACCTGCTCTTCCTAAATAAAGATCGAGTTCCCTTTTAAAAGCTGTTATGGAATCTGCTCCACCACCTTTTCAGGCAATGCATTCCAGATTCGAACAACCCGCTGAGTGAAAACATTTCTCCTCAGCTAGCCTCTGCTTCATTTTGAAACTATTTTTAATCTGTGACCACAAGTCACTGATTCGCCCACCAGTGGAAACAGTCTTTCCCTATTCACCCTGTCGAAACCTCTCATAATCTTATAAACCTTTATCAGGTCTCCTCTCAATCATCTTTGTTCTAGAGAGAATAAGCTTAGCCTATCTAGCCTTTCCTTGTAGCTGAAGTCCCTTATTCCTGGTACCATCCTAGTAAATCTCCTCTGCATCCTTTCCAATGCCTTAATATCCTTCCCAAAGTGTGGTGACCAGAATTGTACACAGTACTCCAGCTGAGGCCTAACCAAAGTCTTATAGAGGTTAATCAGCACTTCCTGACTTTTGTATTCTACACCCCTATTTATAAAGCCTAGTTTCCCATATGCCTTCTTAAAGGCTTTGTCTACCTGTCCTACCACTTTCAAAGAGTCACTAACACAAATCCCCAGGTCTCTCTGTTCCTTCACACCCTTTAAAATTGTACCATCTAGCCTATATTGCCTCCCCTCATTTCTTCTCCCAAAGTGTATCACCTCACACTTCTCTGTATTAAACGTCATCTGCCATGTGTCTGCCCACTTTACCATTTTATCTATATCCTCTTGCAGATGGCTACTATCCTCCTCACTATTTACTATTCTCCCTAACTTAGTATCACCTGACCAATTTATTATTATTTAATTTTTTGAGGGATTATTATCAGGCATTTATTAACTAAGGATTGAACATGGGAAGTTTACATATCTACAGTAGAAGCCTGTTTATCTGTGACTCGATGAACCGGCGTGCCAGTTTCCGTATAACTGGCACGCCCTAAAAAAAGTCCCCCTTTGATAAACCGGAACGTATCCGGAACAATAGCGGTGGAACTTTTCTAAATCCACCAATAATAACATAATAACAGAATATTGTATTGGTACTTATTGTTAAAACTACTCTCTTGCGACTCTTTTTAAAATGGAGGACACCAAGCGGGTGAAAAAAAACGGAGCGCGACTTTAAAGTCTTACTAGTGGCAAGCTGATAACCCTAGCTGATAACCCACATTGTCGCGCAGGTGCAGTATTTCGGTTTGCCGCTCGTAGAGTCTAGGGTTATCAGCTTGCCACTAGTAAACACGCGCTGCCATTTTTTTCACTTGCTTGGCATCCTCCATTTAACAAAGAATCACTGGACTGTAAATCTAAATCAATAAAGGTGAAAAGCACAAGAGAGTAGTTTTAACAATAAGTACCAATATAATATTCTGTTATTATCTGTTATTATTTAGTCTGGTGTGTATGGTGTATGTTAAAATAACTTAAATTTTTTGATGGGCCGCGGGCCACCCGAATATCCGGCAGGCGTTATAACCGGCATTGGCCAGGTGCCGTATAAACGGGCTTTTACTGTAATTGTTTCTTTGCTTTCATTTTTATCCTTTTCTTTTCTCAGTCTTGCTGTCCTCATTTGTTAGTCAGTGACCTCTGCTGGAAAGTGCACATTCATTCACCCTATTTCAGCTTTTCAGTGTCTTTCAGAATTTTTGCATTAATAAGTCCAATTTGCACCACAGATTTTTCATAGATTAAGAATCTTTGCATTAAATGGGTGACTGAACCAGCTCGTGGAATGTTTAATCTTCTGTGTTTTGCATGTGTCGTTAATGTAGGCTTAGTTATTCTTGTTGTAATAAGTTGATCCAAATAATTTAATTTTAAAGATGTCATTTAATTATGGACATAGCATTGTGTTCATTATTTATGAACATAAGCTCATGGTTGATTTGGAAAATCAAACAGAGAGCATGGTTAAAAATCTCCCCTTTTTGATGTTAATTTTTTTTGCATGATTGTTTTTATCAAGCAATAGATCCTATCTGAGTGGGTTCAGTCCCTTTCTATTCTGTACATCAAGACTACTTCTTTAAAATAGTTGCTTGCGTAGATTAGATGATTCCGTAGATTGGGTTTTTGCATAGTTGAAGTATTGTTGAAGAAATAAATGGGGTAATTTCTTATTTCTAGCTGTTACAAAAGTGCAGTTTTGTGCAAGCCCTGAGAAAATTGTGATTCCAATACTATATGTTTGAGCTGTTTTAATGTGTTAGTTGGGGTGCCCATAAAATTCCAAACAGCAATATGAAAGGGTAAGAAAATTTGGGGGTCTATAGCCCTAAGTGACCCGCATCATGAAGCATCCTATTATGGTTGCTTGTATTTTGACCCAGGTTTGTAAATAGTTAGCATAGTTCCTTGGGACGTCATTCTGAAGTGAAAGGTATATTTAATGTAATTTGTTGTTTATCTCCATGTAACTCGATGCAAAATGTAACTATACAATCTTGCATTGCAAGTTTTTGTGTTTGAGATCGATGCTGTAAAACTCGATTGCTCCCACTTTTTTGTTGCATCACTTTTGTTTCATAACATGTCCGTATTGCTTAGCAACCGTTTGTCAAACATGATAACGTTTCCCAAGAACATTTGCTGAAGCTTAAATACAGTTCAGTTAATCTCAGTAACACATCTTATTGAACTGTAAAGATTCGAGTTGCAGGATTGTGATTGTCTAGACTGGGTAGAGGCAGGAAAAACAATTAGTAAATTGGCAGGTGTCTCACCACACCTAACGCAAATACCTCAGAAAGGTATTTGCCTCATATCCAAACAGGAGAGAAAACAATTTAGATGACTGCATTTTCCAAAATACAGTTGAATGAACACAAGTGTATAGTTTGCAGAATGTGTGAGGGTGACCCCTTGTGGTAGGTATTTGTTATACTAAAAGCATGGGCGTTTGTGTAAAGTACTCTTGGCCTTCAGCTGCCTCCGTCCATCCCGCCTGCCCTCCCTCATGTGCCAAAATATAACTTCACAAGCATTTTACCTGTGTCCATCTTAAACATCGCAATTGATTCGGCCACTATAACCTTCTGGGGAAGTGTATTCCATATTTTCCTAACCCTCTGTGAAGAATTGTTTTCTGATCTCAGTTCCAAACTTTCTAACTTTTTAACTAGTGAAGAAATGGCCACTATCTGTCCCTGCATTACTTTAAATACCTCAATCAGACTATCTGAAAACTATCTGAAAAATTGCACATTTGACAGTGCATTGCTCCCTCAGTACTGTACTCCACTGGAGTGTTAGCTGGATTAAGAATTCAGCCTGTTGATGGTTTCTTAAAATCTTATGAACAACTAGCTGTTTTTTTTGTCAGATTTCTACACCCCAACAATGATTGGACTTAAGACTGATCAGGAGGTTCTTGGTGAGCTGGTGAAATTGAAAATCCCGGCAGTGGCTGCGCTAATGGATAAACATAATGTTATGTGGACACTTGTTGTGTCACGATGGTTCATTTGTCTGTTCATTGACATTCTTCCAGTCGAGGTAAACATGATAGAAAATGTTGACATAAGCTACAAATTTGTTCATTTTTATCAAAACAATAGCTGATGAACCCTAATTATTTTATTCTGCATTGTTTTACTTTTTTCACAATTGCTAATTTCTAGTGTTTATTGCATTATTGGTCATTTTGTTCTGATATATTCTACTTTATATATATATATTCAAGGTTGACTTTAACCTGGCATTCATCTAAAAAAATATATTAAAGGGAATGAAACAAAATGAATTATCTCAATGGGTTTCCAAGGGGATTGTTTCAGCATAGTGTGAATTTGTGTTTTCTACACTATGAAGAAAGATGAAGAAGAGAGCAGAACTTTATAAAGGAAGGGCATGATAAGCATATACTGATCTAAATCAGTGTAACCTATGTGCAATAACCATTCAGATGGGATAAACTGTGGAACCATCTGCCTGCTCATAGTGTAGTGTGTCAGCCTGACTCAGTTGAATATGATAACATAAGATTTAGGAGCAGGAGAAGGCCATTCGGCCCCTCAAGCCTGCCCTGCCATTCAATAAAATCATATCTAATCTTCTAATCTAACTCCACCTACCTGCCTTATTCCCATATCCCTTAATCCCTTTATCCACAAGAAATCTATCAATCTCAGTCTTGAAAGTGTTCAAGGACTGAGCATCTACAGCCCTTTGGGTTAGAGAATTCCATAAATTCACCACCCTCTGAGTGAAGAAGTTTTTCCTCAACTCAGTGTGAAAGGGCTGACCGCTAATTTTAACACTGTAACCCTTGGTTATAGTTTCTCCAACCAGGGGAAACAGTCTCCCACTGTCTACTTTGTTGTAGAGCATGGAGGGCTCTATATAAATCGATGTTGTTGTTGTTGTGCCCCTTAATAATCTTATAGGTTTCTATAAGATCTCCTCTAATTCTTCTATAGTCTAGAGATTATAGGCCTAGATTGCTCAACCTATCCTCATAGCTCATCCCCTTCATCCCAGGTATCAACCTAGTAAATTTACGCTGTACGCCCTCCAAGGCAAGTACATCCTTTCTTAAATAAGACCAAAACTGCACACAATATTCTAGGTATGGTCTCAACAGGGCCCTATACCGTTGCAGTAAGACTTCCCTACTATTCTAACCCTTTTGTAATGAAAGCCAAGTTGGTACTACTCTCATTATTGAATCAAAAGGTTTGTGGTTCAAGCCCTACGTCAAGAGTTAATTCAGTCTAAGCTGATCTCAACTAATTGCTGTGGTATCTGTGCATTGTAGAGAAGCACAGCAGCCAATTTACGCACATCAGTGTCCCACAAATAGCTGTTTGTCTGAGTTTTTTTTATTACCAGGACACCAGGTGAAACTCTTGTTTTGAAGAGTGACAAAAGATGTTTAACTTTCACCTGAACAATCAAATGGGACCTCAGTTTAACAATTCATAAAGAATTGCACCTATCATAATGGTGCACTCCTGTAGTACTGTTAGGACTTTCAGCCTGGATAATAATAATAATAATCCTTGCTTTTGATTTAGTGCTTGTTCATGTCTTCTAGACTTCTCTAGCAGTAATAACCAGATATTACTATAGCAAAACTCACACAAGTCTTATCTTTATAAATCATATAATCACCTAAGTACTGCAGTACATGGACAAGCGCCCCATTTAGTTTCATACCAAAAAACACTTAATTTCTTTGCACTAGTAATATTTTATAAAACACATCACTTCCTAACTCATAACGCCAATACCACTTAGTGTCTGCATTGAACCACAGGAATCAGTTTCTGATTTAATGGCATTTAATGGCTATGTTGATCTGTAGTTAATGCTAACTATATTGTGAATACATTACTTTAATGGAAGATTTTTCTTCTGTAAATATAAAAATGTATTATTTTTTCTTCTTAGACTGTTCTCCGGATATGGGACTGTTTATTTAATGAAGGATCCAAAATTATCTTTCGTGTGGCCTTGACTTTGATAAAACACCATCAAGCTACCATTTTGGAAGCGAACAACTTCCCGGACATCTGTGAGAAATTTAAAGAGATCACACATGGACCATTAATCACAGATTGCCACAACTTCATGCAAGTGAGTTTTAGTTATTACTACAACAAGCTAGAATTTCTCTGTAATATTATGACTATTGAAAATATCCTATGAAGCTCAAGGTGCTATATCACATGCAAGCATAATAATAATTTATTATTAAATGCCTTTTGAATTTAACTAATAGTGATGTTTTCAACCCATTGAAGCCCTAGTGATGAGGGTTTTCCATTGATGATGTGCTGTGTGGTTTATTGAAAGTGGATTTCCAGGTTGTCTGATCCTTCATAGATGTCAGCAGGACATCTATTAAACTATTCAGCAGTAGTCCTCCCTAAAGTCCTAAACTTGGGATGTCCTCCTGATGTAAAATTGTATTATATAGCATGTGTGCGCAGTTCACAGAAATTAATGCTAGTAGTGATTTGATGATCGTGAAGTATCCAATATTACTTCCCAAGGAATATGTAAATTGTGGACATCTTCTCTAAACATTTTTTATTCAATTGTGTGCCTATTTTGATATTTTAATAGTTTTACATATGTATGGAGGTGTTGTCCTCTGCTCCCTTAAATTTGTTAGACTAAAGATCGTGCGACTAAGGTGGAGCAATTTTGTTTGCTCTTTACATTTTTTTAAAGTTATTTGAATATGTATTTGTACATCTGGCTCAATTAGCAGAATTCACACATCAGTCATAAGGCTGTGGGTTCAAGCCCCATGTTCAGGCCTGGAACTCAGTCTGACTCTAGGCTAAAACTACAAGCTGATGCATTGTTAAGAGATGCTGTCCTTTGGATGAGATGATGATTCGATTACACTCCGAATAGAATTAGTAATTTTCTTCATGGCTGTTTGTGAGATATTTCTGTGCTCAAATTGACTGCTGTGTTTCCCTACAAATGTGAAGTACTTTTTGAGACATATGCCTGTCAAGGATTTGTGCAATGTTTGAGATGTCACAACACATTGGAAACAATTAAATGCATTTTTTAAATTCTTCTTAAATTTATTTTCTTCCTCTTCTCCAACTTGTTATTGCAGAAAATATTTCGTGAACCGGGTGGATTGTCCTTGGCATCAATTAACAAGCTCCGAGAGAGCTCTAGAGCCAGAATACTTGAACAAGGTTGATGTACACTACACATTGCTGCAACGGTGATAACCTCACTAGAATATATATGACATTCCTCAATCAATTAATAGGAAACATTCGATGACTTAGCAAAAAAATTAAGCTGTAAGTTTTGCCTTTTGAATAATTGTAGATATATTGTACATACTTTAAATTCAGATAGATCAGACAATTTTTGATCAAATGACTAGCAATGTTTGAAATAATTGAGATTAGTATGGTAAATATGCCCTGTTGTGGCCTAGAATAAAAAAAATAGGTTATTTTGATTTTTAGTTTTGATTCTAGCTTTTTAAAAAATCTGGTTTGTGTCTTTATTTCCAGCATATTGTTTGCATTTGATTCTGTTAACTGTACAGAGAAATATAATTCAGCAAATGTTGAATTCGTACTAATTTGGATAGTACTTTTATAGTATACTGTATATGATTATTTAAAATGAACATTGATACCAGCATTTTCCAATCACTTGCAATATCTTGTGCTGTAAAAGTGCTACAAGGTACACAATAACTGTAAAATTACAAGTTGTCTAGGTAGGCACTAAATCAGGGAATTACTGCTTTATGCTTTTTTGCATCTAATGATTTCACTCATGAAAATGGTGTTTGCTGCATCAAAGGCAGAATATTTCCCTAATCACTGTACAAATCTTTTCTATCCATAGTGAATATTTGTAAATGTAAAACTGAAAAGACATTACAATGAAACAAATAAAAATCCTAATGACTGGTAAAGCATGAGTGCAGTTATGTCATTATGATGACTACCTCAGACTATTGCTCGTTTTTTCTGTATTCCTCAAAGTTAGCCTGTTTCTATTTTCAATTCCCATTTCTTGCCTTTTACTTACTCAATTAGTTACTTCCCAGTTGTATGCTGTGTCTCTTTCGGCCACATTTGGTATTTACCTGTCCTTCAAACAATTATTTTTTCACCCCTACACCTTGTATGGAGGAAACTTGCACAGTTGAACCTAAACAATTGGGTGATGCAGAGCAATATTTCCAGTGACATTTGTTAAATTACAGAAATGAGCTATGGTATATTGTAAATTGTCACACTGTAGCTTGATAATTAATCATAAATCCAATGCAGGTCTTGCTGGAAAAAAATGTATTCAGGCAGAAGAGTAAGATTTTATTGGTACATAAGTACAAGTCAGCAACATTGAACAGTATTACAGAAATGGTAAGAAAAAAATCAAAACATTAAATACAAAAAGCAAATAGGACAATTCTAGCAAGTCATAAGATTCATTAATAATTTCCAATATTGATAGTTAAAAGTATTTAAGCCAAAATTAATTGGAAAGTTGTATAATAAGACCCAAAACATGTCATTTATGCTGCCTAATTGCAACAGATACTGTCCAAGGCAATGAGAAGGCAACAAAAGGGGAAGGAATGGAACTACCCAGGTGCAATCTTACAAATGCATTTAGCAAATAATTTGATAGTTGAGATTCCCTTTGTTTTATAATTGAGTGAGCTAACCAAATGCCTTTTATAAATAAATGGGGAAAATCAGCATACAGCCCTTACAGAAATAATGCTTTTAGCATCGTTACAGGAAATGTACATTTACTTGTTGAGTCCCTAAAGGCTTGAAACTGTCCCCAAATAGTTCTGTAAAGCAGGATGACCAGCATTTTTCTTCTATACAGTACAACATGCCTGAAAAGAAAGATGCACCCATCACTCAAAAGGCACACCATTTAAATGCTATGAAAACTGAACAAAAGGGAAAATCTGTAGGCATAATATAGCCAGAGTGCCAGCTCCTAACCAGTTGCAGAATACCAATTGAAATTCAACCAAACGCTCATACCAGCTGCTTAAAAACATAACTGAGGAATAGTTTCAAATACCATCAACCACATTAAAAAAAAATTATCAAGTTAAACCAAGCTTAAAATTATGCACACGTCAAGAGCTTTGGTGAGAGAACAAGACCCAACTTTGTGTTAAATCCAACAAGTAAACCTTTAATACTGCCAACATTTCCTCCAGCTTTACAATCCAAAGTATTCAAACACCTAAATTGGTATGAATCTGCTTTTGCCAGCATTGAATTTGCATATATTTAAACATAATCAAAGCTATTGAAGAATTCCATCAACTTGTTCGGAAGGTAATAGCTGTGTCTCTCTTACACAGCTGGTATACAAAACAACCAAGAATAATTTGAAAGTGGTTACTAGAATTAGCTGCAGCAAGTCTACAGTGCCATCGTGTTTTGCATATTCTACATTTCACACCCAAACATTTAAAACAATAGATAATGACAAGGAGCAAATGACAAGCCCAGTGTGAAACCTCTTCATCTGAAGAATTATAAAGCACTCTACCAAAGTTGAAGTCCTGCAATACCACAATATAGGCTTTTAAGGTTTGAAATATTCTAGTGAGAAATTTTTTGGAACCAACCCAACTTATATTTGTAAATTAGGCGTCATCAGTAAAAATCAGATTTGTGATTTGTGTTATTCCTAATAGCATACCATACTTACTGTCAGTTTTCATAAAGCTTGAACCCAACAAGCCCTCCCTTTATGATTTTTATGCTTTGCTCCATTAAGCAGTTGCAGTCAAAATGAAATGTTATTAGTTTACTCAGACACAGCCCTTTGCTTGGAACACTGCATTTTTTCAAAAAGGATTGTGCCATTTGGGGATTTGAGGCTGCAAAAGATTAAGTTCAGAAACCAGCCAGGGAGTCAGCCTTGCATATACTGTAGTACTGAGTTCCAAAACTGAACTGCAATTCATCCTACCCCAGGACATTTTTACCATGAAAGTTGTCCAAATGTGAGGGAATATGTCACCATGTGGTTATGCAATGTTAGAGCAGGGCATCATTTAGAAGTAAACTATTAACATCTCTTTTAAACAGGGAGCATTCCCTTTAATATAGATCGATCTCCAAGATTCTAAAGAAACAAACTTGTGTACTTCTTTGTAAGATAATCTCTTAAAATGTGGAACAATTTGAGATCTGTATTCAGATAGTTTGATATCCAGCATGGCTTCTCTTCCTTCCAATCAGATATGCGATCAATACAATCAGCACAAGTCCCGCAAGAGCTGCACCAACTATAATAGGGATCAGCATGTTGTCTTGATCCAGCTTGCATTCTTCAGCTGTTTTTAAAAACAAAATTAGTGAAACTTAAAACTTTGAAATTAAAGAGATCAAATGTGGGTCAGTAACCAGAGGATACAGATTGAAGATATAGTAAAAGCCCGTTTATCTGGCATCCCCGGGACCTGGCCAATGCCGGTTAAATGGCATGCCGGATATTCGGGCAGCAAGTTGCCGAAAACCCAACACAAAAAAATTAACTTTTTGTTTAAACATACCATATTAATATACTAAATAATAACAGAATATTGTATGGATACTTACCAATAAAGCAATAAATATCAATTACAGTCTATAAACACAGCACACAATCACAAAGCAAACTTCTACAATGGCGGACGGAAGAGTTTTTTCTTCTTAAAGTGGTACTCTCGGTTTTTCCTTTTTTCTTTCTCTCCCTCCTTCCATCTCTTTCTCAGTCAGTCTGGCATCTCAATGGCTCCAAACCCAACCCCCCTCCACTCCTCATTTTCTATTTAAATTTATCAATTCACCCCCTCTCTTCCCCCCTCCTCCCTCTTTCCCCCCCCACCCCCCCCCCCCCCCCACCCTCTCCCTGCCTCTCTCTTTCTCTCATGCCCCACCAAAACAGTGTATAAACCCACGATACAGTCAGACCTCACAGGCAATGTAGTATCTGTCAGGGAGAGAGGGAAAGAAAAGGGAGGAGATAGAAAGAGCGAGAGAGAGATAGAGAGGAAGGAAGAAGAGGCAGAGAAAATGGAGAGAGGAAGAGGAAAAACCAGAAGTGGCACTACTGACAGCATTCAGAACTAATCGTACTGTACTCTTGTGCGACAATCGACTCATTAAATGCGCCACCGCCATTGTGCCGGATAAGATCCAGTTATTCGAATGGGGACCTTTCTTTTTTGAGGTGCGGTTAAACGGAAGTTAAGGTTGACCAGGTTACGGATAAACAGGCTTTACTGTAATTGGCAAAAGATCTATAGGGGAGACTAAGAAGTTTTTTTGCCCAGAGTTGTCTGGAATGCATTGCATGAACGAGTGGTGGAAACTGATTCGATAATAGCCTTCAAAAAAAAAATTGGATATATACTTTAAAAAGAATACATTTTCAGAGCATGGGAGTGGGGGGAATGGGACCAGTTGGTTTCAAAGAGCTAGCATAGGCACAATGACCTTCTATAAGATTCTATAAAAAGTAGCACTTTAAACATAAAAATCAGTCTTACAAGGAATTAATTTATGCATAATGGCAAAATTTCCATTGGGAGTAGGGTGTGACTGACCAGCCTTTTTGTTCTGAAAATTCTCTTGGCTGTGGCCAGAGAAGGGGTAAGCTAGGATAAATACAGACTGCTGCTCATACTTTGTGAAGCGCTTGGGAGATGTCTCGGATGACATGATAAGACGCTATATCAAATGCAAGAATTATTTTAATTATTACTATTTTGCCTGTTCTGAGGTCAAGCTTCTAAATGGTCTGTTTAAGATATACGTGAAATAGTTGTGAAACTTGGTTGATGTTTGAAAGCTTGTAAAAAGCACTGCATGGCTGTTGTAGCTTGGCCAATCTAGATTAATTGTACATACATTTCACCAGTGCCTGAGCTGTGCACAACTGAAAAAAACTACACCACAAGTTACACCACAAGGCAATAGGAATTATACCTATGATTTCCCAATCACTGCATTAGTATTATCATTAAATGCCAGTTTCAAGTGGTCAGTTTCTAAGGTCAAAACTCTATATCAAATAATTCACACAATTCATGGGGATAAAAATGGATAAAGTTAATGCTTAAATGTTATAGTAGAATTAAACTAAGCACAAGCATACAAATTGCATCATTTATGAAACAGAACACAATGAATATTTCCCATACTATAACACACACACAGACAAAAGGGAAACCACTTACCGGGTCCAAATTTTCCATTGTTTATTTTGAAAAGCTGAATGTGGAATTGAAATGCATTGATGGAGAAGTCTGGAGTCACTTGCAGGGTCTGTTTAGCACGGCACATATAGGATTTTCCAACACTAGTCTGTAGGTAAGTCAGACTGGTATTTGTAGCATTGAAATTCACTGAAAGGAATAGAATTAAAGTTGGTATCAAGAAACTTTAAAACTTTTGTTACAACATCTGGCACACTAGATCACATTATCAAGGTGGTTATTCTGCAAGTTAACTTTGACAGTTGAGTACTACTAATGTTGGACACTGCGCAATTGGCTGCAGCGTTTCACCCACAAATACATTTATAGAGCACCTTTCATGACAGGAGGACAGCCCAATTCACTTTTAAGTCAATTCACTTTACAGCATATTCTGTGAAGCACTTTGAGATGTCTAGAAAACATGAAATGCACTATATCAAAATGCAAGGATTATTATTACTAATATCACCCATAAAATACACACTTTTATTAAGCGTTTTGAGATGTTTCAACTGCGTGATAAGTGCTAGATCAAATGCAAGGATTATTATAAATAACCATTGCTTTTAATTCATATTTGTACACTAACATGCCATGAAGTGAGAAACAAATTTAGTTTTGGGGAGAAGGGGGCAGATCGATAGCAAGGTAATCGGGAGAAACTCCCCTCTTTTCGAATAGTGCCATTGGACCGTTAAAGGCCTCTTGAACAGGCAGATGGGAACACAGTTTAAAGTCTCCTCTTGTCACTGCAGAAATGCCTAACACAACAACGTAGACTGCAAATTCAAGTCCCAATGTGGGTAAATATGTTACTCTGTTCAAATCAGTGGTCAGTCAACCCCTAATAAGGCAACCCTGTCAAGTGGTATGGTTTAAATTTCCTCCACCTATTTTACCTGTATTTAAAAAGTATGCACCATGATATGTTAGGCAGGATGTAACAAAGGCATGAATAAGGGTCTTGGCAACATTTGGTGAGAAATGGGCAGAGGCAGGTGTTTTAATAGTGATAAGAGCAGTCTTGGTCAGGGACCGAACACTAGGGAGAAAGAAGAGCTGAGGATTGGTCAGGACACAAAGGTTGTGCACGTGTTCATTGAGCTTCAGGAAGCCAGGGAGGTTGAGAATATCAGAGTCAGGAATGAGGGGACACTGGTGGGAGTGAAGGAGGATGGTTTTAGTCTTGTGATATTTGTGACTATAATCTCATTTTCCCAAACCCTCAGACAATTCTACCCACCCTTTCAGTATAGCCAAACTCTTTTATTCTATGTTCCAATCCAGCAGTCCTGGACACCTTCCAAAGGTTAGCACAACCTTCCCAATGTCGGATGTCCAAATCAGTTATGACCAGCACTGCTTTACTTTTATAATAATAATAATAATAATCCTTGCATTCGATATAGCGCTTTTCACATTTTATCGACGTCCCAAAGCGCTTCACAGAATATACTGTAAAGTGAATTGACTGTATATTTGTGGGTGAATTGCGGCAGCCAATTGCGCACAGCAGTGTCCCACAAACAGTCGTGGATTGAAATGACCAATTTTATTATTGTGGTTTTGTTTTTTTGAGGGATTATTATTAGGCATGTGGAGTAAGGAAACTTGCCCAAGGTTTCGCCCTGACCTGCCTGGATTCGAACACAGGTCTCACCAGCTTGGTCTCCCCAGCTTGCAAGGCAAGTGCTCTAACCACTAAGCCATAGGAGCTCCAATTCTGCAACACTAGTTAAGGCCCAGTGCCTCATTAGCCTTATTAATTGCTTTTTGCATCCCAAACTAGATTTGAATCATTTGTGCACTTGAATTTCTCAATTCTTTTGCTCTCCTATCTTCTTAGTGTTTCCCCATTTAAAACATATCTGTTATCCTTGTGCCTGAAGTGTGCTGTGTAGTAATGCCAAATTAATGGTAATGAACAATGTAGCTATTCTGAACAATGTAGTGTCCTCAAAAGAAGTAAAACCATTGGAAATATTCAATCTTTCACTTGTCAATGCAAAAGAAATGGGT
The DNA here is from genome assembly GCA_035084275.1 of Hydrolagus colliei. Classification (NCBI taxonomy): domain Eukaryota; kingdom Metazoa; phylum Chordata; class Chondrichthyes; order Chimaeriformes; family Chimaeridae; genus Hydrolagus; species Hydrolagus colliei. The sequence goes on along the minus strand of CM068745.1, from coordinate 35,708,720 downwards.
AGAACTGAGGTAGATAAAATTTGGCATCTACCTTATATCTACCTTAGTTCTACCTACTTCTTTTGCATTGACTAGTGAAAGATTGAATATTTCTAATGGTTTTACTTCTTGAGGATTGGACAGGACAATTTACATTGTTCCTACATTGTTCAGGATAGCAATTGTATTCATTACCATTAATTTTACATAATACAGTATATCTGTGCAAATCCATAAATGTTTTAACTTACTTTGAGCAGAAGGCAAAGTCAAGTTTGTGATGACACTAACTTCCTTCAGATAAAACTTCTTGCTAGTAGTATTCTGAATAAGAAAGCATTCAGATGTTAAATCAGATAACATTGTTGAAAATAGTGACCAGTGTACAAAATTATGTTGAAATGGTATGTTAGATATAATGGCACAGCCAACAACATTCTTAATTTGCTGTTTCAAATCTCATTTCATAATAGAGTAAATAGCCCCCAACTATCTGGTAGCCACATATCTGGAACTTAGAATTAGCTGGACTGAGTCCAAAAAGATTTAATGCAAAAAACGATTCCACTCGCTAAAAATTCATTTTCAAACCCCATGTGATGCCAGTCTGATCACGACTGGTTTAGCCCAAGGCCTCAATGGAGCTGCATCGTGTCAGTGGCAAATACAGAATTACTTTTTGGGGGGTTAAATTTTGTTATTTTTATGTATTTCAAATAAATGTAATTTTTTTTACTGATCTTTTTTAAACTTCAAGTGTAGGAACTAGCAGCTTTTTAGAAAATCCAGTTTGCCCAACCAGATCCCCCTCCCACCCCAGCAGTCTAGTTAGAAAGGGGTTTAGTGTATCACATTGTACTGGATCAACAGGAACCATTTAGAAAGCTTTATTCTTTAATATATAGGTTATGTACATGCATGTACGGAACTTCCATAACTTATTACTCACCACAACAAAGAGAAATGTAAGGACAGTTGAATCATCTGTCAGTTGAAGAAATGCCCTATCACGGCTACAGTTTCCATTTGAGTTGGTTATGTTGGGTTGGATATTGAAAACCTTCTCTGCCGTCTATAAAGAAAAAAAAGATTAGTGTTGATATTTAAATTTTAACGGCATGAATTAATAATCCAGGATTCATAATACAATTTAAGGATTTCCAGATATAATTATACTAATGTAAAAAACACTCCTAAATGAGTGCAGGTCATTTTGCAAAAGTCAAAACACAATCACTTTTTTAGAATCCTGAAAGCAATGACACAGCCACTCATTTATCAGCATTGAAAAAATGCTGGTAAGTTACAGTATCAGCATTGTAGTTACCTGCTGCCGAAATTTTGGCTCAGCAGACCAATCAGGTGCAATGTTTAAGGTGTCATCTTGCAGGTGAAATATTAAAATTGCATTCCACTTCCCACTAAGGTGGATGTTAAAAATTCCATTGGACTAGTTCAAAGAAAAGCAAGGCGGCATGATAGAAAGAACAATTTACTGGAATATGGGGAAAAGGCAAATAAAAAAGATGGAATGGCTGCTCTTTCAAAGAGCCAGCACACAACAGGTCATTTTTGAGGCTATACATTTCTATGGACTTTCTACAAATAGTCACTTTAGTGATAATTAGCTATAATTTGCTTGGATGCGATGAACACTAAAATTGTCCTTTATAAAGATATTTAGGATTCAAAAATCTTTGATGGCCTGCCATTTCTGGAATTAGCAAACTACTGAATTGTATATCTAAATTTCTTAAGAGAATGCAAACACAGATACATTAAATTGATAGACATTCTTAGGAAAGTAGTGAGATATTGTACTTTTAAGAAACACCTTGCCTGAAGTAGTCAGGTGATCTGCCCCAACCACTTCACAAGACCAAAGTAAAATGGAAATTTTATATTAAAATTTGATAGTGTCTTATCACCTCTTCGAGAAGTCTCAAAGTGCTTCACAGTACATACTAGGGAACGGCGATATGGGATTTTTCCGGATATGGATATATCGGTTTGCTCATACCTGCTTAAACCGATCTATCGAGTTTTTATACTGCGCATGCGCGTGCATTCGAAGTGCGCGTGCATTGATGGTGCGCGCTCAGTCGCGGTGCGCGCGCATTGACGGTGCGTCCGCACTGACGATGCGCGCGCAGTCGCGGTGCACGCACATTTCGAAATGCGTGCTCTAGGTCCAGAAAGTTTGTAATGTTGGTGTCAAGGTCTGTTGAATTATACAATGTTGTTTGCTCCCTACCTCCCCCTCTCCTTCTCTCCCTCCTCTCCTCTCTCCTTCTCTCCCTCCTTTCCCCTCTCCTTCTCTCCCTCCCCCTCCACTCTCCCTCTCTCCTCTCCCTCCTCCCTGTCTCCTCTCCCTCCTTTCCCCCTCTCCTTCTCTCCCTCCCTCCCCTCTCTCCTTCTGTCCCTCCCTCCCTCCCTCCCTCCCTCCCTCCCCTCTCTCCTTCTCTCCTTCCTTTCCCCCTCTCCCTCCCTCTCCTCTCTTCCTCTCTCCTTCTCTCCCAACTTTCCCCCTCTCCCTCCCTCCCATCTCTCCCTCCTTTCCCCTCGCTCCTTCTCTCCCTTCTTTCCCCCTCTCCTTCTCTCCCTCCCTCCCTCTCCTCTCTTCCTCTCTCCTTCTCTCCCTCCTTTCCCCTCGCTCCTTCTCTCCCTCCTTTCACCCTATCCTTCTCTCCCTCCCTCTTTTCTCTTTCTCTCTCCTTCTCTCCCAACTTTCCCCCTCTCCTTCTCTCCCTCCCCTCTCTCCTTCTCTCCCTCCTTTCCCCCTCTCCTTCTCTCCCTCCCTCCCTCTCCTCTCTTCCTCTCTCCTTCTCTCCCTCCTTTCCCCTCGCTCCTTCTCTCCCTCCTTTCACCCTCTCCTTCTCTCTCTTCCTCTCTCCTTCTCTCCCAACTTTCCCCCTCTCCTTCTCTCCCTCCCTCCCTCCCCTCTCTCCTTCTCTCCCTCCTTTCCCCTCGCTCCTTCTCTCCCTCATTTCCCCCTCTCATTCTCTCCCTCCCTCTCCTCTCTTCCTCTCTCCTTCTCTCCCAACTTTCCCCCTCTCCTTCTCTCACTCCATCTCTAAACACAAAATAGAACACACACACACCAAAAACAAAATCTAGAGATTTATTCTCCTCCATTTCTTGCTTGAAACTAGCATGTAATGTCCACGTGTAAATGAGATCTATTACAATAGAAAAGAGAGAGACCGACAGTCTGACTGTTAGAGTTAGAAGCCAGATTATCACTGCTGTGTGTGTCTGACTAGACACCCACATAGAAGCAGTGATAATCTGGCTTCTAACTCTCTCACACACAAAAATAACACTTACAGCCACAAAATGCCACTTATTTTTATGTCTGAAGTCTGAATTAATGTCCTTCGCTATGTGGTTTGTACCTGGGGTCCAGTTCGTTTAGGAGTTGCTTAAACCCAAGCGTCTCAACAATCGCCATTGGCAAGCTCTCCTTTGCTATGCAAAAAGTGACAGCGTTCGTGATACTTTGCCACTTTTTGTCCCCTCTCTGGTACAATGTTCTCCTCTTAAATAAAGCAGGAATTGTTTGAGCTGCACTGGCCCCACTACCTGTCACTTTCTCCAAAGCGCTGGTTCGACTTCCTGCTGTTGTCGACAATAATTTCGCTCTGAGGGCAGCGTGCTGGGCGGCGAGGTGCTGCTTAATGTGTTGTCGCAGGTTGCTCGTGCTCGAATCAGATGTCTTAACCAAGACCTTGCAAACTGTACATCTGTACACACCATTACTGACTGCATTGTTTTCAAAGTAGTCCCATACGGGGCTTCTTTTCCCCATGATGAGAAAGGTAAATTTTCAAACTACAATTTTCAGCGATGCGACTTTGTTAAGACGCCACGACTCACGTTGAGTATACACAGTAAAGTGTGCGCGCGCATCGGATGTGCGCGCCCGTTAATTGTGCGCGCGCACCGAATGTACGCGCATTCCATGCTCTAGGTCTAGGAGGTTGCAATGCCGGCGACAAGGTAAGCTGGAAAAGATCGCATAACACTGATAATACCAACAATATTGATATATTGCCAGGAACGATATAAAAAATATAACGATGTATATTTTTAAAATCGAATCTCTCGATATAACGGTTTTTTTAGAATCACCATATCGGCATACCGATCTGAAAATCATATCGGGTTTAATCGAAAAACCGATACATCGCCGTTCCCTAGTACATACTGTAAATTTTGTAGGCAAAACATGGCAGCATTGCGCACAGCGGTGTGCCACAAACTTTTAAATAAAGTGGATTGAAGTGAAGAGTATCCAAACCAAATAGAGTTCCACGCATCCCACCTACATACGGTTATCCAGAGATATTTGATGGAATGAGCACTCTTCCTGGAGGGACACATGCTGTTTACTAATTATGGAAAGTAATTCAGGCAGGTTGGCAAAGAGATTATGGACTCAAGTGTGTGCGGATGGTACTGCTGGAGTCTAAACAGTTAAAACTGCATAACTTGCCAAAGAAATCTAGCAAGCTTTCCCACTGCTTGTCCAGCTAGGATCACCCTACCTGAGCTATGTGGGAAGAATCCTTACCCCAGTGACTGGTCAGTAGGGAACGGCGATACGGGAATTTTCCGGATATGGATATATCGGTTGGCTCATATCGAGATATACCGAAATACCAATATTTTCTGTTTTTTTGTACTGCGCATGCGCGCGCACATCGGAGTGCGCGCGCATTGCGGGTGCGCGCGCATTCGGGGCCTATCTTCTCAGGAGGTAAATATCTTTCTCTCTCTGTGTCTCTCACTCTCTCCATCTCTGTGTTTTTCTGTTTGTGTCTCTCTATGTCTCTCTCCTCTCTCACATCCCCCCCCCCATCTCTATCTATCTGTATATTATCACATCCACCCCGTCTCTCCCCCACACCCCCCGCCGTCCCTCTCTCTCACCCCCCACCCCCGTCGTCTCTCTCCCCCACCACCCCCCGAGCCGTCTCTTTCTCCCTCCCGCCCCCCCCCCCACCGTCTCTCTCCTCCCCCCCCACCCCCGCCGTCTCTCTCCCTCCCCCCCAGCCGTCTCTCTCCCCCCCACCAGCCGTCTCTCTCCCCCTCAACCCCCCCCCAGCCGTCGCTCTCCCCCTCACCCCCCCCAGCAGTCTCTCTCCCCCCTCACCCCCCACCCCCAGCAGTCTCTCTCCGCCTCACCCCCCCCACCCACAGCCGTCTCTCTCCGCCTCACCCCCCCCACCCACAGCCGTCTCTCTTCCCCCACCCCTTGCATACGTGTATTATGTATTCGAGGACTATGAATACAAGATGGCGGCTTTGCATCTCGGTCTGTGCATTGTGTATAGAGATGAGCATTCTGGGTCTTGTAGTTGATTGTGCTCGCATCACGATTTTTTTTACCTCGATATACCGTTTTTCGATATATCGGTATTTTTTAAATGTCTATATCGGCATACCAATATGAAAATCATATCGGGTTTTACCGATGTACCGATATATCGCCGTTCCCTACTGGTCAGCCATTCCAAGTTCTGCCGATGACTGTGCTGTCATCAGCAGTGACCTGGAATGCCACAGACCCAACTGGACTACCAAGACTGGCACCCTAAATTGGCAAACAGACAAACCTACTGCAAAGCCACCTCCCATTCCAATTTGCTTAGCAAGTATCAGTGTAGTCCTCCCTTCCTGCAGCCACTTACCACATTTGCCACAAATCCATCTCAATACCCGATCCTGGACTTTGTAAATGGACCAGAGGAAACCCCTATGCTGCATTCCAGGGGCTCGAGTTCATAAAGGAGCATCATTTGCACACAGGTCTTAAATAACACAAGCGTGATCTACATTGGGACCTTCCTGCCGTTAAAGAGAGACAAGCACGACCAGAGTACACTTCGTCTTTCCTCAGTGCGATCCTTCAGAACAGTGTCCAGGCAAAAGAACTAAGGATTCCCAGAGCAAGAATCAGTGAAAAAGTTGCCTCAAATCATAAACAAGCTGTTATCTTGCATGTGATACGGAACACTTGTTTTATGTATCCATTTCAAATTGTTTACCTTATTATCCTTTGTAGTATAAGTAATATTAAGCTGTAGTCCCATCTGAGCAAGAAGGCAAGTTTCATTTACACCGCTAATATTGTATGTTCTTGGAGCTGGATTCCTTGGGTTTGGTGGTGGAGAGGTTGTTGGTGTTGAAGTGGTAGTTGGTATAGTGGTGGGTAGAGTTGTAGGCAGGTCACCACCACATACAGTTTCTAAAGAAATTGAGAAAAAATAATCAATACAAATAGTCATTAAAAAAAATGAGTTAAGACTAAGGAAATTGTCACTAGTGATGCTGGACAACCCAAGTACATCTTGTGAACATTTAATGTGAAAAGCATTGGACATAATCGTACGTTCCAGTAAGACGTCCTCTGCAAAAGTTTAGTAGTGTAACTAAATAGCTATCATTCTCTGCTGATTCCAGCAATCTGATATATACTTAGTTAATACTTAATTATTTCCCCAAACTATTTGCAACCAATCTGGCTTTTAAAAAAAACAATTATTTCATTTCTAATTTGTGCACTATTCTACACTGGTGTGAACTGTTGCAACTTTGGACTGTGGATACAACAGTATAAAATTTTACATTAAAAATGTAATAATAATATTTCAGTGCATTTCAGAGAGAAGACGAAGGAAAAGAAAATGCTCAGATTCGAGTTAGTTCAGATTTGGCTTTTTTTTCTGAAATATATAAAAATAAACATTTACTATTGATGCAAAGTTGTACATATGGTGAATTTTTTTGTTTCTGCATCAACACTTTAAACTAAATCGGATACTCTGAACCCATCTGAAACCACCCCAGAAATAGAAAGTGTTTTTTTTGCAAATCTGTACAGCAGTGATTTAAAAATCTTCACAAGGGTAGAAAGAAAGATACATTTTGACAAACGTTCCCCTCAATATTTTCTTGTCAGATTAGGCTTTTTTTCTCCCCAATAACAAGGTAAAAGCTGAAAATTCTTGCCATTTTTGCTGAAAGTATTGTTCGTCAGAAAAGCTTCCATTTGGATATTACTCATAGTTACATTCATTTCCTGCATATGCACAGTATAGCCACTGAAACACTTGTACATTGTGTTCATTTTCGCACCAATGTCTGTAGCAGTTGAAACCGCAGTTATCAAGCCTAGAGGGAAAGAAATAAAAACATAGTTTAAAAATTGTTGACAAATTGTAATTACACAGACACCAAAACAAACTTTGTTGATAAAGTGATAAAAATAGTGCAATTATTCAACTCAATTCAGGACTCAAAAGCAATTGTGAAAACTCAAAATATGTGTCATGAAGCCAGTGAAAGCTGGAGCAAACTGCATAAAATAGTAGCCATCATTACTGCCCATTTGCTTGGTCTCAAAATAATAAAACACTTTCCTCATCCCTTTCACTTGATATGTTTGCCAAATACACATCATATTTCCCCTTGAATTTGTTGATAAAATTCACGTTATAACAAAGTAGGTTACAACAGGATTCTATTGTGTTTGTTGCTCTTATGTAAAATAATTTCATAAACTGTTCACTTTTTCTTCTGAACTTCAATCAAAAACATCTTGGTAGAGATTGTGACAATGTCAAACATTAGGGTTCATAATTTCTACGATCTTGAATAACTTAAGTCTCATTAACGCTTGCCATCTCTGATTTAATTACTCCCACCTTCCATAGCGTTCCGCAGCAACCCAAGTGATTAATTCCAGCTATTATTTTATTTGCCCTTCACTCTAAGCTTTCCAACACAAAAATGTTTCACTGAAAATCAAAATTCATACTCCAAGCAAGGAGATTTGTATTCCAAGCAATTCAGTAATCCTACAATTTATACCTCCTTTAGAACTAGAATTAATCTAGAACAATACATCTTTTACAGTAATCATATGAAGCTCTTTGAGATATCCTCCCAAAGCTGCTTAGATCATATGCAAGGTTTATTATTATTTACTCCTGAACAATAACTTGCATTTATATAGAGCCCTCCACACAAGGCAATGTTGGTGTATATTTTGCCTCCTAATTTGGAAACAGTGGTAATTTTTCATGCTAATGTTCCATGGTACCACACTTTAAAGCAGATCATTAAACTGCAGTTTAACTTACCACCAGAAGTCGCATTAGGAAAAAGTGAACTGTCATTGGTATTGTAAGAAACACTTAATGCTTCCATTCTGTAGGTCGTAGAGTCTTTGAGAAATTCATGCTGATGGAATGACCATCCCCAAAGCTGATTACCAGTCGAGGTATAGTCAGGTTATTGCAACTGCTGCTATTTATATTTACTGTTGCATTCTCTGGAAGGCTGAAGGAACTTAGAACCTGAAATAGAAAATAAAAGGTTACATAAAGTGATTTGGCACAGAAATACACCATCCAGACCAATTCGTCCATCCCGGTGTTTATACTTGACACATGACCCCCATCTCTACTATATCCTTCCCCTGAAGTATGCATAAAGTTTTCTTGAATACATTGATGCTATTTGCTTGAATCACAGCTTCTGCAGCAAGTTCCATATTCTGCATGAAGTTTCCCCTAAATTTCCCATTAGATCTACAACTTTTATTTATTAAACTTTGACTTCAAGATACTCATGTGTTCAAATACACTCACTCCCTGCATCTCCCTATCATTATGACATACTCACTCCCTAAACAACCACATGTGGCCACTGCTCAACTGGAAGCGACCTCCTAATCGTCACTCGCACCCCACCATCGAAGGTCACTTTCAGCCACTACGCTCCTAAACTCTGGAACACTCTCCCTCAATCCCTCCACCATGCCCCCTCTGCCACATCTTTTCAAGACCCACTAGAAAACCTTCCTCTTCGATCGTGCTCCCGTCACCTCTACACCCCACCCACCTCGAAGTCAAACTTCACCATTGTTAAGCACTCTGAGATGCTGTAAAGTGAATTGTATTCTATACAAGTGTAATGTTGTAATCTCGACTAATTGTTCAGCACCTTGGGACATCGTCCCAATGTGAAAGGCACTATAAATGTAATTTTGTTGTTGTTGTGTGTGTGTGTGTGTGTATTATATTTATATATATTATATATATATTATATATATATATTTTGGGGCAAAAAGAGACAGCCAAATGTGCATAGCAGTGTCCCACAAACTGTCATGGATTGAAGTGACCAATTTATTATGGGTTTTGGCTACTTGGCTATAGACATGCTTTAATGGATCCCAGCTAGGTGCAAGGAACCCAGGACCTTATACAGTAAAAGCCTGTTTATCCGGCATCCTCGGGACCTGGCCAATGCCGGTGAAACCACATGCTGAATATTCAGGTGGCCAGCTGCCGAAAATCCAACCCCAAAAAAATTAACTTCAAAAATAAAATTGTAATCAATTTTTTTAAACATACCATATATAGACTAAATAATAACAGAATATTGTATATGGATACTTACCAATAAAGCAATAAATATCAATTACAGTCTATAAACACAGCACACAATCAAAGGTGTACTCTCGTTTTTTCCTTTCTTTCCCTCCTTCCCCCTCTCTTTCACACACACACTCAGTCAGTCTGGCATCTCAATAGCTCCAAACCCAACCCTCCTTGACTCCTCTCATTTTCCATCTAAATTAATCAACTCACACACCCTCTCTCTCCCTCACCACTCCTCTCTCTCTCTCACCACTCCTCTCTCTTTCTCCCCCCACCCCACCCTCTTTCCCTCTGTCCCCCCCCCCCCACCCCACTCTCTCTCTCTCCCTGCCTCTTTCTCTCTCAAACCCGGAAGTGCACTAATGGCAAGCATTCAGAGATGATCGTACTGTACTCTGTGAGGGAAAAAATGGCAGCGCCACCTTCAGGCACTAGTAGCAGCATTTCGAAATACCGATACAACGGGAAAAAAAATGCACCACAGTGATTGTGCCGGATTTATCAAATGGGGACCTTATTTTCGAGGTGCCGATTATATGGAAATTACGGTTGATCGGGTTACGGATAAATAGGGTTTTACTGTACTTTGCTACAGACCAGCCACTCACTGAATATTACATGGGAAAGCCAGAAAATGATTTATGTACTCATAACAGGAATAACATCTTCATTTAGGAGAAGAAAAACAGTAAGCAGCTGTTCCTTAAGTAATTGCAATTCTAAATACCCAACAGATTATTTTAATTATCCCATTAGAAAATGAATTATGGCCTGCAAAAATCTTCTTGAAATGGAACTTTTTTAAAAATCAAAAAGGATTTTTTCCAATACAGAAATCTTAAGATATGAATTTGAAGGGGAATCTGAATGCTTACAAACAACCACAAAACCCTGAATTTCAATCTTCACTTCCCTCAATACTGCCATTTACACCTTAACTCTTCCCCTGTACTCTATAGAATGGTTTCAAAACCAGAAACAACACACATTGAACTTTTCAAACAGAGCAACCTTCACTAATTTACCTAATACACAAGTTGAATTTTGCCAATAATTAACAATGTTTTAAACACATCGAAGCAATAACTTAAACCACCAATACTATAATACTAAACACAAAATGTACAGAAAAAAATACTTACCTTTCTTTTATCAATTGTTTCATAACTGATTACAAATTTAGCCTCAAATATAGCCAAAATACAGGTTTCATTTCCACTCTTCACCTCAAACGGTTTTGCTGATGCAGTTTGTAGGAAACCTGCATGGAAAGACAGTTAACTGTATTTTAATAATAATTTAACTTGACCTTGTGTTGTCAAGATGTCTCAAATGCTTCACAAGCTATGCAGTCATGTGTAGTGACTGTGTAGATTTTATGAGATCACTTAACTCATTGTGATTCTGTTATAAATATTAATATGTAAAAAGAACTGGGCATTTCCACGATAAAGGGGTATACATTGTAACAGAGGTCAGAAAATCACTCTTTTTTTGTACATACCGTAAATACCCGCGTATAAGGTGCACTTGCGTACAAGGAGCACACCCCACTTTTGACCTTTTCTTCGTGAAAAAAAACGGAAGCATTTTTGATGAAAATGCAGGCAGAAGGGAGGGAGGCAGGAGAGACAGGTAGGGAGGGAGAGAGGGAGGCAGGCAGGCAGGAAGGGAGGCAGGCAGGCAGTGAGGGAGGGAGAGAGGGAGGCAGGCAGGCAGGGAGGGAGGGAGGGAGGCAGAGAGGGAGGCAGGCAGGGAGGGAGGGAGGGAGGCAGAGAGGAAGACAGGCAGGCAGAGAGGGAGGGCAGGCAGGCAGGAAGGGAGGCAGGCAGGCAGTGAGGGAGGGAGAGAGGGAGGCAGGCAGGGAGGGAGGGAGGCAGGTAGGGAGGGAGGGAGGCAGGGGGAGAGAGAGGGACAGAGGCAGGCAGCCAGGGAGGGAGGGAGAGAGAGGGGGAGAGAGGCAGAGAGAGGCAGGCAGGCAAGCAGGGAGGGAGGGAAGCAGGCAGGCAGGGAGGGAAGCAGGCAGGCAGGGAGGGAGGGAAGCAGGCAGGCAGGGAGGGAGAGAGGGAGAGAGAGAGAGAGAGAGAGAGAGGCAGGCAGGGAGGGAGGGAGAGAGGGAGGCAGGCAGGCAGGAGAGGGAGGGAGGCAGACTGGATTAGGCAGAAGGCAGGCATCAGGGACTGCACTGAAGTCCGCTGCTGCTGCCACTGCCCGGGCACTGAGGCCGAAGCCCTGGCACCCGCTCCCCCCAACCGCTGACGGACAGTGACCAAGCCCCGGCTGACAGCGCGCCGGCCGCCCCTCCTGTTTACTGTATTTCCGAGGCTCACAATCTCTTGTACCTGCGTATAGGGCGCACCCCCAACTTTCGAGATCTTCCGACATGAAAAAAAGTGTGCCTTATATGCGGGTATTTACGGTAAGTGCCCTAGAGACCATACTGTATGTATCTTGTAAGTAGGGAACGACGATATATCGGTAAAACCCGATATGATTTTCATATCGGTATGCCAATATAGACATTTTAAAAATACCGATATATCGAAAAACGGTATATCGAGGTAAAAAATCGGGATGCGAGCACAATCAACTACAAGACCCAGAATGCTCATCTCTATACACAATGCACAGACCGAGGTGCAAAGCCGCCATCTTGTATTCATAGTCCTCGAATACATAATACAGGTATGCAAGGGGTGGGGGAAGAGAGATGGCTGTGGATGGGGGGGGTGAGGGGGAGAGAGATGGCTGGGTGGGGGGGGGGGGGTGAGGAGGAGAGAGACGGCTGGGGGGAGGGGGAGAGAGACGGCTGGGGGTGGGAGAGGGGGAGAGAGACGGCTGGGGGGGGGGAGAGGGGAGAGAGACGGCTGGGGGGGGGGGAGAGGGGGAGAGAGACGGCTGGGGGGGGGGAGAGGGGAGAGAGACGGCTGGGGGGGGGGAGAGGGGGAGAGAGATGGCTGGGGGGGAGAGAGACGGCGGGGGGGGGAGGGGGGGGGGGGGAGAGGGGGAGAGAGACGGCTGGGGAGAGGGGGAGAGAGACGGCTAGGGGGAGGGGGAGAGAGACGGCTGGGGGTGAGAGAGAGAGAAACGCAGGGGCGGTGGGGGGGGAGGAGAGGGGGAGAGAGACGGCTGGGGGGGGGAGGGAGAGAGAGACGGCTGGGGGGGGGAGGGAGAGAGACGGCTGGGGGTGGTGGTGGGGGAGAGAGACGACGGGGGTGGGGGTGCGAGAGAGGGACGGCGGGGAGGGGAGAGACGGGGTGGATGTGATAATATACAGATAGATAGAGATGGGGGGGGATGTGAGAGAGGAGAGAGACATAGAGAGACACAGACAGAAAAACACAGAGATGGAGAGAGTGAGAGACACAGAGAGAAAGATATTTACCTCCTGAGAAGATAGGCCCGGAATGCGCGCGCACCCGGAATGCGCTCACACCCGGAATGCGTGCGCACTCTGATGCGCGCGCATGCGCAGTACGAAAAACTGAAAATATCGGTATTTCGGTATATCTCGATATGAGCCAACCGATATATCCATATCCGGAAAATTCCCATATCGCCGTTCCCTACTTGTAAGAAATACATAACTTGTTTTAAACAGAATTATTTTTACCATCTCTGAAAGTTCACATCTCATGCACTTAATGCTTTGAACGGGGGACAGACATAACGAACGTGGACATTAGAGGATGGAACGTCATGAGTGAATTTTCAACTTGTCGGAGAAGTAAACAATCAAGCTTACCAAAATAAATCAAACCACGAAGTAGTTACTTCATAACTTTATGAATTGAGAGCAAAATAGGATTACATTTTTTTTTTTTAATCCTGAAATCCCGTTTTCCTCGTTCGTAATTCTTTGGACGGACGGGGTTATGAGCTTGTCGCATTTTTTAAAGGGACAAAACAAATACAATCAGGTTCTTGAATAGAACGGAAACTTATCAGCTTTCTGTCTTAACACTTGATTTATGGATCTCATTATATTTAATGATAGTTAAAAATAAGATCTGAAATAGGTTTCAAAAGCAGCCTTCTTTGCCGTATCACATTTTAGAGGTCTCTAGATAGGGTGGACATGATCTTTAATTTATTGTCATTTAAAAAACATGTCTCATTTTAAGTCAAAAGTGTCTGGGCTATCTCTTGAGAGTGTGTTATCTCTGATTTTCATGCTTAGGGGTAAATAAAAATCCACCCTTCCTCAGAAAATGGCATGAATATTTTGCCGTGCACAATGTCCCCCATTACCGTGGAAATGCCCAACTCCAAAAAAGATCTCTTTATTCAAAGTAATCCTCTGTCCATACCAATATTGCAGTATGTGTCGGAGTCAACAACAGGGCAAAGATCACACACAATATAAAAACAGGGCGCCATAATTGCAAATCTTCAACAAACAGTTTATACTCATACTGTACTCTCTTAACAGAAAAGGACAAAATACATAGACCAAGAGGGTTTATGATTTGTGGAATATTTTCAAGAATAAAAGCATGCCCTTCTACCTTTACATCCTTTACCTATCCTGACAATTCAAGAGGGTGGGTGGTTAGACCTTCCAAAATTATGGCTTGGCTAGAATAACAAAAAATCCTCTTTTAAAGAACAATCTTTGCACTCCTATGTATCTGCCTAATCTAATCTCCCCATTTGCTAGCTATCTGAAACTGTTGCCCTCTAGTCACAGTAGGCCAAAGTCCTAATAGATAATGTGGTCAAGCAGCATTAAAAGTTGCTAGACAGTGCGCGCATCGACAAGCCATCAATGGTTAAACTCCAGCAGTCGCCCTGGCACACAATCTAGGGTCCCTTGGCAACATGTGCTTCTTATATTTTGCAGAATTAGATAAGCAGGTGTGTTCCTCTAGGGAGAGGCAGTAAAATCTGTCTGGTTTAGATACTGCCAAAGATTATGATCAATTTTTGTACGTAACAGATGACGGCTGACCAACCACAAAACTTCTCTCAGATCTCCACAAGCAACTTGCTTGACAAGCAACCTACTTGAAAGAAACCTATTTTGTGTCCTTCTGAGCCCGCTATCAGTCCCATAAAAAGTCCTATGAAAACACTTACTATATTCCCTTTTACATTCTAACTGATGTTTTGTGGATTTTCTGACTTTGGCATGAGTTCTTTTTGTTTTCACTAGTCTTTCCCATCCATTTTTAAAATAGGAAGTTTACAGCCTACCACGATTAACCTAAGTGGCTATTTTTCATGATGGAACCCAGACATTTAGAAGTTACACTACAAAGCGGGAAATACAGCTAAATTTGATCCTACTTTCACGAAGGGGGGCTGTTTTATTTTTGACTTACAATTTCTACTAAGTTTACCATTTCACACTCCATCTCCCAAACAAGGGGCCTGAACTCACAACCTTCTGATTTAGAGACAAGAGTAGGCAGTTCTGGCTGTACAACTGCCCCGCAGCTCAATAACCAGTCAGCATTCACATGGCTAACTAAGCAAACAGCCACTAGGCAAGCAAACAGCCAGCTGCTGGCACCTTTCAAACTAAGTAATTGTATAAATCTGTCACCACATTGAATGTACCTGTATTTGGCGCTTGGATAACATCATCTAGAGAAATGCTACCGAATGCATTCATCATTTAAATTACATTAAACAACTTTTTCAAAAAAAATTAACTGCACAACTGTCTACTAATCTATAAAAAGAACATCACTTTTGATGAATCTGAGAGTAATTGAGAGTATGAGGATCATTCGACCTGAGGTTAGCAGACTACGTCTGTTCTGTTTCCAAATAAATAATGCATTTACTTTTTGCTGTAGGTTGAGGCTCAAAAATCAAGGGACACACTAGAGTAGCCACGCGAGTCTCTCCTCTGAGCGCTTAGAAATGCTTCCCACTGAATAGCACTAAATAAATGCAAGTTATTATTTATTTAAAGGTTAGCTTCTCCCCGCGATAGACAACATAGAACTAATTTGCAACTGGGCAAGTATTTGGCAGCACTCTTAAACATATTGAAAGAAAATATACACTAAAACTTCCAAACGTTGTCCCAAACAGATGTTCCAGATCATTCCTCACATTGTTGGACTGGTTACCACAGATCACGAACAATCCAAGTGGGTCAGAAATCTTTCACTCAGCAATAAGTTGAGCAACTCGCACTATATAATGTCGGCCAACACCCCGAAGGGTGTGACAGCTGTTGCTGGGCTTTTTCCACTCCCAGTTCTGGTGGGGTATCCCGCAGACTAACTGTGAACCTGTGAGTAGTGAGCTGGTGAAGGAGGGGGCGGGGGGGGGATCGAAGGGCTGGTTATTTACAGCAGGAGCAGGCAACAGCTGAGAACCAGGAGCCCATGGCGGACGAGCAGGAACTCCAGCGTAACTGCTCCCGAGGACTGGAGACACGAGCTTCCAGGCCGCCCGGCCCCGCCAGCCAGACCCACACGTCTGCGGAGAAGTAGGAGGGGAGGAGGCAGTGACTCAGGCCGGGATACACGGCTGGTCCTGAATCCCGGAGGCCGAGGCTTGTGTCGCCGCTGGTCGGTGGGGGAAGGCTCTGCCTTTGCCTGGCAGGGAGAGCGGGTGAGAGAGAGAGAGAGAGAAAGGCCGGTCAGGCGGCCCGAGACTCGCTGTCAGTCCTTACCCAAGGCGAGCAGCAGGAACAGGCTGTGGGAGATCGCGGTCGCCATGGCCTCTTCCTCGGTCTGACTGACGGTTGGCGTTCGCTCGCGCACTGCTCGGAAAACCCCTCCCCCGCGACACGTGACCCATTACATCATCGGGAGAGCACAGCCGCGCCTGCGCAGCTTGGCCCGTGTATGATTCCCTGACTTAGTCATGCTGCAAACTCCATCACAAGACTAGCACCTGACAGGCGGGGCTGTGTGGTTGCTGTTATTGTGTGAGACCAACTGCTAACCTTGCAACTTTTTGAACAGGAACATATTCCACCTCTCCCCTTTCCGCTCCCTCCCAGCATTGTGTACTACTGTGTGTCTCAACAGGAAAAGTGATAGAATTAGGCAGTTGGTATGAAATCATTAGTTGGACAACTTAAGGAGACTTAAAATGGGAGTTAACTTAAAATGTAATTATAATCTTTGCATTTGATAGTGCCGCAGATAGTGTCAGGAGGACACCTCGAAGCACCTCAAGCTGCTCACTTATATACTGTACAGCCAATTCACTTTACAGTGTATTCCAGGAAGTGCTTTGAGACACCTAGAAGGCAGGAAACAACCACAAAATTACATCTGTGTAATGCCTTTCGCACGAGGAGGACGTCCTGGGAAAAGGTGCCAGGAAAGGTGTTATATCAAATGCAAGGATTAGTATTAAGATGTTTACTATATAATGTAGTGACTGCAATATCCCACAAGCAACCATGAAATGAATGACCAATTATTTTTGTTGGAAACAAAATAGAATAATAGGTGTATAAAAATGGCACCTAATAGTATGCAGCTGCATTTTAACAATGGAAATGGGGTGGGGGGGTCCAATTAAACTACGCTATAATTGGTTATATTGCCAGGTCTCATGGAGTCCCATAGCTTAATGGTTATCATGCTCACCTTGCAAGCGCAAGGATCCGTGATCCGGGCAGGGAGAGACCTTAGGCAAGTTTCCTTACTCCACATGCCCGTTTACCTCGCAGTAACTAGGCACCTGGTTGTTAGTCGATTGGCGGATCGCTTTCTGGGGGGGTAATAATCCCACCAAAAAAATACTGTGTTCTTCTAGCATCGTCTTTTTTGGCAATCTACTCCATAATTGTCAACCATTGTACATGAATCCTTCAAAGGGTTTGTTATATCTGTCCTGATGTGACTTGAAAGCAGCTGCAAATTAATTATATTAATTGTATTAAGGAAATGGATTCTTCCTTTGATTTTGGTGTCAATTTAGTATATGGGAACCATGGCTTTATAGAGGCATAGAGTTTAAGAGCAAGGAAATTATTTGCTGCTTAGCTTCAGCTGGAGTATTGTGTCCAATTCAGGGCACCACACTTTAGGAAGAATGTCAGAGCCTTGGAAAGGATACTATGATTTAAAAGAATGGTAATAGAGATAAAGGACTACAAATATGTCGAGGGACTAGAGAGGCTGGGATTATTCTCCTTAGAGCAGAGAAGGTTGAGGGAAGATTTAATTGAGGTGTTCAAAATTTTGAGGGGTTTTGATAGATAGGGAGAAACTGTTTCCTCTGGTTGGTGAGTAGGTCGGTAGAGGACAGACTTAAGATAATTGGATGCATTGCCTGAAAGTGTGATGGAAGCGGAAGCAGATTTGATAATATATAGTTTTCAGAAAGAATTAGAGAGCTAAGGTACTTAAAAAGGAAAAAAATTGCAGGTTTATGGATTAAGAGTGGGGGAGTGAGACTAGTTAGCAACTTTTTCATAGAGCCATCACAGGCACAATGGGTCCTTCTGTGCTGTATAATTCTATGATATTTTAGCAAGATACACTGTAATAGTAAGCATAATCCAAGTCGGAGAAAGTGGAATTCATGATAGCCACTATACCAGGAATAATTTTCTAAAAACATAACTGCTGCTGAACCTTACCAGGCAGTACAAAAAGTCAAGGTAGTTATCTCTCGAGCAGTCACCCACGTTCACAATAAATGCAAGAGATTCAGTAGATACTGCACCAGGAGTGGGTTATTTAAACTTTAGCAGCCTTGTACTTTTGATCAATTTCCTTTTTCCCACATCTCAAATATTCAAGTATTTCCAACTTATGCTGCATCGAGAGCTTTAGAGCAACACTTAATATGTTGGTCAAGGAGATGGGTCAAGGTGGAGGGATTGATGGGTGCAGTGGCTGAAAGCGCAATCTCTGATGGTGGGTGCGAGGGACGAGCAGGAGGCCGGTGCCAGTCAGGTGGAGGTACCGGGTGGTGAACTTGGGTGTGAGGAGGTTGGAATAGTAGGGAGATGTCAGGGAGTGAATGAATTTGAACACAAACTTTTGCTTGACAGTACTGTACTATATCACTGCCAAACAAATTCTGAAAGAGGTTAGTGACTAGAAGACATACCATATGGAGCATAACACATCCATCCATGTGCAGACAATACTGAAATGAAGGAAGGCTACACTGTATTGGTTCAAGTTGGAATAGTGCATTGGTGCAGATTTTGCAGTTTAACAGTACTGTATCGTACCAATAAATCTGCAAATATATCCACATAAACAAGTATATTCTAAGTTGGATAAGAAAACAATCCATCACAAAATGCAGCAAGTTGCAAGACACAGACCCCAATAATTCTTAGGATCTTTATTTCTTTAAAACCAAGAGACAACATATTTACAATATGTAACAAGTTATCACAAAAAACTCACTAAGTTCCAACTGACCTCCTTCACAACTAAACTGATCATCAGCAATTTGAATGAGTTACAATGTGAAGGAATGCAAAGGATCAGTTATTCATACTATATTGTACAAAGCAATTTTCAGCTTTTGTATGTACAGTTCTGCAAAGAAAAAGGTTTAGGATTTTCTGTGAAAGTGCTGTCGGAGGACATCAGTGAAAGCAAAACCATTTCATGAAGAATTAAGTAGTGTCATTAAAAACACACAAACCTATTCTGAAAAAGAAACATAAATCTTTAAATTGTCCAAGGAAAGATTGACTTCTTTAATTTTCTCTGGTGGTAGTCATACAACTAGTGAGTAGTCTTTTGGCTTAATTCTACCTACCACAAATGTCAATAACAAGACTAGAATTAAATAAATGAGGCAAAGGGTACTTGGCAGTTTTTAAACACTAACAATTTCATTTTTCTAGCAAGAGGATTTTAGCAAGATATGTTTGAAAAGCTACAATCTTTTTATTTGGCACTTCTCAAGGATTTCCAGCAAATTCTCACCTTATTATGGCATACTTGAAACTACATAGACAAAATAAACATAAAACTTCAAAATGCTGTACACTTAAGCAAGTGTTTGAGCAGAGAGGGAGAAACTCGAGGCTCCCACCCTGCCCCCATGAAAATGTAATTTAACAATTGTCATAGTTAATCATTTTGATCACTTTCTTTTTTTAAAAAAAGGTTGGTTTTAATTATCACTGTACAAATACAGTACATATTGTAACCTCTTGGGAACCCTAACAATTGTGTTATACTGAGAAGCATCCTATTTGCACAAGATTGATGAATACCAGCATATCAACAGATCCAAGTACGTATTATACTGTGGATCAAAAATCAAACTGTATAAATTTGAACTGAAAACCAAAGCTGAATGTAGCCAGTTCTACAATAGATCAATGACGAGATTGGAAGAAATAGGAAATTAAGAATGGATTCTCAGAAGTGCCTTGACTGTGGCTTCATGCACCTCTTTCATATTCCTGTGTGAATAAAACGCTTAGGAAAATAAAGTAGAATTCATGTAACACACAAAAAAAGCACGAACACAGCTGCAAGGGATGTTTCCTTTACTTCATCATCCACAGACATGTATACAGCTGGTTGAATTATGTGCCACAATCCAACAATCAGCCGAGAAAGTCTGGAACAGCTCTAGATTGATTCAATGGTCTTGAGATGTTATTAACATTCAAAGTTGAAGTCTAGTGTTGACAAAGTCCTAGTTCGTACTTTTATGCCACATAGTGGTATTGGTTGGCATTATCTTTGTCTCTCTCCATGTAGTCTCGATCAATAAGTGACTCAATTCTTTTCTTCAAGTCTCCAGGCTGTTTTTAAGTTAGGAAAGATAGGGAAGAGAATTAAAAGGTTAGAAATTGAGAATACGACACAACTCTAAATACCATTCTATTTTCTCTTCTAAGTGTTAGAATATATAAATCCTGAGATAATCTCTTTGAATAGATTTAATTAAAATATTGCTAAATAAAACAAGGATCATTATATGAAAAAGTAGTATCAACATTTTCCAGTTTTACTGAATTTTCTAAGTTAAAACCTTTCTGATAATTATTCACTGATTTTCAGGTGAAATATGCTGTTGTTTGAGAATGTAATGTTGTGACATCAAGTAATAGTTAATTTGTTTTTAATTGAACCTGACACCAAAGCTCAGAATAGTCCTTGTTGCATCAATAAGACATTTCTTACACACCATCTTTCATATATCTCTGAACAAAATAGTCAATTATGGTGTCCTTTAGGAATGTGTAGCATAAATACAGTACTAGGGATCTGTATCATCCAAAAACTCAGTTGAGACTACACCCATTTACTTCAGGACCTCAAATCAGAACAGCAAGATCATTTTCTGCTTCGCTAGTATGGGCAGAATTAAAACCTGAATGTACTAATGATGAGTATGCAAATTTACATCAGAATCAATCTTTATGATTAACATTTAGTTATATTGTATATAAATAAAATTTGTCATTCAGATGATGGGAAAATTGGCTATTGCTTCCACCTACAAAATGCACGGTCAGTATACTTCATATTAAATCCTGTGAAACATTTTGAGATTGTCTTTCCAATGTGAAAGTCAAATATATATATATTTAAAACATACATATGCAAATATATACACTGCAAAACAATACATATTTATAATACTTTGATTTTTAAGCCACAAAGACTAAGAAAATGGAAAATATACTGATGTCATGTTTAGAATTGAGAATGTAACAAATATGATTTTTTACATTATGCACACTAAATATCGTCTGCCTTAAAACACTGAATACTACATCAGTTCAGAAAAGGAGATGTACGGTCGCAATCACTAT
Source organism: Hydrolagus colliei (assembly GCA_035084275.1). Classification (NCBI taxonomy): domain Eukaryota; kingdom Metazoa; phylum Chordata; class Chondrichthyes; order Chimaeriformes; family Chimaeridae; genus Hydrolagus; species Hydrolagus colliei. Next base: position 35,687,561 of record CM068745.1, on the reverse strand, counting down.
CACCTTTGGAAAATGGGTGAAAATCAGAGGTGGATAGAAAAAAAAGTACAGTATTTATTCTTTTGTACTTTCTTCAAGCCTTTAACGAGGATTGTTAAAATTACCTTCACTGGAAATTTTAACTGGTTGTAAAGCTCTGAAACAAGGAGGTTATGACTGAGCGTTTTTCTCATTTTCATGATTCGAACAATAGCAGCATCTATTTGGTACTGTCTATCCTGGAACACCCTCTCTGTAGTGCTAGTTTGTTCCTCAACCTGAAAGAATCAAAGGATTAGTAGGATAATGAGTGATTGACGGATATAGAATTGCATTCATTTAAGCTAATTGGTAATATTACTGATACAACAATAAATATTTTAGCACTCAACATAGATTACATACAGTTTCTTTCATCTGGATTTGGTTAATCTTTATTCTGAACAATTTATGTTTAAAGTCATCATTGAAGATAATTTTGTCTCCATCTTCTACATCTTTTCCTTTTGGAGCTTTGTTCAAAACACGAGCTTTGCCACAGGCTAATGACTGCAATGTTCTTTTCAATTCACCATCCTCTAAAGATAGAAGTACAAAAATTGTACATTTAGTGTACAAAAAAGAAAGTACACATTGCAAATATATTCCCAAATTGTGAATAATTAAATAACACATAAGAGCAACTAACAAAACTTCTGATCATATTTTAAGACACACTTCTATATACAGTGCTTGCTTTCAAAAAACAAATGGTACAATTTTTAGGACTACACATGTTTATTGAGTTGTTCTATAATCGAGCTAAGTTATCCTCCATTCTCAAATAGAAAGTCACCCAAATCATGAGACTTTTAAGACTTTCTCTTGTGCTACTGATGTCAGCTGAATAATCTTCCCTTGTGCTATTGCTTTGGAATTAACATATGATAGCACGACGGCAAACTATTCCATTCAAGAAGGGGAGAACAGGGAGACAAGATAGCATAACTACAGCATCTGGTGATCTCTATCATTTAATACTAAAAATATGATGTTAAGGAGAGATTAACTTAAGATATACTTGACATATCTATATAGATGTGTGCTTTGACATTAAATATTGAGATCCAAATATATAAAAAAGTTTATAATACGGCATTATGGGAGTTTAGCAGCTTTACACAAACAATTCTACTGTAATCTGTATAATTAAGCAATTATTAAACAAGTAACTGAATAAATGTACTTGATCTATTTCCCATACCTATACCAGTAGCTGTTTTAACTTCTTCCACGCTGAATTCATTCCCTTCATTAAACATGAGCAGCACCAATGTTTGGAACAATGAAACCTGAAGTTCCTTTTTACCCTAAAATGGACAATGAAGAAAGATAAATTAGTAGCTTGAAATCTGGTCGCTGCAAAACAAGTTCAGAAATTAGCAGCATTACAAGAAAATAAATCCAGAAAATTGAAATGCATCCTGTATCCTCTTGCTGCAGCAAAATAGTTGTTTTATTGTCATTGGTTCATTTTTGGAGGTAGGTGGACCAAAGGCAGACTGAATGTACCTGGGCCATTCTTGTCAAATGTAAAAGAAGTGTAACAATTCGTTCAGAAGAGTGTTTTCCAAATATTTGAAAAGCAGAGTAGCAAAAAAATCAGCAAACATTTCCACGATAGCAGGACTCCGTCGTGTAATTAGAGCACCGGACTCTTGACAGCTAACTCTCCTATCAAACTACAGTGAAAGCCCGTTTATCGAGCACCCTCAGGACCTGGCCAATGCCAGTTAGACGACATGCTGGATATTCGGGCGGCCAGCTGCCGAAAACCCAACACAAAAAAAATTAACTTTTTTTAAACATACCATATTAATAATAGACTAAATAATAACAGAATATCGTATGGATACTTACCAATAAAGCAATAAATAGATTATAGTCTATAAACACAACACACAATCACAAAGCAAACTTCTACAACGGCGGATTGCAGTGGCTTAAAGCGGTACTCTCTTTTTCTTTCTTTCCCTGGTTCCCTCTCTCTCTCTCTTTCACACACGCAGTCAGTTTGGCATCTCAATGGCTCCAAACCCAACCCACCTCCACTCCTCCCATTTTCCATCTAAATTAATCCACTCATCCCCTCTCTCCTCCACCTCTCTCTCTCCCCCTTCCACTCCTCTCTTTCTCCCCACCTCTTTCCCTTTCTTTCCCACCCACCCACCCTCTCTCTCCCTGCCTCTCTCTCCTTCTCCCACCCCCCACCAAAACAGTGTATAAACCCACGATACAGTCAGGTTACACAGGCAATATAGTATCCGTCAGAGAGAGGGGGAAAGAAAGGGGAAGAGATAGAGAGAGGGAGAGATGGAGCGGAAGGAAGGAGAGGGAGAGAAACAAAAAAAGGGAGAGAAAAAGGAGAGAGGGAGAGGAAAAACCAACAGTGCGGCTTTAAGAAGATAAACCAGAAGTGGCACTACGGGCAGCATTCAGAATTAATCGTACTGTACTCTCGTGCGACAATCGACTCATTAAATGCGCCACCGCCACTGTGCCGGATAAGATCCGGTTATTCGAATGGTGTCTTTTTTTTTTGAGGTGCCGGTTATACGGAAGTTACGGTTGATCGGTCACGGATAAACAGGCTTTTACTGTATATACTGGCATTAATTGGTGACAAACAGTGCATGTTTCTCAATCGAGTCACCTTATTAAAGCTTATAATGCCATTAGCTATGTGCTGTACAAAAAGTTAAAAGTAACAACAAATTAAAGAGTACCTCTTTGAATTCGGCTTTCAAAACAGAGTGTCCTAATGTTGGTTGCCACTGTAGTTTTCTGCCACTATGTTTTCCCAGATAAAATATCTTAAAAACCTCCTGGAGTTTTACCATCTGAAAATAAAAGAAAGCATCCTAATACAGTGATAGTACAAATGCCATAAAGTATTTTTTTTAATGAAATTCTATCATAGACTAATTTTCAGTTGTCAAAATTGTTTAAAGGCCTTAGCCATCGGATTTCAGTAGGAAATTATTTCACCATTAAGCAATCAGAGTAATCAGCTTTCACAATCAACAGATATCACTCATTATTAGTGGGTTGAGTTTTCTTGGGGGATACAACGGTTCTAATTATAGAACTAGTTTGTTTGTCACCAGTAGCAGAAATAGAATTGGATGAGAGGCCGTTGTAATAGTGAAAATCAATGCAACAGATATCTTGCGTCTATTAATCCTGTGCTTTGCAGGATTTTCTTTTCTGTCCTCTTTAGCTTTGGTTAGAAAGGTTGTCTCTTTTCAGTCAAGATTTCATAACCCAGTTGAAGGATGCATAATAGGTATCCATGGCTCTTATTTTGTACACTGATGTAGACAAACCAAGAGCACCAAGTTATAATGGAATTAATTACAAGTGAACATACCTCAGCCGGCAAATGTACCTCCATGGGTATGTACGTCGGCCAATATCCCATTGTCAGAATGTTGACAGTAAGGTCTATCTTGCTAGGGTCATTATGATTTTGCACATACTGAGAAAAAAAATACAATTCATTCAACAGTGATCTGTAAAACACTTATTTGCCAATAAGATGAATATACTACTTGAACAAATAAGGCAAAATTAATATTTGCAGACTAAAAACAGATTAATGTTTTAAAACTGGGGCAGCATCAGCTTTTCATTGCTCTAATATTAAAACTTTTATATGTCCTTTTCATCAGTACAGTGGAGTCCTGTGGCTAGAGGTTAGAGCACTTGCCTTACAAGCGAGAGACCTGGATTAAATTCCAGGCAGGGTGAAACCTTGGGCAAGTTCCCTTACTCTATCCGCCTGATAATAATGCCTCAAAAATGACGACAACAACAACAACAACTTAAACTTATAAAGTGCCTTTCACGTCGGGAGGACGTCCCAAGGAGCTGCACAGGAGGCGTGTGACCCGAGCTGGGAGGGGAGTGTTCGGGAAGGGGTGAAACATGTAGGGGAGGTCGAAAAATTCGGGGGGGAACAAAAGGCATGGTTGAAGAGGAAAGTCTTCAAACCGGCCTTGAAAGAGGAAAGGGAAAAAACAAGACGGAGGGATTGGGGGATGGAATTCCACAGGGTGGGAGCGGAAAAACTGGAAACCCGGCCTCCAATGGTGGGGCGGTTCGGGCGGGGAGCTTGGAGCAGGCCAAGACCTGCTGAACGGAGGGTCCGGGTGGGCTCGTAGGAGGAAAGTAAGTTGGTTAAGTAGGGCGGGGCAAGGCCATTTAAGGCCTTGAAGGTGAGGACGAGGATCTTGAACTCGATCCTCTGGAGGATGGGGAGCCAGTGGAGATGGGCGAGGGTGGGGGCTATGTGGTCGCGGAGGCGGGTGCAGGATAGTACACGTGCTGCAGGGTTTTGGATGACCTGCAGCCTGTGAATGGAGGAACTGGGGAGGTTGACGAGGACAGTTTCCGTAGTCCAGCTGTGAGGTGATGTATGCATGCACAAGTGTTTCGGCAGCGTGGGGGATGAGGTAGTTGCGGAGCCTGGCAATGTTCCGCAGGTGGAAATAAGCGGTGCCGGTCAAGGCACGGATGTGGGGGAGGAAGGAGAGTTTATGGTCGAACGTGATGCCGAGGTTCCTGACTGGCTTTGTGAGGTGGAGAGTACAGCCTTGGATGTTGAGGCTGGCAGCGCCCGATGTGCGGAGGGCCTCGGTCTTGCTCACGTTCAATTGGAGGAAGTTGTCCCTCGTCCAGGACTCAATGTCGGACAGACATGCTGTCAGAACATCGATGGTCTGGGGGTTGAGGGATGAGGCAGAAAGGTACAGCTGGGTGTCGTCCGCATACATGTGGAAAATTACCCCATGTTTGCGGATGACATCGCCCAGAGGGAGCGTGTAAATGGTGAAAAGGAGGGGGCCGAGGACAGTTTTTAAAAATTGGTAATTTCAATCCACGGCTGTTTGTGTGACACTGCTATGCACAATTGGGCGTCATGCTTCACCCACAGAATACAGTCAGTTCAGTTTACAGTATATTCTGTGAAGCACTTTGAAACACCTAGAAGACGTGAAAAACATATTAAAAGCAAAGATTATTATTATTATTTTTATTATTACTACTAGTACAAGTTCCTTTGCTTTAAGCGTTCTTCCCTATACATTTCAGTTTTTCAGCAGGTATTTATCCAATTCCCTTTTAAATGCTGTTCTGAGTTAGTTTCAAGAGCTATTTGTGGTAAGCCACTTGAACACATTCTGGAAACTCTTAGTATAAAAACCTTGCATTTGATTTAGCACCTGATTACGTCTGTGAGATGCCTTAAAGCTCTTTGTCCTTCACAGAATATAAAGTGAACTGACGGTATATTTGGGGGGCAAAAGGCACCAGGCAATTGTGCACACCAGTGTTCCACAAACAAGTTATGGATTAGGTGACCAAATTAGTATTTAAAAAAAGAATTTTTGAAGGAATTACTAATCTCAGAATAGTTATCCATCAATCGACAACCAACCAGGTTCCTACTTATTCCTAGATAAACAGAGAGAGGCATGTGATGTAACAAAATTTGCCTGGGAATCGAACTTGGGTCCTGTCTCCTGCAAGGCAAGCGCTTTGACCAATGTGCTATAGGATCCCACTTTAACAGACCTATCACCAACAGGAGATGTGAGGTCAGGTTTGCAATCAGGCTCAACCCCCATGGTTGAATAACTCATCTCCTGGACTTGAGTGTGAAGAAAAATACTCAAGAGATGTTATATAGGGCTGCTGTTACTCATGAAATTGTACCTTAATATAAAATTTCAGCAGGGAAAGAAAATTAAGGGGGGAAAAAGAGAAAAGTGGTTGAGCTCAAGTTTACCTGTTTAAAATGAACCATAATGTCTTTAGATAGTTCCATATCTTTGAACATTCCCTCCAATTTACTAGTGAAGGCTGCACCACATTCTACAGAAATAAAAGAGAAAAGTTACATGTTCCTGCTTCATACTTCCTATCAATGTTTTAACTGGAATTTAACAACCCTAGAGTTTTTTTGTATACATACCATGTTTCAGTTTGGATAACATTGATTTCTCAGCATCCACTGAAGCACTTTTTCCAACCAACAGCCGTTTAGCCAAATCTTTCTTATAAAAGGCCTCAAATACATCTTTACCTATTCAAAGGAAATACAACTGTTAATTAATTAATATACAATTTAAAAAGAAATAATAATTCTGAACCATGAAGGTAAATGTTGCAATTTACCCAGAATACACTTACATTCTATTGCATTCAAAAAAACAATTAATCTGAAACTAACTAAACATTTTGCAAATGGTGAATTAGGTTATTATTAAGATGATGACAGCTACAAATCCTGGGATTTTTTTTTTTGCCATTTCATGCATTCACCCTAAGCACAAAAACTCCGGGGTTAAATACTTTGATGAATAGGACTTAAAAGTCAGATAGTTTTCAGTTCTGCCCCATTACTGTTTCTGTGTAAATAATGCATGGGTCACTTAACATTCATAATCAGGATAAATACTATGGCATTCAGAATTTTTGGGGGATTATAGCGTCTGGCAAGCTATCTATCTCGCTGCTTGAAAATCAGCAGCATTTTATTTATTTTAGTTATGTCATAGGAAATATGATCACAGGAAATTTTTTCTGAATGTCAATCAAATTCTCATTAATACATTCAAACATTAAGATTGAAAAAGCACTTGTCATAAAAGCAACGACATAAATTAAGCCTTAAGATGTAAATCACATCTCCTCCTGGGAAACCCATGTACATAACAATAACTTGTGAGAACTTGGTTCTGATGACGTCTCAAGCCAGAGTTGAGATCCCATCGATCAGCATTTTCCTAACAAGCACTTTTTGAATCTCATTATGGATGTCTGGCTTTCCTGAACATATTCTACACATCATTATAACAAAAATTACTGTGACTACCAGCCCAGGATCAAAGATTATAACTGTGCTTGGAATGCAATGATATAGTTGCACAAATATGTAAATTCTCTCATCTTAACTCAAAAAAGACCTCATCTGGTGACTTATTTTTGTACAATCTATCAATTTTTAAGCTGACCTGACTCTTAAATACTATGAACATTATGAGCTCTGAATAAAATTGAAAAGTTTACCGTGAATAAATCGAAATATTATCATGATTTTATCCAACATTCTCTCCAGTTCTTCATCAGTTGCTTCCTTGTTACCAGCTCGCAGCTTTGAATCTACATACTTGGCTACACACAAAAATCAATAAAAACATCACTGATTAGAATAATAATAATCCTTGCATTTGATATTGGTTTCACCATGCCATCTCGAGGCATTTCACAGCACTTCACAGAATATATTGTAAACTGAATTGACTGTATATTTTATGGGTGCAACGCGGCAGCCAATACACAGGTCTATGAGAATTAAAAATGTTTTACATTATGGACCTGGTCGAATAAGTCTGGGTTCCAGATACCCAGAACCTGGTAAGTAGATTTTATTATATTACCCTATATTCCTTTGAACTGATCTACTTGAAACTAACTTGGGTCTTTTCCCATCTGCCAATTCTTGGCACCTTTCATTGTTGCTGAATCATTGCTGGGACTTTGTGCTCTACAGCCAATTGTGTACAGCAGTGTCCTCTTGCTTGTGAGTCGAGTGCTCCAATCACTAAGCTACAGAACTCTATAAGAAACCCAAACATTGAAACAAAATATATTGCACTGCACTAGGAGAAGAGGCAACCGCTTATGGAACTGCAGCTTCAATTGCTGAAAGTTGGAAGCTGCGATCAACTTAGCTTCATATTCTGTGAGGAGTAACTAGCAAGCTTCTAGTGAATCTGGGTTGCTTCACTCAAAATCCTTTGGCTCCAAAAAGTACATACATTAGGAGCAAGGTTTTAAAAGAAATTCTAGCATCTAACTGCATTTCTTAGCCCATTCTCCAACTCCACATACATTTTACTTTGGCTCCAAAACTATGTACGGCCAAATGGAACTATGGTCAATTTCAAATAAATAAAACAAGATAACTTGCATTATCTTGCAAATGGTAAGATAATTTGCCATTATATGGCAATTATCCAATTGGTACTTTTTCCAGCATTGTTGAACCTGTGCCACTCAGCTTCAAAAGGGGATTAAGTGGTTTAGGTTGACTTTGTCTGGTAACTATTCTTGGATTGAAACAGGCTAACGAATGCTGAACATCTTTTTTTAAGCACCCCCCACATCCCCCCTTCCCACTGTCATGGGTACACACAACATTCTGTAGTGAATGGAAGAATGCTCATTCTCCATAAACCAAAGCATTACTTTCAGATATTGGAAGGTAAGAGGACAAGAGGGCAGATTTGGGGTTGTGAAACTGGAGGGAAAGGAGGGAATTGGGGGTGACTGATGGGATATCGAAGAGCAGGGTCTTGAGGCGGGACTTGAAGGACGCCAGGGAGGGGGTGAGGCACAGTAATTGCTATTGTAATATTGGATTATGATATTACTACACAGTGAATAAAATAATTCATACCTATTAATTCAGCAGGTTTGTTTGGTCTCTTGTTAATAAAAGTCTCAAAAGCTTCCTTCATTGTATTGATGAACTTCTCATTTTTTATGAAACATACATCAATTACATGATCCACTTTGTCTTTGAAGTCCAATAATTCTTGAACCATTGTTTTATCCTTTTCAGGATTGACCACAATTGTTGTGCCAAAGGTCTGTAAAATAAATTCCATGTTATACACAAATGAAAATGTAAATCTGTGACTCCCCACTTACTTCCAAATTTCTACCCAAACCAGTTAAATTTTTCTGAAGCTACTTAAGAATTCTGCATGCAGCACAATTTTTTTTTAACACTTGTGTGTGAAGGCCTCTATATAAAGGCAAGTTGTTGTAGGAATTGCAGCCTGTAAATCTATATATGTAGGTAAGAAGTATTCCACAATACTAAGTGCATTCATATTTTATTTTATACACGCGAGAAAGCCAGATATCACAGCAAACCTTCAGAGACATCTTTCCAAGCTGGCCTACAGTTGTATTGTTGCATTGTAATGTTCTCAGTCTAGAAAACAACTGTTAAATCTAAAAATATTTTTTCAACTGAGTACTTCGTTCAATATTCAGAAAATTTTATTTGAGTAAAATCAATAGAAATACCTTAATATATTCACTCCAGTGCTGCAGAAGTACCTGCAGTCCACCTTTAACCCTGCTAAACAGCTGGTAAAGAAGCGTGAGGTCTGCCACTCGGTTTTCATCAAGTAGATTATCAAGACCTGCAAACATAACCATAAATGAAGCAAAGCAACAAAACAGTTAATATTTTGGCCTGAATCACAAAACAGCTTCCATGAGAGATTCAATGAATGGAGCCTGCTATGTAGACATCTAGATATCAATAGATAGTCAATATAAGTCAAGGTCAGTTACCTTTATTGAACTTGTGGTAAAAATAAACTTTTTTCAAGTATGTGGTATTCCAAATTAAACCTCACTCAGAGCAAAAAGAGGCATAAACTTCAATTTTAATTTTTGAGGTCAAGTTATTCCTACCTTTCTGAAGAATAGCTGTCAGATGTTCTCCAAGGAGCTGTTTCTCTACACAGGCAACCAACCTTTTCCTGCAGGTTAGAGATTTGATTTTACAAATACTAAAAACAACCAACATCAATCACAGAACTCTGCAAATTTGTTATTAGAATTGTGGAGCTTTAGAATTTTGTGGAAAAGATCAAATATAATGGAAATATATGAAAATGTAGCTGCAAACGCCCCTCCAAATTATCAAATATTCCACACATTCATATACGCGTATTTGGAGACTGTGCTGACCATTTCTGAATTAGTACAGGATATTACAAAGTTTCAGTTTCCAATCATACATACTGTACAATACAACATTTCTTACAATGCTAATCATTTAAAAACAGACAATTCAATGTCTGAAGAATATTTATGCAAAGCTAAATCATAACTATTGTGATCAAATATTAGTATTTATGGACACCAAATGTAATCAAGGAACTTGGTGATGATTCCACTAAAGGTGCAGTGATGTGGTTAGATGAACTAAAAGGTGAATCTTTAGTATAACAATTTCCTTAATTATTATGGGGTGGACTCAAATGAGACATAAGTGGCTACTAGAATACATGCACATGTTTAATTTAAACATATCATTGACTAGCAAAATATTTGTAGTTCTTTTTTTCCCCAAATGTTGGATTGGATTCCCTTTATTACTCTCAGATTCAAGAATAGTCAGTAAGCAAACAAAACCTTAAATTTAAAAAAAGTATTCTGGTCACTCGATCCACAACTGTTTGCGGGACATTGTGATGTGCAATTCGCTGCCGCGTTTCACTTCCATACTACTGGTCTCCTGAGCTCCTCAGAACTCAGTTGTTTAGCCATTTCTTTTCTACTCATTCATTATTTGGACTTGTCTTCTGTCTCATAATGCATTAGGCTACTTACTACAGTTTACCCCTTACACTTAAGGGGCACGTAGAAATTACTAGTTAAAATGAAGATGCCTGAAATTGGAAGCAATCTCATGAAATGGGTGAGGCATTTTCTTAAAAAAACCCCTGCACTTACTGTGTACTTTGATCCAAGTAAGTGATTACTCGATCTGATTCCTCTTCCAAACGTTTGTTTACGTGGTGAAGATACTCTGGTACCTGCTATGACAAGATTTTAAATTGTAAAGAACAGATTGGTATAAAACATTAGTTATAATGGTAAAGGACAAATTTATTAATTACCTCTCTTTCTTGCATTAGTGTTTGTCCTTCTGCTGCATATAAATGATTAGTCTCCTCCAAAAACCTATGTTCAAATGATTCCTGGTAAACCTGTTTTGTACAAAGTATTATTATTACTAAAGGCTTTTGAAGAAAATTACAGCTTTACAGCATTTGAATGTCTCTCACCTGCAAGTCACACAACATGCTTAGCAGACTTCTTATCAAGCTTCGGTCCACAGCCTCCCCAGTTCGCTCTCTTTCAATCAACAAAAGTATTCCATCAATGGTTTTGCTCTGTACAATTCGGTCATTGATGATGTGGGCTCGGAAGAGCTCTAAACCCATATCCCTGAAATTATAAAATGTGGTGGGATTCATTATGAACAAAATGGTTTCATTCTTCTTTACTGAATTAATATTTACTCTGATGTATAAATTTCTGTACGTACAAATCAATGTCAATAAAAATTGCAGTAATAGTGCATGTTACATTCTCCCGACCTGAAAGCCACTATATAAATGTAATTTTGTTGTTGTTGATGTGACTTAAGGATAATGATAATTTAAAAAAAAGTTAAAAACTGACAATTCTAGATACTGTATATTTTTGCTACAGGCCCTGTATGTGAGGCTTCATGCCTCTTTACTTTATAGCTTATTGCTTTATGTCTAGTGGTTTCAACTTGCTTGTCCCAATAATTCCTCCAGGGCTCTCCTCCCTTTCCTGTTTGAAACCTCACAGTAAGTGACAGCTTCAAACTAATTAATTAACCATTAATATAACACTATTCTGCATATAAACAATAGGACAATGTGAAAAAAAATTAGTTACTGTCAGTGACCAAACCTATCAAACATCACTTATCCTAACTATTTTGTAAGCACCAATTCTACTCTGGAGCAATCCCTTTAACGGTACTTTGTAACTGGCATCTACATTATGTTACTCTGAAACATACATCAATGCTACAACAATGGTATTCTGTAACCTCACCTGTACCAATACAGTACTAGAAGAAGAATCCTAGCATTTGATATAACACCTTCCACATCTTCTAGATGTTTCAAAGCGCTTCAGAAGACATACTGTAAAGTGAATTGACTGTATATTTGTGGGCGAAACGCAGCAGCCATTTTGCGCACAGCAGTGTCCCAGAAACTATACTGTTATCAGAACACCCACTAATGTCACAATGCAAATAGTTGCTTAGAAGGCAAGTATGCCTTGACAGTACCTTTCCTCGTTTGTGGGAGTTCTCCCAACCATCAGCATGTCACCATGGAGTGAAAGCTGCAAACCATAATTTGTGGAGTCCTGTATTTGGTTAGAGCACTCGCCTTGCAAGCAAGAGACCTGGGTTCCACTCCAGGCAGGGCGAAACCTTGGGCAAGGTTTAGGTGTTACTCCACACGCCTAATAATAACCCCTCAAAAACAATAATAAATTGGTCATTTCAAACCACAACTGTTTGTGGGAGATTGCTAGTTGCAATTGGCTGCCGTGTTTCACCCACAAAATATGCTCACTTCAATCACTGAGCTATTGCCAATAAAACAACCTGATCCTCTAAACATGCAAACTTACTTATGTGCGTACAACCATGCCACAATGTGCCAATGTATGTATGTCTCCTCAGTACCATATCAATAAAATGTTTACTCTTCAATCAATAATATACATCAATGAAACATATTGAAATAAAATCTAATGTTAAATGCTTGTTTACTGGCTGTACAATCTTGCGTTACAATCCATTTCATTTTGTCGTCTTGTCTAAAAGAGCTCAAGTTCAAAAAGTTAAACATTTCAGTTTACGATCATAGGATCAATCTTGCACAGTACAACTCACATAATTTGAAACAGTCAGGCCCAGAACATTTAATATGACTTACGGGAAGACTTGAGTTGCAGGCAAACTGTACAGGTCAGAGAAAATGCAATTTATCAATAATCTATATAATCATGCATAATTCAATCTGGCCGGTAAAAGTGCCCGTGGTGATGGGTAAGACTAGATTTCCCATGATTCAATGTGTCTTGACCTGTCAAGCATTGGAATCTTATTGAATCATGGGAAATTAAGTTCCTCTCAACATATTAACAGATTAAGACGTTTCCTAAAATTCAGTGTAGACAGCAAATGCGTGAGTAGTGGAGGGTTGGGGAGCAGATTACGAGTTAGAGGTGATTAATATGAGTAGTGCAAAGAAATCTAAGTGGTTTGATGGGAAACTGAATGGGACTTGGGTAAACGTATGACTCAGGCAATTATACAATTTATACTGATAACTCATGACTCAAATCTTGCCCCACCTCCATGGATCAGTAAACATATTCCAAATAAATATTTTTATAAGAATGAAGCTGACAATCTCCTAAAGGGGATTGACCGTTGCTGGGCATGATATCAGTATATCATACGACTCAATTAAAATGTGCTAACAGTGGTATTTGACATTAACAAATCATTACCGTTTGGGCAGGAAACCACGTCATGGCCATTCAGATTTTAATATTTCAAGAATAGTAAATTGAAAATAATTGTACAAACTAGTATTTGTCAAAATATACAAGAAAAGATTAACAAATATGATTGAAGTATGTTTTTTCCTACAGAATTGCTTTCTAAAATCAAAGCATTTGGTGATTTCTCAGATGAGCTGCTAGGTCGGTTTGGGGGGGTGGAGAAGATGGAATCCAGCAGTCGGATACAGCCATGTACAAATTCATAAGCTAATTGGCTGCAGTAGTCCAGTTTTGTCCAAAGTTTATATGTTCCTTAAAAAGCAAAAGTAACAAAATGACTAACTGCCCACAGTTCATCACTCACCAGATAGATGGAAGCATTGAACTCTGCAGAACGTACGTTCGGTCCAGAAATAAGAAAATGCTCCTAATCATAATCTGTAAATTTGTAAGAAAATTAAAACTAAAAGTCATTATTATGCAGCAATTAAGAAAAGGTTATTTTATTACCTTAGCAATAAAGATGGGCAAGCCTTTCCTAATCAAACACAACTATGAAAAGCTACACTTAAACAATACCAACCTACCATTTGCCTACAGTGATCCAACCAACATTTGTTAATCTTCTTCAGAAAGAGAACACTATCCAGGGAATCCTTGAAAATAATGTTAAGGAGCAATAAAAGCCATCTGTTGCCTTTTCAGCATGCAAACAAATATTTCTGACTTGTCTCAATGCAATAATTCAAAAAAATTACAACTGGGAAAAAATGTGGGCTGGCAATTGTTCAGCTGTAAAAAATGTATGTATTTTAAAGTGAATTGACTGAATATTTGGTGGGCAGAACACATCAACCAACTGTGCACAGCAATATCCCACAAATAATTGTATACGTAAAACTTTCTCTCACTGCAACTAGTTTAACCTCCAAAAAGAACATTGTAAAACTGCAACATTAGGTTTTAATGAAGACCTATAGAATATTGCAAAGGGTTTTTAAGAATTCAATAATACTTTCAATGAAACAAAGCTTACTGCAGAGCATATTGCTAAACATATTTTACACAGCCTAGAGCAGGGATGGTCAGCTTGCAGCCCATATTATGTCGCAGGTTGGTCATCCCTGGCCTAGGGTGGACAGCGTGGTGAAAAAAGGATATTCTCTGAATTGATGAATCTGTGCCTTCACGTGATCTTCACAAGCTTGTCTCAGTTGTTTGTACAGTGTTGGTGACACTTTATAAGAACACAGATTTTCAACAGCCTAAGTATTTAAAGAAAACACAAAAAGGGCATCATGTAAGCCAATATTTGACAAATCCCAAATTTCACATCCCCCACTGAATTACAAAAAAAAGCATCCACAACAACAGGCAAATTAATAGTGAATTGAACCAATAAATGACAATTTGATTAGATTAGGTTTAGTGTTCAGTGAAATGAACAGCTGAACTCTGGGGGAGAAGGAACAAGCAGCAACAACATTTGTTCAATATATTCAAATGAATAAAATTTGAAGGAACACGAGCGCAGAAAATAATACCCAAAGTAAGAAAGAGAAAAATAGATGCATACAAGGATTTGATATCAGCAGTTTTGATACCTATGATAGGAGCAGCCTTAATTGGTGCAGACATAATGCAGACTTAATTTTACTAAAAATATTAGGGCTGTTTTCAGCGCTAGCAGCTGCAATCAATGAAGTACTCAAATCCCTCTCTGAAGAATGGCATTCCTCCTGAATGGTTGAAATGTTTTCTAACAAAAACCAGTGCATAAAGGAGTAGTGCTGCATTAACCGTAATTCACAAAGCAACCTAAATTCTCCAAAAGGTATTAAACTGCTGCCATTGGAAAACCTGAAGCCAAAAAACCCCAGTCAAATCAACAACAACTTGCATTGATATAGCATCCTTCACGCAGGTACCATCTCAGAGCACTTATCTTTCTAAATCATCTAGAAAGGGTTGGGAGTGAAGAATTTGGGTACAACTGACAATTAAAAATAAGATGAAGGGATTATGCATTTAGTTTTATGCCATGTATGGATACTCATATACGGAAGGTATGGGAACCCATGGGATGTCCTCCTGATGTGAAAAACGCTCTATAAATGTAATTTTATTGTACTACAGATGTCCTGTAATATGTAGAAATCCTGTAGCTCAGTGGTTAGAGCAAGAGATCTGGGTAGACTCCCAGCTGGGTGAAACCTTTAGCAAGTTTCCTTACTCCACATGTCTGATAATAATCCCTCAAGAAAAAACAATATTGGTCACTCAATCCACGATTGTTTGTGGCACACTGCTCTGTGCAATGGGCTGCTGCATTTCGCTCACAAATATACAGTAAATTCACTTTAGAGTATAATTTGTGAAGCGCTGTGAGACATCTAGACGTGAAAAGCGCCATATTGAATTCAAGGATTACTATTTATTATGTGTAGGGTGACTGTATCGTATCAATGATTAATTATATAATTAAGTGGTCAGTTCTTCCATACAAATACATTTATGAAACTCCATTGACGCACATGCATTTAAAACTTGTAAAATACAAATATTTTTCACAATATTGCATAGCAGTAGATCCTAATATGGGAGAATCTTGCACTAGTGTTTCATTTCTTTTATGCATGAATAACTCAAGATTTGAAGACTCAGTAAAAGCAATTAAATAGGTAGGGATTTTACATAGAACAATACTGCACAGAATCTAAGAACACATGCGAATTCCACTAGTTATGTTAGCTTCATTTTTCAAAATTCTGCTCTTACGTACTGTTACCTGATAAAGCTCTTCTAGATTGTATTTAATAGATGTGCTTCTTTGAATGGCTCCAACTGCTTCATGGAGTTTCTGCCAAGTATCTTGAGTGTAGTTGTCAGGCAATTTAGGTTTATCTGTTGGGAGAAGAATAGTGGTGTTCAATTAGTAACCGTGCTTCTTATTCACTTGGATTTTATAATCTGAAATTACAGGATCAATGATGATCTTGCAAATTTCTAACCATATACCAATGACATACCACCTACATGATGATTGCTGAGATCTCATGGTTCAGTTGCATTTAACATCACACTACAAAAGTTGTTTGCAGAACATTGTTGTGCTCAAATTGGCTGCTGGGCCCAAAGTCATCATACTTTACAAGATATTCTGTGAAGTATTTTGAGACGTTTTCCAGATGTAAAAGGCACTATATCAAATGTAAGGATTATTTTTAATACTATATTATGATTCTATAAGTTGTTTCCGAAACAAGAATAATTGAAAAGAATGGAAGACATTGGACAGAAACATCAGGTTATGTCAGGCTAGATGTCAAAAACGAGATCTTGTCTACTTAGGTAGGTGTTAAGATCCTATGACAGTACAGTAAAACTACGTCACCTCTTTATAAATCGTATAATCGCCTACGTCGTAGATGCACCCATATCACATATGACTTATGCAAGTTTGCCAGTAACCTCATACTTTGTGCAAGTTATATTTAATTTATGATCCTAATTGATATTTATTACGGAAATTCTCTCCTAGTCGGCCTCCCCAGTTCCTCCATTCATAGGCTGCAGGCCATCCAAAACTCTGCAGCCCGTGTACTATCCCGCACCCGCCTCCGTGACCACATAACCCCCACCCTCGCCCGTCTCCACTGGCTCCCCATCCTCCAGAGGATCGAATTTAAGATCCTCGTCCTCACCTACAAGGCCTTGCACGGCCTTGCTCCATCCTACCTAGCCGATCTACTCTCCCCCTACACGCCCACCCGGACCCTCCGTTCAACAGGACTTGGCCTGCTCCAAGCCCCCCGCCCGAACCGCCCCACCATCGGAGGCCGGGCCTTCAGTTTCTCTGCTCCCACCTTATGGAATGCCATCCCTCAATCCCTCCGTTTCGCCTCTTCCCTTTCCTCTTTCAAGGCCGATTTGAAGACTTTCCTCTTCGATCGTGCCTTTTGTTCCACCCCAGACTCTTTTACCTCCCCTTCGTGTTTCACCCCTTCCCAAACACTCCCCTCCCAGCTCGGGTCACACGCCTCTTGTTTAGCGCCTTGGGACGTCCTCCCGACGTGAAAGGCGCTATATAAATGTAAATTGTTGTTGTTGTTGATATGACTAATACGAGTTTTATGGTATTTCAAAAATATAGAATTTCTTCAAAGTGTCCTGGCCAGCAATACTCCAGGTGAAATTGATCACTCACTTCATTACTGTCTGTGGAACATTGTCTGACACAAATTAGTTGCCAGATTCAGTGACAAATAGTCACTACTCTGTCGAGTAAAATCCTGTCAAGTTGACAGGAGATATTTTGACAACATGTTAAATGTAATACATTATTATGGAAGACAAAAATGCAGAAATACACACGCTGCCACATTCAGTTTGTTCTAGCTTGTTCCATTAATCACATTGTGTTTTAGGCTGTAATTTTAACTACAACATCTTTTCCCTCCTCCACACTGAATTGGTCAGCTTTGACTGAATTTGGAATGACAAAAGAATATTTTTATTGTTTCAAAGGAATAGACCATCACCTGCACTTGAATCTATTCCTTAAGTCAAGAACTACAAATGTGCATTTGTACTTGATAAGTGATTATTTCTCGAAAATACCTACTACAAATTAAATGGCAATTTCACCACAATCCCAGATCAGTTGTTTTTATCTACATTTGAAATTGGTACATTGCCAAATAGCTTCAGGTGAAATTATGCTTGTGCATAAACACGTGTGCCTGGTAAGATATACCATATATAGAGTGGTCCTTGTCAATTAATCTTCTACCCTTTGCATCCAGCTGCGTCTCAGAAATCCAACCTGAGCTGTTTCTTGTACAGGAAACATTGTATATTTTATCTGCATCTTTTTAAACAGAAAAGGTTTGACTACTTGAAGGACATATGCCTATCTCTGATCAGGCTGTTTATGCCATCATCTGAAACATTTTTTCCAGCCAAATTTTGTTGCTGATGAAATTTTGAAGGACTATCCATTGGACATCAAGTTGTGGATAAGCCATTTTGTCAGATAAAAGTTTAAAAAATTGAAGCCAAGCTATGTGTTTTGTATTGGTACAATCTTGCCTCCAGTTTTGACTCCCATTTGAAATCGTTACTAATTCCAATTCCTCAGGCAGCTTTAATCAGCCTTCAATATTGGCTTTCTGCTCGACACTCACCTTCATCGTTTCAAGAATGAAGCTCACTTACCGGCTCCCTCTATCCCATCCACAACCCTCTCCTCCCAGCTCTACCCGCTGTCTCCCTATCAGTCTGCCTCCTCCGTTCAGCTGGCTCTTGCCTGCTCCATGTCCCCCGCCTGAACCACTCTATCATTGGTAGCCGAGCTTTCAGCCTCTCTGCCCCCACAGTCTGGAACTCCATCCCACATTCACCTCGCTTCCTCCCTTTCCTCCTCCTTCAAAACCGTTCTCAAGACCTTCCTTTTTGACTGTTCCTTCTGCTCCCTTCCTAACTCTCCCCCTTCTTCTACTCTTCTTCCCCCTACGCCAACTCTTTGCCCCCTGCTCGGGTCCCGACCTAACTGTTCAGTGCCTTGGGACGTCCTCCCACCGTGAAAGGCACTCCATAAATGTAATTTCATTGTTGTTGTTGTTCCTACAATCAGTGGTGGTCGTCATTTCAATACCTAAGTTTGTGCTCTCTGGAACTGACTTGCAACTCTAATTAAATCTTTTATTTCAACTTTGTCAATTTTCCATTCACGCCATAATCATTAAACACTTGAGATCTTTTCTCCATGCGATGTGAAAACCACTTTATAATTGCAAGTCATTGGTAATTGTGGGGGTGGTAAGAGAAAGAATGGAAATCATGGCATGATCCAGCTAGCAGAAATATTTAGCAGGTCCATGAAAACACCGTTGCTTGCCTCACCCAAGCCTTAGGCTAAATTCCACCTGAATAACAATCTAAACTATAATTGGCAAACCATACTGCATATGGTTAGTCAGCACTCTGAATGGGAGGGGAGGGTGGCGAAGGGGAAGAGGGGTCTTTTGCTGAGACTCAAGCACCTTACTCCAATGGGAGCTCTTTCCCATTTCCTACTCTTATCTTAAGCTTCTACACTTCTTGTACTTCATGAACATTCAGGTCATGACAATTTTCACATGCTGTATTTGGAGAAGCTATTCAATAGCGTTCAGTATCTTATCAGTAGCAAAACCCTTCCAAAACTGCTAACTGATTTGAAGTTTTGCACGGAGTCACTTTTTTCCCCCAAATGTGAATTGAACAGGCTTCATGTTTGGAAAGAGTGGTGATGGAAGGCAAAACGTGTTTTACCTGGCTCTGGATAGAAATAAAATACAGTATAAATATAAATTTGAAAGTAAGCCCTGGCATCAACCAGCAGTGATGGAATGAAAATCAAAGTAGGCTGCAAAAGAGCACCGATAGAAACAACATGGAAGTTTTTTTTTCCCCTAATTGAAATTGATCATGTAACATTGCTCCCTAGCAAAAGTACTCACACCTGCTGGTGAATCAAGGTGGTTACACAGAAGAAAGAAGTAAAATAATCCAACTGCACAAATCCAAGAATACACATTTCCAACAGGGACACCGACCCAGATGATTATTCTATTTCCCCCCACAATTGTCTATATTGGAATGCATGTGTAAGATAATGGCCATTTAGGTATAAATGTTGAATAAACCAGGAAGTACTGTAGTACTAATAATGATTCTTGCATTTTATATAGCGCCACATCATGTCTTTGAGTCGTCTCAAAACACTTCACAGAATATACTGTAAAGTGAATTGACTGTATATTTTGTGGGAGAAATGCAGCAGCCAAATGTGCTCAACAGTGTCCCACAAACAGTTATGGAATGATTGACCAACTTATTATGATTTCTTTAAAAAAAGGATTATTACTTCCGGAAGAGCGATCTGGCAATCGACTAACAGCCACGTTTCTATTTACAGTAAAAGCCCGTTTATCCGGCACCCTTGGGACCTGGCCAATGCCGGTTAACCGCGTGCCAGATATTCAGCCAAAAACGCAATTAAAAAAATTATGTATTTTTCTGGATAAATTCTGGTTAATCGAATGTGGACTTTTTTTTGCAATGCCGGTTATACGGAAATTACGGTTGATCGGGTGCCGGATAAACGGGCTTTTACTGTACTGCTAAGTGAACAGTAAGGAAACTTGCCTAGGATTTCAATCTATCCAGGAATCAAACCTAGGTTCTTGCTTGCGAGGTAAGTGCTTTAACATGGAACTTGTGATCACACAACTAAATTACTTCAGTACAAAATTAATAAACTTCAATGAAGGCTAAAGCTTAAAACATCCATCCCCCCTCTTCGCACCCATATAGAAAGTGGATCTGAGAAACATACTTTCATCAAAAATAATGATGCTACTGAATCTTATTAACTGTTATTAATACTTTTAAAAAGGTGGATGAGAAACCAGTTAAGAATGGATTGAATATTATAAATGCAGCCATAAAACATAAAATTATCTATGAAACACAGTAGATTACCATACTATAGTTTATTGATGGTGTCTTCTGAGGACTGCAAGTGATGTGGACCTGTGATGCTGTAATTGATAGCCCGGGCCAAGAGGAGGCAGCCAATCTGACAAGATAATTTGTAGGTACAGTATTTGCTTGTAGCACCCAAGAATGCTGCATTTTAAATAAAGTTAATTTAAAAGAGCTTTTTTTGGAGTCAAATGGACTTTTGTTATTCTGTATTTTTTCATGGGATAACTGAATTAACTAACTGAATCATTCCTACAGATATACAATTGGTCATTTCACTCCACGGCTGTTCGTGGGACACAGCTGTACGCATTTGGCTGTCATGTTTCACCCACAAATATACAGTCACTTACACTTTAAATACACTTTACAGCATATTCTGTGAAGTGCTTTGAGACACCTCGAAGACGTGAAACGCGCTATATCAAATGCAAGGATTATTATTATTATCTAATTGCTTTAGATAAAGCACCTATAATGTCAAGAATGTTAGACAATGCGATTATAGGTGAACAATGAACAGGTTCTGTGTGTCTCTTTACGTCTTCTTTATGAAAGTTCAATCAGCAACTACCCCTTTTTATCACTTCCATCTCTTGTTTATTTGGCATTGTTAGCATCATTGTCACCTCTGACCACAACTAGAATTTTCACATCTTCATTGCAAAAGCAACCAAAAAAAAAAGCAGTTTATGTTCAAATACTCAATCTAAACTCTTCTACATGATCACAACAATATTTAGCTTGATTCTAGAACAGAAGAAGCCACAAGCAAATGGGAAATCCAGGAACATAAGTTTCTCTCACCCTCCCTGACACTGCAATGTCTTCCCCCCGCACCCCACATCACAGCCACAGAGATCTATGTCCTTATTCTAGAATATGTATGATCACACCACTTAACATAGAAGGTTCGTCCTGTGAAAGACAAACGTTTCAAAAATCAAATGGTAGAAATCCAATGGAAAATGCTGCAAGTGCAGAGTAGGTCAATGAACGCCTAAACTGGAGCGATAGGACAACATTCTGGAAGTGACCCAGATATAAAATTGCAAGTTATATTAGGATATGAAATCCATGAAATAGAAATAAAGAAGCGATTGTTATTATACACATTATGCCCATACTTTTACCACATCTTGATGACTGCTAATGACTATTTTGAAGTTTAAGCATACAAGTGTAAATTACTTTGTACAATGCGCAGATCAAACCTGCTAAATGGACCACGATCACTTGAACAATTGCATATATACAGACATATCAGCTACATAGCAGGGTCTCTTATCCTTATAGTACAGCCAGCACAAATTTCTGTACACTTGTGACAGAAAGGGTTTTCAACATTGGCTTCACAGGACAGATTGGCATTGGTTCAACTGACATTTTAGTTACTGGTACACTAGGCTCCACGTCTTCTTTGAAATCTCACAGAATCTGCATAAATTATCATTGTACAACATCAATGTAGTGACCGCTAACTACAAAATGATTCACAATTGTCTGATAGCTGGTCTTTGATATAGTTGGAAACCAATCACCATGCTTAAGAGTACCCAAACCAAACAAAAGTTCTATGCATCCCACCTACACCTGATAAGATTGTTGGAATGGAATGTGTACTCTCTCCCTAAGAAACGTATCCTGCTTACCCAATCCCAGAAAGTATTAGGTGCAGGTTGACAAGAGCCAAGGCTTGGGGACCCCAGAGTGTGCGTTGGGGGTACTGCTGGACTCTAACCAGCTAAAACAGCATAACTTGCCATGGATATCGTCATCTAGCAAACTTTCCCTCTCCTTGTCTAACTTTCTTCAATTGAACGTCAAGAAGACCGAGGTCCTATTGATTAGTTCCAGCAGCGCCACCACACCTCAGATGCTGATAGTATCACTATCCATGGTTACAGACTCCATCTCGCTAGGCTAGTCCGGAACTTTGGCATCTTGTTCAACCCTCAATTATCCTTTCTACTCCACATCTGTGCCATGACCTGTTGGAACTTTGGCATCTTGTTTGACCTTCAATTATCCTCTCGGCCCAACATCCGTGCCATGACCTGCTGCCATGCTTACCCCACCTCAGCAACATTGCCCACCTCCGCCAACGTCTTACACTGCCGTCCGCCGAAACTCTCCTGCCAACTTCACGTTCCCCCACCTCGCCCACCCACAATTGGCAGGCAAGTCTTCAGCCATCCTGTCCGCACGCTCTGGAACTCCATCCTGCAGTCCCTCCAACTGGCCCCATCCCCAGCCTCCTTCAAAACCCACCTCAAGGCCCTCCTCTTTGAATGCGCTTTCGTTCAACCTCCATCATCCCATGCCCTCCCCACACTCCCCAATTCCTACCTCCAGCTTGGGTCCGGAATCCTATCTGTCCAGCGCCTTGGGAAGTCCTTCCAACATGAAAAGAGCTATACACATGTAATTATGTTGTTGCTGTTGCCCAGTTAGGACCACCCTACCCACTAGGGCTTTAGCTTCAGGAATATGAGGAGCTGAGAGGGATGTCTCCCTGCCCACAGTGACTGGTCTGCCTCCAGATCTTGCCAGGCTGGCTGTGCTATCACCAGGAGTGCCCTGGAATACTGCAGGCGGGCCTGGCACAGCACTATCACACTTTCTAGGCTTCATTCTCAAACTGAAATGAAATTTGCATGATAATATCTAATATTGTGGAACTGATTTTTCACGTTTTATAACTGATGGAATATAGTTCCAAAGAAATAGGAAATCTCACAACGCATCCATGTAAATTTATGTTCACAATGCATCCCCTGTCAAAGCTAATAAAGAATTTCCCTGCAAACAGCTTAATAAGTGGTCACTTTTAGTACTTTCTTTGCTTTAAATATGATGAACTACAACATTATTTTTTGCACTAATTTTTTCATCTCTTCTGACCAGTTCAAGGAAGGCTACATCTACCTACCGTTTGTGTTGGGAAGCTATGCCAATTTTTGGATATCCAAGTCAAACCCAATGCTGTCCTCACTGGTCATCCAGACATAGGCAGTTCCCATCAAGAATCACTGGATAACCATCAGGAATGGGAAAGCTGTCCCACCCCTCTTCCTTTCACAAGAGTGTTGATAGCAATCGCAGTGATCTTATAACTGCGAAACGATAGTGAACCACGCAAATCATCGAGACAGAGAGTGATCCAAGATAGGAGATGAGAGAGAGTAATTGAAGGAAGAGAGGCAGAAAGTAATGTATGTCAGGTGAGAGAGAGAAAGTTTGTGGGAGGGGGTATGAGGGAGAGTGCATGAGAGGGAGAGTATGTGCGTGAGAGGGTGCACATGAGAGAGTGTGTGTGAGACACACACACCCAACAACAACCTGCATTTATATAGCACCTCCTATGCTGGACAGTCTTTTAAGCGTTTTAACAACCCCTGCCCACCACCCACACCTCCCCACATTGTGGACATTTCTCAAACACAGCATGTGACCCTCTGCAGCCAAAAGACTGGTCCACCCTGGTCTAGAGTATTGTAAATGAAGTTATAAAAGAGGTTGCTTCTGAAGCAGCAAAATGCAATGTGACATTTCAAGGAACCATGCACAGAACAATAGGAAATGCGTGTTGGCAAGAGCACAACGTATTGAGTACTACAAGAGAAGATACTTACAAAATTAATCATTGTACTTCAATCAGAAGTCTGAAAATGTAGATGATTTTCCAGATACAATTCTTCAAATACAGCAGGAAACTGGCAATTGTAGGTGTAGGAGGATGGAGTGATTGACAGTGTCGAAGGCAGCAGAAAGGTCGAGGAGGACAAGGAGGCAGAGAGCCCTGATCACAGATGTTTTCAACAAAAGGTAGTAGAACTTCCTCTAAAATATTTATTTATAAACATATCATACTCTTTTTCAGCAAAGGCAACACCAAGAAAACCACAGCAAAACTCAAACCTAAGCCAGTATAAAAGTAAAACACATTAATGAGAGATCTGTCAGATTGCTTTGCTCAACCAATTTTGGTGAAAACGATTGCGCAATCTCACAGCACAATTCTGCCAACAAACGTTTGTTTGTAAAGAGAGATTGGTACTATATTTACCTTTAATGAAAGTGATCATTGAAAATGTTGATTCCTAAATACTATATTGATCCAAACACTGAAAAAAAGTTTCGCCACAATTGTTTTTACTCAGACAAATATCACATTAAGGAGGATTTTATCATTTTAAAGTAAATCTTTGAAGGTGGCAGGACAGGTAGATAAAGCCCTTCAACAAAAAGCGTAAGGGATACTAGTTTTTACAATTGGGGCATAGAATACAAAAGTCACGAAGTTATGATGAACCATTATAAAACATTGGTTAGGCCTCAGCTGGACTAGTATGTTCAGTTCTGGGCACCGCACTTAGGAAGTGGCATTGGAAGGGCACAATGGATTTTCCAGAATGTTACCAGGAATGAGAGACTTCAGTTATCTAGAGAAGCTAGGATTCTTCTTCTTGGAGCAGGGATGGTTAAGAGGAAACTTAAGAGAAGTTTTCAAAATTATGAGAGGATTCGATAGGGTGAACAAGGAGAAACTATCTCCACTAGCGAATGGGTTGGTAACCTGAGGACACAGATTTAAAATAGTTGTTAAAAGATACAGAGGGGTGGTGAGGAGATTTATTTATTTATTTTTAAACGCAGCGAGTTGTTCGGATCTGGAATGCACTGCCTGAAAGGGTGGTGGAAGTCGAATTGATAACAACTTTAACAGAGAAGTAAATAATTATTTGGGGGGACATGTTTCCAGGTCTATGGGGAGAAAGCAGGGGAGTGGGATTTATTTAAACTGATCTTCTCAAAGAGCTGGCATTGACACAATGGGCTGAATGGCTCCTTCGATGCTGTATGATATTAGATGACTCTTTCAACTGAATATTGAAAAACCTAACTAGAGAATGTTTTACTGCAGACATGTAACATATTTAAATAGCCATGCACATGTCTCTTTAAGTAAATTGCTAACAGGCTAGCTATCTGCTGAAGCTGTGGTAGCTGTGAGCCTCACCAAGACTCTTCATGAACCACATGTGTACACTCATGCACGCATACATCACCTCAAGGCTGGACTATGGGTACTCTCTCCTTGTCGGCCTCCCCAGTTCCTCCATTCACAGGCTGCAGGTCATCCAAAACTCTGCAGCCCGTGTACTATCCCGCACCCGCCTACGCGACCACATAACCCCCACCCTCGCCCGTCTCCATTGGCTCCCCATCCCCCAGAGGATCGAGTTCAAGATCCTCGTCCTCACCTGCAAGGCCTTACATGGCCTTGCCCCGCCCTATCTTTCTGACCTACTCTCCCCCTACAAGCCCACCCGGACCCTTCGTTCAGCAGGACTTGGCTTGCTCCAAGACCCCCGCCCGAACCGCCCCACCATCGGAGGCCGGGCCTTCAGTTTTTCCGCTCCCACCTTTTGGAATTCCATCCCCCAATCCCTCCGCCTTGTTTCCTCCCTTTCCTCTTTCAAGGCCGGTTTGAAGACTTTCCTTTTCGACCGTGCCTTCTGTTCCCCCCCCTAATTCTTCGACCTCCCCTATGTTTCTTACCCCCTCCCGAACACTCCCCTCCCAGTTCGGGTCACACACCTCCTGTGCAGCGCCTTGGGACATCCTCCTGACGTGAAAGGCGCCCTATAAGTGCAATTTGTTGTTGTTGTTCTTGGTTCTACGGTTCCACAACATCACAGTAGACAACTGAATATCTTCACTAATTGGGATCGGATCCCATCGTAGGTATGAAAAGTTTGGATTTCAGACGATCACACTGAAATACTGTACTGGACTGTAATGTACTGCACCCATCTTTAATTCAAAACAGGGCTGAAGTGACAATTGTAGAAATAATCAATCCTGCCAACATTTTACACATCAATCAAATAATAACAGCAATCTAGCAGAAAATGGCACAAATAGTAGAAGCACAAAATGTTACAATAAAGATCTTGCTTCCCACCTTCAAAAAATCAGTCTTCATTCTGTTGGCATAGCCTGTGGGATGTTATTCCCATCTTCTCAAGACCAGCATCCCACACACAAAGAGGGCACACAACACACTTATCACAATAGTACCTTTCACAAACATCACTACAGTGGGATGTGAATTGTCTGTGGAAGTAACCTACAATTCGTCTTTTCTGGTTCCATATTTTCTTCAGTGACAACCAATATGGGAAATACTGTGGCATTAGAGTTGGCAGCATAGAAGTACCGTCTGCATACTTAAGAGCTTCAAACATCTCCTTAAATAATCAATTACCATTTTGTCATGTAAAGTGACAGCATCCTATTACACTATTCAAATGGCAAAATTCGCCAAAAATCACCAAAGATTCCCCTTACGCGGGTTTGTAAAGTGTTATCACCTCGATGGGGCGAGAGAAAATGAACCTCTGTGAGAGATGTGTTCAAAATTCCCGTGACACCTTTTTAAAAAAAAATTAAGAAAAGAAAACTTCGAAAAAGTAATCTTATCTAGAAACATGAGAAGGTGCGGGACCAGAAAGGATCATTGCAGTTTGGGTTTGCCTGCCTGCCTGCCGTGTAATGTGAGAACTCAAGGAATAAGACATTTTAGACACTAAACAAAACTTCTGGGGTTGGGTTGGTGTCCCCCCCCCCCCCCCCACCCAGAAAAGCGGTAGCAAGATTCGACAGCTGAAGCCTGGAATAAATAATGTCACCGAACGCACCCACCTTTGAAGTTTTTGATGACTAATTTCTTAGACGTCCCCGGTTTCCCGGTAAGAGTGGCGGACTTGGTGAGGCCATTAGTGTGGCCGACCAGAGCTGAGAAGTTGGCTTTCTTGTGGCCCTCCTCGGCCATGTCCGACACCACAGACTCCAGCGGCTCCTCCGCTCGCTGCCTCTTCTTGGGGTGGTGGTTGTACTGGGGGTTTGGCTGGGGCTGGGCCTGGGGGGAGGAGGAGGCTTTATTGTAGGGAGAACTGCTGAGACTCTCCGGCTCTCCGGGCTCCGCTGAACGGACTCTCTTCTTGGGGTGGCTGCAGTGAGCGGCCACAACAACGGCGGCGGTTTGTCGCTCTTCCTGAGGCGAACTTTCAGAGGTGACACTTGATCGCAGCATGAACACAACACACACCCGCGGCCTCCACAAGCAGCAGCTTCCTAACACGGGGCAGTGGGTGGGGGGTGGTGGGGGGGAGAGGCCCGCCGCCGGCACTGGCTGGTGTCGGGGGGAGAGCAGTGGGGGGGGGGGGGGGGGAGGCCCGCCGCCCTCACTGGCTGGTGTCGGGGTCCCCGGGAGGGGAGGAAGAGCAGCCTGAGCCCCGACCGCGGCCCAAAATGGCTCCTTTAGCTCCTAGAGCATCTTGGGAGCAGCCTGCGGGGGCCCGAGCGTAAGGACAAGAGATCGGCCCCGGGGGGTGGGGGGGGTGAGTAGGTGGACGTGTGTGTGTGTGTGTCGGGGGGTGGTGGGGTCTATGTGTGGGTCTGGATATGGAGGTCTCTCTCGCTCTCTCTCTGGCTCGGCGCTGAGGCCGCTGTTGTGTAAAACAGGAGCCGCTCTGTCGGCCACAGGAAGGGAATCTCCCCTTCCCTCCCCCCCTCCCCGCTCAACTTTAACCTGTCACCCGGGAGACGCGAACGCTTCCGCTCCCCCTCCCCCCGGGCAGCACAGCGTCAGTGAGCGCGGTGAGGTGGGCAGGCAGGCAGGCGCTGATCACCGCCAGCACACTCGGGAGGATTGGCCTGGGGGAGCTGGGGGTGTTCAGGGAGACGGGGGCACAGAGGGAGGGGCGTTGGAGTTAAGGTACAGATCGGCAGTGATCTTATACAATGGCGCAACAGGCTCGAGGGGCTGAACGGCTACTCCTGTTACTGGACACCCGGCTCCTTGTGTGTGTAACTGGGAAACTGCCAGCCTTGTGGGACACGACCCTGAGGGCGTGAGGGCGCTGTGAAGATGCAAGTTGTTTGTTTGTGTGTAACTGTGCAGTGAGCTCTCTCTGTGTGTGTAACTGTGCAGTGAACTCTCTGTGTGTGTGTAACTGTGCAGTGAACTCCCTGTGTGTGTGTAACTGTGCAGTGAACTCCCTGTGTGTGTGTAACTGTGCAGTGAGCTCCCTGTGTGTGTGTAACTGTGCAGTGAACTCCCTGTGTGTGTGTAACTGTGCAGTGAGCTCCCTGTGTGTGTGTATAGCTGTGCAGTGAGCTCCCTGTGTGTGTGTATAGCTGTGCAGTGAGCTCCCTGTGTGTGTGTATAACTGTGCAGTGAGCTCCCTGTGTGTGTGTAACTGTGCAGTGAGCTCTCTGTGTGTGTAACTGTGCACCGAACTCCCTGTGTGTGTAACTGTGCAGTGAGCTCTCTGTGTGTGTAACTGTGCAGTGAGCTCTCTGTGTGTGTAACTGTGCAGTGAGCTCTCTGTGTGTGTAACTGTGCAGTGAGCTCTCTGTGTGTGTAACTGTGCAGTGAGCTCTGTGTGTGTGTAACTGTGCAGTGAGCTCTGTGTGTGTAACTGTGCAGTGAGCTCTCTGTGTGTGTAACTGTGCAGTGAGCTCTGTGTGTGTGTAACTGTGCAGTGAGCTCTGTGTGTGTGTAACTGCACCGAACTCCCTGTGTGTGTAACTGGGCACCGAACTCCCTGTGTGTGTAACTGTGCACCGAACTCCCTGTGTGTGTAACTGTGCAGTGAGCTCTCTGTGTGTGTAACTGTGCAGTGAGCTCTGTGTGTGTGTAACTGGGCACCGAACTCCCTGTGTGTGTAACTGCAGCGAGCTCTCTGTGTGTAACTGGGCACTGAGCTCTCTGTGTGTGTAATGCTTTTTCCCATTGTTTTTTCTCAGGTGATTTAATTGGTGGTGTTTTACTTTGACTATATCTGGAATAGTTAACAGTCCTACCTCATCCTGTCAAAAATGGCACACATCACATTAAATCAATATTTACAACTGGTAAAGACAAATACCTCCAATGTTCAGCATTATAATAATTATTATAAGTATAGTTTGTGGTTTACTGATGATGACTATTATACATATTCATAATACAAAGCATCCTAATACAGTTTATGCAAGATGGGCAATGAAAACCAATAACCAAAATGGGGATATAAAGTAATTAGTGTAGAGTGCAAGGATAGAGAATGTTAATTAAGAATAAAGATTTAATAATTTTGCTGAATAGTTCCTGAAAGTTATGTTTGGAATGTGTAGAGCACTATGACATTGTCAATAAATTGCTGTTTTAATAGGTATTGGAGTCTATTGATAACAGGGGAGGAGATTCATGTGCAGAACTTGTCTCATTCAAACATCCACATGTAGCAAACCGTAGATTGCAGGTATGAAACACTACTCCATTATTTCCAACATTTCAAGTTCCAAAAATTGCAGGAATTGTGCAAAATTGGGTGTTTTATTTATTTACATGTTTATTTCCTTGAAACTAGTTAGCCAGCCCGGAAGAGAAATGCCAGCAGATACTTGAACTTCCTTATGATGAAATGGTGGCAGCTCATTTAAGGTAAAAATAACTTTTTTAATGTTTGTTTAAAACTTTTACCTTTTAAAATATACCCCACACTTCAAAAAGTTTCCTTTTTCTGTGATATAATAATTGTCACTTTGTTCAAACTCTGAGATGAATTTTGTAAACAATATTGATCCATCTAAATTCTTATCATTGTCACTATGCATGCCCAATATATCATTGCACTGTATTGGAAGATTAGAATCAATTTTACAAATATTAAACTATATTTCAGATGACAGTTTGAGGTGATATTTCTTCTTTGAGAGGAAGATTATTATCCACCCACTCAACCAGACCTATTCTGTTCAATTTTGAAATGTATTGTATGTTATAATTGCCATCATCCATTGTGCTCCTAAGTGTATTTTCTACAACTGCAGAAAGGGCTGATAAAGTGTGGAATGAGAGAATTATTTCTTGAAAGTGTGTTATATATGGTGTTAATGACACCAAAATTACCTCTCCCTCTACATACAAAAAATACCTAAATTCTAATTTTTGTCACTGATCTGTATCGATAAATCTCTCATTTCCTTTGAGATGTTCTTTTATGTAAAAGATGCTTTGTAAATGGTTTTGAGGCAAACACTATATAGTTGATTTTGAGGCTCGCATCACACTGATATGGACACACTGTACAAACAGTTAGTGCATTATATTACCATTTCAAGAATGAGGAATTGCTTGAAAGCTAATCCAACATCAGTTGATGTTATACTAGAAGGTAACAAAACAAATTCTGTTTCTTTCAGGTGTACCTTTGCCGTTGCAAACCATGACTTTGTAGAAGCATACAAATACCAAACCATTGTGGTCCAATATCCTTTATGAATAATTTACGGGAGAATTAAAAACATAGTTAAAATAAAGTTGGAGATTTATTTTTGGGTTCCTGTTTTTTTCTTGTAATATATTTTCTGTGTAATAATGCACATAATTTTTGTAAAGGACTGTGATTGTTGTGAGAGAATTCTGGATTAAATAGACAATACGAGAGTGTGTATGTGAGTGAAAAAGTGTGTGTTAAACACTCAAGGAAATAATATTAAATTGCTGCGTGGGTGGAGATTGCAGCTGCAAGGGTCTATGTGTGATACAATTTAATTGGACATCCAGCGAACATCCTCACTATCAATAATGTAGTGTACACTTAATTTAAAGTATTTGTAATTTTTTTAAAAAAAGGCATTTTGGCAGGTGGATATTAATGCGGCTTTTGACCACCCTATAATAGTTTGTTCACATTATGAACTGTACTTCGAGTCCCTGCAGAAGAACATATTTGATAGGAATTTGTTTAATAAATTCAAGTGGTGTTCTGGTTATGTTTCAAAGATATTGGTTATTTAAAATAATTCAGAAATGAAATTCAACTTGTTTCCCTTGATTGTAAAACATCTTTCTTGCGAGCCTTCCAAGCACACAAAGAAGAAAACTGGTGAGTTTCAGTTTTGTTTTAAATCCTTACCATTTCAAGACTGGTAAGTGAAGGAAATATAATTATTATTTGCCAGATTTTTAAAAAATATGTCTGTTTTTCTCTTCTATCACGGATCAATTTCTGATATGTACTTCTAAAATGGAGAAATCTAATTAATTCATTAGTAGGGGTTTAATTTTTGTTTTTTCTCGGTTGGCAGTGGAGGACTGTGGTTTCAGCCCCTCGTCAGGATTAATTTTGTAGTCTAGACTTAACACCAAAGTGCAGTATAGTTGGAAATTACATTGCTAGAGTTGCCATGTTACAAATGAGATGCTGAACCAATGTCTAGTTTTCCTGCTTATCAGGCGGTTGTCAACAATCCCATGACAGATAAGATTTATCCTGTAAAACAATCCTGCATGTATACTGTAGATTAAAAATCCTGCTAAAATCATGCTGTGTGCTTAAAAAGTACCCAAGTTCTGTGTCATCACTGACAACACCGGGGTCAGCAACCTGATGATTTAGAAACAAGACATTTTGTAGTGTTGTCCAATGCTGTCCTACATATGGGAAGCCAGCTATGTACATCCGTGTTTATAAGTGAACTAGAATTACATGGGTTCTACTGCAGTAAGTTTGAGAATGTTACCAATATGAGAATCGCATACAAGGTGTATTACAACAAGTTTAGAAATGTATTTTTGTATGATTTCCCATCAAAGAAAAGATTATTAGTAATGTGTGATGAGGTTGGAAAATATTGAAACACTATAGAGGTTGGTTGTCTGCTCTAATTAAGGAAAAAGACTGAACTATTCATGATGAGACAAATATGTTATAAATGTATTGATATGTTGAAAACAATCTGTGGCAAGCATAAGTTTAGGCATTTCTGAAATTGTAAATCTTGCAGCAATACAGAAATTGCTAAAAACAAAACCCCAAAAAACTTTTAATGCAGATACGATAGTATGGACAAGTTGAGACATATTTTTGAAGTGCAATTGTTTTGATACTGTGTACTTTTGTTTATATGTATCTATTAGGGCATTGCCAATTATGTATGCTGTAGCCTTGGACCTGCGGATTTTTGCAAATAATGTGAGTGTAATGCCAGTGTGTATTCATTTGGTTTTAAAGAAAACTTTAGAGTACTAATGATTTTGAATTAGAAATGTAAATGATTTCAGAACTTCAAATATAAACCTGTTTCAAGATTCCCTTTATGCTATGTTTTAATATGGAATTATTTTCTTATTTTCGTTTCAAACTACAGTATTAAACATTTTAGTTAAATTCAGATTTTTTGGAGTTTCACAATGCCTTTCGATTACTCGCTGAAAGTGAATAAACCTGGTTTTAAATCTAGTCCACTGAATTTACAGTACAGGTAGACTCCTGCTTAACGAAGGGGTTAGGGATTTTAAAACCCTTTGTTAAGCGAAAATTTTGTTAAGCGAGAGTTTAACTATTACTGTATTTGGCTGCAGCCAAAAAGCCGCCCCGACCCCAGCCTCCCTGCTAACATCGGTTTAGTTCCTAGCGGTTCCTAGCGCTAACGTGGTTGAGTGAACAAAATCCGGAGTTCCGGAATCCGGAATGTTACAGAACCTGGAATCCAGGACGATTGGTGGCAGGGTCGTCCGGAATCCGTAAAATGTTCCGGAATCCAGACACCCTGTCAAACCATTTCCGCCACCAGCCGGGCCCAGAGAAAAGTCAAAAAATGAAATCGAACTACTGTGCAGTGACAAAATTTGCAAGAATGAAAACGCCAATCCTACCTGTTCCAGGCCAGGTCTTCACAGTCACTGCACTGAAATATCGCAATCTGAGGCATTTCCAGACTTGGGATGCACTTCTGGCATTCCAAAGTCTGGAAATACCCGAACCTGGGCTCGGGCGTTTCCGGATTTCGGACATCAGAAACACGTTCCGAAGTCCGGAAAATCACGAAAACAGGTTCGGCCTCGGTCCCGAGGTTGCTGGATTCAGGACGCTCAACCTGTACTAGCGAAAGCCTAAGGTAGATATAACTGCTATTGAAGGCTACACAACTTTAAATACAACAATAAAATATTAAAGTGTTATTAAATACAACAATAAACAATAGAATACAGACAGTCCTGGACTTAATACTATTGAAGCCATGAAGCATCCTGCTGCTTAAGCTCCGCCCATATGGGAGGGGCTGCACTGCACTGCTTAACTGAGGCACGCTAAAGACTGAGCGTGTGTTGCAGGGGCAACCAGGAGAGACGCTACCTATGAGAAACTGCCCATGAGAAGCCCGCGAGATTTAAAGTGTGTGTAAATGTTCGTTATAGCGAATGCAGTCTTCGTTAAGCAGATAATTGGTACAAATAGAAACCTTCGTTATAGTGAACTTTCGTTGACTGGGCATTCGTTAAGCGGGGTCTATCTGTACAGTACTGTGTGTGAAAGAATCTACTTTTGTAGTCTCCACCTGGTGGGGAAAAAAAATTTAACTGCTGTATCTGTCCTGCTAAACACTTTGAACAGCTATGACTACCAGCTGTGGGAGGCAGGGTTGACTGAGGATTCCTATGATAGCAAATCAGAATGGGAGGTCACCTCACCTTAAGATCTTATCAAGGCACAACACCTTGTTTCAAGGTTGTGAATTTTTGTACAGTATTTTACATTGCCCTTTTCTGAACTAGTTGAGGGAAAAGGTAATGATGGGGCCTCTCCTTATTGTCTCCCATTATTCATTTGTAATGTAGCAGTCTAGTTGAATCTGCAGTTTCGTTAGCTTGGTGAGTGCTGAGCGGGATCACTGATGCTAAAGTGGATTAATAGAATTGTCTTCAGAAGGAGAAATGTAATATATTGATCCAGGGTCGATGGAGGTTGTATAAGATTTGGCACCATAGCCGTGTAAGAAAGAGAATCTGTGCCTCTCACAGATCAAAGTTGAGGGTTTGAAAATTTTCAATGTGCAGTTTCAGGAAAGCAGGTTCATCTATTGTGTGGGTGGTCTCAAGAGTTAGTATATGACACCTTAAAGAAGCATATTAAAATTGATTCTTAGAATGTGTTTTTAATGTGTGTGTTTTTAAAAAGAACTAGAGTATATACTGTAATTCAGAATTATCACAACGTAATTTCTATATCTTTTTCTGCACTTCGTTTTGTGGCTAGGCTGACCAACAGCTTATGAAGAAAGGGAAAGGCAAAATGGGAGACATGCTGGAGAAAGCCGCTGAGCAGCTGATGAGTTGTTTCCGAGTCTGTGCCAGTGACAAGTAGGTGTTAATAAATTGTTTTGTTTAATTATGTAACATTGAAAAAAAATCTCACCAACCTCTTTTTGATGTTATTACCTCTGAATGCAGTCGTGCTGGAATTGAAGACTCAAAGAAATGGGGAATGCTATTTCTTATCAACCAGCTTTTCAAAATTTATTTTAAGGTAAGGAGAAATCATAATGGTTCTAATTCTGTAATTATCTGATTCAAACCTGCATTTATTCTGTGCCTTGAACTGAATGCCAAGAAACTAGATTTCTCGTGAACTTTATAAAATCCAGTTATATGTTCTTCTACATATATAATTGTCTGCAGGAAGAGCACTAGTGCATGATTTGACTTTGCACACCGATTATCCTTTTACTTCTTGGAGTAATTTAATGATTAGTCCAGTGTGTTGGACTAGGCAATTTGATGCTGTGAAATCATTCAGCTGGACTCTTTGAGCAGCAGAGAGGGGAAAAATTCATCTCATCATTCAGGGTAAATTCAACCCCCAATTCCACAGGTATATGTTTGTGTCAACACAATAGAATCCTGGGGTAAATACCGGGCTCGTTCGGGCCCCAATAATAACCCCAAAAGCCAAAATGCACATGCAGGAAATGAAGACATTGGCCTGTTGGCTCAGAAGACGGCAATTCTGACAGTATAAGCTAGTTGAGCTTTGTTACTTCAGTTGGCATTGTTCTCATCCACTTTTTGAAGTTTACAAAAAATATGGTCTTTCTTGCCATCGTTCAATTAAAAAAAACGGGAAAAGTCTTAACTTTTATTCACTATTTCACAGATCAATAAGCTTCACCTCTGTAAGCCTCTAATCAGAGCTATTGACAGCTCCAACCTGAAGGATGAATACAGCATGGCACAAAGGGTAACCTATAAGTATTACGTTGGTAGGAAAGCCATGTTTGACAGTGATTTTAAACAAGGTGAGACACTGGGGCCTAACTGTTTGCTGGAAATAATGATCTTTGGCAATGGGAAAAGATTGATATGTTTTGTGATCCCAGCAAGCGTGGATGGAAAAAATTGTATTAAGCAAACTTTAGGAAATTATTTTAGCAATTAAGTTGCCATCTGAGGATAAATGCTCTTTTTTATTTGTAAGAAAGATTTTAAGTGCTCTACTCAAAACCTTTTTTTTAGCACACACACCATGCAACCACATGGTCTGTGCTAATATATCTTTCTGCCATTTTGGATTAATAAAGGACTTAAGAAACAAAAATAACACTTGTAAACTTTAGCTCATTGTCGCGTCAGATAGTAATACAGTAGAAGCCCATTTATCCGTGACTCGATGAACCGGCACTTCTGTATAACCGGCTCGCCAAAAAAAAAGTCCATTCGATAAACCGGAACTTATCCGGAACAATAGCAATGGAGCATTTATAAATGCATAAATAATAACATAATAACAGAATATTGTATTGGTACATATTGTTAAAACTACTCTCTTGCGCTTCTCATCTTTGCTGGTAGATGCTGTGCTTGAAGCCCTGATGGTGCGATTGAGGTATGTAGTCCAGCGATTAAAAAAAAAAATGGAACATGCCAAGCGGGTGAAAAAAACGGAGCGTGACTTTAAAGCCATAGTAGCGGCAAGCCGATAATGCTAGCCAATAACCCACATCGTCGCGCAGATGCAGTAATTTGGTTTGCCGCTTGTAGAGTCTAGGGCTATCTAGGGGTATCGGCTTGCCGCAAGTAAAGTCGCGAGACTTCAAAATCGCACTGCCGTTTTTTTCATCCGCTTGGTGTCCTCCATTTAAAAAAAAAGAATCGCTGGACTGTAAACCTCAATCAGTAAAGGTGAGAAGCGCAAGAGAGTAGTTTTAACAATAAGTACCAATACAATATTCTGTTATTATCTGTTATTATTTAGTCTGGTGTGTATGGTGTGTGTTAAAAACTTAAATTTTGAGGTGGTGGGTTTTTGGCTGCGAGCCGCCCGAATATCCGGCAGGCGCTTTAACCGGCATTGGCCAGGTCCCGCGGGTGCAGATAAATGGGATTTTACTGTAATTTGTTGGGTCTTCACTTAAGTGGAGGAATCGTATTTTTTGTTAAATCTTCAAACTTTTGTTTTTCTTTTCAGCGGAAGAATATCTATCATTTGCATTTGAGCACTGCCACAGATCCAGCCAGAAAAACAAACGAATGATTTTGATCTACCTCCTGCCTGTGAAGATGCTTCTTGTACGTAAGCTATACCATATCAATCAACAAATTTATTGGGGAATTAGTCT
The DNA here is from genome assembly GCA_035084275.1 of Hydrolagus colliei. Taxonomy (NCBI): domain Eukaryota; kingdom Metazoa; phylum Chordata; class Chondrichthyes; order Chimaeriformes; family Chimaeridae; genus Hydrolagus; species Hydrolagus colliei. Next base: position 35,650,391 of record CM068745.1, on the reverse strand, counting down.
TTCCCTTCCACTCACCCCACCTATACAAAAATGAGAGGTGATAAAGGCATGGATCAGGGTTTCAGCAGCTTTAGGGGTGTGATATTGGCGGAGATTCACAATGTGGCGGAGATGGAAGAAGGTGGTGCTGGTGAGGAACTGGATGTGGGAGAGGAAGGATAATTGCTGGAGTCAAACCTGAAGCCTAGGTTGCGTACGGATTCCGAGAGTTTTAGGGGCAGGTCAGGTAGGTGGAGGAGATGAGAGCCATGGGACTGAAGACGTCGACGAGAGCCAAAGAGCATGGCTTCCGTCTTATCAACATTTAACTGCAGGAAATTTGCACTCATCCAGCTCTTGATGACAGGCTGACAGAACATCAGGGTGTTCGGGGTCATAATTTGAGATGGAAAAGTAGAGTTGGGTGTCATCCTCATACATGTGAAAGTTTACTCCATGTCTGTAGATCCTTAGGGTACCTCACAGGTGACCGGGGGCGAAAGTGAGAGGAAAAGCCATTTGTAGAGATGTACTGCTGATCGTTAGTGATATAGGACTCGAACCAAGTGAGTGCAGTCCCACTGAGCTGGATGACGGAGGTCAGGTGGTGGAGGAGGATGGCATAATCGACTGCGTTAAAGGCAGTGGAGAGGTCCAGGAGGACAAGGAGGCAGAGGGAGCCCTGGTCACAGATAGAGACAATATTGTTTATGACTTTCACAAGTGCAATCTCTATACTGTGGGCTGGATGGAAGCCAGACTGGAGGGGTTCAAATAGCTCAGTGGTTAGAGCAGTTGCCTTGAAAGAGAGAAATCTGCATTTGATTCCAGGCAGGGCAAAACTGTGAGCAACTTTCCTTACTCCACGCCTGATAATAATCTCTAACAAACAATTTTAAAAAAATGTTGTTTAAAAATTGGTCATTTGAATCCATGACTGTTTGTGGGACACTAATGTGCGCAATTGACTGCTGTGTTTTGCCCACAAAATGTACAGTAAATTCACTCCGTAGTATACCACGATGGTTTCAACTCTTCTCATCCACTCAGTATAGTCCCATTCTTGATTTTAATGTATTTGATGATTACAAACTATGCAACACATACACATTTGAGTTTATTATTGCAGATTTCACAATACTGTAATTAACCACCATTGGCTAGTAAAATCAGCTTCCTAATACATTTGTACTCAACATGCCGAGCATTCACACCTTCACAGTGCATAGGATTATTGTTGTTTTGTAGCAATAAGTATGATGTTCAAAGAATTAATTGCCTTAGCTTTAATGGAGATAAATGACATCTCTGAAACAATATAAAAAAGATAAATTTGTTTCCACAGGGTCAAATGCCAACAGTCCAGTTGCTAAGAAAATACGATCTTTTGCAGTTTTCTGATGTGACCATGGCTGTAAGGTATAATTTTTCTGATTAATGTCTTTGTGCTTGTATTTGTGTGGAACATATAGTAATTTGGTAGATTTCTCTTTTTGAGAGAAAAATATACGTAGCTGCAAACCAATCTTTGGTTCGTTTTTCTGTCCTTTTGGCAACAAAGTCAAAATATATTTTCCCAGAGCAATGGGCCTACATCATTTTGTTTTTCATCATTGTTTTTCTTTTCGTTTAATCTAATGCAAAAATATTTACATGCTTACAATAATCCATTACTATATTCATCACACTTATCTTTCATTTTGCCCAGTTTAGTGCATTGAAGATAGTGATCTTGCTCTCCTGCTCTACCACAGCAGCTATTTTGGGGTTAACTAAAATTTCTTCAGACAAGGTTGTGTCTTGGAGAGCTACAAGCATTAAAGGCCTTATTTTATGGTTTTGAATGGAGAAGGATTTGTTTTAATGTCCAATGTACTTATTTTAATTTTGTGTGCATTTTTTTTGTTCCGTGCATCATTTAGTGAAGGGAACCTTTTGCTATTGAATGAGGCGTTGACGAAACACGAGACCTTCTTCATTCGCTGTGGTATCTTTCTAATACTTGAAAAACTGAAAATTATCACTTACAGAAATCTGTTCAAAAAAGTGTAAGTTACAATTACATTTGATGGTGCTTTTTGATATTTTAACAGCTTTATTTTAAATGTAATCCAAAACACTGATGAATTCCTGTTTCAGGTATTTACTGATGAAAACACACCAGCTCCCACTGGATGCTTTCCTGGTTGCACTTAAATTCATGCAAGTAGAGGATGTTGACATTGATGAAGTCCAATGTATTTTAGCAAACCTCATCTACGTGGTATGCATTACATTTTTATATTCTTTGTCCTTAATTGTTAACTTATGTGGTATATGCAATATTTTAAAATATCAGAAATTGGCTACTCCTATCCAATAATAATTTCAGGGCTTCTAACTGCTTTAGTATAGTTAACTAACTGATAAAAGAAAGAGTTTACCTTATTTACTTCATGTTGGACCATATGCCATTTTCATAGGATGGTGGAACATTTTGTAATTTAAGACCAATTTCAACATGTTAAACCATATCAATGCTAAGACATGTTATAACATGGATGTTCACAATGTTGATGTCATTGTGAATACCTCATTTATAACTTTATTTTCAGACAATTGGTGAATTTGTTGAAATTAATTGAAGCAAAATATGTTTTAAAATTGATTTATATTTGTAGTTTAATTTTTTTTAAAAAAATTGCATATGTTTATCTGCACGAGATATATTTTAATAATGCTGATTGCTTGACTTTGAGTATTCTGATTATTGGAAGATGGTAAAGATTATAACAGAACTTCATTGTACTCATGTACATTATTGAGTTTCTAGTCATCAACTTTTTTTTCTGTTTCAGGGACAAATCAAGGGTTATATCTCTCACCAGCATCAGAAGCTTGTTGTCAGTAAACAGAACCCATTTCCACCACTTTCTTCTGTTTGCTAAACTTGTAAATACCTGAAGATGACAACAAAGGAGGCAGTTCTGCTCTGATCACTAAATGTGCATCATTTAAGGAATACTTATAATGGATTTCCCCAGAATCCATGCATAGACTGTGTCAGTCTTATGGTGTGCTTGTGTAGTTGTATAACTGCGTAAATTCTGATGTTGTTTGAAAGATAAAATGGCCTGGTTCTAGGACCAGATTCTTCTATCTACTTTATTTGGTTTTGAAACAATATTTTTCTTTGGGGTAAAGAAACACGGCAGTTTTTTCAAGGTTGCTCAAGCTTTGTTTTGCTTATTACTTGTGTTTTGTATATTAAAAATTAGTTAATGTGCAAGATGCAGTTATTTCTATTTTGAGATTGTGTTTTCTCCGATTTTGCTGGTGATTTTGTTTGACATTTCTGTTTTTTCAAACCATAATTTTTAGTATGATCTGTAAAATGTCATTCTCATTCAGGTGGCAATATAGTGCTTTTATTTTTCTACTATGCCTACAATTTACTGTAATAAATATACGCAATTCTTTTCACTAAGCTTCTTTATGATTTTGATCTTTGAAATTGCGAAATTGTTTTTCTATTATCACTCCATTTCATCTTATTTTGATATATGAATGCCTGTTCAGAATTTAGTCAACTTTGATAAGTAAATCTTCAGCAGACTGAGTTTTTGAAAATGTAGAATGTAAAGAACTTCACAAATTCTCACAAATATGCTGCACTGTAAAGACAAGTTTTGGAATCTTTTGAAATGGTGCTCATAATGGTGTTAAATGAGGTCTTCTTAGCGCTGAACAGCCTCCAAGGTGACATTCCTGACATTAGAATGTCGTAAATCGAGCCAGGCTTCTGTGCCAGTCTTGATACTCCAGTTCCTTAGCTTGGCGGATCCGCAGTTTAAGGAACTGCTGATGACAGCCAGCCTGGCTCATCAGCGGGACTTAGCGGAGGACGGACTTCCTGGGGGCAGGGAATCATCTCACTCAGCTGCTGTTAACCCTACAAGCCAAAGCCCTAAAGAGTAGGGTGGTTCTTGCTAGACAAACATGAGCAAAGCTTGCTGGACGTATCAATGGCAACCTATGTGGTTTTAGCTGGTTAGATTCCAGAACGTAGGTGGGATGCATGGAATTCTCAGTTTGGTATGGATAGTTCTGCATAAGTCGGACACCTGGCTGACCCCCAAGAAAGTATTCACTATGGCTGATTGCTTATCGATATTGAACTCTTATTTTCTGACGTGTGTTACAGTGATGAACGGAACCTTGTGTTACTAAGTCATGGAACAGTTGCATTCTCCAGATTACAAAATAAACTGCTAGAAATGACTTGTTGCATTTCAGACCATAGATGTGCTATAAACGAATGTTAATTACAAAATACAGCGCCCTTGGGACCTGGCCAATGCCGGTGCCCAGCTGGTGATATTTTTAGTACAGTGGTAAAGCAGAGCCCCAAACTCTAGGTACAAAGATGGAGTTCAAGGAGACAATCAGAATTTTACAGCACAGAAGGAGGCCGTTCAGCCTATCTCGTCCATGCAGGCTCTTTGAAAAGAGCTGTTCAAATCAATTCCACTCGCTGCTCTCTCCCCGTAGCCCCGCAAACCTGTCCTCCCAGATAACTATCTCTCTCTTAAAAGTTGTTATCAAATCGGCTTCCACTGCTCTTTCAGACAATGCATTCCAGATCTGAATAACTCACTGTGAAAAAATATTCTATTCATCTCATCTCTTTGTTTCTTTTAACAGCTATTTTAAATCAGTGTCCTTGGGTTCCCAACCCACTTTCCAGTAGAAATAATTTATCTGCCAGTAGAAATAGGTTCTCCAAGACTATATATATATATATATATATATATATAGTTATTTGGAAAACTTTAAGGGAGATAGTTTGTGTGGTCAGTGTTACTATATGTTCTCTCTGGGCCACATATCTCGATATAAAGTGGTATGATTAGGTCTTTGGACATCTAATTAATTTTTTTCTCTTTTTTTCCTTATCATAGTAGATACAAATGACTTGGCTATAGGAATTGAGTAGCTATCTAAATTTGCTAATTATTTAGAAGTTATAGAAAGTTGGGAAGAATAGAAGAAAATTGCATAATGACATGACAGATTAAATGTTTGTATAATAATGGCAGGTGAGAATAATTTTGGAACCATAAGAGGGAAATTGAGATAAACTAGGAATTAAGAGTCTTTAAGTATCTAAGCCATTAAGCTAGTTTATTCATGCACATCGAAAAGTTCTATATCTTGCGATTTGGAACATAAAACCATGAAAGTCTGCTAAAGTTGTATGGACTGCTGGATGGTTTTCAGCAATAGGCTCAAATGATTTAATCTTTAATAAAATCTTTTTAAAAATCTTTAATATGATTGCCATATCCCGTGCCTGGGCCTGGACTGGCCAGACAATCAAAAGATGATGAAAATGCAAGGATGATATGTAATATGTTATTTAATCTTTCTCCAGAGCATTATTGCTTCACAGACTGAACTATGTGAAAATCAGTAACAAAGAAAACAGGATCACAGTCAATATCATGCAACATTTATTTGCATAATCATATTAATGTGGCTTTTTACATGAAATTGTTTTAACAGTTGTTTGTAAATACATACCAGTGTGAGAAAAACAAATGTGTATATTTTAAGCCTCATACGATCACCTGAAAATCATCACCAGATCTCATATTTCACCTACTTTGGACACACACCAGAGGTATTTGCAATAATAGTAAACCTTGCATTTGATTATAGCACATATAAAGCTAAAACATCAAAGCAGTTCAAAAGTAACTGTCAGTTTATTCCAAAATATCTCACGCTTATTTTCTTTAAATGCACAAACCATGACAGAAATGAACACTCATGTGGAATAGTATTCTGTAAGTTGGTAATAAAGTGATTTCTTTTTATTTGGTATAAAAATTCTATTTTGATCTATGTTTATTTAAACACGGGCAACCACAGATGTTAATGAACGTAGCTAAACACATCTTAACATCACTTTGGCTTTAGAATATGTTCATTGTTCCACCGGCTGACTCGGTTATTTCTTGCTCATTTTTTCAATCCATTTTACGTATCTTGATACTTTTGTGTAAATTGGTGTTACTTTGCAATCAAATTCCTCTGCTCCCAAGCTTAGTATGCCCGTCAAGTACCAGACACCCCTGTGCTTGGTTATAAATGGACTCCCTTTGGTTAAATAACACATTGGATCTGCAATTTCTTTGAAACCGGCACAAAACATCTTATGCACAACTTGAAAAGGTTGCTCTTTCTCACACTTGTCATGTTCAGTAAAAGGAGCATAAGGAATACTCAGTAAAAATGGTCGTTCGACATTCCTTTTGTTAACTTTCCATCCGCTGGTTGACCCATATTCATAGTTCATTAGAAAAACATCAGCAAAGTCTTTCTCGGGCAAACAAATGGGAATGGTGAAATTGTTGAAATGAATTGGTTTCTCCAATTTTATTAATGCTATGTCATTCTCAAACGTTTCTGGGGAATATCTTGAATGTATGTGTGTTTTACTAACATTGAATATTTGCTCAGATCCTTCGTCTATGTACAAATTATGCTCTCCTGTTGAAAGAGGCAAATATGAAAGTATATTTTCCAGTACATTAAAGATACAGAATTGTTACTATTCTTAGATGTAATAAGTATATTATATTAACATTAATCTAATGATATCTTATATCATTGGTTAAAACCAGTAATATAAAATTACAATTGTATTATTAAATATTCTGAGCAAGAAGTCACATTTGACAAATAGTACATTTACGTGCACTTTTAGTTGCAAAAATGTTGAAACAACAACAATATACACCTGTAATGTTAATGTAATAATTGCATAACTATAATATGATTACAGTTCACAAGATACACATTAAATACCACTCACCTACAATAACTTGGAATGAGTTTAGCTGTTTAACACAGTGAGCTGAGGTTATCACAAAATCTTCATTTAGAATAGCACCACCACAAAGTAAGTTGTCTTCACTTTTTAAAAGAACCTATGGTGGATACATAAAACATTGTTTCCAATTTGTTGAATATGGAGATCAACTGGTTGCTATTTATTCAGAGATATATTTTTAAGAAAACATAAAAATCTTTGAAATAATGTATCTCCCAGGAGTTCCTAGCACCTGATAATACAATAGCTTCACCGTGCCTCGCTCGAAGACTCTCATTGCGCCCCTTAATGGAATTGCCCGCAAAATATACAGTCAATTCACTTTACAGTAATTCTGTGAAGCTCTTTGAGATGTCTCAAAGATGTGATAAGGTGCTAAATCAAATGGAAGGATTATAATATTATTATTAAGTGTACACGATCTCAGTAGGATGTAGGATGTTTCGCCAATACAATTCGTCCAACCAATAGAAATACAGCCCAATCAGTGCACAGCAGCATTTCATCAGGCAGCACAGTTACTGATATAAGTACTCTATGATATAAGTACTGATATAACTTGCTCTGTGCTCTGAGGAGAAATCACTGGATTTCAGGACACATGGATGACAGTAGTTGGATGCTATGTTTGTAGCATAATGTTACTGAAAAACAGCATTGAAACAACAGTACTACCGTTTTACCAACAAGAAGAATGTTACATTAACTAACTTTAATACTTAAAATATTCTGCACTTGATATATTTATAAAATTCCTTGGTAGCAAATATTTGAAGTAACTTCAGGGCAACCCACTGTGTTCTTTAGTTATTTATTTTATTCAAACATAGTTGCTGTGTTACATCATGTGTAGCATGTCAGTACCTACCTGCCAAGGATATTCTCCCTTAGTTGACTCTTGGTCTTCATCAATTGCTCTGAAATTCAATTCTGTATCATTACGAGATGAAGAGACGAAAATTTTTCCACATGGATAATGCTCTGTTTGTGAAATAGTCAATAGAGTTTGTTAGATTCCTCCCAACATGAAAGAAAAAAAACAAATTTGTTGCTGATTATTGTTGAGAAGATGCTTTGACTGCACATAAAATATAGTGTGTAAACAATATTTGCAATTGCAGAGAGAAACAAAGGTATATAAATTTAGTGATGAAACATTGGGCACCTGTGTTGACCATCTTCAAATGACACCCAAATATATTCCTCTACAGTCAGCTCCCGTTTCTCTCTGGCTCATCTTAAAACTATGCCATTGTTAAGTGCTCTGAGATGCTGCACCATGTTAAGGGAGTTATATAAATGCAGGTTGATGTTGTAATTACATAAGAATTGGCGGTGGCATCAGCAAATTTAAAGAGATTAGATTGCTATTTGGTAAAGAAATTGAATGCGAGTTTGAGATTTGGAGGCCTGGAAGATTTTATTTTAAGTTTGCCAGATGATCTTTTCCAGTCCAGTACGTTACTGATGGAGGAAATTTTAAATGACATATTGTATAAAAGCACATTTCATAGTATTTTCGCGTTCCTTTATGTTCCCTCACTGTTGAGGAAAAATCTTACAACTTATAATGACAAGTCTAATTTGTTTCACAAAGTTAAATAAATGATGATGTGCACCAAAAACTTTTGCTTAATAATCATGTCAAATTTACCTGCAGGAATACAACTTTTGCCGTCTTTTCCCAGAATGTACCCTCGGGCGCAATAGCATATATAGGTGTCATATTTTAATTTACAAAAATGATGGCAGACACCTGAGGTACAGTCTTCAAGACCTGAAATTCAAATAGTTCATCATTGATTCAGATCGATACTGTGTACATGGCTAATCAAAATAAATCAATCTGATTAGTCACAGCAAAAAAGCAGTCTTTAGGAAAGCACCTGTTGTTTTATGTTAGAGTGAGCCTTTGACATAACAAAGATTTGCGAAGTAGCCCTGCAAAATTTATGGCAAGAGTACAGTGGAGAGGGGGTTTGGGAAAGGGTAAGGAAACTGCGCCAAGTCCAAGCACATGTGTTTGGTTACTGTAAGATTCAGGCTTGTTAGGATATCAAATTAACTAAACAATGATCACTAGGTCTGAAGTGTTCAACCCTGGTTCTGAAGAATTGCTAAACAGTAAATCTTATGTAACATCTTCTCTAGTGCTATACATTACATGTGTCAAGAAACAGTCATTTATTTTTTATATGGAATTGTATAGCAGGTATATGCTTGATGAAAGACAGTGGCACAAATTGATTAGACTGGAGATTTGAATACAGAATAGATTATAGGATGCTACTAGACTGGTTGGTGTAGGTGCCACATAACACTGGTGAAAGTATTCAGATGGGATTTCTTGTATAAATTGCTCTTCAATTATGAAACCTTGGATGTACTGTACTATAATAATTTATAATTTGTTAGTTTTAAATGTTACCAGACTGCACTGGCTACCTGTCCCGGAGAGGATTGATTTCAAGATCCTCACTTGTTTTCAAATCCCTCCACTCCTCTGCACCCTCTTAACTCTCTGACCTACTCTCTCCTCACAACAGTACCCGTTGCCTTCGCTCCATTGGGTCTCACCTCCTCCTTGCCCCTAAATCCTCCGCTGCACCATCGGTGGCCGTACCTTCAGCCTCTACGCCCCGAAGCTCTGGAACTCCCTTCCTCACTCCCTTCGCCTCACCCCCTCCCTTCCTACTTTCTGGTCTAGGCTAAAGACCTTTTTTTTTCGACCGCGCTTTCAGTTACTTTCTTCCCTCTCCTCCTGGCTCAGCCCTGGGATCCGTTATTGGGAGGTGCTCTGAGATGCCGTCTGGAGTGGAAGGCACTATATAATCCAAGTTGTTGTTGTTACACTTTTAAATGTTAAATGCATTTTTATGAGCCTTCATTAGCTATAAATGTCTTGAGAGGAAATCTAAACTTAATATCTAGTCTGTGGTTTCTAGTGAGATATTTGAAATAGAAAGATGCATTACCGTGTTCACAGTGTATGCCATAATAGCCATTCCTGCAGGAACATCTATATGCTTGAATATTGTTGTAGCATGTTCCTCCATTTTGGCATGGGTTCGATCCACACTTGTCGCCAACTGGTTGATGAATAAATCATATTGTAAATCCTGAATTTATTTAGCAAAAATTTGCAAGTACTGCAACTTTAAAAGAGTAAAATATATGTTTATTTAAAATGCAAACTGAAAACATACATGTACTTTACCATGGAAGACTGTACCACGAAAGAACTAACTGCGCATTAAAAGAAGGATGCTTGTTTTTTTCCAGTGAGGATTTTCCAATACAATTATTCTCACTATCTAAGATTATTTTCTTCAGAAATCCTAGCCAACAATTCTCCAATAAATTGATGATTTATCTCATCAATATGGGAGTGACAATTTTTCATTTATAGTACCGGTATGTCAGTTATGTTATGGAGCCCTGTAGCTCAGTGGTTAGAGCACTCACCTTATATTATATTTTCACTTTATATGAACTGGTATTGTCCAATATGCAAAATCCAATCTAAACCCATAATATGAATGAAAATTGCAACCCACAATGTGTTAATTATCTGCTAAATTAATTATCACTCATTGATAAATGCATTCACAGTGGTTAATCAATAACTAAAGACAATCAATTACTAATGAAAGACAATAATTAAAAACAGTCACCGATAATTAAAGACTGATTTCCTCCTCCCTAATTTCATCACAATTCATTGGGATCGAACCTGTCTCAGCTTTCCAGAATGCATGTTGGCAGTGCTTTGGGACACTACCATGCGTGAGGGGTGATATGTAAATGCTGTTGTTGTTGTCAGTTGCTTTATTTCTTTCTGTTGAGTTAAGTCAGCATTCCTCTAATTGGCAGCTTAATTCTGCAATTCACAGGCCAGAAAGGTCAAAGGAAGTGGAGGCTGGAATCAGATTCAATCACTTGTGATAATAATAATAACCCTTGTATTTGATATAGGGTTTTTCACGTCTTCTAGACGTCTCAAAGTGCTTCACAGAATATGGTGTAAAGTGAATTGACTGTATATTTGTGGGCAAAACGCGGCAGCCAATTGTGAACAGAAGTGTCCCACAAACAGTCGTGGATTGAAATGACCAATTTATTATAGTGTTTTTTTGGACGGATTATTATCAGGCATGTGGAGAAAGGAAACTTGCCCAATGTTTCGCCCTGACCTGCCTGGGTTCGAAACACAGCTCTTACACTTGTAAGGCAAGTGCTCTAACCACTGAGAGGTGGGACCACATCTATGGCCTGCGTTAATTATCAGGTGACATAATTGATCACTGACAATAATTCACTCCACCGGATGCTATTGCTTTCTTGGGAGAATGTGTAAATACTATATGTAACCAATACCATTTCAATATTACACTAAAACTTGAGATAATATGATGTATAACTATTCACTATTTTAAAACAAAGAAAATGTGTCAATTAGTTGATTAAATAGCAAAATATTAAAAATAAATTGATCACTCTTTGATTAGTCTTACCTTGTTCACAGTTCTTGCCTTGAAAGCCTATTTGGCAAGTACAGTTGTAGCCTTCATTGTGACACACACCTCCATTTTCACAAGGTGTAGTTACGCATGTGTCTTTAGCTGTTCAAATAATAAATACCACATAATTCATAGGTCTATGCTGTGTTATAAGTGCAATACCATTTACATTAATACAGACATCTCCTTGGCAGCTGTACAGTTTATTTGTCTTCACTGATTTTACACAAAATGTCCTGCTCAAGGGCTTCTCATACAAGCCACTGGGATACAAGATTCCAATTACTGTAATTGTTTGTCACTATTGTAACAACAACAAATTACACTTGTACAGAGCCCTTCATGTTGGAAAGACATCTCATTAACATTGGTGTTACTTTTATCGTTCCTTGTATAAACACTATGATAATGAATATCTGCAAACTACTTTAATTCTGGTATTGAATGCGGAATCCTGTAGCTCAGTGGTTAGAGCACTCGCTTTGCAAGCGAGCGACCTATGTTTGATTTCAGACAGGGCAAAACCTTGGGCAAGTTTCCTTACTCCCACACACCTGATAATAATCCCCCAAGAAAAAAAAAGAATAATAAATTGGTCACTTCAATCCACGACTATTTGTGGGCCACTGCTCTGCACAATTGGCTGTTGCGTTTTGCCCAAAAATATACAGTCAATTCACTTAACTGTATATTCTTTGGAATGCTTTGAGATGTCTAGAAGATGTGAAAAGCGTGATATCAAATGCAAGGATTATTATAATTTTTATTTATTATTGTGACTCATTCCAAATACCAGCACTGTTTACAAATATATGTGTAAAAATCACATGATATTCTATAATAATGATAATCTTTGCATTTAATATAGCACCTTATCAGGTTGTCAAAAAGCATTTTGTTGGAATTATTGAAAAATATAGTGACCGTGTACTTTATAGATAAACACAGCAGCTAAAATGCACACAGCAATGTCCCACAATCCACTTGGAACTGAAGGATCAATTTTATTTGGGAGATTGTTCTCTTTTCAAATAGTGCCGTGGGAATTTTAACATCCACCTGAAAAAGATAAGACCTCAGTTTATCTAAAGGAAGACACCTCCAAAAATGCCCACATCCACATCAGCATCATAGTGTTAGTGTCGACTGAGTCTCCACTTCATGACATGGGACTTGAAGTCAGTCAACAAATCCTGCTGATTTGTGATGAAAGTGCTACCAACTCAGTCAGACTGACAGTTTGATAAGAGTGATATGCTGATGAATTAGGCCTTTTATGGTACCATTTATAATAAAAGGCTGCATTATGTATAAATTACATTGACAATTTTCAGTATGCAAATTCATAGAATTAAAAAAAATTGGCTTGTATGCAAATTGGCTGTTGCATTCAACCACAAAATACACAGTAACTCCACTTTGCAGTATATCCTGTGAAGCACTTTGAGATATCTGCCCAATGTGTAAAGGACCTATATCAAATATAAGGATTATTGTATATAATTATTGTATTGATATTATCATTAAAGGATTTACCATTGTAAGATTCCATGAATTCCATCTGGAAAAATAAAGCAGAAAATTAGAAATGTGTAAGAAAGGAATACATTAGTGATGATTTTCAGCATGACCTAGATCTTCATTACGTTTTAATAATCTTTGCATTTGGTACAGTCCCTTTTAAAGAGAGCAGGGGTTATCCCGAGTGGAGGCTCATGTGGAGTATAAACACTTGCATGAACTAGTTGGGCTGAATAGGTTGTTTTGGTCCTGTAGCTTTTCTGTAATTGTCTGTCTATTTGTTGATGTTTAGTGGTGAAAGCTTCAAGTTCTCTTTCAATCTTTTCATCTGGGTAATTTGGATTGGCCACTTAACCAAAAAGATAGAACCAGTTACAGTATCATTTTAGGTGTGTTTACATTTTCTTTTACAATTGGATCTTTTACAAATAAGTTAACATTTCAAATGCAAACTAGGAGCAATATTTTGAAAGTCAAGCAATATTTTCTCCGTCTTTTTTTTCCAAGAGCATCAATTCATGCTGGAGATCAACTCCACAGGTATCAGCTGTCCAACTGTATCCTGGCCCAAATGGGCTTCTTGAATACATGGGCAAAGAAAGGTGCAAGTCATTCGCAAAGACTTTGTGAAAGGGATGTTTCCTGGTGTTCTTGCCCACATAAGGTTGGTCATTCACCTCAGGGCTGTGTGTGAGACACTGCTCTGCACAAGGAAGCTTCCTATTTGTCTACAAATGCATTTTATCCTATGAACTGCTTTGAAAAGTGCCCCAGACTTGAAAGGTACAAAGATTTTTAAAGAGGCCAGGTTAGGTAAGCATGGAGGACATCATGTATCCATTCTTGTATTAACACAGCATTACAGCAGGGGTCACTAGATATCAATCAACTTCAAGAATACTGGTTGACTCATTCTCCAATCTGGGTTTGATGAAAAATTAAATCAAATAATTCAAACCAGGCGAGGGATTGAAGTTGCATTCTCCCTAGTCTGTGTGGGTTCAATTCCATTTAACGTTGTCACCTGAGATACTAGACAAGCTCAATAGTAAAATGTGTTTTTTTAAATCAGTTTTTAAAACATTGTACATGTAAAACTTTGAACATCCATTGCTGAGTCCTTAAAATCAAATTTGGTGTAGCGCCTTTTACGTTGGGAGAATGTCCTAAAATGCTTTGCAAGGATATACTGTAAAGTGCAGTGACTGTGTGTTTTGTGGTCAAACATTATGTAACAAAAGTGAAGCAGAATGCTCGCAAAATCGACTTCAGACAAAGGTTTATAATGATAGTTCTTTTAAATCTTTCTAAATATTAACGTTGATTGTGCATAAGAGCTTACTTACTGCCTTTATTGAATCTTCAAAAAATTCTCTTGCCTCTTCATAGACGCAGATTTCCTCATAACACTCTCGTTTCAGATTAGCAGTCCATATCTCTTCAAACATGAAATTACCACGTTTCTGCCTTTCTAATACTGCATGAGCACTGTTACTGGTGAGAAAGACTAAAAGAGAATTCATATACAGTAGTTAACTTTTTATTATCATGTTTAAGTTGCATTTTGTTCCCTAAATGTAAATCACAAATAGCATATAACTGCATTGTATAAGATACCATTTCTAATTTACAGTACAGTCTATAAGATGCATCTGTATTAATGTTTCTTCAATGTACATGAGTGGAAACAACTGCTAAACATACCTTGTGGTTTGGATTTAGTGTAATTCACTGCCAAAAGAATAAGCCACAGTATCCCTGTTATCCACGTCATGCTTTCTGTTGCTGCAAACCACCTCTCTCAATCTCAGCTAAAACAAGAGTATACAGAAAGGTTTAAGGTTCAATGACTGCTTAATTTACTTGGGATTGTTTTGTTTATTCTTTTTGCTGCTAATAACAATTTCATGTACTGTAGTTGACGCATGTTGAGCACACAATGCTATTTACTATTATATGTTGTACTTTTATATTAAGTATTTAACGAGATGGAATTCAAATTAAATTATATTAATCTCGCCCGAATCTGGTAACCTGCCACTGCTACTTTTATCACGAGAACATGTTTGAACTAGTAAATATTGATCAGAATAGACAAGCTTTACAAATTTTATGACTTTTAGACTACATTAAAACTCATTATTCTTACATAAACAATACCAAATGATGAAAGAGCGCGTCACAGGAAGACGGGGAGCAGGGACGGAGGCTGAAGGGAGAGGGGTGGTGTTGAGAAATGAAAAAAGACAGCTGATTTTGTTTGCATTTGACTTTCTTTGATGAACTTATATATTTGGCTTATTTTTCTAAATAATTTTGCATGAGAACGTCCACAGAAAAGTAGTCCTAGTTTTATAATTTGTTTTAAACAAAAAGCAACTATACAAATGTAATTTTTTGTTGCAGGTAACTCACACTTATAGGCCACATTCTAGACTTTGATCTGACAGGGGAAAGATTTGCAATTGATTGTGAAGGAATAGCTGATATTTAATCTCACCCTCCTAAACCTCACCCTCCACATTGACTCACCAACCCACAACCGTGGCCAGACTCTTGATCTTGGCCTTGACATTTCTGACCTCAGCATCTCGGACAAGGCCATCTTGGATCACTTTCTTGTCTCTTTCTCCTCTTGCATCCCTCTGTCCTCCCCCAATCCTGCAACTATACTTTTCCGCCCGTGGAAAAATCTCCCCCCTGAGGCCCTCACATCTTCTGACGTCCTACCCCTCTGGTCTTCCACCCACAGCGATCCTGAAGCAGCTGTCCAGCTGCTCCACGATCACCTCTCCTCCATCTTCAACTCTCTCTTCCCTCTGAAATCCAGGTCCATTTCCAAATTCACCTGCTCCCCCTGGTACAACACTCATCTCCGCACCCTTACATGCCAAACCCGGCTGCTCGAGCGCAACTTGGATTTATATAGTAAACAATCAACAAGGCAAACAGGATGCTGGGCTACATTACTAAATCAATTGAGTCTGCATCCACAGACATCGTTCTCGGGTAGTAGAGTGCTCTGGTCAGACCGCACATTGAATACTGCATACAGTTCTGGTCCCCACAGGTGTTCTTAGAGAGATGCCCAGGCTGTAGAGGTGATGCAGAGATGAGCGACAAACAGTATTAGAGGAATGAGCTCTGATCAACAAGCTAGGGGATCTTCTAAGTAAATGACTTAGAAGGGAATTTAGAGAGAGGTGTATAAAACCTTAAACGGGATTGAAAAGGGAAACCCAGATCAATACTATAGGATGCATCAAGGCAGCAGAACAAGAAGACATAGGATTACGGTTGTGAAGGGAAATTTCTAGATGGATACCAGGAAGCCTTTCTTTACAGAGGGTAATTAATGACTGGAACAGTTTGTCAGGAAAGGTGACAGAGACCAGGACATATAAAGAGCAGCTTGATACATGATGGGGTCGGGTAGGATGGATGTTCTGGAGGGATGAGATTGGATGAGCCAAAAGTCCTTTTTTATCCAGGTCAATTTTGAAATCTTGTGAATTTGTGGTTAAATTCGACTCCAGGCTTTACAAACACTGCCAATAATTTACACATCAAACTCTCTGTAGAATGGTACTAGTATACCCATTATGTCTTTGACATGTACCGGTAAGCCTCCTGCTCCTCCTCTCCACTATTTGGTAATCAACAGCTTGTCAGGGTTATTTTGCAATATTTCATTTGATTTCATGCTCTTGGTGAGTTTATTTGTTTATTGAAGACAAAAGGCTAATCAAAGTATACAGAACTTTCTGCACAAAGTTTGTGGAAGGCGATGCCCTTGAAAGATAAGCCAATTGTGAAATTCCACTACCTGTTTTGGGAACAAATGTTACTGAAATATCCATTCTGTTGAATGTATTGGCTAGTTCTCAAGGTTATTTTGTTTCATATCATGTAGAGTATAACCAGATAGCCAGGGTACACATCAAGAGAGATGCGATGAAATGTTTCCCCCCAAAACAAAAAATTCAGCTTGGAATTTAAGAACAGAAGAGTTTACTGACATGTTGTATCCCAAATATTATGTTATTTCTAAACAGAAATCTAATTTGTTCTTGAAAGAATTGACACTTCCTGCTTCCACCATCTTCCTAGGGAACTATTCCATGCGTTTAATACCCGCTCACTGAAACAACAACAACTTGCATTTATATAGCACCCTCCACACAGGGTAGCATCTCAGAGCACTTAACATTGGTGGAGGCTGGGGGTCAGGTGACTGTAAACACGGTCAAAAAGGAAGGTTTTCAGACAAGACTCAAGAAAGATGAGAAAATGTTCCACAGTTTTGGAGTGTAGTGACTGAAAGCGCAACCTCCAAAGGTGGAGCGGAGGGTGTGAGGGACAAGTAGGAGTATGGTACTGAGTGCCAGGTGGTGAATTGGAGAATGAGTATGTTGAAGAGGTATGGAGGTGCCATGGAATTAATGAATTTGAACACGAGTGTGAGGATTTTAATAATAATACTTGCATTTGATACAGCGCTTTGCACATCTTCTAAATGTCTCAAGCACTCATAGAATATACTGTGATGTGAATTAACTGTATATTTGTGGGCGAAACACGGCAGCCAATTCCACACAGCAGTGGCCTACAAACAGTTGTGGATTGAAATGACCCATTTATTATAGGGTTTTTTTGAGGGATTATTATTAGGCATGTGGACTTGCCCAAGATTTTGCCCTGCCTGAATTCAAACAGGTCTCACACTTAAGGCAAGTCTTACAAGGCTCCAATCAATGAGCTACAGAAGTTGATTCATATGGTGATGGGGAACTAGTGGAGCATGGCCAGAACTGGTGAGCTGGGGGTACATAAGTCTGGGTCAGTATACAGGCAGCAGAGTTCTGAAACAGCTGGATCTGTTGAATGGTGGAGTTGGGGAGACTGTCGAGAATGTGTTTGAGTAATCCAGGCAGGAAGTGACAAATGCATGCACAAGTGTTTCAGTTGCGTTTGGGGGGTAAGGTACAATTGGAGGTGGGCAATGTGGCACAGGTGGCAGAAGGCAGACTGAAGACACACTGAAACATACTGAAGTAGTGTTTTTGCAGATTTGTTCTGAAAATAACCTGGCGACTCATTTTGTTTTGTTCACAGTGGACAGAAAAAATATTGCATTCCAAAGATTTTACAACAACTTTGATTTATATAGCACCCTCCACACCGGACGGCGTCTCAGAGTGCTTCACAATAGCGGATCCCGGGACCCAGCCAGGGGCAGAGGTAGAAAGGTGACCAAAGGCGCGGTCGAAGGGAAAGGGCTTTAGCTGTGACCTGAAACTGGGAAGAGAGGGGGCGAGGCGAAGGGAGTGAGCAAGGGAGTTCCAGAGCCTTGGGGCATAGTGGCTGAAGGCATGGCCACCGAGGGTGTGTTCAAATCCAGGCAGGTCAGGGCGAAACCTTGGGCAAGTTTCCTTACTCCACACACCTAATAATAATCCGTCCAAAAAAAGCAAAAAACCAAATTAATAAAAATTGGTCATTTCAATCCACGACTGTTTGTGCGCACTTGGCTGCCGCGTTTCACCCACAAATATACAGTCAATTCACTTTACAATATATTCTGTGAAGCGCTTTGAGACGTCGATAAGATGTGCAAAGCGCTATATCAAATGCAAGGGTTATTATTATTGTTATAATTGAATGGCGGGCAGGCTCGAGGGATGAATGACCTACTCCTGTTCCTTATTCTTATGTTCTTATGTCCTACCGTTGATACTCCTGATTGTTTCATGAAAAAACCTTGCAACCTTGCAAAATATTGCAACGCCCTGCTCGCCGGTCTCCCCTCCACCACAATCCACAAAATCCAGCTTATCCAAAACTCTGCCGCCCACATAATCACCCGCTCTAAGCTTCGCTCCCCCATTACCCCAGTCCTTGCCAGACTTCACTTGCTCCCTATCCCAGAGAGGACCGACTTCAAGATCCTCACCTTTGTTTTCAAATCTCTCCACTCCTCTGCACCCCCCTATCTCTCTGACCTCCTCTCCCCCCAACCCAGCACCCGCTGCCTTCGCTCCTCTGGGTCTGGCCTCCTTCATGTCCCCCGAGTCCTCCTCTCCACCCTCGGCAGCCGTGCCTTTAGCCACTACACCCGAGGCTCTGGAACTCCCTTCCTCACTCGCTTCGCC
The DNA here is from genome assembly GCA_035084275.1 of Hydrolagus colliei. Taxonomy (NCBI): domain Eukaryota; kingdom Metazoa; phylum Chordata; class Chondrichthyes; order Chimaeriformes; family Chimaeridae; genus Hydrolagus; species Hydrolagus colliei. The sequence continues at coordinate 35,631,342 of CM068745.1, read as the reverse complement.
TCGCCCCCTCTCTTCCCAGTTTCAGGTTACAGTTGAAGACCTTTCTCTTTGACCGAGCTTTTGGTCACCTTCCTGCCCCTGCCCCTGGCTCGGTCCCGGGATCCGCTACTGTGAAGCGCTCTGAGACGCCGTCCGGCATGGAGGGCGCTATATAAATCGAAGTTGTTGTTGCCCATAAAATATACAGTCAGTATATTCTGTGAAGCGCTTTGAGATGTCTTTGAGCCGTGATAAGCTTCTGTATCAAATGCAAGAATTATTATTATTATCAGTTCTCACTTCAAGTTTATAAAAAAGTGTCAAATGGGTTGAGGGATTCTTCCATTAAAGTAACTTTCCATTCCAGACATGTGGGTCAAGTAGTTCCCCAAATCAATTTTCAAGAGGTCATTGCATAGAGAAAACAACACCAAAATGATAAAGTAAGCATTATGTTTTCCAAAGTAACTTTGGAACTCCAAAGTCGATAACTCTGTCAATCTGAAATACCTTCTTCTGTTCTATAATTTTCTAGGGAAAAGAGGAAAAGTAAAGGAGTGAAGACTTGTTCCAATTTGTTTTTATTTATGGTTTATTTGAAATCTTCCACTGCTAGCTAGACATTCTGTACAGTCTAGCAAAAGCACAATTTTGGACAACATACCATTGAATTTACTATTTATTATACTGTGTACTACAACAATTTATAGCCCAGTATATTGCAATTCATATTGTGAATAATAGATAATATATTATGTATCTACTATTTTCAATATACATCTGAGCTATTGAAGAAGCAAACTTTATTAAGAGATCTACGAACAAACTTCATGCACTTGTGAAAAGCTGGTAATATTCGATTATATTGTATTATCTCAGTTAAGAAATTGTATCATTTAAATTATTCAGCGCAGTTATTGAGTTTTTAATCCACTGCAAGTAGTTTGATGTTTTTGTGTAAATGCCATATTTTCCATCCATTGCACATCCTTCTCCCCAACTGACAATGCCAGTCAAGAACCAGGTATTGCTGTACATCGTGACGTGAGGGCCACCACTATCCCCCTGACATGCATCTTTATTTTTTTTGTCATAACCAGCACAAAACATGTTTTTTGAAACTCGGTACCTGCTTGATTCCATACACTTGAGTCGATCAATATATGGAACACTAAGTTGCTGAAGTTTTAAAGCTGTTTCACCATGTTCATATATCCGACCCCATCCACTAACTAATGCATTAGGCATATTCATCAAAACCTGTTCAGCAAATGCTTTCTCGGGCAGGCAAACTGGGGAAACGTAATTGTTAAACACTAATGGTTTTGATAACTTTAATAATGCTATGTCATTATTGTAAGTTTGATGCTGAAACTTTAGATGAGATGCAATCCTAGAAATTTGGCGGTGCTGCTCATTTCCCTCTTCCACAGTTAGGTCAAATTCTCCTGTTGGATAATAGGAGATCAGTGTAAATATAATACATGAAAATACATGCAGAGGTATACATTGTTTCTGCGTGATGAAGTTTGTAGTTGGTACAAACAAGAATCATATTCTTTGACTAAGAATTTTATATACAGTACTGTAAAGTCTTAAATAAAATCTCTGTTTGTGAGTGGATTAAAATTGTGATATGCTAATTTATGCAGGGATGAAGAAGTGACCTTTTGATCATTACTGCAGGTCTAGAAGCAGACCCACTCCCACTTTGCCTCACAGCCTTCTCAGAGGTTATGGTCAGAAGTCAGTGGTGCTGAACATTGAACCTCTGGCTCACAGATCATTGTATTGATTACCAGTTATCAGCATCAGGTTTTACTCTGATTTCCTGAGGTTTCCACTAACTGCAGTGTGTAGTGTGGTTGACTCAATGTTGAAGCCAGTATTCCATTCATCTGCACAGCTGGTCTTAAAAAATAGCAGTAACACGGACAGGTAATGCCTTTAATGTTTGGTGCCTGTGATGTACAAATTTGGCGTCTTCGTAAATTGTAAACATGGTGCCGACTGGTTCTTTAAGAACATAAGAGCGTAAGAAATAGAAGCAGGAGTAGGCCATTGGGCCTCTTGAGCCTGCCCCTCCATTTAATAGTATCACTGCTGATCTTCTAACCTAATTCCATTTAAGGTTTTAACTCTCTAAATTGCAGTTGTGGATTTTAGATAGCTGGGCTTCAAAGTTGCTTTACATTATCACGTGGCTTTCTAAATTATTCAACAGTTGAAGGGGATGGACATTGGGGAAATTATTACAGAAGAACTATTAAAACATTGTTTACCATTATGCTTTTTTTGAAGGAATGGATTCTGTTTAGGATTATTGCAACATTAAACATACGTTAAACATTTATCTCATGGTTAATCTAAGGGCAATTATAAACATTAAAATGAACGTATTTGTCAATGATAGAAATATTCACAAAAAATAGGGGACCATTTACCTGCAACAATTGAAAATGATGCTGTTGAGTTGAGGCAATGAGCTGCAGTCAGCACTATTTCTTCTGTAAGAATGGTACCACCACAAAATCCTTTCTTATTTTGGTCCACTAAAAGGACCTGTGGGAAGATTACAAACAAACAAACAAACAAAACTTACATTTATATAGCGCCTTTCACGTCGAGAGGACATCCCAAGGCGCTGTACAGTCAGGTAGGACAAGAGCAGGGTGGGAAGGATCAGGGCAGGATAAAGCATAGTAGGAAAAGTAACTGTATATTAGAGGGCGAAACGCGAAGAATGTATAGCACGGAAATGTGTGCAGTCCATGCCAGTGTTTTAATCCACACAAGTCTTCACCCATTCCTTACTACCTCCCATACCCTTCTATTCCTCTCTCCCTCATGTGAAGTTCTAGCTTCCTCTTAAATGTATCTACACTATCTGATTGAACCATTGCTTCAGGCAGTGAGTTCCACAATCTCACTACCCTCTGCATGATTTGATTCAAATGATTTAAAAGTAGAGAAGTCACCAGGCTTCAATGATATCGATCGCAAAAATTGAAGGAAGCTGAAGTGATGCATGAGTCACAAATCTTGTGTATTTTTGTAAAATACTGGAAAGTAGGGTCCGGCGATATATCGCTAAAACCCGATATAATTTTCAATCGATACGCCGATATAGACATTTCAAAAATATCGATATATCGAAAAGTCGATATATTGAGGTAAAAAATCGGAATGCGCGCACACTGAACTACAAGACTCAGAATGCTCATCTCTATACACAATGCACAGACCGAGGTGCAAAGCCGCCATATTGTATTCATAGTCCTCGAATACAATATACAGGTATGCAAGGGGTGGGGGGTGAGAGAGACGGCTGGGGGGGGGGGGGGGGGGAGAGAGATGGCTGGGGTGGGGAAGGCGGAGAGAGACGGCTGGGGGGGAGGGCGAGGGAGAGAGAGACGGGGGGAAGGGGGAGAGAGACGGCTGGGGGGTGATGGGTGGGGAGAGAGATGGCGGGGGGGGGGTGGGAGAGAGGGACGGTAGTGGGGGGGGGGGGGTGTGGGGGGAGAGACGGGGTGGATGTGATAATATAGATAGATAGAGATGGGGGGAATGTGAGAGAGGAGAGACACAGAGACACAGAGAGAAAAACACAGAGATGGAGAGAGTGAGTGTGAGAGACACAGAGAGAGAAATATATTTACCTCCTGAGGAGATAGGCCCCAAATGCGCGCACCATGCGCGCATGTGCAGTGCGAAAAACCCGAAACTATCGATATTTTGTTATATCTTGATATGAGTCCGTCGATATATCTAAATCGGAAAATTTCCATATCGACGGACCCTACTGGAAAGTAGTAAATGGTATACCTCAGCTACATCTCATAAAGTATTTCCTTTCATTGGATGATGTATGGAAGAAACAATAATTTCATTTTAATATAAACAGATTAACACATACCTGCCATGGGCAGTGTCCAGGAAGACAATCAAATCCACCCACTATCCTCAGATCAGGTGACGACGGACCATTTGGAATTCTAGCGGTGATATTGGATGCAGGATTATTGCTTTCAGTAAGAAGGCTTGGGGAAGCAGTACTGAAAATGTCAGTACAGTTACTTGAAATAGAACTGGTCTCCAAGCTCCTTACTGAACGGGTTGAACGTATTTTATTGCTTCCACAGGGATAATGTACTGTTGATAGAAATAAATATTATATCTGTATCCGTTGAAATGTAGATACTAATTTTTAATTTAGTCAGCCAGGTGTCTGATACACAAAGAAACCCATCCCATGCTTAAGAGTATCCAAACTAAACTGAGAATTCCATGTATCCCACCTACACCGGGAAATCCCAGAAATAGATGGTTGGAATGGAATGTGCACTCTCTCCCTGGAGGGATACATCCTGTTTACCCAATTCCTGAAAGTATTAGGTACAGGTTGGGGGAGAAAAGCAGATCCTTAAATTTAAGGAAACTAAATTTCTTGGACAAGCAGGGCTTAATTTGCAGAGTTTTCATAATGTTTTAACTAACATGTCATAGTATATGTACTTGTCCCCTTTCGAATAAATATGATGAACCATTCACCCGCATCATGGGATAGTACAGGATCCTGGATTTTTACACCTGAAGTTATTGGAACATGTTCAAATCTTTGGCTCTGTTACTGCCATCACAGTCTGAAAAATACTGAAATACTTGTGAAGTTGTTTCCCCCTTTCTTTCGTATTAATTTCAAGAGGAATCAAAAGAAGTTTCTAAAACATTTCCTCATATTTCCATTTGTTCCTTTTCGTCATTAATCTCTGAAATTCCTGTTTCTGTAACTGATCTCCGATTTGGTATCCTCCTCATGAATGCTGTAAATGCAGGATTCTCAATGTGCTTTCATTCACAACAAAGCAATTAGTTTGAGCATCATGTCAGTACACGATCAAATAAATAACACAATCTATTCTCTACTCATACACACACAACACACATTCTGCTCAGTACATAGTTAAACAGACCACACAACAACAAATTGCATTTATACACTGACGTCTACATTGGGAAAACATTCCAAGGTGTTCTATTCAGTACATTATCGGATAAACAACAATAACAACAACAAAATTGCACTATATATAGCGCCTTTCACGTCAGGAGGATGTCCCAAAACGCTGAACAGTCAGGTCGGGACTCGGGTGGGGGTGGGGGGAGAGGATCGGGTAGGGGGACGGAGAGGGGGAAGAGTTAGTGGAGCAGCCAAAGGCGCGGTTGAAGAGGAAGGTCTTGAGACCGGCCTTGAAGGAGGAAAGGGAGGAAGTAAGGCGGAGGGGCTGCTGGTTGGAGTTCCACAGTGTGGGAGAGACATCTCATCACAGCTCATTCCTCTAACACTGGGGATAACCTTTGTTGCTCCCTTCTGCACTTGGGCAGCTCTTTGTGGTGACTACAACTGCGTGTAGTACTCCAGGTGTGGTGTGTCAACGCTTGGACAAAGCCAAACTACCCAACACAGCACAGTGCAAAATGCAGCCTTGTACAGTAATTAGTTTCTACCAACTAGTTGCTAGGCATCTGCAGGTTACTTACAATAGCTACTTGGTAACTAATGAGAGTTGGAGTAAAGATTTCAGATAAAATATTTTCACATCTACCTTGAGGAAGGCAAAACTTTCCATGTGACTTATACTCTGTTGCGCAGGAACAGTTCACGCTTTCTCTGTGGACTTTGCAGAAGTGAGCACAGCCTCCATTGTTCAGGCTACACAGCTTTGGGGTCTCTTTAAAACATGAACACAAACACAGCTTTAAAACAACTACTTCCATTTTCCAAAGTAAAGGATCTTCTGATGAATGATAAAACAAACACTGTTGCTGTGAAAATAAGCTGATCAATTTATCATGCGGCCAATATCATAAGGACAGTTACTGCTTTGCCATTGTTTAGTAGATGTAAAAATGTAGAAATATTTCCATAAATTTTGTAATAGAGTAATAAAAACATATTTATTTTAGCTAAAGTGCAAAATACTGCAGATACTGGAAACCTGAAACAAAACAGTAGGTAATCGCTGGAAACACTCAGCAGGTCAGGCAAATTACAGAGAAAGGAAAGTGAGTCAATGTTTCGAATCCACCAACCCTTCATCAAAACTGGGGCATATTTGGATGCTTTTAAGCACTAACAGAGAGGGGGAGGCAGGTCAAGGAAGACAAAGGAGAAAATGGGTTAGAGGACAGGAGATGATGGGTTAAGGAGGTGATAATGGTGTAAAATAAAATAGGGTGTTGCAACAAACCTGGAGAGAAGAGGGGTTAATAACGTTAAACAAAGAAAGGCTGAAATTGCAAATGAACAGGCAGACCAGATGGTCCCAGAAGAGTGGGAGAGGCAAAGTGTGTTGTTGTGGCCTGAAATTATTGAAATCAATATTAAGGCCAGAGGGCTGTAAGGTCCCCAGCAGATAGTTAAGGTGCTGTTCCTCGAGCTAGCGTTCCAGTTTCATTGGAACAGCATAGGAGACCGTGGATGGAGAGGTCAGACTGTGAGTGGGCAGAAGATTTGAGAGAAAGAAACATCTCAAAAATCTTCACAGACCAAGATAAATTAAAAATGATGTAAATTACATAGTATGGAATATTACTGTTCAGATTTAACAACTATCTGAAATTTAAATTTTGAATGAAAGGCAAGCCAAGAAATGCCAAGAAACCAGGTAGGGCTCCCCCAACACGGGGTTACAGGAGAGCAGCTCTAACACAGCAATCACCTCCAGCAGTGAAAGGCTTGTGTAGCCGTTGAAAGTATTTTAGTCTCTGAGCATTGTGCATGAGCAGAAAATGCAAATATATTAACAATTTTACAAGAAATAGATGCATGAAGCTGAATGGAAGAATAATATAACAGTTTATAGAGCAGATAGATATGTAAGAGCAGATATGTAGAGCTGAAAGTGAGAGTTTAATTAACTATGTCATATTCCTTACTGGATCTTACCAATTTCACAGTTCTTGCCATGATAGCCCTTTATGCAGTTGCACGTGTACAGACCAATACCATCCTGACATCTGCCCCTATTCCTGCAGGGGTTGGATTCACACTGATTACCATCTGCAGAGGTGGAAAACCACATATTCACATTGAGGAATTGAAAGAATTAAATTGTGAATAATAATAATCCTTATATTTGATACAGCCCCTTCAAATCAGGAGGATGCCTGAAAGCACTCTGCAAGATGTATTTGCAGGCACTTTGCTCGGGGTTCAGGGGGTTCTCAGATCCATCTCAAAAGACAATTTTGTGTTTTTTGTAGTTCCTCTAGATTTGGAAGAGGAAACTGCCTAAAATACAATGACAGTTTACTCAATGTCATTGGACAAGTTTAACTAATGAAATGAAGATAATAATAATAATCCTTGCATTTGATACAGTGCTTTTCACGTTTCTAGATGTCTCAAAGTGCTTCACAGAATACTGTATACTGTAAAGTGAATTGACTGTATATTTGTGGGCAAAACGAGAGCCAATTGCGCACAAGTGTCGCACAAACAGTCATGGATTGAAATGACCAAATTATTATAGTGTTTTGGGAGGACGGTTTACTATTAGGCGTGTGGAGTAAGGAAACTTGCCCAAGCTTTCGCCCACCACCTGCCTGGATTCGAAACACAGGTCTCATGCTTGTAAGGCGAGTGCTCTAACCACTGAGATGTTTGTATGTGCACAAACCACCAACATAATATTTTGTGTGATCTCAGCTTCTCAAATCCCAGCAGTTTTATAGCAGCAGAATGTGGTAGGTGTGCCTGAAAATGAGATGAATTTGCTCCTAGTTTTGTTTTAAACTAGTGGATACAGTCAGGGGAACAGGGTGAGGCAGTGGGTGGGTGGAGAAGTGGCAGCATGGGTTATCCAACTTTTAATTGATTTTTTCAGTATTTCCCCACTATTTTTGTCCCTGCTGCACGCTTAACAGTATGTACAGGAATAGCAAGGCATTATCATAAAGAGGCAAAATTAGAACCCTTGAACTGAGCCCACTCAAAGCTGGAATTTACAACTATAAAACAAATGTGATGAACTGATGTGAGTGGGGTTCAAATGAGTGAAAGCTGCTTACCTACGTACGTATTCCAGAACGCAGTCTGAAACAAGAAAGAGGAACACCACATCACCACATGAATCATTCAACCAGATGGAAGAGACAGCATCAGTAAGTTTAAAACAAATCAACGTTTCCTGGTGACACATCCTGATTACCATTCATACATTATATTAAAGTTAACCCTGGGACACATTGGTTAGGACAGGTTGCAATTGGAGTATTTCATCCAATTTTGGGCACCACATTATGGAAAGAAGATCACTAACACGGAGAGGGTATAGGGGAGATTCCCTACAGTGAAAGACTGTTATTGTGTAGAGAGAGGGACGTTATATTGTAGAATGCTTTAACACTGGCGCCCAGCCACATCCTGGTTCATACAAACCGCAGGAAATCAACTTTATATCGCAGTGTGCAATTTTGGACTTTAAAATCATGATTGTAACTCTAAAGGGAGATTTTAGAATTCAGATGTTCCATCGACATCACCATGGATTTCAGAATTTCAATTGGAAAAGATGTTTGTTTTTGATCGCTCTTAAAGTGTCTAGCATCTTTTTGCACTTACAGTTTTAGCAATATCTTCAAAGATTTCTCTCGCCTCTTCCATTGAACACATTTCTTCATTGCATTCTCTCTCCATATTACCTTCTCTGAACTCTTCAAATGGACTATTTGCACGTTTTTGTCGCGGTAGCATCCGGTTAGCCTTTTCACTGGTCAGAAAAACTGAAAGATAACGTAATGTTAATAAAACAGTGTTTCAGCTCTTGCATATCATAGAATTTTACAGCACAAAAGGAGGCATTCGGCCCATCGAGTCTGTGCCGGCTCTTTGAAAAGAGCTACTCAATGTCGATCCCACTCCCTGGCTCTCTCAGCGTAACCCCGCAAACCCATCCTCCCTAATGTATATGTTTAAGTGTGTACAGTAAAATCTCGATAATCCGACATTCCGAAAGCCAGCAACTCCCTAAAAGCAGCAAAATTTCAAAGTATATACAGTATTAGATTTAATTCCGATGTCCGGTAAATCTCCCGAGGTTCGGAACAACTGCTTGTAATTCATGGCGTGGCTCCTCTGCCATCTGGTGCTGTGGTTGGAGCTCGAACATTGTTTGGCTTCAATGCTGTATTTGCAGCATGGGTGGTGTATGGGGCGGGGCTTCCCCAGCCATTTCTAAATACTGGCAAACTCTGAAATCCAGGAGGTGCGTGGGCCCAACCCTGCTGGATTATCCAAGTTTTGCCGTACGATTATTGAAGATTAACTCATTGCATGGGTTGTGGCGAATGTTAAATTATGTGATGCAGCACAGATTACACTGTGCTCACCGATAATAACTATGCCTTGCATGCATAGTTCTATACATTCTGCGAGCATTACATTGGGATCAACCTATTGGCGGGGCTAGACAGTGCAACAGGAGGATCTTTGGCTCTGCTAAAGAATATCCAACCAGAATAAATTCCACATACATAATGATAATAATCCTTGCATTTGACATAGCGCTTTTCACGTCTTCTAGACATCTTAAAGCGCTTCACCGAATATACTGTAAAGTCAATTGACTGTATACACATGGACGTTTCCCCTTGCCTGGAATGGAATGAGTCTCCCGATGGACACACCCTGTTTACCTAATCCCAAAATGTATAAGGTACAGGTTGACAAGAGCCAAGGCTTGGGGACCCTAGAGGGCATGTTGGGGCTACTGCTAGAGTTATAACTGCATAGTTTGCCAATGTCTGCCAAGCTTCCCACCAGAGAGAAGGATGATAGACTCTAGTTGATCATTAGAGACTTGAGCAGCCGGTACCCGGAATTCACTCAACAACAACAACTTGCATTTATACAGCGTCCTCCAAACCGGGCAGAGTCTCAGAGTGCTTCACAATGGCGGAGCCCGAGTCAATTCACTTTACAGTATATTCTGTGAAGCGCTTTGAGACATCTAAAAGAGCCACAATATCAAATGCAAGAATTATTATTATTATTAATTCCCTGAACAACAACAAAATTACATTCGTATAGCGCCTTTCACGTCAGGTGGATATCCTGAGGCACTGGATACATAGTCAGCAGGACAATTATAAACCTATAAAAGTAATTATAGGTGATTAAGCCTATAAACATAAATTTTAGTCAGATTTAAATTGTTTTTGTTTTTAAATATTTTATGATGCTTAAATCAATTTATTCCTGTTCGGGTGGATGTTAATGATCCGATGGTACTATTGAAAAGAGAAGGACATTTCTCCTGGTCAACAATTCTTCAAATTGATCACATACTTCATGGTTGTTTATATGACATTGCTATGCGCAATGACGTGATAATGTACTACATTAATTGCAAAGATTATTATTCTTATTCTTGTGTTATTATGGTATTGGGTAACTTATTGTAGAAGTAATTTCTAAATGGTTTTCAGTGATGGATCTGTGAATAATATATGAATGGCTATCAATTTTCTTAATAAATTTGAGATTCCAAAAATAGCTACTACATTTTTGCAAACGAATGATATTTTATTCATCAGATATTTTGTCAAACCATTTTTGAATCATTTTATTAAATGTCCCAGATGCACCGATGATTATAGGAACTACATTTGTTTTACATTGCCACATAAGTCTGCATTCAATTTGTATATATTTCCTGATTGTATCATATTATTTCATCATTATTATTTCAATGGTAATAATTGTTTCCCCAGATTATTAAGCAATGAGCACGATTGATTGGAATTTCTGCCACCTATATAAATATGTCACATTTGACGTCAGAAGTTTTCCCCAAGATTAAATTCAATCTTATCCTTAATAGACAAGTACTGTACTATATTTAATGGTTTGATGAAGAATATGGCTGTGGGCCCCTTGCATGAGAGAAAGTGATCACCAAAATTACAGTGTTTCTCTTGCATTGCATAAATTACCTTTATAAATTACTGTAACCAAACAAATTAATGCTGAATCAAATAACATAGTAACAGATTACTAACAATAACAACAAAATTACTTTTGTACAGTGCCTTTCACTCAAAGTATAAAGCGGTCGTTAGTCCACTTGTACATTGTAAAATTAATCAGATTTTTAGATTTCTTGTTCTAAAAGCTTTAGATATATACATAGTATCATTGTGAAATCCACATTCCACTACTAGGTTTTCCCCCTGACTTGTCAGATTCCTACTATCAGGCAGCCCATGACTGTGTTCCATGTGAAGAGCGCTATATAGCTGCAAGTTGTTGTAACAATTATGAATGCCCAACTGACAGAAAATCACTTAATTCTTCAATTTTATAAAAATGATCATACACACTCGCTTATACATTAGCTGCGATACAACAGTCCCTTTCTACCTCAAAAAGGGAGGTTAGATTACAGATACAAACATGAACACAAATAATGGGAAATATCTTTTTTTAAAAATCTTTGTCAGACCATACCTTGTGTATCAACTTCTGTGAGAGTAAGAACAAGAAGAAAAAGGTACATTTTCCTAAATATTCGAGACATCTTGTTTTTCTTCTAAAATCTTTCACCAGGAATCTCTGTGAACGATAGAACAAACAATAGCTGAAAGTTCAAGGTCCACCTAAAAGAGACAACACAGCTTTCCTGTTTTTCATCTAGTTCTGTGCACTCGAGGGCAGCAGGTTCCTGTTTTTGTGAAATTTAGCATTTCACGACAATCAGCAGATTATTATCCTTTGCATTTCTCTGGAGGTTAGTGACCAGGAACAGTCTCTTTCAGTGAAAACAATGGGATTGATTTTGCTGCATTTCTTAATGGTTTAATTAATTAAGAAACCCAGAAATCCATGTTGTTAGACTGTGGGAATGCCACTCTAATTCAATTCGCCAAATAATAATCCGTCCAAAATAAACACACAATAATAAAATTGGTAATTTCAATCCACAGCTGTCTGTGGATTGAAATGCGAATTGCCTGCCACGTTTCTCCCGCAAATATACAGTCAATTCACTTTACAGTATATTCTATGAAGCGCTCTGAGACGTCGTTAAGATGTGAAAAGCGCTATAGCAAATGCAAGGATTATTATTATAATCTCTTTTAAAAATAGGATTTCCTTGAATTGAATTTGTGTGTGACATGCTTCCAATTATTGGAAGAGTCTCCAATCGGATTTCTTAATTAAGAACTTTCTTCAAATTCCCTCCTGGTTTGCAAGTCTTATGGCTTGGGAAGTAGCCCATTTTAAGAATTGTAATAAAAATCTCAGCTAACACAGGCATCATCTGATTTATTGCTTGATTAAGCTGTGAGTACTGCCTGAAAAGTTTTGAGTGGGTTCCAATGTAATTGTCTACTTCGCTTTCCTAGGAGCTGTCATATTATTTATGACTAGGTTTAACCTTGATAATCCAGAGGTGTTAGAATAATAATCCTCACTTTTGATATAGCACCTTATCACATAGTTGAGACATCTCAAAGCATTCCGCAGAATATATTGTAAAGTGGATTGACTGTGTAATCTGTGGGTGAAACATATGGCGTAATGTTCCTTGAAGATCTCAACTTTGTCAGTATCCAGCACAACACAGGTCCATAAGAATGTAGGGACGGTGTACGTTCTGATCCATGCTTTGCAAATTGGGTGCCAAAGTTTTACATGTCTTCTCCCACCTGGCATTTTCCTTGTCAGCTATTAGCAGGAGATGGTTGCTATCCGTTTATGGTTTATTGAGTTGTGTTTTAATGTAGTCTAACCAGAATTTATTTATAACTTTATAAGTGATGTAGTATTTTAGCTATCCTCCAACTTGCTGCATTTTTCATTGGTACCACTGTCTTTTCTGCTTCCATTATTGCGTTTGTAATGTGTTTGCTTCACGTTGTCTGGAATTTCACTAGTGGCAGGAACACAATATGATAGGAATAGAGTTGGCTGTATTTATTTTAAGCCCAGCCAAGTTTCCTTGGTGATTGAAGCTGGGTAGAAATATATAACATGAATATGACTGGCGGATGATCACTCATACCTAGTGAGTGATCATCACTCTTGACCTTTAGGTTTCAGCACATACTGGCAATCACTGGTGTTCCAATTCCTAAATCAAACACAGCGTCAAAGTTATAGCTTCTGATACAGCCAACACAGTAAATTTGCAGTAAATTGTGAACTGTAACTCTTTAATAATATGTAGCTTTTTCATTCAGTTGTTCAGTATTTATTCAACTCTTAATATATTTCATTATACATTTGCACACTCAATACTTTATATTTATTTACACAGAAGGTACATAACAGCAGTAAGTGAGTTGCTGGGAAGGGTGATTAAGGCCAGGACACTGGACCCATTTAGGAAACAACTTGATCTTGCAACTGGAAGTTGTTGCGATAATAATTAAAAAAGATGAGATCAAGCAGTTTAATTTTTTTTCATTAAAGCTCTTTTGCTGTGATCACATTTAGTTTAATAGCTTTAGTCCCACGAATAGTTAACTGGGCCTGCTTTCTCCGTTAGGAAGCTGATTTCTCGTTTGGACTAAGAAATCCAGGAGTTCTGCTTGTTTCGCAAGATATCTGTGACATCTGCGAAGGATGAACCAAGGCTCATGTGATTAAATTGACAGTTGTGATTGCTGGCAATGACCATCCATCTATATCTGGTAGCAATGCAAGAACTTGCCTTTTGGGTAAAGATTTGATTATAATATTTATTTTAAATTGGAAAAAAGTGAGCTAACCTCGTCTTCTATCTCAGCAACCGAAGACTTTGATTATCTCCACATTAATTGCTTCATTAACGCCCCTAATTGTGCTAAAAACACTCTAAATGCTGGCCAGGGAACTCAAACCCTTATGTTGACCATGATTCAACTAAGCTCCAGCTAATCCCACGAGATTAATGTGAGAGCTGTTGGCAGCTGATGGCAACTGCAGAGAGCTAAAAATGTTTGTGACTCAACTAATGCTCCTGAAACTGTGCTAAATGGGTTTATAGAGTTGATTGAAGTGACAAATGAGAATGAGATAGTCGTGTGCAACACCACCACCAACAACAACAATTTTGATTTATATAGCGCCCTCCACGCCGAACGGCGTCTCAGAGCGTTTTACAATAGCGGATCCCGGGACCGAGCCAGGGGCAGGGGCAGAAAGGTGACCAAAAACGCGGTCGAAGAGAAATATCACCAATGATATTTGGACAGAAAATAAAATGGAAAGGGTTTAAAAGTACATTTCACTTAAAATATTTTTAGCATTACCAGTAGCAGGAATTTCAGAGCCAGCTGTTCTGTGCAGCCTTGGCAACAGATTCTGGAGATGTCTATTGCTGTGAGCTTTGCCGATCAGAGGTCAATACACGGCTATTTGTGGTGCAAGGGTATGAATTATGGATTAAACATGGTTTGTGTTAGGATTGTTTTTGATTCCTTTTAATCCAAATTATAAACCTCACACCTAAACTTGCCATACTCTTAACCTCAAGACCATTCACTAAAAATGTAAGATCTTGAATTTGGATAATTCTTCATTTGAGTTAATTTGGAAGTCAGTTTTTAGAATTCTTAAAAAAAGCAGTATGTACATACAGTATGCTGAAAGATCTCTAGCTCAAGGAAACGCCCTGAGTACATATAATGTAAAGTAGAACAAGATAGCTTGAAAATGCATTGTCAATGCCATCAAGCAATCTTCAATTCTTATAACCACATGCAAGCAAAAGCACCCAGAACGTATATTATAAATTGGAGAATGATAATAATAGTATCTTGGGCAATCTGAAATATATTTTCTGTATGTATTTGATTTGACAAAGTCTACATTTAACCCAAGTACTGTATCTCTGTAAATTTATGATGGAGAAATCTGGGAACTGTTGTTGTTGCCAGTGAACCTCCAAAATAAAATTGTCGTTCACTACATGCATCTTTGTGAGACATTGCTGTGTGCATATTAGCTACTAGTTCGCTAAGAAAACACACAGGCACCACACTGTACAGTATATCCTGTGAAATACTTGGGATGTCCTACTGATGTGAAGTGAGCAATACCAAATGTAAGACTATTATGACGCTGTATGTAGAAATGTCTTTAGTGCGTGAAAGTTTGATGTTGTATGAACAGATTATTTTGGGAAAAAGATAATAAAAAGATAAATGGGACAGTGCTATAAAAAAGGGTGAATGTTATGATATAAATGAGACATTTCTCCATAACTCTTCACATTGTACTTAACAAATAATGTCCTAACTCACCAAGCAGACAGAGGTCATTGCCAGGCATACCCAGCCAGTTTATTGCAGACCAGTGATGCAATTTCTGATCACTGGTCTCTTATTCAAGGCATCAGAGAAAATACAGTTACAAGCTTACTTTAAAAAAAAGTGCCCTTTATGTTCAATGTAAACATCTTTGTGAAAAGTTCAAAAGTTTACTTATTTGCTTCATAGTTATTTTGAATGTGAATGTAAATAGAGCATCTTGGTCACCCGGTGCACTTTACATGTGTAAAACTAATGCTGTGAGAAACTGGTATCACACTGAGGTCATCAGAGTTCTTTGCAGAATTAATTATATTTCAGAAAAAATCCTGATTGCAGAGACAAAAGTGTCTTTGGTAACACAGTGAAACTGGGCTGGCATAGCATTCTATTTCTGATATAACAACACAAGATTCTGAAAGGCATCCAGCTGTCAGCTGTATATCCACAAAGTTTTCCAACACAAAACACAGGAATGGCAAGCGTCACATTGCTGTGGTGCCAAGATATATATACAGATTTTTTCCCTTCATAAACTACATTTTTCTTCCTTTATTTTACTCTGTTGCCAATAAGTATGCGTGATAAATAGCCAGGATAAATTCCAGTATACAGCATGTAGATTGGGCTCATGATTGGGAACTGAATGACCTGAGATTGTCAAGGTGCCCAAGGTTTTCCTGTTTACGGCTGCTTTAGTCCAGCTCAAGTATTGCTTGGCACTGAATTCCCTGTCCAACATATACCACTGTGAAACAGGCGATTTCTATCATATGTATACAGCAGCCTGATGCAAATCTGGAGTCCGAATTTCCACCTTGTCGCACCCAATAAGACCATTCTGTATTAAAATGGAAGTTTGCTGAAAAATTGCTAAATCTATCCTAATATAATAAGTAAATAATAATTGTCAAAATTATTATCAAAATTATCAAAAACTCTCAATCCATGACTGTTTGTGGGTCATTGCTTTGTGCAATTGGCTGCCGTGTTTCGCCCATAAAATATACAGCCAATCCACTTTACAGTATATTCTATGAAGGGTTTTGGGACATCTCAAAGACATGATAAGGTGCTATATCAAATGCAAGGATTATTATTATTGTTGTTATTATTGCTACATCTATAAATACTTCAAAGTATTTATGCAGTTTTAACAGATTAAGAACAGTCGTTATTGCATTTGAAAAGTAAATCAACAGCTGCAGCGTAGATTACCTATGTACTTGATATTATTATGGCCTCTGCTAAAGCTCCCGAGGGCTCAGCCTTCAAAGCTGGTTACAGCAAGAAGGTTATTAGAAACATCAAGCTAAAATGGGCGACAATCATATCAATGCTACAAAAGAGTGGCTTATTTGTCTGTTCGTTATTTATTTTAGTTCAAACATTCATGATTTTATACTCTTAAAATACTTTTAAAACATAGAAAAGTTAAGAGGCTGGATTTCTGCAGTGTGCATAGAATAAAATAAGCATATAAGAGCTGAGATAAATTGTATAGCTTCTGAACCTACCTGGTGTTGGATAGATTACCCCTGTAATTTGCTCATTCTTCTCTGAATACCATTTCCAATTTTATGATGGGTATTTAAGTTTTACAATTAGTTTTATATTCACTATTTTTATCTTACAAAAGACTTGTCAAGAAAAACGGAATGATTTGAAGCAAACTTGTTTCCCACTAGGAATTTGAATTTAATGTTTGCACCAATCCGCTTTCAAGCCAAGCATTTATGAAAAAGCCAACCCTTTAGTAAAATTAAAACTAACGAATGTTCAGCAGTGTTTAACAAATTCTTGGCATGCAATTACTTGTTTACCGATGAAAGTCCCAGGAGACAGAATTTTGGAGTAGGAAATATAAAGCTACAAATCACTTCCAGAAATATAATGACAAAGTTCCTAAACACACCTAATTGAAAATACAATATTAAAGGTGTACCTTTTCCACTTAAGAAAGATTGAATTCATAAGAATGTGGTGCAAACATTAAATTCAAATTCCTAGTGGAAAACAAGTTCTCTTCACAAAGGGTCATTTTTACCCATGAAAACTTTCTTTAAGGAGTCACAAGAGAGGTTGAGGTAAAGACGATTCTTCAGCCCATTTGACCTTGTTCTTCCTGAGTGCCCCACCCTTGCATCTCATCATCAAATGAGTAGGTGAGGGAGGGGAGAAATTGGCTGTCAATATGGATTGTTTGTAAATGATCTGATGATTGGTGGTCCAAAAAGCTTGTTTCTTTTCCTACCAATTTGAAGGATGTAAGAATTCTGATACAGTATTTTCATGGTACAGTAATAGGGAATTATCACAATCAATGTCAGACCCTTCATTTTTATATTTGGAGAAATTGGGATATCAGATTAATTAAAAGAGAGCGCAGAAAAAGTATCCTGTGCATAAGTGTAAGGTTTTATTTATTAAATTGTAAGGTTTGCCAGAAAAATACTTTACTCAATACAAGGGACTGGATTACAGATTTTCTAATATCATACACAGTTTACAAAATTCTATTTTTTTAACAAGTTACATAAACAAAAGTTTATTGCTTGGTAATAAGGACAGTAAATTAAATGAGGACACAGACAAAATGCATCAGGATGAACAAACTTATACTCTAAAATTAGTAACCAACTTATCTACTCCATGCACACGTACCGCTCCCACCCCACACTGTATGGATGTGTGAGTGTACTACTGGGTTCTGGGTGTCTGTCAAGAAGCACCACCTCAAGGTCCAGTTTCTCTCTGCTGATAGATCTCCTTGACTGTCTTGCTCTGCCTGCCTTTTCCAGACCTATCCTCTTCTGAACGTTGGCTCGCTGCTCCACTGTGTACTGTCCTCTTGCTAGCCTGACATCTAACTGTCCTGCTGGTTCTCTTTCGTTCTCTCGATTGTTGAAATGACTGTAGTTGTTCTCTCGATTGTTGAAATGAAATGGTTCTT
The DNA here is from genome assembly GCA_035084275.1 of Hydrolagus colliei. Classification (NCBI taxonomy): domain Eukaryota; kingdom Metazoa; phylum Chordata; class Chondrichthyes; order Chimaeriformes; family Chimaeridae; genus Hydrolagus; species Hydrolagus colliei. The sequence continues at coordinate 35,613,110 of CM068745.1, read as the reverse complement.
GGTTGATGGTTGAAATGATTGTGGCTCTTGGTTATTGGTTGAAATGATTGTGACTTTATTCCTCAAACCTTCCTATCTTTATACCGTATGTGGAACATCAGGACAATAACCAGATTTTTCCTGTTGGAACTGGCCATGGACCCCCTAAGAATCCGTTTACTGACTTTGCCTAACTAATTGCCAAACTCTTTGATCAAGTTTTCGAAAGAATTTAAAGTGTCTTCTTAATTATTGTCCCTTAGTACTCCATCAATCCTTTGTAAATCACCCATCACAGCCTTTATATCTTGTCCCCCTTACCATTCCATATCTCATGTTCCATCTCACTAATGTCTCTACCCAGGTAGCTAATGCCTTTACGATGCTAGCAAACGTCTCTATCCTGTTGCCTTTAAAATGAGTCATGGTATGCTGTCCCTTCTTCCACTGCACCCCTGCCTTGCCTCCTTATCTCCAGTGTCCCAGAGGTGCCTTACCTCCCTAACTTTCACAGACTTTGAGGAGACTTGTTCGTTATAAATCTCGTTTGTGTCCCATTATCTGTCATTAGTTGATGCCAGTTTATAGTTTGGACTCAGCAGTATGCGTTGACCTTTGATGGCCCGGCCAGTATGTGGTATGTGGTGGAGCATGACTCCCAGCATGCAATGAGAGTGGCTTCTTTTACACTAACTTCCATTTTAAATTGTTAGTAAACCTCATATCATGGTTAATACAGCAGAAAAAGGTAACATAGAAACCCCACAATTTACATAAGGGAGCCAACAGTTAAATTGTTTATCCAAATGCAAACCACAGGCCATGACTCCATGATCTTGTCTACAGCCCAGAGGTAAACCTAAATCTGTGCAACCTAAACCTGGTAAATCATTAAGGCCTTGGGACACCATCTCTGAACCAAGACATAAATCTGTTCTATTCACACAAAGTTAGATATTAAGGATTTGTTTGGAAACTATCTCACGAGTTTCTTGTAGATGTCTAATTAAGAGGTTTGCAAGTACGACTTAAAAATGGTTACCAGTACTCAGATCCCAAATAAGTAGTTTGCTGTGGATATCCTTAGCCCAACCTTGTATAGGACAGTCTCTCTGGTACCATGAGAAACCAATATGTGGGAGGAAGATAATTTCACTGACTGCAAATGGAAAGTTATGAATAAGAGAATCTCCAATGTCTCCAACTAAGATTTCTTAAAGTAAACAAGAAACCTGAGGACATGAAATGCTATCCCCAGGAGTTACGCCTATGAGACAATCTTTCAAATAAGGATGAGTGTACAAGTGCAGCAGCCATAGATAGAACTACAGAAAAACATTTCTTGAACACTGAAGGCACAAGCACAGATTAAAGTGATATATAGTATTGGCAGTCCTTTCCCTGTGTCCTTCAGCCTGTCTCAGTTTGCAGCACTCCCACCTCTGAGTCCAAACGTTGTGGGTTCAAACCCCAAGGGGGGAAATTTAATTTATGTAGGGCCAGAGCTATTTATGGTTGTGAAACATAGCGACGCATTAATTAATTCAGATTATTTACTGAAATCTTTGTGGAGTCCTGTAGCTTAGTGGTTAGAGCAAGCAAGGACTTGGGTTTGATTCCTGGCTAGGATGAAATCTAAGCAAGTTTCTTAACTTGCCTAAGACATATAGAAGAAGTGATAAGACGCTATATCAAATGCAAGGATTATTTATTATATTAATTCACATGCCTGTGTTTACCTAGCAGTAAGTAGGAACCTGGTGGTTAGTCGATTGGCAGATGGCTTTTACAGGGATACAATGAATGGCATGAACCCTTGTAACAATTTTTTTAAAAAAATTGGTCACTCAATCCACGACTGTTTGTAGGACACTACTGTGCTATTTGGATGCCGCATTTCACCCTCAAAATATATAGTCAATTCACTTTACAGTATATTCTGTGAAGCATTTGAGACATCTCAAAGATATGATAAGGTGCTAAATCAAATGTTAGAATTATTATTATTAATAGAGTACATTTGAAAAATTATTCTTGAAGCGAGTGGAAAAATAGAGGAAATAGAGAAAGGAATAAAGTGCCAATACAAAAAACAATTGGATGTCGCCAGCTTTTCATTAAGGTAAACTCACAAAGTTGTATCAGTTGGGACCATAACATTTAATACAATTTATGAGTGATGCACACATTTTTAGATGAATAACATACAATAAAAAAAACTGATCAATGTACATGTGCAGAAACATATAATAATAAATAATAATTCTTGCATTTGATATACTGTAGTGCCTTATCACCCCATTTGCAGATATGAGGTTAACCTCTATATGTATGTGGATGACACAAACAGTCATGGATTGAGTGACCAAATTATTGTTGTTTTCAAAAACATTAAGTGACTATAACCCTAGAAAAGTGAACTGCCAATCGACTAACAACCAGGTTCCTACTTACTACTAGGTACACAGAGGCATGTGAAGCAAGGAAACTTGCCTAAGGTTTGCCCTGCCCAGGAATTGAACTGAGGTCTTTCGCTTGTGAAGCGAGTGCTCTAACCACTAAGCTACAGAACTTCAATTTGTACAATGCAACAAACTATTAATATTGTAACTGAATTATTTTGTTAGTTAATAAATTTAAGTATTGAAATTTACCACGCTTTAGTGTTTCAAATTTATGCTGTAAATCGTCAATGCAGCCAATAGATGTAGTGGTGGTGATACCAGTTAGGAGATGATTTCCATTAGGATTTATGTTATTTGGGATCAAGTAACCTTCAAGACCTAGCTATTTATCTGACTTGTAAAGTCTGACTAGTGCAAAGAAATCAAAGCAATCTTAGCAGAAAAATGAATAGGACTTGGGTGTGATGTATAAGTTCACCTGTATTATCAATAAATAGGATAAATTTTTTTTTAGGAAGTTTTTATAGCATACCACATGAGAATATTCAATTTAATTGTAAAACAGGAACACAAGAGGGCAGGAAAGCTGCATTTTACTCAAGACAGATGGATTTCAGCAGCACACCCACACACTCATTATTCAGTGGCAAAACAGAGCTCTAACATAAGCCCTCAGCAACAAGCAATCAAAATAGTCAGGTTTGATTTCATGGAGTATACATCAAGTAAATACAAATATAGTTTCATGCACCTAAAAAGCAATGGCATGCACAACAAAATAGTGTTTCAGGCAAATCATCTATATCATTCCAATACACCTAATAACTACAATTCTCTATCAACACTTAACTCCATCCAAATCTTGACTATTCTGCTATCTACACGTGGGGGTACTAATGGACAGTTTATAAAGTAAAACCTCCTCAATTTACAGGTAACTCTTCTCAATACTCCTGACTTTCTCTCTACCTTCATCCTCCCTTAATCACAAGTTGTCCGATCCACTCATTTATTAATTCAATGGTTATTCTTCCTCTTCTGAACTTTCATTGGTTGTTGCTCTTACGTAGCAAGTTTGCTATCCTATATGCTCTTCTGTGACCTTTCATCTTCACTGTTTTGATGAAACTGGATGATCTTCCAATGCATGTGAGGCAATATTAGCAAAAATAATATTATCTATGATATTTATAATATAATAATAATAAACCTTGCATTTGATATTGCGCTTTCCACATCTTATCAAAGTCCCAAAGCGCTTCACAGAATATACTGTCAAGTGAATTGACTATATATTTGTGGGCGAATAATTTCAATATGAATATTTTAAAACACCTAGGAATGGTACCTGCCATGCACCCTGTGAGGGCTCAAACTCTCCCTGGTTGGATATCAAATTACTGACTTGTAACTATCCTCCTTGGGAGTAGGTAAGTGGAATCGCTTTCGAGCTGAATTGGCTCCAGGGTGAAATGTGTGGCCAGTTCAACATGTCAGAATTGAGCTAGCCCTCTATTGTGGTCTTGCAAGTCCAGTACCTGAGCCAGGCAGGTTCTCATTACTCCAGGGCAGTGCTGATGACAGCACAGCCAACCTGACTCATTTGCAGGATCTGAAAGGGCAGACTGGGAGGAGGGACTCTTCCTACACAGCTGCTGTTAATCCTGCAAACTGCAGTACTAATGAGAACAGTGGTCCCAACTGGACATTGATACGAATGAATAAATAAGGACTAATTGATTGGGACCAAAGAAAGGGGATCAGGGGATAGAGAAAGCAGGAAGAGCTGTGTACAGGGTTTTTGGTGACTGTTTGATTTTTGTAACCGGTCAGCTGAAATAAAAGAGTATTCTACACATGGTTTGTTGAGAACATAACACTGGATATGTATGGAGTACCAGTCCCTGAAGAATAAACGTGATGAACATTTTCCTTCCTTCACATTCATCATAGTATCATACAGAATAATAAGAAGCCCAAAATGGCACAGATCCCATTATCATTTGTAAAATCGACATTGGAAAGAGTCAACATAAGCAAAATAAGAATAACAGTAATGGGCCTGGAACACCACAAAATATGTGGCAGTAATGGTATAAACGTGTGTTGGAATAAAAAAATTTAAATAAAAAAAATTACACTTGTTACTCTTTGAATTATTCTTTTCAGACAATTCCAGACACCATGGAAACCAGGCAAGAGTTTCCATAGTTACACACAGAGGAGGAACAATACTGCGCATCTGGCTACTCTTTTAACATTTTATACGCTTCCAATGTGCACATATCTACAACATCTTCAAGGCAATACATTCTCTTTGATGGACCCATCGGCACCTCCTAATTCCCTCTTCCCTCCCCACTCCCTGTCTTAAGCTCAGGTCGGAAGCACCTTGGGACGTCCAGCGCCTTGGGACGTCCTCCTGATGTGAAAGGTGCTATACAAATGTCATTTTGTTGTTGTTGTTTTGCTTAGTGGAAACCACAAATTCAAACAAGCAAACTACAGATATATAATCAGTAGGTCATACACATGTATTATTTGCTACATAAATGGTGCATTGAAACAAGATTATTGTATAACCAGTTGCTGAGAAGATACAACACAAGGTTAATTTGCCAAAAAACACAAATTCATTCTTCAGCCACTTAATCAATATCTGTGATGACAAATAACTGGGTGACTTCCTCAGTTCGCAACACCATATTAACATCCTCTTTGCAAATTTTGTCTTCAGATCAGAAAAGGAAACATCCAGTATTGCAAAGGGATCAAATAGTCTTCCCTACAGCAAACAAAAAAGACTTGATAAATAGCACAACGTGATTGTTAAGCACAGCATGAAGTTGAAATCATCCATTTAGAATATAGCACCTTATGATGCACCATTTCTTGCCTCCTAAAAGTCTGCCAGAGAACAAGTGACATGATGGAATAGCATAGTGCGATTGAAAAGCAGATGGCATGTTATAAGAAACAGACGCTGTAGAGGAAGTGCCATTCTACAAAGATATACATTTTGAAAGTTTATGTGAGAATGAGAAGCTTCACATCAAATTTAGGAAGATTGTACTATAATGTTATGGAGATTTAAGAAAGGTGTAATGTATAAAAAAAGTTTGTGGTGAACGCAAATTTCATATGTACTATTTTGCAATAATATCCAATCAAAGTTAAAGACTCTCAACTGGAAGCGGACTAATTTCAGTGAGCTAAAAAGGGACTTGGCTAAAATAGATTGGAAAGAAAGCTTGACAGGTAAGATAGCAAATGAACAATGAGAAGCCTTCAAGGAGGAGATAGTTCAGGGACAGAGCAAATACATTCCCACAAAGGGGAAAGGAAGGGAAGTCAAACCTCCCTGGATGACGAAGGAAATTGGGATTAAAATAGGAAACGGAGGCTTATGACTAAGGTCAGGTCCAAGACACACGGGATAATCAAATAGAATATAGGAAGTACAGAAGAGAAGTGAAAAGGGAAATAAGAGGGGAGAAGAAAAGATTATAAAAGATAGTACGAGAAAAGATTAACAAGACAGGTAGATAAAACTGTTAAAAAGAAGCATACAGAATGTAGGATTTATAAATAGGGGCATAGAATACAAACATCAGGAGGTTATAATGCATATTTATAAAATGCCGATTAGGCTTCAGTTGGAGTACTGTATTCAGTTCTGGGCACCACACTTTAGGAAAGATGTTAAGACATTGGAGAAGGTACAAAGAAGATTTACCAGGATGGTACGAGGAATGAAGGACATTAGTTATGAGGAGAGGTTAGCAAATCTAGGATTATTCTCCCTAGAGCAGAGAAGATTAAGACGGGATTTGATTTAATCGAGGTTTTCAAAATCATGGGGAGATTTGATAGGTTGAATCGGGAACAACTGTTTTCACTGGCATGTGGGTCAGTAACCCGAGGACACCGATTTAAGATAGTTGTTAAAAGAAACAGAGGGGATGTTAGGAAAAAATGTTTTACTCAGCGAGTTGTTCGGATGTAGAATGCATTACCTGAAAGGCTAGTGGAAACCAATTCAATAACACTTTTAAGAGAAAAGTAGATGGGGTTTTGGGGAGGACATGACAGCAGGGTGAGAGAGAAAGTGGGCCAGTGGGATAGAGTGGGACAGCTCTTTTTGGAGCCGGCGCAGACACGATGGGCTGAACGGCCCCGGTCTGTGCTGTATTTGCTGTGCTGTGCTATGAATAAATCTTTGTTTCTAAAATACTTATTTATAACGGTATCAGTTTGCCATAAGGTTTTAGAGTTTCACCTCACATCCTGGCTTGATAGCCACATCCCGACCCCTGACTGTTCAGGGCCTTGGGACGTCCTTCCGACGTGAAAGGTGCTCTATAAATGTAATTTTGTTATTGTTGTTGATCTCATAGTCTAAGATCTCAAACCAACAACAACAACAACAACAATTTACATTTATAGAGTGCCTTTCACGTCGGGAGGACGTCCCAAGGCGCTGAACAAGAGGCGTGTGACCCGAGCTGGGAGGGGAGTGTTTGGGAAGGGGTGAAACATGAAGGGGAGGTAAAAGAGTTCGGGGTGGAACAAAAGGCACGATTGAAGAGGAAAGTCTTCAAACCGGCCTTGAAAGAGGAAAGGGAAGAGGCGAAACGGAGGGATTGAGGGATGGCATTCCATAAGATGGGAGCGGAGAAACTGAAGGCCCGGCCTCCGATGGTGGGGCGGTTCAGGCGGGGGGCTTGGAGCAGGCCAAGTCCTGTTGAACGGAGGGTCTGGGTGGGCGTGTAGGGGGAGAGTAGATCGGCTAGGTAGGATGGGGCAAGGCCGTGTAAGGCCTTGTAGGTGAGGACGAGGATCTTAAACTCGATCCTCTGGGGGATGGGGAGCCAGTGGAGACGGGCGAGGGTGGGGGTTATGTGGTCACGGAGGCGGGTGCGGGATAGTACATGGGCTGCAGAGTTTTGGATGGCCTGCAGCCTATGAATGGAGGAATTGGGGAGGCCGACTAGGAGAGAATTTCCGTAATCCAGCCGTGAGGTGATGTATGCGTGCACAAGTGTTTCTGCAGTGCGGGGTTTAAGATAGTTGCAGAGCCTGGCAATGTTGCGCAGATGGAAATAGACGGTGCCGGTCAAGGCGCGGATGTGGGGGAGGAAGGAAAGTTTTTGATCGAACATGATGCCGAGGTTCCTGATTGGCTTTGTGAGGTGGAGAGTGCAGCCTTGGATGTTGAGGCTGGCAGCGCCCGATGTGCGGAGGCGCTGGCTTGAGCCAATCAGGAGGGCCTCGGTCTTATTCACGTTCAATTGCAAAAAGTTGTCCCTAGTCCACGATTCGATGTCGGACAGACATGCTGTCAGAACATCGATCGTCTGGGGGTTGAGGGATGAGGCAGAAAGGTACAACTGGGTGTCATCCGCATACATGTGGAAATTTACCCCATGTTTGCGGATGACGTCGCCCAGAGGGAGCGTGTAAAGGGTGAAAAGAAGGGGACCGAGGACAGAGCCCTGAGGGACGCCGTGGGAAACTCTGCGGGGGTTTGAAGAAAAGCCATTGGAAGAAACAAAATGTAAACGGTGGGTCAAATAAGAGTGGAACCATTCAAGGACTGTGCCTTGAAGGTTGAGGTGGGAGGAAAGACGTTGAAAGACGCTGTGTCGAACGCAGCAGACAGGTCAAGGAGGACGAGGAGGCAGAGGGAGCCCTGGTCACAGGCGGTTAGGATGTCATTTGTGACCTTAACCAGGGCAGTTTCTGTACTGTGGATAGGGCGGAAACCTGATTGGAGGGGTTCAAGAAGTGAGTGATTTGAAAGGAAAGAGCGCAGTGCAGTACTGGGGAGTACTGATGATGAGACAGGGAATTTTCTCTGCCTCATTGTTAGTTTTCGCATGATTATGGGAGGTTAGCAAATTAGAGAACTACAACCATAGATTGTGCAAAATTCTTCAGTTACTCAGACGTCAGACTGGAAATATCTGATGACGGCTGGATTGTGGCATAATATGTGCTTGTCAGTCTAGTGAATTACTAGCATCCAACCCCAGTGAGACACTGCTGTGCAAACTTAGCTGCCACATTTTTCAACCATTGATACAGTCAATTCACTTAACAGTATATTCTGTGAAGTTCTCTGAGATGTCTAGAAGACGTGAAAAGCGCTATGTCAAATGCAAGGGCTTTTATTATTATTATATGGATATGCACGGAGTCTCTGACAATCTAGTAAAAGACAATCTGCACTCATACTATTTAGCCATCTTGAATAATCTGGGATAATGCACAGTATGTTTCTGTTTGAGCCTTGGTAAGTTTATGCAATACCTTGGAATATCTGGCTCATTTTTTTGCTTTGTGAATACATTGGTGACCATTGAAATCTAAAATCTATTGCAAGCCTCACTGATCTCAAGATGCTTGTTTGTAGATATAGTTGGCAATGTACATAATCTCAAATTTCTGTTATTTGTTATCCATATTAAACAACATTTAAAAATTATTACATTTCTCAGGTGAAAGTATTTTGATATAATCGGATAGTAACTTTGACAACATGACCAATTTTTGTGGTTCAATAATATTACCCATAATATGTAGAAATGACAGTGGTACAATATCATCAGCATTGAAGTCCATGGTGATATTGGGTGTCTGACAAGATATGAAAGCTCTGGTTCATTGTGAGACATGCATTGTAGATCTCATCCAGGCTTTGCAAATCCAAAATGGTTGTCTGAATTAAGATGAGCTGTAGCATTTAAAAGGATTATGTAGGATAATCGTCTGTCATACCAAGCCTGTGAACATTTCCTGGAATCTTGTTGTATTCAATACTTTGGAATGCAAAAGGTGACTTTAATACAAACATATATTCGGAACAGATTTACTAGCACTGTACTGAATAAACGTTCAGCTGCAGGACTGTATTAGCTGCAGTTCATAAATGAATATAATAAACTACTGTAAAATATTACCACTAATAATGAAACATATCCTCAGATTATTGGTTGTTAAGAATATGGAGCAACTTTACCAGAAATGACTATTAAAGTTAATCCCATCACAGAGTTTCATCAAACGTTTATAGCACAGAAGCACTGGTGCTAACTTCCCCTCGAGATCTAACTACTCTAACATAATTTTCCTGTTCGTCACATTACACTTTCATATTATTTTCCTCAATGATTATTTAATTTAAATAATGTGAACATAATCTTAACAGCTATTTGTGATAGTGCATTACACATCCCAACAGTTATTTCAGTAAAAAAATCTTATATTCTTTTTCTTCTAGTGGTAATTCTTATTTTTTGCCATCTTATTACTAAATCCAGCTAATTCACTTTACAGTATATTATATGAAGTACAGTACTTTGAGAAGTCTCAATGACGTGATAAGCCACTATATCAAATGCAAGGATTATTATTATTACTAGACCAAATATAAGGATTATTATTATTAAAGATCAGTGGAGTATTATCTTCATATATCAGTGGAGATAATATATTCATCTATCTAATTTTAAAATCTTCTTAAATCTCCACTTAATTTTCTCTGCACCAACAAAAACATTACAAATTTTTCAAGCCTCTCAACATATCTTTCATCTCTCAATCCTGGTATCATCTGAGTGCATCTCTTCTGTATCTTTCCCATGCCCTTTCTCTACAGTGAAAGTTTGCCCAAAATGGGATTGAAGCCTAACCATTGTGTTGTATAAATTTGACTTCATACCCTTGCTCTTGCGCAATCATCTTTCCTGCAACACTCTCAACCTCTTGGTCCCCACTCCTCCCAAATCCAATCCCCAGCTTGAATGTCCAGTGCCTCAAGATATCCTCCAAACTTGAAAGTTGCTATAAAAATGCAATGTGTTGTTGTATTGAATATAAAATATATTCTTGCATTTGCCCTTTTATGCCTTTTGTACCATCGCCTACTTGCTCTTGCATCTTTAGTATTTGTCAAACTCTCTTGCTATTCCAATAAACATATACCAGTTAGGTTATATTTCCTTCCTTCCAAAATGCACAATTTGGCATTTCTCTACATTGAATTCAAGCAGTCTCCATATTGCTTCTCACAGTTGACCATCATCTAATATGGTACTAAAAACAAACTTACTTGTAGGGTGGGATGAAGCAGGGCAGAGAGGTAGGAGGGTGATTGAAGGAATGGTCGAAGAGGACGGTCTTGAGACCGGCCTTGAGGGAGTCAAGGGAGGAAGCAAGACGAAGGCATTGAGGGATGGAGTTCCAAAGTGTAGGGGCAGAGAGGCTGAAGGCCCAGCTGCTGATGGCAGGGTGAGTCGGGCGGGAGTTTAGTTAACAATCTGACAGGAAGGGAACACCTTGCAAATAGTGATCATAATATGATTGAATTTGACATTAGATTTGAGAGGGAGAAGGGAGAATCCCAAAGTGGGAAAGTGGAAATGCCTGGGAGAACTACAAAAGGCAACAAAGGGATACAAAGAAAGTAATAAAAAGAGCAAAAAGGAACAAAAACTTGCAAGGTATATTAAGACCAATAGTAAGAGCTTTTATAAATATATCAAGAGAATGGTAAAGGTGAATGTGGGTCCATTAAGGACAGGTGAGACCATAACAGAAAATAAAGAAATGGCTAACATCCTAAATAAGTACATTGCTACACTTTTTACAGTAGAAGAAAGGAGAAAATACCAGACATACAGAGGAAGCCAAAAATAAGTCAAAGAGAAATGTTTAATAAAATAAATAAAAATAGTAATGGAGAAAATAATGAGACTCAAAATAGACAAATCCTCCAGGACCTGATAGTTTCCACCCCAGGGTGTTAAAGGAAATAGGAAAGGAATGCATTTGTCATAATTGTCCAAAGCTCAATAGATTTGGAAAGTGCGCCCTTATATTGAAACATTGCAAATGTCACTGTCTTATTTAAGAAGGGAGGGAGGGAGATACCAAGAAATTAAGACCTGTTAGCTTAACGTCAGTTATAGGGAAAATACTGGAATCCATCATCAGGGATAGAGTGACTGAACACTTGGAGAGGTATGAACTTGAGGAGAGAGCCAGCATGGGTTTGTGAAAGGTGGATTGTGTCCAACTAATCCAGCTGAATTTTTTGAGCAAGTCACTAAAATGGTCGATAAGAGAGTGTCTATGGATATCATTTACATGGACTTTCAGAAGACATTTAGATACAAAAGTTTATTAGTGAAAATAGAAGTGCACAAATTTGGAGCTAATCTTGTGACGTTGCTTGGCAATTGGTTGGGAGGCAGGAAACAGAGAGTAGGGATAAAGGGAACGTTCTTTGATTGGTGCTATGTAACATGTGGTATCCTCCAGGGGTCTGTACTGGGACCTCAGCTACTTGCCATATACTGTATATAAATGACTTGGGTGAAGAAATAGAAAGTTTTATATCCAAGTTTGCAGACAACACTAAGATAGGAGGCTCAGTAAGTAGAGTAGATGGGAGTAGGAAGTTACAAAGAGATTTAGACAGATTAAGTGAATGGGCTGTGTCAGATGGAGTTCAATGTAGGGAAGTGCGAGATCATCCACTATGGACTGAAAAAAGATGAGGCAGAATATTTTCTTAATGCAGAGAAATTAAGAGCTGTGGAGGAGCAAAAGATTTGGGTGTCTACATCCATAAATCACTAAAAAGTAGTTCCCAGGAGAAAAACATAATCTAAAAGGCAAATGGAATGTTGGCCTTTATCTCGAGATGCCTGGAATACACAGGGGGAAGAAATGAGGCTTCAGCTGTTTCGAGCATTAGTCAGACTCCACCCGGAGACTGCATTCAGTTTTTGGCACCACACCTCAGGAAAGATATATTGGCCCTGGAGTGGGTGCAGCGCAGGTTCACCAGAATGTTACCAGGCCTAACAGGCTTAAGTTATGAGGAAAGGCTGGGTAAACTTGAATTGTATTCCCTTGAGTTTAGAAGATTGAGGGGTGATTTGATCAAGGTTTTTAGGATGATAAAGGGATTTGATAGGGTAGATACAGAGAAGCTATTTCCTCTGTTGGGGGAATGCAAAACAAGGGGGCACAGTCTTAAAATTAGAACTATGCAATTTAAGAGTGAAATCAGGAAGCATTTTTTCACTCAAAGGGTGGTAGAAATCTGGAATTCTCTCCCCGAAAAAAGGTTATGGATGCTGGATCCATCCACACCTTCAAGAATGAGGTTGAGAGATTTTTGGTAGGTTGAGGTATTAAGGGACACGGAGTGAAAGCAGGAAATTGGAATTAATAATAATCTTTGCATTTGATATAGTGCTTTTGACATCTTATCAACGTCTCAAAGCGCTTCACAGAATATACTGCAAAGTGAATTGACTGTATATATGCAGGCAAAACGCAGCAGCCCATCGCGCACAGCAGTGTCCCATAAACAGTCATGGAAACAACCAATTTTATTATTGTGTTTTTTTGGGGATGGATTATTATTAGGCATGTGGAGTAAGGAAACTTGCCCAAGGTTTCGCTGTGAATCTGCCTGGATTCAAACACAGATCTCACGCTTTTAAGGTGAGTGCTCCAACCACTGAGCTACAGGAGCTCCACGTAATGTAGCATAGCTCGTTTCACGTCGGGAGGGTGTGTTAATTTGTGACAATTAATTGCATTTTCCTTGACAACACACCATTTTCCGGTGCTTCATCTTTCAAAGGATACAGAATTAGAAAGAGCTACTGACGATCAGCACATCACATGTTGTCATTTTCATCATTATAATCCGAATGTGAGTTCATGCGTCTTATTCAAAATGTTAATAATTTCTTTTGAAATCTAATTAAATGCATCTCACAATAATAATAATTCTGGTGTTTAATATAGTCTGATTATATTGTTGATCTACCTCAAGTCCCCATCTTCATTCATGGCCTTACTCCTTCCTATCTCTCCGACCTGCTATTTCCCTATGAACCTGCCCACCCCTTCCGTTCAGTGGTCTGCTCCATGTCCCCCCGCCCGACCGGTGCTATCATCGGTGGACGGGCTTTCAGCCTCTCTGCCCCCACACTCTGGAACTCCATCCCACAGCCCCTTCACCTCGCTTCCTCCCTTGCCTCCTTCAAGACTGGTCTGAAGACCCTCCTTTTCGATCGTGCCTTCTCTTACCCTGCCCCTCCCCCCTGCTCGTGTACCAACCTGACTGTACAGCGCCTTGGCATATCCTCCCGACGTGAAACGCGCTCTATAAGTGTAATTTTGTTGTTGATGTTGTAGTATTATACAAAGAATTGTATCAGAAGATCATCAATGTATCTGGATTAATATACAGTATGTGTGTTTTCAAATGAAAATTAACAAAGATATGTATTTCAAACAGTTGGGGGTTAAATTGTGTTAAAGTAGTTATGTCATTCCTAACTGCAAAGAACAACAGAATCAATTGTTTCCATAAGAGTTTTCAATTCAACATGTGAAGCTTTCAGACATTAACAATGACTGGATTTGTACTTTGCTACCAAAATGTATATTTTCATATACACAACTACCACTTACATACAATCAGCTACAAAGCTAGGAAAAGTAGAAAACCCTGTTGAGTCCTGTAGCTCAGTGGTAAGAGCACTCACCTTACAAGCGAGAGACTTGGATTTGATTCCAGACAGGGCGAAACCTTGGGCAACTTTCCTTACTCCACACACCTGATAATAATCCCTGAAAAAAAACAATAATAAAATTGCTCATTGTGTGGGACACTGTTGTCCGCAATTGGCTCTCGCATTTCGTCCACAAATATACAGTCAATTCACTTTACAGTATATTCAGTGAAGCGTTTTGAGATGTCTAGAAGATGTGATAATGTGCTATATCAAATGCAAGGATTATTAGTAAATTATTATTAATAAATGGTGAAGCGGATAGTAGCAGACTGAAAGAGGACATAGACAGACTTTTGAAATGGGCAAAGTCATGGCAGATGAAGTTTAATGTGCAGATGCAAAATGATGCATTTTGGGAGGAAGAATGAGGAAAGGCAATATGAACTAGATGCTTTAATCTGAAACAAGGTGAAGGAACAAAGAGACCTTGGTGTCCATATAAACCAATCTTTGAAGGTGGCAGGACAGGTAGATAAAGCTGTGAAAGAAATATACAGGATACTTGTTATTGGAACCTGATTTGATAACAGCTTTCAAGAGAGAAATACAGAGATATTTGGGAAGAACAAATTGGAATGGCTATGGGGAGAGAGTGGGGGTGTGGGATTAATTTGGCCAGATCTTTCAAAGAGCCGGCATGGATTAGATGTTCAGAATGGCCTCCTTCTGTACTGTATAATTTTATGAAGTGAAGACAGGGAAATATGGCAATTTTACAAAAAAAACGAGGCAGATTTCACACATAGCAGATCAAGCACTTGAGATATCCTGATGTGAAAGGCATAATATAAATGTAAATTGCATTGTATAAAATGTAAATCAGTTTACTGAAGAAAACAAACTGTACAAATCGCAAAATAGTCTTCAACTGACACATTCCCCAAAATGCTCCCAATCCTGTCCACTACTCCCGATCAATCCTCCTCTCCCACCACATTCCCCAACTCCTATCCCTGCTTGACTGCCCCACAGCTTCCCTCTGCTCCAATCTACAAATTCTGTCGTGCCCACCATGGCAGATGCCGCCGGCTGTCTAACAGCAGCCACCCTGATTGCCCCATTTCCCATCTTCCTCCCTCTCCGCTGTCCTGGAGTCATCTGATCTCTTGCCCCTCTGGCCTTCGCAGACTGATCTACCCTCTTCATTCTCTTTCCTATATAACTCCCTCTCCTCCATTCTTGACTCCCTTGCCCCCTTCACCTCCTGAACCGCTTCATACTCCTGTAAATCCACCTGGTACACGAACCATCTCTGATCCCTCAAGGCAAACCTCCAAATGCACCTGGACCAAATCCAAACTAATGGTCCATCAGCAGATTTGGCTTGATCATACCAAGATCTACTACTCCGGCCTTGCCTAAACCAAATTTTCCTTCTGTTCCAAGGTAATTGAAGGCCAAGGATAATCCAGGCTCTTCATCTCTACCACTAACCGCCTCCTCCATCTACCTTTCCACACCTCTCTCATCCTCTCCTTCAATTCTAACTGCGAGGAGATACTGGACTTTCTCAAATCCAAAATAGAGGATCCGTTCAGCTACTACTACCCATTCACCGCTACTCCCTCATCACTTTCCCCTCATGACCCACGCTCAACCATCCCCCCTGTATACACTTTTGACCCTATCTCTCCCTCTTCCCTCACCTCCATCATCTCTAAAATGAAGCCCACCACCTGCTCCCTCGACCCTATCCCACCTCTCTCCTCATCTCTCAGCTCCACCTTCTGGCACCTCTCCCAACCAACATCATCAACCTCTCCTTTTCCACGGGCACTGTTCCCACCCCCTACAAACAGCTTTCATCACCCACATCTTGAAAAAAACTTCCATGGACCCATTCCCACTCTCCAGCTATCATCCCATCTCCAACCTCCCATTCCTCTCCAGGCCTTGGAATAAGTCATTGCTTCCCAGCTTCGCTGCGTTCTTTCTCACCATTCCCTCCTTGAACCTCTCCAATCCAGCTTCCGTGCTGTGGAGAGTCTTGGTCAAAGTATCCAATGAAATTCCAAATATCTGTGACCAGGGCTCTCTCTGCCTCCTTGTCCTCTGCTGCCTTTGATACTGTTGATCACTCCATCCTCTTACACTGCCTCTCCTCTCAGCTCAATCCTCGTGAACCTGCCCTTGCAAGAATCTTACCTCTCCCACCATCTCCATTTTGTGGCCACTAACTGCTTCTCCTCCAGCCACATTTGGCGTCCCCCTAGGCTCTGTTTTGACCCTCTCCTTTTCAATATTTATATGCTCCCCGTTGGTGACATCATCTGTAGACATCGGGTTAACTTCCATATGTACGTGGATGACACACAACTCTATCTTTCTGTCTCCATCCTCGATTCCAGGACCACTGCTGTCCTGTCGGCCATCAAGTCCTGGATGAAAGCTAACTTTCTATAGTTGAATAACAATTAGACCAAGGCCCTCCTGATTGGCTCGCAGTGCCACACCTGAGGCATTAGCAGCATCAACCTCCACAGATGCACATTCCACCTCACCAAGTCAATCGTGAACCTAGGTGTCCTGTTCGATCCAACTGTCTTTTCTCCCCCACTTCCACGCGATGACCCGCTCTGCCTTACCACCTCTGCAACATTGCCCGACTCCGCTACTACCTCACCACTCAGGCCGCTGAAATCCTCATTCATGCCTTCACCACATCCAGGTTCGACTATACCAATTCCCTATTTGTCGGCCTTCCCAGCAACTCCCTCCTTAATCCAGAACTCTGTAGCCTGTGTCCTCTCCCACACCAGGCTCCGTGACTCCCATCTCCCTCATTGTTGCCTAACTCCACTGGCTTCCCATCACTCAGAGGATTCAATTCAAGATGGTCCTCACCTTTAAAACCCACCATGACCTTGCTCCAACCTACCACTGTGACCTCCTAACTCCCTACCAACCTGTCTGTTCCCTTGGCTCAGCGACCTGCTCCACGTCCCCCAACCCACCTGTCCCACCATCGGCAGGAAGCACCTTCAGCCACATTACCCCCATCCTTTAGAATTCCATCCCTCTGCCTCGGACCCTCCCTAGCCTCCTTCAAGTCCCGCCTCAAGAAACCCTCTTCGACCATGCCATTGGTCGCCCCCCACTTCCCCTTCTTTCCCTCCACCCTCCTCATTCCTGATCCCAGCTCGGGTCTGAAACACTGACTGTCCAGCATCTTTGGACATCCTCCCGACCTGAAAGGCACTGTACAAATATAATTTTTTTGTTTTTTAATAGAGAAACCAGATTAATAGCAGTTTATTTTCACAAAATTGCTGTACTTTGTCATGAAGCATTTCAGCATAAGATTATCCAGTTACATCATTCTTAATTATAGTCTGTTAGAACTGCACAGTTGAAGCTAAAAATGGAATCTAGAGGTGATGCGAATTTTCACACAAGCTCTAGTAATTATCCTTGAATGGTGATGCCAAAATACACATAGCCAAGTGTAGAACACCCTCAAATTCACACTATTCATTTTAAATCAAGAAATATTCACAATTTTCCGAGCATTATTAAGAATAATGTTAATCCTATTTTTTGTAAGAGGGAATAAAAGTACGATGTATAAACTATTTCATCCATTTTCTAGTCTCAGTTTTCAAACTTAAGCCTACAGTTTGAATCAATTAACCTGCTTAGATCTATGTCTTTGGTCACATTTCCCCTCCCCACCTGCTCAGCTCCCACCCCCACCTTGCATTCCAAGCTAATATTGTTAAGCACCTTGGTCTGTTCTCCTGATGTGAAAAGCACCAAATAATGATAAGTGAAAATTTCTATTGCATCTCATCTATGCATCACAGGACATCCTCCCGATGTGAAAGGCGCTGTACAAATGTAATTTTTTTGTTGTTGTTTAAACAACATGGAACAAATCCCGCTCAATCACATAATAGCTGTGTCGACTTTCTGTTGAGATTTCATGCTGGTTCCATTCGCTTTTCAACATAGAGTAGCAAATTCTGAGTTGTTCTGTAACAATTTTTTTGTCAGAAACTACTCTATTCACACTCTTCCTCTAAATTTTAGAAGTTTATCAACTAGAACTAGCCGACTTGCAAACCAATAGTGTACTTAAAGATGTCTTTAATGCCAATGATCTGATCATCTTTTACGGTTGCCTTCCAGACTCAACATTCCCTAATTTAAGGAGACTTGCGGCTGGTATGATTACAGTTTTGGGAAGTATTTACAATGTGAGCAGACATTTTCGATAATGAAGCTTATCAAATTAAAATTTCGTTCAAGGTTGACCGATGATCACTTGCATCATTGTCCTCATCTTTGTGCGAAGACATCATTGGCAGCTTTCTGCCACCAGATGGGGATGTTGTAAATTCTACAAGCTGAGAGACATGAGAAAAACAAAATTGTAAACATGGGAAAGCTGATTTTTATCATCAGAAAACCTTATTGCAACAAAACTTTTGCTGATGTTTGAAACATCACTACGTTTAAGAGTATCCAAACCAAACTGAGGATTCCATGCATCCTATCTACATACAGATGCGACCCACCTGGCTCAGGTACTGGAATACCGAGACCGCCACGGAGGGCTGCTCGATTCTGGCATTCCATTGCCAAGAATGTCACGTTGGAGCCAGTTCCACTCTAAGGAGACCCTGCTTACGCTGGTTAGCCTGACACATTTTAAAAGTGCAAAATCATGAAATAGGTTAACTTGTCCACACTACCTGGAACTTGATCATACTTGGTCAAAATAACTTCTATGGCGATATGCAGAGACACATATAAAAAATATTCAAAAGAAACTACACAGAAATATCAAGGCAGATTAACAAGAGAAAGGCAAGAAAGGGAAACAGAAAGATAAGTTGTCAAAAAAACATGGAGTATTATTGCATAGAGTAGTGGTTCCCAACCTTTTTTGCTGTGACCCTAAATTAGCCACCAACAGAATCTCCCAACCCTTAGGGGCAACTGCGCGACTGAAGTGAAGCTCAGCCAAGATGATATCTCCGTCTCTTTTGTGGACTCAACGCAACTCGCTAGTAGTCTTTCACACAGATTGGTCGGTGGTGTCGCCTCGGGGACTTTTCAGCGTTAAAAAAAGCAACAACAAAAATTTCTGATGACCCTTCACGACCCTACTGAGGACCCTCGCGACCCTGATTTGTGTCGGGACCCGGGGTTGGGAACCACTGGCATAAAGTAATACTTTTAGTTACATATGAAATAGAATGTAAATGCCCAAATAGAAGCAAATCAGAGCAATATACAGTAATAACATAAAAATGTCATAATTGTCCAAACACAATGTGCCTTTCTAAATTGAAAAAAAGTGCAAAACATGACCGATATATAAATATCCTTTTGGCAAATAAAATAATTGCTATCGTAAATGTTCTTCCCATTATTCTCAGTTAGTGACATAACGTCATGCTTCTCTTTGCAACTAGAATTAAAATAACCAAGGAAGAACATTTATAAACCTATGATTAAAGATAGTTTTAAACAGTGCAACTCAACAACAGGCAATTTCAAAGGTCAAACATTAATTGTCATGGTAACCACAGAAGCAATATCTTTCCACACCTTAATGCATTAATATTAATACTATAGTTGAGGCTAAAGTACCACTTGTTGTGTAATACATTTCATGCTTCACTGACATTGCCCAGTATAAGTTGATAAGTTTGGCTACCAAAAATAGAAGACTGTATACATCAAGCTGTGAAACACTTGTGGATGTGTGTGCCTTATAAAGTCACACACATCCACAAGAGCTCAACAAATGAGTCACAACATAATAATCATCCTAGCATTTGGTGTGGGGCATAAATGCTGAAATGGCTGAAAAGCACTTAGTAGATAATTGCTGAAGTGTGGAGCAATTGTCAATATGTAGCATAGCCATTAGACAAGACTCATCCCCCTGAAAAGCCACTCGTCTAGGCAAGTCCATGTTCAATCAGTACCCAGCAGTGTTTTTTTTCCTTGATTGATGGTATCAATCAAGCTCAAGGATGCCCCAAGCCACTGGAGAGTCAGGTATTTGGACCTGAGCGGGGAAAGGGAGGAGGTTTGAGGTGGGGATGGGGTTAATGAGGGAGGCTGGAATATTCAATATACCGGTATTCAATCCAGAAAATGTATTTTACAATACGATGTACATTTGCAATACTGGTAAGTCTCAATTAAGGACGCTTCTATTTAGGACATTTTGATTGAACGGACATAATTTTTTAACACCTTTTTATCGATATAGGACACTTGGTTTCATTTTAATGACCACAAATTCTTTTCTGCGTCTGCGCAGTACATATTTTGAATATCACAAACATCCCATTTTTGGCGCGTGGTTTTTTGTCCATACACACAGTCCATATTCGCGGATAAATCACGCTCTCTCCTGATATAGCATTTGAACTGGCCAATAGCATGTCGCTATGTCATTGTTTAAAAGCCAGCTGATTTTGAAGCGACACTACACCATGTCAGTATTATAGTAATTTCCGAACATTCCCGAGCAACTTCGAGCGATTTACAGCGTCTATTCAAGTAAGTCGGGAAAAGACAGCAGTAAGTGAAATGAGCAGCGGTAATACCACTAGCGGCCAGAAACTCCGCAAAGTCATCACTTTAAATACTAAATTAGAGGTGATAAAGCACATTGAGTCTGGCAAAAAAGCCCCGGGAGGGCTTCAGGGCTAGCTAGATCAACGGTGGCTACTATAAAACAGAGTTCAAGGCGTGTTACAGCTACAGGTACAAGCAGATTATCAAAACATAGGAGAGTATTAAAGTTTGCCGGTATTGAAGTACAATACTGTACAGTTAACCCAAGTACCCCTTCTTGCCTATATGTGTTATTTTGTGTTATTTAGTGGGTTTAAGGTCTGAAAATTTTGTGAAAAGAACGCATCTTAGGTTATATAATGGGACCGAATGGGAAACCGTGTTTCGATTTGGGACATTTCGATCTGAGAACTGTTTTTCAGGAACGCAACCCCAATCTAAATAGAGGTCTACCTGTACTGCAGATCAACACAGAAACAAAATGAATTGAAGTTAGTAACAACCAAATTACATTTGCATAGCACCTTTCACGTCAGGAGGACGTCCCAAAGCGCTGGACAGTTACTGCTTCAGACCTGAGCTGAGGACGGTGGGGGAGGAGTTGCCAATGGGTCCATTGTAGAGAGTCTTGAGGAGAGACTTGAAGGAGGCCAGGGAGGGAGCGAGGCGGAGGGACTTCAGGATGGAGTTCCAGGGGTTGGGGGAAGAGTGACTGAAGGTTCGCCCACCAATGGTTGGGCGGATGGGTCAGGGAACGTGGAGCAGGCCCATTTACAGTTAGAACCAGACCCATTTACAAAGCAGAATGATTTATTGTCCTAAAATAGCCTATATACAGGTAGTACTACAAAATAATAATTTTACTGCTTCTCTTGAAAATAGTATGGTCAAAGTTGAATAGTATTTTAATCTCAAAAGGGTCTGCAGTCAGTGAATACGGTCAAGCCAATATTTCATCCTCTGGATTCCTGATAGTAGACTCTCAGTTTTGAGACGCATCTTGAAGAAGGCGAGGAATATGTTCATATTCCAGCTGATTTTCCAAGAGATGACAATGAAAATAAATTATGCTTTGTTTTTCTGAAAGTTCCCAGTCACATGAGCTATGAAGCACCTCAGAAGATGAATCCCAGAATAATTCAAAGAACTGTAGGAACAAATAATGCATCAATATTACTATTCAAATAATACCTGTAACTTTCTATTGTCATTTTTGGATCTGCTCATTTCAGGAATGTTTCTGAACAGAATTATACTGTCCAAAAGAATTGTGCAGAGCTGACCAGCTGCAATAATGATGATAATAATAATTCTTGCATTTGATATGGCGCTATTCACATCTTCTAGACATCTTAAAGCGTAGAATATACCAGAGAGTGAATTGACAGTATATTTGTGGGTGAAATGTGGCAGCCAACTGCACACAGCAGTGTTCCACAAACAGTCGTGGATTGAGTGGTCAAATTTTTTTGGGGACAGATTATTATCAGTTGTGTGGAGTAAGGAAACTTGCCCAAGGTATCGCCCTGCCGGGAATTTAACCCAGGTCTCTTGCTTGCAAGGCAAGTGCTCTAACCACTGAGCTACAGGACTCCACAATGAATTCATATTGAATGGGATCTACATCAAATTTGTTATAAACAAACCAGTGCTGTAAGAAAGCTATTACAATGGGTGTGCGCTGTATATCAACAATACTGAGAGTAGGACATTCTACTTCACACCTCCTGAGGTATAAAATAAATACCACAATGTTCCAGGAAAAACTGTGACAAATGGAATGTTACCCTCTGACAGATGAACCATTATGTTTATTGCTTTATAGATATATATTTCTACTATGAATTATTTTCCACAAAATAGCAAGTGCAAAATTTTATAATGAATCCAATGAAGCTTGAAGAAACATTTTTACATACCTAACAAGGAAAGGCTGAGGGAAACATCCTTGAGTTTGTTTTTCTATTAACTGCTGTATGTCTAGAACGTTCTTCAGCAGGTTACCGCGTTGAGTCCTGTCAATCTTCGTTACTACAAGCTGCAGTGAACAGAGTCGGAGGCAATTACTCATTACATAAAAGCTATAATTTTACCAATACAACCATTATTATTTCATACAATTTATTTTGTAGTACTACCTGTATATAGGCTATTTTAGGACAATAAATCATTCTGCTTTGTAAATGGGTCTGGTTCTAACTGTAAATGGGCCTGCTCCAGGTTTATTGTTCTTAAAACTAAATTGCCAATCAGTCTAATAATCAATCTTACCTTTTTGCAAAGACCTCTTACAAAAGAAACAAGTATACACTTGCAATGCAAGAAAAAACAATTCCACATTTGGTGTTTCTTACTGTCAAAATTCTTACACTTATTTGACAGCTGGTCTTACACATTTGGAGAGTATTGGCCAAAATGGTCATTGGTGAGTACAATTTGGTATCTAAAATGTTCCAGTTATACTAAAGCTCTTAATCAAAACACACAATACAAAATTACACTTGTAAAGCGTCTTTCACATTGGGAGGACATCCCAAGGAGCTGGACAATTAGGGATTTGGATCCACGGTGAGGGTCTGGATCGATGAGAGTGGAGGGAAGGGAGGGCAGGAGGTTTGCTGAGGATTTGGTCGAATAGAAGACTTTTGAGATGCACCTTGAAGGAGGCGAGGGAGCGAGGAGAAGGGAATGTGTGATGGGAATTCCATAAGGTGAGGGCAGATAGGTTGAAGTGCGACCACCGATGGTGGGCAGGCTGGGTGGCATCAGCGGGTTGCAGATGTAGGGAGAGGCAAGGCCATCGAGGGAACCTGCAGTGGTAGTGGACACGAGCTGCAAAGTTCTGGATGATCTGCAGTTTGTGGAGGGAAGAGTTGGGGAGGCCGACACCAGGGAGTTGATGTAGTTAATCCTCAATGTAATGAATGCGTGGATAAGGGTTTTGCCAGTCTGAAAGGTGAGGCAGTGGCAGGGTTGGACAATGTTGCGGAAGTGGGGGGAGACAGAGCAGTTCCCAGGACAGGTAGGGGAGAAAGGACAGTTGAGGGTCAAACAAGATGCCAAGGTTCTGGACTGGCTCAGTAAGAGTTTGCATTTTCAGAGATTGATGATGCCAGTGCCTGAATTGTGGAGGTGCTGACTGGAGCCAATCAGGAGGGCCTTGGTCTTGTTGACATTCAACTGTAGAATGCTAGCTCTCATCCAGGACTTGATGTCCGACAGGCAGTCTGTCAGGACAGCATTGGTCCTGGAATCGAGGGAGGAGGCAGAGAGATAGAGTTGGGTGTCATCCACATACATGTGGAAGTTGACCCTATTTCTGCAGATCAAGAGGGAGTGTATAGACATTGAAGAGAAGGGGACCAACGACAAAGCTCTGAGGAACACTGCACAAGATGGTGCGAGGGATAGTGGAGAAGCTGTTTGTGGAGATAAAGTGGAAACAGAGTGAGAAGTAGAATCTGAACCACTCAAGGACAGAACCATGAAGGTTGAAGTGAGAGGAGAGATGTGGCGAGGATACAGTGATCAAGGAATAGGAGGAGGCAGATAGAGAAAAAATCATTGCTTGTGGAACAATGTTGTCTGAGAAAGGCAGCTAGTTTGAATTGAAGAATGGAGATGTTAGGATGTAAAATATTCTGGCATTTTGGAGGATCACATTGGGAACTCTGAAACTTTATGTAGGAACAGCTGAATAACACATGGGAATCAATGATAGGGGAAACTGGAATGAGTTGACTTGATGGGTCAGATAGCCTTTTCACATTCAAAGCACTTTTATGTTATAGATCTGGTATCTCACAAGACGGGATTCAAGTTTACTTGCATAATGAGTCTTATCTCACCCAGATCTTCCATGAAATATAAGGAAGAACTTTGCAGAGAAACAAGTAGATTGTGTACCCTTCAATTTCACCAGCTAAATGCCAATTCAGGTACATGGTGGCCAAAGGACTGAGAACATGCCAACTTGGTTTGAGGAAATGACCGGGAGGTGCAAAATGAATAAGAAAATCTCTGCAACTCATTACTTACAACATATGGAATTCCAAATTCCTCACACATATCAATAGCTATTTGATCTGCTTTTTGGATTCCTATTGAACTGTCCAACAGCAGAAATGTTCTCTTTAAACTATAGGAAGAAAAGAAAAAAAAATTGTTTTCACTGATCAGAAATGTTAACTTATCAAAGTTTATTTTTAAGAATTGTAATGCTTCCGGTTTTGAGATTCCTCAGTTCCCATTCAGATATTTTAGTAATACCCAGTTCAAAGTATAAAACTGATTGACTGTCTTAAATGTCGAAAGTGTCTTCACCCACAAAATACAGCCACATCACTTACAATATACCTTGAAATACTCTCACATCTTAAGAGGCACTATACCAAATGGAATGATTTAAATAATAGATCACCAAATTTAATAATTAGGCCATGGGCTACAGCTTACAGTTTATAATTACAATGGAAACTGGGGCCATTTTGTCTGGCTTAAGCAACATCCAAGGCTAACCAAAGTTCTCTTTACCAATCTCTGCCCAGCAGCGAAGCATTGGACAGGAACGTAACAGTGGTGATTGACAGCCTTGGAGCCACCTGTGAATGGATGGGAACGCCAGCCATTCACAAGAGGCTCCAGCAGTCAATTAGTCACAATTTGACTCCACCTATTCCCTCCATTTTGACTCCCCCTATTCCCTCCATTGTTGCTTCCCCATTCCTCCAGCCTCTTGTGAATGGCTGGAGGCCGCTGTCTATCAATCGCAATTTGACTCCTCCCATCTCCAACGCAGAGCTGCTCATTGCTGAATGGAGCCTCTCGAAAACAGATACCAATACAAATGAATCGGGACCAGAAAGTTTTGTCCAATTCACCCTGCATCCGAGGTTAACTGGCATTATAGTGAACGGAAATATAAAACGTAGAGGAATGAAAACCAGACAAATGACACTTACTTGTGTCTTGTTTTGAGGTAGTCCTCCACCATTTCAACAAAATCAGAAGGTGCTTTGTATCCGTAACCAGGAAGGTCCACCAAAGTAAAAGCTTTCCCTGCTTTAAAGAAATTCATCTTCTTTGTATGTCCCTAAAAGGAAGTCAACAATATGAGAACTTACAATTTTCCGCTATTCAAAGAATCAGCTATTCAAAAGTTTCATTACCTTCCCTAAGAAATGCTGAGGAATAGCCTGATTCATTTGCAAATCTGCTTAAACTTGTTATTCTGGAAGGAAGTCTTATAGTTCGGTATTGCTTTTCCAGAGAAATAAAATATTGGGTAAAGTGATCTCACTTGAAGATACAATGTACACAGAAAGACAGTTTGGTAAATACAGTGGAACGCTAAGTGACAGATCACCTGAGCCAATAGAAAAATGTGAAATATTTGCCAAGAATTGTGGGGAGATTTGGCAAATCCTGCGGCATATTGTGGGGATTTAGCTGATGCTATTGAAGTACTTTTTATTGGCATACTACATTTTTTCACTTTATTGATAAAAACTAAACATAAGGAGGTAACTCATATTAGATTGTTTTTTAATTTTAAATTGTTTTTTTCTTTAACAAAAACTGTATGGCCCATTTGGGGAATGAGGAGACACACTCACATAGACATTCACAAACATACAGAGAAAGAGACACACGAACAAACTCATGCAGATCCTCACAAACATATGCAGAGTGAGACACATATAGACAATCTCAATGGAGTCCTGTAGCTCAGTGGTTAGAGCATTTGCCTTACAAGTGTGAGACCTGTGTTCGAATCCAGGCAGGACAAAACCTTGGGCAAATATCCTTTCACCATTCGCTTAATAATCGTCAAAAAATAACCTATAATAAATTGGTCATCTCAATGCACAACTGTTTGTGGGACATGCTGTGCGTAATTGGCTACCGCGTTTCACCAACATATACAGTCAATTCACTTTACAGTTTATTCTGTGAAGCGCTTTGAGATGTCTAGAAGATGTAAAAAGCGCTATATCAAATGCAAGGATTATTATTATTATTATTATTATTAATATGTAGCATCCGAATGGATGCTACACACTGGCGTGTCCGGAGCCGCCCCACCAACAGTTCTGTCGCATAAACAGCTGAGAGGTCCAGGCACCAGAAATGTTATTGATTAGTGGATTTATAGCGGAAGACACTGTTTATAGCGGGATTCGTGGGGAAATTGGGGCTGCACTTTTCTATTGGCAGCAGATCACTCAGGATTTCCTAAGAAGCTAAGGTTTGCAGGAACCATAGAGACACAAAAGATGTCAATAAAGTATGCATTTACATATCTAATTTAATTGTATGCAGCCAAACTAAATGGGGATACATGGTAAGTCTGTATGTGACACAGAGATGTTACCATATTTGAATGCAATTAATTAAATGGATAAAAGCATATCCACCCTAAATACTGTAAAAATGCAACGTCAGATTTTTTCTATTACCATATCTCTCACGCAAAGAGCTATTAATAGTAAATAGTGCCTTGGGATATCCCCCGATGTGAAAGGCATTCTATAAATGTAATTTTGTTGTTGTAAATACTTACAGGATTTTTGGA
The DNA here is from genome assembly GCA_035084275.1 of Hydrolagus colliei. Classification (NCBI taxonomy): domain Eukaryota; kingdom Metazoa; phylum Chordata; class Chondrichthyes; order Chimaeriformes; family Chimaeridae; genus Hydrolagus; species Hydrolagus colliei. The sequence continues at coordinate 35,586,006 of CM068745.1, read as the reverse complement.
TACTCTAACTTCAAGACCAGGAACCAGAGAAAACAAGGCTTTTATCAATGAAGACTTTCCCACATTGCTTCTGCCTATAAAACACACCTAGAAAGGCAAAAACAAATAAGGATCTTCAACAATTTATACATTTACAGTACTTCTATATCACATAGATACAAGTATATTCCTTCACATCACTAAGGTGATACATAGTATAAACACATTGCTCTAATTTTATCCAATGCAAGAAAACTCTATGAATCGACTTGCGTGGAAAACAGAGCTACAAATTGGTGAAACACTAGGTTTAACATAATAAAGTATATTGGACTATAGTAGTAAAACAAAGAGATTCGAATTCACAATATTCATGCTTATATGAATGCTTATTTATTCAAATAACATCTTATTTACAAGACTGATTAAATATGAAAAAGCAAGAAACGAGAATCAAAATGATTCACATCAAAATAATCAGATTATTTGCAAAGGCAATTAGTTGATAAAGTCCACTGGAATATTAATAATAATAATCCTTGCATTTGATATAGCACCTTATCATGTGATTGAGACATCTCAAAGCGCTTGATATAGCACCTATATACTGTAAAGTGGAGTATATTTTGTGGGCGAAACTGCCCATTGGAAAATGAGCTTTAATCTCCCTAATGGGGTGAATCACTGATTTAAAATCAACTCAGTTTTTAGTCAACATCAGTATTAAATTACCTTTAATACCTCTAACAATAGTACAGATACCACTCACTGAAACCTCCAATAGCATGGTTTTACCACTTAGCTGTGATTAACATGAAGGCACTATATAAATGGAAGTTGAAAAGACTCATAATAAATATTAATATAAAACTATGTTAATAGTTTTCAGACATGAAGCTTTAATTAACAGCTAATCTGATCATTTTAAATTTAATTGTCTGCCTATCCTTCTTATGGCTTCCATTACATTGGTTTCACATCTAACTACCAACCGCTAAACCTTTCAATAGAATTAATATTCAATGCCTTAAATGGTCATTTATTATATACCGACTACTTAAAAATGAGGATATTGCTTGACATCTTCAGGTTTAGCTTGTAACACCATAGTTTTCAAGATGTCACCATTTTGGATTGAGTTCATGGGCTTTCTATGGTGTACACTTTCCACAATGCAGAAGGCAGGAGGTGCTATTTTGAGTTCAATGGCTCTTACATTCATGCACAAAAGTGCAAAAGGACCCCATAGGGATTGTACTTCCGATTTACAGTATTTTCTGCCACAGGAAAAAATTTAACTGTCAAGCTCACTGCGTGAAACTGCAATTTGTAGACAAGAACAGTTGAATAAAGTTAGGTGGAAATAATCTCTTTGCACTAGCTTCCTCAACCACCCCAATTTTTTGGACTCATTCCTAGATTGCCTATTTTCACAGCTTGAATAAACTCTCCTATCACTGCTTCCATTAATTCTCCATATTTGACAGATTTTGTCATGGTACGTCCAAACAAAGTGAACTATATTTGAATAAACTGCCTTGTTTGCAGAAATAGAGACAAGATTCACAAAGTGACAAATTATTGGTTTCATTTGGCAGTACAGAATCACTTCATACTAAAATTGCCTAAAATGGAGAATAGCATTTATAGTTATATTGAGGCTTCACGACGGGAGGCCTTAAAGCCCTTTGCAGTGCCAAATGGGCACCAAAGCTAAGATTGGGTACACAGCCAACTTTGGAGTTATAAGAATTAGTTAATGTTGGGTTTAGCATTGCAGAGCACTTGACAGTGGTGCAGCCCAACAACAAACCTTGGAGAGGTGACCGTAAACACAATGAAAGAGGAAGGTCTTCAGGAGTGATCTGAAGATGGGAAGATCTGAATGAGGTGGTGACAAAGCGGAGGGAGAATGTTCCAGGGTTTCAGGGCATAGTGGCTGAAAGTGCATGTGTTTACGGTCAATATGTCCCTCCCCCGCAAATAATAATATCACTTCATTGTGGGGCTTCCAAATTTCATATTGAGAAATCTGCACAATTAAAATATAACAGGCAGAATAGATAGGAGCATTCACAGACTGATCTCTTTGTACTTATAATTTATCACAGACAAAAATGTAAAAGTTACTGACCTCTGGTTTAGCCATTGATGTTGATGGTGCATGTTCCACCCTGACAGCTGAGGTGTAATAATCTATAAAATGTTCACTCGAAGGTGTGAAAAGTTGTTCTGCAAAATGTATATCCTCAAAACTTGGGTTAAATAATTGAAAATTAGTTGTGCTCATTTTGCTATCCAAGTACTTTTCCATGTCTATGAGAGGAAAAGTTATGCTGTTTAGCCTTTTCTGAGGCAGTTTGGCAACTGTCTGGAAGGTGTTAAATCTGTAAGTGTTTCTGCGCATCAAACAAAATGAAATCATTCTTTCTTGTGCCAAGTTTGCTTTTAAACCTCTTTCCACCCACAGTAGACCTCTTGTAAGTGTGAACATTCTTCCAATCTTCTTGCAGTGCTTCACCGCTGGCAACACTGTAAACCTGAAACAGAAACATGCACAGGATCATAAAATATTAATGATATAACCACAGCCTGTGAGAGTAAATGTGTGATAAAAGTTAAGAGACAACTTCTTAACGAGAAGTGGGGGGGCTGAGGGGAGGCTGGTGTGGGGGGGGAGGCTGGTGTGGGGGGGGAGGGGGCTGTGGGGGGGTTGAGGGGAGGCTGGTGTGGGGGGGGAGGGGGCTGTGGGGAGTCTGGTGTGGGGGGGCTGAGGGGAGGCTGGTGTGGGGGGGGAGGGGGCTGTGGGGAGGCTGGTGGGGGGAGGAGGGGGCTGTGGGGAGGCTGGTGGGGGGGGGGAGGGGGCTGTGGGGGGGCTGAGGGGAGGCTGGTGTGGGGGGGAGGGGGGTGTGGGGGGGGAGGGGGCTGTGGGGAGGCTGGTGGGGGGGGCAGGAGGCTGGTGTGGGGGAGGGTGGGGAGGATGGTGGGGGGGAGGGGGGGGGAGGCTGGTGTGTGGGGGGGGGGAGGCTGGTGGGGGGGGGGCTGTGGGGAGGCTGGTGTGTGTGGGGGGGGGGGCTGTGGGGAGGCTGGTGTGTGGGGGGGGCTGTGGAGAGGTTGGTGTGTGGGGGGGGGCTGTGGGGAGGTTGATGTGTGGGTGGGGGGGGGCTGTGGGGAGGCTGGTGTGTGGGGGGGGGGCTGTGGGGAGGCTGGTGGGGGGGGGGGGGGGCTGTGGGGAGGCTGGTGGGGGGGGGGGGAGGCTGTGGGGAGGCTGGTGTGTGGGGGGGGGGCTGTGGGGAGGCTGGTGTGTGGGGGGGGGGCTGTGGGGAGGCTGGTGTGTGGGGGGGGCTGTGGAGAGGTTGGTGTGTGGGGGGGGGCTGTGGGGAGGTTGGTGTGTGGGGGGGGCTGTGGAGAGGTTGGTGTGTGGGGGGGGGCTGTGGGGAGGTTGGTGTGTGGGGGGGGGGGCTGTGGGGAGGCTGGTGTGTGTGGGGGGGGGGCTGTGGGGAGGCTGGTGGGGGGGGGGAGGCTGTGGGGAGGCTGGTGTGTGGGGGGGGGGGGCTGTGGGGAGGCTGGTGTGTGGGGGGGGGCTGTGGGGAGGCTGGTGGGGGGGGGCTGTGGGGAGGCTGGTGGGGGGGGGGGCTGTGGGGAGGCTGGTGTGTGGGGGGGGGGCTGTGGGGAGGCTGGTGTGTGGGGGGGGGGGGCTGTGGGGGGGCTGAGGGGAGGCTGGTGTAGGGGGGGAGGGGGCTGTGGGGAGGCTGGTGGGGGGAGGAGGGGGCTGTGGGGATGCTGGTGGGGGGGGGAGGGGGCTGTGGGGGGGCTGAGGGGAGGCTGGTGTGGGGGGGGGAGGGGGCTGTGGGGAGGCTGGTGGGGGGGGGAGGAGGATGGTGGGGGGGAGGAGGCTGGTGTGTGGGGGGGGGGGAGGCTGGTGTGGGGGGGGGGGGGGAGGCTGGTGTGTGTGTGGGGGGGGGGAGGCTGGTGGGGGGGGGAGGCTGGTGTGTGTGGGGGGGGCTGTGGGGAGGCTGGTGTGTGTGGGGGTGGTGGCTGTGGGGAGGCTGGTGTGTGGGGGGGGGCTGTGGGGAGGCTGGTGTGTGTGTGGGGGGGGGCTGTGGGGAGGCTGGTGTGTGGGGGGGGGGGCTGTGGGGAGGCTGGTGTGTGGGGGGGGGGGAGGATGGTGTGGGGGGGGGGGGGGGCTGTGGGGAGGCTGGTGTGTGTGGGGGGGGGGGGGGGCTGTGGGGAGGCTGGTGTGTGGGGGGGGGGGGGAGGCTGGTGGGGGGGGGGGCTGTGGGGAGGCTGGTGTGTGGGGGGGGGGGGGGAGGCTGGTGTGGTGGGGGAGGCTGGTGTGGGGGGGGGGGGGGAGGCTGGTGTGGGGGGGGGGGGGAGGCTGGTGTGGGGGGGGGGGGGGAGGCTGGTGTGGGGGGGGGGGGAGGCTGGTGTGGGGGGGGGGGGGAGGCTGGTGTGTGTGTGGGGGGGGGGAGGCTGGTGGGGGGGGGAGGCTGGTGTGTGTGGGGGGGGGCTGTGGGGAGGCTGGTGTGTGTGGGGGGGGGGCTGTGGGGAGGCTGGTGTGTGGGGGGGGGGGCTGTGGGGAGGCTGGTGTGTGGGGGGGGGGGGAGGATGGTGTGGGGGGGGGGGGGGCTGTGGGGAGGCTGGTGTGTGTGGGGGCTGTGGGGAGGCTGGTGTGTGGGGGGGGGGGGGGAGGCTGGTGGGGGGGGGCTGTGGGGAGGCTGGTGTGTGGGGGGGGGGGGAGGCTGGTGTGGTGGGGGAGGCTGGTGTGGGGGGGGGGGGGGGAGGCTGGTGTGGGGGGGGGGGGGGAGGCTGGTGTGGGGGGGGGGGGGGAGGCTGGTGTGGGGGGGGGGGGGAGGCTGGTGTGGGGGGGGGGGGGAGGCTGGTGTGTGTGTGGGGGGGGGGAGGCTGGTGGGGGGGGGAGGCTGGTGTGTGTGGGGGGGGCTGTGGGGAGGCTGGTGTGTGTGGGGGGGGGGCTGTGGGGAGGCTGGTGTGTGGGGGGGGGGGCTGTGGGGAGGCTGGTGTGTGGGGGGGGGGGGAGGATGGTGTGGGGGGGGGGGGGGGCTGTGGGGAGGCTGGTGTGTGTGGGGGGGGGGGCTGTGGGGAGGCTGGTGTGTGGGTGGGGGGGGGGAGGCTGGTGGGGGGGGGGGCTGTGGGGAGGCTGGTGTGTGGGGGGGGGGGGGAGGCTGGTGTGGTGGGGGAGGCTGGTGTGGGGGGGGAGGCTGGTGTGGGGGGGGAGGCTGGTGTGGGGGGGGAGGCTGGTGTGGGGGGGGAGGCTGGTGTGGGGGGGGAGGCTGGTGTGGGGGGGGGGGGGGAGGCTGGTGTGGGGGGGGGGGGGAGGCTGGTGTGGGGGGGGGGGGGAGGCTGGTGTGGGGGGGGGGGGGAGGCTGGTGTGGGGAAGGGGGGAGGCTGGTGTGTGGGGGGGGGAGGCTGGTGTGGGGGGGGGAGGGATGGGGCTGAGGGGAGGCTGGTGGGGGGGGGGGCTGTGGGGAGGCTGGTGTGTGGGGGGGGGGGCTGAGGGGAGGCTGGTGTGGGGGGGGGGGGTGGAGGCTGGTGTGTGGGGGGGAGTGATGGGGCTGAGGGGAGGCTGGTGTGTGGGGGGGGGGGCTGAGGGGAGGCTGGTGTGTGGGGGGGGGGGCTGAGGGGAGGCTGGTGTGTGGGGGGGGGGGCTGAGGGGAGGCTGGTGTGGGGGGGGGGGGGCTGAGGGGAGGCTGGTGTGGGGGGGGGGGTGGAGGCTGGTGTGTGGGGGGGAGTGATGGGGCTGAGGGGAGGCTGGTGTGTGGGGGGGGGGGCTGAGGGGAGGCTGGTGTGTGGGGGGGGGGGCTGAGGGGAGGCTGGTGTGGGGGGGGGGGGGCTGAGGGGAGGCTGGTGTGTGGGGGGGGGGGGGAGGCTGGTGTGTGTGGGGGGGGGCTGTGGGGAGGCTGGTGTGGGGGGGGGGGGGGGGGAGGCTGGTGTGTGGGGGGGGGGGGGCTGAGGGGAGGCTGGTGGGGGGAGGGGGGAGAGGGCCGGGTTGGGGGGGGAGGAGGGGAATAGAGATGGGAGGGGGGGAGGGGGGGGGGGGGGCCCTGGTCCCCCCGGGGTTGGTTGGCTGACTGACTGACCAACCGACCTCTGTCCCCGTGTTACTGACTCCCCTCCGCCTCCTCCACCGGAAACCAGCCCGCCTGAGGCCTCGGCCTCTCGCCTGTCGCCGGCCCCGGAAATCAGCTCCAGCCGCGGGGGGAGAGAGAGAGAGAGAGACAGAGGTGTGAGGGGGTGGGCGGGTCAGTGGCCTCACTGTCAGGGCTGCCATTCAGCTCCTTGTGTTTCCTTCACATCTCTGGTGTTTGATTATAATCCTGGTTTATCAGGTTTATAGTCGGAGCCGCTCAGCTCAGGAGAGCGTCTTCATAGTGCTTCACAGGATATACTGTGTAATATATATCGTTGTTATAAATGTTATATAAATAATAATATAATAAAAGACATAAGAACATGTATGTGTTGTGTAGTGACTGTATTTTGTAAGGAAAGTACATTACAAACAAATGTACATTAATTAGTGCTTCACTCACATTATGCGGAGTAAGGTTTAACCAAACAGGTGAAATTGTTTAGTTCCCTCTGGAACTGAATCCCAGTCACTCTGCCTCGCCGCGGTCGAGACTCACCTCAAGACCCTCTTCTTCCACCGTACTTTTGATCAGCCCCTTTGTTCGCTCCCTGCCCTCCACCCTCCCCTCAACCCAATCCTACCCTCAGCTCGGGTCCGAATGCTGCCTTGGGGGGTCCTCCCGATGTGAAAGGTGCTATACAAATGTAATTTTGTTGTTTGCTGCCAGTTACAGTAGGAGTGAGAGTAAAGCCCATTTCGCCCCCAAAATAATATTCAATTCACTTTACAGTATATTTCATGAAGCATATTGGGACGTCTCAAAGATGTAATCAAGCGCTACATTAAGAAATCTATGGTTTCTATTACTATTTCTATTACTATAAGAAATCTATTTTCTCTCTTTATTTCCATATCCAATGCAGGATACAGAACTGACATGCTTGTGACCACATGAACCTTTATGAATGATGAGGCAACAGTCCAATAGTAGCCAGTTGAAGTTCCCACTGATTTTCCTGGTTCAGCAGCTTTCAGATTATGGTTGCCTGAAGTCCACACCTAGGTGTTTGTAGCTGAGAATTTGGATCTAATAGACTTATATACAAGGTTTATATATATATATATACTGTACACAGTATATAGATTTATATACAGTATAAGGTTCAGCATGGGTGGGTCTTTGGCACAGGAAAAATGACTCTGCAAAAGCACTGCTGAGATTAGTAATTTGCAATTAATATAAAAAACAAATACAGTCCCTGTCATGGATTGGAGCTAATTGATGAAAGTCAGCATTAGGAAGATCAGGGCTGGCTAACCTAAATTAAATCTTGGACTGAGTTGGATTCAATTGAAAGGGAGAGGGAGAATAGGGAAATAGTTGGATATCATCTGTATTGATTTTGAAAAATCTTTCAATAAATTACCTTCAGGAGATAGCTTGCTAAAATTGAGATGTGTGTCATTGGAGATTCTCTTGGCATAAATGCAGAATGGTAGAAGTCAAAGAGTTGGTGTGAAGGGGACATTCTTGGCCTGACATTCAGTGAAGCACTGAATTCCTAAAGGGTCAGTGCTAAATCCACAGCTGCTCTCCATTTATAATAATGATCTTAATTTGAGTATTGAAGGATGTACATCCAGTTTTGCAGATAATATTAAGATCAGAAGCGTGCTGAACTATGGAAAAACAATGCAGTAATTTACAATCTGACATTGACAGATGAATGGATGAATGTGCAGCAGATGCAATTGAATATCCAAATGTGAGGTAATGCATTTTGGCCATTGAAATAGGAGTTGGAATTATGTATTAAATGGAGAAGTTCTAGGGGATAGGGGGAATCAATGAACAAAGGGGCTAACTATGATGGTAAATAAACCACCAACAGATAATTCACAAGTGCCAAGAGCAAAAAAGCAACATTGGATTTTATAGAAAGAAGTATAGAATACAAGCAGGGAAGCATTGTTCAAGGCATGAGGGAGACCACATTTGTAGTGTTTAATTTATGCATCTCAACATGTACAATGGCTGTGAATAAACTAAATGCTAGATTCATAAGGATAGGGTCAAGGATTAGGGTTGTGGACGGGTAAATAATACTAGAGGCCAGAGGCATAGTGGCTCAAAGCTCGGTCACAGATCACACAAAAGATTCAGCAAACAGTTGGTCAGAATCAGAAGAGTGGAGAAATGTGAAGAAAGTACAGTTTGCATAGTTAAGGAAGGACAAGATTGAAGGGATTTGAAGTTAATGACAAGGAACTTAAATTCAATACACTGATGTACTGGAAGCCAGTAGAGCTTAGCAAGGATGGGAATAATTGGCAGGAGATCCTTGTTAGGGAAAGGGTAAGAGATTGGAGTGAATTGGAGCTTATAGAGGGGTGTCTTGGAAAGGTCTATCCTTGAGGTAATGTTTGTATGAAAGATTTCAGCAGCAGTGGGGAATGTTAAAGATGGGGGTGAGAAATTTTCCAATGATGAATTGGAATGAGTCCTAGCAATGGAGTGTACATGGAGTTTAAAGCACAACCTGAGGGTTAATCAGGAAGTGATAAGATTGGGCACTAAGTTAATACAAAAAAAAGTTTCAGGTCAAATAGATAACATGAAATGTGATCTCAAAGTCGGTTCATTGATTCAAATGTGGATCGGTCCATAGCGGTGATATTGATGCAGATCCGAGCTCCATTATGATCATGGTACCTCAACACAATCCAGCACATTTTTTGTTGTTCGGTCTCACACATGTGGAAACCCACCGCCATGCTAAAGACTATCCAAACCAAGCCGAGATTTCCGTGCGTCCCACCTACACGTGGAAATCCCAGAGATAGGTTGTTGCAGTGATATGCATACGCTCTCCCTGGAGGGACACATCCTGTTTGTCTCATTCCAGAATCAGGTCAAAAGAGCGCACTCTCGGGGACTCCAGAGTGCGTTGGGATACTGTTGGGAGTGTAACCAGCTAAATCCGCACAGCTTGGCATGGATACTGCTGTTCGGCAAACTTTCCTGCTGATTTTCCAGCTTTGGCTTGCGGGGTTAACAGGAGCTGATTGGGATGACTACCTGCCCCCTTTGAGATCCTGCCGATGAGCCAGGCTGGCCGTGCCGGGATACCGCGGACCCGCCCGGCTCAGGAACCGGAGCGCGATGGGGATCTGGCTTGATTCCGACATTCCATTGCCAGACATGTTGTCTTGGAACCAGTTCAGCTCCAAGGAGATCCCGCTTGTCTCTGCCCGAGGAAGACATTGATATCACAAGGTCAAAGCTCAGCTCCAATAAGCATGTAGATATCTATAGATATATAAACCATTGACTTCATCCACGATTGAGTAGCAGGAGATGGTGAAATACTTGTGTTTTGCTCCATTCCTCATGTGTCTGCTGTATATGATACGGTGTGTCAATGGAATCTATCCTTTTGATTCGGTCGAGCTCTGGAAAGTTCGTATCATCCGCACAGACTCGACCCTCCCGGTTAAAAGGGCAAATGCTAACTGGGAAAAGGGAGACTTCTGGCTACTTATCGGGCGCTATTTTTAGACGGAACAACTGTGAGCCTCGCCAGGAATCTTTTCACGAGCTGCCTCCCGAAGCCGAACTCCTGCCTCGCCCCACCGTGCCCCCTTCCCACCCACCCACCGCCCGCTCCCGACACACTCCAGCTGTCTGACCCGCGGCGCCGCCATCACCGGCCAACACTCCCAATATTGAAGCCAAAGCGGAGGCTTGAGGCTCGCGGTGAGTGGCAGGAACTCGGGCGGCGGGAAGGTGAGTCTCTGGTGAGTTTGGGGAAAGTTTTGACGGCTGTGTGCGGTGCGCGGCGGCGCTATGTGTTGGTGGCGGGGGCTGAGCGCCGAGCCCCGCTCACAGCTGCTGTGCGTATGAGCGGCTGCTGCAGGAAAAGTCTGAGGAAAAGGGTCAGTCGCTACCCACAGTGACTGGGAAACGCCGGGAAACGTCACGTTATTTATGTTTTGCTTGTGGATTAACGCCGATCGAGATTGGCATTGGGTTTGCAGACTGGGGGAGGGAGGGGATCAAAGAACCCATTGATCTGAACCCCAGGGACAACTTGCAAAACTGTGCCTGTCTGTGTGTGTGTGTGTCTGTGTGTGTGTGAGGTTACTTGTGGGTGACTTATTCCCAGGACATGAGTCTTGCAGTTACTATTGTGGGAATGTACAGAGCTCCCAGTTGCCCGGGGCGAGGACCTGTGTGTCTATTTTAGGTGGTGCACTGCACAATGCGGATATTTTTAGCAAGAGGCGAATATCAGTGATTCCATGTTTCGACTGTCCTGTGTTTTGAGAGAAATGTCGCGCTCGTCTGCACACGGTTTAACCCAACCTGCCCATGGAATCGTTTGGTTGCACACCAGAATGAGAAATATTGCCAGAAATTCACTGTCTTTGTTCAGACTGGTTTTTGTTTCCAAAAAAATGGACATTATTGGAAAAGAAAGGAAGTTTCTCTCTCCCACCCACCCACTCCATGGTCCTGGCTAGCAAACTTCCAGATAAACTGTCCATTGGTCTCATGGCTATCTGTGAGATCATAGCCCCCAAATTCTCCCCCAAACCTTGCCTGCAAAAATAACTCCTGGACTTGTCCCCGATTAGTTGTGAACTTTTGTTGTTGCTATGATACACAAGTTCTTTCAAAGTGTCATTCTGCTGACTGTTTTTTTGAGTGAAGTTACTATAGTCAGGCATTTAGTGCGTTATTTTTTTGGATGGAAAATGTGAACACGTATTTATAAAGGAAACCTCTATTCCTTAAGTGCAGTTGCAATCATTTTCTTCCAAGACCGGGAAGATCCCTTATATAGTACAGCTTTCATGCCCCAGCAGCCCTGGCCGGCGTTGCTGTTTGTGGGACATTAGTATTCCAGGATAAAAGGCTGATGTCACCAGTTTGTATTCATTTTTTTTGCCACGAAATCCTCGCTGCGAATTTAGGACACTTTCGTCTTGAGCGCTCGAAACCAACAGGAGCGTGGAGTGCCTGACTGCGGGCTGTGATGGATGGTGTAAGTTCAACAAGAAAGTTTTGAAGCGTTTTCGGGTCCGGAGCCATCGGTTCCCTGTTGGTGTTGTGGGCAGGCGGCTGGGACTGTCAGGTCTCTGCTACGGATTGGCTCCACACACACTGTCCACACTGAGTGGGGAGAGACAGACAGACAGACAGAGAGACAGACAGAGACACACAGAGAGAGAGAGAGAGAGAGACACTCAGGTGTTTATTTTCTGGCTGCCTGGAAATGGTATCTAAGCAACTGTGAAATGGACACTGAAATACGATCTGTCTCGGAGGCACCAATGATGTTGAGGTACTGAGTCAGGTCCGGCTTTCCACTGCATCGGTTGTATCTCCTGAATGTTTGGATTTAACTGTGTGTTTCCATCCCTGGCAGCGGCACACATTGCCTTACACACAATGTCCAAGAGAAGCTCCAACGTTAGGTCCCTTCAGGTGAGAGCAAGTTTTGCTAGTGACCGATTAAACGCAGTGTGACAATCGTGATCGGTGTGTTGAGGTCGCCATGTGGTTCTGATGGCTTAATCCTCGGCGGATTTTGTTTTCTGGTGCAATTTGCAGGCCAATTTAAACATCCCAATGGGTGCCTTCCTCCCTGGAGCAGGACATCCCAGCAAGAGAAAAGAATGTACTTCAGAGGTTGAAGAGGTGAGAGAAAGTAATTGATGGTGGAAACTGTGCAATAGTTAGAGCAAGTAGTTGATGATTTGACAACAGCAATAATATACTGTAACCCAAACCAATCCCACTCTAATAAATTATGAATTGAAATTCACCTTGTTCTTTTAGTTGCCTTGGTTAACATTTGTCGAGTCCCCTCTAACATCTCATCAGGTCTGCTCAGGCACCTCTGGCTCCCTTTTGTGGAGTCCTGTAGGTCAGTGGTTAGACTCACTTTTCAAGTGAGAGACCTGGGTTCGATTCTTGGTCAGGGCGAAACCTTAGGAAGTTTCCATACTCCCCATGCCTGATAATATCAGGAAAGATATATTGGCCCTGGAGAGATTCACCAGAATGTTCCCAGGCCTAAAAGAGTTAAGTTACGAGGAAAGGCTGCATAAACATAGATTGTGTTCCCCTGAGTTTAGAAGAGGTGATTTGATAGAGGTTTTTAGGATGATAAAGGGATTTGATGGGGTAGACGCAGAGAAGCTATTTCCTCTGGCGTGGGAATCCAAAACAAGGGTACTTAGTCTTAAAATTAGAACCAGGCCATTTAAGAATGAAATTAGGAACCATTTTTTCATTCAAAGGGTGGTAGAAATCTGGAATTCTCTCCTCCCAAAAGCTTGTGAATGCTGGATCCATCCATATCTTCAAGAGTGAGGTTAATACATTTTTGGTAGGTCATGGAATTAAGGGATATGGGCAGAAAGCGGGAAATTAGAATTGAAAGGATTTGTAGAGATCCAGATCAGCCATGATCTAATTAAATAGCAGAACAGGTGCAATGGGTTTTTGCGCAGGTGAATGGCCTACTTCTGTAGGCCTTTTTTTCAAGGAATTATTACATATAATGTAATAATTCCTTGAAAAAAAATTGGTAATTTCAATCCACGACTGTTTGTGGGACACTGCTGTGCACAATTGGCTGCTGCATTTCACCCACAAATATACAGTCAATTCACTTTACAGCATATTCTGTGAAGCGCTTTGAGACGTCTAGAAGACATGAAAAGCGCTATATAAAATACAAGAATTATTATTTTATTATCACTGAATGGATCAACTTGAAGATCTTCACACTCAAATCCACTCGCTCCCTGGCACCTCCCTATCTCTCCGATCTTCTCATTCCCCAATATGTATTTCACCACTATCCACCACTGGGTGCCACCATTCGACTGGCACCTGCCTCCTGTTCGTCCCTTGTACCCTCCACCCCACCAACGGAAGTTGCGCTTTCATAGGATGGTGAAGTTTTAACAGATCTCAGATGGAGGGAGGAGTAGGACCATAGAGGACTTTAAAGGAGGACAAGGATTTTGAACCTGATCTTCTGGGGGATGAGGAGCCAGTGAAGCTGGGCAAGGACTAACCATTTATTTCAATACCAACTTACTTCATCTCAAAGCAGTTGGCAATAATAAATACAGTAGTTCAGCTGGGCTTCTTTCTAAAAGTATACATTTCCTTTGACATAGGAGGCATACAGGAAATCAGAGGATAAGAAGGAGCTGCCTGGAGCAGTGAAGCTGCCGGGCCCTGTGGTGAACCTCAAACAGATCCAGGATGCCAAGAGTGACCTCAGATTTGTGTCCAAAGCCGAGTAAGGGTTTGGGCATCACTTCCTGTTGACTTTTCTACTAACCAGTCTCTGCTCGAGAAAATGCCAACGTGCACTAGCCTATGTATTTCATATGGCCGACCATTTTTACAGCACTACGAGCTTTAAACCATTAAACTACAGTATTTATAATAAATATATAATTTACTTTAGTTACCTCTAATAGTGCAGCAATTTGCAACCAAATGGTGCTCTTAACGCTGTCCTTTTTTTCTTATAAATAGAGTCAAATAATATATTTACTAAATCAGGACATTTCTTGTTAAATCTAAAATGTGGTAATCACATCTTTAGTAAAATACAAAGATGAGAGTGTGAATTTGGGACATTTAACCATTACCATGTCACCTTTATGTCATGCACTGTTGTATGCCATTGTAAATCTGTGTTATAGATCCCTTCTGCCTACTGATGGAATGAACATTCTCTTATTCATTACTTTGAAGCAGTTTTTGAAAGAAACCTTAGCAATAAACCCACATTGAAAACAGCTGTATTTATGTGCATGTGTTATGTTGCCTTCTGACAAAAACTGTGCACCTTGCAAGAGACAACTCAGACTAAACCTCAACTGCACAAACAATAGTAACAACATTGGAAATGATTGCATTACAGCAGAATTCTTACAAAGGTTGTTAATTGTAGAATTACTAGCCCAGATCCATAGGACATTAGCAAACAAAAACTGTAAAAACTTGGTAATTTCAATCTGCGGCTGTTTGTAGGACACTGCTGCATGCAATTGGCTGCAATGTTTTTGTCCACAAATATACAGTCAATTCACTTTACAGTATATTTTGTGACGTGCTTTGAGACATCTAGAAGACGTGAAAAGCACTATATCAAATGCGAGGATTATTATTATTATTTCCGCCTGTTCCCAAACTATTCAGAAATTCATGAATTTATAAAATCGTAGAATTATACTGTACAGAAGGAGGCCATTCAGCCCATCGTGTCTGTGTCCAAATCAATTGGCTTCACTACCTTTACAGGCAATGTATTCCAGATCCAAACATCTTGTTCTTGTTCTTATTAAGAATAATAATATAATAATAATAATCCTTGCATTTGATATAGTCCTGCCAGGGTTGTGCCCTGGCTGGAACCGAACCCAGGTCGCTCACTTGCAAGTCGAGTGCTCTAACCACTGAGCTGCAGAACATGCCAAGAGCAAAGAGAAAGCACCTTAGCACATTTGAAGTGTTCAGGTGCTTAACACCTTAGAGTTAAGCACCTTAACACTTCAAATAGTATGAACTTTGGGACTTCTCAAAGACATGATAAAGTGCTATATGAAATGCAGTGATTGTTATTATAAGGAACAGTAAAGAAGGCAAAACGGATCCTGGGTTATATTATAAATCAGTTGAGTTCAGTTCCCCCAAACTTCCCCTCAAGTGCTACAGTTCACTGGTCAGGTTACCACAACAGCAATGCACAAGAGAATAATGAATTTCATCCTGATTGTTAGAGCTATGAGAAGTAACTAGATAAGCTGAGGCTCATCCTATCTTGAAAATAGATAACTTATAGGTGATCTGGTAGGTTTCTAAGATGCTAAACAGAAAGCGAAAGCAAACCCAGAACAATCTCTTAAGATGCAGCAGGACGAGAGGTTATGTATGTGTTCATGGTTGTAAAGAGAAATTTTATTGGCCAGGCAGGAAGTGTTTATTAGCGCTCTGAGATGCCGTCCGGCATGGGGGGCGCTATATAAATCGAAGTTGTTGTTGTTATTAACAGAAAGCAATTGAAGGTTGGAACTAAATTACAAAGAAGGGTGAAAGAGACTGGAATACTGGATTAATCTAAGATGCATATTTTTCAAATACTGTATACAAATCTTCACTGATTGCGTCTACACCCCCACTCACAGTCATTGGGCATATCTTAATAGAACAGGCTTGTAGCCTTATGAGAGAATGGACAAAATATTTCTAGGTGAATTATTGATATCGCAATGAAGAATCCCTGATGAATTTCTTTCAAAATATTCTTAGATATGGAATAGATTTAGAAAGAGTATTTACAACTAAATCAACTATTTTCCTGCTTCCCCTCATAAAAACACTCGACTAATGGTTGTAATGGTTCCGTGAAAGAGCGGCCTTCAGCGTCATGCCTCCCATTTTATTTTGTGTTTTTCCATTTGAAATACAGTATTGTCAAATTCCCTTTAAAAGCTATTCTAGATTCTGTTTCAACCCCTGCTATTGGTAGAACCGAATAACCCATCGTGGAAAGTAAATTATCTTAATTTCACTTTTTTGTTTGGGGGTGGTGGAGGGGAGTGATTTTAAATTCCTTACCAATTCATCAACCATCTGTCTGTCTATTTACCTCTTCAAAACATCCATTAGATCTTCCTTAACCTTCTTTTCCCGAGTGAAATCAGCCCGCTTCTTAAATTTGCTTACAACTAAATTATCCCGCAGTCCTGCTGCCTCGCCCCCTCTCTGGCCTCCTTCAAATCCCGCCTCAAGACCCTCCTCTTTGATGGTCCCATCGGTCACCCCAAATTACCCGCTTTCCCTCCACCTTCCCCTTCCCCAACCCCAGCTCAGGTCTGAAACAATGACTGTCCAGTGCCTTGGGACGCCCTTCAAGTGTAATTTTGTTGTTGTTGTAAATCCTCTCATTTTGATACCCACTTTGTGAATCTATTTTGACATCTTCCCTAAAGCAGGGTGTGCAGAAGCGGATACAATGTCCCAACGATGGCCTATGATTTGTATGATACAACACTTACTCTTTGCTTTGTATGATAAATTGCACTGTGCAGAAAAGAAACTACTTTGTTTCACTTCAGAATGACTGCAACTGATATTAAATTCATAGTTTACAAAGAAGAACACCCACACACAGTATAAGGAGGCAAACTTGCTCACATCCTTTTTTTTCCTTCATCAATTTACTCAAGTGCTGCCAGCCCCAGGTTCCCCGATGCTCTACACCCTCTTTATGTGTTGGCAATGCTCTCAGGGGCTGTGCTAACTTGCACAAGGACTTGTCCGGCCACAGCACTAAATGGAGCTTTGTGGCTCTGTCAGTCAGTCAGTCCTTCATGTAGGAAAGACGCCAAGCTGAGAGTTGGTAGCACCTGTTTGCTAAATGGTGAGTGACTTGAAGTTGGGGGGGAGGGGACAGTTTACATGTGTTCATTTGCAAATAATAGTTCACTGGATTAGCTGGATTTTTGAGGCTAATTTAGCTCAGTCCTTTCGCCTTGCCAGTGAAAGCTGATGCCAACAACACGCACAAGAGAGGTTTTCTGACAATATCGCCAAATGGTCCACACTCGCCTATTGGATAGGTTCTCCTACTTGTGTTTGTATTGTATTATTAGTCTGTATTTAACACCCATTTGCTTTCTGTCACAGGCTGTTATTGGATTCACTGCATATTCGGAATAAGTTATTCAACAACATTGTGCAATGTAACAGAGGCTGTTCCCGTGCAATCACAGTCACAGCTCCCTGTGGACAATGGACAATGCACCATTTTATACAGCAATCAATTTTAATAAGAGTGAAAGTACCTAGTTTGAGTGCATACACAAATTTGATCCAGGAACTAAATGCAGTTAACCCCATAACTTTCCTCTGGAAACATTTAAGTGAAAATCACAGTTCAGGATGTGAGAATAATCACAAATGTGACTGTGTGCCTCTGCAAAAAGAGTCACCATGTCCTTAAAAGCATTTTCTTGTTAAGTACTGTACTGTCAGAATATTGTACTTCCCTTTTGTAAATATCTGATGATTTTTCCGCAATTCTATGCAATATTTAGATTTAGTTATTTTAGCTAAGGGTACAATTACAGGTCTAAATTTAAAGCGGACAGCTTAATGGATAATTAAACACGAATCAACTGATTAATTTTACTGTTGTTTTAGTTCAGTTGATGGTCAGCCTTGCTTACTTGCCCCAAATATTATATACTAAATACTATTGCCTCCTGGTTGCATTAGAGTAACAATTGTCAATTCAAAACAGAACTCAATTTCCACATTTCCACAAATAACTTCCCAAAGTGGAGATAAGGATTTAGTAAAAAAAATCTTTAGAAACCCATAAATTAATGGGGTCAAAGAATGGATTTGGGAACTCTAACCCCCTACATGCTTTAAACAACTCTAGAGATTGGGTTCTGAATGGTGAGTTTTCCAATCAATTATATGATGAATACAGTTTAGCCCAAACCACGTATGACCAACAGTATATTCTGTGAAGCGCTTTGAGACATCAATAAGATGTGAAAAGCTATGCGTTGCTATATCAAACGTAAGGATTATTATTATTATTAACATCTTGGACTTTTATACAAAAGTTCAACCATTTTATACTATTGGCAATAATGAAACATTTACAAACTAATGGTGGTTGATTGTAGTACAGTATGTAAATGTTTAATTTGAGAATTCATTGTCAGCAGTACAGTATCAAATATAATTTTTATTGAACATTCAAATCAATTTGCTTTTTGGGATGCTAGATAGACAAAATGATCAGAAAAGCAAAACACCAATTGCAAAATGGCCAATCTTCACATTAGGAATTGAAAAAAATTGCAGTACAAAAATTTGAAATTGAAAATATATTTTTTTTTAGCAAATGGTTAGTTTGAAGCACAAAATGATCTCCAACTTGTAAATGCCACATTGTAGACATCAAACTCTCAGAAACAAATAAAGTCTAGTTACTACACTTAGACAACCATAGAAAAAAAAATCACTTGGGCTATTTTATCACACATAATTCAGGCAGTAAACACCCACATCCCATTCTGATAGTGTTACTATCAATATAACAGTACACACATTGTCAATAAAACACATTTTACGGTAAATTCAGATTTTTTAAAATAAAAAGGCCTGAAAACCACAACAATAACTTGTATGTATATAGCACCTTTCATGCAGAACGCTCGACAGTGATGGAGTCTTGACACTGATCACTGCGAGAAGGAAAGGAGAGGTCACCATAGGCATGATCAAAAATTTAGGTCTTAAGGGAAGATTTGAAAGTGGAGAGGGAGAGGGAGGGATTGAAGGAGAGTTCCAGAATTTTGGAGCAGACTCACAGAAGGCAAAGCCACCGATGGTAGAGTGGAGGGGATGAGGAACTAACAAGAAGCTGGAGCCAGCTGAGTGGAAGTAGTGGGTGGTGGAATGAGGAGTAAGTGGGTTGGATAGGTAGATGTGAGGGCATGAAGGAATTAGAAAAAGAGAGGATCTTGAAATTGATGCGTGCTGTACTTGGGAGCCAGTGGAACTTGGCAAGGACTGTAATGGGGGTGTGGGTGAGTATCAGGGTGGTGGAGTATTGAATTAATTAAATTTTGTGCATGGTGGAGATGGGGAGACCAGCGAAGGAAGCATTGGAATAGTCCAGATGGGAAAAAAGTGGTTTTGATCAGGGAATGGATGTAGAGTAGAAAGAAAAACTGAAGATCGAACCTGAAACATAGATTTGGTGAGCCTGAGGGAGAGACTGGGGAGGTTGAGGAGTTCAGACTGCAGGAGTGAAGATGTTGACGAGAGCAAAAGAGTATGGCTTCATGTTGTGGATATTCAGCTAGAAAAATTTGCACCCGTCCAGGCCTTGATTTCCATCAAACAAGCTGACAGGACTTCAGTGGATTAATAATAATTATAATCCTTGCATTTTATATAACGCTTTTTACGTCTTCTAGACATCTTAAAGCGCTTCACAGAATTTACCCTAAAGTGAATTGACTGTATATATTGTGGGAGAAACACGGCAGCCAATTGGGCACAGCAGTCTCCCACAAACAGTCGTGGATTGAGTGACCCATTTACTATTGGTGTTTTTGGTGGGATTATTATCAGGCGCGTGGAGTAAGGAAGGGTTTGCTCTGCTTGGAATCAAACCCACACCTCTCGCTTGCAAGGTGAGTGTTCTAACAGGAGCTACAGGGCAGTAATATTCAGCCCGATCTACCCCCAGAGGGGTAGAGTTGTCTGTAGGTAGAGCTGTTTTTTGGGGCGTGTAACATTGTGTAACATTGCTCAAAGGGAAAAAATGGAAACCTGAGTTAAACAATTAAAGAACCAATAGTATATGAACATGAATATATTTTAAAAAAAGAAATGTGCAATTTGGGCGACTATAGCATCTGAATTGCAACTACTGCATCTGGAGTAAGGAAACTTGCCTGCGGTTTCACCCTGCTTGGGAATCGAACCCAAGACCTTTTGGTTTAGTTTACTGGTGAGTTCAGAAAAATCTTGATCTTGCACATTAGGAATTATATGATACTCCCAGCAGGATGGTCAAAAGGACAGCAGTAACTCGGTACCACCCAGAGAACACTATCCATTGGCGGCTAAATATCAGCCGTCATGATTGTATTTAAATGATTGCAACTCATTTAAACATGTTTAAAGTACATGTATGTTTGTTTTTTGGAAAGCTACAATTTCAGTTCTTAATATGCATGTGACTATTTGGGATTTTTTTATTTCTGTGTATTGGTTCATTTTACTCTATTTGCGAACAATGTTAAATTTGCAAAAATCTTTCAAATTGATTTTTTAATAGATTGAAATACTATAAATGATTTATGACGGACTTTTGTTAATATCTCTGTCTTTAGTATTAATAGAATTCAAAACATTTTCTTCGATGCTGTACTGTAGCCCTACATGGACTGAACCCCACTTGTGTGATTTTTTTTCAAAGTATCTATTGTTCAAAGCTTCTTTTGTAGAGTTTCTATTTTGTTTATCAACCCAATCTTGGATAGCTCTTATAATAAGAAAATAATAATAATGCTTACATTTGATACACGCCTTACCACATCTTCAAGAAGTCTGAAAATGCTTCACACAATATACTGTAAATTGTGATTTAACTGTATATATGGGGGGGGGGGGTAAAACACGGCAGTTAATGACGCACAGCAGTGTCGCTGAAGAATTGAAGATTGTGTGACCAAAATCGACTAACAACTGGGTTCCTACTTATTGCTAGGTAAACAGAGGCGTGGGGAGTAAGGAAACTTGTCAGCGCCTTGGGACATCTTCCCGAAGTGAAAGGCACTCTACAAATATAATTTTGTTGTTGTTGTTGCCCAGTGCCCTGCCCAGGAATTGAATACAACAAGAATAACAAAATTACACTTGTATAGTGTATACAAGGAGGACGTCCCAAGGTGCTAGACAGTCATTGTTTCAGACTGGAGCGTGGGTCAGGGACGGGGAGGGTGGAGGGAAAGTGGGGGATTTGGGATGACTGGGGACTGTCGAAGAGGAGGTTCTTGAGGCCGGACTTGATGGAGGCCAGGGAGGGGAAGACGTGCCCTCTGATTTGCGAGGCGAGTGCTCTAACCACCAAGCTACAGGACAACTCTTCCCTCTTGCATCGCTGATGAGTGGCATCACCCTGTTTAGTTGCTAACATGAATATTGTGGGGGGCCCCTGGAACGCCAGGCTGTGACTTGCTGCACTTCTTCCTGCTTGTTGGGAAGCGCTCTGAGACGCTGTCCAGTGTGGAGGGCACTATATAAATCCAGGTTGTTGTTGTTCAACAGCTCTAAAGATGGATGAAGATGAACACTTGAGTTGGAGGTAGAGAGCTTGAGCCAGCAGCCTGACCCACCTCAACACTATCAACATAGTCAGATTGTCTTAAAGATACACATTCACGGTTCAAAGTATATACTGTAGTACAGTACTGTGGGTGAAATCAGGCTGCTACACGTTGAGATCCAGCTGCTGCTTTGGGAGTTACTGTAAAAGGAGAATGACTGAATATCAACACATCATGGAGCTCCTGTGGCTCAGTGGTTAGAGCACTCTCCTTACAAGCGTGAGACCTGTGTTCGAATCCAGGCAGATCAGAGCAAAACTTTGGGCAAGTTTCCTTACTCCACACGCCTAATAATAATCCGTCCAAAACCCCCCCCCCCACAAGATTAAACATCGGTCATTTCAATCCACGACTGCGTGTGGGACACTGCTGTGCGCAATTGGCTGCTGCGTTCCGCCCTCAAATGTACAGTCAATTCACTTTACAGTATAATCTGTGAAGCGCTTTGAGACGTCGATAAGGTGAAAAGCGCGGTATCAAATGCAAGGATTATTATTATTATTATTATATTTTGCTTACAACCTTCACTGGAATGCAATCACATGTTCGCACTCAGAGAGTGAGAAGACTGTCGAATGTGAGGGTGAGCCTCTGTTACAAGTGTTTACCGAGTGCAAAGCCTGTCTCCCCTGGCAGGGTCCTGGCGCAGGGAACAAACAGTAAGCTGCTAAACCACCAGCCCTGATTATAAACTAAAACACCTTGTCTTGTTACTATTCGTGTCTCAGTGAGCCGAGCGAGCAGGTCATAGGCAACCGGCCAGATGATGACCATTGACAAATCAAATGTGGCTTCACTTGTTTATAGAGTTCAGAGAGATCTTGCTCTGACTCAGGCGTTAAGGAATCAAGCATATGATTGCTCCCCACAGGACGATCAAAAGGACAGCACTAACTCTGCGACTCCCACAGAAACACCACCTTCTCCTTTCGTGACCAAAACAGTGGATCACTCACCCACCTCGATTGGGGTTGAAACGATTTACAACTCTGCGACCTGACTTGATTGATTGATTGATATGATTTCAAAGGAAAAACGACTGGCTCACGTTTCGCAGCGGCGCTGAAGGTACTTTTAATTCACATCCGTTCGGTGGGAAGCGTTGCATTTTTTTTCCTCTGTGATCTCGCCTGGGAGTCAATGTTACGAGGTGAGAAGCCTGTCGGCTATTGATATGAATACTGCTTCGATGTTAATACATGTTTAAAACTCTCCACCGTTAAAAACAGCCCACCACCTTCATATACACACACCCCACCTTCACACACACACACCCTCCCTCCCCGCCTTCACACACACACACCCTCCCCACCTTCACACACACCCTCCCCACCTTCACACACACACCCTCCCTCCCCACCTTCACACACACACACACCCTCCCTCCCCACCTTCACACACACACACCCTCCCCACCTTCACACACACACACCCTCCCCACCTTCACACCCTCCCCACATTCACACACACACACCCTCCCTCCCCACCTTCACACACACACACACACACCCTCCCTCCCCGCCTTCACACACACACACACCCTCCCTCCCCGCCTTCACACACACACACACCCTTTACACCCTCCCCACATTCACACACACACACCCTCCCTCCCCGCCTTCACACACACACACCCTTTACACCCTCCCCACATTCACACACACACACCCTCCCTCCCCACCTTCACACACACACACCCTCCCTCCCCGCCTTCACACACACACCCTCCCTCCCCGCCTTCACACACACACCCTCCCTCCCCGCCTTCACACACACCCTCCCTCCCCGCCTTCACACACACCCTCCCTCCCCGCCTTCACACACACCCTCCCTCCCCGCCTTCACACACACCCTCCCTCCCCGCCTTCACACACACCCTCCCTCCCCGCCTTCACACACACCCTCCCTCCCCGCCTCCACACACACCCTCCCTCCCCGCCTTCACACACACCCTCCCTCCCCGCCTTCACACACACACACACCCTCCCCACCTTCACACACACCCTCCCTCCCTCCCCGCCCGCCCGCCGGGCGTCAATCCCTGTTGCAATCCCACACCATGAGCTATTTCCTGGCGTTCTCCAGGACTCACGGGGAGGCGGTGCTCTCGCAGTACCAGGCCCTCCGCCGCGAGGGAGAGTTGTGTGATATCGTGCTGGTGGCCGAGGGCAGGGACTTCCCCGCTCACAGGTCGCTGCTCGCCTGCTCCAGCGACTACTTCAGGTCCATGTTCAAAAGCTACACCCGGGAGTCGGCGGAGAGCGTGATCCGCCTGCAGCTGGTGTCGGCGGCGGGGCTGCAGCAAGTCTTGGATTTCATCTACAACTCGTGCCTGTCGCTGTCCCTGGAGACGCTGCCGCCGACTCTGGAGACCGCCAGGTACCTGCAGGTGCTGGAGGCCGTGGGGCTTTGCTCCCGGTTCCTGACCGACAGCCTGAGCCCGGGAAACTGCTGCCGCTCAGCCAACCTCGCCGACAGGCACGTGCTGCCCGAGGCGAGGGCGGCGGCGGAGGTCTACATCGCGGCCCACCTGTGGGAGCTGCTGGGGCGGGGCGCCGAGGACTCGGGGCTGATGGAGCTGAACGTGGACTCGATGAAGGCGGTGTTAGAGGCGGATCACATGCCCCGCACCGGGGAGGCCGCGCTGCTCTCCCTGGCGCTCACGTGGCTGAGGCGGGAGGAGTCCCGGGCCGGCCAGGCGGAAGGCCTCCTCTCCCGGATCAGGTACGGACTGATCCCGGGCCGGGAGCTCCAGCGGCTCTGCTCTCCCGAGTCCGACTTCCCGAGGAGAGCAGCCGGGGGCGCGGTTCTCAGCCAAGTCCTCCAAGCCATGGTCTACCACTCGGCGGAGAGGCAGCAGCCCGTCCTGCAGAGCCGGCACAGCACCGTGAGGAGCCGGGCGCAGGAGATCGTCAGTGTCGGGGGGGCGGCGTTGGGAGCGGGGGGAGGAGGCGGGGGGTTAGTCGGCTTCGTGTCGGCTCTCGACGCGGGATCCAGAAAATGGCGGCTGCTGAGCGAGTGCCGGCCGGTGCAGGGCCACTGTGTGTGCGCGCTGGGGAACTTCCTGTTCCTGCTGGGGGGCGAGCACCTGGAGCCGAGCGAGGGATCCAAGGCGGCGCGGCCGGCGGTCACCAACACGGTGCTGCGGTACGACCCGCGGTTTAACAGGTGGACGGAGATGGCCGCCATGCTGCACAGACGGGCCCAGTTCTCCTGCTGCGTGGTGGACGATTGCGTGTTCGCCATGGGCGGCAGGTGCGGGGTCGAGTCGTCGCTTCCCACCGTCGAGGTCTACGACTTCACCGCCGGCCGCTGGGACAAGGTCAGGAACCTGCCCCACAAGATGTACGGACACGCCAGCGCCGTCCACAGCGAGACCATCTACATCTCCGGGGGGAAGCACGACAACCAGCCGGACGCCAGTAAAGCCATGTTCTCCTTCCACCCCCTGGACGGCCAGTGGAGAAGGTGCCCGCCCATGACGATCGCTCGGTTTGGACATCAGATGGCCACCGTTAAAGACACCATCTTCTCCTTCGTCGGGATGTACGAGGCTTTCTGCGACATCGAGTGTTTCAACCCCATCCAGAGGCAATGGCATCGCTTGAGGCCGCTGCTGTTCGATCGCTCTTGCTATGGGCTGGCGGTGATGGACGAGAAGGTCTATCTGGTCGGGGGCAAGAAGTGGCGGGACTCACGGGAGGTGGCCTCCCAGAGTGTGGTGGTGTACGACCCCAGCAGGGACAGCTGGGAGCAGGTCTGCAAACTGCCCCTGCCCCTGTGTGGGACTCAGTGCGCGGTCTTGCAACTCATGGATCTGCCGGAGGCCGAGACCCAATTGGATATGGGCCGTTCAATTTCAAAAAGTGACACAACCTCCGAATAGAAACCTTTTTTTTCGGGCTTACAAACCACCAGGAAACCGCAGCCTGTGTTGTCTGACTCCGCCACTACCTTACCTTACCCAAAGCCACTGAAACCCTCCTTCGTGCCTTCATTACATCCCGGCTCGACTATGCAAATACCTTCCCAATTCCCCCCTCCACAGTCTGCAGATAATCCAGAATTCTGCGGCCAGTGTCCTCTACCGCTCCAAGCTTCGTGACCCCATCTCCCCCACCCTCGCCTGACTCCATTGGCTCCCATCATCCAGAGGATCCGATTCAAGATCCTGGTCCTCTCTTTCAAAGCCCTCCACAACCTCATCCCCACCCTAAATCTGTGACCTTCTAACCCCTTACCAACCTGCCCGCCCCCTCCGCTCAGCAGTCTGGCCTGCTCCATGTCCCCCACCCCACCCCACCCGCCCCACCATTGGTGGGCGAGCCTTTAGCAACTCTGCCCCAAACCCCTGAAACTCCATCCCGCAGTCTCTCCGCCTCATCCCCTCCCTGGCCTCCTTTAAGTCCCGCCTGAAGACCCGCCTCAAGACCCTCTTCTTTGGTCCCATCGGCAACTCCTAATCCCTCCGCTTCCCCCCAATACCTTGTCTCCAGCTTGGGTCTGAAACAGTGACTTTCCAGTGCCTTGGGACGTGAAAGGTGGTATGCAAGTGTAATTTTGTTCTTGTTGTTGTCTTCCCTCAGTGCAGACTTCAACAACAACAACTTCGATTTATATAGCGCCCTCCACGCCAGACGGCATCTCAGTGTCATTGGGAAACCTGGATTGCCCTGTGAGCTCCCTACAGCAAGCATGTCAGGGAGAAAAAGTCTGTCTCACTAGAAGGTTATGTCAACTGAAGCAAATTAAACGATTCCCATTTTAAAATAGCTTCAAACGGACATGTCTTGATTTTGTTAACTAGTTCAACATTGATTTTTTTTCCCCAAAAAATTTATCAGTAATTGTCGGGTACAAGGCTGTAGGTGACGGCATGAGATCATTAAATATTGTACCACTCATATATGCCGGATGCATCATCAGCCTAGATATCCACACAATTCACATTGTAGAGGGTTTACCAGGTAACATGACAGTATTTGTTTAACAACCACGAGTAGTTTTTGGAAGTGCTTGAGTTCAAATTTTCTGCTCTGCAATGCATTGTATTCTGTGCCGGGAGTTATAGATGTTAATGTTTTTTTTCAGTCATAATGTTGGGCTTTCCAAGGCTATTTATGCAATAGTACATTAGAAGGTTATCACATTAGGGGACAGCAGGGAGTGCTGCGTAATTTCCCATTTAACAGTACAGAACTGTGAGGCTAAAGATTGTTCAGCAGGTAGCAATTGTTTGCTTTCAGGTCACTTTTATGTCATATTAATCAACTGCATCATTAGCAGCTAAACTGCTTTGAACGAAGATGTTGTTGTACCAATTCTGTACAACGTAGGACATATTGACAATACAGAAGTATGGGAATAACGGGATAAATGGGAAGATAATAGTAAAACGGGTATTACTTTTGAACTTCTGTCTGAGAAGTGTCCACTGTTTATCTGGGTTGAACGTTATTAAGACTACTACTTACTCATGTGTATGTTGAAATGAGTTATGTTGCTAGTTTAATTGTGAAAATACAGTACTCTTTATATTCTTGTAAAGAAGCATTTACGTATCACTGTAACATCATGGAGTTTAACCGATTTCACAGGGCTAGATGGTCTATTGAATGTATGCAAGCTAAATTTAAGCAGTTGTCATAAGTGCACATTGGAAATAAATGCACAAGGAAAACTATTTGGATATGACTTAATTGACTTGTGATCACAATTGATGATTTTGTTGTTATAAGATATTTTTTGAAATTCCAGAATAAACTGTTCCCTATGAAACCTACCCTGTTCAGTTCCCTATTGCATCTAGTCCATTCTGCTCTTCATGTATAATCGATTTGCGCTCTTTTATTACATAGTGTTCTATTCTTCACACCATTCAATATGTTGTACTTCCTACTTTATTTCTGTTGCATATTCTTTATTCTGATAATGAGCTTCAGACATCTGAGCAAAACTAATTTGAACTATCCATCAGATTAAAATTTTGAGTTATTAACATTAACCTGAAATTGTCAAAGTTTAAAGAACTAGACAGTTGTGATTGTGGAAGTTGTGGATTAGTTAGTTTTTAATGAACAAAATATCAAACATTTCAAGAACTTAAATTTATTTGACTACAGATTACCATATTCATCTTTGCTTGTAAGCTGATAACCATAAAATATACGACAAATTACATACAATTCATTGTTGTTGAAAGGTTAATTTCTTATAACACAAGAAAGACTACTTTATAAATCCATGCTACACTTGCCACTTAATATAGAAATAATGCAGTCTTTGAGA
This sequence comes from Hydrolagus colliei, assembly GCA_035084275.1. Lineage (NCBI taxonomy): Eukaryota > Metazoa > Chordata > Chondrichthyes > Chimaeriformes > Chimaeridae > Hydrolagus > Hydrolagus colliei. The sequence continues at coordinate 35,558,687 of CM068745.1, read as the reverse complement.
TTTTTTTTTCAAAACTCAAAACATTAAATGCAAATCTTTATGAAGTAAAGTGCAAGCCATAAGCTGTTGCACAGCAACAGATAGATCTTCATCTTCAAAAACAGCTAAGAACTACATCATCTTTGAAGCCTGTAAACTACATTCAAAGTAGAAACTATTCTCTTTCTATCAATACATTTATTTTTGGTCCATTACAAAAAAAGGTCGGTCACAATGTACAGGATAACAGAGGCCAAATGCTTGGTGTAAGTCCACAAGTTGATATTTTACTCAAGTATTTTTTCTTTTAAATAATGATGAGAATTATATAAAACTTTGCAATTCATTTCAGTACTCATGCAGTACATACACTTGAGTTTATACAAATATCCTTTCTCAGATATTATATATATATATATATTAGTCTCAATCTGGAATCTATACAAACCAAAGAGCATTACCGTCTGCCTATCTTTCATAGATTAAATTCACACTACTGCTATCCTGAAAGAAGGCCACTCTCCTGTTCACCTGTTGTGAACAGAATTAGGAAAATATTCAGAGCTGGTCATTTTAGAATATCATTAACCTGGAAAAAATATTTTTGAGATTATTTTCTTTATAAAGTTCCTTCCCATTTACCACTGCAGATATATCTTCTAAAACAAGCTTGTTGCACGCACAAAAAGCACAACCCTTCAGCTCTCAATGCAACAATTTTGTTTATTTTAAGCCATAGCCTGCTGCATACTTACACGGTAATTCATAACTAGTGTACTAAAAAAGTCTGTTAGTGTAAATGGCAGCTGAAGTATGTGATTTACATACTGTGTCATTGCAGGGTCAACACTACACAATACCAATGTATAAGCTGCAGTTTTGCAGAAGCAGCAGCAGGGATGGAGGATTCTGATGATTTTTTTTCTAAGTTATTATCACAACATTAAAAAAAATCTGCAGAGATGACCAACAGTTTCAATCACTTGGGCCCAATTTTTTTTTAGAAAACAGGTAAATGAAAGGAAGAAAAAGGTTCCTTCGTTCACTCAGATCGACTTGTTTTCATGTGGTAACAGAATTGCACATTTGAGCCTAAGTCTTTTCCAGGTTTCAGTTTCCTGATGTCAAAACACGTCCTGGTTATATAGAACTGCTTTGTATGTAACAAACCAACTGCACTCACAGAATTCCTCTTGGGTTACATTCAGTTACACATCACATATGTGTAGAGATTGAGTGCTATATGCTATTGAGGACTTGTTTCTCAAAGAGATATCGAAAGTAGCTGTGATGAAGTTGGTTCAAAGTAAATGCGTTGAAAGTGCAACTGTTTTGTTAATGGCCTTTGGTACATTATTTATAATATGTTAGGCAAAATATTTTGTATAGCAACAATAAATGCGTTAAATGGTTACTGTTTTTATGTATTTGCCTATAAACATTCTCGTTTCAATGCAGCACAGTAGTAATATGGCATTGGAAAAATAAATCTTAATTTTTAAACCTTTGTTGATGCTGGAAACATGATCAGTGCCGATTTGAACACTGAGTGTCGGCATCAAATATGGTCAAGGTTGGAATGCAAAATAAAGCAATAATATTCTACAGTTCCAACCTTACAGAAGTTCCCCTAACTGTATGAGTGATATATTTATTTACTGGGGCCACGACCCCTAGAAAGTGGACTGAGAATGTCCACTCATTTCAAATAGAATTTGTACAGCTGTCCAAGAGAAGAGCACATAAAATTGTATCTAACTAAATGATCAATGGTCTCTAGTAGATTAGGAGTAAGACTGAAAAGAATATTAAGGTTACCAGTACAATTTTAATTTGAAAGGAAGGTTTCAAAGTTGGGTTCCCTTTTACCAAGACAAACTTTATGTAAAGTGACAACGGTCTGCAGTACTTGTAATGAGGCCTCAAAGATGTCCAAACTTATGCTCTTGCCAGCTTACTTCAGCTAATTCCATTTAAAACGCCCAAAAGAATGCACACACACTAGTGGTCTGGATATTAATCTCCTTCCAATTCTCTATTTAGCCTCTCACTAGCCTTTCACCGCATTGTCAACAAAAGCATGGTCAGGACAAGTGACAGTGATCTGCAATAATAGAGAACGCATCTTTTCATTTCAGTTTGGGGCAAACGGGCACATCAATACTGCATAGCTGAACTCCATCGGTTATAGGGGTCATCTGTAGTCAATCTGCAATAGTTAGCACCACTAAAATGACACTGTTCTTGCTGAGTTTTGAGTTAGCTGTGCACGATTATTTAATGCATGGATTACATATTATTGCAGCAAAACTTTTATTTCAAATGAAAAGAGACAGCCTGGTGTCTTGGTCAATGAGATAGTCCCATTATAACATAAAAATGAGAAAGACCAGAAATTAAGTAAAACATTTAAAAACATTGTTCAAAAATGCCCAATCCTTTTTCAGCTGCTCAGAATTTGTGACTCACTAGATATGCACAAAATTAATATAATTTATGAATTTGAGTATTTGAGTTTAAAAGGCATAAATAACAATTATGTACAAAACCATTCCATGTTACAATGGAACTGTCTCATTGTCCAAATCACCAGCCTGAGGTGGTGAGGCCAAATATAGCAGCCTCACTGCAGCCCCAAGCTAAGATCAACTAACTTGGAACCTGGGTCTTCAGTGGTTTAGCTGGATAAACCTGCTTAGCCACTGAGGAAACCATTTCAAACTTTCTGACAGCCATTATCATGTTCATTATGTTTAGGTTGGTCCGCAGGATCAGTATATAATACTGCACTCTGTTGGCATTAGTTACTAATGCATCGATGTCCATCACCATGTGATTAGCAGCACTAAGGGTCCAGCTCATGATTTCCCAAATGGCAAGCAGTTGATCTGACATGAGCTTTGAGAAATGGGCTAAGCGGACATGAGATTCTTTCAACTATGGGGTGAAGAAACAAAAATGACAGAATGCCCTCTTGACCACCTAGTCACAGAGTAATATCTGCATCGGACTGGAAAGAGGTGGCCTGTCTGCTGTCATATTCAAAGAATAGTATTGGTGCCTACAAGTTGTGAAGACTCATTAAAATATACTTTCCTGGAATGAGCTGTTTCACAACGAAGGATACTATTGTGAAAAGTCATTAGAGAGAGGCAAAATGTTTTTCCTCCAATTTTATTAGGGTCACGATGACTCCCCTATAAATATATGTAACACACATAAGCTTCCTCATGTCCAAAACATTACTCAAAGCCCACAAACATCTGAAGAAATTTGGAGTGTCCACACTAAGAAAATACTTACATCATAACTCACAAGTATAAAGTAACCTGTTGAAAATTTAAATGCTTAATTCAAGGTCAATTAAAACTATTCATACATGGGTTTCAATATAGGAGTGGGTGTGCATCAGAGATGCTGTAGGTGCAGCGGATTCAGATGCACCATTTACTGGTTCTGTGGCAGCATTGTTCTGACAGATATCCGTGAAAAGCGCTATATAGGTTTGTTTCCATTCCTGAAACTCTTTGGATGTCAAGCTGGGATTGTCCAGGATCCTGTCTATAATCGCTATTTCTCCTTCTTTCGCCTGAGGGTAACAAGCAGAAACATTTATTATCAATAACAGAATCTGTGAGTATAACAGCTGTATTTGTGCACTGAAGGCATGCATGCATTTGTACTACACATTTTTAATGCATGGATGTACAGTAAAATATACACACATTTCTGATGATTTTATCTTTTCAATACGTGGCATTACATTGGCATTATCACTGATGTAATCAGATCTACCTCTGACATGTTAGCCTGGCCTGCTTTCGGTGCCTTTTGGGACTTGCTATCTGAGTTTGTCCATTTTTAATCAAAGTCAACAAAGTATATTTAAAAGATGCACATTATTGTCAGTTGGATAATATTCTATCTACTTTTAACAACAAATTCTCTTAAGATAACACATAGTTTGTTAAAGCTAAAGTTAAAAACATTAAAACAGAATAGGTCCTCCTTGTATGAAAAATATGTTCTTAATTTGGTAAACTCACTCAAAGACTGCAGATCAGCTGATGGGAAAATTGTCTGGTTGATGCAGCTCTTTTGAGGTTGGTTATTGAGAATGTGTAGATTAACTATTATCTATGAATTCTTATAATTGTTTATTTTCTGAGGCACATTATTGATGTCTTACTCTGCATCTATAAGCTGTACCTGACCTGGGAGTAGTTGGCTGGCTGAAACCAGGTGGCACTACCCATGTTGAGCATAAAATCGTTTTTGTTTTCTGTTGAAAGCAAATAACTGTTGGGAGTCATCTAGGACTGAACTGTTGGGAGTTCTGATTGTACTGATCATACTCACTGAAGATGAAAGGGTTTCAGATTCAACATATTAGACCATGTGATGCAATAGTTTGTGACATATTCTGTATCAACATTATGTAGAGAATGAATAATTTCAACATTCATTACTTATAAAAAGTGGCAAACTGTACCTTAATTGTGCTCTTTAGAATTCGAAGTTTGTGTAACTGTTCATTGATGATTGGATTGTTGCATCTTTTTACAAAAGACTTCTTGAACTCCTGTTTGGTGGAAAGACGGTGCTCTCCCAACGGAGACACGCTGGCATTCTCCAGTGCCTTGTATAGATCCTGCAAAGAGTCTCCAGTTTTTTCTGGTATAGGTTCTGGTAAAGAATCACATTAGAGTTCAGGACACTTATACACAGTAATTGCGAGCAGCTAGTCAGGGGTGAGCTACCCTTCAGGTTGACAAACTGAAAAACACACCAATCTATGAAAAACACCCCTCTTACCCTTTTCCTGTTTTGCTGCCACGTATAATCGTGGCAGATTTCTCCAAGCCTTTGGAAAATTCCTGTTCTTCACCGGTTTAGTAGTTTTAAAAATCTTAAATTAAAATTCAAGCTTTTTCATTGTGTGAAAATAATTTAAGATTTTTTTATTGTTCTCCCAAGCAATTAATATCTCCTAAAACATCTAAAATACTATTTTATACTTTGAGTTGAACACTTGAGCAGGAAGCTGTTGGTCACAGTGTTATATACAGATTCATTGACAGATTTCATTTTGGTAATGTATTTTCTAGGAGGGTGGAAAAGATAAGAGATATTAATTTAACCTGTTCCAAAGACTATATTTCACCTTTAAAATTGGGACAAAGAAGTGTTTTTTTTTAAAAGAAAACTAAGACTTAGTGTCAGACTATCTTCATAATAATATGATATAATCAAAAATTTGTTCTAGGATGATTTTTCTGGACTAGATAGCTTGCAATATGAGAAGGCAAAATAATTCCCTAATTTATAATTGAATAACTGTTTGTGTAGGATAATGGTTTGAAACATGTTTTAAAAAATCCACAAGCAATTATAAATGTGCCTGATCAGGATGTAGAGAGATAATTTCTCTTCCAATTACTGTGAATAATGAAACATACTGGCCACTTATTTGATGGGGCTAGTGCCTTCAAGGTCATCCCTATTTTTGTGATAGATTTAGGGCGCTTACGCATACATCAGTTATTTATTATCCTAGGCATGTTGGGAAGTATTGTGATGCAGAACCTGAGTGGAATTAAAGATCGGTATAATTACATGGCAACTGTAGCCAACTTCAATCCAACATGCGCAACAGTGGAAAATAACCCTATACCTCAGTGACTTCATAAGCACATGATTTACATGATTCTTTGCCCTCTAATTGCAAATCAAATGGATGTTTAATGGAAATAGAATGCAGCAGGCAATTTGCACACAGCAATGTCCCACAGACAGCTGTGAAATGAGTGAGCAATTTTATTTGGGAGATTGTTGGCCAGGGTTCTGGAGAAACTCCTTTCTCCTTTGAAATAGTGTAACAGGAAAGGTCTTTGACATGCACCTGCACAGATAAATAAACAAATACATAATCCTTGCAAATGACAGGGCAGTATCACATCTTCGAGACATCTCAAAGCGCTTCATAGAATATACTATACTACAAAGTGAGTTGACTATACATTTTGTAGATGGGTCCTCGGTTTAATGTCTCCTCTGAAGGATGGCATCTCTAACAATGCACCACAACCCAGCACTGCACTGCACTGCAGTGTCAGCATACAATATACGGTGTTGTGGAATTTGAATCCCCAATCTTGTGACTCGGAGGTAAGAGAGTCAACAATTGAGCCTTGGTAAATTAGCCAGACTGACATAACAGTAAGAGGCAGTAATCTGCTTTCTAAAAAAGAGGCAACGAATAGTGAAATGTTAACTGAAGTTTAGAAATGGTTAAGTAGCTATTTGGTGACATAACCCCCTCTTGGTAAATTATACCTAGAATTCAGCAATTAATGAATTAAAATAATCGTAAATATGAAGCTCAGCTGTAGCTAAGTAGCTAAACATTAGGGTTTGGGCTCACAAGATTGAGGAAATATCTACATCTACAATCTACAGATAGGTAGTCAATACTGTCATTCTTTCTTCCAATTTGCATTCTCATCTACTGTTACCTCAATCAAATAATCTATGCTGTGCAATTTTCAAATCAGATAATCTGAATTGTGTACCCTTCAGTGAGATAATTTGTGTTCTGTATCTTTCAGATAATCTTTCTATCTCTTTTTAAAAAAGCTGTTTACAGCAGTACCTTGGATCCCAGTGTCCCTGCTTGTCTTTGGAACATATCACTTTGGAAGTCCTTTCAGCTTTGTTAAAGATGATCCTTGATTTTGATATAGTGCCTAATCATTTAAAGCCCTTCACAACCTCGCCCCACCCTACATCCATGACCTCCTATCCTCTTACCAACCTACCCGCCCCCTCCACTCAGCAGGCTCTGGCCTGCTCCATGTCCCCCGACTAATCCGCCCCACCATTGGCAGGCAAGCCTTCAGCCGCTCTGCCCCAACCTCTGGAACTCCATCCTGCAGTCCCTCCGCCTCGCCCCCTCCCTGGCCTCCTTCAAGTCTCGCCTCAAGACTCTCCTCTTCGATGGACCCATTAGCAACTCCTAATCACCCCCTTCCCTCCCCCTGTCCTCAGCTTGCCTCCACTCCATGGGGATATTGAAGTCTAAGATATGATGTTTTCAAACAAAACTTCTTAACAAGGACTCTGAATTGTAAACAGCTCCTCTGGTAACTGGAACTCTGTGCTTATATTATCTATTTTTGGAGTGGAGTTGCCATGCGCCTGTGTTGTATACTTTCAGTAACTAGAAGGAATCCCTATTTGTGACTCGAAAGCACTCTTTACCAAAACGTATTTTAAATCACTGCACTTTCGACCCATTATTTATATGTGATTTTAAAAAGTGCTTTAAAATTCTTAGCATTTCAGCCTGGATATTCTTATAAATGATAAAAATACTTAGATCATATAGTAAATACTGTCCTTTAATACCCACATCTGTCCTATGACCCATTCTGCCTTCTCCCAACTCTGCAACATTGCCCAGCACTCTGGATGCCTTGTACTGTGCCTTGTAATGGGAGCTTCTGTGCAAATAAAGCCTTTACACCACTTTGATTTTTGTAAATGAGAGACCTTTTCTTGAAACTATCGAACTGATAAGTTGTTGTTTACGCATGGAAAGATGAGAAGGATAAACTGAGCTGGAATCCTACTATTGAAAGGAACTCTACAGGTATAAATGGTGCATAACTTGAGGAATGAACTGCCTTAATCATAATCCTTGCATTTGATATTGCATCTTAACATTTCTTATTAAATGTTATTAGAGACTTATTAAATGTTGGAGACATTTATAAACTATTGAGGATGCAACACAAGTAAAGAATAAAATAAATATTTTCAGTTTATAACAAGAAAAATATGAATGGAGATATGTTATAATTTCTTGTTAAATTTACTTAGAATAGACTAAAATATATTCTTTGAAAAAATGTTGTTGATACTGCAGGTCAGGTCTTGCTGAAGGTTTAATTAAGAGATTCATTTAAAGGGCAAAATTTTACATTAAACTGATGTTTGCAAAGCAGGCAATTATTAACCATTTTAAATGATCACTTTGATCATTTGAGGTTAATTTGCATCAACCAGACATTGCTACTTCCCAGGAGATTTACTTGAAAAGGCAGATGCTTTGAATTCCTCATCAATCAGGCTTTCTTGCTCAAATTTATTCCGTGGAAAATGCTTCAACACTTAACTAATGAAATTGGCATCAACCAGAATAACTGGGCAAAGATGCAACTCATTTTGTCACTAATTAGAAGATCCCATATATCCAACTATGCTGCATCAGAAGCCAAGGGTTTGTTTCTTATGAGGCATCCAATGCAATATGTTGACATACTTATTTTAATAATGGCATTATGCCCTGCAAACCAATTTCTGGGAAAACAAATTGATTAATATGGTGGTTAGGAATTGTTTGTGTTCAACGATGGACAAATATACCTTTGCTGTTCAGTTGAGATTTTTGTAGATTTGTCTACTGTTTTCTTTTATTGGATATATGCCAACTACTAGATGAAAACACACCTTTGCACCAGAGCTCACGATTATATTGTTTGGAATCATAGATAGCAACAGGTATAAGCAATTTGTCCTGTTGAACAATTTTATTAATGAAGATCTTTTCATCTTTTTTCTGAATAATCATATCCCTTTATATACTTACTGAAAGGAACTGTTCGCTTTTTAGATATCCCAATCAATCGTGCATCTATGTCCATCAGGGACAGTGGATTCCATACTCTCATAACCCTTTGTGCAAAGAAATGTTTACGGATCACACTTCTAATTAGTTAAGCTCCAATTTAATTGTGCACCTAGTTTGGGATTCTTTACCAGAGGAGAAATATCCTCCATTTAGTTAGTCAATTCCTTTATTACTTTAAATACGATAACTACATCACACCTTAATCTTCTCAGTTCTAGAAAATATAATCTAAATTTACTTATCCTCCCATCATATCTGAAGCACTTCATACCAAGGTGTTCATCAAATCAATCATTGTAAGATTTCCTCCAAGGAAATTGTATATTGTATATCCACTGAGTCAGATACACAAATTGAGCATATGATTCTAAAAGAGATCTGACCTGCCCTCTGGACAACTGTAGCCTCACTTCCTAGCTTTTATTAGAGATAGCTTGTGACTAGTTGTTATGAGATCCAACAAACCTTTCTGGACCAACAAACTAGTTTTTGGCAACTATGTATCTGAACCCTTATTTCCCTTTGTGTGGCTTATTATATTGTTATTATGTCTTAAACTTATATTGTATTTCAGAGTTTTAACAAATAAACTGACAGTCGTGGGGGCTGGGGCCATTCTGTCAATCTGACAGCTGCTCATTCTGTGCAGGTGCAATGTGTTGCTGGTGTAGGTCTGTCTGGCCACAGCGCCCCCTCGTGGCCCAAGAGGACTCATATAGGACTCAGCTTTTCTGGATTGGAGCGGCCTCAACCGCAGCCTCGCCAACCACGAAACTCATGTATCCACGGTTTGCTAAATGCGACAACCCTCGCAAATCGAGTTTTGCGTTTCTGCGATTTAAATCCGTGGGTTTAAATTTTTGAACAGCTAGCGTACAGCACTAGGACCCAGTTGCGATGTTGCAATCAACCAGTGACAACCCTTCTCTTTTAGGTTTAAGATAAATACAGTTAACATGCATTTATTGTGCTTCCCCGCTTTCTAGCTAGTAAGTTTGGGAGCATTGCCTTCCCACCACCCTCCCACCTTCTCTCTCACCTTCTCTCTCTCTGACTCACCTTCTCTTCCCCCCCCCCCCCCCCCCCCACTCCCTACTCCTCCTTCTCTCTCACCTTCTCCAGTCCCCGCCAGCCCTAGGTGTCACACACCCACCCCACCGTCCGTGTGTCTCTATCTCTGTGTAAGTCCATCAGACAGCACCCCCCCCAGCCCTCCATGTCCTCCCCCTCCCCCCACGTCGCTCTCTCTGTAAGTCAGACAGCCTGACTGTTTGATTGCTGCAGATCCTGGCAGCCAATGCGCCCAAACTTACTCCCCGTATCCCCATGTTGCTCATAAGGCCCTGCATTTTCCAAACGCGATTCTACCAACCACGAAGGTTTACAGGAACGTATCTCTCGCGGTTGGGGAGAGATACCTGTATAATAATAATAATAATAATCCTTGCATTTGATAAAGGGCCTTATTACATCTTCGAGAAAATAATAATCCTTGCATTTGATATGGCACTTTTCACGTCTTCTAGACGTCTCAAAGCGCTTCACAGAATATAGTGTAAAGTTAACTGACTATATATTTTGTAGGCAAAACATGGCAGCCAATTCAACACAGAAATAACCGACAAAGAACCGTGGCTTGAATGACCAAATTATTATTTTTTAAAGGTTTATAGATCTTGGAAAAGCAATCTACCAATGTATGAACAATTGGGTTCATACTTACTGCTAGGTAAATAGAGATGCATGGAGTATGGAAACTTGCTCAATGTTTTGTCGTGTCCGGGGATCGAACCCAGCTCCTCTTGCTTGCAAGGCGATTGCTGTTGCCACTGAGCTACAGGACTCCGCATCTGGAGTTTACTGCAATACCTTATTCATTGGCATCAAATGTTTGTTTCAAATGGAAACAAACAGTTTATCTTGGCAGCAGTTATCTTGGCAGCAGGTCAACCAGGTAAACCCCATTTTTGTTTGACAGTTCCAAAACAGAAAGCTTTTCACCATTTAATGCCATAGCTTTCATATAAGGCTCAACAACATATTACAGGAGAAGCCTGTTTATACGCGACTCGATGAACTGGCACTTCCGGATAACCGGCATGCCCCCTAAAAAGTCCCCATTCGATAAACCGGAACTTAACCGGAACAATAGTGGTGGAACATTTGTAAATGCATAAATAATAACATAACAGAATATTATATTGGTACTTATTGTCAAAACTACTGTCTTGCGCTTCTCACCTTTGCTGGCAGATGCTGCACTTGAGGTTTATAGTCCACCGATTCGTTTTAAAATGGAGCGCGACTTTAAAACCATACTAGCAGCAAGCCAATAACGCTAGCCGATAATCCATATTGTCATGCAGGTGCGGTATTTCGGTTTGCCGCTGGTAGAGTCTAGGACTATCGGCTTGCCGCTAGTAAAGTCGCGCGACTTTAAAATCGTGCTGCCGTTTTTTTCACCTGTTTGGCGTCCTCCATTTAAAAAAGAATCGCTGGACTGTAAGCCTCAATCAGTAAAGGTGAGAAGCGCAAGAGAGTACTTTTAACAATAAGTACCAATACAATATTCTGTTATTATCTATTATTATTTAGTCTGGTGTGTATTAAAAGAACTTTAATTTATTTGTGGTGGGTTTTCGGCCGTGGGCCACCCAAATATCCGGCATGCACTTTAACCGGTATTGGTCAGGTCTCGCGGGTGCCGGATAAATGGGCTTTTACTGAACTCAGTGAACAACTATGGATGATTCAAACATCAGCACTCCAGGTTACCTGAGCACTGTCATTGATTAATAGCACACCAAAAAATGTCAAGGACACTCTGTAACTTCTGGAATTTCAACAAATAAACTATTGTTAGATATATTTTTTACTTCTGTGTAGATTCATAGCCATCAGGCAATTGTAAACCTGCACATTTTTGAAAAGCAATCAGCATTGTTGTGACTTGCCTGAAAAGCCAAGGTAATGCATGAACATATACTCAGAGGAACACTATTCACCAGTCACTGTGGAGGGAAGAAGATTGGGTTCAAAAAAGATCATTTCAGGACGAGGATGCTCATTGTAAAGATACATTATTCATCATACCCACCTGCCACACCTCACAGGAGCCTTGCAAGAAGGCTTGGTGCAAAGTGGTTTAATTGCCAAATTTCTGGTAGCTTTTGGCTTGAAAGTTGCACACTGTTCTTGAATAAATGTAGCCCCAAATGTCCGATAGTACACAACAGTGGAACTGCAATATTGGGAGGAGGGGTTGAAGGAGAAATATGGATCGGGGTGGGGGATGGGGGCAGCAGAGAGATTAGGGTAGGCTCAGGGGCTATACAAGGAGATGGGTGGGAACATTTTATGTGTTAACACTTGTTTTATCAAAAACCTGCAGTATTTTAGAGTTAATGCAGGAGTTGAAATTCATTTGTTTCCCTGGTAGTTATTTGGGCTTCCTCTGGTAGCTCACCAATAAAATATATTAATAGCCAGTCAAACATTAGAGTCATGGAATCTAACTGAGAAAAGCAGAACATTTGGCCTATCAAGCCTGTGCTGGGGTTTTCCTGCACATTAGATAATCTACTTCCATACTGCTGCTAGTTTCCACATCCTAAAATATTGCTCCTCAAGCATCTTTTAAAGGAATTCATGAATTTAGCATCCGTGGTTTACGGCAGAGAATACCATGTTTCAGGCACACTATCCCAAAATATTTTTTCTCTTACATTCACTAATTGTTTTTCTGATTGTTTGCACTCCAGTTACTCATGAATCAGGAAAGTTTATCAGAAAGCTCTAATTGTGAATCTATGACTAGTATTGGGTATAGAAAATGAAAGCTTATATAGAATCCTTGTCCAATCTATCCAGCCAAGTTTTAACACCTTCTGTATAAAATTGCTTTTAAAATATTCTATATGAGCCCTTGCACATATTGTACCAGATAATGTAGTTGTGTCTTTCATTATGTGCTGTTTTGAGTACCCTATTACTCTTGCAAGATCAGGACAGACACAATGACCTATGATTCTATAGATAGGTGGGGTGGGGGGTTAGTGAAAGAAATGTAAAAAGATGTACAATACTCATTAGGATGTTAGTTATGAAGAGAGACTTGGAAGTTTACTTTTTTGTTTACTGAATGTGAAGGGAAGACCTGACCAAGATTTTCAAGACTATGAGGACTGATGTCAGGATAAATAATAATAAATTTGAGATGATCACAAATTAAAGGAGATGACAGGAGACGCAGACTGTGATCAAAGTGTAGAATTTTCTTGGGACAAATAGTTATTGAAGCATTATTGGTAAATTATCTTTAAAACAATAAGATAGATGTTGAATAAGAGGAGTATTAAAAGGTAGGAATGAGCAAGAGAGTGGAATTACACTAGGTGCCTCAAGTACAGAAAAAAATCAAGCCAGACTTGACCAACTGAATCATCTGTTTTATACTGTAACATTCTGACGTTCAGAATGATATCTGGATGTCACTTCAAAAGCAATTAGTACAATAAAATGAATGCCAGTGCAGGGAGACATTGTTTAAAATTCAACAACAACAACAACCTAAACTTATAAAGCGCCTTTCACGTCGGGAGGACGTCCCAAGGCGCTGCACAGGAGGCGTGTGACCCGAGCTGGGAGGGGAGTGTTCGGGAGGGGGTGAAACATGTAGGGGAGGTCGAAAAATTTGGGTGGGAACAAAAGGCACGGTCGAAGAGGAAAGTCTTCAAACCGGCCTTGAAAGAGGAAAGGGAAGAAACAAGACGGAGGGATTGGGGGATGGAATTCCACAGGGTGGGAGCGGAGAAACTGAAAGCCCGGCCCCCGATGGTGGGGCGGTTCGGGCGGGGGGCTTGGAGCAGGCCAAGTCCTGCTGAACGGTGGGTCCGGGTGGGCTTATAGGGGGAAAGTAAATCAGTTAAGTAGGGCGGGGCAAGGCCGTGTAAGGCCTTGAAGGTGAGGACGAGGATCTTGAACTCGATCCTTTGGAGGATGGGGAGCCAGTGGAGACGGGCGAGGGTGGGGGTTATGTGGTCGCGGAGGCGGGTGCGGGATAGTACACGGGCTGCAGAGTTTTGGATGACCTGCAGCCTGTGAATGGAGGAGCTGGGGAGGCCGATGAGGAGAGAGTTTCTGTAGTCCAGCCGTGAGGTGATGTATGCGTGCACGAGTGTTTCGGCAGCGTGGGGGGTGAGGTAGTTGCGGAGCCTGGCAATGTTGCGTAGGTGGAAATAAGTGGTGCTGGTCAAGGCACGGATGTGGGGGAGGAAGGAGAGTTTATGGTTGAACGCCGAGGTTCCTGACTGGCTTTGTGAGGTGGAGAGTACAGCCTTGGATGTTGAGGCTGGCAGCGCCCGATGTGCGGAGGCGCTGGCTTGAGCCAATCAGGAGGGCCTCGGTCTTACTCACGTTCAATTGGAGGAAGTTGTCCCTCGTCCAGGACTCAATGTCGGACAGACATGCTGTCAGAACATCGATTCAGCGTGTGTAAGGCAGTGGCTTCCAAACTGTGAATAGCGGCCCCCCCCTAACTCAGCAACATTTTTGTTGTGCCCCTCACCGCTTCTTCACACTCGGCTCCACACACTCAGGTCCTCGGCTCTGCCGGGGCTCCATCCCTGACCACCGAGTCGGCAAGCCCCAACTGACTCCACTGGTGATCATCCGACCGACCGACCAACCAAAATATAGCCATGATCAGCAGGAAGAGGTGCTGCCACTTTGGGCTTTGATTTTCCCACCGAGTTCCTCCTCCGTGACATCACTTCCACCCGCCAAGTTTGATTCCTTGGCAACAGGTTTGGATAACTCACAGTGGGGCAGTGGCTTCCAAAGTTTGAACAGCGGGGCCCCCCTAACTCAGCAATGTTTTCATTGCACCCCCACCCCCCACTTCACACTGGGCTCCGCACACTCAGGTCCTCAGCTCCGCCTTGGCTCCACACGGACTTGGGGGCTTGAAACTCTTAAAGCTTTGCGTTCCCCCAACCAACGGTACACGCTCCCCAAGGAGCTTTACTCAGTCTCTAACCCTGACCTGGGAGTGTGGACGCACAGTGTAAAGGGATTTTTACTATGTCTCTAACCCTGGGCATGTGGACGGACACACAGTGTAGAGCAATGGTTTACAAACTTTAAATAGTGGCGCCCCTCTAACTCAGCAAAGTTTTCATTTTGTCCCCCTTCTTCACATTGAATAATTTTTGCAAATGCTAATAGCAAATTCAATATTTTCTTTATTTGTTTTTAATTTTTTTAACTATTAACAAAAAACATTAAATTATTAAAATTTAATGAAATGAAAAAACTTATTAAAATTGTGAAACCAATTACCTGTACTTACATTCACAATTCCAAGTGATAGGTAATTCCTATCGTATTTTCTGCATTTCGTTTTTTTTACATGACATTTCTCTACTTAAAGTGGCCTCACTATCTTTACTTGAACCTGCTTCGCTATCTCTATCTTTCCTCTTGAAACGGGTTAAGAACTTCTCCATCTTGTCTGACAAATCTGATAAATGTTTTTTGATGAGGTAATGGAATGAGTGGATGAGGGTAGAGGTTGATGTAGTTTATATGGACTTTCAAAAGGCATTTGACAAAGTGCCACATAAAAGGCTTGTAAGGAAAATAGAAGCCCACCACATTAAAGGGACAGTAGCAATATGGATCCAGAACTGGCTGGGAGACAGAAAGCAGAGAGTTGTAGTGAACGGCTCTTTTTCTGACTGGAGGGAAGTGTGCAGTGGTGTCCCCAAGGATCGGTATTGGGATTACTATTAATGGTCTGGACTTGGGTATAGGGAGTACCATTTCCAAGTTTGCAGATGACACAAAATTAGGAAAAATAGTAAATAGTGAGGAGGATAGCAGCTATTTGTAAGAAGATATAGACAGAATGGTAAAATTAGCAGACTCATGGCAGATGAAGTTTAATATGGAGAAATGTGAGGTGATGCATTCTGGGAGGAGGAATGAGGGGAGGCAATATAGGTTAGATAGTACAATTTTAACGGGTGTGAAGGAACAGAGAGACCTGGGGGTTTGTGTAAGTGAATCTTTGAAGGTGGCAGGACAGGTAGACAAAGCTGTGAATAAAGCATACCAGGCTTTGTAAATAGGGGCTAATAGTACAAAAGTCAGGAAGTTCTGACTAACCTCTGTAAAACTTTGGTTAGGCCTCAGATAGAGTACTCTGTTCAATTCTGGTCACCACACTTTAGGAAGGATGTTAATGCATTGGAAAGGGTGCAGAGGAGATTTACCAGGATGGTACCAGGAATGAGAGTCTTCAGTTATGAGGAAAGGTTATTCTCATTGGAGCATAGAAGGTTACTAGGAGACCTAATAGAGGTTTTCAAGATCTTGAGGGGATTCAATAGGATAAACAGGGAAAAACTGTTTCCACTGGTGGGTGTGTCAGTGACACAAGGTCACAGATTTAAAATAGTTTCTAAAAGAAGCAGAGGGGAGGTGAGGAGAAATGTTTTCACTCAGCAAGTTGTTCGAATCTGGAATGCATTGTTTGAAAAGGTGGTGGAGGCCTATTCGATAACAACTTTCAAAAGAGAGGTAGACATTTGTTTGGGGAGGACGGGTTTGCGCGGTCATGGGGAGAGAGCTGGGGAGTGGGATTGAGTTGCTCTTTTCAAAGAGCCGGCACAGAACTCGATGGGCCAAATGGCCTCTTTTTGTGCCATAAGATTCTATGATCTCTTCAAGGTTTCTCAGTACAGGCAAACCCCGCTTAACATCATAGTTTGGTTCTTGAAAGTGCGACTTTAAGTGAAAAGACGTTAAGCGAATACATTTTTTCCATAAGAATGAATGTAAAAACTGGAGTTCGGTTCTTATGGACATTTTTCGTAAACAAATTCTAAAAAAAACACATTATACTCGCTCCCTGACTGCCTGAACAGCTTACTCACTCCCTGACTAGTCTCACTCATTGCTGGTCTGCCTCGCTCTCTCGCTGCCAGCCTGGGTCACTCCCAGGTCCTAGCGATTTCGGGTCCTCTTTCCACCCGCTGGCGAATTACATATTTGCGCACATTGCAACGTTAAGTGGGGTTTACCTGTAATAAGAACAATAACGGCCGCGTCTCCTACCCCCCACTCTCAGCCAATGGTACATACACCCCAAGGGAGGCGCGCCCCACAGTTTGTAAACCACTGGTGTGAGGTAAGCAATATGTGCAATGGGAACATTAGTGTTTTTTCCACTGAAGTGAACTGATTTCAGAGTAGATGACTGTTATGTTGTGGGGGATGGAGGAAGGAATGAAAGCAAATCAGTCGGAGTCTGTTTCCGATTGCTACCCAGTGATCCTGCTGTTGCACATCACATCCAAGTTTAAATGTTGGTGACTGGCAGATTACACTAGGATCAGCTGTGGTTACAATGCCTTCCTTCGCTTGAACAACCTACTGATACTTCCTCTCTGATTTCACCTTTGAAGAATCGCTTCATGGATAAGGTTTTATATCGCTGGCGATCTCGTGGAAATTTATTTCCAGCATGTGTCACAATTTTCTGATGAGACGAAACATATATATTATAATAATCCTTGCATTCGATATGGCGCTTTATCTTGTCTTTGAGAATAAGGGGCAGAAACTCAAAAATTGCTATCAGCTGGAGCGCAACAAATTTTGGATTATTCTTGATCAGATTAAAACTACCCGGGAACTATGATTTTCAAACCCTGGCCAATCGCTACCACTTTTCACAGACTGGGGTCATTAATACCTACCGCACATTCTGTGTTTCTTTCAGAAACGGGCATATGTAGCAGTAGGGAACGGCGATATGGGAATTTTCCGGATATGGATATATCGGTTTGCTCATACCCACTTAAACCGATCTATCGAGTTTTTTATACTGCGCATGCGCGTGCATTCGAAGTGCGCGCGCATTGATGGCGCGCGCGCATTGACGGTGCGTCCGCACTGACGATGCGCGCGCAGTCGCGGTGCACGCACATTTCGAAATGCGTGCTCTAGGCCCAGAAAGTTTGTAATGTTGGTGTCAAGGTCTGTTGAATTATACGATGTTGTTTGCAAGGTTAAGATATACCAGTCAGTTTCCCTTCCCTTCTCATTCCCTCTCTCCTTCCTTCTCTCCTCTCTCTCTCCCTACCTCCCCCCCTCTCCCCTTCTGTCCCTCCCTCCGCTCTCTCCTTCTCTCCCAACTTTCCCCCTCTCCTTCTCTCCCTCCTTTCCCCTCTCCTTCTTTCCCTCCCCCTCCACTCTCCCTCTCTCCTCTCCCTCCTCCCTGTCTCCTCTCCCTCCTTTCCCCCTCTCCTTCTCTCCCTCCCTCCCCTCTCTCCTTCTCTCCCTCTCTCCTTCTCTCCCTCCCCTCTCTCCTTCTCTCCCTCCTTTCCCCCTCTCCTTCTCTCCCTCCCTCTCCTCTCTTCCTCTCTCCTTCTCTCCCTCCTTTCCCCTCGCTCCTTCTCTCCCTCCTTTCACCCTCTCCTTCTCTCCCTCCCTCTTCTCTCTCCTTCTCTCCCAACTTTCCCCCTCTCCTTCCCTCCCTCCCCTCTCTCCTTCTCTCCCTCCTTTCCCCTCGCTCCTTCTCTCCCTCCTTTCCCCCTCTCATTCTCTCCCTCCCTCTCCTCTCTTCCTCTCTCCTTCTCTCCCAACTTTCCCCCTCTCCTTCTCTCCCTCCATCTCTAAACACAAAATAGAACACACACACACCAAAAACAAAATCTAGAGATTTATTCGCCTCCATTTCTTGCTTGAAACTAGCATGTAATGTCCACGTGTAAATGAGATCTATTACAATAGAAAAGAGAGAGGCAGACAGTCAGACACACACATAGAAGCAGTGATAATCTGGCTTCTAACTCTCACACACAAAAATAACACTTACAGCCACAAAATGCCACTTATTTTTATGTAGTCTGAAGTCTGAATTAATGTCCTTCGCTATGCAAAAAGTGACAGCGTTCGTGATACTTTGTCCCCTCTCTGGTACAATGTTCTCCTCTTAAATAAAGCAGGAATTGTTTGAGCTGCACTGGCCCCACTACCTGTCACTTTCTCCGAAGCGCTGGTTCGACTTCCTGCTGTTGTCGACAATGATTTCGCTCTGAGGGCAGCGTGCTGGGCGGGGAGGTGCTGCTTAATGTGATGTCGCAGGTTGCTCGTGCTCGAATCAGATGTCTTAACCAAGACCTTGCAAACTGTACATCTACTGACTGCATTGTTTTCAAAGTAGTCCCATACGGGGCTTCTTTTCCCCATGATGAGAAAGGTAAATTTTCAAACTACAATTTTCAGCGATGCGACTTTGTTAAGACGCCACGACTCACGTCGAGTATACACAGTAAAGTGTGCGCGCGCATCGGATGTGCGCGCGCACCGAATGTACGCGCATTCCATGCTCTAGATCTAGGAGGTTGCAATGCCGGCGACAAGGTAAGCTGGAAAAGATCGCATTACACTGATAATACCAACAACATTGATATATTGCCAGGAACGATATTAAAAATATAACGATATATATTTTTTAAATCGAATTTCACGATATAACGATATTTTTAGAATCACCATATCGGCATACCGATCTGAAAATCATATCGGGTTTTACCGATATACCGATATATCGCCGTTCCCTATGTAGCAGTGAGATCTGTCCTCTGTCAGTCAATTTGATCAAGAGAAAATGGAGGGAAGTGAGCAGTGGTGTGCCACAGGGATCAGTTTTGGGACCATTGCTGTTTGTAATCTACATCAATGATCTGGACTTGGGTGTACGGAGTACAGTTTCCAAGTTTGCAGATGACACTAAGTTAGCG
This sequence comes from Hydrolagus colliei, assembly GCA_035084275.1. NCBI lineage: Eukaryota > Metazoa > Chordata > Chondrichthyes > Chimaeriformes > Chimaeridae > Hydrolagus > Hydrolagus colliei. The sequence goes on along the minus strand of CM068745.1, from coordinate 35,539,205 downwards.
AGAATAGTAAATAGTGAGGAGGATAGTAGCCATCTGCAAGAGGATATAGACAAATTGGTAAAGTGGGCAGACACATGGCAGATGAAGTTTAATGCAGAGAAGTGTGAGGTGATGCATTTTGGGAGAAGAAATGAAGGGAGGCAATATAGGCTAGATAGTACAATTTTAAATGGTGTGAAGGAACAGAGAGACCTGGGGATTTGTGTTAGTGACTCGTTGAAGGTGGCAGGACAGGTAGACAAGGCTGTTAAGAAGGCATATGGGATACTAGGCTTTATAAATAGGGGTATAGAGTACAAAAGTCAGGAAGTACTGACTAACCTCTATAGGACTTTGGTGAGGCCTCAGCTGGAATACTGTGTTCAATTCTGGTCACCACAGAAAGGATGTGAAGGCATTGGAAAGGGTGCAGCGAAGATTTACTAGGATGGTGCCAGGATTGAGGGACTTCAGCTATGAGGAGAGGCTAGATAGGCTAGGGTTATTCTCTCTGGAGCAGAGAAGATTGAGGGGAGACCTAATAGAGGTTTATAAGATCATGAGGGGTTTCGACAGGGCAAATAGAGAAAAACTATTTCCACTCGTGGGTGAATCTGTGACTCGTGGTCACAGATTTAAAATAGTTTCAAGGCGAAGTAGAGGGGAGCTGAGGAGAAATGTTTTCACTCAGCGAGTTGTTCGAATCTGGAATGCATTGCCTGAAAAGGTGGTGGAGGCTGATTCGATAACAACTTTTAAAAGGGAATTAGATCTTTATTTAGGGAGAACAGGTCTATTAGGCTATGGGGAGCGGGCAGGGCAGTGGGATTGAATCGCTCTTTTCAAAGAGCCGGCACAGACTAGATGGGCCGAATGGCCTCCTTTTGTGCCGTAAAATTCTATGAATCTATGAAAAATACGTGAGCTCAAGAATTAAAGATGGTGAAGTGGCCATAGGGTGGGAGAGAGAGGCAAGAGAGAAATAAAAAGATGCAAATAAATGTTCCGTTATTCAAAAATTGAACATACAATTACATATCTTGATAGCTGATTTTGTAGATGTGCAGTAATCTGAAATACAGTATTATTCAATTCTTAGCATCTCAGGCATAGGATCAGAGCACAGATACAGCATTTGTTGGTGCATTAATCAATATATTAATCAGTGCCGATCTACCTCCAGTTCATCCACTGACTTGACTTTCTACAAATCTATTCTTGCTAATTGATACTGCATACTTGCCTTTGAATAGCAACAAATCCCTTATGTGTACAAAGTGATGATATCTATTAATTACACTTTTTAAAAAATGACTACTAGTTTTTCCCAGCAACTAATGTGAGTTAATTGTCAAACAATTGAAAATAAGAGGTAAAATAAATACTCTTTTGTTTTGTTCTTGCCAGAGCTTGTTGTTGTGGTGGTGGCCACACAACCTGGCCCAGATCTTTTGTCAATCCAGGAATGCAGGAACTGGAGCCTGTGTTACTCCCTTTAGTCTCTTTTGTCTTCTGTGCTGCCTGGTATGTAACCTTTGTTGCTCACTCCCCCTTCTTGGCTCAGCTATCGTGGGGGATGGAGGAAGAAGAAAGATACTGCTGCAGACCCTCAAATGATTGCTCTGTGGCACTGAACACCTCTTCAAACCTGGGGTGGTTTGATACAACAATAATTGTTGTTTGTAGGTTACTTTTTTTTGACCAGATACATGTAAAGACAATGGATCTGAATTTGGATATCTCTCATCAAAAGGTAGCAATAATAAATGCCTTTTAAAAAAAAATCAGATTTATTAAAGGAGTACTGTGTGTTCACTTCTATATCTACAAACAGCACAGTGCAAGCTCCAGGGTAAGGATGTCATTGTATGTTTGACTCAGAACACAAACCGTTCTTCAAATGGACTAAAAATACTGTCTAGAATATAGAGTACAGCTAACTTCAGCATTGGTTAGTTCTGCATTTGATGCTTGCCAATAACAAAATCCTGGCTCAGAGGTTATTTTCAAACAACATCCACTTCTTCCTTTGACTGTATAACTCTGAAGGTTGAGGAATCCAAATAATAATTTACAGTATTTAGTTGTATTATCTCACTGGAGATTACTGGAATCCAAACACTAGCATCTAATTGTGGAAAGATCAGACTTTCCCGTTCCCCGTCGCTATGCATTTACTGAAGTAAACAGAGTACAATGACCAGTTATTTTGTAAACTATAACAATGCAGTTATTTTGGAAGGTAACATAAATGGAGAAATGGCTGAAACAACAACATCAACAAATTACATTTATAGAGCGCCTTTCACGTCGAGAGGACGTCCCAAGGTGCTGATAAGACCAAGAAAAAAAGACCAAGACACACAACTTGGAAATTAAAAAATAGTCACTTTTTTTAGACTGACAGTCAATCTATGTACAGTACTTCAGGAAACCATACTAGGGCCTCTCATATGTTTATATAATACATAAACATAAAAAACTTGCAACTGTATAATACCTAATCATTTGAAACATCACAAAGCTCTTCCTAAGTTACAGTCAAACGTAATGATTATCCTCCCCCACCCGATTTCTGCCAGCAGGTTTCAGAAACAACAACAACAATAAAATTACATTTGTATAGCGCTTTTCATGATATCCCAAGTCGCTGAACAGTTATTGACCCGAGCTGAGGAAAGGGGGTTGGACGGTAGAGGAGTTGCTGATGGAACAATCATGAAATGACTACCAGTTAATCTGTAGAAATGAAGGGAGAAATTCCCTTCTCTTTCTGAGTGTCATTGGATCTTATAGTCTATTAATTACAAGGATAAACATTTTTTAGAATCAAAATTACATACTGTACTTCTATAGAAAGCTTTACCATAAGCGACTGTTGAAACTTCTCATAAAAGCATTTAAAAGGAAATTGAATAAATACATGAGGAAACATACTGAATGGATTGAGAAGGCAGGGGATGGGAATCAAGTAGATAGCATGAGTGGAAGAGCTAGAATAGACTAAATGACCATATTGTGAGCTGTAAATATTTGATGACTTAATACTGTAATATGAAAAACTGGACCATTTTTAAGAGGAGAGTGAATTGATTCATTCCATCTCTATGTATATTGCAGGATGCGTAATATACGTAATTCTACGAGATAAGTTCCAACACATACCATGATGTGTGATTCACACCAGATTTATATATTTTTCCTGCTTCCCAATCGTTATACATACTGATCACAGTATAAACTGGACCTGAAAATGCCCTTGCAAAATAAACTATAAAAAGCTGTACATAACACTAGGTAGTAACCATACCACTTATGTAACATTTTTTAAATACAGTCTAAATGTTAAATTAATGATAATTGAGTAATTAATCTATCTCATTTTTATAATCATTTGTGATGTATTGCTACCTATTCATATATTTACTAAAAGTGATTGTCGACAATATTTTCTGCCAGATGGTGGCAGAAACAGTAGTCCATCTGATCAGTGCAGTGTGCTTAAAGAAGAGAAAGAAAAGAACAGAACCAGTTGACTAGTTTGTTGTTTTGAAAGCCTGATTCCAATTACTGTATCTCTGTTGTCCATGTTCATTTAGACATAATAATCCTGGCATTTGATATAGTGCCTTAACATATCTTTGAGATGTCTCAAAAGCACTGCACAGGATATACTGTGAAGTGAAATGACTATATTTTGTGGGCAAAACATGGTAGTCAACTGTGTACAACCATGTCCCACAAACAGTAATGGATTGAAGTGACCCATTAAAAAAAAATGTAGGAATTATTATCCCCAGAAAAGTGACTAACAATCGACTAACAACCACTTCCCTAAGGAGTGAGGAAACTTGCTGAACATCTGCTGGGAATTGAACCCTGGTCTCTTGCTTGCGAGGCCTCTAACTATTGAGCTATAGGTTGGCAAATGGTCCTTTTTGAACCATGTGATACAGGCAACATATCATCAGGCAAGATTTACATGCTCCCAGAAAAGCCATGTTCTTGACGGTGGCATGGATATGTGTGCCATTTAGTTATCTGAAGAGATGGTTTTCAACCTTTTCATCACAGAAAACAATCAATAACCACTGATGTGTGCACCATTGTGCATTACCTCCATCTGTAGGTGAACAGAATACGACAGGAATGATGGAGGAAACTGAATGGATCGGAACCCCAAGGTTGTCAGTCCTTGGAAGTTTTGGTGTGTTTAGCATTACATGTTCTTGTTGTGGTAACAGCTTCACGTATGCATATATAGTAGGTCCATCTAGCTAACTTCACAAAACCATTTGGGAACATGATCAGACTGGAAACTTTATTAAGATGCAACCAAAAAGTGCACTGCATTAATAAGTAAGTTATTAATAAATGTAGTGACTGCTCAGAGTGCACTGAATTCATTATCTGTTCACTCTGAAAGCACCATCACAGTAACATGGGTAAATTTCCATTACATATGGAATTTTGTGCAACAGAGCTTGATAAGGGCTTCTTAATCTTGTCTCCTCAGGTTAAATTGGCTGCTGTACACACATTGGCATATCCTGATCAGGCCTCTCTGAGGAATGTTTTAATACCATGGTTTATAGATTACTTCCATTTCTCTGTGCTGTACCAAATATTTTGTCCAACTACATGTCAAATGTGTAAAAAGCACAAGTTCATATAAAACTGAAATACTCTTGAACATCAGTTGCTCATCCAGCACTTCTCTTTACGCCTGTAAGCATGAAGAAATATCTTTGATAGGTGATCCGCTTGCCCCACCTCCTCATCACAGGTTTTTTTTATTGTATCATGACAATTGTGGCCTTTGTTCCTATGAATGTTCTTGTTGCTTCCAATCTTCAGTTGACCGGATCTTCCAATCTCTACATTCTGCTCTACTTCTTCCCTCTCATTGTTTTCTAATTGAATTTGTTGGTTTCCAGCAACCGATGACTACGGCTCTCTACCTCCCTCATTCCTATTCATGCAATCTACTTGCTGTTAAATACTAAACTTGTCCTCACTGACAATTACTCCTTGAATGCTCATTAGCTTCTATTCTCATAGGTGTCTTGATATCAGGATAAGCCTTTCTCCTGGATTAAAAAATAGACAACTAAACAGCTGAAACCCAATGCGACTCACAAAACCAGGGTAGATACCCAAGTCGAGTTCAATAATTAAAAATGCCAACTTTTTAGGGAATTTCCTAGATGCAAATTCCCTAAAATGTTCATGTTTAAAAATGTCCTAATTCCTGGGGGACTGACACATTACTTAAAGTGGCATGTATTCAGATCCAGCCGGAGAAATGCTTCACTGTTTAAACTGAGCAGCAGGCTGAACAGTGGGGGAGAAGCAATGTCAATGAGACAATGCTTACAAAATGGGAAATTAAAGCACAAAAGCCCGTGCCTCTCAAAAGCCAGACCAGGCTATGAGAGGTGAGAGTGAATGGGACTGTTCACACAGTACTAAGCCGGCTAGTTAATGAAACTCAGATTTCTGACTTATAACATAAATAAATTTGGCTGGGGTGAGTGTGACACCACTGTTAAGCAGTGGGTTTACTTGGGGATAATTGATTAGGCTAACACTGTGAGGGAATTTAATGAAAGCAAATTTGGTCATTAATCTGGGCAAATCAGTGAAGCTGTCATTTTAGTTATACATTCATCTTCCACAGACAGTTGTGTTGTGTAAGACCTCACAGACAGTTTTCTAATTAAACAACTTAAAAACAAGAAACAAAAAGGTCAGTGAAAAAAATCAATGTTTACTGTTAAAATTGATAAAACAGAGACTGCGAGAAAATTCCTCTTTGAAATCCTTATTTCAGCCACTTACCATTTAGGTGTCAGAGTATAATGATAACAGGCTGATGTGCTACAAGGTTAAATTCACTATTATCCTGCCATCTGTGTTATGCAGGCAACACAATCTCAGCACTTTGCTTGACTGTTTCAAGTAGCAACGCTTGCTAAGTTATATGAGCCACCCAAGCTTCCACGTAAAATTGCACAATCTGGATAATACACAGTCTTCTCAGTTCTACTATATTCCTTTTGTAAGAAAGAAAATAGCACGTGCATTTCAACAAGAAGGACAGACTAAACACAGGCTGAAGAGCTGGAAAGCCAAGTTCATGCAAGTAAATCAATGATTCATAGCTTGTAGAAAATATTCACTTTGCTTAAATATTTAATTGCTGAAGCTTTACAGTTAGGTTTCACTCACAATGCTCCAGACCCCAATTCAGATAATTGATTATTTAAAAGAGTATCAAATTATTTGTAGCTTTGTTATAGTTAATTTTTCACATCTTCATTCAACATGCCTCTATTTCCTGAAAGACATCTTAAAGCATTATGCCTCACTCCTTCTCCTTGTCATTAAAAACCTCCTTAAAGCCAATATTTATTTGTTTGTCATTGATCAGGATCTTTAAATCTCTTGTTTATCTGTCTAGCATCCAGTATTGTTTGTTGTTGGCATTGAGATGTTCCTGTATGTGAAAGGTACCAACTAAATACAAATTGTTGATTTAGAAATCCAAAGCCACCAGCTTTTATGAATAGATTTATTTAGATATGTAAATTTTTTTTTTTTTTTAAAGATGTTTCAAAACAAAATCTAAAACCAGTATAAACAGCAGCAGCCAGACATAGATTGACTTCAATTTAGTGCTATGTTTTGAGAATTGGCATAATTCTTTATTTCCCTACTTTAGGCATTATGTGCTCTGAGACGCTACCATCCATGAGACGTGGTATATAATACAGCTGACTTGGGCATGTTACCCAGTTGACTCCAATCATGTGAAGAAATGAAAGTTGAAAGTTGCTTTGGGATAATAATAATAATCTTTGCATTTGATATAGCACTTTTCACATCTTCTAGACGTCTCAAAGTGCTTCACAGAATATATGGTAAAGTGAATTGACCGTTAAAAGTGAATATACTGTAAATATGGAGCAGATCGAGCACCATGCTAAAATAAAATACAGTAGTCTAAACTAGTGATGTTTTGTTAAAATATTCATAGATTTGCTACATAATTTACAGTCCTGTGTTGAAGGTTTAGCAGAACCTCACTGTTCCAAGGGGTAGAAGCATAATGGCTTCTAATGGTGGAATCTGTCTATCTGTATAATGTTTTTTCTGGGAGCTCACAATTTGTGCTGACACTCCAGCGCATTGCAGTAAGTGCCATCCTTTGGACAAGACCTACAACCAAGTTGGGGATTCAGGATGGATGTTGAAGATCCTTATGGCACACTTGATAAAGAGAAGGGAGTTTCTCATGGTGTCTTGGCCGATAATCCAGGACTTTGCTCGGGTCCCTACCTGATTGTTCAGCGCCTTGGGACGTCCTAGGCAGTCTATATATGTAATTTTGTTGGTTTTCGTTCTTGTTGGAAAAATGCATTGCCAAACCAGGTGAATGTTCTTTCTCCAGAATAAATAAAGACTTGTCTGTTCAGCAGAGGACAGCATCAGCATCATTTACACAAAAGTTTAAGGTATGTAGATTATCTTTGCACAAGTATTGGGTCCCAATATAGCTATAGTCACATTTGTAGATTAAACCTGTATCCCTCAATTCCCTTTTGCTCTGAAAAGCTGCAATGTTGTTTGTGGATCAAACTTACAAAATATGTGCATAAATTGGAGCAAAACAATTATACTGGACCTCTTGTAGAAAATAATTTTTGAAAGGTTTTGAGGGGATAAATAGTGAATGATTATTCATGTTGGTTGGTGAATCAATAGTGAGGGAGAGTAACTCGTGGTTGTTCACTGAAGATTTAGATACTTTTATACACGTTAGTGAATTCAGTTAAGTGAACTGGATAAAGAAAAATGTAAAAGGCTGTAAGTAGTAGGGGATTGGGATTAGAGAAGTTACTTCTAGGAGAGGACATAGTACCATCATAGGCTCAATGGCCTCTGCGCTGCTGTAATTCACTTGCTATTTCTTTCAATGAAGGTTAGTCAGCAGCAAAGACCCGGACAAGTCAGCATGAGAATCATTACTCAAAAATGCATCTCAGAGACTTTCCATAAGATGGAAAGAGAAAGATAATGTTAATGATTGCTGAAGTGGATAAGACATTCATTTAGTTCAGTTCACATCTGGTAAGGCATTTTTGAGTTGAGCAGTCAGATAGTGCAATAAAACCATGAAATTAATAAATGCTAAAAATGCTGGCAAAAGCAGCTTGTCGTGAATATTTAGTGTTCTACAAATTTTAACCAATCTTACAAGGCTAGCCCACCATCAGATTCAAATAGTCCATGAAACATAAAATAATTATAAAACTGTCTGTCAAACAACTTCAAGTTTTTTTTAAAAAAAGGCTGTAAATAAATCTACTGCCTATTCAGAAAAGATGTGATTCGGCAAATTATGATTTTGGAAAGTTCAATAAAGAATTATTCCAACAGATGCAAATCAGATTATACCAAAATACAATATATTTTGTTCAAGCTCCATATAATTAGTCAATAGTTTTTTTTTTGATACGTAATAATGATAATCCATGCATATGATACAGCGCTTTCACGTCTTCTTACTAAACTGATTACAGAAATTAAACTGCTCAATGACAGTAATGCATTATGATATAATTATGATAGGATTACTCACAATTAGATCAAACTGTAAACCTCAAGCAATTAAAAATATATAATTCCGCCCACTACTTCAATCAGTGACCTAAAAATCCTCATGTGGGAGGAAAAAAATACCTGTGCATGAATAAGTTTATTCTGAGGATGTATTAGATCATTGCTGGAATGTCAATTGATTTAGTATTGTTTTTATTAATCGATCAATGGGCCACTGGAGCTCTGTCATGTATCCGACTCCATTTAAAGTATGTTTGAAGACAGTAATAAGCTAATATCTTCAGGAAGAAATCACAATTCAGAACAAGGTTAAACAAATTATTTGACAAAGATAATCAGTCACTATGATTTAAGGGTAGATTGGAATGCTTGATATTTTCTAGTTCTCTTTCAGAACAACAACAAAATAAAAACAACAAAATTATATTTATAGAGCTCCTTTCGGGAGGATACCCCTCGTGTGAAGTCCAGCTTCCTTTTGAATGCATTTATACTATCTGATTCATTGCTTCAGGCAGCGAGTTCCACAATCTCAATATCCTCTGCATGATGCAGTTCTTCCTAAGTTCTCTTTTAGATCCCCCTAGTCACTCTCTTATACTTGTGTCCCTTGGTTATAGACTTCCAATTAATGGAAGCAGCGTAAGTTAACCTTATGAAGTCCTTCTATAATTTTGAACACTTCTAATACATTCCCCCGTAAAAAAAAAATTCTATAGCATAAAAAGGTCTAACCTATCTAGTGTATCCTATAGTAGTAACCTGTCAACCCTGGTATCATCCTGGTGAACCTATGCTGTACTTTTTCCATTGCGTCTATATCCTTCTTATAGCGTGAAAACAGGAATTGGACACAGTACACCAAATGTAGTCTAACTGGAAGTGAATTAGTTTGTATTTTCCTCCATTACACTTCATTTACCATCTGTTTGTCATACTATTTGGCTCCCGACAATGTCTTCTCTCCTACTGGTCTGAAATCTTCAAACTCCCCGGTCTGTCCCTCAGATTCTCTGAAACTTAGACTCTCTTCTAGAGGATAAGACTACTTATCCTCTTCTTCCTTTATGGCCCTATCACTACTTTAACCATTCTTTTATTTTAACATACCTACAGAACACCTTGCTGTTTCTTTTTTTTATGTTCATGGTTTCTCTTTATTTTCCGAATTTCCTTTTTAACCTCTTTCCCATGCTTGCTCAGTTCCACTCCTGTTTTCATTCCTGTTTGCTTTCCATTATCTATTGCGATTTTCTTCTTTAGCTGCAGCTTTGTCTTCATCTCCTTATTCATCCATGACGTCCCATTATTAGTTGATTTTCCCTTATTTCTTAATGGAATCTTTTACTCCCGCAATCTTTTCTATCTCCTTTTATATAATCATTTTGAACCTTATTATACTCAGTATTGAAAATCAATCGGACATAGTGGTGAATCCAGGTGCCTGTCAACTTTGGGGACTTTAGATGGAGCCAGACCAGAGGAAAGTATTGGTCAAATGGGACTATTACCTGATGCATTGGATTTGAAAAATGAATTCATACTTTCGCAGTTATTTAAAATATAGTTAAGTTATATTTCATTTAAGGACTCAGCACAGAAAGAACATTATTTTCACAACTGCAGGGACCCAAATCCCACTAATGTGCATGCTGGGCTTCTAATGGCCATAGAAATAAATGATTTATAAATATGAAGTGAATGAGGTAATTTTATCCTCCAGTTTGAAAGGATTACTGTGTTTTGATACTTTGATTAAATGACCAAGAACGTGCAAATTAATTTTGAAAATCTAATGCATCCAGGAAATATTTTGACTTATTAATCACCTAGGTTTGGAATGAAGGCAAATGCTTTCGTTTGGACTCAATTTCAAGTTCCCGAAGAGGGGAGACACCTGGATTTGTCACCAGTCCAAATGGCAAACTCTGGATCTGCTGGATTCCATGCTGATTGAATAACCAGTTTTAAATGCAACTGAGTATCAGTATATCTCAACCTGAAGACCATTGCCATACTATCAAATTGATGTTCATTATATACAGTAACCGATTTAAGACAGTTGAAAGATTTGCCTCATTCTGCATATTCTTCCATTTAAAGACCGCGGTCTAAAGATCTGGCTTCTGGTAGTAAACATTACATTTTTAGAATATGTACTTACAATCATCCAGTCTCAATCCTGTTATTGACTTCTTTAAAGGGAGAGGTGCAAGAAGGTTTTACATGTTGTATTTTTGACAGCTTACCTGTCTCTTCTTGATTTTCTTCTTTAGTATCCTGTTTTTGAACTGGTTCAACCTGGCTCCCAGAGACACAAATTGAGGCGCTCTGACAAGAGTAACTGAACCCACCATCTCGAGGTAATGTGAAACTGCGTGGTTTCCCTCCTCCGATGTTTATTCCTGGCCATCGCTCGCCTTCGGCTAAGGGGAAAGGTCCATATTGATCCTGGATCTGACACCTCTGAGCTGGTAACGTTGATTGCCTCCTTTGTTCTGGTGATGGTAAGCCTGCTTCACAAAACACTGAGTCCTCAAGTGGAAGAGTCTGGAGATAATGCAAACCCGAACTGGTCAGTGGAGTTTCTATTAGATCCTGCCATGAGCGGCGCTCCCAACCCCCAGATTTACGAATGGGCGACTCGATGCTTCCCGAATGCTCCTGTCGAAATTCTTCATGAGATGAATGGGATTGAGATGTCTCAGTGGAGGAAAGCCGGCTATGTTTAGGTTCAATGTATGGGCTTGCACAGTTCACCTAAGGATAACATAATAATTTGTTTTTATTAGGTATGTGAAAACAATAGAAACATAAAAACAGGGAACATGCTCTTGTTGATCATTTTTATCTAACAAATATTTCAGAAAATATTGAAAAATTGCCATTTTTTAAAGACCCTAATATAATACACATGATCATTACAATGTGGTCAATCAAATTCCACGAACTGTGGTAAGGTCTGGAATAGTTAGTATTCTGCTTTTGCTGTTCCTCTAACAGAGCTTACACAGTGGGCAAAAGCTTAGCTTAGAAAGTGAGCTAGCACCTGAGAGTGGCAAAACAATGGCGCTGCAGAGAAAAGCTAAAGACACACGTCTTTTCCTTGACCTCATGTTGTGCTCCATGACCATCATTTGGGCAACTGAAGAAACCAGAAGTGAATGTGAATGAAGAATAGGTTCACAGTATTTAACATGGAAAGTGAAGCAAGTGAAGGTCCTGCATCCAACTACATTTGTTCACTTTGTTATTGCAACACCTTAAGAATAACGAAGAAGGAAAGGTTTGTGATACTTTTTATTTAGTCACCTTTAAGTACAATTATGAATTTGCAGACTGGTATAAGCTCCAGGAATGAAATACTACAGTATTTATTTCTGAGATCTATTTACCATTCTATGTTGTGAAAGAGTAATAAAAATAAAAATGGCAGCTTGAATGATACGAGTCTAAGCTTGCACAGTATCATAACAGACTGGGAGCTGCGTAGGAGTCTGACAGATAAAATAAAATACTATTCTGCCTGCTGGTTATGCGTTCTATTGAAATAACTTTGGGAATTTTCAGCCCAGATTGTGAAAAGATGGGCTCCAGTACAAAACTGCCCCTAATTTAAAAGCAATTGATAATAGCCCTCAAACCACAGAAACACCACAACCACATCTGATGTAGGAAATTCCAATGTAAAAACAAGTGAAACAGAGGCTACTTTGTTGTGCCTTGGTTAATGGACATAATTGGAGTAAACCTTCATTCTTGATCTTTTTATAGAGTGCCTGAAATGAGAAGCTATCCATTCTCTAATAATAAACTGTTTTGTCAAACCATACGAAATGTATAACTTTCAATGCTATTGATATTGATAAGAATGGTAACACTGAAACAAATCTACATTGATGTGCATTTATCTACGACATTGTGCCAGAGAATGACAGTGTGTGTAGATGTGAGTGTGTACAGCTTGTGTATAGGTGCTTTTTCCTGAAGAACCAACTCTTCAGATAGGTTTAGCACATCCCAAGTCAACACTTTAAAATTATATTGTAATTAAACCGCGCTTTAAACCTCTGATCTATGCTTAGACCCACTCCCCTTTCCTCTATCTCCATAACATTGTCTACCTCTGTCACAACCTCTTCCCTGAGGCTCCCGAGGCCCTATTCTACACATTCATCAAAGTCAGGGTGGACTACCCAACTATTCCTTTCACAAGCAGAAAATTATCCAGAATTCTGGGATATGTGCTTTCTGTGACTAGGCTCTGCCACCCTTGCCTGGTTGCTCATTCCCAAGATATTTAATATTGTATATTACATAATATATTTACCAATGGAAAGCCTAACTTTTGCATTCCACTAACAGAGAACCAGACTCCAGGCATATAGGTTGAAAGCCGCTTTTGTCACCAAGTTCTTTTCTTTGCTTTAACTTAACAATGGTTAGTATTTTCAGTAGTCTGGCATCAATGTGACATCTCTGGATGCACAGAGAGAGATCTTAACATGATCAACTCATTAACATTCACCATAAGATCACAGAAGCAAAGGAAGTTGTGCTTTCTGCTGCAATGTAGAAAGATGAAACTCACTGAAGGTGGACGAGGGTATGTGTCATATGGAGGTGGGGGACTCTCTTGTTTTGGGGTTGATGGAGTATCCAAATCGTCTTGATCACTTTCACTCCAGTAATCTACTAGAAGTAGAAATATAAACTGTTAATTATATTGTAATAGTGACATTGAGACCCTAAAAGCTTCGTAAATCTCCATATAGACCACTTCTCAAGATCATTCATAAGGAAACCCACATCTTGATGGTTACTACAATGAACATATTTTGAAGCTTTATTTCACTAAGCTCATATCTATGTAACAGTCCTGATCCAAGATCCCAGGCAATTTTAACAACAAACAACACACTTGTTAAAATCCACCACATTTACCTCAATCTGTCGCAAATTCACTATTATTAAAGGAAACTTATATCTGACAAACAGCAAGACTCCAAATAAGGAAAAATGGACGATAAAGGCAATTGGCAAAAAGACAGTACAAACCGGCTGGAACTGACAAAGGGAAGAATGAATTCAAGGACATTGTGAGATAAAGGAACAATCAGCAAAAACCGTTGGTTAAATATCACATTTTAAAATGGAAGACGTTGAAGAAGAAGTAAGAAAAACTACTCCATATATGGACATAGAATTGCTGTTGGACTAGTATAAAGTATGGTGCCAAAAAATACAATTTTCAGCGAGAACTCCGGAGATTAACTTTCATCAAGCAACAAAGAAAACCGAAGAAAAAACTATAACCCAGAAGGTCAACCTGATCAGATAGACTCGTTGGATATCGTATGATTCTTATGTACTACTTTTTGACTTACCAGACTAGAAGCTTTTGCATATAATAAACTGTTTATTGGTTTATTATATTGTGGCCTCCATTTTAAGTTGTGATAGTTATTTTGGCAACAAAAGTAAATTCTAGAGTACCCTCTATTCAGTGAACTCACCCCCCACCGTGCCCACAGCAATATGAGGGATAGCATTACTCCAGAAGTATTTTGTGTCTTCATTGATATGTCTTTTGATGATCATGAAGACTGATGCTTTGGGTTTCCTGTTCTGCTAGCCTGGGCCTGGAGCAGTGACATCTCTGGTGGAGAGTAACGTAAATGTCCTGTAGGAGTTTCCTTTGACTTGATGGGCCAGGAGTGTGATACAAACCTGGGAATTAACTCGAGTCTTACAACTCTGACAAAACACCACCAGCAAATTATGCGTAATACACAGCTATTACTGTATTGGGTCAACTAGCTCTCAGGCTGGTCCAAAGCACTCTCCCGATTGAAGTAAATGGATGTGATCCAGGCTTCTCTGAGTGACGTTATGAAAATTTCAGGCCATTTTGATACTGAACCTGTATATTGTAAGAAGATATGACTATACTTCGAAGAAACTATATTGTCACAACCTTTGCTGCGTACTTCGAAGAAACTATATTGGCACAACCTTTCTATGCATTTTAATGCACAGTACAATACGTAAAGGGAGAGACATTACATCGCAGGTACAGATTTCCAATAAGAAGAGCACGGCAACTTCTGTGATCCTGGCTGGCTTATTATCATTATCTCTAGCTGTGTGCACATGATGTACAATGCACTACCAAGGTCGTGCTGGAACACAGCATTCTAGATCTATTCACCTACTCGGTCATTGAAAGTGCTACAGGTAGGTTTTTGATGGTTTAATGCTTTCTGATGAAACAAATACTGATTCCTTAATTGTTCCTTTGATTTGTTTAGTTAATACCAAGAGCAGCGATTCCCCCCCACTGGGTTCTTCCAATATTACTAAAGAATAGAGTGCTTGGGTGAATTCACTAGAAGTAAAAACAAGGCAAAAGATGAAAGTACCACATTCCTCCTCCCTGTGAAGGAATGCCAGATTTCAATTGGACACCTTCCCAGAGATCAGAAATTCAGGATGTAAAGAATTATACTTAGAAACATGTCTGATAGGTGGTAACATTATGCTGCATATGAAGTTGTGTTAGGAATGTACAGGACTAGAAAAGATCATTATGGTCCATTTGGTTTACAACAATTATTCTAGAAAACTCCATCTCAATTTGTTCACTAAATATTTATTTGATTACCGGTATATCTTAAATATGTTAGGATTTGCCTTGGCAATGTTATAGAAATAGTGTGCATCTCTCATTAACCCAACTCTAATGGATACCCATTCTCTCACAAAATAGTAAAACTATTTGATAGTATATCCTAGGGAACGGCGATATATCGGCGGGGTGAGGGGGAGAGAGATGGCTGGGGGGAGGGGAAGATAGACGGCTGGGGGGGGGAGAGGGGGAGAGAGACGGCTGGGGGGGGGAGAGGGTGAGGGGGAGAGAGATGGCTGGGGGGAGGGGAAGATAGACGGCTGGGGGGGGGGGGTGAGGGGGAGAGAGATGGCTGGGGGGAGGGGAAGATAGACGCCTGGGGGGGGGGAGAGGGGGAGAGAGACGGCTGGGGGGGGGAGAGGGGGAGAGAGACGGCTGGGGGGGGGAGAGGGGGAGAGAGACGGCTGGGGGGGGGAGGAGAGGGGGAGAGATGGCTGGGGGAGAGAGACGGCTGGGGGGAGGGGGAGATAGACGGCTGGGGGGAGGGGGAGATAGACGGCTGGGGGGGGGGGGAGAGGGGAGAGAGACGGCTGGGGGGGGGGGAGAGGGGGAGAGAGACGGCTGGGGGGGGGGAGAGGGGGAGAGAGACGACTGTGGGGGAGAGGGGGAGAGAGATGGCTGGGGGGGAGAGGGGGAGAGAGATGGCTGGGGGGGAGAGGGGGAGAGAGATGGCTGGGGGTGAGAGGGGGAGAGAGACGGCTGGGGGGGGGGGGAGAGCGGGAGAGATACGGCTGTGGGGGGGGAGGAGAGGGGGAGAGAGACGGCTGGGGGGAGGGGGAGAGAGACGGCTGGGGGTGGAGGGAGAGAGGGACGGCCGGGGGGGTAGGAGAGGGGGAGAGAGACGGCTTGGGGGAGGGGGAGAGATGGCTGGGGGGGGAGGGAGAGAGAGACGGCGGGGGGGGGGGGGGGGGGAACAGAGAAAGAGACGGCTGGGGGGGGTAGTGGGGGAGAGACGGGGTGGATGTGATAATACACAGATAGATAGAGATGGGGGGGGATGTGAGAGAGGAGAGAGGGAGAGAGACATAGAGAGACACAGACAGAAAAACACAGAGATGGAGAGAGTGAGAGACACAGAGAGAGAAAGATATTTACCTCCTGAGAAGATAGGCGCGGAATGTGCGCGCACCCGGAATGCGCGCGCATGCGCAGTACAAAAAAACTGAAAATATCGGTATTTCGGTATATCTCGATATGAGCCAACCGATATATCCATATCCGGAAAATTCCCATATCGCCGTTCCCTAGTATATCCTGTGCAGCACTTTGAGATGTTGGGATAACATTGATCTGGCACTATATCAAATGCAAGATTCAGAGCTGCCAACCCTCCCGATTTTTGCGGAAGCCTTCCGCTTTTACATGCTCCCTTCCGCCTTCCCGATCCCAGATAAATAATTTCTGATTTTTTGTCATTTCATAATTTAAGCTAAATCCCCCTTGCACCACCTATGTTCAGTAGGGGAAGGATGGAAGAAATCAGTTTAATGGAGAAGAGAAACAGGAGATCATTTCTGCAAAGAAGATTAGTCATTTATATACAAGCAACTAATCCTGGATTCTTTTTGATTGGTGAGCAAGGTTCGGGCTATTCACCTCTATTAACTGAATTAGACCAAAACGTTCCACTTAGGGAACGTAGATTGTCACCGCACATGCCCCATTTCCCCCCCACCCCCCCCTCAAACTCTTGAAGCCCCCATATTGTTAAAGGACATTACGGACCTGAAACCTGTCATGACCATCCGAGCCAGTCAGGTGACAGGATGGCCTGAGTGACAAGCCTAGTGACCAAGTTGTCAAATGAGCATTGCATTCCAGCAATTAACCTGAGTTTCTCAGGAGCTAAGTTAAGTAGGAGAATTCTGGATAGGGTTCCGACTGTAGGCCCCTCTATTGGTTGTACATGTTTGGGGACAGCAAACAGTACCCAGGGACCTGCAACCCAAGAAGAGGAAACGAGACCTTGAGGAGAGAAAGATGTGCCAATGGGGAGAAACAATTTTGAGGAATTGTCCATCTTAACAAAGATTTATTTAGGAATAATATATTATTAATTGCCAAATACCTACAGATTATCTGAACATAGTGTAAAGGCATATGACCTCTCCAGCTACTCATATTTTTCACATAGTGTAAATTGTATGTGCTTAATATTCACAAATAAAAAAGCTGGAGCAAAATATTTAATTTCATTATATTTGAATATTGCAGATGCCTAAATTATTTATAGGATGCAATTTAAGAACAAATGAAAATCAAATAAAACTCAATTGTCATTTGCCAAAATTTGCTGCAGAAATTGCCACAAAGAGACACAAAGAGAAGGCAAATGTGTTGTAGATCATAACTTTTTTTTCCAATTTTACGCACCCAACGCTAAAATTAAGGTGTCCAGGGTGCCTGTTATTGTCGAGCCCTGGTTTAACTATTGGCTGATACTGAAGTGATAGAGGCAATAACAAAATCCTTCCTGAAAATGTAACAAACCATCCTGAAAAATTACTACAACATTCCTGAAAATCTTCCTTGAAGGTTGGCAGCTCTGAGTATTATTATATTATTCAGATTCCTCTGGCAAGTCTGTTGTTTGCAATTCCCCAACCGGCTATCTCCCAACATGCCATTACAACTTTGTGTGGTATTATTTTTTGTGTGTGGAAATCAACTCTTACCCTGGTAGCTATTTCAGGATGTTTCAGTATCTATGGCATGGACATGCATTTCAGTTACTGTACCTTGATCTTGTCTGAGCCTTTGTTCTTTCTCTGCATACCCAACTGTAGCTAAGCCAAGCCTGCTAAGCCACCTGTTAAGAAAAACAGTTATCTTATGACTAACAAGCCATTTGAATATGTGTTGTAAATAATATATATAATATACAGTAAAAGCCCGTTTATCTGGTACCCTTGGGACCTGGCCAATGCCGGTTAAAGCACATGCTGGATATTTGGCCGAAAATACAACATTAAAAAAAAAATTGTGCAGGATAAATTCCGGTTAATCAAATGCGGACTTTTTTTGAGGTGCCGGTTAAACGGAAGTTACAGTTGATTGGGTCACGGATAAATGGGCTTTTACTGTATATGTGTGTGGGGGGGGAATTATTGTTTAAAAACAACAGCTATGTTATGTAGAAACATGGAATCCATTGGCCTCAGAGGACTGTAAATTCTGAACATATAGGGATTTTTAAAAAGGAACCTAGTAGAAATCTCATTTGCAAGAGTAAAGGATCTAATAAAATGGCAGTATAGGTTCAGTGGTCACTTCCTGTTCCTTTTGAGCAATTTATTGAAAATGAGTCAGAGTCCAGGCTAACTCTTCTACGCTATGCTGAGGAAATGCTGCATTATCAGACCTGCCATCATTTCTGATGAGACATTAAACCAAAGATCCATCTGCCTTTTCACATAAATTTTTAAATTTGCAGATTGGAAAAGAGCAAGTTGTTTCTGGTATTTGGGCCTACAATCCTCAGAAGCAGTTGATCATTCAGTTCAAGGTGGTTTGTGGAGTATTCCTGTGCTCAAATTGGTTGCCGCATTCACCGAACAAAATACGGTCAGTACACTACAGGATTTCCCTGTGAAGCATTTTAAGACATTATTTCTAAAGGGATTGAAGAGATGCAGGGGGAAAGCACACTTGAAAAAGCACAGGTAAGACCGTATAACCATGCTAATCAAATTTGAGGGGAGAAAACAGCCAAGCCTGATCCTAAACATGTCAAGTAACTCATGTATGCATATTTTCTAGCAAAAGTCACTGACTGACTATTAAGAGGTAAAATCACAGTGGATTTTCTCTTCCCTGTTTTGCAGCTCAAGATCTCTAGTATTTAATGTGGCTTCCTCAGTACAAAACAAGGGCGTGAACCAAAATCTCTCTCTAGTCGTA
Source organism: Hydrolagus colliei (assembly GCA_035084275.1). Classification (NCBI taxonomy): domain Eukaryota; kingdom Metazoa; phylum Chordata; class Chondrichthyes; order Chimaeriformes; family Chimaeridae; genus Hydrolagus; species Hydrolagus colliei. The sequence goes on along the minus strand of CM068745.1, from coordinate 35,520,013 downwards.
TCACTAAGTCATTTTAGTGAGACAGTGAGGCTTCAAGTAAACAATAATGACTATTTATCAATTAGTGCCCAGACAATATGACTGCTCACTAAATCTGTGGCAACATGATGTCTTAAAGTGAAGTTTATTTTTAAAGCTTAAGATTACCATGTATTTCATATCCCAAACCAACAAGAGGTGAGTTATAGTGCTGCCATACAGGCTTACGATTTGTATATGTCACCTGAAGTCCAACACCGAATAACGGTCTTATTTTGTACCACAGATATGACATGATGGAAGTGTATGGAGATTTTTAACTATAAGATTTGCCTATTCAAATTAAATATAGTTAGCTGTGTGAAGAACGAGTCAGTTGTGCATTTTATATATTTCTCATATCCTAGTTAATATATGTTCCTTTGATAGAATCCTACTGTACATATTGGAACATTAAAAATAAGTGTGTTATATATAGCATTGTCTTACATTGATAAATTTAAGTGCTTTACCTCTGCTCTTCAAACATGGTATTTCTAATTGTCTCATTAAACAAATTTGACAAGACCTTGCTCAGTTTGCACCTTTAATTATTTAAGCTATTGAGAATGCGGTCTGAGTGTCACACTCCATTTAGACAGCAAAATTTAAGTCGTTATATCATGCATGACGGGTATAATCAATAATTTCATGACCTATTCTCCACCAAAAAGAGGAAGAAAATCATTTTTGGCAAAAAATAGTCTTTCTGTGCAAATGACTATTCACCACTTGCTTTGAATTGCAAATACTCTTCCCCGTTTGTCAGTCTATGCATGAATGATCTTTAAGGTATGACAACATTCCACTGTTTCGCACATCATTATACCAAGAAAATTAAATTGTAAGTATGTCTGCATAATTTCTGCTAATTGTAGATTTTTTCCACTGGTGCAGGTATACCACAGAAAGGCACTTAATTATTTCTGCATTTCACTTGCAACTCAAAGGTTTCCTTTGATAAACTCTCGTAATTCTGTAATGTTATTGCTTCATCTACAAAAAGATTCGGCAATTAATTTTTTTAAGAACACTGAAGAATGCCTTGGATTCAATATGAAGCAGACTCTGCAGTAATGTCTTTGATTGCAATGCTTTTGAGCAGCTTGCACACTCAGAATAGGCTTAATATATTTATTCTGGGACAAAATTTAAAATGCTAGCAATCTGCAGCAGGTCAAGTAGTACCTGAAGGGGAAAGATAGATTAATCTTTCAAGTCAATACTCTTCCTTCAGATTTTCAACATTCAAATGGTGTCTTTTAAGATTATTATAAATAATCCAAAACCCTTGTGCTGCTGTATATAGTCAATCCTACAGTTTTTTTTCTCTCTTCCTACCCGCAATTGCAGCAATTGCACAAGTCTGTGAATCATAGCCTGGAATTTATATGCGCTGTGTATGTCGACACCATAGTTCAATGTTCTCAACCCATGAAAATAACAAAGGCAAACATTTCTCAAAATTCCTTGGAATGACAGTAAGGTGCAATCACATGCCACTACTTCTCCCTTAATCCTTTTTTCAGAATGTTTTCCGTTGGGTTTTGTTCTCCTTTCTAACGTGTATACCAAGCAGAACATAGGCAATTTTCATAAGCTACCATCTTAAGTAGCATTGCATAAGAACGTAAGAAATGTTAGGTCAAAAAAGACCAAGGTTCATCTGGTTCTAGTTCCACCATCTTGGCAGCCGTGTGCACCTATCTCCCAAACTACTTGTGTAATATATCCCATAATGTTATTTCCTAAAAGAAAACAACCTAATCTGTGTTTGAAAGAATCAGCATTTCCTGCTTCAACTGTCTCGCTTTGAAACCTTCAGATCATCCAGAACTCTGCAACCTGTGTCTTCTTCCGCACCAGGCTCCGTTGACCATATCATCCCCACGTAGCCTGACTCCACTAACTTCCTATCACACAGAGGATACAGTTCAAGATCCTGGTACTCACCTTCAAAGCCCTCCATGGCCTCACTCTCCCCTACTCATTCAACCTCCAAACCGCCTTCCACCCTTATTTACATCCCCCGACTTGCCCGCCCCACTATTGGCAAGCGGTCCTTCAGCCACTCTGCCCCCATCCTCTGAAACTCTATCCCACAGTCCTTCCACTTCAGGTTATCCCTTGCCTTCCTCAAGACCCAACTCAAAGCCCCCACTTCTTCAAACATGCTTTTGATCAACCTCCTTCCACTCCCACTCCACCCTCCCAGATCTCTACCGCAGCTTGGGTCCAAAATACTGTCTGTTCAGGGCCTCGAGACATCCTCCCAATGTGAAAGGCGCTATACAAATATAAATCTGTTGTTGTCTATGACAGATCACAAGCCAGTATTCTACAAGTCTTCACATCACCAATTAGAACATTAAAGATTATTCTGTTTAGCCATTTCTGCCAATAATAAAACAGGAATACTGCCACTTGAGACGTATAACAGAATCTCATTATGACTTCTTGTTTTGAATACATTAACCGGAGATAAAAACCTACATAAGAATTATGTCAGTTCCCAAAAAATTCCAAATTATATTTCATTAGATTCTTAGGTTTCACTCGAAGTGTTTCTGAAGAGTTAATCCTTCAACATTATTGCACACTGATAAACACTTCTAAAAAAAAATAAGTAATGTACCAATTAATCATTTTAGCTATGCTAACTAACTCAATTCCATTTTCAAGCTTACTTGTTCATATCATCCATATTGTCAGCTGCAAAATAAAAGCTTTTAATCTTGGGATGGCATGCCTTGAATGCACTGCAAAAGAAAGACATACACAACAGGTGAGAACCAGAAACTACGTAATTGCTGCATTAAAAATGCTTCTACAATCAGCTTCCACTATAGCCAAGAATTTGCTTGAGAATAATTGGGCTACTTCCTGTTTGCATGGCAATATAAACTGCTATCATACTATAGTATGATAGCAATAAATGTGACTCAATTGGGCAGTATGGGAGTTGAAATTCAAAACATAACATAATAAGAATTGAATTAACACTTGAAGGGATATAAAAATGCAGAAGGAGGGAGCAGGGAATTGGGTTTAGAATAGTTAGCTCCAACAGTTGAGCTAACACCAGTTTAGGCTCAACAGGTTTCTATGTCATAGTTTCTCCTGTAAATATATTTCAATGTGAATAAGACAATCATATACACAGAAATCCTAGAGTGCAGGGAGATGCAGGGATAAACTAGAGTAAGTACTCATTGCATGGAATACAATGATTTCTTGCTGCTGGGTACCAGATATGCAGTTGATGGCTATTCTAAACTGCTCTTTGATTGGAGTCAGAGTGGTTAAGATGCAAAGTTTTTTTTTCTTCTTCTTCAAATGTTTATCCATTTCATTTTTAAATGTTTTTGTAGAAAGGCACTCTATAAATGTAATTTTGTTGTTGTTATTATAGGATCTACGTCCTATGAGAGGAATAATAGCCTTGGTGGGTTGTATGGTCTTTTTCCATTCATTAGGTTTTTTTTGGTCAGCCAGGTGTCACATGTGTCAGCCTGGTGAACATTATCCAAACCCAACTGTTTAAGGAAATTTAGGTGGATTGAAATGGAATGTGTACTTTCTTTCTATAGGTTGCTTACCCATTTCCATGAAGTGTAGGCTATCAAAAGGCACAGGCTTGCAAGAGCAAAGGCTCGGGGAGTTTAACCAGCTAAAACCACATAACTTGCCATTGAAAGCACTGTTCAACTAATTCAGAACTCCACCATCCATATACAACAACTACAAAATTACATTTGTATAGCGTCTTTCTTGTTGGGAGTACATCCCAAGGCGTTGGACAGTCAATGTTTCAGACCTGAGCTTGGGTCGGGATCGGGGATGGTGGAGGTTAGGGCTAGAGTGGCTGAAGACTTGCCCGCCGAAGGTGAGGTGGGTGGCTTGGGGGATATGGAGCAGGCTGAGCCAAGGGGATAGAGAGGTTGGTAGGGGGTTAGGAGATCACAGATGTAGGGTGGGGACAGGCCATGGAGGGCTTTGAAGGTGACCAGGATCTTGAATTGAATCTGGGTGATGGGGAGCCAATGGAGTAGGGCGAGAATGGGGGAGATGGGGTCACGGAGCTTGGTAGAGGATACAGTGTTCTGGATTGTCTGCAACCTATGGAGGGAGAAATTGGGAAGGCCGACAAGCAGGGCATTGGTGTAGTCGAGGCTGGATGTGATGAAGGCATGAATGAGAGTTTCAGCGGCCTGACGGGTGAGGTACTGGCAGAGTTGGGCAATGTTGCGGAGGTGAGGAACGGCTGAGTGGGTCATGGCTTGGATGTGGGGGAGGAAAGGCAGTTGAGGGTCAAATAAGATACCTAGGTTCCTGACTGGCTTGGTGATGTGGAGTGTGTAACCATGGAGATGTTAAAAAGTAGGGGGCCAAGGACAGAGTCCTGGGGACGCCACATATAACAGCATGGGGGCTGGAAGAGAAGCCATTGGTGGTGACAAAGTGGAGACAATGAGAAAGCTAAGAGTCGAACCAGACAAGGCTGGTCCATGAAGATTGAGCTGGGAGGAGAGGCGATGTAGGAGGATTGAGTGGTCAACAGTATCGAAGGCAGCAGAGAGGTCAAGGAGGACAAGGAGGCAGAGAGGGCCCTGATTACAGATGCTGGTGGATAGGGAGAGGTTGACGATGTGAGTTAGGAGGGGGGGGCTAGGAAGTGGAGCTGGGAGATGGGGTTGGGGTTGAGGGAGCAGGTTGTGGGTTTCATTTTCCGAATAAAAGCAGAGAGGGCGGAGGGATCGATAGGGTCAAAGGTATGTAATGGGGGCGCGGGGGGAAGAGATGGAGGAGCAGTTTGTGATGGAGAAGAGGAGCCTGGGATTATTTTTGGCCTCCAAGATTAACTTGGAATAGAAGGAGGATTTGGCGGAGGCAAGGGCAGAGCAGTAAGTCTTAGTGTGATCAACCAAATCTGCAGATGGACCATTAGTTTGGATTGGTCAAGGCGCGTTCAGCAGCTTGCACTTGTGCCTTGAATACTCAACAACAAAACTACATTTATGGAGTACCTCTCACATTGGGAGGACGTCCCAAGGTGCTACTTCCCCACTCTGTACTCCACAACCCCATCACAGCAGACCAGGATCCTCACACTCACCTAACAATCCCTTCATGCCCTGGCACCTCCCTACTTTACTGATCTGTTTACTTGCCCCCACACTCTGGAACTCCATCCCACAGTCTCTTCACCTCACTTCCTCCCTTGACTCCTTCAAGGCTGGACTCAAGACCATCCTTTTTGATCGTGTCTTCTACTGCCCTCCAACCTCTCTCCCTCACCTCTCCCCTATCCTGCCTCTCCCCCATGCTCGGGATCCGTCACCTGACTGTTCAGAACCTTGGGACGTCCTCCCAACGTGAAAGGTGCCTAATATATGTAATTTTGTTGTTGTTGTCTCTCGTCCCCTCTGCTCTACCACTGGCAGCTGAACACGCCTAGACCAAATCCAAGCTAATGGTCCATCTGCAGATTTGGTTGATCACACTAAGACTTACCGCTCTGCCCTTGCCTCCGCCAAATCCTCCTTCTTTCAACCACTATGCTGCAAAACTTTGGAACTGTCTTCCTCAATCCCTCCACCTTGGCCCCTCCTTCCTGTTTTGTGATCATCCCAATGCCCATCCGCATGGTCACCATCTCCTTGCCCCCGGCTCAGCATCAGACGCTCTGAGCCACCGCCCCACATGAATGCCGCTATATAAATGCAAGTTGTTGTTGTGTAGAACACATTTCATTACTTGTCCAGCTAGACCCTACCAATTAAAGCTTCATCTTGCAGGATTAACAGGGGCTTTCTTTTGACATGATCAATTTAGCAATTAGAATAATCATATCGTCTTTAGAAACAGTTCATTTTTAGCTAAACTGCTCAGAATTAAAGTATTTACTGAATTCATTGGCTAAATGAAACTTGTACACATAATGAGACACTCACTCAATTGCCTGGCTGGTATATTATCCAAAAAACTTGAAAATCAATGATAAAACGATAACGCCATTGCCACTATACTTACTACTTTTTCCGACATTCGCTCGCTCTGTCAATTTTGAACTCAGAAAGGCAGATAAATCCCTCAGCCTTCTCATCCTGAGAAGAAAGCAATAACTTAGATAAATATTTTCTCTGCAGAATTTATCAGTATGGATAAGCTGCTTACCCAAATATAATATCTGATGATATGTTAAAAAAAATGTTAATGCAGGGAAGGATAAGTGAATCAGTATGAAGCTATATAAGGTTTACAGTTAGAACAACAACTTCTAAGATATGCATTAGTGAAATTGGTCAAATTAATTTGTGGATTCAGTGTTGTCTAACTGTAGGAATCTGGTACAAATGATGACATTTGATCAGTAGAACTTGATATTGAAAAAATGACCTACAACATAAATATGTATTATGCTGCAGTGCAAGTAATTGGAACAGCCGGCAAATAGGATAATTGTCAAGAAATTAAAATCTCATAGTCCCTTGGATGGGAACCATAACGCTGTGATAACTTATAGATTTAAGATTTGGATTGTGGTCAGCAGTTACTTGAATTGGTTAAATGTTTTACGATGGAGCATCTTACTTGGAAACAAAAAGTTTCAGAAATTAATAAAAATCTTCAAATTGATTTACTAACAATGGCATCCATTTTCATGCATCATTCCTCTAGCATCATAACCCATTCTCAATTACAGTATTCTCAAATACAGTATGCCATACATTAATCAATTTATTAATCACTCAACTGCTCCAAGTCTGGTCAATGGTACTCTGTAACCGGCTACACAATGGGAGTGAGACAAATCAACTTGACAGAGCATTTCTCTTCACTTTCAGTGTGAGCTTCTCATTTCCACTTACATTGTCGCTAGGAAATTCTTGTTGAGAACAGAAACCTAACAATGTAGGGAATCTCAAGTACCATCCTGGGATGCACCTATTCTGTGGCATAGGGAAGTCAGGTCACGAGCCAACTATACCATCAGGCAGACCTGAAAAAATATCTTGTAAAACTACGCCAGATCCATGTACCTGTACTCAGAAAAAAAACATGTTTTCTTTACTTTTGGACCATGAAGGAATTTGTAGAGAAGATAAAGGACATGTGTATCTTTGTAAATCTTTTGTTATTTCAATTCTAACCCCATGGATTTCAATTCTGTGTTTATTCTCAATAAAAATGTAGCTTAACCATCAGTTTAGTTATGGAATTAGGACCAGCAGTTGGTTTTGTAGCAGCTAGTGCCGATACCATTGAGAAACTGAATCAATATCAACAATCAAACTTCAGTGATTGGGGCACAGAGGAGGCCCTCGTGGTTTTGACATTAAGAATGTAGTTTTTATATTTCAAATGAGATTACCATCCAAGGTAATAAAGGGTATTTAATAAAGGGTATTAATGAATTACCCCCTCTTGGATGGTAATCTCATTTGAAATATAATTTGAAACAAAAAACCTTTTGATAATACCGAGTGTTTGTTAGATCTCTGAACCTTTTAGCCTTGATGGAATGTAACATTTGTTAACAGAAACATTTCATGCCAGAGTTTGGTAAAAAAAATTACAAAATTTCTGGAGTGGGGATAATTTCACAGTAGTTTAGTAGGATATTAAATACACTTAATAAGGCCTTACTTCTTCATTCATGTACCAGTACAGAGAAACATCCTTCAGTACAACCCAGTATTTCTTCCATTTCTGTGAGAAGTAACTTTTGGCATCTTTTTTCTTCCATAGCCAGCCTTCACAATCTCCACGCCCAAGATCCTTGCAGGAAATACGTCTCCTGCTCATAGCTGTTACCGGGCCTGAAATTACCAGCAGAGGATCAAGCACATGAACATTTCTAGTTATACTGCACTCGGCCTAGTCACGGAAACCTGGCCTCTACAATTGGTGTCTCAATTGGTTGAAGGGTTGCTTTTAAAAATAATGAAATCAAACTTCCAAAAAGTTTTTAGCAATTCTGTAACATCTAAAACATTGCAATAATTTCAATTTGGCATTATAATTGTTGGAGACCATGTTGGAGAAGGATGAAAAAACATATTGTCCTGATGTGTGGTCATTCTACATTTCCTTTCCATCTTCCCAGTCATACTTTTGTATTGACAGGCAACGACCTGCTTCATATTCCTCACCTTGCCAGTCCCACCATTGCTGGTCAGGCTTTCAGCCTTTCTACCCTCACTTTCTTCAAGGTCTGGCTCAAGATCTTCCTCTTTGACCAAGCCTTCAGTCATCTTCCCTCCCCACTTTGCCATTCATCCCTCCCAAATACAACCCACAGCTTGGATACAAACCTTTGAGCGTGCAGTACATTGGGACATCATACCGTCATGAAAGACGCCATATAAATACAATTTGTTATTGATAGTAGTGCAATTATGGAAGAACGATGAAAGCTCAATGAAGAAACTACCAAGATGCATTTTGCATATTCAATTGCTGGTGCTCAACTCTGCACTATCCCCTAGAATACAGTTTGATGTTATGGCTCTCTACGAGCTCTGGTGCATTAAAATCCTCAGCAAGGAACATCTAGGGAATTATTTCCATAAAGCCACAGGGAGCAATGGCATGTCAATTAGTGGCTGAGATTGTTGCTCGATTAGAATCCTATAAACCTGATATTGCCCAAGGTGCTTTGCTTGATTGCAATTTCAGCCTATTGCTTCCTACTACAAGCAAACTAATACAGTTTCAGAGAAATTTATGCCTTCATAAATATGTGGTAACATGAGAATATGTAGACAGCACTAAGATAAAAAGAAAGTGAAAAAGGCCTAACTCTAAATACTCCTAATCTCTAAACCACTGTACAATAAATTCAGGGAAAAAAGTAAAGATTCACAACAATTAAACATATCATGACACAAAGGGCAACCTTCACAATTATATCCATCTCACCATAGACTATAACTGTTTGCATTCTGCTTAATCTACATTCTGATGTCTAAACTCATCCGGCAAAATGATGAAACTGAAAAACGTACCTTTGCTTCTTTTTTTGGACTTCTGTCCCAGTGATTGTTGGAAAGTCTGAAATGAGAATAGGCAACTTGTGGAAAAAAGTAGTACAATGGAAAGATTTAAATTTATTTTGCAATGTTTCCACTGTGTAACTGATGATGATACGTTTGGACCTCATCTTATTTGAGCTAAAAATGTGCACTTCCCGTCCTGTCAAAATGTAAATAGAAATAGTCTACAACTGATACAAACTATCATCATTCATAAACTGCAAAACTGTTTTATATTTAACAATGGAAATATATATTGAGTAACAATGCTTTTGCAATTTAAAAATACTGTATCTGATGAATGTTGGGAACCACATTTCTTTTACAAAATACATTTGCAACATTTGTTAAAAATAGCTATATTGCCTAACCACATACCACTCTGTAGGACAAACAAGTCTTCTGAATGCTGCACTAGTTGCAAGTCGTTTCAGATATCACAAAATAGTGAAATACTGTTTAAGGAACCACCGCGTTCACAAAAAGATGGCATTGATATATTGTGCTTTTCAATACAACATAGCACAGTGATTAGGCTACTTGTCTCCCAAGCGAGAGACCTGAGTTCAATTCTTGGTAGGGTGAAATGTTGGATAAGTTTCATTATTCCACATGCCTTTGTTTATCGAGCAGTAAATAAAAACCTCGATTGTCGGAATGCTTTTATGGGCATAATAATCTAATAATAAATTATTAAAAATAATGATGGCCACTCAATCCACAAATGTTTGTGGAACACTGATGTGCTCAATTGGCTTCCCTGTTTCACCCACAAATATACTATCAATTCATTTTACAGTCTATTTTGTAACGCTAGGGTGGTTAAGGAATGATCTAATTGTGCTGTTTAAAATAATGGCTCCAAGGTGACATGTTTGGCAATGGAATGTTGGAATCGAGCCAACCCTCTGTGACAGGATGTTGGTTTGGTTCCTGAGTCAGGCAGGTCTATAGCATCCAGGCCACTGCTGATGACAGCAACAACTTGCACTGCACCTTCAATCGAGACAGTTCTCGAAGCACAGCCAACTCCTGACTCATTGGCAGGATTTGGAAGGGAAGACCAGTCACTGGGTGTAGGGATTCCTCCCACTCAGCTCCTGTTAACACTTCCAGCCAATGCCCTAATAGGCAATGTGGTTCTACCGTGACAAGCAGCAGGACATCTTGCCAGGCTGGTGCTATCAATGGCAAACTGCAGTAGTATCCCATTGCATATGCTGGTGTCCTCAAGCCTTGGCTCTGGCTATCCCGTGTCTAATATTTTCCATAATCAGGTAAGCAGGATGCCTTCCTCCAGAGAAAGAGTGTGCATTCCAATCCAACAAGTTATCTCTGGAATTTCCATGTGTAGGTGAAATGCATGGAATTCTCAGTTTGGTTTGGATATACTTAAGCATGGTGATGGGTTAGTAGGAAGTAGAGTACTTGTTTATTGAAAGTATTGGAAAACTGTTTGTCTCCTTGTTAGTTTTGCAATGATGGATTGATCTATTTTGGTCTTGTTGAACATTCTCTGCATAAAAATTAACTTGATGCAAATACTGTATTATTTGGAGTGGAGTTCTATAGTGGTTAGTGCATTTAGCTTAAAGGAAAGAGAGACCAATGTTCATTTCCAGGCAGGGCAAAACCTTGGGCAAGTTTCCTTACCCTACGTGCCTAATAACAATCCCTCAAAAAATTATAAATTGGTCATTTCAATCAACAACTGTTTATGGGACAATGCTGTGCGCAATTGGCTGCCACGTTTTGCCCACATATATACAGTGAATTGACTTTATAATATATTCTGTGAAGTGCTTTGAGATGTCTAGAAGATTTGAAAAGCACTGCATCAAATGCAAGGATTATTATTATTATTTCCATTTAAATTATTACTATTTTGTTCATTGGTGGCATCATCTGCAGACATGGAGTCAACTTCCACATGTACATGGATGACACCCAACTCTATCTCTCTGTTTCCACCCTGGACAACAGGACCACTGATGTCTTGACAGACTACCTGTCAGACATCAAGTCCTAGATAAGAGCCAACTTTCTGTAGCTGAAGATCAGCAAAACCAAGGCTGACTGGCTCGTGCCAGCGCCTCCGCACCTCAGGCACTGGAAGCCTCAGCATCCAGACGCACACTCCACCTCACCAAGCCAATCAGGAACCTTAGTGACTTGTTCATCCCTCAAGTGTCCTTTCTCCTCCACATCCGTGCCATGATCCGCAATGCCTTCTCCCACATCTACAACGTTGCCCAACTCTGCCACTGCCTCATCCCTCAATCAAACAATCAAAACTTACATTTATATAGTGCATTTCATGTCGAGAGGACATCTCTAGGAGCTTCATTACATCCAGATACATGACTATGCCAATACCCTGCTTGTTGGGCTGCCTAACATGTACGTCCACAAGCTGCAGATCATCCAGAACTCTGAAGCTCATGTCCTCTCCTGCACCAGACTCTGTGACCCCATCACAGCCGAGCTCCACCTACTCACAATCCCTCGGAGGATCAAGTCCTCACCTTCAAGGCCCTCCATTGCTTTGCTCCCACCTACCTCTCTGACTTGTTAGCGACTTGTCCTGCTGAACGGAGGGAGTGGCGGGGTGAGGCAGTGGCCGAGTCGGGCAATGTTGTGGAGGTGGGTGATATCCGATTGAGCCGAACAAGATGCCAAGATTTCCGGACTGCTCCATGTCCCTCTCCCAGCATTGGTGGTCAGGCCTTCAGCTTCTCTGCTCCCACCCTCTGGAACTTCATCCCACATTCCTTTTGATTTGCTCCCTCCCTTGCCTCCTTCAAGGCACTGCTCAAGACCCACTTCTTTGGCCACCTTCCTACCTTCACTGATCCTAATCCCCAATTGTTCAGTGCCTTGGATGTCCTCCCGGCCAGAAAAGCGCATTGCAACTGTAATTTATGTTGTATTCAATTATGTGCATTTAACTCACTTGTTTCTTTCACTTTCATTGTTTACTCTAGATTTAGAGTTTACTCCAGCTCCAATGGTAATTCTTGAATATATGTACTTAATGATAAAAGTATGTTATTATTTTAAAAATTGTATGAATTTTGATATTTAAAGTTTTAAAATTAAAGCATATTTAAAGATTGCACTGTAACTCAAACATAGTGAAATTATGTAATACAGTTACACAGATGTTTCTCACTCCGGCATCTGACTCTCAACAGCCAAAAAGTTAGACCACCCTGGCTTAGACTATGCAGCTTCAAGACCCAATATGGCACTTGAACCCATAACCTTCTCACTCAGAGATGAGAATACTCTCACAGAGCCAAGCTGACATTTGCATCGCTTGGAATGAATGAATCTCATGAATAAAACACAACTGCATTATTACTTTAATGTTTTGTGGCTGAAAAAGCAAATTGCTGTGCTTCCTTTTTTTTAAAGGAGCTTAGTTAAATTTCTACTCTGGAAATTTAAGATTAAAATTTAGGGTCTTTGAGGTTTTATATTATTCAAGAGAATAATCTAATATTCACAGTCAAGCAAACAGTACAATATCAGATATTCCCACTGCTCATAACTAAGGAAATTTCAGGGAAAACCCTGAAAAAGATGAACCTCAATTATAAATATAGTGGTTCTCTAAGAGAGCATTAACATAATAAACGTAACTGGCATTTGAATTTAAGTCCCCCAATTGGGAATGGAGAGTGGGGGTATATATGCCCATGTATAGAAGAATTGCAACCTCAGTATAGTGTAGGAGGTGGGTGGGCGGGGAGATTGCTACCTATGAGTAATGTTGGAGCAGTAACAAGGCCAGAACAAAGCATTAAACAAGTAAGAATCAGGATTAATAGCTAAGTAATGTATCAAACTGTAAAAATTTGAATGAGGAGAAATTCTCCCTGATTTAACAATTTTTAGAAAAATGAAACATGAAAGATTTGGTCTGTGTGTAACCTTGTGAATCTAACACCAGCTAAAGGTAACAGATTATACAGTTCAGGCCTCAGTCTTATTTTAGAGTCCCATTTAATAATTTCAGCAATGGATAACCTTCCTGTTTTAAATGAAATATCTAATTCAATGGTGTACAATATTTCTGAAATTATATTTGTGACCTTCATGTATGGAAAGAGAAATCAACATCACAAAATCATTCTGCAAGTGTAGAAGGTAGTTGGTGATTCAGTTACATTGTTATAGATTCATAACCAAATCTTCCTGTGGTGACAAATATGACCCGTGGGTGTTTATAGAGCACAAAGCAAATTGGGCACTCTTTCCCCAGTGGTATTTAATTGTAGTTCTTGAAAATCAATTAGTGAAAGATTCACCATGGAATATAAATTATAAGAGCAGCTTTGGAAGATTTATACAATGCAATCCCGAGAAGGTCAATACACAATTCAAATTGTCACCTCATGAATCATGTTTAACTTGATTTAGTCAGTCTCAAATGTTGCAAGTTCCTTTTGCAAGATATGTTGTCACTTCAGCAGGAAATGGATTCCTTCAGGCTAGGATTCATGTTAACTTGTATGTTATGCATTGAAAGTCTTGCACTAGGCACACTAGAAAAATAATAATCAAAATTACTCACTTTGGAGAAAAACTAAATTATACAGTTATGGCAAAAAAAATTAGCTTTCTAAACTAATTAATTATGGAATGCATGAACTATATATATACTAATTAATTATGGAATGCATGAACTATATATATACTAATTAATTATGGAATGCATGAACTATATATATGCTATTCTTCTCGCAGTGTTATAATGATGTGTCTCAAAATGTCAGCTCCTTCAGATCTATATGTTGTGAGCATGCTTCACCTCTTGTTCATACACTTTTGCTTTTGTGCATAACAATGGGATGAAGCAAAAATGGGAAAAGATCACACTGTCACTGTGCACTGGATAAAAGGCAGTTCTATAACCAGCCACATTTCTTTGCTCAGGCTGAATAAATGAATTGAAGTGTTGTTTGAGGGATTTTTGACATAATGCCATTCCTTGCATTTTTAAATTAATGTTTTCATGGTATACCCAGGAATCATTATAGCTTCCACTGTGGTATATGGGAGATACTGTACTTCAAATGAAAAATGAACCCAATAGGAACTGTGATGGTGAAGGCATTCCATAGCTAAAGCTACATTTCAGTACAAACTAGACAAAATAAATACAGCACACAATATTCTGTGCAATGTGTTGAGGGAACAATATTAACAACAGGATAGCGAAAACTCCAAATTTAGGAATAAGCTTTCAAAAGATGACAGCTATAGAGGTCTACTACAATTGCTGGGTCGACTGTTACTAAGTAAGACTCACTTCAGTTGGATAATTGGATAGTGAATTGTCACTATTAGTACATTACTCACCAGATAGGTTGGCACTTCTGTAGAAAAAAGGAAGAACTAAATTAAGATTTATAATTAGAAATTAGCTGTTTGTGATTGAAAAACTTAGAAGGTTTTGAAGGTATTGAATGAAGCTCCAGTTTATGCGAACAAATCTCCAGAGCATTACAAGAAAAAACTCAAGATGTCTTAAAGTGCTGCACAAATAATTCCTGCCAAGTGTGGTGACATTTTTGCAAGTAAACATGGTAATTATTTTGCGCAGCAAAGTGTCTGAAATAATCAAAGGGCAAATGATCAAATAATCTGGTAAATATTTAGCCTGGCCACTATTCAGTATTATTTCCCAATCAGGTCATTATTTCCCAATCGGGCCCTGCACCAAGTTCCGTGACCACATCACTCCCACACTCACCTGGCTTTATTGGCTCCCTATCCTCCAGAGGATCTAATTCAAGATCCTTATCCTCACTTTCAAGGCCATTCACGGCTTTGCCCCCTCCTATCTCTCCGACCTGCTGACTTCCTATGAACCTGCCTGCCCTCTCTGTTCAGAGGGTTCCGGTCTGCTCCACGACCCTGCCTGACCCACTCTACCATCGGTGGACAGGCTTTTAATCCCTCCCCCTCTTCGATCGTGTCTTTTATCGCCTTCCCAACTCTCTCCCTCCCCTCTACCCTATCCCTCCCCCTTGCTCGGGCATGACCTGACTGTTCTGTGCCTTGGGACATCCTCCTGACATGAAGGGCGCTCTATAAATGTAATTTTGTTGTTTGTTGCTCATTCTTATGGGATCTTTAACATCCAACAAAGGATGATGCGGCTAGGACTCTGGTCGAATGTCTAATAATAATTATTATTATGTTTGTATTTGATATAGCACCATTTATATCAACAGTTCTGATGAAAGGTCATGGACCCGAAACATTGACTCACTTTTCCTTTCTCCATAGATGCTGCTTGATCTGCTGAGTGCTTCCAGCGACTTCTGTTTTTGTTTCATATCAGAAGGATGGTTTGACTTAAAACACTTCACAGGATTTTACTGTAAAGTATAGTGACTGTATATTGCTGGTGAATGCAGCAGCCAATTTGCACACATTAATATGTCACACTGCCATGAGAGATTGACTAGTTTTATCTGGGGGTTGTTGGACACCAACCAGGAAACCAAGAGAACCTCCCTTCGCTTCAGGAAATGAACATTGAAAAAGATTGATGGATACTAATGGGTGCTATAATAATTAATAGTCTAACATACTTCAGAGTAATTGAACTTATGAAAATATTACGATCATGCCAGAGACTCTGCTGTCCGACAATAGCCAACACTATGGCTTTGGCTTCCTGTGAAGAATGCTGGGCTCCAAATAAGAGGCAGCTTCTAAGCAGGTTGTTTGTTGAATTGCAAGCAGACTCTAAATAGACTCCCGTTAATGATTTCTATTTCAAGGTGTGCAGGAAGCAGCTCTAATTCTGTTTTTCTTTTGGTCAGGCAGGTGTCTGCCACACATGAAAATCCATCACCATGTCTGAGAGTATATAAACCATGCTGAGATTTCCATGTTTCCTACCTACACATGGGAATCCCAGAGATAAATTGTTGGAATGGAATGCACATTCCTGGAGGGATGCCTTCTGCTTACCTAATTGTGGAAAGTATTAGTGCAGGTTGGCAAGGGCCAATGCTTTGAGACTTCCAGAGAGTGTGTTGGTTGGGGTATTGCTGGAGTCCAACAAGCTTTGAATTGGTTTGTTTATGGATCTAGGCAGATATGCTGCAATAAGTACAGAATATTTAAATAAGTACTTCAAGGTGCTGGAAAGTCTTACAAACACGGTACATGTGTTAAACCTCCTTCTCGTAGTTCCTGAATCCTATGCTAAATAAGTTCATATTTAAACCTTTTTATTCATCCTGTGCTCATTTCGGGGATGTTGCAGCATTCAAGTTGAAACTGAATAACACGGGAGCAAGGAATCTAAAGGTTTTCAGTTTCAGTGCCTCAAGAAAAGCTATTTCAACCTAGGCAGACACTCCAAGCAGTGCTGTGGTGTGCTACATTGTTTGGAACATAGGAACAGGAGTAGGCTATTCAGCCCCTTGAGCCGGTTTTATCATTCTGGTAGATCATGGCTGATATGTACCTCAACATAATTGCCCGCCTTTGCCCCATATCCCTTGAGACTCTGAGCTAACAAATAGCTATCCACCTCAGTCTTATGGAGGTGTTGTCTTTCAGTTGATACTTGAAACTGAGGTTTTGTATGTCCAATAAAGGATACATTACATTAAAAGAACATCCAAGATGGCATATGTGGGCCTGGGAGGCTCTCCAACAATAGCAGGTCAGAAGTCTGCAGTTATCTACCTGCACAGTCATTGGGCTGGTGATTCAATGTGTGAGTCTGACCTGCATGTCTTCTTGCTTAACTCTTTATTCTCCCAGTCAGGAAAGTATTATTACTGTGACAGTATTCCTCATTAAAGACTTTCAGCTAAGTCTGAACAAGCACAATTGATTTGCATCTCTATATTTCTAAGTGGCTATTAAATTATACAGAGGAAAACAATAACCACACCCCAAGGTAATTCAAATTGAACAGCAAAACACACGTAAAATTGTTCTAAACTCCAGATACACAGAATCCTAATGCCAAATCTGACATGGAGTAAACATCTCATGCTTATAATTGCCTTGGCATTTGCATATTATTACTGTGTGATAGTGTTCCTGATTAAAGACTTTCAGCTAGGTCTGAACAAGCACAACTACTATTTTGAGACTCACTCTAAATGCATTCTAATGACAGCTTCTGTAAGTACTCAATAGTCTATCATCAGATGGATGGTGCACTATCCAGTGACCTTTGGCCTCTGCTACCTGGATATGAATTTACAATGATTTTCAAATTCACACAAAATTATTGTTTGATTTCAAGGTTGGTTGGGTTGTGTGAACACTGATCGATGTGAATATATCCAATCATGTATATAAAACTGTGATTATTTTATCCTGCAATAGTGTTTGACATTATCTCCTTGCTTTAATAGAACTATTGGTACTGTTGTTTTTCTTCCTGTGGAGAGTTACCTAACCTCCATTTTTCTAAACTGGAGATCATGCAACTGTGGGAAAGACTGAAAAAATTAATAAAAGACTTTGAGGCATCTTCAAAAAATAAATTGCATATTTGGTTTTAATCTTTGCAAATCTGTGGTATTCAGTTTTCACATTCCTAGACACAGTTGTTCAGATGTTTGATAATGGCTCTGATCAGAGTCCAAATGCTGTGGAGTGATCACTGGAGGCATTGTGTGTCCTGTTTAATACCCACTAAGTAACAAAAAGGAACTCAATTCAATAAGATTGATTTTAGGTGCAAAAAAAGCATGGAAAAAGCATTTCAATTTTATGACCAATTGATTTAATGTAGCTATCCCATGTCCCCGTAGTCAGGCACCCTTGTTTCTGTCTGCTTTAGGACTGCTCTACTACTGGGACTCAGGCTCAATCTCTGCTGCAGGGGCTCAGATTCATCCTGTGTCATTGGCGAACCACTCTGTTGTTAGGGTTCAGGGCCAATCTGTTACAGGATCTTGAGGTTACTCTCATTAAACACTTTTTTTCATACTCAAACTCTAATCTTGGTTCTGATTGGCCATGTAGCTACCATGAGCAAATAAACTATTTATAAAGCCAACTTTACTCTAGTCCAAGATAGCTGCAGGAATTATCAAGCTTAAGATGCTCTCCTGCTGACAGTATGATGTCAAGCTGCCAGCTGTTCTTCTCTGGCATACGAGGGAAACATTGATAAGATTTAAAATAGAAACAACTGAGGACCTTTCATGAAGTGCAAGATCATGTAAATCTATGTCAACTACTACATAGTACATTAGACAAGTATCTGTAACATTTATGGATGAATACAGAAAAAGTAAACCCAATCCAACTCAGTAAACTGTACACTTTTGTATGTAACACCTTAAAATAATAACCCTTGCATGTGATATAGTATCGTATCACGTCTTCTAGACGTCTCAAAGCACTTTACAGAATATACTGTATAGTGAATTGACTGTATATTTGTGGGCGAAACATGGCAGCCAATTGAGCACAGCAGTGTCCCACAAACAGTCTTGCATTGAAATGACTAATTTATAATAGTTTATTTTTTTGAGGGATTATTTTTAGGCGTGTGGAGTAAGGAAATTTGCCCGAGGTCTCGCCCTGCCTGGAATCGAACCTCGGTCTCTCGTTTGTAAGGCGAGCGCTCTAATCACTGAGCTACAATACAAAGGACAAGTAACAAAATTCCACTAAAACAAGTTATCATTCATTAATCAAATATTTTCAGATTTATACTTTTGCCTGTAACTGATTTATGAGATTCAAAGATGTCTTCTATTTTTAAGTACTGTACTGTATTTGTAACTGGAGAACTAGATTGCTGTCAATCAAAATAAATATGCGCTTCCTCTTGCACAAATGAGAAACATAGGAATATATTTTCTATCACAAAGCTTGGTTCTTTAAATTACATTCAAAGTGGATAATAGTTGACAACTCAGTATAGAAAACTATGAATTAAAGGAATATACTGATGCAATTACACAATAGAAACAGCCCATTCAGCCCATCTTGTCTGTCTTGTTTATGCTCTATCTGAGCATCCACCCTTCCTAAATTCTCTCTCCTGTGCCCATCTCACTCATATATGCAACTAGAAAGAACAGAGAGAGGAAATAAAAATACACTTTAAATTGTAAGATTTTGGATGAAGTTGTTTAACAGAGGACTGATCATGTACATATATGCAGGTCATTAAAATAGAAAAGATCTTAAAAAGGGCAAATAGAATCCTTGGTTTCATATCTAGAGGCATGGCATACAAAAGCAAGAAGGTAACAAACAAGATCTGACCACAGTTAAGAGTATTGTGTACAGTTGTGAACACCCCATACAGGAGATTCAAAACAATGAAGAGTGCACCTTAGATTCACTGAGATGTTACCAGAAATGAGAAGTTTCAATTAGAAAGACAGAATTGAGAAATTAGGATTTTTTAAAACAAGATCACAATATTGGTCTAGATGAAGAAGGTCCTTTGGCCAATTCATCCCTCCAGAACACCAACCCTCCTATCACAGCATAAAGCTGCTTTTTAAATGAGTCCAGTGTCCTTGTCTCTCTCTTCTTTCCTGACAAACTGTTCCAGTTACTGAATGACTGTGTGTCAGCTCAGAACAGCTCAGCTGGTAGTAGGAGTTGTGGGTTCAAATGTCGGGATTTTAATTCACAAAGTCTAAGCCAGTGGTGGTCAGCCAACAAAATACATTTTCTTGATTGAATATGCCAGAAATCAAGAAAATATTGAACCAAGAATAAACTGAAAAATACATTACTGATTGAAACACTGACTTATCTAGATGCACATGTTCTGGGGCCGCATCTTGACCAGGCCTCTGGGCTATTTCCAGTTGACACAGCGCAGTGTGGTCTCCACTGATTTAAGCTCTGAAACTCCAAAGCAGTGCTGGGGGGATGCATTGTTGGAGGTACCATCCTTCAAACTGAGGCTTGCTCATATGGACATTAAATCCCATCCCATGACACAATTTGAAGAGAAGGAAGTTTCTCCTGGTGTCTGGGCCAACAATTCCCCAAATAAAATTGGACAAAGTGGAGGTTAAAAAATAGTTTTATACAAAGGGTAATTAGAATATGGGAATCCTCTACCTCAAGCCATAGTTGAAGCAGAGCAGATGAATTATTTTAAAAATGAAATTGATAGACTTTTTCAAAAAATGGAATATGGGTAGAGGGAGCTGGTAGTAGAGTATGATTTCACCAGATAAAGCAGGTGGAGAAGAATATTATTGCGAATTTGATATGCTGAATGTCCTTTTTCTGTGGTATAATGTACTGTGATTATAGTACAATGTACTGATAGAAAATTTGTAAATACCAAAGACAAAACACATTATGTTTGAAATTCAAAGAGCAGCAGTATAAGCTATTCAAGAATTATTGATGGTACAATTTGTACGTTGTAATTCCACCAAGTTACCACTCACTCACTATAGAATTAAAGATAATTTAACGCAGAATCATACACCTTACTACCTGTTGTTTACAGCATAGAGATACAAAGATACATGTTCTCATCTGCAGTACAAATCTATTCAAGCAGCATGTAAAGTTGAAAAGAGGCTGCAGTTACTCTTCTAACTATTGATCCTGCAAATCTATAGGAAAGACTGGTACTGCAGCATTGCAGCTAAATAAAGGTTCCATCTGCAGTGATAATGTAGCATTTAAAAAGAGAGCCAACTTCTCCTTTCAATTTTTTCTTGTATTTCCTATACAATTCTTGTGATTCAATATGTCTTCATGAGTTGCCATGATTCAATACGATTCCAACACTTACCAACAAGTGTTGGAATCATATTAAATCACAGGAAATTAAGTTCTTCTGCACATATATCAACAAATCAAGACAACACTTCCCACTGGCTGTAAGTGTGTATGTGTTGATGGGTTAGAATGTCATTTCCAGTGATTCAATACAACTGATAAGTATGGGAGAAATGAAGAATAGGGGAGTAGCATTCTAAGTTAGGAGATAATAATCCTTGGATTTGATAAAGCACTTTTCACATCTTCTAGGTTGGGGCAGAGTGGCTGAAGGCTCGCTCGCCAATGGTTGGGCGGGTGGGTCGGGGGACACGGAGCAGGCCAGAACCTACAGAATGGAGGGGGCGGGCAGGTTGGTAAGGGGATAGCAGGTTGCGGATGTAAGGTGAGGTGAAGTCGTGGAGGGCTTTAAATGTGAGGACTAGGATCTTGAATTGATCCTCTGGATGATGGGGAGCCAATGTAAAACTTCCAGAACCTCCTCTGGAAAGGTGGTTGAATAGCACCTCAGCTTCGTAATATTTTAAACCACTGGTTATTTTGCAGTGCCAGTATCTTACTCAATGCTGGAAGAAAGTACACACAGTAAGACAGTAAAAGGGACTGTAAGGGAACTGTAGCTCATCTAAATACAAATACCCCTCAGCTTCCAATATACAGTGAAACTCTGATAACTCACTAAATGGCTTAAATGGCTACTTATCAGAGTTGATTAGCTATCCAAAGTAGTTTCTTAAAAGTACAGTACAAAGTATTCAAACAGAAGATATGACTAAATTGTGGAGTCCTGGTTTAGAGTGGTTGGAGTACTTGCCTCGCAAGCTACAGACCTAGGGTTGAATCCTGGCAGGGCAAAATGTTGGATTTCCTTACTCCACACACTTCTGTTTACTGAGTAAGTAGGAACGCGGTTGTTAGTCGATTGGCGGATTGCTTTGCTGGGGGTAATAATTTCTTCAAAAATTATATGAATAATAAGAAATTGATCACTCAATCCATGATTGTTTGTGGGACACTGCATTGTGCAATTGACTTCCATATTTCGCCCACAAAATATACGATGAATTCCCTTTCCAGTATATTCTGTGAAGAGCTTTGAGACATCTTGAAGACTTGCTAAGGTGCTGTATCACCTGCAAGGATTATTATTATATTGAGAGACTAGTTACATGGGTTTGACAACTTATCCCAGGGGAGTTAAGAGTTTAATTGTACAGTATGTTGCTCTCTGTTCATGCTGACGGAGGCAGTACTAAAGCCCAAAGAACAGTAACACCCATTACTATTGGTGCTGAGTGAGTAGAAACTTGCAAGAAAATAAGTTAACATTTATATCTTGCATTTAAATAATGCCCTCCACTCCAGGCAGCATCTCAGAGAGCTTAAACATTATCATGGAAATCATTGGCCTGCATAACTGTGCTTCTACAAATCCCTCCCTTTCCCTCCACCCTCCTTGTCCCCAGCTCGGGTCTGAAACAATGACTGTCCAGCGCCTTATGACATCCTCCTGACGTGAAAGGCGCTATACAAGTGTAATTTTGTTGTTGTTGGATGGTGAATCTTTGGAAAGAGAAAATCCGTTTTAAATACCTCAAGAGTTTCACTTCTAATCACCTCTGCATCATTGCTCTTGTGTCTGTGGTCTTTGATTTATATAGAAAGCGCTATTAATCTTTTAAGATCTACAGTTACTTTGGGACATCTGACCTGGATCATTACTCTTGTGTCTGTTTCTAAAAGTTACAAACATTGCTTATATCTATCAAATGAACATCTCATCAAATTGTTCATCAAATTGAAAGTTTGGTCAAAAACTGTCACAAACTGCAGCCATCAGCAGGTTTCCAGTTTGGCTGCTCCCTGGAGATTTTTACCGAGGTCACCTGACCAACATATATTTTTAATCTTACACAAAGGATGTAGCCCTTCATTTCAATCAATCAATCAATCCTTACATTTATGCAGTGCTTTTCACGTCGAGAGGATGTCCCAAGGCGCTGTACAGTCAGGTAGGGGCAAGAGCAGAGGGGGAAGGGTCGGGGCAGGATGGGTCGGGACAGGATGAAGGAGAGTAGGAGAATTGACTGTATATTTGTGGGCGAAACGCGACAGTCAAATTGCGCACAGCAGTGTTTTTCTCAAGACAAAAATAATTTGAGGCTCAGTTGGAGGGGGCAGGACATACCTTTAAAATCTAACTTGTATTCGATGTATACAGTATACGGCCATTGCTAATTAAAGCTAAATGTTGCAATCTCACTCCTCTTTAAAGGCTTACTATTACTGGACTGGTCAAACTGGCAGAAATCAGGTCACAAAACAAAGAAAATGTAGATTTCAAAAGATTGATCACACTTACTTTATAAATCAAAGAAATAGGCAGTTGTATTCCTCGAAGGACTAAAATGCGACTCAGGACCAAGACAAATTTATCACATTGCTTTACTAGTTTGATTTTAAAATAACCTTTTAATAGGTTTGCTTTCAAGTTTGAAAGGCCAATGAAGAATGATTTGGTTCCCTCATGAGTACCCCTAATTAATTTTGGATTCCTTTTGGTTATACTGTACTGATGCCCGCAAGAAAATAAGACACAGATTTATTTAAAATAGGTTATCTGTCAATTGGAAGGGAGTAAGTGGGTGTAGGTAAGGAGGCCTCCACAGCCTTTCTCCTTCCTACCTCTAATCTGCTGAATCCCTATCAACCTGCCCGCTCTCTCTGTTCAGCAGGCTCCAGCAAGGAGCCTTCAGCAAGGTGAAGGTATTGTGGGATGGAGTCCCAATGCATAGGGCCAAAGAGGCTGAAATCCTGGCCACCGATGGTAGTGTGGGTCAGGCGGAAGACATGGAGCTCTAGCCTACTCCATGTCTTCCGCCTGACCCACCCTACCATCGGTGGCCAGGATTTCAGCCTCTTTGCCCCTATGCATTGGGACTCCATCCCACAATACCTTCACCTTGCTCCCTCCCTTGCCTCCTTGAAGGCCAGTCTCAAGGCCCTCCTCTTCAACTATGCCTTCAGTCGTCCTCCTACCTCTCTGCCCTCCTTTATCCCAACTTTGCCCCCCACCCCACTTGGGTCCCGAACCCTGACTGTTCAGCATCTTGGGACATCCTCCCGGCGTGAAAGGCACTCTACAAATGTAATGTTGTTGTAATTGAGATGCAGTGGAGAACTTTTACATTTTTCTTATTATGATATCCTATAGGAATAACTGCCACTTTAACAACAACAACAACACAACAAATTACATTTATAGAGCGCCTTTCACGTCGGGAGGACGTCCCAAGGCGCTGCACAGGAGGCGTGTGACCCGAGCTGGGAGGGGAGTGTTTGGGAAGGGGTGAAACACGAAGGGGAGAGTTTGGGGTGGAACAAAAGGCACGATCGAAGAGGAAAGTCTTCAAACCGGCCTTGAAAGAGGAAAGGGAAGAGACGAAACAGAGGGATGGCATTCCATAAGGTGGGAGCGGAGAAACTGAAGGCCCGGCCTCCGATGGTGGGGCGGTTCGGGCGGGGGGCTTGAAGCAGGCCAAGTCCTGTTGAACGGAGGGTCCGGGTGGGCATGTAGGGGGAGAGTAGATCGGTTAACTAGGGTGGGGCAAGGCCGTGGAAGGCCTTGTAGATGAGGACGAGGATCTTGAACTCGATCCTCTGGAGGATGGGGAGCCAGTTCAGACGGGCGAGGGTGGGGGTTATGTGGTCGCGGAGGCGGGTGCGGGATAGTACACGGGCTGCAGAGTTTTGGATGGCCTGCAGCCTGTGAATGGAGGAACTGGGGAGACCGTCTAGGAGAGAATTTCCGTAGTCCTGCCGTGTGGTGATGTATGCGTGCACAAGTGTTTCGGCAGCGCGGGGGGTAAGATAGTTACGGAGCCTGGCAATGTTGCGCAGATGGAAATAGGCGGTGCCGGTCAAGGCGCGGATGTGGGGGAGGAAGGAAAGTTTTTGATCGAACATGATGCCGAGGTTCCTGATTGGCTTTGTGAGGTGGAGAGTGCAGCCTTGGATGTTGAGGCTGGCAGCGCCCAATGTGCGGAGGCGCTGGCTTGAGCCAATCAGGAGGGCCTCGGTCTTATTCACGTTCAATTGCAAAAAGTTGTCCCTCGTCCACGTCTCGATGTCGGACAGACATGCTGTCAGAACATCGATCATCTGGGGGTTGAGGGATGAGGCAGAACGGTACAACTGGGTGTCATCCGCATACATGTGGAAATTTACCCCATGTTTGCGGATGACATCGCCCAGAGGGAGCGTGTAAAGGGTGAAAAGGAGGGGACCGAGGACAGAGCCCTGAGGGACGCCGTGAGAAACTGTGCGGGGGTTTGAAGAAAAACCATTGGAAGAAACAAAATGTAAACTGTGGGTCAAATAAGAGTGGAACCAGTCAAGGACTGTGCCTTGAAGGTTGAGGTGGGAGGAAAGACGTTGAAGGAGGATGGTGTGATCGACTGTGTCGAACGCAGCAGACAGGTCAAGGAGGACGAGGAGGCAGAGGGAGCCCTGGTCACAGGCGGTTAGGATGTCATTTATGACCTTAACCAGGGCAGTTTCTGTGCTGTGGATAGGGCGGAAACCTGATTGGAGGGGTTCAAGAAGTGAGTGATTTGAAAGGAAAGAGTGGAGCTGGGAGGCAACCACTCTTTCAAGGACCTTGGATAGAAACGGGAGGTTGGAGATGGGTCGATAACTTGATGGTTGCGACGCATCAAGGGAGGGTTTCTTCAGGATAGGGGTGATGGTGGCTGTTTTAAGGGAGGTAGGGATGGTGCCTGAGGAGAGGGAAAGGTTAATGGTGTCAGAAATGAGCGGGGCTAACAAATGGAGCTGGGTGCGGAGGAGGGGGGTGGGGATGGGGTCCAATGAGCACGTGGTGGGTTTCATGGAGGTAATTGTTTTTGTGACTGAAAGCGGGGTGGTGGGGTTGAAAGTGTGAAATGGGGGGTGAGTGGGGCTTAAGGTAGCTGATGAGGGCGCGGAGGTGGAGGAGTGGTGGGGGGAGGAAACCGCGGAGCGGATTTTCTCAATTTTGGACTCGAGGAAGTCCAACATCTCCTCACAACGAACGTTTGAGGAGAGGATCTGCGGTGGTTGTCCTTCGCTTCCAGGATTATCATGGAGTAGAAGGCTGATTTGGCGGTGGCTAGGGCGGAGTGGTAAAATTTGAACAACGAAAAGGACATTTAATGAATTTATAATAAACACAAATTGGAATTTCCACTTTCCTACCAAAATTTTAATGTACAGACAAAGTGAATATCTCTCATTTAGCTAGGATCTCATATTCTGAGTACTTTAATCAACAACTTTAACTTCTCTTCATTCTCAGTGTTGTCTATCTACTCTCTGAAGTGCTGCCAAATGTTGCTGTTTCCAGAGATGTGAACTTCATACAAAGCTTACATTGTGCTTTTAGAAACTGACCCAATGTCAAAAAGACATGGCGGCCTCTAAGATGGAAGCAGCTGAACCAGATTTACCTTAAGGCTTCTTCTGTCATTGGAGGAGACTAGCACTCCTGGTGGGATTTATTACGTCATCATTTATGTGATGTAACATGACACATACTGGACATCCAAGGATGTTTTCCTAACACTATCTGAAATGGTGGTAAAAGGCTGGATGCAAAGTCGCTGTATATTCACACAATATCAGTCCTTTGCTTCCATAAATTTTAGATAACTATTGATTGTGAATGCTGATGGGGGTTATAGAATGATTGATGCTCGGGTGTTAACGTTAATAACGGAACATAGCTCGCTGTGCAGTAGATGATATCCAAGATATACAAGTCTATGCCTGCTTTTATAAAAAAGATTACTGTTGAGATCTTATACTGACTAGAAACCACAGAATGACATATGACATTAAACGATCATTTATGATACACTTGGTAATAATATAATAATACACTAGCTTGAATTGTGACTTGGGCTCAAAGTCAGGGTCACATTTTGAGCACTGCATTGCTGGAAGGGGTATCTTTCAGATGGTGTTATAACCCATTTCATGCAGAGTTGTGCTGTTCATCAATAAGTTTGTAATGAATTTCTTGAGCCTGATCTCCACCTATTTGGGACTTTAAATCTACCAAGTATGTATTCTCCTGGGGTGGGAGGTAGGAGGAAGTGAAGTGGGGACTCCTTAAATTGAGCAAGTTCCTAGTAATCTAATGAGCCATATTTATAATGAGTAGGGTGGTCCCAGCTGGATAAGCAGTATGAAGCTTGCCAGACAGTGCTCTTAACTACAAGTTAGTATAAGATGGGATCTCCATGCCTTGGCTCCTGTGAACATGTATACCTAATGCTTTCTGAAATGTGATAAGACAGTGGCATATCCATCCTTTCTTTTCAGACAAAGTGAAACTAAACATGCCAGGGAGTCCAACTGGAAGCCTGAGGAATGATTTAATCCATCCCGTAAACCATTTTAATTGTCTGATGAGCAACTATAAATTAATGCACAGACCCCAAGACAATCAGGAAATGGTCACCAGAGGCTCAGGCTCTACCCAGTAACTGAACTGACTAAGCAGAGCCCGGCCATAAGGGGTGTGGCTCAAACTCATCATCATATTCAGAGAAAATATAGAATTTTCTCATGCATCTTTGTAGTTTTATAAAGTTGGTATCTCTGTACTTGCATTGAGTTTCTGAATTAGTGTTCACACAAAAACATGTAATGACGTGTTGAGGGAACGTATATTAAGTAAAATAATTTGATTATGTGCAATTTTCATACAATCCACTCTAAATCTGTTTTGTTTTGTTTTTGCAATTATGGATTAATCTGTTTGGGTTTGGTTGAGCATTCTTTGTGGTGGCCTCCAGATACTGAGTTAATATCTTGTGTTTTATTTAAATATATAAATGTTAACAATGCATATTAATTTTATTTGAGATTATCATTATTTTGTTCACTATTAGAGCTATTAAATAATTTGTATTTTATTTTACTTTTTTAAACTTTCATTGTTTATTCTGAGTTTCTTGCATATATTGATATATTGATATACTTTATTGATAAGGGTATGTTATTATTTAAAAATTTGTATACATTTTTACATTGCCTATTTAAAGTTTGGATTGTAAATAAAATAGAGTTAAATTAAGTAATACGATTACACAATTTAAAACAGGAATTTGATATGATTCTTATGGGTTATGTTTCAAGAGAAACACAATAAATATTCCTTATGTGGCCTGTGAATGCTAATCAAATCCAGCATCCAGCCATCAGCAACCACAAGATTGACTATTTTGCCCACATATATACAGTCAATTCACTTTACAGTATATTCTGTGAAGCACTTTGAGATGTCTAGAAAACGTGAAATGCGCTATAAAAATGCAAGGATTATTATTCTTAGTATTACAGTAAAAGCCCATTTATCCGTGACTCGATCAACTGGAACTTCCGTACAACCGGTACATCAAAAAAAGTCCCCATCTGATTAACTGGATGTTATCTGGCACATTCGTGGTGGCGCACTTAATGAATTGATTGTCGTACGAGAGTACAGTACAGGTATTTCGGCTTGTTGCTAGTAGAGCCTTAAAGTCACGCTGCCATTTTGACTGTACACCTCTACCCCAGCATCATGGCCTCAACCAGGCATCTACCAGCAAAGGTGATTTTTAGGTGAATTTTTTGGTGAATAACAAAGGTCTGTTATTATCTGTTATCATTTAGTCTATTATTAATATGGTATGTGATAAAATAAGTTAATTTTTTTGTGTTGGGTTTTTGGAGTCGGATCCAACCGAATATTCGGCATACGGTTTAACCGGCATTGGCTAGGTCCCGTGGGTGCCGGATAAACAAGCTTTTACTGTATTATTATTAATATTATTATCCTGCTCAAAAACATAGTGATGAGTTTGCATCTAGACTTCCATCTGGCATCTGACAACATACCATATGAAAGACTCCTTCATAAATTGAGGTCACTGAGTATCAAGTCAAAACTTGTAAATTAATTCAGAATTGGCTGAAAGGATGAAAGTCTTTGTGAGGGCAGCTCGGTGAAATTAGAGGATGTATTGAGCTAGGAAGTTCCGGAGCCTGTGCTTGAACTCCGATTCCTTGTATATAATAATATTTAGCATTCCAGGCACCATTCATTTGAGGGAATTAAATTTGCCAGTAATACCAAGTTGTGGAGTTCTGTAACTTAATGGGGAGTTATGTATCTTAGTGGTTAGAGCACTCATATCGCAAATAGACAACCTGAGTTCGATTCCTTGCAGGATGAAATGTTGGGCAAGTTTCCTTACTCCACAAGTTTCTGGTTACCTTGGACTCAGGTTGTTAGTCAATTGCCGGATTACTTTTCTGGGGGTAATACCTCTTTCGAAATACATAAGAATAGTTTGGTAACTCAATCCATGACTGTTTGTGGGACATTGCTGTGCACAATTGATTTCCATGTGTTGCCCGCAAAATATACAGTCAATTCACTTTACAGTATATTCTGTGAAGTGCTTTGAGAAGTCTCGAAGATGTGATAAGATTCTATATCAAATGTAAGGATTATTATTATTATAAATTGGGAAACTGGAATAAGTGGAGGTAGAAAAGGTCCTACAAAAACAGCTTGATAAGGTATACTGATTTATTGATAACTAGCAAATTAAGTTTAATACAGATAAATGCAAGAATAATACATACAGGAAAAAAAAGGAAACATGTGTACTCCATGGATGGGATATAACTTGCTAAGAGGGATGCTGAAGGTGTGTTAATTCACTCATTGCATCAAAACAGTGTGAAAGAGGAATAAACAAATCAAACAGAATGCTGATTTATACTGCCAAATCAGTTAAGTTCAAATCCCCCAGATGTCACACTCAAACTATACCGGTCAGGCCTCATCTAGAGTATTGCATACAATTCTGCTCTCTGCACCAAAGGGCTTGCCCATGCCAAATAGGTACTGCAAAGGAGAGCAACAAGGATGATCCCCAATGTTAGAGGAATGAGCTATGAGGTGGGTGAATAGAACAGTGTGGACATTTTTGCAAAAAAAATCAGGGAGCACTTTACAAATGTTGGAGACCCAGAGAGAGACACACACTCACAGACACAACACACATACAAACAGACACAGTGAGTCACACACACTCACAGAAACAGATGATACTCACAGACAGTGCTTCAGTTTAAATGATCCTTCATGTCCTGACTGTTTTGGGAATGTTGCTATTGCAAATGGCTACAGCAATTGCCTTTACAAACAGTCACCACTCTTGAAAGCAATTACAGGAAATGCCCGTTTATCCGGCACCTGATCAACCTTAACTTCCTTAACTGGCATCGCAAAAAAAAGTCTGCATTCGATTAACCGGAATTTATCCGGAAAAATGCATTGAAATATATATATCTATATATTTTTTGCGGTTTTGGCTGAATATCTGGCACGCGCTTTAACCGGCATTGGCCAGGTCCCGAGGGGCCAGATAAACGGGCTTTTACTGTATTTATAAAACATTGAGAAATTTCAATGTACAGTTAGTCCTCGCTTAACGTCGTAGTTGTGTTCTTGACGACTTCACTTTACGGCTTTAAGTGAAGCGACGTTTAGCAAAAACATTTTCGCTATAAGAATTAATTAATAAACTGGAGTTAGGTTCTTTTAGACATTTTTCATCAAAAGTTTCTAAAAAAATTATAAGTTAAAATACATGTATTCATAAATGTAAAATACAAAAAAATATATAAATGTAAATAACATAACACTCATGGCATCAAAATGGGTTAAAACATCTAATTTCATTTTGAGAGTAATACTTTGCTGTGTTTTTTACTACCAGACTCGCAACTGTCACTTCCTGTGCATTTTTGACTCGTGTTAGAGGATTGCACAAATAAATAATGATAAAAATTTACCGATCTCACACTGCGCACAAACTTGTAAAATGGTGACGTTAAGACTGAGGATGGATGCTGCATCAGAATATCAGATGGTAGCCTACGCTACCCAAACTATAGTAGTTCATTTCTACTTGCTGGTGAACGATGTAATAGCAAACATCGCAATGTAAAATGGATATATGTTCCTTATGTATCAGCAATATAATAACAAAATATTGACCAAAGCAATGTTATGCGGGGTCTACCTGTAATCTTTTTCTATCTTCTGTACCAATAAAACGACAATGAATGTCTATGCTTCAAGAAGGATCTCAATAACTGATTGACATAGAGAAATGATTTATACCTTATTGGAAAGGTCTTGCACTGGAATGACATGGGCATATTTGTTCCAGTGATTATAAATTAAAAATTATAATTATCATCATAAAGATTATAAGCAAAAATCTACTCTTTCAAGGTTAAGAAAACAAAAGAGAGAATGCCCTTGATATGAAATTGAAGAACAATGTCCTCCCATAGGAGTCCTCTCAGATGAGTATAGATAAAGATGAAATATCTGTCTGTGTATCAATCTACATTCCACATTTGATCATTTGGTAGCAAGCAACACTGCAATGGATACAACTAGTTAACACAAAAAAAAGAATATTTTTCCATCTTTGAAAACTACATAATCAGGAATGTCAGATTGAAAATAAAATCTACATTTATAATTTGTTCCCACATAAATTCTACTATTTTGAGTTCAATTGATGGCTTCTGTGACTTTTTTTAA
The DNA here is from genome assembly GCA_035084275.1 of Hydrolagus colliei. Classification (NCBI taxonomy): domain Eukaryota; kingdom Metazoa; phylum Chordata; class Chondrichthyes; order Chimaeriformes; family Chimaeridae; genus Hydrolagus; species Hydrolagus colliei. The sequence goes on along the minus strand of CM068745.1, from coordinate 35,488,528 downwards.
AAAGTCTAAAAATAATTCTAATTCTGCAGTCATTTGAATTTTTGAAAAGCATTTCCTGCTAAAAATATTAAGCACGTCATGAATCACAGAGGCATAAACAAGCTATGAATCAGGTGATGGAATGTTATAGCACAAGCTGGTTAGTTAGTACATTAACTCCTTGAAATCCTTCTTAAAATAACACAAAGCAAACATTTTTCTTACTGTGGAGTGAATTGAAACATTGAGTCAATCTCAGTAGTGTAATAAAGCCTTATGCAAAGATCACCAATAATTCCCTGTAGAGTTTTCAAAAATCTTCTTCAGTTAAAACTATTTAAATACGAATAGAATGTTTGCTGAAATAAGTATTAAGTATCGATCAAAATGAATATTTTCACCAATATTATTAAAACAATTAAGCTAGGGTTTCCAAACAGTTGATTGCCACCACAAGGCTTCTCGTACATACTCAATAAAAATAAGAGGCAGGAGAGATATTTACCATAGTTCAAACATTATAATTCATATTTTTATTTTCAGATGCATGAAATACTTTGTGCATCTGACTTCGATTTGTTTTCAATTTGACTCAATAGCGACAAAATTTCATCATTCATGCGTGAGAGCATCACGAGGCGGTGAGCGGCTGGTCGGACACTCTTGAATTAAGCAATGCGTATTATGATAAATTTTAATTCTTAGATCCTTTTTTCTGTACCTTCATCCTGAACATCAGGTGCTCAGCCACTCTGTCATTGTTAATACTTATTGAAAGCTATTTAATGGAGTGCAAGAAAAAACAACAGAATTGCATTCAGAGCAGTAATAAGGATATTAATGATTTATACAATTAAAACAATGATCTAAAAAAAAGTAAAAATCAGTCCTGAAACATGGGATCAAATAAATATCTACACGTGCATTTCATAAATACTGTAGTGGCATTAGGACCTCAGGGCACGAATGCTGGAGGTTGGAGTCTGTTGTCCCTTTTTAAAAAAATTATCAGAATGCTTGCATTTAATATATAACCTTATCATTTCATTGAGACATCTCAACATGCTTCACTGGATATACTGTAAAATGGATTGACTGTGTATTTTGTATTTAATGGTTAGAGTGGAATGCTTGTGGTGGTGCCAGTTGCAAGTGCCCTTAAGAGCTGTTTCAGGCACAGCTCACAAGTCCAGGTGTCGACATCAACAATAGCAACAACTTGCGTTTATATAGTTCTCAATGGACAGCTTCTCAAAGTGCTTAATATCCCTCTGCAATTGTTGTGTTGTTGCTCTCGGTTTACCCCGCTTTACAATAAATGTGTGTTGTAATAAGTCTCTGTGTGTATCCGTATCTGCCTGGTTAAAGGAGTCTGTGCTACAATATGGTAAATTTGCTTCAACTTAGTGATGCAGTGTGTGGGTGCACTAACCTGCTTCAGCCCACACTCCAGAATAGTAATGCAGTGTGTGGGTGTTTAAGATGCTTTGGTTTGTGTTCTAGCACTTTTACAGCTGGAGGCAGTTAGCTCAGATTTGTAGAATCTTTTAGAATTGGATCCATTCAGAGGATAATGGGAAAATCCAGATTAGAAAGGATTACCCGGAAGTTCAGGTGGGGTACTGCTGAAGTCTAACCAGGTAAAGCTTCATACCTTGCTATTGATATTGCTGTCTGGCAAGCTTTCCTGTTGCTTGTCCAGCTCGGACCATCCTACCTGTTAGGGCTTTGGAACTTGGCCTTCGTTCATCTAGCAATTCTTATATCCATTCCTATGCCACATACCCACAAATACACAGTCAATTCACTTTACAGTCAATTCACTTTACAGTATATGCTATGAAGCGCTTTGAGACGTATAGAAGACGTGAAAAGTGCTCTACCAAATGCAAGGATTATTATTATTGTGCTATACAGTTTCTATTGTTACAAGTTTGAAATTGGTCAGTGCTGAGTTAGCTGGGACAGGAAGCCAGGACAGTATTGGGAAGAGGGAAACAACTGACCTCAGAAGTATTAGGTCAGGGAGGGGTAAAAAAGAAATCATCCACATTTCTTACTACGGATTGCTATCCAGAGATCCTTGCTCTACATGTATGTGGAAGTCAGGTGAGGACAGGATCAGATTGCAAATGATGCCTTCTGGTTTGATTCGTCTGCCGACACTCACACTCATATTCATACTTGTAGATGTGCATAATGGATGTGGAGTTCTGTAGTTCAGTGGTTAGATCACTCGCCTTACAAGCAAGAAACCTGGATTCAATTCCCAGCAGATCAAAACCTTGGGCAAGTTTCCTTACTTCACACACCTAATAATAATTACTCCAAAAAAAGTCATTTCAATCCACGACTGTGGGACACTGCTGTGCGCAATTGGTCATGCATTTCGCCCACAAATATACAATCAATTCACTTTACAGTACATGCTATGAAGCGCTTTCAGACATCTAACAGACATGAAAAGCACTACATCGAATGTAAGGATTGTTATTATCATTGGAGCGGTATCAGAGGATTGACCTGTACCGGGAGAACTGTGCTACAATCCTAGTAGGAAGGTTAAAGGAACTAAATAAGTTGAATAGATAAGAAAAAGCAGGATTAGATAAGAGTGACAAATTAGAATAGGTAGAAACAAAAATGAAAGTTATAAAGTAAAAAAGGACAGATGGCCAATGGGGAATATGGATATAGCATATTAATTAAATATTAATTAATTTGGGTATTGCTGATTGTGCTGAAACCACACCACAGAGGGCTGACTTGATTCCAATACTCATTTTAGAAGCACATCAACTTGGAACCACCAAGGCGACCCTGCTTACCACCCTGAAGGAGGATAGTTACTTAAACTGCTTATTAAATGGAACATTGAGTTAGAACCTTTCTGCACAAGTTTTGGCACTTTCAGCAGAAAACAGTAGAAAATTGGTACAAGTTTAGCAAAATAAAGTTAATAACCCATGGATGTGTAATGGAGACATTATAGTGTCAACATGAAGGCAGCAACACTGTGCTTAATTAAACCATTACTTGTGAACTGATAGGAACAACGATATCCAAACCCACTCCATGCTTATGCATTGTGAAAATGTGGAAGTTGAACTCCCACTTTAGTGGAGAAGTACATGTGACAATGAAACATTTTAAACCTTCTTTGTTGAGACTGAAGACTGATATATTGTAACAAAAACAGAAATTGCTGGGTCACTCAGCAGGTCAGGCAATATCTATGGAGAAAGGAAAAGTGAGTCAACGTTTTGGGTCCACGACCCTTTGTCAAAACTGGGGGCATTTTGGGAGGGAGAGACTTTTAAAGTCTAACAGAGAGGGAGAAGCAGGGCAAAGAAAACAGGGAGAAAATGGAGTAGAGGACCTAAATGATGGGTTAAAGAAGTGTTAATGTTGTGAAACAAAAGTGGGGGATTGCAACAAAACTGGAGAGAAGAGGTATTGATAATGCTAAACAAAGAGGGGATGAAATTACAAAGAACAGGCAGATCAGATTTTTACAAAGAGAGGGAGGGGGTTAAGGTGAGCTTTTATGGCCATAGATATTGCCTGACCTGCTGAGTGTTCCCAGCGATTTCTGTTTTTGTTCCAGATTTCCAGCATCTGCAGTATTTTGTGTTTTTGTTACTAATATACTGTCATTCGAGAGAATAGTCAAAAAGGGGCCTTTCACTGAGTTACAATACTATTCATTTTCAACTACTTAAATAAGATAGATAACAAATGTTTATTTTAACCTTCATTTTGTTCATTTTTAGTGATGTTTGACGACAAAAATGTCTGACTTTAAGTAAGGTTACCATGGAAATCACTTCCCACACTACAATGACAGCATAGCTAATGTAATTTCCTGCACAATGCCTTTTAAACTCAGAAGGTAACTCTGTATTACTGCTAAGTACATTGGGCAATAATATAATGTACATTTGTAGCAACTCTATCACTCAGAATTCTGCCGTTTTAGTAGCCCCAAATCTGGACAAAAAAATGTTTAAACAGGTAGATACATAGGAATAGGAGTAGGCTATTTAGCCCCTCGAGCCTGTTCTGCAACACTGATCATGGCTGATCTGTATCTCAACTCCAAAAGATAGAGACTGATCGGAATTTTCATTGACTTGGAGAAATTTGGAAAAACAGCGAACAATATAGATTTTAACTGATTAAAATCAGAAACAGACAAACCTAAAAACAACAAGATTTTGCTATGGGTTCTGTGTCCAACATAAGTGATCTTTGCTGCAACTTTGAACCAGGAGAAAGATTCAATAAAAAGGACCGAGGAGCACCAAAAACAAGTTCAATATTTGGTTCATGAATAGTTACCCAAAACACAAGAACAATCAATCGATGAGAAACGCTAAATACAAAGCAAATAAAACATGCTAGAATTGAATCAGACATGTCACAATTATTTTGTGTTGTGCACAAATTGTTCAGATCTCTGAAAAGAAATGTTTTAAATAATAATAATAATCATTGGATTTGATATAGCACTTTTCACATCTTCTAGATGTCTCAAAATGCTTCACAGAATATACTGTAAACAACAACAAAATTACATTTATAGAGCGCCTTTCACGTCTGGAGGACATCCCAAGGTGCTGAACAGTCAAGGGTGGGGACCCGAGCAGGGGAAGGGGCGGGGTAGGCGGGGATGGGAGGGAGAAAGTTGGGAGGGAGGCAGAAGGCATGATCTAAAAGGAGGGTCTTGAGACCGGCCTTGAAGGAGGCAAGGGAGGAAGCGAGGTGAAAGGACTGTAGGATGGAGTTCCAGAGTGTGGGGGCAGAGAGGCTACCGGGTTGGGCTGGAAACATGGAGCAGACAGGAGCCCACTGAATGGAGGAGGCGGGCAGGTTGGTATAGTGAATTGGCTTGTGAATTGTGGGCAAACCGAGGCAGCCAATTGGGCACAGCAGTGTCTTACAAACAGTTGTGGATTGAATGACCAAATTGTTTTTGAGGGCTTACTATCCCCCAAAAAGCGATCCGTCAATCAACTAACAACCGAGTTCCTACTTACTGCTAGGTAAACAGAGGCATATGGAGCAAGGAACCTTGCCCAACATTTTGCTCTGCTGGGAATCAAACTTGCGTCTGTTGCTTGTGAGGTGAGTACTCTAATCATTGAGATGCAAGCCTCTTTACTTAAAAGCCTCTTTACTTGAAGAAAAAGTAATATTCACTGTGATTTTAATTTATAAATGGAATGTTCACTCCCAGGAAATTATCTGCATAAATCAGTAAGTTTTCAGGTGTGAATCCCCGTATGAATAACTAAGACATTTAAATATTTGGAGGCAAGTTATAATGTACTGTTATCATTAAATAAAACTGCCTCATAAAAATTTATTTTTCAACTGAAGAAGCATTCTTCTGCCACTGAACAACACTTATTAACAAACTATTTAAAAAAAACTTCCACCTTCGGTTAATCAACTTAATGCTTTGAAAGAATTTGGAAAGGGGAATAAACCCTGAACCATCCTCAGCAGATTCCCAATACAAGTAATGGTAACATATGGTTATTTTGCCGTGTAAGATCAAACTTTTTTTTGCTCCTCACCTAAAAATATATATTTTTCAATTGTGTAGTGTATGTACTGTCAGGCTAGTGGAACAGAAATACATGTCAGCCTGGCTGACTTGGTAGCCCTGTCTCCTCTGAATCAAAAAGATTGTGTGTTCAAGCCCCACAACAGGACTTGCAACTCACAGTATTGGCTGACACTCCAATATAGTGCTTGGGGAATGCTTCATTGTTGAGATGTCGTCCTTCAGAGGTCCAGTCTGCCCATTCAAGATATTAAAGGTAGCATAGCACCATTCAAAAATAGATGGGAAATTTTAATGGTAATATGGACATTAACAACCCCAGATAAAATTGGTCACTCACTTCAGGACTGTTTTGAATGCAAGAAATATTATATTATTAGAAATGAAAGTATCGTTATTTGTGCTCTCAACAAGTGTTCCCAGTGGTGGAACTATAGAAGAAGTAAAATTGAGACTCCTTACCGTTTCCACTTCCCAAACGAGCACAAATAAATAGCAGCATATAAAAGTATTTTGTTGGTGGATATACTGTATGCCTAGAGTGTTTTTCACTAAACTTGTAAAAAAAAGTGCCGTCCGCTTTTTCTACTTATGAAAAATCTCCCAATGACCTCTCACTTCTTTTCTGTCTTTGGCCACCTGTAAATTAAGCATACACTTGCTCAGAGCACTCCCTCCCTTCCTTTAAGCCGTTTGTTTTTACATAAAACCACTATTACATCCCAAGGTGAAAGGAGCAATTTAAATGTAATTTGTTGTTTTGTAAATGCATGTTGCGATACAGTTGCAAGTTGTGTACACAACTCATGGCTTATTCAAGAAAAAAAGTACAGCCAACATTTACTTACATGGTATAGAGTGATGGTGTTGGTTTCTGGTAGTGGCGCACTCAGGGATTCTTGTCGAGCAGCTTCAAGTGTTATTGGAGTTGACAGTGAATAATGGCTGATGGGTTGGCTTGGACTGTTTAACTTATCACTTTTCTTTCTGGATCTCTTCCCCGTGTCTTTCTTACTAAGGTACTCTTCCTGGATGATAGGGATCTTGTCATCACTCATGTACCTCAGCAGTGAACTTTCTGCATTGAACAAAAGCAAAATACAATAAGGAATCTTGCTAAACAATATGATTATTGAAATGCTTTGCAGCACCGTTAAATATTTGTTTACCTCGAACTTTGTGATGTGCTGAGAGGTTTAACATTATATCACTATATCAAATGCAAATAGTAATAATAATAACGTATTAAATTTTTCAGTATGAGCTTTTCCTCACCTTAAAAAACATACAAAAAATCTATTTGATATAAAACATATTTTACATCTCATTTTCCATAAGAACAGAAGGCCATTATGTGGCTATCACAGCAACAGATAATTCCTGGCACTACATACTCTTTAAATCAGATTTTCGCATTTTCTCACTATCTTGTTTGTTATTTCTACTCCCAGCATATCCATATAATTCCTTCGTGAATCACTCAGTCAGTTAATATGCTATATACCTCTACAATGTGGTAGCTGTGAGATCTTTGAAGGCAGAAATGCCCTTATTGTTTCTCAAAGCTAATCCCCATTGTATAGAAAAAAACAGGAAATGAGGGGCTGACGTATCCTACAGTTCTGCACTCCACCCACGCATCTTGGAAATAACAAACAGTACAAATTATTAAGGAAAATTGTAGCCCCATCAGGATCTTACACTGAGGTTCTGTACTCGAGTAGACATGGCACTCTTTCAATACAACAACAACTTGCATTTTTATATCGTTCTTCACACTAGCAACATCTCGGAACACTTAAATACAGATAAAGGCGGCATAATGATATTGCAATAATACTATCTTTCAAGAAGTTAACTTTTTTTAAGATAGAAATGCAGAAGTAGGCCATTCAGACCTTCAAGCCTGTTCTGTCATTTAATTAGATCATGGCTGATCTGCATTTCAACTGATTCTTTCAATTCTCTAGAATATAGAAGAATTAGAAGTGATCTTGTAGAAACCTATAAGATTATTAAAGGGCAGGACAGAGTAGATAGTGGGAGACTGTTTCCCCTGGTTGGAGAAACTATAACCAGGGGTCATAGACTTAAAATTCGGGGTCAGCCCTTTCGCATTGAGTTGAGGAAAAACTTCTTCACTCAGAGGGTAGTGAATTTATGGAATTCTCTACCCCAAACGGGGGTAGATGCTCAGTCCTTGAACATATTGAAGACTGAGATTGATAGATTTTTTGTGGATAAAGGGATTAAGGGATATGGGGATAAGGTGGGTAGGTGGAGTTAGATTAGAAGATCAGCCATGATCTTATTGAATGGTGGTGCAGGTTGGAGGGGTCGAATGGCCTACTCCTGCTCCTAATTCTTATGCTTTTATGTAATTCCAATTTCCCACTTCCTATCCATATCTCTTAGTACCCTGACTTAGTAAAAATTTATCAACCTAACTCTTGAAAGTGTGGATGGATCCAGCATCCATGGCCTTTTGGGGGAAGAGAATTCCAGATTTCTACCACCCTTTGAGTGAAAAAATGCTTCCAGATTTCACTCTTTAGAACACCTGGTTCTATTTTAGGACTATGATCCCTTGTTTTGGATTCCCCCACCAGAGGAAATAGCCTCTCTGTATCTACCCATTTTAATTCCTTTTTCATCTTCAATATCTCAATCAAATCAGCCCTCAACCTTTTCAATTCAAGGGAATATAAGCCACGTTTACGCAGTTACCTTGTTACTTAACCTTTTTAGGCATTTTATGTGCATAGTTCTTTCATCATAAGATGAATTGTGAATAAATTAACGCAATTAATTTGTTGAAAATGTGTAACATTCATAAAACATAGTTAATTTGTTATTGCATCCTGATTTTGCTGGGTTCTGTTTCCACTCAGTTCATATTTATTTCTAAATATCCAAAACGTGTTTTACGTTTGTTATAAAATAAAATCCTTTAACAAGAGGCACACACAAAAGCTTTTGTTTGGCCACAATTTAATCATGCCTTTTGTATACCATACCAGAAAAGCTTTTCACAGAGACATAGAAAAGGTACACAGTACGTACACATGAATCAAATGAAGACTTATAGTCATGACAGACTTTGAAAAATTTGGAATGTTTTTATTGGAACAGAAACGTTTAAGAAAGAATTTAAGAGATCTTCAAAATTCTGATTTATTTTGAAGAGAATAGATAGTAAGAAGATTATTCCCATTAACTAGTAACAAGGAACAAAAGTCCAAGATTTTCACTAGGAAAGTTGGTAGACTGCACTTTTTCATACAGAAGGTTAGTAGAACATGCATACCGTAAAGTTTGAGCATTCCTTCAGGGGATCTAAAATTAACTTAGAAGGAGATGAAGCACAACTTCCTGTTTGCTTTGTACTATACTTTGCTGCCCCACATTGTTTGGACATACTGAGTAACATGTTAAATAGCATCTTTTTAAACTATCCCATTGACAAGTTCCCATTATCCCATATAGTATACATCCCAATGTGCCAATCAACCTGTCTTGCTAACAAATGTGTAGTTGCTAGGTAAGAGCCCCACCTTTCTCGAACATAGAAAATACATTTAAACCAGTTCTGCTTTGAAACAATGCAATATACACAGTTTCAGTGAGTGAAGGTAAATCTGTGGTCTGGAAATGTTGGCTTTCAAAAATCCACTGTTGGATATTGCTGAGCTGTAATCACTCACCTCTTCTGCCATCTCGTTTGAGTCTACTCGAATCTTCAAATTCTCCCACCCAGTTGTATTCCACTGGCATGGAGATGGGTCTCAGCTTGCCTGGAAATAGCAACCACATTTTACAATCACATTTACCTTAGCTTGTGTTAATGGTTCCTTGTCATTTTTCAGGCATTCCCAATTAGCTTGACCCAGCAACCCAGTTTTAAATGTTTATCCGGTAAAGTGACAAGATTTGGGGGAAGGTCAATTAATAGAGAATCCAAAGGTTGTACTAAGCAACTTCTGTGCTCTGCAGCTTATGCTTACAGTAACTTTCTCCTTGCTTGCTAGTCTCTCTGTAAAACAGAATTTTTCAAGACAGGACTTCAAATATTTTATTTCATTCAAATAAGCTTAAATAGTCAGTTTCCGGCAATCATCCATTGCATATCCTCACAAAGGAAAAACTACAGTGATGAATATCAAATTGTTGTGCTTATTCTCAACACTGCTGACTCGCACTGACCCCAGCCCCCTACCCCACCCTCCTGGTGTGGAATGATTTATTTCAGAAATAATGGAAACATGGCAATTCAATAGGCTGGATGAAACAGCCAGCTCAATTGAACCGTGAGACTAATTCCTATCATCAAACTATATATTCATTGTTGTCGCTTGTTCTTAATTTGAATAAACTGAAAGCCTGTAGTTTGCCACTAAATGTCTCAATTACTAACAGGCTCTATGTTTTTAAATATTATGTTTCTTCTTCCCCTTCATTATTCTCGCATTTCTCTCTTGCTCTATTCATCACTTCCCAGCAATGGTACTATCTTAAAACTCCTTCACTAAGACAACTGTTGCAGCAGCGTCTGCTGTGTCATAAAACTATTTTACAGCATACATATTTTACATTTTAGACCTCTAGAATACCACAGGCAAGAGCAATTTGACTGCCAGCATCGTGAACAATATTGGAAAGTGATATTTAAAAAAGACTTGGTTGCATCTGTCAATTTTCTGAATTCTAGGCCTCCACAGGGTATATATTGGTGACTGTGCTTTCAGCCACTACACCCGAAAGTCGAGAACACTCTTCCTCTATCCCTATGCCATGCCCTTTCCTTCCCCATCTACAAATCGCACATGAAGACCTTCACTTTGGCCCTGCCTCCAACCACCTCCCCTCTGGCTCTTCGTCAAACTTCACCACTGTCAAGGACTCTGGGACGCTACCCTGTCAGCAGCAACCTGATCGCCTGGAAGTCAACCATTTTTAATGCTTCACTTAAAAGAATGTTTCTGAGCTATTGGACGCATAGGTCCACATAATCAAAGAAGCCCTGTATATCCTATACTCTGGATAGCGTACTTCAATCAAAGAGGTACAAAGGTCAATAATAAATGAATCCGTTTTCAATTAAAAGCAGACTAAAGCCCAATTACCACATGTCAGAGTATTTTCTCTTCTGCCTGGCCCACTTGACCTGTTTGTGTCATAATCATAGCTGAGAATCATTGCATCTCCTTCAATTACTGTGAAGCGCTTGCGGTATTCCTGATCCAGGAAAGAATTGGGCGATTCTGATCCTTTAGACACTGGCTTGCCCAAAACATGTCTGCTGGCATCATCACTGGGAAGATTCCCTTTTTCATCCCTATTGATTGGAGAAAAATATGGTTTAGATCATCTTCTTCATCTTTCTAATTAAAGAAACAAATTAAACCAAAGATGCCACTAAAAAGGTAAATGTATGTCTATTTTTACTAATTAAATATGATGCCACTAATGCAGAAGTTTACAATATTGACTTAATATTTGATGCATTTTCATTTACAGTTTCTCACTTTTACATAACTAAATACTGTGTACAAAAATATGGTTTATATTATAGGAATGACATCAAATATGAAATAGAGCAGTAAAGTAGAAACTACACAGCATTAAACATGATAAGTTAATTGTTTTGAAATCGGCTGACACCCCAAATATTAGGGAAATGAAAGATGCAACAGCAACAAGTATACTTGTAATTTTGTCATGGGTGGCATGGATATCTTGCCCTCTTATTAAAAAAATTTAATTTGAAAAAAAGCACAATTGACAAATATTAAAAATGTGGGGGATTAGGATATGCATTGGTTCTGTCTTTTCTTTTATTGAAGACCTTTGCAAACAATGGTTGCGGTGAGTTTAAATCTTTAATGCAGTTTAACAATTCAATTGGTGGTATATTTGAGCAGCACTGATCACTCAATGCACATGGACATCTTGTGCATATTACACACTTTTAATTCTAGAATCAGAGGATGTTGATATTAATCATTATTGGCAGGAGTAAATTGAACTGAGCCACTGATGCCGCCATTATACTGTTATATTTCTCTGCAAATAATGTATCTGAATGTGATATTTTAAAAATCTGCTTGTCATCAGGATAAAAAGTTTACAAGCTAGAATTTGCCAAGGATAGGGGAGGATTTTAAACCTAATTTCTCATGACAAATTTACAGTTTCTATAACAACTCTAAGAAACAAACATCCACATTTTACTTATACAAACCAATAGATCCATACTACATACTCACCCTGCAACATTAATCACTAGGCTGCACATACCAGACTCTAGAGCTACCAGTTCTACTGTGCATGGATAGGGATCACTGAAGAGAGAAAAAAGGGAGGGAAAGAGACCTTCTTCAACTACTATTCAGTAGTGGTTCTTCAATAATGAGGCATAGGGTATAATTGAACCACTATTGGAATTGTGCTCCTTCCTCTGGACTAGGAAGGACTGACAGTGCACCAATCATTAGTTAATAATGTTCTTACATCAGATAGGAAAATCTATGGAATGTTAAGGCCAACTTCAAAGGTATGGCTATCTTAAGGTTATAAAAGATCTAACTGCTTTAGGTCAATGAAAACATTCTGCAAAAAGCCAATATCTATGAGTGCAAAATCATCTAGTTTGCCAATCCAATGCCAAAAAGTATGCTGCTGATGAAACACTGCATAACCGAGCAAGTCGTCTGACAATAAAAGATCAGAGGACATGCTTTATTATTGCAAGGAATGCAGCTGATATTAAGACTTCTAGATTATAGAAGCATCAAAAATGATTTGCAATGATAAAGGGAATCTATTAATACTTCAGAGATGCCAACTTTTTAGGGGATGAAAAAAATCAGAAAAACATGTCAATAAAGAGAGTAAAACAATTAAAAGGTTTGAAAAATGAGCAGCAATTGTTCAAAAGTCATACTGGATTACAAACCCCAAGCAAGAAGAAAGTGCATCGTACAGAACATTTCCTAGAGTGCAGCCCAGTGGAGGAGAACACCTACAGTGGCACCAAAAAAATTCATACAGTTGATATACTTTCAATGAAACAGTACCAGTAAGGAAATCCCAAATACAGAGAAAAATACAAAATACAAACAACTTAATGAGAAAATATATTTTCTGAAGAAAGTTTGGTAACTTCTAGCAACACCATCTTTGGAGTGTATTACTTAAACCATGTACTGGACAGGATGGGAAAATTATCTTCTTAACCCAGTGATTCATTAATATCTATTTAAGCAGAACGATTGGAGGACTGAGTTTTCTGGATTGTAAGAACTACAATTTTTTTTCCTCTTTCCAATCTTCCCTCTGAGTTTCTCAGAAGTTGGAGACTTGGTATTGTGTACAGTTTCACGGGCCACGACAGCTCTCCAGTACCTTTCACACACATCTATCCATGTATATAGGGAGATAATAATACTAATAATCCTTGCATTTTATATAGCACTTTTCACGTCTTCTAGACGTCTCAAAGCACTTCACAGAGTATATTGTAATGTGAATTGAATGTATATTTGTGGGCGAACGCGGCAGCCAATCGTGCACAGCAATGTCCCACAAACAGTCATGGAATAAATTGGCAATTTATTATTTTGAGGGATTATTATTAGGCATGTGGAGTAAGGAAACTTGCCCAAGGTTTCACCCTGCCTGGAATCGAACCCTGGTTTCTTGTTTGTAAGGCGAGTGCTCTAACCACTGAGCTGCGGAACTCTACAGATAGCAACCATTGGCATAAGAGGCCATACAGATAAATCCAATCTGCTCTACCTAGGCATAGTTTATTCGGGTTCTGGATGGCAGTCACAATGGGACAATTCTCTCCCCCACTCTTTCTACTTCAGAGAATTGGAATTTATAGTTTGGTGAAGATTGATTAACAGCACAGACCATTCCAATCTTGGTGCAAGATCCGTGCACCTCACTACCACACTGGGCATTTAAGCACAAAGTTACTGAAAAAATAGTTTAGCTCTTTTCAATCAATACATCCAGAAAACAGAATTGCCAGAAATACTGAGAGTCATGTCCAAGTTATTAAAAAAAAACTCAATCCTATCTCATCGGAAAACATGGAAACTAAAACCACAAAATTTAAATGCCGTACAAAACAATAATTAATGGCTACATTGAATTATATTTTGGAAATTTCTAGAGTTCAATCTTAATTTGGAAGTCATTTTTTCTCTAGTATTTTACTTTGAAGCCAGGAAAAATGAAATACTCTGTGGATTATGATATCTCTTTTGCTGGTACTATAAAATGTCACTTTTGGAAAGCCTTAGGCTAGAAAGGAGTAATGCGGGTCATAATGTGGGGCAGCTAGCTATGCTTTGGAGTTCACAGAAAAAGATTATAAAACATTCCCTCAGAAGATTAAATCAATGTGATAGATTGAACAACAGCATATATTTTATAAGTTCTGTGGATGGAAAATGCTGATCGATCAATGAGTTTTTTCATTCCCTGCTTTCTTATCTAAATAAGATAAACATCTGAAATGTACAGTGATATGCTTTAGATATGTTTGAGTAGATGTGACATTTTAAAATCTACTTCAGTGACCAGAAAGTATATATACCAGGATAGAATATAATGTGGTTTATTCTAGCACTAATTGCTAAAGGTAGCAGCAAGACTGCTGTTGCATAATATGTGGTGGCGATAAAATATAATAGAGAAGGATTTACAATATTTTGTGGTAATTATTCTGTCAAGCTTTAGAGAAAAAAACGCTTCAGGTTTGTAACTAACCAAAACCACAAATCATCAGTATCTAGAGAATAAATTATGTTTTGCAAATTCCAATAATCAAGAGATTACTGGAATAGTGACAAATTGAGAATTAAAAATACAATGTTGTGATGAAACAAAAGGAGATTCAATTACAAAACTCCTTGCAAAAAACAATGGTCCAGCTGAATCTGCTTAAAAAGAGCAGAGCTTCCAGAAAAGTCATGCAAGTATCTCTCGCCCTCAGCATTCCTCTTACACTATACAATTTATCCATCTACGTAACCACACACATTCCACAACGTCTCCATGCATCAACATACTCTTCAACATATGATCACCTTTACAGGTTACTGCTTTAGTTTACACTACATGTGAATCCAAACATGTATGAGGCAGCCCATTCACTGAATAATTTGACACTCAATTACATATGATCGTTTGTAATTTTTAATATCCTCCAAGTGAACTCACTTGCTGATCCACAACTACCGTACAGACAGTCTTAGTCATCTCCATTGTTTCAAGGACTTACCTATTAATTCTTGAAATACTGGAACCCTCCAGCCGTCTGCAAAAAAAAGATATATGAATAAACTACCCACAAATATAACTCTCATCAACTGCATTTTATAAATAAAACACTATAATAAAGCAGGGAGTTAGAATTTATTAGCCCAATAGGGATTTAATTCCACTTTTTATGTGCATTAATATTTCATTGGTTCCACCGGACACTGTTGATTGGACAATTCTGTAATTTTAATTTGCAAAGTCTGCTCTTTCCATTTCTACATCAATTCAGTATGTCACTGTTATGTTGATCTAAAAAGGCAAGAGATTTGAAGAACAGATTAAATTTCTCTATTCCATTCCTCTTTTTCTCCCACTTTCTACTAAAAATATAGGCATCAAAACTGTTGAACTGGTGATACAAAATATCGCACAAAACTAAAGTAGGTACTCTACTCCCTAGTAGTTCATCATCGAAAGTCATTGTCAAATGAAAAGCTATATTAAGATGCAATCAATATTTGCGAAAGCACAATGGTGAACTCAAACCCATTTTCCTCATCAAACATTCTTTCTTCCTTTCCTGATAGTTTTGGCTCCCAGCAGACACTTAGTAAATCTGAGGTATCTTGCCAAAGAGGCATGTGAATATAAACAATAAATGTTTGCAGATTTGATAATTGGAGCAATAAAGCCAAGCTGTATCTTGTCCTCACGTGAACAATTTTATGCAGGGGTCAAAGCACAATTATCATTATCAGGAAGTGCATATGAATATAAGGAAAAAAAACTAATTTTGGTAGTGATATTATTTTCAGTTAACAGCATACAACAACAATCCTTGCATTTGATATAGCGCTTTTCACATCTTCTAGACGTCTCAAACCCTTAACTGTACAGAGGTATGCTCCAGTTAAGGCAATATCACCCCCAAAGTATCATCCTGTTAAGTGTATATATTTTTTTCAAACTCAAAATGTCTCTGGACATTTATGATGGATTGCATTCTATTTGATAATATTCTCCCACCCAAAGTTATCAACAGCAACCTTAGAAGCATTTGACAAGTAATAATACTGTACTGTATTATAAAATTAAAAACGGAATATAAGTCTTCAAATGTTACTACCAGATTGGCCTCATGCTTACAAACAGTCTGTCCTAGCTTTCTTGCTTATATTGCACGCTCCCTGCTCAACTCATTAAATATTCCAATAGAATAGTTTGAAGTAATAATGAGAACCCTGGCATTTAAATTATGCCTATAGCTTTTAGAGACTTCTACTCCTAAAGTAACTGCTGTCAAGCATACTGTCTGTATTTGTAGGCCAATGTGGCAGCCAATTGTGCACAGCAAGTTCCCCAATACAGCCATGAAGCAAATCATTAATTTGTCTGTAGCGTTTGTTTGTTCGAATGGAAAGGAGAGAAGTATACAAAATAATTGAGAAAACAATTACATTTAGTAACATGAATTTGGAAACTGATATTGTAGTTGTGTAAAAAGGATGACAGCATTATGAATGTAGTCAGAAAAATCAGAGATTAAATCCTGGCATGCAACAAACAAGACTAAAAATAATTTCTACATTTAATATGAGTACTCTAAAAGTAAAAGTATCAGTGATATTGGGTAATAGTATTTTGAACAATGGGAATCATTGGGGCATCATATTACAGACCAATAAATGCAACGCTCAATTTAGCATTGCTATATAGTACACCTTTACAAATGAATAATAAATAGCACATCATTACCTGGGAGTGTAAGGCTCTGAAGGAGGAGGGGGAATGAAAAGATCATGAAGTGCAGAGCTGTCTCGTTTTGTTGGTGTACAGATGGTGCTGGTTGGCGTGGCAACACTTCTGCTTGGACTTTTGGGGATTATTGGCTGTTTCCAAAAAAGATTACAATCAAAAGTGTAATAGAACATATACTTTTAAGTAAGACTTAATGATAAGCTTAGTTCACAAAAACAGGTATTATAATAATAAACAGTGGTAGAGATCACAGTAAGGCAACAACACATTTAAATCCAATAAAAGGATCCAATAAAACTGTTCTAAAACTACAGTACAACATCATAGCTTTTACAAATTGTCACCTGTCTTATAATATCTAAATACCTGCAATACTATTGCCAAAGTAGACCAGAATTCTACAATTCTTAATTGACATTTTCGAATAGAAATAAAATATTGGAAACTTTTTAGAATTTTGATTTGAGCAAGAGTTATTTCAGAAAATGACTGTAGTTGATCCTCTTGAGTATTGGAATCTAATTATAGTACAATCTCTATTTTTAGTTAAAAGCATTTTTTCTGCAACTAATTTAAATAACACCATAGAATCTTACGACACAAAAGGAGGTCATTTGGCCCATCGAGTCTGTGCTGGCTCTTTGAAAAGAGCAACTCAATCCCACTGCTCAGCTCTCTCCCTATAACCACGCAAACCTGTCCTCCCCAAATAAACTTCTATCTCTCTTTTAAAAGTTGTTATCAAATTGGCTTCCACCACCTTTTCAGACAATGCATTCCAGATTCAAACAACTCACTGAGTGAAAACATTTCTCCTCACCTCTCCTCTGCTTCTTTTAGAAACTATTTTAGTGACCTCAAGTTAATGACACACCCACCAGTGGAAACAATTTTTCCCTGTTTACCCTATTGAATTCCCCTCATGATCTTGAAAACCTCTATTAGGTCTCCTCATAATCTTCTCTGCTCCAATGAGAATAAACCTAGCCTCTCTAGCCTTTCCTCATAACTGAAGTCCCTCATTCCCGGTACCATCCTGGTAAATCTCCTCTGCACCCTTCCAATGCCTTAACATCCTTCCTAAAGTGTGGTGACCAGAATTGAACATGCAAATGAATTATATTTTACACCTTGCACAAAAATATTCATATTAATCCTTCAGAGTATAAAAAATGTTTTTAAAAAATACATTTTCAAAGGAATGTCAGATTTGTATGCTAATTAAACCAAGTGTGATATTCATTTAAAATGCCAAACCTCATGAACTCTCAAGGCACTAACTCTCAAACTGATAATTTGACCAATTTTAAGATCTGGAAGTGAATGGACATATATACTCCCAATCTAAATCCTATAAATAGTGGGAATTCCTGCTCTTCATTTAGCCAGTTCATGCCTATATTAGCTTGTGAATACAAATATGTAAAATAATAAGGTAGAAAATACTTTATTCAAACAGGGATATTGCTACTTGAATGAACATGCATTATTCCACAAACGTGTGTTATTTTTATGATACTGTAAGTGTGCAAATGCAGTCTTTAATTACGTACAATGTTTGTGCTATTATTTTCATGGCCAATATTGATATGTTGGAATCCGTGGGTATCTCCTAACAATACTAAACAAGGCACTCAATTCAACTGACGCTAGCAACCCTATTAATTAAGTGTCTAATGTCTAAACTAATTACTTAGTTTGAGCGTTATAGTTTTAACGCTTTTAGTCAATTCAGCTGAAAGAAAGAGCTACAGCCTTTCTGCAAAGTATTCACTCAGTTTCATGTTGGTAGCAGATAATCATTTGGTATGCATCAATGTTATGATTACAGCAATTTCTTGTTGAGCTGACTTTACTAAAACTGAACCTCGATTTGCAGCTTTCAACTGTCGATCTGCATGACTAAACCAGCTGACTTCACGGAAAGCCTGATGTACAATATTGAATTACTGTTAAAGAAAAGAAGGTACTTCCACAAATAGCAACAGTATTATTAACCTTGTACAGAAACTAAAGAGACTAATCTATTGCTTTTTCAAACAAATCTGTCAGTGAGGGAATAAATATTGAGCTGATTGGTGCTGAACTGGCTCCAAGGTGACATGTTTGACAAAGGAGCATCAGGATCGAGACCACCCTCGATCCTGAGCCAGGCGTGTCCACAGGACTCCAGAAAAAAAACCTCATCAGGAATATTCTGGTGGGGTGGGGGCAAGGGGATCTCAAATTTATAGCTCCACTTCCCATTAATACTGTAATAATAAATAATAATAATCCTTGCATTTGATATAGTGCCTTATTACATCTTCAAGACATCGCAAAGCGCTTCATCCATATAACTGCAAATTGTTATTATTACCCTCACAAAAGCGATTCACCAATCAACTAACAACTGGGTTCCCACATACTGCTAGGTAAACAGAGGCACATGGAATAAGGAAACAAGCCTAACGTTTTGCCCTGCCCACAAATTGAACCCAAGTCCTCTTGCTTGCGAGGCAAGTGTTATAGCCAATGAGTTACAGGACTCCATGTAGTGTGTTATAGCACACATATCGTATTCACATTCTGTGCTTGTGTGCAAATGTAGCAAATCACTTTGCATAAAATGAAGTGAAGACCAATTTATCTGGAGGATTGTTGCTCTGGATACCTGGAGAAACATCCTTCTCTTTCAAAGAATGACATGGAGTCTACTTTCTACTGAATCAGACAGATGGGACTTCAGTTTAGCAACTCATCTCAACAGTGGTATCTCTAACAATACAATACTGCTCCATTACTACACTGGAGTATCACATGGTGGTGTGAGATTCATTATTCTCAACATTCAAAATCTACATTAAAATTGCAGATTCTTGTGAAAGAGAAGTTTTATGTGCTTTTAAAATTGAAAAATCCCAATATAGGTCGAAAGGTATTTAGGAATTTAAGATAGAAATATTTTTCAAATAACCCGATTTTCATAATTTTGGTTTGTAATTGAACAGTCAGAGCCGCAAATCAATGTTAACCTCACCCAACCCCAATCTGCTTGGTTCTTCATTTTAGCAGAGTTCGGGAGCAATTCACTGAAACCATCCTTTCCTTTGCAGTCTATAGGAAGCTGGTAATCTACATACACATCTCCAGTTTCAAGACATAATAAATCCAAATGTGAAGTACAGTTTAACTACCAATTTTCATATTATAAGGTAAATAATAATAATATTTATATTTATTTATTATATTCTGTGCTGGTTGAATTTCCATTAAAATTGGAAAAATACATTTTACAACCCTTGAGCAACTCGTTTAGAAAATGAATGTATTTTAATTACCTCAGTTTCACAATTAAAGTACTCAAATACATTTCCACTAACACATCTACCTCAACTTTCACAAGCAATATAGTTAGACAACAATCAATCTTAATCTAATCCAAACAGCCTCCGGATGACAAACGTAAAATATTTTAAAAATTCTATTAGTGTGTAGTGAATAACTATCTTGTGTTATCTTGTGAATAGCAGAATTAGGTAATATTACAATGGACTAATATCATATAAAGCGTAATTGCAAATGCACACTAATCAAACCAATTTAAGAAAACGTGGTTTTATCTTCAGAGCAATTTTTTCATTATAAATCTGTCAGACTATTCATGTTTGCAAATCCAAACAAAATGCGCAGACAGTGAATGATTAAAAATAGTCATGTATAATGTAAATTCAATTTATTAAAAAAATTCCATAAGCTCTGGGACTCATCTCAAGTCAGGATATACCCTAATATCTTCAGCATTCATGCATGGAATTCAGCTTCCAGTGGCCTTCTACAATCAGCACAAGTTTTGCCTAAAGACACATATTTTACAACAACATTTTATTCATCCATCAAACCTAAGTATCCTTATTGCCTATTCTTAAAAACTGATCCGTGGTAAAGATTCAACTCCTTTTCTTATAAATTGTTCAATTCAAGTCCAAATATCAGTTTCACAAAATAAACCTTTTCCCGAAAAGGAGTGAAGCATGAGCCTGTTAAAAATAATAGTTATGTTTGAAATATTGTCTTTCACATTGGGAAGACATCGCTAAGTGCTTCACAAGATATACTAAAATGCTGTAACTTTTTCAGTAATTTGATAATCCAATAAATTGTTAAAAAATAAAATCAGCTATCTTGAGAAAAATTTAAAATAATTAAAGTGGAAGTTTAAAAATAATTACATTGGGTGTGCTTGATATGCAGAATTCTCTGTTATCGGGGACTTTTCCCAATCAGCTCTTGTTACATCGCAAGCCAAAGCCATAAAGAGAAGGGAAGTCTGAGTTGGAAGCAGGATGGCTGCTATACAGTGTTCTCAATGGCAAGCTGCAGTTTTAGTTGGTTAAACTCCAGTTGTGCCACAACACAAATTCTGGGGTCTCCAAGGCTTGGGTCTTGCTAACCTGCACCCAATTAGGAAATTAAGTAGCAGGATGAACTATCAATCTGATTAGGATGCTCTTCGGGATCGTAATCGACTTCTGCAGGGATCAGATGCTCGGCTGACCAAAATAATCCCAATTTATATGCAAGTTTAGAGTCAAAAATTTATGATGGTTTATGTAAATATTAAATCAATGCAAGGAAAAAGAGCAATCAATTTGAAATGTTCACATAATTAACAAGACCAAACTACATAATTAACAAGATTAAACACAACATCTGGAAGCATTTTGTTGGCCCTTACAAAACGATTTACAGTGAAAGAATAATGCTGGATAGAAGCTTGATTATACAACAACAACAAAATTACATTTGTATAGAGCCTTTCATGTCAAGAGGACATCCCAAGGGTGGGGATGATATGGTCACAGAGCCTAGTGTGGGGGCCTACAGAAATGTATGCAGAGATGTTTCAGAGTCTTCATTATTCAAATTAAACTATTTTTATTTATCTCAGAGAATTTACTCTTCATACGGAATGCGACCAAGCTTTTTCTATTGACTTTCTCATTTATCAGATCAAGCATAGTGTAATAGAGATCCTGATATACCTAAATACAGCGATTAGAGGGAAATCATGAAATTTAATGAATTTCTGTGTAACATCTGGCAAGTCCAAGCATCAGTCGAGATAACTAAATCAATATTCCTGCTCTCAACAACTTATGTAAGATATCTGCACTGGTTGCAATAGCCTATATCTCCACCAAGTTCTAATATTGCCCAAAATAATTTGCCAGAGGAGATTAGTTACTCAACCAGCAAAGACTAGACATTGAACCTGGAAGCCTCTCATAGGGTCAAGTAGGGTCCGGCGATATATCGATATATTGCTAAAACCCAATATAATTTTCATATCGATACGCCGATATAGGCATTTCAAAAATATCGATATATCGAAAAAGTCGATGTATGGAGGGAAAAAATCGGAATGCGCGCACACTGAACTACAAAACCCATTGCGCGTGCAATGGTGTGTGCACCAGCGAATGCGCGTGCTGCGCGCACATGCGCAGTACGAAAAACCCGGAAATATCGATATTTCGGTATATCTCGATATGAGCCCATCGATATATCTAAATCGGAAAATTTCCATATCGAAGGACCCTAGTTGATACACTTTATAGTATATTCTGTGATGCACTTTGAGTTGTGATAAGGCGCTTTATCAAATGCAAATATTATTATTATTAAGTCATGTCCTATTATCTGGTGATTTTAGCAAGAGGTGGTATCATTTCAGACAGGCTAAAGGATACCCTTTAATCCTACTCTACCAAAACTGATCAATCTAAAATATCACCGGTGATGGAACATATATTCTAGAAATATCTAAAAGGAACTGATGTTAATTCCCAGCAGCAGCTGGAATTAGTTTATTTTTAAATAGCCCCCAATAAATGTAATCATTTGAAATATCTACTGGATATGATTAGTAACAGCTAATCATTGAAACAAATATCGTGGGCAACTAGATGCCTACTACTGACAGGGAACAAGTAGCCAGGAGCTTCTTAGAGAAACAGTTCTTCATACCTTATCACCCATTCAAGGAAAGGGGGTCTCAATGTAGAATCCACTTGACTAACTAAGTGCCTGGGCTTGGGGGCTCTCCTTGATTTAGGATTGAGATGCATTGGGTGAGTCAGTTTGCTTTTCCTTTTAAAGCATCTGTGGTGATATGTGGTTATATAACAACAATTTTAATTTATACACAATAACATCTGATTTAACTTTCTAGAAACCTTCCAACCTCTTCAAGGCATTCTAAGAAAACACTGGCTTAGATGGAAGATAATTTTTTTAAAAAAAGTTCTCTGCTTCATTCTTGCTTTTACAGGTAAAGCAATCTGACAAAAAAAGTATAAAATGTGAATGAGTTGAATGAGTTTCACATCTTGCTAAGCCTTCAGTCATTTTGATAATTGTTTTGAAGCTCATTTCAAACTTCAAGACACTCATACATACATTAGTCATATGGACAAATCATCCAACCAGTTACAGTAATTTGGTAGTGGACGAGCACAGTTCAGTCAGTCCCAATGGTCTGTTCTGAATGACTCAGGCATCCTATTTGCTAATACCCTGCAGCTTTGTGTTCAGCAGACTCAATGAGGTAAGTGGTCACAGTGTCACGGTTGATCAGGATTCCAAATCAGTTTGCCTTGAATTAGGAATTAGCTCAAAACCAAGGAAATTGAATACTGTAAAAATAATTGGGTATACCAGATATTGACCCCGCACCTCACCAGCAAGTGAGGAAAGGAAGCAAAATTTGGTATGTCCAATTACTTCAATGGGGCATTTCAATGTTATAGCAAGCGAGAATTTCCAGAATTCTGCATTTTTAACAAACATGCCAAACTTTGTTGCAATCTACTTCATCTCTATGAACAGTTTGCAAGTGAACAATGTTTAGATATTAAATATTGCAATGGGCAATTTAAGTAACTAAGAACTGCCTTCGATATATTTTATCTTCAATTTCAAGTAAATGGAACATAGATGACACCTTAAAGGACAAAATCATTGGCAATCATAGAATTGTGTAGCACACAAGGAGGTCATTCCGCCCATCGTTTCTGTGCCAGCAATCCCGTGATGGGAACCAACTATCTAAACTGGCAGTTTTTAACATCATAATTTCCTTCTATGACAACTTTTTCCATTGAGGAGGGGAGAGTGATCAGTGAGGTTAGACACTATATTATTTCATAGCATGTGACTCTTTATAACAAATGATCAGCAAGTGATATCAAATGCAGCATTTATAATATGGATATTCTATATTACCTTTTTCCCTATTCAGGTACCAAGCTGCAGCTGATCAGCTGATTACTTGAATGGGAAAACAGTTGTAAATTGTGAATTCGGGCTTATAGGATTTTATATAAAAAAATTAAAGTGGCAAAGTTAATTTTCCGGCTGTTCTCATTGGTCTTTTTGTCCCATTTGTCAGCTAAGAAAAGACTTGAAATATCCTGTAGGCAATTATAATTGTAGATCTACATCTACTTTGTCAAGTTTCTGAAGTGTTTCATTATTATCTGTGTCATACTTGCTTGGTTCAATAGCTTTCTGATTTTAAATGATATTCTACACTCAGAGCGATCACAGTAAGCTCCTTTAAAGGGAATACAGGAGTTTTAAAGAGAAGCCTTGCTTTGTCACAAAGTCCCCTATGTTCTGAGCAGACCTCAAAACTATGCTGCCTGGACAATGAAAAAATGAAGAATTTATAATTTGTTTGGAAATTAAAAAAAAATGTTTTAGATTCATATATTTCTGCTGTTCCAGTGTGAGAGATATTAATGCTGTACTGTATTGATGAGGCATCATCTGATGCAAGTTCCTGATACAGTATTATGGAGTCCTGCAGCTCAGTAGTTAGAGCACACAGTTTACAAGTGAGAGACCTGGGTTCAATTCCAGGCAGAGCGAAACTTGGGTAACTGCATCTGCCAAATAATAATCCCTCAAAAAATAAACAATAATAACTGTTCACCCAACCCAAGACAGTCTTTGGGACACTTTTTACGCAATTAGCAGCCGTGTTTCGCCCACATATATACTTTACAGTATATTCTGTGAAGCACTTTGCGACATCAGGAAGACATGAAAAGTACTATATTAAATGCAAGGATTATTATTATTACAGTACTATTATTCAGTAGTCTGTCACTTAATCTCAATAATTTTCACATAGTTGTATCAAATCTATGCTTGGCCGAAATCCCAACAGTCTGAAGAGACCTCCTTTATGACAAAGGTTGCAGTACACATGCGGTTGAATCACACATTATGACCATCTAAGTAACTAGCTATATCCCTGCGTAACTTACGCGGCCTAGTGTTTTTGAATATGTTTATTCGTATATTTCAAAACTTTTTTAAACTAATGTATTTGTTGTTTACAAAAAAAAGGGTGAGCTTTAATCACTGGGTTGTTTTTCTTTGTTTTTTTTAAGCTGTATTGGTTTTTGTTTTCCTTTTAGAAGTTCATTGTTACAATTGCAGAAACATACCTAAGGCTTTTATATATGTATAATAGAAGATAGATTTGACACAGTGCCATCCACGTCAGGAGGATACAATTGCAGAAACATACCTAAGGCTTTTATATATATATCTATATATATATATATCTAAGGGCCACTCACTATCTAGACAATTGATTTTTCTTTTGATAAATTCCAGATTTGCTAATGAGAGTACATTAATAAGGGGATAAATAGGTCATTCTATACTGTCATCCATAACAACTTTATACTGCCTAAACATACTATGATCGCTAACAGTATAGAATATCACTTAAAATTAGAAAGCTACTGAACTTAATAAATGCGACACAAATAATCATGACACACTGCAGGTACTTGAGAAGGTAAATTTATGCATTTGGTAATAATTGCTACAAGATGTAGTCATTTCCCCTCCTCTCAAAATATTTGACTTTTTTGAGTTTTTTGTTTCAATAGGTATACATTTATTGTTCAGGAATCATTTAAATGGCTATGTAATTTATTGCTATTAAATGATAAATACTACACAGTATAACAATAATCAGTACAGTGAATCTATATTATTCCTTTCACTACATTTTACGTGCATGTGAAAGCCCCATACCCACAGGTTACATAACTGGGTGTTCGCTTAACCTGAAAAAGATTAGATATGTTACGATTTTGCATGTGTGGGAGGGGGTGAAAGAGAAAGACTGTCATTGTGAAGAAAGAACAACAACAACAACTTTGATTTATATAGCGCCCTCCACGCCGGATGGCGTCTCAGAGCGCTTCACAATAACAGATCTCGGTCCTGAGCCAGGGGGAGGGGGAAAATGGTGACCAAAGGCGCGGTCAAAAAGAAAGGTCTTCAGGTCCTCAAACTAGGAAGGGAGGGGGGGAGGGGGGGGGGGGGGGGGGGGGGGAGGGCGAGGCGAAGCGAATGAGGAAGGGAATTCCAGGGACAGGGAGCCAGTGAAGTCTGGCATGGACTGGGATAATGGGGGAGCGAAGTTTGGTGCGGTTGAGAATGCTGGCAGCCGAGTTCTGAATGAGCTGGATTTTATGGATTGTGGTGGAGGGGAGACCAGCGGGGAGTGCAGTTGCGTTGTCCAGTAGAGAGGTGACAAAGGCATGGACCAGAGTTTCAGCAGCTTTTGGGGCAAGGTATTTCTAAAGACAGGCAATACATCGCAGGTGGAAAAAAGCAGTGCTGGTGAGGGACCGGATGTGGGGGAGGAAGGACAGTTGGGGGTCGAACCTGACGCTAAGTTTGCATACCGGTTCGGAGAGTTTTAGAGGCAGGTCGGGTAGGTGGTGTAAGTGAGAGCCGTGTGACTGAAGACAATGACTTAAGCCAAAGAGTATGGCTACTGTACAGAACATGTTACTGTGTGGGAGAAAGAACTGTAAGGAGGGAAGCTGGCACTATAAATCTACAATTCCTAGTGGAACAAGTCTGTACAGTATTGCATTTAACGTGATTATCAGATATCATCACTATTTTCATATCCACAATGGGGCCATTCCCAATTAGTGTGGCTGTCAGTTTTTAAAAAAAATTGAACTCAATTATGATTCAACTCAAATTAATTACTAATTTAGATCAAGCTTCACAATAACGTCAACGATTTTTCTTCAAATCCTTACATTGAACAATGAGCAACAAACTCACAAATGGCATATCTCTGAATGTCAGTCTTTGTATGAAAGGGGGGAAACAAAAAGCAGAGCTATGGAAGTAAAATGAAGGTAGCCGGCAGTCTAAAGAGGAGGTGACAACATTGGAGAGCAAATCCTAAACTTTTTCACTTGTCTTAAAGGCACATTACAGAGTGGCATTACACACTGTAAACCTGTAGAATGACGCATTAAAGACCTACTGATGGAAACAATAGAAAAATACAAATAAATTTCCTTTCCACACTCAATATGTGAAATGTGTCCAATGTTACTCAGGCGCATTAGCATGAAAATTCCAAATATCCAAGTTATGAGAATTGACTAACATTACAATTTTTTTTCTATTGACTGACTGAATAGCTCTATTTAAACCAAGTGTAGACAGGATTGCTGGAGGAAATTATTTAGAAGAAACTGAGTGGGACTTTGAAAGAACGCTGAATTAGCGTAGGAGAGAGTGGTCAAAGGGAGCCTTCAGAAACAGGTCCTTCAAGCCAGATGAAATATTAGTTCATCTTCACACAGTCAGGTTCACTAAATATTCAAAGTCAATTTCCGATTTCATCAGCACTTTGTTCAAACAAAAATATTAAATATATGTATTTATATAGTATATACCTGACAAGAAATAGTTCTCAAAGTTAACCACAATTCTTTACAGCATTTTGTTTGAAAAAAAGACTGCAGACGATAGAATCGTATCTACTGTACCTTCATGAGTATTGTCTTTTAATTAAGAGCCTACATTGATGCCACAGAAGAGTGGTATTGGAGCAAATTGCAAACTGTTGATGTCTGTTCAGGTGGACGAGTTTGTCTGTCCTCAGAGGGACATTAAAGTTGCCATGACACCATTTCAAAAAAGAAAGGAGTCTCTCCCAGTGTCTTGGTAAAAAAATCTTCCAGTTGAATTGACTTTAAGACTGTTTGTGGAATCATTAAAAAAAAGTTACTGTATTTGTCTACACAACATTCTGTTGCCTACTCAACACCAATAAACACCAGTAAAGCACTGTAAAATAAAGCACTTTTGAGAAACTTCAATATACCAAGTTTGATATCAAATACAATAAATATTATGATGACTAAGGACATGACTGGTCATAATGGATGGGCTGAAGATTAGATGGATGGTTAATGACATATTAGCTTATTGCAAAAAAAATCATGCAAACTATAGGCTATTGTGACAGAGTAGGGAAAGGGAGTTAGCACATCACCTGACCAGAAGTAGTATTTTGTTATTGACTGATCTAATTTTCACCAATTGTTAATGGCAGTTATACCAAACACTATGAAGCAACATGTGTATATATTCATTCAAATAATTGAAGATGATTCTAGTTTGTGAATGCTCGAGGCAATTACCTAAGCCATTTTTTTGAAAATCATTCTTTTTATGAAGCTCTGTGTTCATTTATTACATCCCTCAAACAGCAAAGTGGATACACTGATACGATGTAAATTAAATGATCCTCCTTGTAATTCATTAACCTTCATTGGCAGCAGTAGGAATATAGCAATCAGTTTCCAGACCAACTATAATGATAATAACTAATAATTCTTGCTTTGAGATATCTTGGGACATCTCAAAGTACTTCACTGGATTTATTGTACAATGTATTTTGTGGGCTTAACGCATAGCAGTGTACCACAAAGAGCCATGGAGTAAGTGACCAATTTTATTGTTGATCATGACACCGGGGGAAACTCTCTTCTCTCTTCAAATGGTACCATGGGATCAGTAACATCCACCTGGAGAGGCAGATGGGGACCTCGCTTTAACATCTCGTCAGACGCACAGCATCTCCAAATGGCAACACCCCCACCCACTACTGCATTGGAATGTCACTTTAGACTGCGTGATCCTAAGACTTGTCATGGGGCTTGAAGCACAACCTTCCGACTCAAGAGAAAAAAGTGCTACCACTGGGCCATACTGATACAATGTAAGCAACACAACACAAGTAATTGTGAGAGCTTATTTTATTCAAACATGGAAGCAGTTTAAACTTCATGTTAGAGACTACAACGTGATAAGTGTGAAGGAGAAATTATTGAATAATACTTGAGACAATTTCACACAATTACTAACACTATTCCATTCTTACAACTGCCTTTATTTGAAATGAATTCATAAATAAACATCTTTGAATGTTTTTGAAAGCCAGTTGTTTTCAGGAAGCTGAAATGTAGACACTATCATGTTTATTTATGTAAAGTTTTGAACCTGATTTCTTTCCTGATATTTTTGTCCTTCATTAATGTTGTTCTTGATACTAAATGATCCAGTAATAAATTATTGTGCTGCGTATTGCATACTGTACTGTAGAAATATAACTTCTATTAGGGTATGCGGTCTTCCATTGTCATTATTTTGCAGTGTGCAGCCACATTGCTTCAGTGAAATACTGCAAAAAGAACAATAGTTCAAGTGGGTGGAGATAATTTTAGAACCAAGCACTGTTCATCAAATGAAATCCCTGAGCTTCAGCTATCCCACAACTAATTATTATGTCCACCCACACATATATTATTACTGCAGTCAATTCTTGTTAAGTGCTCACTGCAGATTTCAGTTAATCTACATGGAACATTTCTTTAGTACATATTTATATAAAAATAGCAAAACGTAGTATTGTACTCTACAGATCAAGTCCTATAAAAATGTAAGTACAAGAAATTATTATGCAACTGCAGGAGAAATACTATATTTGTTTTTAATGTGAAACTGTCACATTTTAGTGATGCTAAAACAATTTAATAATGCAGAATCTTAATCTGCAATAGCATTTACTGAACAGCACAAAGCCAAATAAGGATATTTGATGCATATAGGTTTCAGCAAAAGAATAACCAATTTGGCATAAAGGATCGATAAACCTCTGGGCATTTGTCTCAACGGAGACAATGCAATGTGTGAGGATTTTTTAATTTGATGGGAAAGCAGTTTTTGTAGAGCAAAATGCATGTCCTTACCCACAGTCTTTAGTGAAATCAAAAAGTGTTCCCAGATTGTATTGGGCACCCAGTATTAAAATGTAGTTATTGACCAATGTCCTATTGTAAATTGATGTTATTGTGGCCTCATTCATCAGAAGGGAGCTTTATTTTTATTCTTAATGAAGTTTGATAACTTAACAATTGGAACATTATTTAGTATTGAATGGGTGTCTAATTTAACACTAAATCATGAAGCACATAAAGGAACTAAACAATTGATGTAGGCTGACATTAATTGTTCAATACAACATCTATGGCAAAATAAGTGTGGCTTTAAAAAGCCAAGCAAAGATTTGCTTCAATGAAAAATCCTTTTTGCTGTTCGTATCTCATTTTACTGTAAAGAAATAATTATAAATGTTTTCAGTATTGTGCTTGCCATTTGTTAGAGAATCTTTGGCTCACCATCAAAGCTTGAATTGAGAAAAGTACATAACAATAATAATAATCCTTGCATTTGATACAGTGCTTTTCACATCTTACCGACGTCTCAAAGCACTTCACAGAATATACTGTAAAGTGAATTGACTGTACAGTATGTATGTGGGCGTAACACAGCAGCCAATTGCGCACAGCATTGTTCCACAAACAGTCATAGATTCAAATGATCAATTTTTATTATTGATACAAAATTTATCCTCCAAGTTTGAATAAAAGTACAGTACCTAAATATCAATGTAGGTGCTGTTTCTCTATGCTATACTCTCATGAAGTGGAAATCTAAACTCATCGCACGTTGTACTCAAATCATTCTTTTCTGGAACGCAAGACCTGCCTTTACCATTCTGAGTTTCCCCTTTCTGCTACTATCAACAGCATTTAAAGTCCAATCTCTGAATCATCTAATCTGCTACATTTCATTTATCTTGTCTACCTTTCCAAATTGGTGTCCTTCTGCACTGTAGGCTTTTGCCCTTCACCTAAAACATACGGAATACAATATTTGGAAATGCCAAACTGAATCTCTAAACAATTGGACATAGCCAGTGAAAGACTTGATACCTGTACAGCCGATATTAGTTTACTGTAATCACATATAAGATACAAACTTGGCAAGTAATTAAAATCTTGTCTGAATTGCCCCCACTCCAAAATAAATCAAACTCAATACAATTATAACATTTACAGCCATCAAAATGTTAGGAATATAGGTTTAAAATAATTCCATCTGGGCTTCACAGGGCAAATAATTTAACTTTATGAACAATTAGTGCTTGTGTTAAAGGGATTTTTCTGGGTGCATGCAAAATGGAGTTTAGTTTACCTGCAGTGCAAGAGGTTTCCATCTCATGTTCTTAAGCAAAGCAGGTGCAGAGGTGAGCATGCTCTGAGGTCGCTTCTTTAGGGTCAAGATGACCCCACTGGGATCTTCTCGAAGTGCATTTACCAAGTTTTTCAACTGCCACCCTACCTGGAACCCAACAGCAAAAATAAAAGGGATAAAACTACAGTACAACTCAAAGTAAAATGATGTCAATAGTGTTATGATGGCAGTGTGTTCTAAATGGTACATGATAAAATTGGCAATTGGTATGAATTAATAATTTGTACAAATTAATAATAACTCCTTGCATTTGATATAACGTCTTATCACATCTTAGAGATGTCTCAAAGAGCTTCACAGAATATACTGTAAAGTGACTTGACTGTATATTTTGTGGGTGAAATGTGGCAGCCAATTGTGTACAGTGTCCCACAAACAGTCGTGGATTGAGTGATCAAATTTATTTTAAAAAGGGATTACCCTCCCAAAAAAATTAATGTCTAAAAATAAATTAGTGGATACTTCCCCCCACATAAATGAAGAGTTGCGGATGATTTATGCCTAATTGGCAATCATAAAATAGTATCATTGAAAGTTTTCAGTTGTGATTATACACATGTCCTGCAAACATGATCAACCCCATCACCAGTATGTTTTCTAGAAAGAGGAATTTAAAAGATCTTTTCAAGAATTTGCAATGCTATCTTTTTATGGGTTAAAAAGAAAGTATTGCAAAGATATTCAGCAGCATCTGGTGCATTACCAACTTTCCTGTAGCCAATGTGGAGTTTGCAGAAGAGAAGATTTCTTTCTCCTGGATGTGGAATTTGCCACAAAGGACTGCTTTGGCTTTTCAAAGCGTTGTTATGCAATGGGTTCCTTGAACTGTGCCAACAATGAGATTTAATATCCACTTAATGGCCTTGCATTCTCTGCTCTGTCTTGGACATGCATAACTGAAATTACTCAATTGATAGTTTTAGAAAATATATAACAGTACTGACTAATTATAATTGCAAAACCAATCTGAGACAATTGGACATCTAAACATTTGTTTTAGTCTTTACATCCTGACATTGTTGCAGTATTATTATCATCAAAGTAACTTCTAAACTTTGTGTTCAAAGATTATTCTCTTTCTTCAATTTCCCGATCGCCTTGTTTTGCAACCCATGATCTTACACTTTACCCACAGCTTGCTAATATTTTAAGACATCTCTGATATATAAACATCATCAAAATATAGGTACTACTTATGACTACTACTTATGACTAATTTTATTATAATGATAATATTCCTTGCATTTGCAACAAGTGAAGATAAAATGATAGATAAATATAAAGCTGCAATTCATTTAAATTTGAAATCACTATCGCTTACATTTCTTTACAAAATGTATGTTACAATTGAAACTCTAAATTGAATAATCTAATGGAAATACATTACGTTCAACATATTTTCCACCTATATATACACATAAAATATGGAAGGAATATTTAAGCGTACCATAAAGTGACAGTGAGCTCAATAATTTCAACAGTTAGTGATGTTTAGTATGAACTATTATTCCTCACTTCTGTTAAACTTGCTGTAATAACCTGACTGACTAGTGTTCCCAATCCAGAAAATGTTCTTTTTATAAATCAATATCCTGCGGTTCAAAAAAATAATCAACTAGTATTGAGGCAGCTTCCAATCAGACCAAATGGCCCATATTACCAAATTTATGGTGCATGTAGTTCCTCATCACCAGTAATGATAGGGAATGCTTTATGGATTGAGAAGGCATGTCATTGGTCGGATAAAAAAGTGACAATTCCTTGTACAGAAAACATATATTTTTCCTATGTACTGTATATACTTTGATCTAAAGCACTTATTGTAGAATTGTATTTCCCTTCAAACAAGCAGGAATTCAAAACACATAATTAGTGTTGCATTGGCTTGTCAGGTCAGCATTTGGTAGAATGAACTGCAAGATATTCAACATCAAGGCTGGCAATAATGGGGTTCCCAATTCTGTTCTGTTCAAATCTGATTTAAATTAGCTACCAGGCACTTGAGATAAAGTAGGAAAGTACTTTATTAATGATGTTTGGAAGTACTCATTATTCCGCTACCTTTATTCACTTGACTGTTAAGCATTGGGTATGCAAACCTTCAATTTAGTTTTCCATTCTAGAGGAACTCCACTATCAAATTAAATTAACAACAACACAAAATTCAATGAACATAAATTAATGTAAACTTAGATTCCAACATAATTTTGTGCTATCTGGAGGTAAACATTTCTGTTTCGGACGAGTGCTTTTAAATGGAAATGTTCTATAATTTGACCAATTTCCAGAATATTAAGAGTTGCTTTGTCAGATCAAGCTTAATACAAGTCCTACTCTTATCTACCTATGAAGTTTAGATTTGACAAATTCCCAACCTAAACTTTCCCCTATTTATCCTCAGTCTCCTTCAGGTAGGAACACTGTGGTCTGCAATCCATCCAAACGAATTTATGATCAACTAGCTGGTACATAGGGGCAATACTGTTTCACCAAAAGGTGCACAGTGACTGTATAATTGAGGCAGTGATTCAGAAGTTAAGAGCCCAAGAATCCGATGCCCCAGCCACAAGTGTTTTTTTTTTTAAATGTAGGAAGCTAAAATGTTTTCAGATCTAAGCTAAGTCTTACAAGCGCGAGACCTTGGTTCGATTTCAGGCAGGGTGAAACCGTACTCCACACAGCTAATAATACAACAACAAAATTACATTTGTGTAGCTCCTATCTCAACAGAAAAAACAAAAATTGATAATTTCAATCCACGACTGTTTATTGGACACTGCTGTGCGTAATTGGCTGCTACATATCACCCACAAATATATAGTCAATTCACTTTTCAGTATATTCCGTGAAGCGCTTTGAGACATCTAGAAGATGTGAAAACTGCGGTATGAAATTCAAGGCTTATTATTATTAGTAGTATAGTATGCTTTTATTGAACTAATATCAACCATTATGTGTTGCACAATGTCTGAGTTTTACCCATTGCTATTGTACTCCTCTAGAATCAAATATCAGATAGGAAAATGTCAATCGCAACAATCCCAATAATGGCACACTTAAATTAAGTTTAATATGTTATAGATACTTTTGAAACAAACATGAACAAAAGAGTGAAACATATTTTCCTGTGTCATTCCTGTGTGATCTAAAATGTTCAAGTTGCAAAAGAATTGCCATGAATTAACCTTGGATGCATCATGGCTGACCCTCTGTAATTCTGCTGGAATGTCGATTTTATAGAAGCTGGAAATGAGAATAGATCTGTGTTCTAGCAGGGTTTCAGATGATTGGTTGCAATATGCTCAGGGTTCACTCAGCATGAATGCCGCAATTTAGACCCAGTATGCAGCATTCAGGAACAACTCAGTTCTCCAACCCCCCAACTCAAAACTACAACTATTTTTTTACCTGATTTCATAGCAGTGGAGACACCACAGAATTCCACAGCAATGGAGACTAGGTTACAAACCCTCTTCTTGTTGACTCCCTTCAATAACAAATATCCTTACATTTGTAATTGCACTTTTCAAGAAGGGAGAGTGTCTTAATGCGTTTCACGGGATTTATTGTTAAACGAGATTCATTGCATGTTTGGTGAATAATAAAAAAAACCTCAAACCAGTTGATCATCAAGATAAAGATTGTAAAAGGTGAAAACAAAAAAAGGGTAAACAACTTGAAAGAGAAAAAACACAAACTCAGTTAAATTCCAATCCCATTCAATAAACCTGGGGAAAGGAAAGGACAGAGAATGAAAATCTCTCAAAGCACTTCAAACATAATCAAGTCAAATTTAATGATTGTTTTTGTCGGCAAATGGAACAGACATTTGCTGAATCATAAGGACTGTGTTAGGGATGGGGCTGAAGCTGACAGAGATAAATAAACAATATTATCAGTTACTACATTAGTGTGATGATTGTGCTGCTAGCATTTCCTCGAACAATTAGTAGGCTTTTCAATTAGTCACCTCAAGACTCTCCTCTTTGATAGTCCCATCGGCGCCTCCTCATCCCACCCCCCCCACCCCTGTCTTTAGCTTGGTCTGAAGCAGTAACCTTTCCAGTGCCTTGGGACATCCTCCTGACGCGAAAGGTGCTATACAAATGTAATTTTGTTGTTGTTTTCTCCCATGCTTAAATGGCTTGAGTTGAGGTCATAATAGAGAAAATCATACACTGTGTGATAAAAACAGTATTAACATCCCTTCATTTCTTATCTCTATGAAATTTCTTCCCCTTCTAGATCAATCTGAGGAACTGTTTCTTTGACAACACAAGGATCCTGACTAAGAGCTTATAATACAGAAGTACAAAATAACAAAAACAACTTGCATTTATATAGCACCTTTACAGAAAGCTTGATGGGATAGTTACGCTAAAAATCTATATTCCTCCCAGCAGCTAAACAAATTCTCCTGGAAGCCGACTTTGAATAAGGTTTAGATCCTTTTCGGATATCGGAGACCATTTGATTAATAGTGTGTTTTTGCTTCCTGGATGTGCTGTGAATCTATAGGTTTGTCCTTTGTGTTAGTTTAATAGAAACTTGTGAAATGGGAAGAAATACTTCCATTAATTGCAGGGGGGGGTTTCTGTTGCCCATTAACAATCCCTATAAAATGTAAGTGAACTACACATACAAAACATTAATAATATGATTTTTGTTAAAAAAAAACTATCAAATTCTATTCATCAAAATGAACTAGCATTAGATCTCAGTCATAAGGCTTTCATTGAGGAATTTAAAATATACAAAACTTGACAAGTTCTTTTTAAAAAAAGGCTTTGACTGTGAAGCCAGTTTTGCACAAGTTCTTTTTGGGAACAAAAACAACTAAGTTAAGACTGAATTCAACTATTTATCAAATTCTGGATGCTCTAAAATACTCCATAAATAGAGTAAATGTAGACCCTGGTGGCATTTCCTCCCCACAGTTTTTCAATATGGAGCTAAACAATTATTGTTTTGACAAATAGCTATAATTCATTTCTACCAACATCTCTGCAAGCTTTCTTAAAATATAATCCAGATAACAACAACAACAACAAAATTACATTTATAGAGCGGCTTACACGTCGGGAGGACGTCCTAAGGGTGCTGAAAAAAATAAAGTCCAGCTTCCCATAATGAATTGCACAAATAGTACACCTCCTTGTTTTGGCATCTTGTTTCATCCACATTTTTCAAAGTGTCCCTCAAGGAAAGAAACTGTAATTAACTACACATACATTAGACACAACTCAGTATTTTATGAGGAGGTTGATCACATCTGCTTATTAACCACTAGGCTAAACGGATGCTTACACTGCCTGTATTGGAAAAGAAAAGAAACTATAATTCGTACAGTACTGCTTGGCCCTCAAACAAACTATCCAGAGTAAATATTCTGTGTCAGTCTTTATACTCTATACAAGCCTTCAACCCTCCTACTCTCCTCAATTCCCTTCTCCCCCGTGTAAGCATTAAGTTTCCTCTTAAATACATTGATGAATACAATAAAAAGACTTCTACGAAAGCTTCTCAGAGCGCTTAACAGTAGTAGAGCCCGACTCCAAGCTGGGGGTAGGGGGACTAGCTGTAAGCACAGTTGAACAGGAAGGTTTTCAGGTGGGGCTTGAAAATAGTGGGTGGGGGGGGGGGGGCAAGGAGGAATGATTAAGGGAGAGTGATACAAAGTTTGGGGACATAGTGGCTGAAAGATGGTGGGGCGGAGGGTGCGAGGGATGAGCAGGAGCCGACACCAGTTGAGTGGAGGTCCCGGGTGTTGGATTGAGGAGTGAGGAGGTCGGAGAGGTAGGGAGGTGCCAGAGAGTGCAGGGATTTGAACATGAATGTGAGGATCTTGGAATTGACCAACTTGTTAACATTTTATTTCTCAATGCAATAGAAAATTTCAGAAAGTAAAAACACTTAAATACTTTTTTCTGTTTTGTTATATACTTAGGACATGTCATGCAATATTCCAATTTTGTTGTTGAGCTACTCCGATACACAGAGTTTTACCCAGAGTGTTGTTACGGTCTGGAATGCATGGCCTGAAAATGGTGAAAGCAGATTAAATAATAGCTTTCAAAAGGAATTGAGATGGATACATAAAAAGGAGGAATTTGTAAGATTATGTAGCTGGTGAGTGGGTCTAGTACAGTAGTTTTCTAGGTCCTTCAAATGCAAGGATTCTTATTGTATTATTTTACTGGAATATTTTGTATTAATAATAATATTAACATAATAATGTTGTATTCTGTGAAGCACTTTGAGATGTCGATAAAACGTGGAAAGCGCTAAATAAATGTAAGAATTATTATTATTATTTTCAATGTAACAACGTGCAAGTTAAAATATATAAAACTGGAGTCTGGCAGACAGTTGATTGTAGCACAGGCTTAAACAATATATGAGTATTAGTGAGAGTTACAAAATTGAGTTTTTTTAAACAAACGTGGTTTTCAATGGTGCTTGTACCACTATATTTTGATGGTTAATTAATTTGATTATATTTCAAAAAGGTTAGCAGAACTAAAATAATTTTTGCAAATTAATACCTGAGAAGATAGAGGCTTAATTATACCAAACTTTTAGTATTAAAGCTTGGGTCAAAACTAACTAACCACAAGATAATTAAGAAAGCATAAAATAATTACAAATTGAGCTGCCATTGCTCCTGTAACTGAAATATTTTCCCAGCAGAAAATGTTCCCACTGAAAAAAAAATCTTAATAAAAATACCTATAGGGTCACACAACCAATATCATTTAGATTATAGATTCATAGATTCATAGAATGTTACGGCACAAAAGGAGGCCATTCGGCCCATCTAGTCTGTGCCGGCTCTTTGAAAAGAGCGATTCAATCCCACTGCCCTGCCCGCTCCCCATAGCCTAATAGACCTGTTCTCCCTAAATAAAGATCTAATTCCCTTTTAAAAGTTGTTATCGAATCAGCCTCCACCACCTTTTCAGGCAATGCATTCCAGATTCGAACAACTCGCTGAGTGAAAACATTTCTCCTCAGCTCCCCTCTACTTCGCCTTGAAACTATTTTAAATCTGTGACCACGAGTCACAGATTCACCCACGAGTGGAAATAGTTTTTCTCTATTTGCCCTGTCGAAACCCCTCATGATCTTATAAACCTCTATTAGGTCTCCCCTCAATCTTCTCTGCTCCAGAGAGAATAACCCTAGCCTATCTAGCCTCTCCTCATAGCTGAAGTCCCTCAATCCTGGCACCATCCTAGTAAATCTTCGCTGCACCCTTTCCAATGCCTTCACATCCTTTCTGTGGTGACCAGAATTGAACACAGTATTCCAGCTGAGGCCTCACCAAAGTCCTATAGAGGTTAGTCAGTACTTCCTGACTTTTGTACTCTATACCCCTATTTATAAAGCCTAGTATCCCATATGCCTTCTTAACAGCCTTGTCTACCTGTCCTGCCACCTTCAACGAGTCACTAACACAAATCCCCAGGTCTCTCTGTTCCTTCACACCATTTAAAATTGTACTATCTAGCCTATATTGCCTCCCTTCATTTCTTCTCCCAAAATGCATCACCTCACACTTCTCTGCATTAAACTTCATCTGCCATGTGTCTGCCCACTTTACCAATTTGTCTATATCCTCTTGCAGATGGCTACTATCCTCCTCACTATTTACTATTCTCCCTAACTTAGTGTCATCTGCAAACTTGGAAACTGTACTCCGTACACCCAAGTCCAGATCATTGATGTAGATTACAAACAGCAATGGTCCCAAAACTGATCCCTGTGGCACACCACTGCTCACTTCCCTCCAATCTGAAAAACAGCCGCTCACTACAACTCTCTGCTTTCTGTCTCGCAGCCAGTTGTGGATCCACGCTGCCACTGTCCCTTTTACGCCATGGGCCTTTAATTTCATAATAAGTCTCTCATGTGGCACTTTGTCAAATGCCTTTTGAAAGTCCATGTAAACTACATCAACTGCGCTACCATTATCCACCCATTCCGTTACCTCATCAAAAAATTCTATCAGATTTGTAAGGCAAGATTTGCCTTTAACAAATCCATGTTGACTGTCCTTTATTAGCCTATATCTTTCTAAGTGAAGATCTACCTTGTCCCTGATTATGGACTCTAGAAGTTTGCCCACTACCGACGTTAGACTGACTGGTCTGTAGTTACCAGGCTTGTCCTTCTGCCCCTTTTTATACAAGGGAGTAACATTAGCTATCCTCCAGTCCTCTGGCACGACCCCTGTGTCCAAGGAAGATTGAAAGATCGATAAGATCACAATTAGTCATCTGTTGATACACAAACTGATTCTGATATTGCCTTTTGAAGAAATTTCACATTCGGAATTTTCGTTCACTCAGTATGCATTCAAAACACACCTTGGCTGTGGTGCTTGTGAAATATACATTTCCCACATCTGGGAAAAAGTCATAAATCACCGTCGCTGGTGGTGCCTAATATATACTCATTACTGACATCTCCCAAGAGACTGCAGAGTTATTAGCAAGTGCTGAACAGCTTCCTCTTTTGTGCGTTCCCAGATTTCCTAATTATAACTAAACACACTTTCTGGAAATTAAGATGTTCTGCAAGCTGTAATTTACACTTAGCACTCAAAATAGATGCCAAATTGCTGCAAAACTGCCCAATTTTTCTTTTA
This sequence comes from Hydrolagus colliei, assembly GCA_035084275.1. Lineage (NCBI taxonomy): Eukaryota > Metazoa > Chordata > Chondrichthyes > Chimaeriformes > Chimaeridae > Hydrolagus > Hydrolagus colliei. The sequence continues at coordinate 35,448,806 of CM068745.1, read as the reverse complement.
TAGTTTCTGACTGATCAAATATATGAACAACATAATTACTGTATTTCTATACTGTAGAAATGTAAACTATTATTGTGTCTCGTAGGAGAAGATAATGGGAATGGGTCCATAATACAACTTGAAACATGAACCATTTCTATTTTCATCCAGAAAAGTAACCAGTGTTTTTCTACGTAATCTATTTAAAATCAGGAATGAGGAGAAAGAGAATAATTGATGGTGTGAAACCATTATTAATTGTAAATAAGTCAACAGCATGTCCCATTGCCAACATTTGCGTTTCAACTTCGAAAAAGAAAAAAAAAGACTAACTTAAATTCTGCACTCCTTTGAACAATGATAGATTTGTAAACCTACACATCTTATTTTCATATAATTCATCAAGTGTTCAAAAATATGAATGTCTTCCTCATGAAAGATTCCTTCTACATTTTAAGCTGACTTGGTTGAAACGGTCATATTCTTTTCTACAAATTTGAATCAAAGCCAAACATTAAGGCCCGGAATGTTACAGAGGTCACCTATCTTAAGCAGATGGGTTTGCTAACAGTTGGTATATCAACACCCATCTGCCAAAAGATACAGTCCAACCTTGTTATTAAAACTGTGTGAGCTCCAGGAATCCAGGCCTGATCATAGGTTGGACTCTTGATCTCAATATACAGCTAAAAGAAGTGCAACGGTTTCAGTTTGCAGAATATTACATGTGGCTTGAATTACTCCTCTGGGATTGTGTTGATGGTATAAAATTCAAGGAAAATTGCGTAAAAGATTTTTAAAAATTCAGCAATAAATTGGTAAGACAACTTTATAAGCTAACAGCATAGTATGACAGATAACTGAAGATAAGACAGCCTCTAATGTCATCTCCTCCATTGTATATATATTTTTTAACTGAATAATTTCTTACCACAAAGTTTGACCCAATGAGCTAAATATACTAAATTTACTATTAAAGTGTAATTTCTATGTTGATTTCAGTAAAAGCCTAATATAGTTTGAAGGATATGCTTGTTGTTTGATCAAAGACTATGTACTCATCAACACAGGGAAACAGGTTAATGATTCCCGATTCAACAATAACGCATTGTAAATAATATTTAACTCCTCAAATTTATTGCAGTTAACTTTTCACCAAAAAATAAAAACAATTAAAACTGTAGAAACTTATATTGTGAAAGTTTATTCTGAAGCACAAATTGTTTGTCAGACTTCTCAACATTGTAGGTAAATCCTCAGAGAAAATGTTTTGTTTTTACTGAGACCCAAACTGATAAAAACTGCCCATTGAGGCACAAATTACACTTAAAGGACAGACTAATAAGTATCATTGGGGTTAAATCACATACTTTCATATATAGTCGAAGTGAGGAAAACAAACCAAACGATGTACAGTAAATGGAAATTAATGGGAATTAATTTGGAATTTGTAGTAAATTCGTAAGATCTTGTGTTCTTAATCTTCTCCCCAAAACAAACCCTCAATTTTACAATAAAATCTTCTGCAATAACTTTCCATTCTTAAAAGTTGATAGTCTGAACACAGACAAAGATAACAGGATGAAAAGAAACTCTATTCAGATGGCGTACACAATTATTATTTTTTCTACTCCCTCAAATATATAACTGGTCAACCTGGAAAAGCATCAACCAAAGCAAATGGTGCATGTCGGCAGCACATTACTCCAAGATAAATGTGTTGCGTTCATTTGCATTTTACTTTACATAACAATGTTAGCAATAGGGAAAAGTTCATTAAGCCCAACAAGCTTATCCTTTCTTTCAAACCCACCTACCTGCCTTCTCACCATATTTGGAAAGCCTTGTTGCTCCAGATATACACGTAGTTGTTTCTTGAATCCACTTATACCACTTGTTTCACTGGCATCCTCAAGTGATTTATTCCATAAGTTTATTTACCGTTATAGAGATATGTTCCACCCTTCTTCCTCTAAGTGTTTCTAATTAATTTGTGTCTCCTCATAGATGCCTTAATTTTAAACTTCAGAATATCATGCACTTCTTGAGCCAAACAAGCTATGATTTGGACTGCAAGATGTGAGTGTTCTACAGTACAATACAGTAAAAGCCAGGTTATCCACCACCCGATCAACTGTAACTTCCATATAACCGGCACATCAAAAAAAAAGTCTGCATTCAATTAACTAGAATTTATCTGGAAAAATGCATTATTTTTTCAAATTAAATTTTTCTTGTGTGTTTTCAGCCAAATATCCGGCACGCGCTTTAACTGGTATTAGCCACGTCCCAAGGGTGCCAGATAAACGGGCTTTTACTGTACTTGTTTCAGAAATAGATACACAAACTTTAAAATCTTTGTTTGGAAGAGGAAAAGTAGCCAGAAATTGAGAAATGTCTTGTTAATAACTCCCCATTTGCAATCAATACCTAACATCTATTGTGTGCAAAGAATGCAAGCTTAACAAAAAAAGCATTTTATGACAGATAATCAAAACAAACCCCAGCTCCAGAAAAACAATGGATCAAGACTTTCTGTGATACCTACCACAGTTTGATGATTGACCTGAATAACTTCATCCCCAGCATGGATTTTCTTGCACCGATCTGCAGGAGACTTTGTGAGGATGTAAGAACCAGTTAAGGTGAAATATCAATAGGACGGGGTAAAACAAGCAACTTGCAGACACTTTAGCTATTTCAATTTCTCTTCTTGTCATTTTGCATCAGTACACAACCAATCTTTGCTTAATTCCAGAGAGTATTAGGCATACATTACAGTTTGTTATTTATGGCAGAGTATGTCCTAATTGGATCTAAATCCCTAACTGGCCAATGCCTTGGCACGTCCTCCCGATGTGAAGGCACAATACAAATGTAATTAGTTTGTTGTTGCGAGAGTGCACATTCCATTCCAGACATAGGAACTGGCATGTCTGGGTGGCACTAATAAAAAGAGGTGCTGAATATTGGCAAGATGCTAGCTGACTGAAAGATGAAAACCAAAGCAAAGAAACACGAGATGGTAATAGAATAAAAAACCCAACTATCGCCTCTTCTAAAGCAAGCAGGCATGGTGATAACAATACACAGTAAGCCAGCATATTCATTTCCAGAGGGAGACAGGGTATAAATAAAATGCAATAGAAAATCAACATTTGAAAATCAAGTAAAGGCAATCCATTTGTTGTTTTCGGTATTTATTGAGAATTGTTTTTGTCATCAAAAAGCTTTGTGGGCCAAATGGCTATTTCATGTTCCATTTTTCCTTTGTTCTTACAATGTTTCTCTCTTTTGCATTTGTTTTTTGTAAATACCTTTTCTCATCTCAAAGCCATCTGGTCAACACAGCAGCAGCAGAAGTTGTCAGAAATGAAATTTGAAGTAGGAGCTTCTGTGACTCTGCATGGATTTCTGCTCTGAGCAGTGAGCCAACAACATGGTAATTGTAGCATCCATTTCTGTTTTTTTCATGGTTATCACTTCCTGAAAAGCTCACTTATTTACATAGAACTCTCTCATCTCGACCTGTGCAACAGTGCTCAACTTTTAAAAAAAGTTAAAATCAAACTGATAAGATTATTATATTTGGTGCAATGTATTCTTCTCAACTGCGCACAAATGCACAAGGAAAACAGTGAAAATATTTCACAATTGCGTTAGTTTAATTGATTACTGAATAAAAGAAGAAAGTCTGAATCACCGTTTACTAATTTTAAAAAGGCTTTTTTTTATAGAAACTTACATTTTCGGTTGTTCCAGTTATCACATGTAACCCGTCATATGTTGATTTGATGTACATCCCCTATAATTATACAGACAGACACAAGTAACACAACAGAAAGAGACAAATTGACTTCTCTTATTTATGAGAACTACTCTTAACATAGAGTTTGCAATCAATTTGATTCCCTTGAAATTGAATACTCTCAATTAAAAACTCCAATGATTTGGGAATAAATTGTCGATCCATAAAATACCCCCAAGTCTAACAATTACTTAATCCTTCTGAAGCTTCCTTCCATGTACCACAACTCAAAAGGCCAAAGAGTTGTAAAATTGGCATCCACAATGCAGCCATCTTATAACCAAATCCATGCTGGAAAGAACTATGTTTAGGTATCGAAATCACTGAAACAGATTTATCAGTTAATAAACAATTCTGTGCTTCACAGAAAATACTGTACAGTGAATTGACTATATTTGCGGGCAAAACGAGTAGCCAATTGCGCATACCAGTGTCCCACAAATAATTGTGGATTGAGTGACCAAATTATAATCATTATTTTTTAAGGGATTATTATCCTCAGAGTAAATGCACTCTGAGTAAATCTACCCTGTCAAATACATTGCCTTCCATCAAGGAAATGTCTAGAAGGTTCAAACACTTTGATGAATGTTGCAGAGTATATGCTGCAACACAGAGTTACCATATCAAAATGATCAATAAATGTACGCCACAAGTGTTAATCAGAGTGACCCATGCACCTGTTCCAACCTTGAACTGCCGTATAATGTATCAATTATGGTTTACACGGACTGAATACGTTTAGGTATCAAAATCACCGAAACAGTTGATAAACAAATTTAATTCAAAAGTTAAAAAAATGCAAGCATGAAAGAATTACAGAAAATACTTTAATTAATTGTTTAAATTACATTTCTGCAGTCATGCAATCCTGAAACAGTTTTTAATGCAAAATTCATGCAATCTATGAAGTACATTGATTTAAAATATTAGTATTTTCACATGCTGCTAAACTGCTGAACAGAATGGTTTCAATTAATATGCAGATGAGAGGATGCATCATTTTTCTTGGCAGGTGTAACCAGAACATTAGTTACCATAACAATTTGGACTGTCTATAATGATTCCAACAGCATAAACAAGGAAACAGTGATGCACTACACATATCACAAAGCTGATGTGACTTCAAATCTTAATTACTTTGAAATCTGTTCACTACACAATATCAAAATGCCATTAATACTACCTTCAGTTATACCAAAACTCAGCTACAAGGAGCTACAATATTTCAAACATCCTTTTACACTTGAGTAAATTAACTTCTAAATAATTCCTCTGCTATAAACCAAACTCATTACAAATATCTGCAGAACAAAATAAGAATAATCTTAGATTTGATACACCAATCACAATGTCAAAACATCTCAATTGCTTCAGCATTTTATTTCAAGTATAGCAACTGGATATTTATAGGTGAATGCAGCAGCCTAATTATGTAGGATTTATATCAAACTCATGGCACTAACCTCATAACTTATCTTGAATTTTATCACTCACGTCACCTGAACTTGCTCATGAGAGATAAATCTTTTCTCATCAGATTTTAAAGGCCACCAAACAACTTTGCTATAGTTATTATCAGCTTCTCAGTTTCCACCACAATTCTTAGTCTAATAAGTATCACCTCTGAAGTCCTATCGATAAAACCGGATTCTCCTTAGGAACCCCAATTATTCTACATTTTACAGGGATAGCAGAGCATTTATTCATGTTACAAATTCAGATTGAGATCTGCTATTCTTCACAAATCCAAGATCTCATCATGAATAAACCATATTTACATTTTATTGTCACATACTGTACTGTCAAAGAAACTAACACATAAGTACTTACCTGATAAAATATTGTTTATGAAAATGAATGGAAGGTTAAGGGAAACATGCTTAACATATTTTCAATAAACTACTAACATTTAACTGGACTCTATTACACTCTCACTGGTACAATAAAACCATTCAAGTATAACTGGGGCAATAGCAAGAGCTGAACACTAGTACCTACAGCAGCACTTAAACCAAAAGGTGATAGATTTCTTTAAAACCAACTCCAAGACCCATCAATGAATTCCAATTGCAAGATTGCTATTAAAGCAACAACAAAACTTCCCCCACCCACTACCTCTAAAGAGGAGAGTGACCAATTGATACCATTCAGAACATATGTTTATGCTATCAATGGCTGCACACTATGGAGGAATATCAAAGTTGTGCAAATTAATACTACCCATGTTCCCCATAGCAAACTATTTGAAAACCTCAATTAACAGTCACACAATGTAAAGTGGGCCTATTCTGCTCTATAGCCAGGGGTCTTCAAGGCATACATCTTGGAATCAACACAGAGTAATCTGTTTACACATCATTTAAGAGCAGTTCCTTGGTAATAGTGCGAAATTCAGAAGAGAGAATGTGAACAGACAGCTCAGATTCAATTACTTTAAGCAGAATGGTGAATACATGGAATATACTATGATTCCAAGGAGCCAGTGGAGGCAGATTGTGTTAGCGGATTCAAATACCATTATTTGTCAAAAAATTAATTGAATGGTAGGATACATTGAGTAGTGTACAATTTGCATTACTTTGGAACCAGTCAGATGGACGGTAATGCTTTTCTCCCCCCGTTTCTGTACATTGTTATGTTGCTATCTCTTAGCTCTCAGTAGTAAGTCGTTCAAACCTAAATACTGTGGACACATTTGGGCCAACCTACTTTACATTTAAAGTAGTTCTCACACAAAAAGCATCAGAATTTATTTAAAAATAAACCCCCCAGAACGCCTCTATGTGTTTTTAACTACGGCAATTTGAAATAGAATTTTGCTAATTACTAAAATTGTACATTTTGGAGCTTCATGTTATGATATGTCGAGCAGTGAAGTGCAACTACACTGAGCTCAATTTATTTCCTTGATGTGGGAATCAGAATGGCTTCATCCGAAAGTCATAGAGTGGAGCTGGTTAAAAGGATTCTTCTCTTCTACAGCAAATGGTGATTGCACCAATGGTAGTGCAGCTAAAATTACTCTGAAAACATTTGTGCTTAGAAGTCCAAAATAGGAATTTGCTAAATAATTGAAACTAAAGACTGTGGAACTTACCAATCCTTCACTGGGCTTGATGTTTGTCAACTGGACCACCTCCAAATGTGCAGACTGAGATACCAGCGGGTCAGAAGACAGAGAGATAATGTGGTCACAAACCCCCGACAGTGTTTTACACTGTGACAAAAAGAGGAAACAGAAAGAAAGACACATTCGTAAAGAACAGCAGGAAATCAAAAAAGTCAAAATAATTTAAAAGGTTTTCATTCAAGAACATCTTAAATTATTACATTGTTACAGATTAATCAATACCTATACTTTAGATTTCCCAGTGTGTGATTCAGAATGCAAACTATTTTTTTATAGTACAGGTCCAAAATAGTGGTGATAAACAAATTATGGGAATCAAAATAAACAGATGTTTAACACTCCAAATTAAACAACGCATGCTTTTTTTGTGTAAAGATACTTTGTTTTAGTGAAGGTGTCAAATCTGTCCTCTTCCTGTGCAAAAGTTACACCGCGAATAGGTTTTACAGACATTTATTATACTATTGTCATATATTAAAGGTTTGTAAGATGGACACGAGTGTGTTGTACTGATCTGGAAGAAATGGGTGAAAGCACATTCATCAGATCTACAGTTTGTAAATAGTTTACGTGTCCAGTTGTGCAGAAGCTATAAAGCTGTGCTAACCAATGCGCATAGTGCCATAGCATACTTGATGTAGTGGAGAAATGGACTGCGTCGTATACTACTCAGAGATCAGAGTTAATTTCCAGCCCAGTCACTTGGTACACAAGTGTCTTGTGACTGAATAATCTTTTCAATTGGGAAATAAGAGTATTTTTCATTATAACACTTTTTGTGATCATTTCACTCTTCCAGAGAAAACAAAATTATCTTAATGCCTATTATAGAAGATAACATTATATCAGAGCTTCCAGCAGATTAGACTGTACAAAGCCCATTGAAAGCAGGATTTGTGTTTATTAGTCTGAGTAAAATATCACCAGAGGATATTTACCACTGATAATAATCCCTCAAAAAAAATAATTAATTGGTCATTTCAATCCACAACTGTTTGTGGGGCACTGCTGTGCTCAATTGGCTGCTGTGTTTCGCCCACAAATATATAGCTAATTCACTTTACAGTATATTCTGTGAAGTGCTTTGAGACATCGAGAAGATGTGAGACGTGCTATATCAAATACAGGGATGATTATTATTACTGATAATGAATCCATTATGAATAGAATCAATAGAATAAAAGGCACCCAAAAAGTCACTCACCCAAAATAATTAGGCTCTATTTTCTATATAGAGATGAAAATACTTTCAAATGAATCCGGCTTTAGACCTCTTTCAAGGAACTGACATGCCCGTGCACATACTGACCTCGGCAACTGCCTCATCTTTCACACAAGCTAATAGTCTTCAGTTTGAGATTAGGGTCCCATAAATTATATCATGCACAAGTGGTTGAACAGCAACAAATTCAAATTTAAAAGAGAATAAGTTGGCAAGAGTCATCTTGGAGTCAGCTCAGCGGAGGCATTGCTTCATCTTTCTTCCACTGAAGGAGGTTAGTCGCCAATTGTCTATTTAGGTGATCCATTATTAAGAGAACTACCAGATGGTCTACCCAGCAAGTGCAATTAATTTCAGGTGAAATGTCTTAGATGGATAGATACCCAGTCTATTCAATATAAATGACATGAAATTCCACAGTTGTATAACAAGTTACCCCAAAAAATTCTGACTATGTACAAAGCAAACACTGACCTACAGTTTCTCCTTGGCAATGTGCTAGTTGTGCTGACAAAATACATTATGCACAACAAAAGGTTAAGTGTCTGGCAATGAATCACAATGTCTGATTCATTCAATGCATTTTATGCATTGAGATGAGATCATATCTCAGGTTTCCATAAAGTTATCTCATTATTCCCATTAGGGGAAAGGACCAAAGTCATAAGTAGATTCCAAGAAATCAAGAGGAGAAGATCAGAAAACAAATCACCCCCACACGCAGCGCACCAGCTCTATACAGAGTCTGGGGAAGAGGAAAAATGTAGTGGCTGTTCTAGTGTTATGATTCTTGTTTTTTACCACTAATATAAAGAATGATAAACCTGCCCACCAAGCCTGCTCTCCACGTTCAATAGAGACACATTAAGGTAGCAGGTCAAGATGGCATAGGTTCAGGATTGTAATTCACAACTTTATAAGCATCCAGAACCAGTGAAATATTTCTTCACATAGAGAGTACTCACACGTGGAATCCACATCAAGAAAGGTGATGGAGGCTAGAGCTCTGGTCTCCTTCAAGGGATATCCAGTTTGTGAAATAGGTAGATGGTAGGGTTCGTATGAGGAGGGATGAAATTTAAATGGACCAAATCTCATGAGATTTGGAAGCAATACTATGACAAAATAAATGTCATCACTCTTGGTTGAAATTAATATAAAATGCAATTTACCTCACAGCTGAACTCAAATCCATAACTGTAAGATGAATGTGGCAGCTGAAGTACATTTCATATAATGTTCCTTAATTTCTCCAAAGATAGCCACAATAGGCATCTATCCAAGCATTTGTCACCTCCCGCCTCAATTATTCCAATGCTCTCCTCGTCAGTCTCCCCAGCTCCTCATTCACAAAATCAAATTATTTAAAAACTCCATTGCATATGTCATCACCTGCACTAAACTCAGTGTGCCCCCAGTCCTTGCCAGGCTCCATTGGCTCTCTATTACACAACGGATCAATTTCAAGATACTCACACTCATTTACAAATCACATCATGCCCTGGCACCTCCCTATCTCTCCAACTTGCTTACACTCCACTCCATTTTTATTCCACTCCACTCTGTCAGGCATCAAGTCATGGATGAGAACCAATTTTCTACAGTTGAACATCAGCAAGGCTGAGGCCCTCCTCATTGGCTATCGTCAGCACCTCCACACCTCAGGCACTGGTAGCATCAGCATCCACAGATGCACACTCCACCTCACCAAGCCAGTCAAGAACCTAGGAACCTTGTTCGGTCCTCAACTGTCATTTCTCCCCACATCAGTGCCGGGAGACACACTCTGCCACCCCCACCTCCGCAACATGGCCTGACTCAGGCCGCCAAAACTCTCAATCCTGCCTCCATTACAACCAGGCTCAACTATGCCAATGTCCTGTTTGTTAGCCTTTCCAACTCTTCCTTCCACAAGCTGCAGATCATCCAAAACACTGCAGCCTGTGTCCTCCCCTGCTAAGTGACTTTCCCCTTTCACACTGCCTTCAGCCATCTTCCAACCATCTTTGCCCTCCACTCTCACTGATCCCAAACCCTTCGGATGTGAAAAGCACTTTACAAATGTAATAGTATTGTATTTTCAGATCACTCTGAAAACCTTCAACCCACCCCACCACAACCACCACCAGCTCAGTGTTAGGCTCCGCCGCTGTTACACTCCGAGATGCTATCCCGGGAGTAGGGTGCTGTATAAATGCACGTTGTTGGTGTTAGACACTAACAGAACATTTTCAAAGTAGTGAATAAATCCAAGTGATTAACTTATAAGCAATGTAAATGACCTCATTATCAATTATCAAAAATTAATGCATCTAATTGTAATTACCTGCACCCAAATCAGATGGTTTGATCAAAGAGGTAAAAGTTGGGCATTTAATTGGTCCATGAATTACAATACTAATTCCACCCAGGTGTAACTGACATCCACAACCAATTCCATTTCTACAAATAGTCCTTTCCAAATCTGCATGTAAACCAACATGACCCAACAAAAATCCTACAACATCTTGAGGTCTCTATTATCACTATTATATTATTATTGTATTATTATCATTGCATTATTATACAATATACCCCTTCACTCCCCTGGCAACTCCCTACCTCTCCGACCTCCTCATTCCCCAATCCATCACCTTGTGCCTCCACTCAACTGGCATCGGCCTCCTGCTTGCCTCTTGCGCCCTCCCCTCCACCATTCAGGTTGCACATTCAGCCACTGCGCCCCAAAACTCTGGAACATCTCCCCACAGCCCCCCACCTGGCTCGGCGTCAGGTTCTGTCATTGTAAGCACTCTGAGATGCTACCCTGCATGGTGGGTGCTATATAAGTGCAACTGGTTGTTGTAGTTGTATTATTGTTGTGATATATAAATGTAATTTTGCTGCATTATATGCAAGTCTGTATTGACTGCATATTTCAAATCCTATTTGTTTCATTTGCTTTAACGCTAGGAAATTTAACTAATTCTGAATATTCAGCTTGAAATGTATGCCATTTGGGCTCTGGATACTGCGTGGTTTAAACTTTAAGTAACTGAACATATATAATCCAATTAACTAGATCACTCAAAACTTTCTTATTCATACGAGGTTGAAGTTTATGTAATTCAGATAAAAAATAAAGATATACTCACAACATGAAGAATCTTGTTTTCAGTTTCATAAACAGTGCAGTCCTGTGAAGGGAAAAAAAGTTTTAAAAAATACATTTTTACTTTACAAACAAGAATAAATGGTCTCATGTGTAGTTGGCCTATTAAGTCACTTTTTATCTTGTTATTGTTGGATCAAGTTCTTTTGCTTAATGTGAGCAAAATGCAGACTCAAATCTACTGCGTAATTAAATATGCTAAATGGTAAATGTTTTACAATATTTTTTCCTAGTTTCTCCTGAAAGACATTAACCCATAACTAATTGTTTACGTTTCTTTATGTGAAATCTGGTAGCTCAGTGGTTAGAGCAGTCGCCTTACAAGTGAGAGACTTGGGTTTGATACCAGGCAGTGCGAAAACTTGGGCAAGTTTCCTTACTCTACATGTCTGATAATAATACCTCAAAAAAATAAATTGGTCATTTCAATCCATAACTGTTTGTGGGACGTTGATGTGCCCAATTGGCTGCCGTGTTTCGCCCACATATACACAGTCAATTCACTTTACAGTTTATTCTGTAAAGCGCTTTCAGACATCTAGAAGATGTGACAAGTCCTATATCAAATGCAAGGATTATTATTATGTGTGACCCTAGTTAGTAATCCAAGCCAAGCAGATCCTGTCCTCAATTGATGCCCACACATGCACACACAGACACTCTAAATGGTTATTGCATAGCAATTAGTAGGAACTCTGGCTAATTTCCTCTCTACACATTGGAAGCTTACTGGGAAACATTCCTGCACTGTTCACCGGTCGCACCGAAATTTGAAAATAGCACTGTCCCTTTCAATTTGAAACAAATAATAGAGGGATGAATGGTATTTTTCTTAAGAATACTAAATAAATCTAGCAATGAATACAGGCAAATAATACCAAAGAACCAGCTAACAATTGGAAAACTATTTTGAATTCTATAAAAGATAAACTCTGAAGAAAGCAGTTTTTGCAAATAAATAAGAAACAATTATTTAATTACTGTAGTATGATGAGACTTTAGTAGCTGTGGCCAAATGCTTTGGAAGTTGGTAAATTGAGACATTAAGACTCAACACATGAATAATAAGTTACAAGGAAGTGATTTCAATGCAATATTATGATTAAGGTACACCAAAAGATTATTCTATGAATCATCCAAAAATTGAATCTTCTGAATGTAGCATCTTCAGTTTATAGGAATATAAAGCTTTTCAATTCTGCACCATTGTTCAGATGAATTCCAGAGCTGTGAGCCATTATACACATTTTCCTTTCAGAGTCAAGTCTGATTTGACAACTACTGGTATTATAACTGCACTGCTATATTTATCCTATATACATCAGACAAAACAGTCAGTACAGAACAATAATTACTGTGAAGCGCTTTGAGGCATTTTGGCAATAAAGGTGCTATAAAAATGCAAGTTCTTTTAATCAGAGGCAGTTGGAACTCTTCGCTTTTGGTTTGTCAGTGCAATATTTCATGATTCTACCTTCATTCCTTTTTTAGAACATGATTTAATTAAGCTTCATGATCTCCCAATTTGAACTCCATATTCTGAACAAAATGAGCAGATTAACTGGAAAGTGAGGCGAGTTGCATTTAATCTTCCTTTATCTGCAGTAGCAGCATCTGTCATAAATCACTCACTGGCTTTGAGCCACATTACTCTTAGGTACTTCGATAAATCATTTATTTTATTCATTTCGTGGTTTCTTTCCAGTAGAGTGGCATAAGAAATGCCACTTACACTGATTTGAGATCTACATAAAAAGGATCATCAAACGTTCTGATATGAACATAACCAGAGCAAAATCTGATACCAATTTTGAAATATAAAATCTTGATTCACTTTTAGGAAACTTGTAGGCTTGTTTATCTAGAATTGGATTTGGACACAGGATTTAACAATTCATAGACAACAAAAACAAAATGATATTTGTATATAGCGCCTTTCATGTTGGGAGGATGTCCCAAGGCGCTAAGCAGTTACTAAAACTCCAGCAATTGTCAATGTATTGGGCAATCATTTTCATTACTCATCTGATTTGCCATTTAAGTAATTTTAGTTGAAGTAGTTGAAGCACATGTAATTGTGCTGCTGCCCAAGGCTGCCTCCAGGGCAATCACCAGCCATTTCAACTACATAGGGTAAAACATGCAAGGTCCTAAACAACAATAAATGATGGTGTTTTATCTCTAGGTACAAATTGATCCTCACAGGAAAAAAAATTGATGTAGGTCAACCGTTCAATAATATGATTGTAACATTTTGTATGTTGTTGCAATTTGAAATGTTGGTTCCTTAAAAATACTGCCTCTTCATTCAGTAGGGCTGGCTTATAAACAGCAGTGATAGAATTTATGATCAATATATATACTATCCACCCCTGACTGACCACTGGGTATCAGCTCAATCTCACAACGACCACTGCATCACCTCTATCCTTTACTGATCACCTTCTTGATGACTACAGGATCTCTTCTCCATCATGAACACATGATCTCTATTCTTCATGGACCGCAGGATTGTGCTTTGATGTACTTGCACTATACAAGCAGTACATCAATTCTTACTGCGTAATAATCAAGTCAAAATGTCTTGAAGCATTTAACCGGCAATTACAGTATAATCAAATACAGTATAGTGATTGTGTTTTGAAGATAAAGAAGCAATTGTACCCACAGTGTCCCACAAATTGCCCACAAATTGCCCACAAATATACAGTCAATTCACTTTAGAGTATATTCTGTGCAGTGCTTTGAGACATTGATATGAAAAGTGCTATATCAAATGCAAGGATTCTTCTTATTGTTTTTATAAAGTGAATAACCAATTAATCCCTGAATGTGTGTAATTTGGACCCTATAATATTTCAGTAAGTTATATATAATGACAAGAACTAATATTCAACAACACAATTGCACTTATATAGCGCATTTCATGTCAGAAGAAGTCCCAATTCAGTCATTTCACCTCAGAATCATACAAATTGATATAATGTGCCGTGGAACGTCAGCTTGTGGACAACAACAAATTGCATTTTGATGGCGCCTTTCACATCAAGAGGATAATCTCAGAGCACTGGACAGTCAGGGGTTTGCACCCAAGCTACAGGTTAGTCAAGAGTGGGGGAGACAAGGGTCAAAGTTGGTGGTAAGATGACCAAAGGTGCGTTCAAAGAGGATGGAGTCTTGGGGTACCCCACAGGTGACTGTGGCGGAGGGTGGGGTGGGGAGGAGGTCAAGAGAAAAAAATAAAACTTTTAGAATGGCTTTTACATCGGAGGGACATCCAAGGCACTGAATAGTTTGGAATCAGGACTCAAGCTTGAGGGTAGGGGGGGTGGAGGGGGTGGGGCAGGGTTGGGATGAGGGAGGGCAGAGAGGTAGGACGGCAACTGAAGGCACGATCGAAGAGGAGGGTCTTGAGACCGGTCTTGAAGGACATGTTGCAAAACTTTGACCAGGAGGACAGGTTTGAGATAGGTTTTAAATTTATGATTCCTCACTAATCCATTTAAAAATAGATTATGATGGGAAGATGGTAGGGTGGGTTTTCAGGAAAGACAAGATAAAATTGTCGAAAGATCTTCTTCATCCAAACTAATATGATCTTTAGTATCACACTATGCTAGCCCTTTTATCTTTCCGACTCTTGCTCTCTCTTACCGATTCCTTTTATTGCTCTCATTCCGAGACTCGGTTTGCCAAACTTTCTATCTCTGTTTTTCCCTCAGTGTCCACCTCTATCTCTATACATTGGATTATTAAACAAGTTTAAGCTACTGGTAAACAAAAATCAGCTGCATATATGTGCTTAAGAGTTCTATTTAACACTAGGGTCCGGCGATATATCGATATATCGCTAAAACCCGATATAATTTTCATATCGATACGCCGATATAGGCATTTCAAAAATATCGATATATCGAAAAATCAATATATCCGAGGTAAAAAATCGGAACGCGCACACACTGAACTACAAGACCCAGAATGCTCATCTCTATACCCAATGCACAGACTGAGGTGCAAAGCCGCCATATTGTATTCATAGTCCTCGACTACAATATACAGGTATGCAAGGGGTGAGGGGAGAGACATGGCTGGGGGGGAGGGGGAGAGAGACGGCTGGGGGGGGGTGGGGAGAGAAGACTGGGCCCAGGGTGTGGGTGGGGGAGAGAGACGGCTGGGGGGGTGGGTGGGGGGGGAGAGAGACGGGTGGGGGGTGGGTGGGTGGGAGAGAGACGGCTGGGGGGGGGTGTGGGGGGAGAGAGACGACTGGGTGGGTTGGGGGGGAGAGAGACGGCGGGAGGGGGGAGGGGGAAAGAGACGGCTGGGGGGGGGGGGGGGGGGGGGAGGGAGAGAGACGGCTGGGGGTGGGGGGAGAGATGGGGTGGATGTGATAATAAACGGATAGATAGAGATGGAGGGGATGTGAGAGAGACACAGACAGAAAAACACAGAGATTGAGAGAGTGAGAGACACAGAGAGAGAAAGATATGTACCTCCTGAGGAGATAGGCCCTGAATGTGCACGCACCTGGAACGAGCGCGCATCCGGAACGCGCACGCACCCGGAACGCGCGCGCACCCGGAACGCGCGCGCATGCGCGGTACGAAAACCCCGAAAATATCGATATTTCGATATATCTCGATATGACCCATCAATATATCTAAATCGGCAAATTTCCATATCGACGGACCCTATTTAACACTAGTGTTAAATTTAATACAACAATCAGATACTAGTAACGTTACATGCAATAGAATTTGCAGGAATCTTGAGCCATTTTGCCAAATGATGTTAGAAGGATGCAACATTCCATGGCTGCAGGGAGTTTGCTTCGGCAGAGCTGTCAACATCAGAAGTAGTTCAACAGTTAAATTTACAATAATCAAAAGTGACACAGATATCAAGACTTTTTTTTAAGTACTGTATATAGTTCTGTGTGTTTTGTTTAGCAGCAGATGACATCAAACCAGCCTCATTTTAAAATTAAAATGAATGATTAATATTCATAATGACTTTTTTTGACCCCATTTCTAGAAGAGATCTTGGCTCTTGATTAACTCATCACTTGCCAAACAGTGTATTAAACAGTGAATTAGGACAATGGGGTACATTTCCAAATCAGTTGAGTTCAGAGCCCCAGAAATCATGCTCAAGCTGCATATTATGCTATTCGTTCATTGAATATGCATTGAATACGCTATGGTCACTATGACAAAGAGCAATGACCTCCAGTAGTAGAAAGTTGAAATGTATAATTTATATTTATATAGTGCCATTCACATTAAGATGACATCTAAAAGTGCTTTATTCAGTGAGCCAGGCATCCAAGCCCTGGGGAGAAGCTAACAGATCGAAATTTGTTAAGCACACATTCGAGAAGATAATACAGTGGGTAATATTAAAGACAATGCCTAATTAAGAACTTTAAAATGGTCAATTAAGTTGCTTTTTATGGCAACTGGCCCTATTTTGTCTTATACTTGTATCACTATTATTTACTTGCCAATTATATTAAAAAGCCTATCACGAGATGGGTGTTGGAAATACCTTGCAAACAAAACAGTTGTTTTGCCTATTATAATATTTTATTATCAGAGTACAGTACTTCTTTACATAGATATTCATAAAGAATCAGAATATGGTTGAATTAGATTAATCAAAAATACCAAAGGAAATAATGTAGAAGTTGGAGAGCTGTGACTGAAAGTTTTCACACCAGAAAATTGCAACCAACATTCTAATATCTGAAAAGGTCAACAGCGAGATCCTGGCAATTATATGCTGTTAACTTGACATGGCTAAACAGAGTCTAATATTAAAGAACCAAATCAAGTGCACTTAATAGGACTAAAGACAACACTTCAGAGTAAACACAGAGCATGCCTAAAATAATCTATTGGAGTTCAATGAGGATGCCACAGAATTTGTAAGATGTCGGTAATCTAGTGAATGTTAAACATTTTGACCTTAGAAGGTACTTAATATGATTCCTTAAGATGATACTTGTCTTCTTAAAGTTGACAGTTCTTTGGATAAAGGGAACCTTTATAATGAAATAAATTCTGACTATTTGAAAAATGATAGTAGAGTGAAACTTCTATTATTCTCCACATTGGCATTCTAAAAACTAGCTTCATGGATATGCTGATTTTCTATTTTTATAAAGTTTAAAACACAATTTTGCAGGAATGCTGCAAGGGATGGGGTATTTTGTTTGCTGAGGATGTTGTGGTACGGTTGGTTTTTGTAGGCTAGAGAGTGTGTTGCAGAATGGACTGGTAACCTGAGGACTCACAACTCAAGTGAATAAAACATATCAGAAAAGTGACATATAAAATACTTGGATGCATTGGTTAACTTTGTACAATAAAAATGTGATTACTCCAACAATATTCGCTAACCAAATTGTTTAGTCAGAAAATATTTTAATTAGCGGTATGGAAATTATATTATTGGTAATTCATTTGGTTTATGATGAGTTTGGTACAGTAATGGATGTGAGATCAAAACAGCAGTACATAGCAGCTGTGATTGAGCAAGATTTCACGAGAAAAGGTTTGCATCTCTCCATGCTTCACTGAACATTTTCCCAGTGTTGGGTTAAAGCAGTGGAACCTGGGCTAAGAAATTCCACATCTATCATTGAAATGGGATGAGGCCATTCAGCCCCTCAAGCTTATTTCGCCATTCTATAAGATTATCGCAGGTCAGTATACCTCAATTACCTGCCCTTGACCTCTATCCCTTAATACCCAGACCTAATAAATATCTATCTACCTAGTGTAGGATTATGCTAATCACTATGCCCTTCCATGTAGATGTATCGGTTATAGCACCTTCTCGTGACCACTGTGGTAGCACATGGAATTGCATGCTTGTGGTCTCTACTTAATAAAGCCGTCTTACATGAAAGCCGATCTCTCCATGGTCTCTCTTTTATATCTCGAATATAACATGGTGGCAGCGGTCCGAAAGTTAAACCCACAACATGGCTACACATCTGTCGACCCAGATTAATTTGCCAGGCAAGTTTGAGGGTGGAAATGGACCAGACCAATGTGAATTGTGGCTTAAATGGATCAATCATTTTGAACGTTATCGCATCGCCTCAGGTCTCAATGAAAAAGAAGACATAAAACAGGTGAGCACACTCCTATTTTCCATGGGAGATTGCGCTGATAACATTATAATCACTCTCAGAATAGATGAGAAAACTGCAACATATGATGAAGTTATAGAAGCACTAACTGAACATTATGAAGGCAGACGAAATGTGATCGTGGAGAGGGTTCGGTTTAACAGGCGAAAACAAGTGCCAGGCGAATCCATTGATGTTTTCATACAAGATTTGTTTAGACTAGCGGATAACTGTCAATACGGCGAGCTCAAGGACAGCTTAATCAGAGACAGAATTGTTGTTGGAGTGCTGGATGAAAATTTGTCAGACTCTCTGCAGGCCCAACTGGACCTCATGCTTGACAAAGCGGTCCATATATGCCGTCAGTCAGAGGCAAGATATAACAGCCGAGACATTGTCCGTGGTGACATCAGGTCCACTAGCATTGATCATGTCACTAAACGCAAAACTCCATCCAACGACAGCAGCTTAAAGTCGAGCAAACAAATGCAGCAAACACGAGATTCCAAGGTCGATAATTGTCAATGGTGGGGCAGACAACACCATGCACGTCAACAATGTCCTGCAAAATATGCTATATGCAACAATTGCCAAAAGAAAGGTCATTTCAAGGCAGTTTGCCGCAGCGCTGCATCCAAACGCAGAAACACAAAAGTGCATGAAGTTCAAGACTCACTACAGGATGACCTTCCGTTCCTCGGTGAAATCGTTAGCAATAACGACTTTTGGAGTGCTTGCATCTCACCTGCTTCAAGCTAGACACCGGGGCAACCGTTTCCGTCATCAGTGACACAGAACCCTGGCTAGCCGATGTACAACTCAAAGAGACCAATCAGTCCATCCATGGTCCAGGTGGCATCCCACTACCAGTGAAGGGAATGCTGATTGCTAAACTCCAGTACCTCCAGAGGGAGATAACTGAGTGACTCTACGTAATTCAAAACCAGAGATGTTCGCTACTCAGTAAACGAGCATGCGTCGATCTTGGCCTCATCGCAAGAGTAAATGAGGTGAAGCAGAGTCCAACTCCCAACTTCAAAGCAGAATATCCTGGAATGTTCACTGGCCTGGGAAAACTTCAGACACCGTACCACATAACGCTGTGCCCTGACGCCAAGCCAATATGCTTGTACACACCGAGAAAAGTGCCTCACCCACTACTACCACAAGAGGAAAAGGAGATTCAGATTTTCCAACGAACCATGTCTGGTATCCTCGTTGGCCTCGATGGTGTCATTTGTCATATGGATGACATTCTCATTCACGGTACCACACAAGTTGAATACAACCGATGTGTGAGAGCAGTCTTGCAGCAACTACTCGAAGCTGGGCTCACACTTAATGACAAATGTGAATTCTCCAAGGGCTCCATCAAGTTCTTAGGTCATGTGATAGACGCAGCAGGCCTACACACTGATCATCGCAAGATGACAGCCATTGCAGAGTATCCAGTCCCATCAAACATCACTGAGCTCCAGAGATTCATGGGAATGGTCAACCAACTTGGAAAGTTCGTCCCTAGCTTGGCGGAGATCAACGAGCCATTACGCCAGCTGCTACAGAAAGAGACAGCTTGGTATTGGGGTAACGCACAGCAGAGTTCATTTCAAAACGTGAAAGATTTGCTACTTTCATCTGCAGTTCTCGCTCACTATGACCCAAAACGTCCAACCTTCGTTGCCACTGACGCTTCAGCATCTGGCATTGGTGCCGTTCTTCTTCAGATCCAAGACGATGGAAAACGCCATCCAATCTACTATGCATCACGTTCTCTCAGTGACACAGAGAAGAAATATGCAGTAATCGAAAAAGAAGCACTAGCTGCAACCTGGGCTTGTGAGAAGTACTCTGACTATGTACTAGGACTACACTTCATCCTTGAGACAGATCGCAAACCACTTGTGTCCCTTCTGCAGACAAAGGAACTTGATAAGATGCCTCCACGCATACTGCGATTCCGCCTTCGTCTGATGAGATTTAGTCCAACAGTCCAGTTCGTTCCAGGCAAACACCAGAACACGCCCGATGCACTATCCCGTGCTCCTGTCGGCACACCCGATGAATCCAACACTATGCTGATTGCAGAAATTGAAAATTTCGCGAATCATACGATGAATACACTACCAGCGAGTAGACGACGCCTACTTGACATCGCCGCAGCTCAAAAAGCGGACGAAGAGTGTGCGCAGATCAAAGAATATTGCTTAAGTGGTTGGCCTGCTTACATGCCACACACACCACTACTTCGCCAGTACTGGGAAAGTAAAAGTCATCTCTCTATCCTCGACAATCTTCTTCTTTATGACGACCGCATAGTCATTCCCAGAACCATGAGATTGGAAATGCTTGACTGCATCCATCAGGGCCATTTGGGAATCACCAAATGCCAAGCCAGAGCACGTACATCTGTTTGGTGGCCGGGTCTTTCGAAGACTTTAGAAGAGATGATTTCTAAATGTTTGACTTGTGCCAAACACCGACCAGAACAACGTGAGCCTCTCTTGCCAGCATCATTCCCATCACGTCCGTGGGAAAGGCTGGGGATGGATTTATTTGAATATCAAGGGAAGATTTTTCTCATTGTAGTCGACTACTACTCCCGCTGGATAGAAATAAAATCTCTCTCATCTGGCCAAACCTCAGCAACCGTTATCAGAGCACTGAAATAAATCTTTGCCGTCCACGGGATCCCAGACTTGGTGGTCTCTGACAATGGACCGCAATTTAGTTCAGCCTCATTCCTCCAGTTTGCTGAGAAGTATGGATTCGTACACAACACCAGTTCGCCAAGGTACCCACAGGCAAACGGCGAAGCTGAGAGAGCAGTTCGTACAATGAAAGGGCTACTCAAAAAGAATGAAGATCCCTATCTTGCCCTCCTGACGTACAGAGCGTCTCCTCTCCAGAATGGCCTGTCACCAAGCGAGCTGCTGATGAGCAGGAAACTTTGAACAACACTGCCTATTCTTCCATCAAACCTTCAACCAAAGGTTCAATCTGACCAGAAGATCCGACAGAAGGAAGAGGTGTATCGTGCAAACCAGCAACAAAACTTCAACCTTCGTCACCGCGCTATAGATTTGCCACAGCTCCATCCCGGCGACTCTGTTTGGATCCGAGACTAGGACCGCCACGGAACTGTCCTCAACCAAACTTCCAACCCACGATCCTACATCATAAAAACCAGTCCCGGCACAGTTCGACGAAACCGATCAGCCCTGGTTAAAACAGCACCTAAAAAACCATTACTGGAACCTCCATCAACTATACCTACTAACAGAACAGACCGCAACTTCACCTCAAAAGTTTTCACTGTCACAAACACCGAGTGTTCAACCACCAGCTGTGATGACAACACGTTCTGGACGTGTAGTGAAACCTCCTGATCGCCTTAATTTTTAAGTGATCTTAAAGTACACCTGTCTGTACTTGGGGGGAGATGTTGGATTATGTTAATCACTATGCCCTTATATGTAGATGTATCGGTTATAGCACCTTCTCGTGACCACTGTGATAGCACATGGAATTGCATGCTTGTGGTCTCTTCTTAATAAAGCCGTCTTACATGAAAGCCGATCTCTCCATGGTCTCTCTTTTATATCTCGAATATAACACCTAGGTCTTGAAGATGTGAATGGATCCAGCACCCACAGCCTTTTGGGGGAAAAACTACCTTTAATTTCACTCCCATATACCTATTTTTAATTTTAAGATTATGCCCCCTTGTTCTGGATTACCCCACCAGAGGAAATAGTTTCTGTATGTACCCAATCAAATTTCTTTATTATATTCTTTATTATTAATCTCTTTATTAAAAACCTCAATCAAATTTGATAACCTCAATCAATTTGACAACAGCTTTTAAAAGAGAATTAGATCTTTATTTAGGGAGAACAAGTTTGTTAGGTTATGGGGAGAGAGCAGGGCAGTGGGATTGAGTTGCTCTTTTTAAAGAGCCGGCACAGACTAGATGGGCCGAATGGCCTCCTTTTATGCCGTAAAATTCTATGATGCTATGAAATCACCCCTCAACCTTCTAAACTCAAGGGAGACCAAGTTTATGTAACTTGTCCTCATCATTCAATCCTTTTAGCCCTGGAATCATTCTGCTGAATCTGCACTGCATCGCCTGCAGAGCATCGCCTGCAGAGCTAATAATATCCTTCCTGAGGTGCAGTGACCAACTTTTATTCCTGCTTCACATTGTTGGTCAATATAAAATCAAGAAGAGAATAGCCTGCATTTCACAAATTGCTGCAATAGAATACAGCGTAGTCTGTTCCAGAATGTTTTCATTAAGGTACCAGTTATATACCTCAACATATATTGATCAGGAAGTAATTAAAATGTCCCTGGAGCTGGAGCGCAACTGCAATCAAAATCTCACCTACTGTGCCCACATGGCAAGGAATCTTTTGTTCAGTTGTACAAGCGTCACACTGAGAACTGGTGAAGCTCACGCCCAAGCAGCGGTAGGTATGCTTCGAGTGACAGGCAGCTTTGGAACTCAAACCCACAACCATCTGCTTAGAAAGCAATACTCCAATTGCCTGTACTATCAGGCCACCCGCAAGCTCGAAGCATTGCAACAATGAACAAATGAATCCATTTTTAGTTGTTGGACTTGCAGTCATGCAGCTATAATATAATATTTTTAGCTTTCTTTTGCCTTGGGCCAGTTAAGTTTACATTGTGCGGGTTTGAGATTTACACCCATTTAGAAATACATTAAAAGCCCATTTATCCGGCATCTGCGGGACCTGGCCGATGCCGGTTAAAGCGCCTGCCGGATATTCGAGTGGTCTGCGGCCAAAAACCTACAACAAAAAAAATTGTTCTTTTAACGCACACCATACACACCAGACTAAATAATAACAGATAATAACAGAATATTGTATTGGTACTTATTGTTAAAACTACTCTCTTGCGCTTCTCACCTTTACTGATTGAGGTTTACAGTCCAGCGATTCTTTTTTAAATGGAGGATGCCAAGCAGGTGAAAAAAATGACAGCGAGATTTTACAGTCTCGCGACTAGCAGGGCTATCGCCAAGCCGATAGCCCTGCTAGCGGAAAACCAAAATACTACACGTGCGCGACAATGTGTATTATCGGTTAGTGTTATTGGCTTGCCGCTAGTACGGCTTTAAAATCATGCTCCGTTTTTTTCACCCGCTTGGCGTGTTCCATTTTAAAAAGAATTGCTGGACTATAAACCTCAACCGCAGCATTATGGCTTCAAGTGCAGCATCTAGTAATAAAGGCGAGAAGTGCAAGAGAGTAGTTTTAACAATAAGTACCAATACAATATTCTGTTATTATGTTATTATTTATGCATTTACAAATGCTCCACTGCTATTGTTCCAGATAAGTTCCAGTTTATCGAATGGGGCCTTTTTATTTTGGCATGCCAGTTATACGGAAGTGCCGGTTCCTCGAGTCACGGATAGACGGACTTCTTCTGTAAATGGTCATGGCAGCTTAGCTGTAGAAGGCAAGATTCCTCTCCAGATAGAATCACCCTATTAGGACTTTGGCTCACAAGGCTGGGATATGTTTGCTCCTCCATTTATCATTTATTAACTGCACAAACTGCTCAATGGTAAACAGTGCCTTGGATTACTACAAACGACACATGTCCCCCTCAAAGATGGTTTAAATTCCCCTTTTTGCCCAAGGTTTCACCCTGCCCGGGAATTGAATCCAGGTCTTCTCACTTGTGGGGTGATACCTCTAACCACTTTGCTGCAGGACTCCATGATGCATGCATGTATTGTTTGAGTCTATAAACTGGTCTGTGTAGCATTTCTTTTTAAAAGTGGAAGATAAGAAACTTTTCTTTGAATATGACAATGTTCCCTCCTTTCTTGTTACCCCACAAAACATGCAGTCACTCCACTTTGCAGTATATGCTGTAAAATGTCTTGGAACATTCTTCTGATATGAAAGGCACTACACTAAATGCAAGGATTGTTATTGTCATTGTCTCTGCGTTACCCTGGGATACAGTTTCACAGGTTCTGGGTGCCCTGCATCCATCAGTGTACATTACTCAGCTTCCACCCATCAATGGGTTTAATTGATAGGCATTACATTCATTTTGTGTCTCTCAAAAGGCTAGAAAAGAGGGTTTCTACACTGCCAACAATATTCCCAATTTTGCCCAGTAATATAAACAGGGCATAGAAGTCCAGGGACTTCAGAACCAGATCTACCTGAACGGAATCTGAAGTATCAGGAACTATAACAGGACATGATTGGAGAGAGATAACAATAATCATTTCTGATAAGCAACACGAGAGATGCACAAATGTATTTTTTTTAATATGTAAATGTCGGAGTACCACCCTGATGATTGCTTTAGTATTTGTGTGCAGCATTTTTGCAAACAATGGGAGAAAAATTAGTGAGTGCAAACATCTGTAACTTTTTTTTAATCACTATGTTTCAATGTTTCTACAACTATTAAAATCAAGCTATGTTTTAGTTCACAGATTTAGCAGGTTTTCAGCAAATTTGACAAATTTGACCAAATTTAACAAACTGTAAAACAGTTTCAATATTGAAATTAAATTGGAATTGCTCCATTGAGAATAAACAAACAAAGCTGATAATTGGATGTGACTAAAATTCGAACTAACTAGAGGGCTAAGTAAAACCAAATCTTTTCAGGGCATTACTTTGTGCCAAGTCGTCTCTATGATTCTCCAATAAAAAAATTCTCTCACTTTGCCTTTCTCTATCTTTCTCTGACTTTCCCATATATGTGTCTATGACTTTTGCTTTTGTTTTAGCTTAGCAGAAAATCAGTCAAAATGTCTGACTAGTGAGTAATCAGTTACTGCTGACATCATTTCCTGCATGCTGCATGCATATGGTGTGAAGATAGGGCATCTTTTTGTGAAGGGCACTACATTCCAAACTCATTACAATGTGTAGCTCAGTGGTTAGAACACGCGCCTTACAAGCGAGAGACCTGCGTTCGATTCCAGGGTTCAATTCTAGGCAGGGTGAAACCGTGGGCAAGTTTCCTTACTCCACACGCCTCATAATAATCCCTCCTAAAAAACCCAATAATATATTGGTCATTTCAATCTACGACTGTTTATGGGACAATGCTGTGCGCAATTGGCTGCCGTGTTTCACCCTCATATATTCAGTTAATTTACTTTATAGAATATTCTGTGAAGTGCTTTGAAACGTCTAGAAAACGTGAAACATGTTATATCAATTGCAAGGATTATTATTACTCGTAGTAGTATTATTATCTTGATGACCTTGAAGTCATCCATTGTTTAGTTCACAAGAAACTGGCTGGTGTTTTGAAGCAAACCAACAGGATTTGAAGGGAGCCATTTGGGTGATCTCTGCACATTTTGGATTTTTTAATACGTAAATGACAGAGTATGTGTATAACCCAGAGTTTAACAATATACATTATAATAGCATTTTATTGTAGTTTTGGAAATGTTTGAAGACAAATATAATAATGATTGTAAACATTTATATGCCTCCAGCTGACAAAGTACCTCTGACAAATGCAAATAAAAGATCACTGCAATTATAATGAGCAATCTGCGCAGTCTTTTGATTGTCCTCATGTCAGCATGGCTCAGCAGGTAGCATTCCTGCATCTGGGTTAGATGTTTGTGAGCTGAAGCACCACATTGAGACTTCAGCTCACACACTTCACCAAGGGAGTTTCTCTCAGTTCCCAACCAACAATTCTTTAGATTAATTGGCCAGTTGTGAAACCTTGCTGGCATCTATGCCTGTTCATGTTTGAATCTAAAGCAATTACTACATAACACAACACCAGTGAAGTGTTTTGAGATGTATCACCAATTTAAAAAATCTATGTTCTTATTTCCTTAGTTTTACCAAATCACTCTTTGCTTTGGGTAGTGTTTGATTATCAACACAAATCTCACATGCTGATTAAATAAGTTTATTGTGATTACAATTTCCTGCTTCAGATATTTCAGTACTGTGAAATACTTGTCAATGAACATTTATTCTTGTTGCCTATTTTCTTATGAATAAATCTATAACATTTGGAAATCATATAAACAGCATACAATCTAGCGAAGGAATGTCACATTTTGCTCACATTAATGAATAATTACTAACAGATGCTTTACTCACCTTTAGCAGACAGAAGAGTTGTTACTTCCTTCTTGCAATTCCAACCAAAAGCTGCAATCTCCCATCTTTTATGACTCCAGTCAATCCTCCCCCACCTATACTCTTGGATATCTCTGCCTCTTTAGGAACACATCAAACTTTCTGATCTATTCTACTGATTTTTCTGTCGTAGCAAACATTTACATTCCACTCAACAATTCTTAACTATTTAAGTCCCAAGAACTAAACACTGTAGACCACTGGAGTAGTTCTTACCCAGCTGATAACCTGGAGAAAATGCTCAGTACTTGATTGAGGAATTTTCTAACTGCTGATCTCTAATTTGTCACAATCTTTATAATGTTTTTCTCTATTTGATTAATTTTTACTACAGACCATTGGTCTTCTCATTTTTTCCCTTGTTTCTCCCAAACTTCAAGTTTGTGGTCCTGCACAATCTTGCTCTGCTGGTTCAGATGTTTTCCAGGACCTAAACACTTTTGAACTCCTGTTATTCAGATTGTCCTTTCCTCTGAAAGTTTTTCTTTAAAAATCTGAACACGGTTTCACTTCATAACTGTTCAATTTATTTCAACTACTGTTACTGTTATGGTGACGACTTGGTTTATGGCTCTATGTAATTCCCCCTTTCCCTGGCAAATAGTTTACCAGCATTCACATCTGGATTCACACTTGAAGAAGGACTGCCTCTACACATTGTGCTTGTATGAATTAAAACTGTTCGCATAAAATTATTCTCCAGCAATAGTTTACATTTTTATAAGAGAATGAGAAAGGGAAAGGACCTTAAATCACAATGGTCCTCATCAATATCTACTTGAAAAATAGGGCTATTATTTACATAAGTACATTTTAGAGGAAGACATTAACATCAACAAATTTACATTTATATAATGCCTATCAGAGAAATCACCACAATCTCTTCAGAGATTGCAGAATCCCCAACAGGAGCATAGCAACAAAACACGGTGTCAGAATGGGTCAGAATCCCTGATTGTCCTGCACTTTGGGACATCCTCCTGATGTGAAAGGTGAGCAAGGGGAAAAATGGAAACATTTACACAGGTCGGTTAAAGATGTACTGCCACTGCTGAATAAATGACTGCATACCTGCTGTACAATAGTAGTTAGTTCCAAACAGAGCTGAATAACATTGTTTCTGGTAAGAGAGTAATCTGTTACGGCTGCAAATGGAGATCTAGAAGAAAAAAATAGAATGAAATAAAATTTACATTGCAATTATTATTGCTAGCTGCAGCAGACCCATGGTTTGAATGGCCATCTTCTGTGCTGCAAACTTTCTATTAACTCGTTCAAATGTTATTGATTTTTATATCACTGCAAACAGCATTTTCCAAGAAGCCGTGTGTGATTAATGGGAGCATAGCATCATTCACTTCTTGGTCCTTTTATAGTACAATGGGATGTGGAACATCTTCCAATTACTGATGAATAGAAAAGTAAAATGTCAAAAGAACTAAAACTTATATTTAAAGTAAATTCTGTAATTGTTTGAAAAGAATTAAACTGTATTTTACATTTGCAGTATTGACTTCATGTATCATACAATCAGTCTGAGCATTACCTGTCCAGCCATGCAAGGAGGCTTTTGGCAGCTCCTATTAGATCCACCACTGATGTCAAGAAATCATTTGGCAATCTTCTAGAGGCCCTTCCATCATAGTGCCCACTTCGCCTCCGACCAGTTATAAAATTCTGAAGATTTTTAGCAGATGCATTCAGTTTGTGGGAGAGTGTTTTGAGGTTTTCAGTTTCAAGCCCATAGTTCTGTTAAAAAAATAAATCTCAGTAAATAAGAACACATTTTCCCTACAACATTATGCAACAGACACTGTACTAAATACTGTACTACAAAACTCCTGCTTTTATGTAGCTTTTATTTATCTACTCCCCATGTCCAATTCTTCCAGACAACTTTCTATTTCTGGAAGATTTGCTTATGGATAACCGTTGGATCAAATTATAAAAAATGTTATATGCCTTGATTCAGTACTGAGTATCCGTTACAATCAAGTAACCTTCATTCTTCTTAAAAAGACAATTTGTTTTACAAATGTACATGTCCACGGGAAGCAGTGACCTTTACGTCTTTGTACAGGTTTGTGACAAAAAACTGGGGTAACGACACAAATACTGCAATAATTGCATTTTGTAGTGAACCACCAAACATAAATGTGCATCCATTTTACAATAACTTAGCATAAGTGATTCCACAATTTTATGAATTGTTTAAAGTGTGGAATAATAAAAGAATAATTACTTATTTTGAAGTCTATTGTAAGATCAAATGATCTGAAAGCAGTAATAAAAAGCTTGGATTATAGCTATGGGTGCTGAACTACTAGACTTTATAGCAAAAATATTTTTTGAAAGCAGGAAATGCATAAATATCATAAAACCATTATTCGTTATGCTGAAGGTCTTATGTGGTCTTCAGACAAGGAAACTGTGCTTTAAAAAAAAATCAAAATTATGGCATTCCAAAACATACTCCTCAATGAAGGCATAAAATTACACTGTGTTTTGAAATAACCTCTGACTTCTGAATAAATGCCAGCTGAAAATGTTGCAGGCCGCCTTGTGGAATTTGTGCTTATCGTACAACAACAAAATTACATGTGTATAGCACTTTTCACATCGGGAGGACATCCCAAGTTGCTGGAGAGTCAGTGTTTCAGACTCGAAGGGAAGGGAGGGGAAGGGAGGTGACAGACAGCACGATCGAAGTGGACGGCCTTGAAGTGGGCCTTGAAGGAGGCTAGGGAGGGGGCGAGGTGGTGGGATTGCGGGATGGAATTTCAAAGGTTGGGGGCAGAGTGGCTGAAGGCTCGCCCGCCATTGGTGGGGCGGGTCAGTCAGTCGGCTGAGCTTAGTGAGTATTGTACTAAAACTCAAACTGAGCTATGCTCACAAATGTAGCAATTATGTGGAAAAAGTAAAAAGGAATTTCAAAGAGTGGGATAACTATCCTAAAAATACATTGCTGAGTTCTGATTACAGGTAATGTACTGCCCAAAGGGTAAATTATGGATCAATCTCATCAGATCCTATTATGATAAGGTGGAAGAATATGGATTGCATCATTGAAAAACAATAGATAATTTTAGCACACTTGACAATTTAGTAGCATAAAATCTCATTTTATCTCGAGTAGCAATCTATCATTTTGCCTCAAAAAGCATCCAGAAAATGTGATTTGCTCCTCACTACAATTTTAAACTTTCTCACTTGTGCATGAACCATGTCACCATATGTCAGAAGATAAGTTCTGTCTTTCTGAAGACATTACTTCACAGGAGGTGCTGATTTGAGAGATTGAGAGGCAAACAGGGTGGGTGTCCTTACCAGAGCACAGAGAAGATCTACAGCTTCTAGGATAAGTTCCTGGTGGCCTATACGAGTGACCCCAAGCTCCTCTAACTCCTGATGAGTGATGCGCAGAAGCTGGTCTCCACTGATCTTCTCCCTCTCAAAGTTCTTAATGTACTGCTGGAGACAGTCATCCAGACCTGGCGGCCATAAACAGAGAAATTACTGAAGCTACTTCAGCTTTAATTTCATTTTTTAAACGTATACACATAGCAGGGCCTTGAATGGATATATTGTGCTCTTAAAAAGATTAGTTACTAGAGGGATATGTGCAGCCAATTGCAACAGCAAATAAAATCTGCAAAATTCCCTGTGGCATTCTGCATTCAACATCTTATAGATTTTAATCTGCTCCAGTGACAGGAGTCCAGAAAAGTCATCCAAAACAGAGTATTATAACTTCTATGTATAGCAAAAGTTCAATAGCAATAGATAATTTGCTGCATTTTTCAAGACCAAAGCTAAAACTTTCAAAAAGCCACAGATGCAGCTGGAAAGAATGATACTTTAAAAACTATGAAATATTTAATTAATCAGGTAACTGATGACAATTAAAGAAAAAGTAATAAAGGTTTGCCATCATGCATAAAACTATTTTTGGAATTTTTTAAAAATATCCATGCAAATGCAAAAAAAAGACCTTCTACTTAAAAACGGAGTAGAATTACTATGTGAATGTTTGCAACTTCCATGAAAAATACATACATAAGAACATAGGAAAGCAGGAAAGATAAACAGCCAATAGGCAGGCCAAAATCACTCCTTTCACAGCCATGAAAATTTCTTCCCGTCCCGGATTTCACTCCCACCTCTATCTGCTGGGAAAGCATTTTATACTTACTCCTAGATGCCACAGGCAAAGAAGAAAACAGGCATAAACAGATAAATAGTGAACTATGAAGTGTGGGCAGGGTGAAATCTTAGGTATGTTTCCTTACTCCACACTTCGCTGATTCCTTCTCACTGCTAGGTGAATAGCAGAAAGTAGGAACCCGGTTGTTAATCGATTGGCAGATTGCTTTCTGGGGATAATAAACCCATCAAAAAAAATTATTATTATAATTTGGTCACTCAGTTTGTTTGTGGGACACTGCTGTGCACAATTGCCTGCTGGGCTATGCCCACAAAATACAATCAATTCACTTTATAATATATTATGTGAAGTGCTTTGAGGCATCTCAATAAAGTGAAAAGCTCTCTATCAAATGGAAGGACTATTATAAGATGCAAAATAATCTTCCATTTCCAGTCTATTAAAATCTGATCTCGTTCCCTCCACAGAAAACATGAACTTGAAGGGAACCCCAGGAAAAATTTGTTCATCTTCGTGTGCAGCAGAAGTTAATTTATCACATAAGACCAGCCATTCACAACTATTCTGATGACTCCCCTGACTGATGCTTCAAACAGTCTTTCTACAGATGCTGACTGACCAGTTGTGTACTTCAGTTCTTACTTCAAATTTAGCATCTACAATTGTTCTTTCTGCCTCTGGATGGATTACACCTTATTAGCATAATGCACAGTATAATTCAAGACATGTCAAAACAAGATGGCTAACTAGCGTTGTGAAAATCCTCAGTGCTGAAGGTTCATGACAATTCAGCACTCAGTGGTTGGAGGGTTTTTGATAGAGTCATTTCAATAAAGTCCTAGCACAAATTAATGCAGTAATACTGCAAGGCTCCTTTTATTTTGATATTAAGTCACCTTTAGCATTAACCTCCTGACAAATGCTTAATTAGTTATTCACTGGGACAGGTAGTTGTCTATTTCAAATGTTGTCTATTTCAAGGATATAAACTTGCTCCTCTGGTAATATTTATCAAGCAGTTTTCTAAGCCATAATCCATACAGAGTGGACTTCCATATATTTAAAAAAACATTCCCTCATCCAAACCATTGACCAAGGAGTGAATAGCCAAGTAGATCAACAGAGAAGCAACTCAAATAACAACCCCTTTTAAAAAAAATCACTCAGCGCATGATTATTTGGAAAACTGCAGTGAGCAATTGGCTGCTACTTTATTCCCCATATTCTAAAAGAATAAACAGCATGGGTATACTACAACAACAACAAAATTACATTTGTATAGCGCCTTTCACATAAGGAACAGGAAAGGCAGAGCTAAATGGATAGCTTCAAAGAGCTGACACAAGTACAACAGCCTGAATAACAATAACAACAACAACAACTTCAATTTATATAGCGCCCTCCACGCCGGACGGCGTCTCAGAGCGCTTCACAGTAGCGGATCCCGGGACCGAGCCAGGGGCAGGGGCAGAAAGGTGACCAAAAGCTCGGTCGAAGAGAAAGGTCTTCAACTATGACCTGAAACTGGGAAGAGAGGGGGCGAGGCGAAGTGAGTGAGGAAGGGAGTTCCAGACCCTCGGGGCGTAGTGGCTAAAGGTACGGCTGCCGAAGGTGGAGCGGAGGACTCGGGGGACATGGAGGAGGCCAGACCTAGAGGAGCGAAGGCAGTGGGTGCTGGGTTGGGGGGAGAGATCAGAGAGATATGGGGGTGCAGAGGAGTGGAGGGATTTGAAAACAAGGGTGAGGATCTTGAAGTCGATCCTCTCTGGGATAGGGAGCCAGTGAAGTCTGGCAAGGACTGGGGTAATGGGGGAGCGAAGCTAAGAGCGGGTGAGTATGCGGGCGGCAGAGTTTTGGATAAGCTGGATTTTGTGGATTGTGGTGGAGGGGAGACCGGCGAGGAGGGCGTTGCAATAGTCCAGCCGAGAGGTGACGAAGGTGTGAACCAAGGTTTCGGCGGCTTTTAAGGTGAGGTATTGCCGGAGACGGGCGATCTGTCGGAGGTGGTAGAAGGCAGTGCTGGTGACGGACCGGATGTGGAGGAGGAAGGACAGTTGGGGGTCGAACCTGATGCCAAGGCTGCGCACAGGTTTGGTGAGTTTTAGGGGCAGGCCGGGAAGGTGCAGGAGGTGATAGCCGTGTGAATGGAGACGTTGACGAGAGCAAAGGAGTATGGCCTCCGTCTTGTCAACATTCAGCTGCAAGAAATTTGTGCTCATCCAGCCCCTGATGTCTGAAAGGCAGGCAGACAGAACATCGGGGGACTGGGGGTCACAAAGTGAAGTGGAGAGATAGAGTTGGGTGTCATCCGCGTACATGTGGAAGTGTGCCCCATGTCTACGGATCACATCCCCAA
Organism: Hydrolagus colliei; assembly: GCA_035084275.1. Taxonomy (NCBI): domain Eukaryota; kingdom Metazoa; phylum Chordata; class Chondrichthyes; order Chimaeriformes; family Chimaeridae; genus Hydrolagus; species Hydrolagus colliei. The sequence goes on along the minus strand of CM068745.1, from coordinate 35,415,674 downwards.
GAGGAAGCGTATAGATGAGGAAAAGGAGGGGGCCAAGGATGGATCCCTGGGATACCCCGCAGGTAACTGGGTGAGTGCGGGAGGAAAAACCGTTTGTGGAGATGTACTGCTGGCGTTTTGTGAGGTAGGACTCGAACCAGGTGAGTGCGGTCCCACTGAGGTGGATGGCGGAGGACAGGCGGTGGAGGAGGATGGCGTGGTCGACTGTGTCAAAGGCAGCCAACAGGTCCAGGAGGATAAGGAGGCAGAGGGAACCCTGGTCACAGATAGAGAGGACGTCGTTTGTGACTTTCACAAGCGCAGTCTCTGCACTGTGGGCAGGGCGGAAACCGGACTGGAGGGGTTCGAAGAGGGAGTGGGAGGAGAGGTGGGCGCGGAGTTGGTTTGCGACAACGCGTTCCAGTGGTTTTGAGAGGAAGGGCAGGTTTGAGATAGGGCGGTAGTGGCTGTGGTTTGAGGGATCTAGGGAGGGTTTTTTAAGGAGGGGCGTGATGACGGCAGTTTTGAGGGCCTCTCTTTCTGGAGCCTCTCCAGACGAGAGGCTGGAGGATAGTGCTGCCTGGCGGATGTTGTGGATCTTGGAAGAAAAGAAGTCCATGACCTCCTCGCACTTCGCATTTGAAGTGAAGATTGAGGAGGCCTGAGGGGGTGCGCGGAGGAGGTGGTGGGTGGTGGAAAAGAGGACTTTGGGGTTGTTGTTTGCCTCCAGGATGATGTTGGAGTAGTAGGCCATTTTTGCTTGACACAAGGAACGGCGGTAGCTGTGGAGTTGCTCGAGCCACAGTTGGTGGTGAATCGTGAGGCCGGTTTTCTGCCACCTGCTCTCGAGCAGCCGGGTTTGGCATTTGAGGGTGCGGAGATGAGAGTTGTACCAGGGGGAGCGGGTGGAGTTTAAATAGACCTGGATTTCAAAGGGACGAGAGAGTTGAAGGTGGAGGAGAGGTGGTCATGGAGCAGCTGGACAGCTGCTTCAGGATCGCTGGAGGTGGAAGAGCAGAGGGGTAGGAGGTCAGAGGATGTGAGGGCATCTATGAGGGTCTCAGGGGGGAGGCCCCCGTAGATGGTGTATAATTCTATGATTTGATTAATTTCAAGCTAATTTGGCTAACATTTCTGGCCCTATGCTTCTGATCTATCCAAAGACAAGAACACAAAGTAAAGCAATTCCAAACTGTGGATAATCAAATAAAATTTCTGCCACAGTGCTTTCCATTTCTACTTCACCTTCTATTCATACTTTTAATTTGCAATTATATTACATTCATTTACTTGAAGAGAAATACTTGCCGAACCAAGTAAAAGAATGGGAATATGAAGGAAGGCATGGTGGAACACGTAGGTTTGCAGAAGAGTTTTGAAGATGGATAGAATGTGGAGTTTTATAGAGTGAATGCTCAGTGAATGAAAACTCACTTGTTTGGTGAAAGTGGGAAAAGGGGGGTGAGGAATGTGCCTCAGATCTGTATTTGGGTAATAAAGAGAATAGATGGAGGTGTGGTGCTAATCAAGATTGCAATGGTAGGTTATCAGGATTTAAATGTCAGTTCAAGGATCCGGGAAGTTGATCTCCTGGGCGATAGAGTGCTGGTAGAGTCCTAGGTGAGCTTTCAATGTAAACAAATGTGTTTTTACTATGAGAACAATTGCAAAGTCCTTGTATACGGCACAACTACACTCACAAAGAACTGTCATGGTAAATAGCATTGCCACATTGGTCTAGAAGAGTATTTTCTTCTGAGATTAGAGCACGTTGCAGGAGCAGAATTTATGGATCTCATCTCCAATGTTATATTGTGACCAACCGGTGCTTAATGTTAATACAGGGAGTCTAAACCAAAACATTTCCCTCCCTCAAATTCTCAATCAAACTTCACAAAATACATCATTAGAAAGAGTAGATAAGAGTAGCTAATTAACACCAACAAAAATTCTGCATATATCCCTTATATATTCTGTGAAGTGTTTTGAGATATTCATCTGATGAGAAATAATAATATAATAATCCTTGCATTTGATATCGTGTTTTTCAAGTCTTCTAAATGTCTCAAAGTGCTTCAAGAATACACTGTAGAGTGAATTGACTGTATATTTCGTGGGCGAAACGCGACAGCCAATTGCGCACAGAAGTGTCACACACACAGCCATGGATTGAAATGACCAATTGTTTTTGGCGGATTATTATTAGGCATGTTGTGTAAGGAAACTTGCTCAAGGTTTTCGCCGGAATTGAACCAGGTCTCTCGCTTGCAAGGCCAGTGCTCTAACCATTGAGCTACAGGACTCCATTGTATCAAATTCAAGGATTTTTTTTTTTTGAATTTACTCCTGATACGTATTTTTGAGATGCAGAACTGGACTGTGCAATTCGGTACTCAGATATTTTCAACATAAACCATTCAGAAGTCTTTATCGATGCCTCAGTTAATCTCAGTTTAGAAAAACTAGTTGAGGACATGTCACATCAGTGACACCCTTGCTGGAAGTTTTAATCCATATATTTCAACACAAGCACAGATCAATAAAGCAGAATATTATAGCCTAAAACTTCATTTTCATATCAATCATATCACACCTAATCAAATACAACAAACATTATGCTGAAAATGTAAGCGCTTCCAAATATACTGAATAGGTCAACATGACTCAGTTTGTTTGATGGAGCTGTGGTTTAATATCTATGTAGATCAGTTTACAAAGGTTTTTGTGCCTTTCTTTTGAGGTAATTTTGATAAGCTTTCTCCCCACTTCACATAGGCAGGATTACAAGATACTTTGCTTGATTTGATATATTTAATTACTATACTGTATTCCACAGCACCTTACTTTAGCTACCTTGAATAACTGCTACTATTTACTGAGTAAATGTTGATCCAGCTCACCCTGCAGTCCTCGCACTTGCCTCGCAAGTGAGAGACATAGGTTTGATTTCTGGCAAGGCAAAACATTGGGCAAGTTTCCTTACTCTACATGCCTCTGTTTACCTTGTAGGAAGTAGGAATCTGGTTGTTGGTCGATTTAAGGATTGCTTTTCCGGACATAATAATTCCTTCAAAGAAAATAACGAATTGGTCACTCAATCCACAACTATGCGTGGGACACCTCTGTGCACAATTGGCTACCGCATTTCGCCCACGAAATGTACAGTCATGGCTGTTTGTGGGACATTGTTGTGCATAATGCCTTCTGCATTTGCATCCAAATACAGTCATTACACTTTACAGTAAATCCTACAAAGCACTTGGCATATCCTCCTGACATGAAAGGTACTATAACAACTGCAATGTTTACCTACCTACCCACATGCCCACCCATCTAGCTGCCTATTAATGATGTTTTGCAGACCCATTACAATAATGTTGTTTATTGCATCGCTGCAGATAAAATAATTAGAGGAGTAAAGGCAACATTTCACATCTCAGCCTTGATAACGTAAGCAATGTTCCACATACACACCATCTGTCTATTAAAGCAATAACCAATATCTGATTAAAATAAAGGTTTTCTACACTCATAAGTCAGATTGCAAAGATGCTTGTACAATTTTACACCTTAGATACTAGACACTAATGTCACATCATATTGTATACTTCATTTGGTTTTCGGCATTGTTGCTTACTCACATAATGGACACTACATGTTCTTTTGTTACAAACAGATTGCGAGACAGAAAACAGCCACTGTATTTTTGATTAGTAAGATGGTTGAACAAAGGGAATAGATGTATTGTACATTATTATACAGTGTCTGGCAAACTCAGCTTCAATGTGGCTGGGAAGCCTTGAGTTTCATTATTTATAGAAAGCTTTAAACATTTAAGTTTTATTGATTAATCCATTTCAGTTAATTGCATAAACTTCTGAGGCAACAAAATCAAAAACTTGTGAACTAAACAGAAGATAACAACAACAACAAAATTACATTTGTAGAGATGCCTTTCATGTCAGGAGGACATCCCACGGCTGGACAGTTACTGCTTCAGACCCAATCTGAGGGCGGGGGGAAGCATTACCAAGCTCCACAACCACATTACTCCCACACTCGCTCGGCTCCATTGGCTCCCCATACCCCAGAGGATCGAATTCAAGACCCTCGTCCTCACTTTCAAGGCCATTCACAGCCTTGCCCGCTCCTATCTCGCCAACCTGCTGTCTCCCTATGAACCTGCCTGTATCCTCGGTTCAGCAGGCTCTGCTTCATGTCTGCTTCATGTCCTCCACCCAGCCCGCCCTATAATCAGTGAATGGGCTTTCACCTTCACTGCCCCCACACTTGGGAACTCCATCCCACAGTCCCTTGCTTCCTCTAATGCCATCCCCTTCAATGCCGGTCTCAAGACTGTCCTCTTCGATCATGCCTTCTGCCGTCCTCCCTCTCTCTCTCTCTCCTCTCCCCCCACCTACCTTCCCGCTCCACCTTGCTCAGGTCCTCACCTGACTGTTCAGCACCTTGGGAGATCCTCCCAACATGAAAGGCATCTCTACAAATGTAATTTTGTTGTTGTTGTTATCTTCTGTTTAGTTCACAAGTTTTTGATTTTGTTGCCTCAGAAGTTTATGCAATTAACTGAAATGGATTAATCAATAAAACTTAAATGTTTAAAGCTTTCTATAAAAATGTAATTTTGTTGTTGTTGTTGGTGTGGGAGAGGACACGAGAATTCTGGATGATCTGCAGCTTGTGAAGGGAAGAGCTGGAAGGCCGATGAGGAGGGAGTTTCCATAGTCAAGTCTTGATGTGACGAATGCATGGACAAAGGTATAGACAACTTGAGGCGTGAAGCAGTGGTGGAGTTTGGTAATGTTATGGAGGTGGTGGAAGGCAATGCTGATAATGGCATGAATATGGGGGAGGAAGGACAATTCAGGACAAGACATCCAGGTTCGTGACTAGCTTCAAGGGATGGTGAGAGCAGCCTTGAATGCTGATGCTGCCAGCGCCTGAAGTGCTGAAGCGCTGACGTGAGCCAATCAGGAGGGCCTCAGTCTTGTGAACATTCAACTGGAGAAAGTTGTCCCTCATCCAGAACTCAATGTCAGACAGGCAGGCAGTCAGGTTGGTAGTAGTCCTGGAGTTGAGGGTAGAAGCGGAGAGGTAGAGTTGGGTGTCATCCGCATACATGTGGAAATTTATCCCATGTCTGTGGATGATGTCACTGAGACATGGGGACAATAAGACAGCCTTTATAACCTTGATACTCATACCCCCAAAACAATTCAGAATAACCTTTTGTTTTCCCCTCTCCTGCTGCAAAGATGCTGGGTGCTTTCCAATAACTCATTCAATCTATTGAATATGGCTCTTTCTTTTCCAGTCATTCATTTGTAGAGGTTACTGTGACTCTCGGCAATATCTCTCTCAAACCTGAAAAATCTGCTACCACTTCTAATGCCACCAACCCAAATTGGTTAAATTGGCTAACACTGACATTGCATTTTGTAGTATATCTTATGAAGTGCTATGGGACGTCCTACTAACATGAAACTGCTATCCAAATGTAAGGTTATCATCAACAAAGTAACTCCAGATCTATGTAGCTTACTCCAGGCAGTGACTTTACCAACTGAACCAAACTCAATCAGTACATTTAACTTTAGCATTGTGCCCAATATCCATTTCAAAGGCAACTGAATATTCCTCCCCATCTCACACTCCAGCACATCCCTCCCTCCCCACTTTTAAAACCTACACCCCTCTTCTCTCTTACCATCATTATAATCCACATGAAACCCACCACCTGCTCCCTTGACCCCATCCCTATCCATCTCCTTAGCTCCCAGCTCCACCTCCTTATCCATCATCAACCTCTCCCTGTCCATTAGCAGCATTCCAACCTGCTACAGCCTTCATCACCTTTATCTTCAAAAAACCTTCCCCGGACCCATCCCTGATCCCAAATTACCGCCCCATCGCCAATCTTCCCTTTCTAGGTCCTTGAACAAGTAATTACTTTCCAGCTTCCCTCCTGCCACTCCCTCTATGAACTCCTCCAATCAGATTTCTATGCTGCCTCTAGTGCAGAAACAGCCCTGGTCAAAGTGATAAAATGACATTCTGTTCACCTGTGCCCAGGGCTCCCTGTCTTCTCGTACTCTTTGACTTCTCTGCCTCCTCTGACACTGTTGACCTCTCTATCTCCTCTTACCGAAACCTTCATAGTTCTGTCCTTAAGTGATTCAGATCCTACCTCCACACCATCCTTATTTCATATCTACAAATGGCTTCTCCAGAAGTCCCCATACTATCTCTATCCAACATTCACTTCACCTCACTCCTTCCCTTGCCTCCTTCAAGACACGTCTCAAGCGCTTTGGGACGTTGATAAGATGTGGAAAGCGCTATATCAAATGCAAGGATTATTATTATTATTATTATTAAGACCATCTTCTTTGACTGCGCCTTCGACTACCCTCCTACTCTCCACCCTTCCTGATTCCAACTCGCACCACCAACCCCCACCCTGCACATGTCCAAATTCCTGACTGCCCAGCGCCATTGGACACCCTCCTGACATGAAAGGCGTCATACAAATGTAATTTTGTATCGTATTCAATTTCCGAACTCAAAGTGATCAAACTAAACTTGAAACGCCTTTTTAAAAAAAACACGCATACACGTATTTGGAGAACTAATTTCAACAGTATTTTAGAAATACAGTAATCAAGAACTGACTTGTATGTATCTATTTTGGGAATGTAGGTGTTGAGTCGGAACAAGAACAAAATGTTATGCATTAGTCATACTTTCTATCACTAGCTGTACCTGTTGCAGCTTCGCTTGCAACCAAAGGATCCAATATGGAACGTAGATTGACACACAGACAGGCATACAGAAAGACAGTTTGTGTTTACCTGTACTGTGCTAACCTGGAGGATTCCTGTGGGAGGAAAATGCGTCAGTGTATTTAGGATTAACAACACTGCAAAAGCCGATCAGTGCCATTCCCACACACGTTCAATTACAAGTCGATTCAGTGAACAATCATTTAACCGAGGAAGCATACTTTACTGCAAACAGACGACTGCACATTGCGCAGACCAGTCATAAAAAATCCTCAAATTAAACATGCATTCTTAATATTCAATTTCTCTTGAAGCTGTTCACCCTCCTGTGAAACTAAGAGGAGGTATGCAAATAGATCAGATTAAGATGATAAAACTGCTAAAACTCTGACAACTATTGACACATACATTTGGTTACCATTTCTTTGAAGGTGGCTCAATGTAATTCTCAGTAAAGTGACTTGTAACACAAAGCTTTTTTTTCCAAATTCACAACTGACACAAGCCTCTTATAAAAAAGCATTTTGGGGTAAGTGGAAATATTGAGAAAGAACACACATTTTTATAGTGCTTTATCATGTGGAAATTTCTCTGCTTTGTGGTAATTACTGTCAATTGTGCAGTAATCATGGTGAACAAGCAGTGTCTCACGAAACATCCATGAGATGACTAATTTATCTGGAGGATTTCTGACTAGGACATTGGAAGAAATAATCTTTTCTGTCAGATAGTGCCATGAGACCTTTTTCCATCCACTTGAATAGGCACACAAGACCTTAAGAGTATTGCAGTGCTCCCCCATTAATGTACTGCCTCAGCATAGACTATGATCTCAAGTCTCTATGTGAGTCTCGAGTCCACAGTTGTCCTACCTTGGTGAGAGGCAAGCATTCCACCAAATGAACTAGATTAACATGTTATACTGAAATGTCAAATATTTTTTTCCAAAAAAAATCCTTTTCTCCTCTCCTAAAGGTGACATATTTAAAGGGTAACTGCACAGGTACTACTCACCAACACCCACTCATTTTAGCTTATTTTTAATATAAGCAAGGATAGGTAACTAGTGTATATTGGTTATTCAATCATGTAATTTTGATCGATATCTCACACACACACAAAATCCCAAAGTGGTGAAAAACAATTAGAAAGGTTTTTATGGTCCGGAGAAAATATGGAAAACAAAAAGGTTTTAGAAAGAGATTGAGAGTATATTCCCAGAGCATCTAAAGGCTCAACAACAACAAAATTACATTTCTAGAGAGCCTTTCACATTGGGAGGACATCCCAATGGGCTGATGGTATGATGCAGGAAGTGAAGGACAAACAACAGACCAGAATTGGTGGAGTGGAAGTTACACAAAGGAGAATAAGGTTGGAGAATATCGTACAGGAAGAATTGGGCGAGATCATGAATGGTTGGAATGAGGGATAAAAAAAAAAATCAGGTATTTATCATCGGAGCTATTGGTGGAGCTCACAAATGAAGGATTAGTCTTAATATTGTGGCCAGAATTATAAATGGCAATATACTTGGCTCAGGCTGAAGAATGGTCCATTTCCCAGAACTACTGCACTTTTCCTAATGAAAAAAAAGCATATTCAACATTCATAAAACAAAGTGACAATCACAGTATCTACAACAAGACATCAATCATCACAAATAGAAAAAAAAAATCCTTTGCCATATAAAGCAGTGCTGCAAATAGAACTGCCAAGTCTTCAAAATAAATGAGCTGATGAATACGGCTGAGAAGCTCTCAGTTATAGGAACTGACTAATTGCCCTGCAGGTCCCCTTTTACTGCACACTGGAGTCTGGAATAAAAGACTCCAGGAGAGTCTTTTATTCCAGACACTGGAGAGTACAAATCAACAATTCTCCCTAACTTTACACTCCAATAAGGAAATGCACTTCACATTCTTCTCTGAAGGACCCAGAGGTGGTGGCATTTTACTTAAAAACAACAAAATTACATTTGTATAGCTCCCTTCACGTCGGGAGGATGTCCCAAGGTGCTGGAAAGTTAAAGTTTCAGAGCAGATCTGGGGTCGGGATCGGGGTGGGGGGACAGAAAGGAGGGGATTTGGGGTACCGATGGGACCGTCGAAGAGGAGGGTTTTGAGGTAGGACTTGAAGGAGGCCAGGGAGGGGGTGAGACGGAGGGTGGGTGAAGGGTTGCCCACCAATTGTGGGGTGGGCGGGCCGGGGGACATGGAGCAGGCTGGGTTGGTAGAGGGTTAGGAGGTCACAGAGGTAGGGTGGAGCGAGGCCATGGAGGTCTTTGAAGGTGAGGACCAAGATCTTGAATCGAAACAATGCTGATGCAACACAATTCTGTAATCAACTGTTATTTTAGAGACATGGCTCTCAAAAAACATCTAAACCCTTGTCCATGCTTTTGTCATCTATTGGATGGACTACTCTAACGCTATTCTCACTGGTCTCCCCTAACTCTCTAACCTCTTCTCTCCTCACAGCAGTACCCATTGTCTCTGCTCCGAGTTCAACTTCCTACTTATCCCCCAAATCCACCATCGGCGGCCATGCCTTCAACCAGTATGCCCCAAAACTTTGGAACTCCCTCCCTCAACCCCTTCGCCTCTCCTTCCTCATCTTCAGGTCATCCCTGAAGAACATTCTCTTCGACTATGCCTACAGTCACCTTCCCCCTCCCCTGACTCAGCCTTGGGCTCTTCCATTATTAAGCTCTCTCAGATGCCGCCCATATAGGGCACTATATAAATGCAAGTTGTTGTTGTTATTTGATGAAACAAAATAAAGTGCTGGCCTGAAATTTCTGTAAATAATGAGTCAAATTAAGATATTATTGTAGTCAGGTCTCTATACAACCAGAACAACCTGCCAAGTTCTTTGAGCTCATTAAACCCAATTCCCAAGTGAATCAAATTCAGGATTCTCATTCTTGCTTTTAAATTCCTCCACAGCCTCAAACCATCCTGCCTCTATGACTCTGCAATCCTATAGCCGAGGCCACTCCCTGTATTCAGCAAACATAGACCAGTAAATCAATGTGTGCATGACTGCCTAGTGGCTCAGGTAGTAAGGCCATGCAATGATGGAAGATTGGCATCCACATACTAGACTGTGAGTGGGGAACAAATTATCAGACTTAATTTCTGGCTTTGATCCCTTTGTAAGAACCTCCGCTTAAAAGTCTACATTTATAGGCTCCCTTCACCAAGAGCACATCAAGATGTGGACACAATGGTCCTGTAGCTCAGTGGTTAGAGCACTCGCCTTACAAGTGAGAGACTTGGGTTCAATTCCAGACAGGGTGAAACCCTGGGCAAGTTTCCGTACTCCACATGCCTAATACTAATCCCTCAAAAAACAAATAATAATTGTTCGTTTAAATCCAAGACTATTTGGGGACACTGCTGTGTGCAATCGGCTGCTATGTTTCTCCTGCAAATATACAGTCAATTCACTTTACAGTACATTCTGTGAAGCACTTTGAGACATCTAGAAGACATGAAAAGCGTTATATCAAATGCAAGGATCATTATTATTACATGTGTTGCCAAATCAGGACAAGACTGGTTGCACCTTGATGTCCCCATAATGCCAATGTAACCCTCATAATTACGGTGACAAATCCATCAGAGTGTTATTTTTGATACCTTCCTCCACCTCCGCCATATTATCTGCCCCCACCTTCAACCATACCTTACCCCAAATGCAGCCGAAACCCTCGTGCATGTGTTTGTTACTTCCCATCTGGATTATGCAAAAGCATTCCTCACTGGTCTCCCAGCTCTACTATTCACAAAATCCTTCTCATTCAGAACTCTGCTGCTCACATACTGACCTGGACCAAACACCGTACCCACAATTCACAAGTTCTGACCAGACTCCACTGGCTCCCCATCACAAAACGGATCGACTTCAAGATACTGAATACCTTTAGCTTCAACCATCCCCTACCATCTCCTGTAGGCAGAATGCCAAATTTAGTCACTACAATGCACTTTGATTAGCTCATGCTACCATATTCAGCACTATACGTATGACCTCATGATACTTTAGAGTAATAGACATTGATACATCGAGCAGCAAGATCTTGGGATTCAGCTCACTCCCACAAATGGCTTTCAATCTGACGAAGGGTCGTAGACCCGAAACGTTTACTCAATTTTCTTTCTCCATAGATGCTGCCTGACCTGCTGAGTTTTCCCAGCTCTCTGTTTTGTTGCAGATTTCCAGCACCTGCAGTATTTTGTGTTTTGTTTTATGGCAAACATAACTGTTGGCTTGCAGAGTTAATGGTAGCTGAGTGGGATGAATCCCTGCCTCCAATGACTGGCCTGTCCTTCCAGGTCTTGCCGATCAGCCAGGCTGACTGTGTTGTCATCTGCAGTGCCCTGAAGAACTGCAGACCCACCTGGCTCAGGAACTAAACTACCGAGACCACCACAGAAGGCTGGTTTGATTCTGACATTTTATTGCCAAGTATATCAACTTAGAGCTAGGGGGATAGACACAAGTTGGTCGTTTGACACCAGATAAGTATAGGTTTGAGCCTCACTAGGTGTATGGTAGGTAACAGGAATTCTCTGCAAGCTTCCTGGGGGCAACACCGCTTAGCATGAAATAAAGTGAGAGCATTGCCAGTCTAAAGCTCGGGCATATCATCCCTTTCCATTGAGTGATTGTTCCATTAGTTGGAGGTGCAGAGTTTACGTAGCAGCGAATTGCATCTCTGCAACCCAATCAAGGTAGATTCCAGGCACAGATATACGAATGTGCGTTCACAAACTCAGACTCCAGGTAACGCCTTCCAGCAGCTCTCCAAGTCTCAGAGTTTCCCCATCAGCCACCTGGCGGATATCTGCTTTCAGCATGGTAGGAGGACCTTCACAGGTCAGCTTGATTCCGCACTTGGGAGCTACCAACCACCATGTCCCACCGGTTGGCCCAGTGTTGAACATAGCACGTGGAGTGCAAAAGATAACTAGGTGAGTCTGCTAGCAGCACAATATCGTCTGCAAACAGAAGCACTGCAAACTTGTCAAATAGGTCAAAAAGACGCACATGACCAGATTGCTAACTGTATTAGTCTACAAAATAGCAGGGCAAGGAAAGTAAAGACTACTTCAGGTTCCATTCAAGTGGCCAGTGGGCACATGGTATCATAACACTTCAGTCAGTCACTGCATTTTCACCCACTACATGCTCCCCCTCGGTGACACGCATTATTACCTCAAAGATCAACTCCGGGAACTCTCTCCTCGTCGGCCTTCCCAGCTCCTCCCTTCACAAGCTACAGATTATTCAGCTCTGCAGCTCATGTACTCTTCCGCACTAGGCTCCACGACCACATCACTCCCACCCTCGCCCATCTCCACTGGCTCCCTATCCCCCAGAGGAGCAAATTCAAGATCCTTGTCCTCACCTTCAAGGCCATTCACAGCTTTGCCCCCACCTAGCTCTCCGACCTGCTGTCTCTCTATCAGCCTGCCCACCCCCTCCGTTCAGTGGGCTCTAGCCTGCTCCATGTCCCCCGCCCGAACTGTTCTACCATTGGTGGACGGGCTTTCAGCCTCTCTACCCCCACACTCTGGAACTCCATCCCGCAATCCCTTCGTCTTGCTTCCTCCCTTTCCTCCTTCAAGGCCGGTCTCAAAACTTTCCTCTTCGACCCTGCCCCTACACCAACCCTCCCCCACCCTGCTCAGGACCCGACCTAACTGTTCAGCTGAATGCAGTGTTCATTAGCAATCGTTTGCCACACAATATTTTGCAAGGCCTGAAGCTGAAAAGATCGGCTAATACTGTAATAAGTAAATGTTGCCCTGATGTTGTTTATACACTGCACTACAACTCCGAAGTTGTTTCTTATTCATTAATTCCTAATGACTGAGCCTCATTGCAACAAGCAAAGGTCAGTCTTTTCTATTCAGCATAAAAGAGAATGCAGTGATCCTGAACATGTAGTGACTCCATACTGCAAAACACTGTTCAATAAATAAAATGTTAGAATCTACAATTGAAGGCATTCATTCTTCCCCCAGCAGGCTCCTTACATCATGGTTACTGCCTCAGTTCACAGCTGCACAAACATCATCAGTTATTGCTTAGCCAAAAGCCTGATGTGCCTGGCCTGAAAACCTGCCCCTCAGCCTCGGAGTCTGGTAATCAAGAGGAACCACCACTTGCAGACAGAACCGCAATCTTCACACATAAGCTAAATGCTGTATCTGAAAACCATTGGCACTTAGCCAATTGAAAACCATTGGCACTTAGCCAATTGCCAGATAAAGACTGTTAATACAAATCTTATTCTTTCCCAAAAAGCTATGATCTAGGAAAGCAGTGATACTGTGCAGGAATGCTGTATTTCAAATTCTGAGAACATGCTGGATTTAATCAGAACCCCTTCATCATTACCGCAGTAACCAAAAGAGGAAAATTATTTTGCTCGAGTAAAAGTGAATGATGGAAAGAATGTTTAAACACCAACAAGCGAGGCCCAGTGTCTAGTGCACGACTTTGTTACAGAAAGATTCAGAACCACTTGAATTTAATTTGTCTGTAAGTCAAACTGTAACTGAGTTGGTTTTTTATCTTCCTAACAACTAATTCTGATTCATACAGACATAAAAAGGTTTTCCTATACTTGTAGTCAACCATGAATCCTAGTGCAGAGTTAGTGATAACAAATACCATCCAATCCAATCAGTAGAATTGAAGTTTAATACAAGCATAGAGTGCTAAGCCACAGTAAAGCCCCTGATAAGGAATGATAACAACATTTTAATGGATGTAACACATCAGCAAACAATTGTGTGTAGATTATTGTGTACAACTGGCATACAGTGCCTTTAAATTTCTTCAAAGCAATTGGTTCCAGAGGTTTCTATTGTAATCATCATTTCATAAAGGTAGTGGAGGAAAAATAAAATAAAATTAGTCATTTGGATACCATCTGCAGCACTGCTCCTCCCACCTATTTTTAAAGGCTTTAGACTTCACTAACACAGACCGAAATCCACTTTAGGATGTTAAAATGGAAACATGTGTTATTATTGAAACACTGGTGTAACTCCCCACACATTTTCTATAATAGAATACATTTTTAGAATTGTGCTAAAAGGGAAAGACAATCTGCTCATAGAGAAAATGAACAAACTAAAATACAAGTCTTAACAGCAAAATATAGGCTATAAAGGATGTTTTTTCAATAAGCACAATTTACATTTATATACTGAAACCAAACACAAAAAAACTGAATGCTGAGAAATACACACCAACAGTGCATACCAAGTTAGAACCCTAGCCAGGTCTGGAACAAATACATTGAACTATTTAAGATGCTGACATTTTTTCCAGATGTGCAGATTTACCATATAATAGAGCTCATTAAACTGTATTCAATCCTGATTAATGACCGAATGGAATGCAGCCCTTGAACAGTGAAGTGCAAATTGAACTTAATCTAATTTGAAAGGACATCCTTCCATAATTCAGAATTTGGTCCAATATCTTTGCAACTAAAAATTTGATGTTTGTATGAAAATAAGATTAGTATTTTAGAACATAAGAATTAGGAGCAGGAGAAGGCCATTCAGCAGGCCTCCTGAGCCTGCCCCGCCATTTGATAAGATCATGGCTGATCTTCTGACCTAACTCTATTTACATGCCCTATCCCCATATCCCCTAATCCCTCTGTATTTTAAAAATCTATCAGTCTCAGCTTTGAAAATGTTCAAGGACTGAGCATCTACAGCCTTCACGGGTAGTGAATTCCATAAATTCAAATGGGGCACTCGATAGTCCAAACGTTCGATAGTCCGAAGGTTCAATAGTCCAAACACACAAATTTCCTATACCCGGGGTGGTTACCGTGGTTACCGCTCGATAGTCCGAACCGATAATGAAATAAGGTTTGTTAATCCGAACATTTGATGTGATAGTCCGAAGGTTCATTAGTCCAAAGTTTAGGGTTAGGGTTAGGTTTATTATTCTTTAATAAGAATTAGGAGGCCCTTCGAGCCTGCTCCGCCATTCAATAAGATCTTCTCACCTAACTCTAATTATCTTCCTAGGGGAAGCTTCGAACTAATGAACCATCGGACTAACGAACCTTCGGTCTATCAAGCGGTAACCAAATTCACTACCCTTTGAGTGAAGAAATGTTTCCTCAACTCAGTTCTAAAAGGCTGACCCATAATTTTAAGATTATGATCCCTGGTTATAGATTCTCCTTCCAGGATTAGGATTAGGGTTAGGGTTAGAGGGTCCTCTCACTGGCTACTTTATCCACCCCTTTAAAAATCTTATATGTTTCAATACGATCTCCCCGAATTCTTCTGTTCTCTAGAGAATACAGCCCTAGTCTATTCAACCTATCCTCATAGATCAGTCCCCTCATCCCAGAAACTAACCTAGTGAATCTACGCTGCACCCCCTCGAGGGCAAGTATGTCCTTTTTTAAATAAGGAGACCAAAACTGCACACAATACTCTAGGTGCGGTCTCACCAGGGCCCTATACAGTTGCAGCATGACTTCCCTACTCTTGTACTCTAAACCATTTGCGATGAACTCTAACATGCCGTTTGCTTTGTTAGTTGCTTGCTGCACCTGCAAATTAACTTTTTGAGACTGGTGTACAAGGACACCCAAATCTCTTTGTACACTAACGCTATCTAACCTCTCCCCATCCAGAAAATAATTTGCTTTTTTATTTTTGCTACCTAGGTGAATAATTCACACTTCCCCACATTAACTTCCATCTGCCACCTATTTGCCCACTCCCCTAGACCATTTTTAATTTAGAATCCGTATCTTTCCTCTTCATATCACACATTTGCAGAGAAACTTAAAAGAAAATTGACAAACAAAAGCTAATTCACAATCCAAGTTTCAAAATGAATGCATACAGCATTCCAATTCCTGCAGGAAGCAAGCGTGAAAGTAAGACTTTTCTATATTAAGTCTCAGGTGCTTAGCCAGGATTGTTAAGTGTCTTGGGATATCTTTCCCAAGTGAAAAGTGCTACATAAATGCAATGTTTTATTGTAAGATTACATTTTGCTTGGACCCCCGGACTGAGAACCACACTGACATCAAGACGATAAGAAATTTATAGAGAAGAATTTATGACTCTCAGACATCCATGTTGTGTTTAGGCCAATCTTAAACCCTTCACTATCAACATCTTCCACATAGTGTGGGAATACATTCTGTGCTAGAAAGTGGGAAGAAATTACTTGCAAAACAGAAACTCATGTTGCTTTAACTGTAACCCCTATTTCTAGTAGTCAAGAAGCTACTGCACTGGTGTTTTTTGGTCAGTTGGGTGTCTGGCACATACGTAAATCTATTACGATAGTTAACACTATCTAAACCAGATGGAGTTCCACATATATAGGCTAACTATATATCATTATTATTATATACCATTCTAATTTCAAAGAGTATTAGATGCAGGCCTGTCCCTCCATGTCCTGCCGATGTAGCTGCTTTAGTATTACAATGATCACCACAGAGGATTCACTCAATTCTGATAATACATTGTCAAGCATGTGATCTTGGAGTCAGCTCATCTCCAAGAAGATACTGCTGACCTCCCCATTAGTTGTTTTTCTGGACAGCTATGGTTTGGGAACCCCAGAATGTACGTTGGATACCATTGGAATTTAACCAGTTTATTGCAAAAAATAATGATTCTTCTATGTATCTGCAGTCTGACAGTCTCTGACTGATTGGGGTTTACGTGCTTACCTCCTTCCACCCTACTCAGCCTCAGCCTCCGCTACTGTTGGAAAACAGCGCTTTATAAATACAAGTTTATTGTCTTTTTTAATAATTCGGGCTATAAATTCGTATATGGTTTCCATGTTTTGCCCCCAAGGTACGGCAGACCCATACATTTGATGTACAGTTTACAGGTATCCCCCAATTTACAATGTCTTTATTTACACATTTTCGATTGAACAAACGTAATTTTTAACACCTTTTTATCAATTTACAATACTTTATTTCGTTTTAGCAACAAAAAGTTGCGCTTTTTTGCACATGCGCAGTATGTAGTGTATTTCGCAGTAAAATCGTAGTCGTATACTGTATCCAAGTGTTTGAATTGGCCAATAGTATGTCGCTATGTCAGTGGTTCCCAATCGTTTTTGCTGTGACCCAAATTAACCTCCCACCACTAGAGGGCAATATCGTGATTGATGCTCAGCTCAACCAAAACGTTATCTCCGTCTGTTTTGTGGACTCAGCTCTTTTGTAAGTATGCTCTTTATACAAATTGGTCGGCGGTGTCGCATTTCTTTTAAGCGTTAAAAGCTTTTTTTTTAGCATTTTAAAAGCCAGCTTCTTTTGAAGCGACACCGCGCAATTTTGAGCGATTTGCAGCCTCTACCGCATTTCTACAATGTCGGTAAGTGAAATGAGCAACAGTAATACCGCTAGCGGTAAGAAACCCCACAAAGTCATTACTTTAGATACTAAATCTTGCCTATGTGTGTTATTTTGTGTGTTACTTTAGTGGGTTTAAGGTCAGAAAATTTTGTCAAAAGAACGCATCTCGGGTTATATAATGGGACTGCATGGGAAACCGCGTTCCGATGTACGACATTTCGATTTGTGTGAAGTTTTTCAGGAACGGAACTCTGTCGTAAATCGGGGGATACCTGTATAATTAAACCACCAAATTAATAAAATCCTAAAATTTGTGCCCAGAATATCTGAATGAAGTTCACAAATCAAGCATTTGCAATCCACACTATACCACACAGGATGTAATTTAAAATATGGTTGGTTGGTAAAAAATCATTAAGCAAAACATTTTATCCCCAGTTAGTGACATTTTACCCATAGCAAACTTCTCAAGCCCGAAAACTCATTATCTGTGAGTCATGTATCAAAGAAATGGATTTGGAAATGATGCATCAGCCAAGATATTATTTTTCCAAATCTTTCTGGGAAGTGCCAAATAAGCAGCACACAGAATGACTTGTGCAGTAGTTTATAAAAATAAAACTGCTACTGCTACTGAATTTCACAGCCTGTGAAATATGCAGGCTGTGAAATTCATCACGCATCATGTAGGGAATGCCCTCAAGGCTCCGGAAGCATCAAGATAATAAATTGTTTACAAAAGTCATTCAAAGTTGGTGAACATAAGCGCCTAGAACGTACTGCCCATCATAATAAGGAGATGCACACATTCTTCTGGTATAATGAAAGAAGAATAGGGGAGAATTCAGAAGAAGGGGAATAAACATGTAACTCTTTCAAAGAACTAGCACAGGCAAGATGGGCAGAATCACTTCTTCTGTGCTGTTATTTTCTAAGGTTTTCTAAGGTACAAATGGTGGAAGTTGACTCGGCAAATATGAATACTGGTGTGGTGGAAGATGTACATTAGAGATATTTATAGACGAGAATAACTTGCTCATTGTTATGACAGAAAGGGAGTAGGAGTGAGGATGGAGACAAGCAAAATGTGTCAGATGTGATCAAGGAGTCCTGGAGTCAGAGGACTGAGCTCGATTCCCGGGCAGGGCGAAATCATGGGCAAGTTTCCTTAATTCGCAAGCCTCTGTGCTATACAAATGTAATTTTGTTGTTGTTGACCTCGGAACACGGTTGTTAGTTGATAGTGGATCACTTTAGAGACATACAATCTAGAAGACATGAAAATCGCTATATCAAATGCAATGATCGTTGCATTTGATATAGTGCATTTAACGTCTTCTGGAATGTCTCAAAGCGCTTCATAGAATATACTGAAAAGTGAATTGATTGTACATTTGTGGGCAAAACGCAGTAGCCAATTGTGCACAGCAGTGTCCCACAAACACTCATGGATTGAAGGGGCCAATTTTTTTTTCTTGAGGGATTATTATCAGGCATGTGGAGTAAGGAAACTTGCCCAAGGTTTTGCCCTGCTGGGAATCAAACCCAGGTCTCCTGCTTGCAAGGCGAGTGCTCTAACCACTGAGCTGCAGGACTCCACAAGGCACTATATCAAATGTAAGGATTATTATTACTATTATTATTAAGGAGCTGCTATGGTCATTCAAGTAAGATATTAGGAGATGATGTTGGATTGTTTTTTTTGGTGTTTGGTGTTATTAAGAGCTATGCTTTCCATTATAGCATGTCAATCAGTATCTGAAAGAGAAAGTCATTTCAACAACAACTTTGATTTTCAGAGCGCTTCATTTTAGGTCTGTTCTGTCAGCAGATCTGAAATGATGGGCCATTGAGGGGTAGCAGACACAATTAGCGAACACAATGACAATGCTAGAAAAATATTAAAGCTGAAATCAATGATGAGGGGAGCCTTGGGGAAGGAAAAAGGCCATTTCAGAAATATCAGAACATATGCAATGACAAAACAGAGAAATAATTTTTTTTGCAGGAGGTAGGATGAGAAGAATAATAATCTACGCATTTGTGGGTGTTTAAAATATTGTCTATTTACCTGAGATAAAGGGAGACTAAACATAGCTGAGGGAGTTTGTAAATGAGATGCATAATCAGTTATCCTCTTGGGATCAGAGAGGGGAGGATGAAGCACCAACCCAACAATCATCTCTTAATCTCCTACCTTGATGACTGTCATCAAGCAGCTCCTTGATCACATCTGCAGCAGCAATTTTCCTACCTCCTTTTCTGACTTAATTACCGTGCTAGCTCTCTGAAAGAGCTATACCTTTAATCCCGTTCTCCTGAATTTTCTACCCATGTTCTTTTATAGTTCTTTTCAGATATATATCCAATTGTTTCTTAAAATCTAATATGGATTCTTTCCACTACCCCATTGAATTAACCCCAGATGTTTATACTTTAAAGTGCTCTCTCAGTACTGTTGTAAGAAAGCCATTTTGGACCACTACTTCATCTCTTTAAACTTCTCCATCCTTCTCCTTGCCAACAATCCCTTACTGCTCCTGGAAAAAAATCTCCCCCACTCTCATTCCGCTGCCCTATAGTCATCTGAACTCGTCCCTTTCTGGGCTTCCTCCCGCACCAACTTATCCTTCTCAATCACTCTCCTTCACAACTCCCTCTCCACCACTCCGATCCCCTTGCTCCCCTCACCTCCCAAACTGCCTCCTACTCATACAAGTCACGCAGATACACCAGCCACCACTGCTCATTCAAGGCAAGGTATGTGCCGCCAAAGTCACTTAGCTCAATTCTAATTTAATGTTCCATCAGCAGATCTGACTGGACCTCATCAAAACGTACCACTCCGCCTTCTCCTCCGCTAAATCATCCTTAGCCAAGGACAACCCCAGGCTCCTCTTCTCCACCACCAACTAGCTCCTCTGCCCACATTCTTGTGCCTCGCCCATCGTCTCCTCCAACTCCAACTGCGAGGAAATGCTGTATTTCCTCAAAACCAAAATCTAGGGGATCCGCTCAGCCACTTCTGCCCTTCCAACTGCTATCCCTCCCTATGTAACACTTGGCCCCTACCCATCCTCCCTCCAAACCTTTGTACCTGTCTCCCCTCCTCTCTCAGTTTCAGTCAGTGACAAATGACATTTGTGTCCATCTGTCAACTCAACCTGCTTGATCTCTCCGTATTAACCTGCCCCTCTCCTCCGTTCAGTGGGCTCCGGTCTGCTCCATGTCCCCTGCCCAACCTGCCCTACTATTGGTGGCAGGGCTTTCAGCCTCTCTGCCCCCACACTCTGGAACTCCATTCCACAGACCCTTCGCCTCCTTCCTCTCTTGCCTCCTTCAAGGCCAGTCTCGATCCCCCTCTTCGATCGCGCCTTCTGCCACCCTCCCACTCTCTCTCTCTTCCCCCCCCTACTTCCTCACCCTGGCCCTCCCCTTAGCTTGGGTCCCAAACCCTGACTGTTCAGTACCTTGAATTGTCTTCCCAAAGTGAAAGGCGCTCTATAAATGCTATTTTGTTGTTGTTATTGCTGCTGACTTCAATACCATTGACCACTCTATCCTGCTCCACCGGCTCTCCTCTCATTTCAATCTTCATAGTTCTGTCCTTGACTGGTTTAGATCTGACCATTAATACTGTTTTCACTTTGTCTCCACATAAGGCTTCTCCTCCAGACCCCACACCATCTCATGCAACGTTCCTCGGGGTTTTGTCTTTGGTCCATTCTTCTTCAGCATGTACATACTCCCGATTAGTGACATCATCTGCAGACATGGGATCAACTTCCACACATAATATAAGAATCCTTGCATTTGATATAGCACCTTATCATGTCTTCGAGATATGTACCCCTCCCCTTCCTGTCCTGCACTCCCCCTGATCCCAACCCACTGCTCAGGTCTAAATTGCTGACTGTCCAGTACCTTGGGACATCCTCCCAACATGAAAGTTGCTATACAAATATAATTTGTTGATTGTTGTTGCTCTAACAAAAATACCCACAAATATATATACAGTCAATTCATTTTACAGTATATTCTGTGAAGCGCTTTGAGATGTCTAGAAGACGTGAAAAGCACTATATCAAATGCAAGGATTATTATATTATAATGTTTCAGCTTCGAATACCAACTCAAGTTCCGACACAAGTGCTTGGAGCCCAATCAAACTGACGCATAGGCAGAAGACAGTAGTAACAACAACAAAATTACATTCATAGAGCACCTGTCACATCGGGAAGACATCCCAAGGCGCTTAACAATTAGAGTTATCATAAATCAAATTAAGTACATTGGACAAAACGTTTTACAAGTCAAACTTCCATTGCTTCATTCTGCCACTTAAAAATGTCATCTTCTCATTCAAGTTTACAATGACAATTCAAGAGCTGTTCAGGTGTGAAGTAGGAGATGCATATCTGATAACACTTGTGAATTTCTTCTTTTTAGATGGAAATGAAAACTCCACAGAAGCACAGGGAAGTACATTAATACTACCTGTCACATGAACTAACTTAGGATAGAACTCCATATGAAGCCTGAGGGAAACTGCATTCAGTTCAAACCTTTGTGGCCTGAACTAAATGTATTCTGTATGGGTTTGAAATTGAAAATGGTATATTTGTAGATGAAGTTAATTATAACACTTTGAATAAAACTAAAAAAAGCTTAAAAACTTAACATGAATCTCCTCCTTTTTTATACTGTGAAATAAGATCACAAAAGATGGAACAATTAAAGGTTATTTGGCCATAAATCCATTCAACCATGACTTCACCCTTCCCACTCATTGAATCCCAGTGGAACGATCTGCATAAATAATCTGAGCCTCAGAAGTAAATCAAGCAAAAAAAGACCATTCATCAATCCGCAGACATCCATTGCGGAATCCAGCCGCTTTCCTCCAGAAACAACACGTCCTCTGTCCAGCAACAGTACAGTATTTGATCATCTCATAGTTATCTTTCCAAGCCTAATTCGAGTTCCCAACTAGTTATCCATACAATGCCTTTTGAATGAGTCAATGATCAGCACAGCATTAACAGTGTCTATTGCAAATCCACCCTTTTGACTCATTTAAAACTGGATGTAGAATTGAATAGAACATTTAAACAATAGAGAGATACCAAGGAAGTGAGATTTAAAGGGGTACAAAGAAAGCTTGAAAATTGGATTAAATGATCTGCCATGATTTCATCAAATGGCAAGGCGGGTTCAATGAGCTTGTTGGAGAAAGACCCGTTCACTGATCTTAACTCTTTAGGTTCTGAAATAATTGATGATACCATATAGGCTGAAGCTGGTTTTATTCTTACTTATGCAAACACACACTACAAAACGTTACAAACATGAACAGAACAATACTACCAGGCAACTGTTTCTGTAACTGGCCTTTCCCTGCCTGTAAAACAGAACAACTGGAACCATACTATCTGGACAATAGCAGCAGGCTGGGGATCTCGGTTTCCACCTTGAGATATTCCCCAACTGTTGTGATGAGCCACTCTTTCCCTCCTATCTTTATACTTCTCCATCAGCCTCGCCTATCTTGATGAGCAGAGTGGTTCTCAAACATTCCTCTTTTCTCAAAATATCTTATTGTAAAACAGCTCCCCATCTACTCAGGCCTGTTTTGTTTGCCTCCTCACTTACCCTGTGATTTCTCACCTTTGGGAAGACATAGAGTAGCTAGAGTAGCTTGAATAGAACATTTAAACGATAGAGAGATACCAAGGAAGTGATATTTAAAGGGGTACAGAGTACATCTTTAACTGAACATGTTTACTGTTCTCCGTCCTTCACACTTACCATATCTACTACAACTGGTGCCAACCTGGCTATATTCAGTTATTTTACAGACTGGGCTGGTTTATGCAATTCTGCAGCCTTCTTAGTTTTATACCTAAATTTCTAATCTTATACTACTTATTATACTCATTGATTTACTTATTAAACATAAAATAGACCTAATAATTCCATTAAACCTAACAAGCTGAATCG
Organism: Hydrolagus colliei; assembly: GCA_035084275.1. Classification (NCBI taxonomy): domain Eukaryota; kingdom Metazoa; phylum Chordata; class Chondrichthyes; order Chimaeriformes; family Chimaeridae; genus Hydrolagus; species Hydrolagus colliei. The sequence continues at coordinate 35,392,505 of CM068745.1, read as the reverse complement.
CCTACTCAAGTTCCTGTGTTACAGATTTGTGATAAGTATAACTTAGTCACAGTCCTTTTTTAAGTTAGGGTGCCAAAAACTGCAACAAATTTTCCAAATGTTTTTTCACTGACTTACACAATGCCAGAACAATATATTTTGATTTATAATGAAATATCTTCGACAAATCCCGGTACTTGATAAACCTGAAAAGCAGCCTCAAACAGGCAGATTTCAGGAATGATAATTAATTCCCACCTAAAACTATTTCTAATTGTATTTTGTGAAAGAAGTGGGAAGGTAATTATTAAAGACAAACATGTATTTTTTAAAAAAAAAATTAAATGAGCGGATTTTTTGAATCTCTCAGATTGAATAAAACTGAGAATCCTAATTCTATCCTGTTCACTATTTGTAGCACTTTTTTTTGGTGGGGTAGGGTATGGTGGGCAATATGGGAGCAGCATAATCTGTTAGTGAAACATTAGGTGGATATTCAATAGATAAATCATATGTCTGTACATAAAGTTTTTTGTTTTTTCCAGGTATATTCTGGATATCCCAGTTCTTGCCCTTCTTTTACACTCTCAGATTTCCAAAAACAGCAGCGAGGCACTCCAAATAACATTGGAGTGTTATCCGATGTTAATACTGGATAACAGTGTTATCATTGAATTACTGTTCCTGTAGCTGTTAATCAGTGAAGCTCCACACTGCTACACACAGCAATTTGACCCGAGGATAAAGCAGATGCATGAGCCTGCATGCTGAAGAGGGTTTTGAAGAGGGGAAACCTCAGCCACCCAGGCAGGCTAAAATCATAATGGAAATAAGAGCAAGAGGCAAACATTCAATGACAACACTACAGGTAACAGGTGTGATAGTTGAAAAGACCTAGCATTCACAAACAATCTAATGAACAAATGCAGCATATTCAGGTCTGTCCTGTGAATCTGTAACTGCAAAAACAAATACCATACACACCTATACAGTCATATTGCACAATGCTCTACATTGGCAGTTTCTAAAGGCAGCATGGTTTGCTCACAGATGGCAAAAGGTCGTGTTTTTAATGAATTAGCTAAATTAAAATGGAATATCACAAATGGCATATTTGAAGGAAAACAAGTGAACTCACCTGACCACAGGTCAACAAGAGAAAAGCTTAAGCATATTACATAATACATATATTAAAAGAAAGAGAATGGTCAAAAGGAATGTGGGTCCATTAAAAGAGAGAGGTAGGTGGTGAGACTATAACGGAAAATAAGGAAATGGCTGACATGTTAAATAAATACATTGCTACCGTCTTTATGATAGAGGATGAAGACAAAATACCAGCCTTAAGGAAACCTAAAAATATGTCAAAGAGAAATGTTTAATAAAATTAATATAAAGAAATAAAAGGTAATGGAGAAAATAATGAGACTCAAAATAGACAAATCTCTAGGACCCGAAATCTCCAGTTTCCACCCTAGGATGTTAAAGGAAATTGCAGATACATTTGCATAATTTTCCAAATCTCACAATAAAATTGTGAATGTCACCCCCTTATTTAAAAAGTGAGGGAGGGAGAAACCAGGAATCTATAGACCTGACAGTTTAATGTCAGTTGCAAGGAAAATATTGGAATCTATCATCAAGGACAGAGTGACTGAACACTTGGACACGTTGACCTTTATTTCAAGGGGCCTGAAATAGAAATGAGAAGAAACAATGCTTCAGCTGTACAGCGTGTTAATCAGACCCCATTTATACTGCGTTCAATTTAGGGCACCAAAGCTCAGGAAAGAGGGTCACCAGAATGTTACCAAGCCTAAAAGGGCAAGTTTTGAGGAAAGTTACGTTTTGTCCACAAATAGTTTCCCAGCTCTCCTTCCCCCTACCCCGACCCCTCCCCTTGCCATCTTTCCCCCCTTTCTCCCCTAATCCCACTTCCATGGCTGTTTGTGGGACACTGCTGTGTGCAATTTGGCTGCCGCGTTTCACCCACAAATATACAGTCAATTTTCCTACTCTCCTTCATCCTGCCCGGACCCCTCCCCCACTGCTCTTGTCGCTATCTGACTGTATAGCGCCTTGGGACGTCCTCTCGACGTGAAAGGCGCTATATAAATGTAAGTTTTGATTGATTGATTGATAGGTTGTGTAAAACTGTATTGTATTATATTGTCTTCGGTTTAGAAGGTTGAGAGGTGATCTAATTAAGGTATTTAAGATGATAAAGGGATTTGATAGGGTAGATACCGAGAAGCTACTTCCTCTGGTGGGGGAATCCGAAACAAGGGGATATACTCTTAAAATTAGAACTAGGCCAGTTAAGAGTGAAATCAGGAAAGTTTTTTTTCACACTCAAAGGGTGGTAGAAATCTGGAATTCTCTCCCCCAAAAAGCTGTGGCTGCTGGATCCATCCATACTTTCAAGAGTGAGGTTGATAGATTTTTGGTGGGCCAGGGTATTAAGAGATATGGGGAGAAAGTGGTAAATTGAAATTGAAAGGATTAGTTCAGATACACCATGATCTAATTACTCCACGGAACAGGCGCGAGGGGCTGAATGTCCTACTCCTCTTGCTATGTTCCTATAATCATGAGCTTCTAAGCCTTTCTGGTACTAAATCAAATTCAAGGATTATTTATTGCATTACTTGTCGCTGCATTACAGGGAACTGTACAGAATCCCAGTACAGACCTCCGTGTCTCTAATAATTTAATATCTGCACTATTTCAGCCAGTTTCTCTAAGACTGCTGTCTGCTTCTTTCCTTTACATAAGAACATAAGAATTAGGAGCAGGAGTAGGCCATTTGGCTCCTCGAGCCTAACCCGCCATTTGGTAAGTTCATGGCTGATCTTCTGACCTAACTCTAATTACCTGCCCTATCCCCATATCCCCTAATCCCTCTATTTAAAAAAAAATCTATCAGTCTCAGTTTAATCCACCTACAAACCTATTCACATCCACAGTTTATAAATTTATAATGATTTCATCAATTCACATTTATAAACTGATAATACCTAGTGGTATACAACTAGCCTATAATAGTGTGTTCATTCTTACTTAATAATACTTACGATAATAATGTGCCCAGAGGACACCTCACTGGAAGCAGACAGTGGAATTCAACACTCCATACACTAGGTCAATTATTTCTGTTCCCAAACTGACTCATCATATTTCTGTATTAAGTCACTAGGATACAAATAGTTAGCCATGTTTCCAGGAAGTTTTGGCTAATTGCAAAGACCTTGTGAACTTAAAATATGATTGCAAGGTTACTGTACTATATTTTCTGTGAAGTGCTTTGATACATCTTGAAGACATCATAAGGTACCATTTCAAATGCAAGGATTATTATTATAAATACACATTACTAAATGCGAGGGAAAACTTACAAAATAATATTTTTGCACGTTGGGGAGTAACAGTTACTAATACTTGGAATGTAATTATATTCTTAGGATACTGTATATAGAAATTTTAATTATTGAATAATCTGTAGGTTTCAAGACCAATTTTTGGCGTGTAACATGCACAAATGTTGCACTACTAATATATCGGCCATCAGTCTATGAACAGTGAATAATACGAGTACATGTGGCAGCTCTACTCCCTTAAGAGACAACAAGAATGGTTCTTGTCATACTGTTCAAAGAATAAAGGACGATGCCACTAGCACCATGCATGATATAATAATCATTTTTGCATTTGAAATACCACCATATCACATTGTTGTTACATTGCAAAGACCTTTACAGAATATATTGTAAAGTGGATTTACTCTGTACTTTGCGGATGAAATCAGTATAATATCTTAATTATGCACATTTTTCTCCAGGCCAAAACCAGACATGCTTCAAATCTTCTTGCATGCATTACATTTGAGTGAAATTACATTTGTGCACCACTAATTAGTCATTCCCTTTACTATTTAATACTGACCCTTAATTGCCAAATAATCCAAAATGTGTGCAGAAAGCTGGCCTGTTGTTTAAACAAAGACTGGCTTACTGCTCTAAAAATGGTCAACATTGGTTCATCAAGTATCACTACCTGCATGTCACCCAGGAACCTGATGGAATGCCATCCCTCAATCCCTCCGTTTCGCCTCTTCCCTTTCCTCTTTCAAGGCCGGTCTGAAGACTTTCCTCTTCGATCGGGCCTTTTGTTCCACCCCGAACTCTTTTACCTCCCCTTCGTGTTTCACCCCTTCCCAAACACTCCCCTCCCAGCTCGGGTCACATGCCTCTTGTTCAGCGCCTTGGGACGTCCTCCCGACGTGAAAGGCGCTCTATAAATGTAAATTGTTGTTGTTGTTGTTGTTGATAACCTGAAGCCAGTGAGAAACTATAACTTAGCCTTTTTTTCTCCTTGCATTATAATTAAAACAGAAGCACATTAAGAGAACTCTGATTGAGACGGCTATTTCTTTTAATGTCCATAACAACTATCAAAATATTATACTACCCATACGGGGGAAATAAATTAATTGGTGGTGTACACATGTACAAATTAATTTTGCAATAATGCTATGACATCATACTGGAAAAATAAAAATGAGTATGTACAGGAATGAAAAATGGCAATTTAATGTAGAAATGAATAAGATTCCAGTCATACGGATTGATCATCACTTGTTTACTTCTGTATTCGATGCATGTGAAACCCATAATCCAGTTTGCCCTTTTAGCTCCCTTAGTTATCTGCAATCCAACTTTCAACTAATGTAGGAAGTTTTTTGCTCTAAGATCATGGGAGAATATTGTAATTACATCCCAATTATTTGATGGCTACAAGGCCCACCACAGACCCGCACTCATTTCCTTTCGATGAACACATGAACACATGCGTATTTGATTTTTTTTAAAAACAAAAAGGAAGCTATTTGTATCAATTGGGAATTTCTTCATCCTAATTATATTTGGAAAATGAAGCATACCATAATAGTCATAAAAATAACTTAATTATTTTTATATCATAAAATAACTTAATTTTGATAAACAATCTGCAAACATTGATTTCATGGTGGTAGTTTCTCAATATTAGCAATTTGTTGGTACTCCATGTCTGCACTAGAAAAATATTTCTGATATATTCTACTTGGAAGTGCTCCATAATTAGTTACAGTGAAGAAAGGAAACCATCCAAAAAAGGTACAAAGGAAGGAAGGTAGTAGCAAAGTACAGTTAAAGCCCGTTTATCCGGTACCCGTGGGACCTGGTCAATTCCGGTTAAAGTGCCTGCCGGATACTCGGGCAGCCCGCAGCCGAAAACCCACCACAAAAAAATTAAAGTTCTTTTAACACACACCATACTAAATAATAACAGATAATAACAGAATATTGCATTGGTACTTATTGTTAAAACTACTCTCTTGTGCTTCTCACCTTTACTGATTGAGGTTACAGTCCAGCGATTCTTTTTTAAATGGAGGACGCCAAGCGAGCGAAAAAAACAGCAGCGAGATTTTAAAGTCACGCGACTGTATCAGTGGCAAGCCGATAGCCCGAGACTCTACTAGCGGCAAACCGAAATACTGCACCTGCGCGACAATGTGGGTTATCGGCTTGTCGCTAACAAGCCAATAACCCACATTGGGTTATGTTGGTTTAATGGATGGTTTTAAAGTTGTGCTCTGTTTTTGTATGGCTTTAAAGTCGCACTCTGTTTTTTTCACCTGCTTGGCGTGCTCCATTTTAAAAAGAATCGCTGGACTATAAACCTCAACCACAGCATCATGGCTTCAAGCGCAGCATCTACCAGCAAAGGTGAGAAGCGCAAGAGAGTAGTTTTTACAATAAGTACCAATATAATATTCTATTATTATGTATGCATTCATAAATGCTCCATGCTATTGTTCCGGATAAGTTCCCGGTTTATCGAATGGGGACTTTTTTGGGGAGTGCCGGTTATATGGAAGTACCGGGTAATCGAGTCACGTATAAACGGGCTTCTACTGTACAAGGAGGAAACATTATAAACACGATTCCATATCAAAAGCAGCCAATCATATTTTCTTCCCTGCATCATCCAGTACTATTTACGCTAGATACATTTTGAACAATAAAGTATAATTCATAAGTCTCATCAGTTGGGACCATAACACTTAACATGACTAATGCAAAGTATGAGTTACACAACTTATGTAAGTCTTATAAAATGCAATTTAATAAATACAGTAATCAAATAAAAAACACAAACCTAAAAAGACAATTGAAAACTGGATACTTTCTTCATCCAGTGGAATTGGCTGATGCATTTCTCCCACAAAATGTAGTCAATTCACTTTACAGTATATTCTGTTTGGCACTTTGAGGCATATGAACGATGTTATAAGGCACTATATCAAATGTAAGGATTATTATTATTTTAAATGCTCTTCACTTATTAGTACTCTATGAAGTTCAGTTCCATTATATTTTTTTAAACAGGCTCCACCAGGCAATTTGTTACAACTTGGAGAATTAAGGGATGACTAACTCATTAGAATTAACATACTGTAAATGGGAACAAAAATATGCCGGGTCAAATGCAAATTGATTGCTATTGGCCCATGAGACAAGAGTTTTGTCAGGATCTATGATCATGCTGCAAAAATAGTCAATGAGATGCAGATTGGCTGAAATATGATTTGAAAAAACTCACTCAGGGCATTATTAAATTATCCTGTACCACTGGCGGGTGAGCCTGCAGCCATTCTGTCCCTAACCTCTCGAACTCCATCTCGCAGTCTCTCTGCCTCACCCTCTCCCTAGCCTCTTTCAAGTCCCGCATCAAGACGCCCCTCTTTGACGGTCCCATCAGTCACTCCAAATCCTCCCCTTTCCCTCCACCCTCCCCGACCCCAGCTCGGTTCTGAAACAATGACTGTCTAGAGCAGTGGTTTCCCACCTCGGGTCCCGATCCAAATCAGGGTCGCAGGGATCCTCAGTAGGGTCGTGAAGGGTCATCAGAATTTTAATGCTGAAAATGCTTTTTTAATGCTGAAACGTGCCCGAGGCGACACCGCCGACCAATCTGTATGAAAGACCGTACTAGCGAGTTGCGCTGAGTCCATATAAGAGACAGAGATATCGTCTTGGCTGAGCTTCACTTCAGGTGCACAGTGACCCCCTAAGGGTCGGGAGGACCTGCTGGTGACCAATTTAGGGTCGCAGCAAAAAAAGGTTGGGAACCACTTGTCTAGAGCCTTGGGACGTCCTCCTGACATTAAAGGTGCTGTACAATTGTAGTTTTGTTGTTATCGTTGTTGTGCTGTGTTAATGAAGGCTCTGGGCTAATGCAACAGCAACCACACAAAAAAAGACTTGTGTAGCATCTTTCACGTCAGGCAATATTGCTTTTCTGGATAAGAGTATGAATTTGACAATATAATGCAACCATGAAACAAATGCATTTATTCCTAACAAAAAAAAGTCTGCGCCATAGGTTTGAAAGGGATCTTGTTACCTGGAGGATCTTTCAAAACCCAGAGTAAAGGTGATTGATTATGTGGTGAATAAGCCAACTTAGTCTTGGAAACATAGAAACAGGAATAGACCATATATTCTGCTATTTTATCACAACACATGTTTTAATTCTCAGCCCCTATTTATCAGCCACATCCCTTAACAGAGTTATTTCACAAACATCTGCAGTAAAATCTTGATAATCCGACATTCCTAAAGCTGGCAACTCCCTAAAACTGGCAAGATTTCAAAATACATTCAGTATGTATTTTTTCCGATGTTCAGCAAATCTCCTGAAGTCCCGAATAGCTGCCTGTAGTTCACGATGTGGCCGCTCTGTCATCCGGTGCCGTGGGTAGAGCTTGGCTTCAGTGCTGTGTTTACAGCACACGTGATGTATGGGGTGGTGCTTCCCCAGCCATTTCTAGGTAGGTTTCTGAATACCGCCAAACTCCGAAATCTGGGAGATGCTTGGTACCAACTGTGTCGGATTATCAAGGTTTGACTGTTTTTCTCTCTCTTATAACAACAACAACTTTGATTTATATAGCGCCCTCCACGCCAGACGGCGTCTTAGAGTGCTTTAGAGTAGCGGATCCCGGGACCGAGCCAGGGGCAGGGGCAGAAAGGTGACCTACCTCACTGGGCCAATTTAACCACTGAAAAATGGTGAACTGCTTTGGGATTTCCAGTGTGTATATACCAAGTCTGAGAAGAGTCTCTCTTGTGTCACAAACATAGTGAAAGTGCGTAGTTTCAGCGAGGACCAGACTGCATTCCGCAGGGAACGACTGGAGTATGGGACCCTGACCCACGGTTGATAAGAAAGAGTAGATACTCCACCATCTTCAAGATAGGATAGAGAACTTTGTCCCACTGAATCAATCTATAGTCAGGGTCGAAGTCTGGGAAAAAGAGTATAATTGGAGAAGTTTTGAGGTAGGAAAAGTAGAGAACGAGGCTCGAGGAGCAGCCAAGGGTGCAGTGGTTTCAGCTGTGAGTATAGGGAAGCGGACCTCTTCAAGACTTCTCAGCTGAGTGCAGTGTGAACCTGGTAGTATACTTATGCTCGTTACCCTCATTATTATATCTTAAGACTAAAACTTTGTATTCTAATTATGGTATTTAATAACTATATTTGAAATCTATGATTTATACCTATATCAAACATTAAACTTACTTATACCTATAAGGATTGTTGGGTCATCATTGGAACTCTCAGGATTGGAAATCCCAACACAGGTAATCAAAAAATTCAAATAAATATTGCAGAGAAAAAAAATCTTTCAAAGGCCTTCAATTTGATTTTATCAATTACCAAATAAACACCTTATAATCAAATTCCAAATGTTAGAAGAATAGGAATGAAATAGGATTCAAAAAGACACGCATAATATGCAAAGATTGGTATTCTCCAATTCCTTTGACTGACATGAATTTTTCACCCCATCCTCCCAAATTCTAATTTTCCTTTTTTAAAATCAGCCACTCCCAACATGTTACTGCAGTTGTCAACAAAATGTAACAAAAGAAATTAAAAGGCCGAACTTTTCCAAATAACGAGTTTACTCAGCAGCTACATAACATTTTGTACAAAACTAAAGTATTCTCTGTCCAGAGCCCATCATGACTCACTTCCAGTTGGGTATGAATCAAATTTACATGTTGAACAGTGCCATTATTTTCAATTTATAAGTCTTCAAGAAATTTCTCCCTGGAGAATGTACTGAATAAATTCAGTAGCAATCCACATGGGGAACATTCATGGGAGAGGCTAAATAATCCACCAGCAGGAGTTGGTCTCAGATAAGCTTCATTAAAAATATATGGTTCCGAAAGGATTAGTGGGTAAAAATTATGGTGAGCTCCTTTGGCGTGTGTGTCATCACAAGGCATTTGACATTAAAAATAAACTTAGCAAAAACTTGGGCTCACAGACAACCACCAGGAAAGAATGCAATGCTTCTGAAAGAATTACTTGAGTTGCAAATATGTACAGTAAAAGTTTGGTTATCCGGCAACCAACCAACCGGCACGCTCAACCAACCGGTATCTCCTAATACAAGTAAAATATGTATATGCGGTTTGAGTATATGCGGTTTTCCCACCGAGTGCACTGTTTTCCAGGAACATAACCCCTGTATTTGCAAGGATTGACTGTACTATTTATGTATACTTTATTAGTAAGTATCTATACAATATTCTGTTATTATTTAGTCTATTACAGTAGAAGCCCATTTATCCGTGACTCGACAAACCGGCACTTCTGTATAACCGGCACACCCCCAAAAAAAGTCCCCATTCGATAAACCAGAACTTATCCAGATCAATAGCAGTGCAGCATTTGTAAATGCATCAATAATAACATAACAGAATATTGTATAAGTACTTATTGTTAAAACTACTCTCTTGCGCTTCTCACCTTTACTGGTAGATGCTGCGCTTGAAGCCATGATGCTGCAGTTGAGGTTTATAATCCAGCGATTCTTTTTAAAATGAAGCACACCAAGCGGGTGAAAAAAATGGAGCGCAACTTTAAAGCCATACTAGCGGCAAGCCGATAATGCTAGCCAATAACCCACATTGTCGCTAGGTGCAGTATTTCGGTTTGCCGCTAGTAGAATCTAGGGCTATCTACGGCTATCGGCTTGCCGCTAGTAAAGTCGCAAGACTTTAAAATCACGCTGCTGTTTTTTTTTCACCCGCTTTAACAATAAGTACCAATACAATATTCTGTTATCTGTTATATAGTGTGGTGTGTATGGTGTGTGTTAAAAGAACTTTAATTTTTTTGTGGTGGGTTTTCGGCCGCAGGCTACCCGAATATCCGGCAGGCGCTTTAACCAGCATTGGCTAGATCCCGCGGGTGCCAGATAAACGGGCTTTTACTGTATTAATATGGTATGTTTTAAACTAAGTTAATTTTTTGTGTAGGATTTTTGGCAACTTACCGCTCGAATATCCGGCATATTTGATTAACCAGCACTGGTCATGTCCCAAGGGTGCTGGATAACAAAGTTTTTACTGTATTAGTAAAAACAGGTCAGCTATCACATTCCTGAACCATTCTGAGAAGTTATCCTATAAAAATTGCTCAATATCGTCCATAAGTTGTACTTATTTTCTTGACCAATACTAGTAGCCAGTTTACAGCTCACAATTCCACTTGAAAATGCTGAAAAACCCTAATTTTCCACTTACAAAGAAAGTTTTGGAATAATATTGCTGCATTTTCAGATTCATAAAGGTCCTTTTACAGCTTCAGAGCTGGTGTGCTAGTAGTTACTTCATATAATTATGTTTATGAGTGGACTCCTGGAGTGTTTTCGTTTGAGTACACACCTCGCAAGCGAGAGGGCCTGCATTTGATTCCCAGGCAGGGCGAAACGTTGAGCAAGTTTCCTTAATCAAACATTTCTATTTACATTATATAGTAACTTGATTGTTAGTCAATTGTCAGATCACTTTTCCTCTGATACTGTAATCTTTTCAAAATAAAATTTAAAAAAGAAATAATTGTCACTCTAAACTTAAAATGAGTTGCTTAAATGCTTAAGTCGAGATACTCTTCCATTCATAGTTTTAAAAAAATCTCGTTCCTCTCATCAAAAATATGGAACTTGTTTCATAGGCAATGAGTATGTACTCATTTTTGTGGAATTCACTGATATTCACAATTGAAATCCTTCAATTATGCTATGGTGCTGCCAAAGGTCATAATAATCCTTGTATTTGATAAAGTGTCTTATCACATCTTTCAGAAATCTCAAAGTTTATTTTAAATTATGAATGGAAGAGTGCCTCAATTTAACAACTTAAGCAACACTTATTTTTTAAATTCAGAGCAAAATAATATTTTTCAATCTTTATATTCAACAAGATTCATAGCATGGTGGTATATAATCATCAATTTCGTCTGGAAGAGTGCTGCACATTCTGTACCTTAATTCTAGAATTTTAATTCTCTTCACATGGTGCCTCCTAATGCGCTTGAATGGATGCTGCACATTCCGTTAATTAGGGTTTAAACAAATTAAAATGAATGTATCAACTATTTTGATTAAAATACACTGTTGATTAAAAGCAGTTCACCACATTTCCCTCTGTTTAATTTTGCTAAATTTTGATAACACTTCTGGCATGCAGGATGTAAAACGCATAGCTACATTTTGAATTGTATATTCCAACAATGTACAGGGAGTTCCAGAGGTCAATTTAAATAAAAACATCTTGATATTAAGTAAGGATATTTATGGAATGAAGAGCAGTAAAAGAATCAGAGTAAAAGTATCAGAGTTTTTGAAAATAGGGCTAAAATATGAACTCTAATCTTCACTTTCAGTGGAAACTCACAGCATTACACACACAAATATATACATATAATACATATATATATACACACACACACAATCATGAGAGCTTTAAATAATTGTATAAAATATGCAGCACAAGGTTGGGATTGGTGCTTTCCAAGCTGGAACATCTAAAACTTACAATCATGTTCACTTGAAAATGATGCAGTTCTTAATAAAACCAGGCGAAGCACTCAATGAAGTCATTTATTGTTTGCCTTTGAAGTCCATTTTAATTGATTGTTTAACTAAACACTTACAAATAATTTGATTAATCTTTCTCAAAATGCACTAGTGCACAAGGTACATTTATCAATTATTTATAAAAAATGTTTTACTGATTGTACCAAAAATACAGGTTAACTACTTTGACAAACCTATGTACATGTTTGAACACATCTAGACGCTACCTCATGTGAAGGGCACTATATAAATGCAAATGCTACTTTGATCCCAGTGATCAAAGTGGTTTAAATTACCATATGCCAATCAGTCCTTTAGGTTTTAAGATGCGAAGATCCCAATGAGAGCTTGCTGTGCAGTCTCTCTATCCCCACCCCACACATTGGAATGTAGATATCAAATTTGCTTTGAGGTTTTGGAATTTACAGAATTTATCACTTATTATGGATATAAGTGTCACAAATCAAACATTGTTAAAATTCAATATCATAACAACATCAAGCCATGAAAGTGCAATAGTGAAGAAGACAATGTCTTCATGATATCCATACACATTTAATGCACTCATCTGGAATTTACTCTTCTTCTGCAGCCAGTTCTCAGCAGGTCTATTACATCATGAAGGTTGTTTGGCTTTTCACACTAATTTATAACACCATTAGGCTTTCAATCAGAGCTAGTGGCAGTTATCCCAATAATTGGAATCCCACAGGATTCAAGTACTTGGCAGGATCTCCAAATGACCTTCTATCCACAGTACACTTGATAAGACTTGATTAGAACAATACATGTCAGGGCTGATGAAGATGCTGAGTGCATTTCAATACACCGTATTTTTAAAAAGCAGTGCCACTACCTCTTCGTATTGTTCTTTTACCTTATTTTTTTGGACTATCAGATAGGAACAAAGTAATCTTGTAATGCTACCAAGTGTGAAAGGTCATTCAAAATTTGCTCCAACAGGACCAAATTTACGGCCAGGAACGTAGAACTACATTTCTGATACTGAGGGGTGCAGTAATAATAATAATAATCCTTGCATTTGATAGCGCTTTTCACATCTTCTCAATGTCCCAAAGCGCTTCACAGAATATATTGTAAAGTGAATTGACTGTATATTTGTGGGCGAATCACAGCAGCCAATTGCACACAGCAGTGTCCCACAAACAGTTGTGGATTGAAATGACCAATTTTATTATTGTGTTTTTTTTGGACGGATTATTATTAGGCATGTGGAGTGAGGAAACTTGCCCAAGCACTGGAGTCGAACACAGGTCTCTCCAGCTTGCAAGACAAGTGCTCTAACGATTAAGCCACAGGAACTCTACAGCATCATCCTTCATCGTACCATCCTTTAACTTCAGAGATCTGAGAGAAAACAATGTCCACACAGTTGATCAAGTTTAATTTACCTGTTGTTAGATGAGCCTCAGAACCCAATAGAGGCCAATCAAAGGGATACAAAATGCTGACAATTTATTCTCACAGTGGCATAAAAGTGGCACTTTCATTCATACTCCACAAGAATGTTTGAAATGTGTTTCAGCAGTACAATAAGAGGTGTATTCTCAGAGGCTGGACGTTATGACTTAGCTCAGTTTAAGTGCGGATCCAGCTTCCAGCCCTGGTCAAAATGTCTAATAACATTCTAAACATCTGCAACCAGGGCTCTCTTTGCCTCCTTGACCTCTCTGCCGCATTCAACACTCGACTATTCCATCCTCCTACACTACCTCTCCATCCTCCTCAATCTCTGCGGACCTGCCTTTGCTTGGTTCTACTCCTATTTCTCCCATCCTCTGCACTTTATCACCACCAACGGCATCTTTTCCAACCCCCGCACTGTCACCTGTGGTGTCCCCCAGGGCTCTGTCCTTGGTTCCCTTATGTTTCAACATCTACATGCTCCCATTTGGTGACATTATCTGCAGAAATGGGGTTAACTTCCACATGTATGCTGATGACACCCAACTCTATCTCTCTGCCTATACCCTGAACTGCAGGATGTCAGACATACAAGTCCTGGATGAAAGCTAACTTTCTATAGTTGAATGTCAACCAGGCAGAGGCCCTACTGATTGGCTCATGCCAGTACTTTCATGCATTTGGTGCTGGCAGCATCAACCTCCATGGCTGCTCACTTAACCTAACCAAGCCAGTCAGGAACCTAGTTGTCTTGTTCGACCCTCAACTGTCTTTCCTCCCCCACATCCAAGCAATGACTCATTCTGTCTTTCCCCATCTCTGCAATATTCCCCAACTCTGCCACTACCTCACCCCCAAAGCCACTGAAACCCTCATTCATGCCTTTATTACATCCCGACAAATGCCTTGCTTGTCGGTCTTCCCAATTCCTCCCCTCCACAGGTTGCAAATGATCCAGAACTCTGCAGCCCATGTCTCTACCGTTCCAAACTCTGTAACTGCATCTCCCCCATCCTCTCTTGGCTCCCCATCATCCAGAGGATCCAATTCAAGATCCTGCTCCTCACATTCAAAGCCCTCCACAACCTTCTCCGTGACCTTCTAACATCTTACCAACCTGCCCCCCCCCCTCCCCCCCCCCCCACCTCGCTCAGCAGGCTCTGGCCTACTCCACTTCCCCCGATCTATCTGCCCCACCATTGGTGAGCCTGTAGCCACTCTGCCCCCAACGTCTGGAACGCCATCCCGCAGTCCCTCCGCTTCTCCCGCTCCCTGGCCTCCTTCAAGTCCCGCCTCAAAACTCTCCTCTTTGATGGTTCCATCGGCAACTCCTAATCCCCCCTTCCCTCCTCCCTGCATCCCCAGCTCAGGTCTGACACAGTGACTGTTCAGTGCAATTTTGTTGTTTTTGATGTGGTTCATTGTATCATTCGGTGGAAAATCTTTCTACACCTCAAGTTTAAAAAGTCACCAGAAAATAATCACACTGAGAGCATGTCAGCAATGCATCTCTTACAGTAGCGATAACAACAACTAGCATATGTAAAGCTCCCCTCATGCAAGGTCGTGTCTCACATCACTTGGCAAGAAGGGCATGTGAAAAGTTGGGAAGTGATGACTGCATGGATGAATGTTTGGGCTGCATCTGGGATGAGGTACAGTCAGAGGTGGGTCATGTGCGTGTTGTGATATGAATTCAAATTTGACATTGTAACATCTGGTAAATTAGCAAAGGCGGGGTTTTGTCTTGGAAAGTGTTGGGATGAAGAGCTGAGTTAACCATACACCCCTCACGTGACCTGAGAGACAGGAGGAAAAGGGAGAATGGTGTGCAAACGCCATGAGGGTCGAGTGTAAAAGTTGTAAGTTTCGGGCGCGAAGCGTACGTGACAAAGTGCAGGTTTACCCTGCAGGATCACGCACCTGCCTGGAGGGCATAGTCGGGAATGATTGGAGGAAGAACA
Organism: Hydrolagus colliei; assembly: GCA_035084275.1. Taxonomy (NCBI): domain Eukaryota; kingdom Metazoa; phylum Chordata; class Chondrichthyes; order Chimaeriformes; family Chimaeridae; genus Hydrolagus; species Hydrolagus colliei. Next base: position 35,377,154 of record CM068745.1, on the reverse strand, counting down.
TTATCCATGAGATGTGCACGTGAAGGTCGGGGAGGGGCGCAAAGGGTTATAAGGGCAAGACATGCGGTCATTCGGGATGTTCTTCGTCCCTCCTGGAATACGAGCAGAGCTGAACCAGGCCCGTGTGTATGATTGATGGAAGAGCTGTAAGTGAGACAGCAGACCGCCCAGATCAAGAAGAGTGAAAGTAAAGACCCCGCCGGGTAGTATATTACTATAACTGTGTGATAAAGTAGAGTATATTATCTAACCTTAGTGCCAACTTTTGTTATACCCAAATAAAGAATCTGACTTAACAAAGAATAAAGGCTGGCCGTAACCTTATTTCTAAGTTAAGAGAGAGAGATATTGGATCTCCAACATGCGGAGGTAGAAGAAAGCAGTCTTGGTCAGGGACCGGATGTGGGAAAGGAAGGACAGTCTTTGATCGAACTTGACACCAGGTTTACACACTTGTTCTGTGAGTCTGAGGGATATGCTGGAGAGGTTGAGGACAATGGAGCCACAGGACAGAATATGTTTATGGGAGCCAAAGAGTATGGCTTCCACCTTGTCAACATTTACTTGCAAGAAGTTTTCACTCATCCAGGCCCTAATGTTAGCCAGACAAGTAGGCAGAACATCAGGGGATCTGGAATCGCAGCTGGAGCAGAAGTAGATTTGTGTGTCATCTGTATACTTGTAAAAGTTTACCCCGTGCCAGCAGATGACTTCACCAAGATGGAGCATATAGGTGAGGAAGAGAAGGGGACCAAGGATGGAGCCCTGGGATCCACCACAGGTGATGGCCGTGGGCAGCAAGAGAAACCGTTTGAAGAGACAAAGTGAAGGCGATGGATGAGAATGGCATGGATGACTATGTCCAACACAGTGGAGTGGTCCACGAGGATGAGAAGGTAGAGAGTACCCTGGTCACAGAGGGAGGTGCTTTCAGGAATTTTTAATGGTGTGGTAAAGGCACTTTATCAAATTCAAGCATTATTGTATTTAAATGTACTATATAAATTGTACTTATAATAATAATTAATTTCATTTTATTTGTATTGTAGAAAAAAAAACTGCATTGCAGTCTTTCAGCTGTTTAATTAAACTAGGAATTTCCTAATGCAGAAATCCAATGTCAATCACGCAATAGTTTCGTATTTCTTTTCCACTTCTTTCAAACATAATAAAACATCAGAACCGGACTCCAAAATGAACTCAGATATTAGATCAATACATCTATAGCATGCCAGTATTGCTGAGGCTTGCTGATGTTTACAACTTTAATTCCAACAACATCAGTGTGATTTCATATATTCCTTTCGTGATCTGTGGGTGTCAGCAGGGGACAAGGCATATACTTTGTTTGTAATATTAATGGAAATTCCTTCAGACTTGCACTTGATGTGTCCTTCCTGCTCTGCAATAGCAATGCCAATACACACTTGCCCAATACAAGATAATTCCATGAAATAATTCCAAGGAAACTAAGTGAATTCTGACACTATTTTCATAACTTCAATCATCGGAGCTGCGCTCTGAGACACCAACTAATTAACAGCAAGTTTGATTTATATAGCACCCTCCACGCCGGATGGCGTCTCAGAGCGCTTCACAATAGCGGATCCCGGGACCGAGCCATGGGGCAGGGGTAGAAAGGTGACCAAAGGCACAGTCGAAGAGAAAGGTCTTCAGCTGGGACCTGAAACTGGGAAAAGAGGGGAGGAGGAGAAGGGTGTGAGGAAGGGAATTCCAGAGCCTCTGGGCATACTGCCAAGGGTGGAGCAGAGGATTCGGAGGACATGGAGGAGGCCAGACCCTGTGGAGCGAAGGCAATGGGTGCTGGTTTGAGAGAGGTCAGAGAGGTAAGCGGGTGCAGAGGATTAATCAAGTAATAAATTAAGTAATTTAGTAACAAACATGGAGGTGTTCTTGAACACCATTCCTTGTGCTAATGTAACACAAGATAACTGTTCTTGGTCACTCAACATCATTAAGAAACATCTGATTTAAGATACAGATCTTTGTTTTTTCTCAAAAGCACCACTCATCTCTCTGGTATGCCACCAACTGAACATATTCAAGACTAAGATTGATAGAATTCTAAAGGACAGAGGGAATAAAGGATATGGCGGATAAATGGAATCAGGTTAGAAGATCAGCCATGATCTTATTAAATGGCGGGGCAGGCTCGGTGGGGCCGAATGGCATACTCCTGCACCTATTTCTTATGTTCTTTTACATCATCTATCTTAACACATCACCTAAATGTCACCTTATCAAATCTCTTCTAAAATCAACTGCAATCTCTTCACCTTTATGTATTCAACAAAGAATGTTGTTATGCCCTTTGTAAACTCTTACCCCCTCACCTGAATAGTCCTGCCTTTCAAATAATTTACAAATCTCAATCTCTATTATGACATCTAGAGCTGCACAATCAAGATAACTAAACCATTTAATTGCTCTCCTGCCCTTTTATTGATCATAAATGTATGAATTTCCAACTTCAAGTACAGTACTAGTTTCCAAACTAATATGGAAAATTATCATCAGGCTTCCACTAGATCCTCATGAAATTCATTTAATTCTGTGATATAGAGTAGACCATCCAGGCTTGGTAACACTTCAAGTCGTTTCAAATTAAGTGCAACAAGGGATTGTCTCTAATGAATTCAGACTTAAATATTCACTTCGGGAATGATTGAACTATTTGATCTATTTTAATTGATTCAAACAGAGTGAATACAATTATTTCTCTTTTTAAATTTTTTTGTATTATTACCCCCGGATAGCTGTCCGCCAATTGACAGCTCTCCGGGGGTACATCTGGGTTCCTATTTAGTATTAGATAAACAGAGACGTGTGGAGTAAGGAAACTTGTCTAAGGTTTTGCCCTGCCCAAGAATCAAACCCGGGTCCTCTCACATATGAGGCAAGTAAATTAATTAAATTAAAAATTATTGTGCAGCTTTCATGAGAGTAATTTATGTAATTTTGCTTTTGCGTACTTTCTGCTCACCTCAACTTCTAGAATTCAAACAGATGCCAATCATCCACTTTCTTGACTGTCTGAAAATTATCATGCTTAAACTGTATAGTTCTCTTGTCAGACCACTCTTAAACATTCTTCTCATAGCTGTGATTAAATAGGGCCAATCAGCCTTAAAGTGAGAGCAGAGGAAAGCAGCAAAGCTTATCCCCAAAGTCAAACCAAAGAATAATTTGATAAACTAAAGCTCTTCCACCTAAAAAAGACATTACCTAAAAAGGACCTTGTAAAAGTAAAGTCTAGTATATAAGAAACAAAATGGGAATGCAAATGCAATTCCAGACCAGTACTAGATGTGGCAAGGCAATACAACAAGTTCAGTGTTTTGAAGGTTAATTTTAGGACAAACACCAGAAATAATTTATTTACAGAAATGGCAATCAATATGACAACAAAATTATATTTGTATAGAGCCTTTCACGTCATCTCCCAAAGAGCTAAAAATAGTTACCAGAAAGGATGATTCAAGCCAGAATACAGATGTTATCTAAAAATCTAATCTAAAGATTGAAAAATTGATATTCCAGAAGGGCAAGATCAAATGAACTAAAGGGCCTTCTGAATCTAAATCCATGTTGGATCTAGATCCTATTGATTTTATAATCAATATTTTACTAAATGCAGCATTAAGGAGTAATTGTAAAATATTTATCCACTGAAAATTTATAATTTATAGGTATTTTACTTTCTCATGATTTCTCTTTTTGAAGACCTCCCCCAGCTTGTGTGCCTGTAGAGCCAAAAGAATGGATTAGGCAACATGCTTCAATTTTAAACAAAAACTGAAATTGCTGGGAAATTGCTGGGAACATTCAGCAGGTCGGGCAGCATCTAGGGAGAAAGGAAAGTGAGTCAACGTTTCGGGTCCATGATCTTTCATCAGACTGTTCCAGTATTTGCAGATTTCGAGTATCTGCAGTGTTTTACGGTTTTTTTAATGCTTCCATTTTACTCTGATCTGTTGTAAGGTAACCGATAACATTAAATTAAAAGGAACCTTGTTGATAGATTTGCCTTTTACCAGCGGGGAAATGGTAATATTCCACCCATACCTCAAATCTAACACAATCTTGATCAGAAAGTCAACAAAAAAAGGAGCTTGAGCTATGTCCAGTCAATCCAGCACCATCGACATGGACTGAATTCAAAGTCCTGACGTCGGGTTTGAATCTTTTGCCTCAGAAGCAGCCAGGCTAATACCTAAAATTAATTATTTATTTCTATAATGCAACATTTTAGTCTTCTATTAAAAAATAGTGATACATAAATATCTCCACCTCACCTCATGTACTTCAATCTGCAATGCCAAAACTGCAAGAATGTCAATCGGGAAAGGGATTTTGGATACAGCTGTACTCAAACCTACTATCCACCTAGCCATCCCACACAAACTTTCATAATGAGAAAGCCATCATCCAATAGTCCTTGGCAAAATGGAAACTGTGCAAAGCATCAGAATACAATAATGCAGAAATGAATTAAGGGGAAAAATACTTGCACTGCATCTTCTTGGCTGCACTTCTGCTCGGGTCTATGATGTGAGTAACGGTGCAGCAAATGATGCAATTCTAACGCAATATGGTGATCTTTTGGGGCATCTGTATGCAGCTTCCGTCATTAAGCTAAAGTTCTGAACAGGTGACTTATATAGGACTGATCCATGGGCTTTCTGATAAAACTAATAATTGATCTGTAGGTGGAAATAATGATTAGTTAAGACTAGGGTCCGTCGATATAGAAAATTTTCCGATTAGATATATCGATGGGCTCATATCGAGATATACCGAAATATCGATATTTTCAGTTTTTTCGTACTGCGCATGCGCGCGCGCACATTCGGAGTGCGCGCGCATCCCGGGTGCGCGCACATTCGGGGCCTATCTTCTCAGGAGGTAAATATTTTTCTCTCTCTGTGTCTCTCACTCTCTCCATCTCTGTGTTTTTCTGTCTGTGTGTCTCTGTGTCAATCTCCCTCTCTCCTCTTTCACATCCCCCCATCTCTATCTATCTGTATATTATCACATCCATCCCGTTTCTCCCCCCCGCCCCCCCCCGCCGTCCCTCTCTCGCACCCCCCACCCCCGTCGTCTCTCTCCCCCACCCCCCCCCAGCCGTCTCTTTCTCCCTCCCTCCCTCCCCAGCCGTCTCTCTCCCCCCCCCAGCCGTCTTTCTCCCCCCAGCTGTCTCTCTCCCCCTCCCCCCAGCCGTCTCTCTCTCGCACCCCCCACCCCCGTCGTCTCCCTCCCCCACCCGTCTCTCTCCCCCTCTTCCCCCCCCCAGCCGTCTCTCTCCCCCTCCCCCCAGCCGTCTCTCTCCCCCTCTCCTCCCCCCCAAGCCGTCTCTCTCCACCTCTCCTCCCCCCCAAGCCGTCTCTCCCCCTCCCCCCAGCTGTCTCTCTCCCATTCTCCCCCCCCAGCCGTCTCTCTCCCCCTCTAGAGATGAGCATTCTGGGTCTTGTAGTTCAGTGTGCTCGCATCCCGATTTTTTACCTCGATATATAGTTTTTTCGATATATCGATATTTTTGAAATGTCTATATCGGCATATCGATATGAAAATTATATCGGGTTTTATCGATATATCGATATATCGCCGGACCCTAGTTAAGACAAAAGATACAAGAATGCTGAACAGAGGGCAAAATAAATATGACATCAATAAAATTGGTCATGGGAATAACTTCACGTTTTAATTTTAGAAATGTTAAACCATCCCCCTGAGCTGCATTTTCTATTTGTTAATATTAAAGATTAACAAGAGGTTTATCTTTTAGATTTGCTGTTAGAGGAAGCCCTTTTCATTTTCCTATTTTTTGGTAGGGGTTTTTATGGAACTTAAACATCCTGACAAAAACCTCATTAAAAAACATGATTCTGCATAGTCTCTCCCTCCTCAAAAAAATCTGTTGTAGTGAATAGAAATTAGGAATAAAGCAGGTTCTATTAAGAAATGAAAGTACATTGTAGAAGTGATTAAGGAAGTTTGACATCATGCAATCAATTCAAGATTGTAGGATAATTCGAGCCTTCACTGTACTATTATAATACATTTAGCTTGAACGGATTGGAGAAATTGATGAACACGAATTATTTAAATTTCATCCTACTGACTAGTATTTATAGTGCAGTGTGGGCTTCAGAGTCGTGACAGATCTGTGAATAATACTCACATACTTCTTTTCAATTGCCAAGGTTACATTCCAAATTGTATTGAACTGTTCTTTAACCAAATTATATCATCAGCTCAACAAATCTGACTTATTAGAGTTCTGGAAGGATAATAATAATAATCCTTACATTTGATATAGCGCCTTATCAAGTCATTGAGGCGTCTCAAAGCGCTTCATATGATTCACGGATCATAATCCGGGACAGAATAAATCTCTATTTAGAGGAACACGAGGTAATTAGAGACAGTCAACATGGATTTGTTAAAGGCAAATCTTGCCTAAAAAATCAAATAGAATTTTTTGTAAAGGCGACTGCGAGGATTGATGAGGGAAATACGGTGGACGTTGTTTACATGGATTTCAAAAAGGCTTTTGACACAGTACCGCATAAGACATTAATAAACAAAAATTAGAGGCCCACGGTATTAAGGGGAAATGCAAGGAGGTGTGCAGTGGTGTCCCCCAGGGATCGGTATTGGGACCACTGCTCTTTCTAATATATATTAATGATCTGGACTTGCGTATAGAGAACTATTTCCAAGCTTGCAGATGATACAAAGTTAGGTAGGGTAGTAAATAGTAGGGTCCGTCGATATGGACATTTTCTGATTTAGATATATCGATGGGCTCATATCGAGATATACCGAAAAATCTATATTTTCGGGTTTTTCGCACTGCGAATGCGGGTGCATTCGGGGTGCGCGCGCATTCTGGGTGCGCATGCATTCCTGGTGCGCGCGCATTCGGGGCCTATCTCCTCAGGAGGTAAATATCTTTCTCTCTGTGTCTCTCACTCTCTCAATCTCTGTGTTTTTCTGTCTGTGTCTCTCTCACATCCCCCCCATCTCTATCTGTCTATATATTATCACATCCACCCCGTCTCTCCCCCCCCCCCAGCCGTCTCTCTCCCCCCCCACCCCCCTCTCTCCCCCCCCACCCCCCCAAGCCGTCTCTCTCCCCCCCACCCCCCCAGCCTTCTCTCTCCCCCCCACCCTTCTCTCTCCCCCCCGCCACCCCAGCCGTCTCTCTCCCCACACCCCCCCCCCAAGCCATCTCTCTCCCCCCCACTCTCCCCCAGCCGTCACTCTCTCCCCCACCCACCCACCCCACAGCCATCTCTCTTCCCCCCCCCACCCACAACCCCAGCCGTCTCTCTCCACCCCCACCCACCCCCAGCCATCTCTCTCCCCCACACCCCCCCCCAGCTGTCAGTCTCCCCCCCCAGCCGTCTCTCCCCCCCCCCACCCAGTCGTCTCTCTCCCCCTCACCCCCACCCAGCCGTCTCTCTCCCCTCACCCCTTGCATACTTGTATATTGTATTCGAGGACTATGAATACAATATGGCGGCTTTGCACCTCAGTCTGTGCATTGTGTATAGAGATGAGCATTCTGGGTCTTGTAGTTTAGTGTGCGCGCGTTCCGATTTTGTATCTCGATATATCGATTTTTCGATATATCGATATTTTTGAAATGCCTATATCGGCGTATCGATATGAAAATTATATCGGGTTTTAGCGATATATCGCCGGACCCTAGTAAATAGTGAGGAAGACTGTAACCAACTGCAAGCAGACATACACAGAATGGTGGAATGGGCTGACATGTGGCAGATGGATTTTAATGTGGATAAGTGTGAGGTGATACACTTAGTAGGAAAAATGATAGGAGGCAATATAGACTTGGTAGCTCAATCTTAAAGGGGGTGAATGTACAGAGAGATCTGGGTGTTCAAGTAAGCGAATCATTAAAGGTAGCAGGGCAGGTAGATAAGGCAGTAAAAAAGGCATTTGGTGTATTGAGCTTTATTAGTAGGGGCATAGAGTATAAGAGTAGGGAGGTTATGTTTAATCTATACAAAACACTGGTTAGGCCTCAGCTGGAGTACTGCGTCCAGTTCTGGGCACCTTACTTCAGGAAGGACATTAAGGCACTGGAAAGGGTGCAGAGGAGATTCACGAGAATGATACCAGGAATGGGGAACCTTAGCTGTGAGGACAGGCTGGAGAAGTTAGGACTTTTCCCATTAGAGCAGAGAAGGTTATGCAGGGACCTGATAGAGGTCTTCAAGATCATGAAAGGTTTCGACAGGCTAGATAGGGAAAAGCTGTTTCCGCTGGTAGGTGTGTCTGTGACCCGCAGTCACAGTCTTAAGATATCTACCAAAAGAAGCAGAGGGGAGTTTAGAAGACATTTTTTTACTCAGTGAGTTGTTCGAATTTAGAATGATCTGCCTGAAAGGGTAGTGAGGTCCGATTCGATGGCAGCTTTTAAGAGAGAACTAGATAGGTATCTGGGGAAGACGGGTTTGCAGGGTCATGGGGAGAAAGCTGGTGATTGGGGTTAATGAAAGTGACGTGCTCGGTCAAAGAGTTGGCACAGATTCGATGGGCCGAATGGCCTCCTTCTGTGCCGTAACATTCTATGATTCTATGATTCACTGCAAAGTGGATTGACTATGTTTTGAGCAAATAGCAGCAGCCAGTTTGCATCAACATCGCACAAACAGTCACGGAGTTAAGTTAAGAATGACCAATTTTTTTATTTATTTTTATTTGGGTGATTATTGGCCAAAGCACTGGAGAAATACCCGTCTCTTTTTGAATGGTGCCACAGGATCCTTAACATTAACCTGAACAAGTGGACATGATCTTGGTTTAACAACTCACCCTCAACACATCACCTCTCACAATGCAACCCCTCCCTACCACTGCATTGAAGGGTCAGCTTAGATGGTGTGGTTCCAAATCTCAACGTGGGGCTTTAACCCACAACTTTCTGATTCAGAGATGAGAGTGCCACTACTGAGCCAGACTGACACATAACATCATGATTCAACAACAACAGTTACCTTTTGACAAGACTACAAATTGTAGTTTATTCATTACCTTTTCAACCCAGCTAGTAGTTTTGTATAAAGTTTCAGAAAATTGCCTTAGATTTCTTTGGGGGAAAAAAAGGATACCTGAAGCTGTTTTAAGTTCCTGAAAGTGTTTGACAACATTGATTCATTCAAACATCTTAAGCATGGCAAAGCTGTCAAATTACAGGGAAAACAAGTTAAAATTAGAATGGGAAAAATAAGGAAATTGTAATAGAATTTTTTTTAAAAAGCTCGTGAATTTATGGAAAAAGTTAACAAAGAGGTCACTAAAGCAACTGTATAAATAGATGCAACAAAATGCATACATGAAGAGGTAAGAAACTGATGGATATGGTGGGAAGTCAGACAAGCATAAAAATAATTATCAATTCTATTATAGCTTAGGATGAAAACTTTTCTTCTACATGTAGTACAGCAAATACTGTGGAGCAGCCATGGGTTGCATTGAATAAAGGTCCCCAATGAGACGAGGTTAGACTACTCAGTGACATTCCTCAACAGGTTGCTCCCCTTGCACACTTCAAAGGTTGCATTCATAACAAGGACATCCAAAGCTTTTTCCTTTTGCAGGAGCAATAGCTGTTGTTCGTAATTTCAATGGCTCACAGCTTGCATTACAGTAAATGTTATATCACAGGTAGTTGATGAATATCTTTGCATGATAAAACTATTTTCTCTTGGTAACCAAGTGTGCATAACCTCAAATATCTTGTGGTTGTACACTTCTACATACTGTATTTAGTGAAGGTTGAGAGTATATTCATCACGGCATAATTTCTCTTTAGGTAGTGGTTGAAGCCGCTGAAAACCGTGGTCCATACCTTTGTCACCTCTAGGCTGGACTATTCCAATGCCCTCCACGCCAGTCTCCCCGCCACCACAATCCAGAAACTGCAACTCATACAAAACTCTGCTGCCCACATTCCCACCCACACCAAACTTCACTCCCCCATTACCCCAGTTCTTGCCAGACTTCACTGGCTCCCTGTCCCGGAGAGGATCGATAGAGATCCTCACCCTTGTTTTCAAATCTCCTTCACTCCTCTGCATCCCCCTACCTCTCCGACCTCCTCTCTCCTCAAACCAGCACCCATTGCCTTCACTCCACTGAGTCTGGCTTGCTCCTTTTCCCCAAAATCTTCTGCTCGGCAGCCGTGCCTTCAGTCATACACTCTGAGGCTCTGGAATTCCCTTCCTCACTCCCCTTCACCCCTCCTCCTCTCTTTCCAGCTTCAGGTCTCAGCTAAAGACCTTTCTCTTCGACCTCACCTTCAGTCATCTTTCTCCCCCTGCCCCTGGCTCGCCTCCGGGATCTGTTATTGTGAAGCGCTCTGAGATGCCGTCCGGAATGGAGGGCACTATATAGATTGAAGTTTTTGTTGTTCGTTGTTGGTTCTTTAGAACATTACAAGTCCAAAAGCTGTATACGCAAGCAATAGAGAGAACAACAACTTGCATTTACGTGGTGTCCTTCATGCAGGGTAGTAACTTGGAGCACTTAAAAGAAAAGAGGAACATGGTACCTGAGTAATTTTTGGCTGAACTGTTGTTGGATGCAGGTTATCAAATCATTTTCCTCCCTCAGAGTAATTAGTCATGAAATATTCAGAAACCTTATAAAACAAGAGTTTCTTGCTGTAACTGGAGCAGATGGCTTCACTAATGAACTAAAAGTAATTTTTCTATCTACAACCCCTGATAGAACTAACAACAACCACAACAAAATTAAATTTATAGGGCGCCTTTCATGTTGGGAGGATGTCCCAAGGTGCTGAGTAGGCACTAAGAAGGAAGAGTGTTTGGTACAAGCTAATTTGCCAAATAAAGCTAAAATGTTATATGGCTAAAACACACCTCATCAGTCAGATACCATGGACAGGGATGGTTTTGATTCTCCATACTGCTCAGTTGCTAATCTCAGCTGCAATGTTTCAAACTGCCAAGCAAAAGACAAACACTTCCTCAGAGACAGTAAAATAACCTCTGTCCATGATTATAGTTGCTGAATACAGTGGTCGAAAAGCATTCATTACTATCATGCCGCTCTCCACTTTAGTACCATGCAGTTTTTCAGGTTGTTCTCCAATACAAATGATAGATACCAACATTTTAAGTGACATTTCACATGAATCCCTCAACTATTGTCATTCTTGGCTTCATATTCCCAACCTCGAGCAGAACGCACATCCTCAAGAAAAGAACCCTTCCAGCTGTCAATCTATCATCGGAATCAAATCATCATTTGGTCACTCAATCCACGATTGTTTGTGGGACACTGCTGTTCACAATTGGTTGCAGCGTTTTGCCCACAAATATATGGTAAACGCACTTTACATACATTAAGTGGAGCACTTTGAATTGCCGAGATGACGTGAAACGTGCTATATGGAATGCAAGGATTATTTATTACCAACATTCATTCAACATGACCTTGCACTTGAATAATTTACAATTAATTTGTGATCACTTTTGAATATGTGCAAAGTAACAGGGTTTGACACAGTTTTGTCATGTCTCTTGCAAATCCAAATCATCTTAATCCTTCTTCTATTCATTTTATTGACCTCACTATTCATGATCTCAAATAAAACCTTCACATCTACTCCAAAGCAGCCTCAAGAGGCTTTGTTTCTTCTGTCGTGCTAAATTATTTTCTCAACAGGTCTCAACTCTCCACGAAGTTCAAATATATCTGAGATTTGAACACTGCAAAGTTCTTCAATCATTTTTCATATTCTACTTAGCCAAAGAGAGGCACTTTTCATAGGTGATCTTTATCTCACATATAACATCACTTGATCACAATCTCTCTTATCTCTTTATTTTATCAATCCTGCTATGGTGTTTCTCCTTCAAACTTCCTCGTATATATCTCTGAAGCTCCAAATACAAAGTGCTGCATACTTTCCCTCCTAACTATATCTTCATGTGCTGAAATCTTCTACTCTAAATTTCTCTATTGGAAGGAGCTAGCTTCAGGGTTTTAAAGTCTTCTCCAAATTGTAATTGCTATAATTGCTCATTTTTGGAAGCCCTCACCTCTTTCAGTATTGACTTTCATCACACAATTCAAGATCCTGGTCCTCATCTTCAAAACTCCCCCATGGCCTTGCACCCATCACCTCTATGACTTCCTAACTCCTTACCAACCCGTTCATTCCCATTGCTCAACAGTTTGCAGCTTCCTCTATGACCCCAACACACCTGCCTCACCATCGGCGGGTGAGCCTTCAGCCACACTATCCCCAACCTTTGGAATTTCATTCCACAATCCCTCTGCCTCGCACCCTCCCTAGCCTCATTCAAGCCCCGCATTGAGACCCTCCTCTTCGACCATGCCATTGGTCACCTCTCTTCCTTCCCTCCATCCTCCACGATCCAACTTTACAGTTATAGAGAAAATGAATCTTTTAACAACTATCTGTACTGGCATACATAGCTCCAACTCACATACTTCTTGGACATGTTATCCTATTAGCATAATTTATTTCTAAGTTTCAAACATAGATTATGCTTTCTGAATTATGGCACAAAATAGTATCTAATCAACCATGCGCATATATGCAAATTGTGTTAATCACCATAATACAGTAGCTCCCCAAAAATGTCCTATGAGTATATCCTGAATTAATGAACCTCAGATGTCACACTTTGAAAACAGCAGTTTACAATAAAAATTTATATAGAATCTTTCTCACTTGGAGGGTATCTCAAATCCCTCACTGTGGTTGGCACCCAAGCTCAAATAAAAGTAATCTTTGCATTTGATGTAACTTTAGCACGTCATTAAGATATCCTAAAGCACTTCACAGGAGATACTGTAAAGTGAATTGATTATTTTGTGGGACTGGGAAAAGTGGCACAGTATATTTAATAAATAAAAATCTTTGTATTTGAGTCACATGAAGGAGACCTTAAGATTTTTCTCCGCACCCAGAAAGTTGTTGGGACATGGAATGCTGCTGGGAATGCCCAAGTGGGTAAGTGACATTTTCGCATAGAGATAGTAATGTTACCCTGGGATTTTAGTTTGATCAGTTGAGTAAATACAGATATCTTCAGTCCCATTTGCAACTCACAGTAACTGAGTTTGCTTTCCAAATGTGGAGTGTGTAATCCTTCCATAGGGGCAACAAATCTGGCTCGTCTATGCCAATAGAATACGCAGTTAGTTTGGCAGAAAGCAGAGGCACAGGAGGTAACACAATTAATCAATTAATCCTGTTTTTGTGGTTGATACATTGTGTATGACAACTGAGGATATGAAAATAGGTGTTAGTGCTTCAACAAAAAGAAAGTTACCACTACTGTCAAGCCTATCCCGAATGCAAAGGTTAAAAGGTAGCAACCTTCTAGTAGTAATTTATCTCCTGAATACTGAGCCTGTTTTTAAAAGTTTTGTTTCTCTCCCATGCCAATTTTTTCCCTTTCTTCTGAAGGCATTTGACTCCTCTTTCTTTGTAATGGGATAGAGTTAAATTGCCACCAGTTGTCCTCCAGCATCTCACTCAGTTTGGCATTATGTCAGCATGGCCCAGTTTTCACCGGCAATGTACAATAATGTAGAATCATACCAACTAAAGACACAATAAACTTCCAACAAGGGTCTCCAGCTGGCAATCAATACTGGGAACCCTGGCTGAATTTCACTTCCCTGACCCAGTGATGCCAAGACCAATTGTAGCAAAATGTTTCGCTGGCTGAGATCAGGTATTTCAGGTTCAAAACTGCGATTTTCAAGGTGCTATGACCCGGCTGCGTTCCATGTGGTCTATTAAAAGCTTCATCCAGTTACAAATAAAATTGAGCAGTACTTCAATTTGATCAGACGTGGTTTGTTAGAAAATAAGAAAATGTAGAATTATACCAACAAAACAAGATGAAGGAAATTGTGTAGCTACAAGCAGGACAAGCTGATTGAAAGAACATAAATAGTGTACTACGAAAAGCAAGAAGCCGACACTCCTATAGGCCAGAGGAAAAGCACCGAGCATATGAAGTACATGTACAAGAATAGTGAGGATCAACTAGTAGAAGACACAGATATGTGCAAGAATAAAGTTAAGATAGTTAAGAAATCACGGGAGTTAAAGTAGAAAACGAATTTAAGATTGTACGAAAGATAAAGCACCTGAACTATTTTTTACATAAATACTCAATTGTATATTCAATTAACCAGAAGGTTCCTAAGGTTAACACAATAGAGAGTGATCAATGAAAGGCAAGAATGCTTTTCAGAAAAACATGTAAACCTTTTAAATTGTACAAGATTCACAACATTAATCTGCAGATTATTTCTGCATAAACCTATCCTGAAGCAATTCTCTAATATAAATGCTGATGAACGTCAAAGGAAAAAAAAAATACATTAGCAGCCTCTATAACAAACAAAATGCTTAACTCCCACTTATATTTAGAACAGTGGATAGTTTTATTAATAATAATTTTACCAAGGAACAATTTCACGATTGTTCTCTGAAGATTCAGACAACCATAAAACTAGTCATACTTTATTCCCATCATTTATGTAATTTAACAAGTCAACTAATTCACTGTTATATAATAATTCTCAGGTATTACATGAATACTGTATATATAAAATCAATTTTCTTCATCTCACTATGTTTCTTCATGAAAAAAACTCAGTGGAATTTTCTTCAACTGCTTTATTAAATTTTGTCTTTGCTGAAGATTTTATAAAATTGCACTTTAAAAAAATAATTTCACTTCCGAGTATAATTTTCTTTCCTGCCTTCCTATTACATAAAAAATAAACAGATGTTAATGGTCCGTTGCATAACACCATAAAACGGGCTCTAGTGTTCAAGAGAGAAAATAAGATCTAGCTGGAAGTTCTACCTGTAGTTCATATGCTCAGTACAACTGGTCTCCAAACTCCTTAAAAATGCCAGATTCTATCTTATAAAACTGGCACCCAAGGGCAAATTAGCTATACAAATGGGAACATGTAAACTAATCAGTACTCCAACAATAGTTTACTTAATTAAAATGACATTTTGAAAAGTAAACCTATTAACTTATTTGGCACCTGGGAATCTTGACAAGAACTGCGAAGGGTGTCATTGTTTTTACTATATTAATGTGGTACCCAGAGGTTATAGAGCTACAGCACAGACTACAGTACTACAAAATTGTAACATTGACTAATTCAATTCAAATGCCATATAAAGCTGCAGTGTTAAAGGTGGTCTTAAAGGTCGTTCAGAAACATAATGGGAATACTTCACGTGGTGCATGGACATCATCTTAACCTGGGTTGTGTTACGACTTACTATGCCCATTGCATTATATGCAAATCACAAGACCACAAGAGGGATGGTTAATGGGAGGTGATTGAAGGCAACATTGAAGTAGATTTTTAGATGGGATATGAAAGAGGAATGGGCAGGCAAGGAGAGTTAGGGAGCGAGTGGTCAAGAGGCTGAACGCTTTCCCACTGATGGTTGGGCATAGGAAATCAAACAGGTTTGTGTTAGTTCACAGAAGATAGAAGGGAAGGGGAAAAGGTTGTGGAGGCATTTGAAGGTTGCAATGGGGATCTTGCATGTTGAATGAATATGGGATAGTTAGTCCATGGAGCCTGATGACAACAGTACAGAGAAACCTGCAAAGCTTGGTGGTACAACCAATATGGGTTTCAGAGTTCTGGATAATCTGCTGTTTCTGAAGGATTGTGCTGGGAAGGCTGGTAAGCAGGACATTGGAGAAATTTAGTCTGGAGGAAATGCAAGGACGAAAGGTTTAGGAATTTTGGGGGTGCAGTTGGATGGAGATGTTATAGAAATTAAATTAGTAGGCTCTGTCAAGGACTCAAACAAAGTTTCAAGGAGAGCTCAAGGTCAAACAAAATCCCAAGATTTTGCACTAGCTGCAAGACCTGGAGCAAGCAGTCAAGGGGATGAATAAATCTAGTCCTGGAGGTGGGCAGCCATTATTGGGTCCTCAGAGGGCTTGGGTTGATCAATTTTAATCTGGCAGAAGCTAAGGCTTGGATTCAAAGGGCAAAAGCGTGCTCAGGGTCAGTTTTAAACAAACCTGTTTTCTGTTCTGTAGAGTTTTTATTATGTTTGTAAACTTTAATTTTTCTTTATTAAATAAATCAAAATGTAAATAACAAGAGAATAGACAAAGTAAAGGATTACAACAAAATGAAACCAAGGAGAAAAAAAACTGAAATTTCATAATCTTTACTGAAGTTCAATAAATGGATCTCGACTTTCGAAGAACTCACATATTTGATTATTCTATTTCACAAAAGAAATCTGGTGATATCACCAGAAGAAGTGTTTGAAAGCATTATTCAATCCAACAGCTTGGGGGAATCGAGTTAAAACCATCAGAAGTACAGTATTAACAACTAAGACTGCTTCAGTGACCTTGTCACTTCAACTGTGCATGTTAAATCAATCTCCTTCATACTGTCAGTTTCAGTAAATCAGCCAAGCAGTTCCTTATGATTTACAATTTATTGCTATGTTTTATTTCAGGTCCAAGTTAATATTTTGGAGATTGTGTATCAATATTCCTGGAGGGTAAAGGAACACCAGGAAATTCCTCCTCTGTCTACTTACAAAAAAAAAAGTGATTCTGCTCCATGTGGAGAATTTCAGAAATCATCTTATTTTAAGGGGCAGAAGAAAGTCCACCATTGAAAAGAGTGACGACAAAATACAGTTTAAACTTTCAGAAGCACTAACATCTACAATAGTATTAAAAAAGGAGACTTTTCCCCCAAATCATTATATGATGACAGGTGACAAAAATTGCAAGCAGTCCAAAAGCTGGAAATTTCAAAACCATATTATTAGTTACCAGGTAACCAGGATATAAAAGGAATATGAAAACATTTTTACAATAATAATCCTTACATTTACAGTATATGGCGTTTTCCACATCTTATTGACATCTCAAAGCGCTTCACAGAATACAACAACATCCTAAGGTAGGGACCAGAGCAAGGGGGGAGGGGTCGGGGTAGGGAGAAGAAAAGTGGGAAGAAAAGGGAGGACAGAGGTAGGAACCAGAGCAAGTGGGGAGGGGTCATGGTAGGGGAAAGGAGAGTAGGAAAATTGACTGTATATCTGTGCGTGAATTTTTCTTCCTTACACAAAAACAATTAGAATTGACGTCAGAAAATAACCATAGCAATTTTGTTCTGGGTATTCCTGCCCATTTTCAAACTGCCTTGACCCAAGACAAATTGTTTGCTGAGGTCAAGTAATAACTTGATACATTTTCATTACAAATAGATAATACATAATCCATGCATTTGATATAGTGCTTTACATGTCTTTGAGATGTCTCAAAGGGCTTCACAGAATATACTGTAATGTAAATTGACTATATTTATGGGCAAACATGGCAGCCAATTGCACACAGCAACGTCCCACAAACAGTCATGGATTGAGTGACTAAATTTTTTTTCAAAAAATTATTATTAAGCACGTGGAGTAAGGAAACTTGCCCAAGGTTTCATCCAGCCAGGAATCAAACCCAGGTCTCTCATTAGCAAGATGAGTGCTCTAACTGCTGAACTAAAGGACTCCAAATTGAATGACACATTTAATCGGTTTCATTGTAGCTAATCGAAAATGTAATTTGCTTATATTACAATAAATGCATGCCTTTTACAAGTCTATTGTGCCTGAATTTGAAGTGCTTGGCCTGCTGCGTTTTTCCAGTGACTTCTATTTTTTTTTCAGACTTCCAGCATCTGCAGTATTTTGTATTCTGCGTATTTGAATACCTACTGTGTCTGTGATGGTACATACCTGGTAAGTATATTAAACCTTCATGAGTCGTATAGGTTAGGCCCATAAAATTTAATATGACTTGCAGAAAATCCGAGTTGCAAGCACTTATGATGGGTCAGAACACTATTTTCCATGATTCTAGGCAGCTGGTAAACGCACAAGTAATGGAGGGTCAGGGAGCAGCGTTACGTGTTAGGAGGTAATTAATACGAGTTGTGCAAAGTAATCCAAATGGTTGTGAAAAGAAACTAGTAGGGAAAAGTATCTTGCACCCTCTTAATAAGCAAATAAGCTTGCCATTCATCCAAAAATGTGAGTTGCTCGAGGGAAGTGCAGAAACGCAGCCTAATAAACTAACCAGTGCAAATGCTAAAATGTACTGACATATCATAACCTATATTTTACCATTGATTATCCAGAAAGAAAATTGCTTATCTAATGCTTTAGTACTATCATTAAGACACTTTCTTTTTAAAAAAAATAAAAATACAAAATAAAATCCTAAAGGCTGATCTTAGGAGCTTTGCTGCAATAATCCAACGTGGATGCACATTGATTTCACGAATCAAATTTTTCATGTAGAGTTTAAAACATCATCTGATCTCCAAAAAGAGAAAACTGTTAAAATGAGAGAAAATAACTTATTATAATCTATGTACAGTATTTGATATAACTTCTCATTCATCTTTTCAAAGAGTCTTTTCAAAGCAATAAACTGGAATCAAGCTTTTTGTTCAAGGCAAACATAGTAGCTAATTTGTGTACATCAGTATCCCCTAAATAATCATAAGAATAAATAATCCTTGCTTTTGATATAGCACTTTTTACGTCTTCTAGACATCTCAAACTGCTTCACAGAATATCCTGTATTGACTGTATATTTGTGGGCGAAATGTGGCAGCCAATTGCACAGCAGTGTCCCACAAACAGTCGTGGATTGAAATAACCAATTTTATTATGTGTTTTTTTTTGGAAGGATTATTATTAGGCATGTGGAGTATGGAAATTTTCCCAAGATTTTGCCCTGACCTGCCTGGATTCTAACACGGGTCACACAGTTGTAAGGTGAGTGCTCTAACCACTGAGCTACAGAACTTCAAAATGTAAATTGTCAATTGTTGGCTTGGAAAAGAAGTGAAAATTGGAGAAACAATGAAATCAGGAAGAATGTTTTAAAAACATTTTCTATTTATTGGAAATGGTAACTTTTTTTGTTTACAGAAATAAAGCATATACCCCTGATTTGTGAACAACATTAAAGTGACCGTTTAGCTTGGTTGTTTGGATAATGGCCCATATCAGAACTTCAATAGATTGATACTTCAGTTCAGAAATGGGAGAGCATTGTATTTTAGTGATGGCATCCTTCAGATAAGAAGTTAATTCTGAGGTCTCAGGTGTCTGTTTTCATCTGGATACAGAACTCACAATACTATTCATGAAAGACGAGGGAATGCCCTTGTCAACAGTTACCACAATAATTTCACATTCACCTCATGGCTAGTTGAGGGTCACTGCTTTGCAAAATTTGCTGTGTGCTTGTACACAAACAGTTACAAGATTTGCAAGTAATTATTTGTGAAATGCTTGCAGACCCAAATGGGAGGGCAGAGCAAAGAACATATTTTTATTTAAAAAATTGAACTTCAATATCCATCAATTCAGCAGCTAAATGCTGTCAACAATGACAACATTTTCAGCCATACTCTACGGCTTTACACAAACTGAAATAGGAAAATAAAATGACCTTTTAATCAAATACATGGATTATATTTCACAGACAGAATAGTAATTTAAAATTCATGCTGAAAATTCATGCACTATAGGTGCTAAAAATCAGGAACAGCATTTGCATAATCAAATTTATTATGCAGCAGTAAAGTTTTTGGGGATTTGCTGGATATTTGATACTTGCAAAAACCATCATCATGGCTACGGGTATCCAAAGAGTTCAATGCATCCCACTTTCAAATGGAAATTCTAGAAATATTTATTGAAACGCAATGCAAATGGGAACACATTTGATCTAATTCTTGAAAATATTAGGCGCAGGTTATCAAGAGCCAAAGCTTGGGGATCTCAGATTGTAGGATGCTGCTGGAGTTTAACCAACTAAAACTGCCTAGCTCGCTTTTGAGATTATTGCCTGACAAGTGCTTCCGCTGCTTATCCAGATAACTCGCTCAGTTGAGGATTGAACTTGGAGCCATAAGATTTGGATCCACTCAGTTCTTTAATTGAAAGGTATTTTTATATAGTCTCCAAGGAATACAGCATAGGCAATCTAGCAATTACACTTGTATAGCACCTTTCACATCAGGAGGAAGTCCCAAGGCACTGTTTTAGACCCGAGCTGAGATCGGGAGTGGGGAGGATGGAGGGAAAGGGAGGGATTTTAGGTGACAGATGGGATCATCGAAGAGGAGGGTTTTCAGGTGGGACTTGACGAAGGCTTGGGAGTGGGTGAGGTGGAGGGATTGCAGGATGGAGTTCCAGAGATTAGGGGCAGAATGGCTGAAGGTTTGCCTGCCAATGTGGGGCAGGTGGGTCGGGGGACATGGAACAGTTTGGAGTCTGCTGAGCAGAGGGAGTGGGCAAGTTGGTAGGTTGTTAGGAGGTCGCAGACAGAGGGTGGGGCGAGGCCATGGAGGACTCTGAATGTGAAGACCAGGATCTTGAATTGAATCCTCTGGGTGATCCAATGGGGTCAGGCGAGGACAAGGGTCACAAAGCTTGGAGCAGTAGAGGACACAGGCTACAGAGTTCTGGATTATGTGCAGCCTATGGAGGGAGGAATTGGCAAGTCCGACAAGCAGGGTGTTGGCTTAATCGAGCCTGGATGTGATGAAGGCATGGATGAGGGTTTCAGCAGCCTGAAGAGTGAGGTAGTGGCAGAGTCGGGCAATATTGCAGAGATGAGGGAAGGCAGAACAGGTCATGGCTTGGACGTGGGAAAGGAAAGAGAGTTGAGGATCGAACAAGACACCTAGGTTCCTGACTGGCTTGAAGTGCGTGACCATGGAGGTTGATGCTGCCTGTGCCTGATGTAGCAAAACTACAGAGTTTCAACAAATGTTATGTTTTGAAATTATTTAAACTGCAGTGAATTATCTACTGTACCTATAGCATAAAAATCACAGCCTGGTGACTAATCATTTTCAAAGTGTTCATGGTAAATTGTTACTATTAACATTTGTAATGGTGTTATAAATACAAAATGAATAGGATATAAGAGCAAGCAAGTATTACAGCAGTTGTATCAGACATACGTATGCGCATCATCTATTTCAATTAAAATAGAAAAAATGTAGGAGTTATAGGATATTCTGAATGAATCATTGAATGAAAAATGTATTTTAACAAAATTAATTTGGTCAGCAACTGCACCATATACATTTGGCTAAAGTCTAATAATGCTTGTACTGTATTTGATATACTGGAGTGCCTTTATCATGTCGTCAAGACGTCTCAAAGCACTTCACAGGATATAATGTAAAATGAATTTACTATTTTGTGGGAGAAAGTCAGCAGTCATCTCTCAAATTGGGAGATAGGGAAGGGAGCAATGATAGTGCGGGAAGAAAATGATATTCTTTCACATTAGGGATACTGAAACATATAATAATAAATTTGTTACAGTGCTTTTCATGTCTTCTAGACGTGTCAAACACTTCACAGAATATACTATAAAGTGAGTTGACTGTATATTTTTGGAGAAATGCAGCAGCCAATTGTGGACAGCAATGTCCCACAAACAGTTGTGAATTGAAATGACAAAATTATAGGGTAGTATTATTATTATTTTGGTGGGTGGAGATTATTAACAGGCATTTAAAGTAAGAAAATTTGCCCAAGGTTTCGCCATGCCAGGAATTTAATTCAGGTCTCTCACTTGCGAGTCCTCTAACCACTGAGCTAAAGGGCTCCACTAAATGTATATACAGTAGAGTACAAAGTAATATTATGAAAGTACAGTTTCAAAAACCAACATGAAATTGAATTTGTTGATGGGGTTTAATAAAACAATTACTCAATCCAATCTAGTCTATATGATTTTATTTTAATCAATTTTATGACATGAAAGGAAATAGAATAACATTTAAGTGTCAATATGGAGTCTAAGAACTTAATTACAGTAATTTGAAAAATTGGAAGGACATTGCACAAATCTTAAAATCAAGCAAAAGGACATCACAACACAGTAACTGCAAAAATTATTGCTATTTAATTTTGTGCAGTGCAGCAGCTCGTCATCACACACACACCACACTAAATTGATGTTAATGAAATGTCTAAGAAACAAGTTAGTGGAAAAGGAACTGTATAAAAAAAAGGATTAGTCAATGTGTCAGACAAAGCACAACAGAATTACAAAAGAGACTCCCTGCAGTACACTACATAACCTCCACATTGGAGCAGGAACTGATTATAGTTGAGCAACACTCAACATAACGACATAACATTTCAACTGCCATGGAAAATAGGAGATCCCTTTGAAATAAAAAATAAAACAGATCTTATTTTCTCCATTAACTTTCTCTTAATTGTGCTAATGGTCAAAATATCTATTCATCCTGGCAAATTCAGAGTAAACGTAATCATTGGGCACATTGCACCTAACCTCCTGATACTGTCCTTTTACCAATAAGAATCACTGGACAGCAATCAGAAGCAAACATTATTGCTGAGTTTGACTCTCCCCAGCCCCAAGGGGAATTAGGTAATTGAGGAAACTGTAACACTCTGCCACTGCACTTTGACTGCTGAGATCATCTAACTCAGTATCGACCGAAGACGGTACCTATCTGGTCTAATATAGCTCAGTTCAACTATTAATTTGGTCACTCAATACGTGCCTGTTTGTGGTACACTGCTGTGTGTGATTGGCTACCATGTTTTGTCCACAAAATATAGTCAATTCACTTTACAGTACAGATATGCCTCCCCAACCACGGGGGATACATTCCTGTAAACCTCCATGGTTGGTAAAACCACGGTTGGAAAATACAGGGCCCTATGGGAAACGTGGGGATACGGGGAGTATAAATTCACATTTCGTAGAACTAATCACAAAAAAAACACATAGTTATAACATACATGAGGATAGGGGGAGTAAATTTGGGCGCATCTGCAGCGATCCGTGAGACTGTCTGACCCATCTACATGCAGACAGAGGAGAGAGAGAGAGAGAGAGAGATGAGAGAGAGAGAGAAGGGTGGGTGGGGGAGAGGGGGCTGGGGGGAAGAGAAGATGAAATAGAGAGAAGGTGCGAGAGAGAAGGTGGGGTGGGGGGAAGAGAAGGTGAAATAGAGAGGTGAGAGAGAGAGACCTTTCTAAAGTCCGAGATGCACTCACAGAGAGAGAGACAGAGAGGTCCTTCTTCAATGTGAGAGAGAGAGACTACACTTGCAGAGAGAGAGATCTGCAGATCCTGGCAGCCAATGCTCCCAAACTTACTAGCTAGGCTGCAGAGAAGCGACAATAAATTCATGTTACTGAATTTACCTTAATCCTGAGCATTGTCGCTGGTTGATTGCAACAACGCAACTGGGTCCTAGTGCTAAACGCTAGCGCGAAGTGACATCGAGGCTGGTTGATGTAACTGGTTCCTAGCGCTAAACGCTAGTGTCAGTGTCAAAACCCATGGATAAACAAGGGTTGTAAGCCACGTTGGCAAGTGTTGTCGCATTTAGCAAACTGTGGATGCACGAGTTTCGTGGTTGACGAGGCTGCGGTTGGGGCAAATATTGTTTATATTGCAAAGCACTTTGATGCATCTTCCAAATGTGATATGGCAAGATAGTATATCAAATACAAGGAATATTATTATTCTATTCAATGCATCTGGCCAGTAAGTGCACATGCATCAATCAGTCAATACATCATTTCCTGTGATTCACTGCAGCTGGTAATTGTGGGAGTAATAGTGGAACAGTGGAGGATAATGGAACAGTGTTACGAGTTGGGGGGTAATTAATATGGATAGTCCAAAGAAATCTACATGGTGTTGATGGGAAAATATACAATATAGACAATTATACGTTTTATAAAGATAAAACTTATGCAAGTTAGGTTATGGGGAGAAAGCTGGGCAGTGGGATTGAGTTGCTCTGTTCAAAGAGCCGGCACAGACTAGATGGGCTGAATGGCCTCCTTTTGTGCCGTATAATTCTATGATTCTAACTTTTACTGTACTCACTATACAAATGTATTTTGGTATTTTATTCTCCATTGTCAATTAAACCACATAGAATCTCTCAGATACCCAAATTACACAACTGACTCTTGCAAAAGATTTTCTGACAAAAATATTAAGATTTGCATTTGATTTACTTAGACATTTTAAAAGGTGAGCGTAATTTTCAAAACCAATGGTCTTATCAAAAAAAAACAGGTTGTAATCAGCATTTCTAATAGAGGGTCTATAAATCGATAGTTAGTTGCCTCAGACAAGCATAAAATGGTGAACAAGAATTCTTATCTCCTTTGTAGTGACCAATCTTGATGTATATTTGTGTTAGCACTTTAAATTGAATAATGTAGATATGCATACTTGTCCAATGTCTCTTCAGTAAACAGCAAATATACCATATTAATCACATGCCCTTTCAAGAAAGCAGCAAAGGTAATCCTCTAAATATACAATATGTAATTAAGAATTAATCCATGTGGTCATTCTACATGACATTTCATTGACAATTAATAACAGGGTCAAAGAGTTCTGAGCAAACTGAAAATGCTAATGTGGAGAAGGCAATTTCCCCACACCAAAAAACGTAATAAAGAAATCTGCCGTAGAAAATATATCTCAGTTATTTAATTTGGTAGTAGAGTTCTGTGTCGCTTCTTATCATCCCACCCCATCCACTGCAGTAGGTACAAAATACAATACCAGCAGATTTTATAAATGCACTCAAAAGCTTTACTTATCAAAACTGCTGACCAGGAAACCTATTTGAGGGGGGGAGAGGAAGAAGATACAAACTCACAATCTTACTGGTAAGAGTAAAGAAGTCCTTTGAAATGTCTTAATTTTAGTCTTTCACAATGCTGGTATTTCACCTTCCATGGGTAGGATTTGAACGACTTTGAGCTCTTAAGTCATTGAGGTTGTGCTAGCGCCAACATTTAGAAAATGCCCTCTGCTTGTTCATGTGCACTTGAAAGGCTTCATGGCACAAATTTAAAAAGGAGTTTTCCCTAGTGTCTTGGCCAGAAATCCTCCAGATAAAATTGGTCATTCACTTCATAGCCTCCAGTTTGTGAAAAATTTATGTGCTCACATTGGCTACTGTGATTTGACTACATCTGCCAAGAGTCACCACAGATTGTGTGGCGCACTCTCAAACATTTTCGATAGGTGCTATAGTGATTTCAAGGATTATTCTTCAACTGAAAGTCTATAATTCTGGATAGCTGCCTTAGACAACCTTATATTTCCCCAAGCAACACAAACTTTTTTCATGGTTTCATGGCAATATGCAGTTCCTAACTTAATGGCAACTACATTAAATTGATTGGTGTTTGGAATAAACCCAAGTGAGACAGGTAACATTCATTATGCAATATATTGCTTGGAATTAATAAATATTGGCTTTGTGCCATGGGAGCATTCATAGGAACAGAGTGAATAGGATTTTTTAATAAACCTGCCACCTTGCTCTAGCCTAACACTTTGTTCAAGAAAGAAACATTTATCACTCCATTAGAAAACAGTTTAAATCTTAACAACACTATTGATTACATACAAAAGCCAGAAAATATTGATTTCCAAGATTCAAAAGATTGCTTTAATTTTGTCTTTAAAAATACAAATAAAATTTGAAACTTAAAATTGGAAAAAAACGATTTTTAAAAAAAAACTTCACCAGGTTTCAAGTTTGCTCAAAACAACATCATGTCATATTTTCTACCAGATGCTGTTTCATTGTCAAGAAGTCCTGATGTGAAGTCCTGTAGCTAGTGGATAGAGCACACACCTTAGAAGCGAGAGACCTGGGTTTGATTCCAGGTAGGGCAAGACCTTGGACAAGTTTCCTTGCTCCACAGATCTGATAATAATCCCTCAATTTTTTAAATATCATTTCAATCCATGACTGTTTGTGGTACGCTGCTGTGCACAATTGGCTTTTCACCTGCAAAAACACAGTCAATTCACTTTACAGCATATATTCTGTGAAGCCCTTTATATTCTGTGCTGTATTCAGTATATTCTGTGAGGCGTCTAGAAGACATGTAAAACGCTATATCAAATGCAAGGATTATTACTATTACATTCCACTTTCACAAGTAAGGAATGTGCCGTTGTATGGAGATGTAGCTGTACATGCTTGCTGGGATTGGCTTGTATTTTACCAGTTATCACAGAAATATACACAGAATCAGGAATGGTCCTTTAAAACCTTCAAAGGAGGCCTAGTTATAATAACATAACAGATTCCCACATTAGACTAGTTTCAAAAGAGTTACATTATTTCTCTACTGCATCTTGCTAAAATGACAGATTTACTGTATTTTATTTAATTAGAAATGCACTAACTATGAATTGCCTTGGAAAAAGTGGCAGGTTGTAGGGCAGTGGCCAATGCACAGTTGCAGTTTGCTCAGCTAGTGCATTCACGTTGTAAATGCTGTGGCAGAGTAATTACCATGGACCCAATTTTCCTCCCTTTATTTCTAATAATAGAAATACGCCTCCTTTAAAAACAACTGCAGCATCCTTACTAAATACAGCCTTACCATCATGCTCGCAACGCAAGGCAAAACATTGAAACATCAGATGTACATTCCTCATCACTGTGCCAGCACAGAACATTGGTGTCTTGTTTGACCCTCAATTGTCTTCTAAACTCCACATCTGTCTTTTTCCCCCTTTACAAAATTGACCATCTCTACCACTATCTCCACACCTCAGACTGCTGAAACCCCCATCCATGGTTTCATAATATGCAGGTTTCACTAAACTAACTCCCTGCTTGCTGGATTTCCCAATTCTTATCTCCCCACAAGATGCAGATTATTCAGAACACTGCAGTTCATGTCTTCTTCCATACTAAACATAGGTGACTATCACTTCCATCCTTGCTCAGTATCACTGCCTCCCCAACCACCAGAGAATAGAGATCCTGGTCGAACGTAAAGCCTTCCAGAGTCTTTCTCCTCCTTACCTCTGCAACCTATTAAAACTTCACCAATCTGCTGCTCCTTCCACCCTGCAGTTACTCGCTTGCTCCATGTCTTCTACCCGACCAACTCCACTATCAGTGGTCAGACCTTCAGCCTTTCTGCCCCCTCAACTGGAATCCACTGCTTCAAACTGGAGCCCCTCCATTTCACCCACTCCAAGGCCCATCTCACCCTGGTTTTGAGTTAGAACATAACAGTTTCTCCAAATTCAGTCCAATATCCCTCTAATGATAGGAAAGTATCAAGTCGTCAAATGCTTCCTCATCACATACAGTATACAGTCAATTCACTTTTCAATATATTCTGTGAAGCGCTTTGAGATGTCTAGAAGATGTGAAAAATGCCATACCAAATGCAAGGATTATTATTATGTAGCATTGAAGGCAAAAAATGCAACACACAAAGGAGACTTTAGGGCAATTTTGTAAACATTTATTTTTTTGAAGACAATAAATTGTATTTATTGCCTTTCACATCAGACAGACGTCCCAAGGTGCTGGATAATGCAGCTTTGCATTAGATCACGGGTTGGGATCAGAGAGATGTGGGGGACAAGGGGTTGGAGCAGGGAAAATGACTGAAGGTCAAAAAGGAAGGTCTTGACATGGGCCTTGAAGGAGGCAGAATGACTCTCTTAAGTTTATTGTGGGAGAGGACATGAGCTGCAGTGTTCTGAATAATCTGCATCCTGTGGAGGGAAGAGTTGAGAAATCCGATGAGCAGGGAGTTAGCGTAATCAAGCCTGGCTGTAATGAAAGTGTGGGTAAGGGTTTCAGCAGCCTGGAGGGTTGTGGAGGGAGGGTTAGGGCTTGAGATGGTGGTAGCGGGGCAATGTTGCAGAAGTAGGGGAGGGGGGGGGTGGTGCGGGAGACGACAAAATGGTTAATGGCACAGGTGCGGGATTTAAAACACTGTCGAGTCAAACACGACACCAAAGTTCCGTACTGGCTGCGTGAGGTGAAGTATGCATCCATGAATAGTGATGCTGTCAGCCTGAGCTGAGGAGGTGCTGATAACAGGCAAGCAGGAGAACCTGAGACTTGTTGACATTCAATCGTAGGAAAGCAGCTCTCCATGGGAAAGCAGTGGTCCTGGAGTTGAGGGTAGAGGCAGAGAGATAGAGTTCAATGTCATCTGCATACATACGGAAGTTAACTCCATGCCTGGGATGATATCCCCAAATGGGAGCATGTAAATATTACAAAAGTGGAGGACTGAGGAAAGTCCTGGGGACCACCACATGTGATGGTGAGCTGGAGGAGAAGCCATTGGTGAAAACAAAGAGGACACAATGTGAAAGATAAGAAAGGAACTAGGTGATGACAGCCACGGAGGTGAAGCTGAGGGGAGAGGTGGTTGAACAGAAAGGTCTTCAGGCACGAACTGAAGATGGAAGAGGGAGTGAGACAGAGGGATTGAGGGAGGGGTTCCAGTTTTGAGGTATCATGACTGAAAGCACAGACTCCAATGGTGGAGTGGAGGATTCAGGGGACAAGGAGGACGCCAGACTCAGTACAGCGGAGGTAGCAGGTACTGCTGTGAGGAGAGAGGAGGTTAGAGAGGTAGGGGGTGCACAGGAATGGAGGGATTTAAACACAAGAGTGAGGATCTTGAAGTCAATCCACTCTGTGACAGGGAGCCAGTGAAGTCTGGTGAGGACTGGGGAAATCGGGGAGCAATGGAGCTGAGAGAAGAGGAAATGGCAACAACAACAAAATTACATTTGTATAGTTCCTTTCACATCAGCAGGACATCTCACGGAGCGTTTCAGACCCAAGCTGGGGTTAGGATCCGGGAGGATGGAGGTACAGGAGGGTGACCAGTGGGACCGTCGAAGTGGAGGATCTTGAAGGAGGTGAGGTAGAGGGATTGCAGGATGGAATTCCAGGCGTTGGGGTCACAGTGGTTGAAAGCTCACCACCGATAGTGGGACGGGTGGGTCAGGGGACATGGAGCAGGCTGGAGCCCACTGAATGGAGGGAGTGGGCAGATTGGTAGGGGGTTAGGAGGTCGCACAGGTAGGGTGCGGAAAACCATAGAGGGCTTTAAAGGTGAGGACCAGGATCTTTAATTGAATTTACTGGGTGATGGAGAGCCGTGCAGATAGATTCATAGATTCATAGATAGGTAGGGGATAGCAGTCGAAAGGGCAGAGGCAGCAGAGCAGATTCTCCTAGAGTTTTGATTCTATAAGTCCATTATCTACTGATATTTGGAGTTAGGGGAGAGGATGCGTGAGGCATGGGAAGATGGATGGAGAAGCCGGGATCGTCCTTACACTCCAAGATGATGTTAGAATAGAAGGACAATTTAGTGGACGGGAGGTCGGAACAGTAGATTTTGACAAGAGTCCAGCCGGTTCTAGTGGTGGACTGTAGGATTGGATTTGAGCCAGCTGCATACAGCAGCACTCACCTGTGACTTGGGGTATGCCAGAATACTATCACAGGTAACGTTTTAATTCCCAAATTGATCTATAAATGTATCGAGAAATATATGTATTGAAGCCTAAATGGGCAAAACGTGTCTTAGGAATAAAGAATCCTCTTGGACCCATTTCTTCGTGCAAGGTCAGAGTAATGTCTCGCTCTCACCAAACTGATTTGAGATAACGTTAGTAATACACTAAGATATTTGTCCAGGATTCTCCGCTATAGCATTTCTCATAAAACCAAGCAATTAGAAAATGTAGAGAGTTTTCCTCATTTATAAATAAATAAACAATCTCCTCATAGCAAACCTGTACAAAATCCAAAGTGTAATAAACGGATCATGGTAACGGGTTTCAGTGATGGTTTTCGGAACCCAGGGCAGCAACAACTGCCCATTTCGTATTAATCCAAGCATTTTTCTCCCCTCCCAACACCGTTGCAAATTTCCTTCACGGTGGCAAATGCAGTGAGTGAAGCGAGGTTTCCATGGTTTTCACGCACAATTCTACTGGACGACAGACATTAACTACTTTGCAGTGGCACAAGCCAGCCTTTAATAACAACCAGGTAAACAAGGCATGGTGGGCAGCTCAGCTCAAATAAACTAGCCTGCGCCTCGCGCGTACATCCAAAGTAACCCCCTCAACTAATCCGATTGTAAATCTCGATCCTATCCCACCCAAAGGAAAAATTATATATATATTTTTTAAAAAACTTTCCACTGGACACAAACTGGCGAGCTGGAGGGAGGAATAAATACACGTTAAGTTATCCCGTCTTCCCCACATTCCTGATTGGGGGGGTGTGGTGTGTGGGGGGGGGTAGCCCAGGACTTGCTCCCCTGGGTTGCACGGTTGGTTTACCTTTCATCCAGTCCACCACTTGGCTCGGGCTCCATTTGCTGACAGGTTCCATGATCAGCGCCATCAACTCGCGCCGCAGAGCAGAGCAGGGCGGGGGGGGGCGGGGGGACCCGGGCAGACCCGGCCGAACGTTGCCCGGAGCGTTCTCCGGCTGGGCTCGCGGCGGCGGAATCAATCCACACTGTCTGACCGCGGAGTGGGCTCGCGGCTCTCTCTCCCTCTCTCTCACACTGACTGACTGACTGTCTCCAATTAAGTTTCCTTTAACTGCAGGTGACTCATATTTCACAATTTACAGTCCAGGTAACGAGCAGTTTGCTTTGCTGGGCGTTTGTGATTTCCCTCCAACTGGAGGTTCAGTCTGTGCGAGGAAGGCAGATAGATGTAGATACAGATAGATGCTGCTCCCGGTGCCTCAGCCGCTCCCGCTCTTTTAGTCTCCTCTCCTTTCCTGCCCTCCACGTACAAATGCTTGGAGCTCCAGCTGTTGCTCGTGTGAGTTGCTTGCGCTCTCCAACGGTCGCGCACGTACCTGCACTCACTCTTCCCCACACCCACACAGCGTGGACTGTGGTCACGACTCACCATACACAGAGAGAGAGATCAGTGAATATTCGGTCTCGTTAAGCAGCAACCGGAAGAAAATGCCACTAACGCCAGCTTGCAAATATACCCACAGCGCAAAACAAAAATCCACTTCTTTCACAAATGCTTCTCGACACAGCAATGAAAACAATCGCCCAACTCCAATCTATAAACCTCTGGGGTAAGCTCTTGTTTGTTCCAGCTCCTTGTGTTTTTTTAAATAATTATCTATTATGCCAGGTGAGATGTTAATTAGATTAATCTGTTAAATACTTCTAAACAAGATATTTCTTTTTCTTAACGGGCATTGGTTGCACCAGCCGGTGATGCTTGTCAGCCCAGCGAGTTAGAGATAACGTTTTCCCACTTCGAGCCTTCAGTCTGTGGGTTTTGCAACAACCAAGTTTCAAAAACAAACTATTTGAACTGATGACATTTGCTAAATCCTATTCCACACAGGAGCTGGGCACCCGTGTCCACCCAACATCGCCAGGTAAGTGACCTACACTAAAAGGGATGGAAATGTTGCCAGTCTGAGAGTTTTAAGTAACAGAGAACTCCAATGAACCGCATTGGTCTGGCATTGAAGTAACTGATCTCGGTGGGGCAGCAATTGGTATCACCGACCCAGACTAGAGAATTGGGGATAGCAGTTGGAGTCCCAATGCCTGATCCCTATCCGGCTGGAAAGTGGGCAGGAGCAAGATTGGATTTCGTCGTGATGTGTTCAGCAGTCAAGTAACCAGCAGGTACTCGCCGCTCAGCACTGCACGTCAAGGATTGTCCCCTGAGCGATGTTTTGAGGCCTGCGCCCACGTTGTGGCAGGAGTCAGCATCCTCAGAACACGAGCAAATTGCAATAAACACAACAAAGCAAAAAATAAACGAGAGAGAGGTGTGATTAATACAAATCTGATGATATGATCGCTATATAACATCATGAGATTTGTTTCTAATCTGAAAATAATCCATATTGTGATATGTTTGGGACAATTATAGGAATTTTGTGTGTCCTGCAGTAAAATAAAATCCTTTACAGGAAGAAATGTAATGCGTTCCAGTTTATCTACCATGTGGTTTGTTAACATTCATTGATCCCTTTTGCAAGGATAACAGCAATTTTATCTTTATGCCGGTTTAAGGTCGTTTCACATCAAGTGGATGTCTCAAAGAGCTGACTGGGAGCCCAATTTGGTCAGGACAAAAAGTAACCGAATGTGATCACAGAATGGAACTATGAAGATCTTTCTTCCTGCTTTTGTTCTTTCATTAATTATTTCCCTTTGTTATTTGGTTTCTTGTCATTCTACTTCTTCTCCATCTCTCTTCTCTTTAAATCTTCTGGTTTGATGATTTCATTTAGCTCTCACCTCCAGTCTCTTCCTGATTCTGATTGATCCACTCTAGGGGATGGTGATTAATCCCAATGCCCAAATAGCAAATACTCCTTCAGTCTTCCTTCTCCCGAATCTCCTCACACTGCTTTACTCTGCTTTCTCCCACACTCTTCTTTTCCAGAAAAATGTGTGGAAGAACAGTGAGTTTTTAACAGGAGTAAGAAACCTTCTCTAGTGGGGGAAATGCTGCTCACAATGTGAAAGGTTTATTGTTTGTCAATATTAAATTGAAATGTTTATTGTTGGTCAGTATTCATGCTGCATACTGAATAGGTCAATAATGTAAACAAATGAACAATTGTTGCTATTTTGTTTAAGTTATTCAAGAGCCAGTATGCATCATAACATCTAAAACTTTATGGATGCACCCCGTGAATTTTAAGTTTAGTTTAAAATCATATTGTTTATTTTGAATTGATTGTGAGAAAAGTGCAGTTCAACAGGAACATTATTTTGAATATTACTTTTTAAAAAATAATAAAGGAAAATTACACTATCTCAAGTATCGCCAAGTTGCACTTACAAAATTGCAGAATTCATTTAAAAAATGAAAATCAAGGTCAAATCGAAAACCTTTGGCATCATTAAGAACTGCAATCTTCATATTTTTTGCATTACCTGGACAGCAGTGTATTATTTGCAGAATCTAATAATCAGTCACTCAATCGATCCATAGCACTTGTAAGAGACCAGCACAGGCAACAGGGAGAGAAAAGCATTTAACCTGCACCGGCTGTGGCATTGACTGCAAAGCTGTACACAACATTTAATAAGTTATAAATTATTTTTATTAGTTTTTAAAACTATATATTTTATTATCCAGCCCCCCCACAATCTTGTGAAGTGTTCCTTGGGGGTTTGTCCTTGGTCGTCTTCCTGTCAACATGTACATGCTCTCTTGGTGACATCATCCACAGACATGGGGTCAACTTCCACATATATGCCGTTGACACCCAACTCTATCTCTCTGCCTCCACCCTTGACATTAGGACCACTGCTAACCTAACAGACTGCCTGTCAGACATCAAGTCCTGGCAGGGCCAGCGCTACCTTTAGGCGGTCACCTAGGGGTGCCCAAATTTGGGGAGCGCCGGCCCTGGTTACAGAGCACGTATGGTTTGCCATGCACAGTGCAAATTACTGTACTGCTCGCATAGTGGCGGAGGCGTAGGAGTTAGCAGTAAGCACCGGACAATACTTAAATAAAACACAAGTATGTTTCATAAATAAATAAATGTATAACTATTACCATTACTTTCATTATATCAATTTTTAGTGTTAACATTAGCTTACCAAAAGTTACTAGGGGGCGCACATATGAAGGCTCACCTAGGGCGCCAAATACCCTTGCGCCAGCCCTGAGTCCTGGATGAGATATAACTTTCTACAGTTGAATGTTGACGAGACCGAGGCCCTCCCAATCAGCTCTCGTCTGCTCCTCCAAACCTCGAGCACTGGCAGCATCACAGCAACAAAGTACATTTGTATAGTGCCTTTCACTTCAGGAGGACATTCCAAGGCACTGGACAGTCAGGGATCCACACCCGAGCTGGTGGTTGAGATCAGCAGTGGTGGGGATTAGGGAGGGTAGGACTGAGAAATGGTCAAAGAGGAGGGTCTAGAGAATGATGTTGAATAAGACAAGGGAGAGGGCAATATGGAGGGGCTGTGGGATGGAGTTCCAGAGGCTGAAGGTCCTCCGGCCGATTGTGGGGCAGGCAAGGTGGGGGACGTGAAGCAGGCCAGAGCATGCAGATTGGAGGGAACGCACAGCTTGATAGGGGGGTAGGAGGTCACAGAGGTAGGGAGGAACAACGCTGTGAAGGGCATTGAAACCAGGACCAGGATCTTGAATTGTTTCCTCTGAGTGATTCGGAGCAAGTGGAGCCAGGCGAGGGTGGGGGTAAAAAGGTCACAGAACCTGGTGCGGGAGAAGACACGGGCTGCAGACCTCTGGATGGTGGCTTGCGGTGAGAGACAGTGGCAAAACTGGGCAATGTTCATGGATGAACACTCTGGTTTGACCCTCAACTATCCTTTCTACCCTACATCTGTTCTGCCTTCTTCCAACTCTGCAACATTGCCTAGCTATGCCAAAACCCTCACGATAAGATCTCTGCAGCTCATGTCTTCAAAAATCCTTGGCTTCACCTTCAAGGCACTCCACAGCCTTACTCCTTCCCACCTCTATGATCTGTTAACCATATATCAACCAGTCCACTCCCTCCAGTCAGAAGGCTCAGGCCTGTCCTATGTCTCCCACCCGACCCACCCACCATTGGCAGTCAGGCCTCAACTTTTCTGCCCACAGAACCTCTTTGGAACCTCAGCGCACATTCCCTTTACTTTGCCCCCTCCCTGCCTTTTTCAAGACACG
Organism: Hydrolagus colliei; assembly: GCA_035084275.1. Taxonomy (NCBI): domain Eukaryota; kingdom Metazoa; phylum Chordata; class Chondrichthyes; order Chimaeriformes; family Chimaeridae; genus Hydrolagus; species Hydrolagus colliei. Next base: position 35,342,457 of record CM068745.1, on the reverse strand, counting down.
TTCCATGACCTTTCTCTTTGACACCCCCTTCTTGAGTCCAAATTGCTTACTGTCCAATGCCTTGGGATGTCTTCCCAACATGAAAGGTTCTATTTAGATGTAATATTGTGTTGTATTGTAGTTCGTGTTTGGCCTCCGGCAGCATCAGCAATTTGTAAAAATGTACCAGTTTTCTTTAAAATGTTTTCATTAAAATGATAATTAATAAACAATTTAAAATATGCATTACATATTTTCTTAATTTCGTGTTTTAATATTTAACTGGCAATAAGAACAACAATAAATTACACTTGTAAAGTACTTTTCAAATCGGGAATGAGGTCCTAAGTCACTGTACAATCAGGGATTTTGACCCGAGTACTGCAGATTTTTGGTTGAAGTTTACTTTTGATACAATGTAAAGTAAATCTTACAAATATACAATATCAAAAACAGTTAAAACAATGTGGCCATTTTTGAAAGCTTACTACAGTACTGTTTTTTTCTGCATCCTTGGCTTGATCTCTTTTGTACTGAACAACAGAGGAACAATAATACTTCCAGCAGTAACTTTTTGGCTTCCAGACTCTATCCTAGTACTTTGATCTTTTGTACAGGTATCTGTCCTTCATTGCCTTTCTAATCTGCAAAAGTCCGGTTCGTTTTCAAGTCTTCATTTCCAGTCTTTTATTGGATGTCCTTTATCACTTATTTATACAAGTTTAAGCAACACAAGTTACATCCCAGTTATACTGCATACAATATGTGCAAGAATGTTGCAATTATGGTAGATATTGACTATTATAGAATGATATCTCAACAAATAAAAGTTTCTATCACATAATAATGATGGTATTTTAAAAATATCCAAACACTTTAACTGAGGAGACAGTTTTTCTCGGGTTACATTTAAACTTATTATGCACTAAGCCTTTACCACCATAAGATATTTCTTCATGGTTAAGTATTTTCATTCTTATGTGAATGGGGGACCCTTATGTGTATGACTCCCCATCCCTGAGAGGATTGACTTCAAGATCCTCACCCTTGTTTTCAAATCCCTCCACTCCTCTGCACCCCTCTACCTCTCTGATCTCTCTCCCCAAACCAGTACTGCTGCCTTCGCTCACTGGGTCTGGCCTCCTCCAGGTCTCCCGAATCCTCCGCTTACCCTCGGTGGCTGTGCCTTCAGCCACTACACACCGAGGCTCTGGAACTCACTTCCTCACTCCCTTCGTTTCTTCCACTCTCTTCCCAGTTTCAGATCACAGCTAAAGACCTTTCTCTTCGACTGCGCTTTTGGTCACCTTCTACCCCTGACTCGGTCCCGGGATCCATCACTGTGAAGCGCTCTGAGACGCCGTCCAGCGCGGAGGGCGCTATATAAATCAAAGTTGTTGTTGTTTTGTTCCAGATTTGTTTTGGGGGGGAGAGTGAGCGATGAACACATGTATTCCATTCCTGATGATGCTACTATCTAATGACAGACTAATAATCCTGGCATTTGATATAGCATTTTTCATGTCTTCTAGACATCTCAAAGTGCTTCACAGAATATACTGTAAAGTGAATTGAATGTACATTTGTGGCCAAAACCTGGCAGCCAATTGCACACAGCAATGTCCCACAAACGGTCATGGATTGAAGTGACCAATGTCTTATTGGGTTTGTTTTCTTGAGGGTTTATTGTCAGGCGTGTGGAGTAAGGAAACTTGCCCACTATTTTGCCCTGCCAGGAATGGAACTTTTGTTTGCGAGTACTCTTAACCACTGAGCTAAAGGACTCCACCAGAACTAACCCAGAAACATGTGGCAAGCATTTAAAAATGTTTCATCAAAACAACCCTAGATCAAATGCAAGTATTATTATTATAATTATATCACAAGTCTTTGTTTATACAATAAACCTCTTATGTGTCAGCATATCCAATGCCTTTTAGAGGGCCCAGAAATACACACCCATAGAGTATCTATTATCTATGTGGTTGGTAATTTGCTCCAACGATTCAAGAAAATTAGTCTCAAGCACCACAAAGGGCGCTTGAGACTAATTTTTTTTGGAATTGTTGGAGCAAATTACCAACCACATAGATAATACATACTCTATGGGTGTGTATTTCTGGGCCTTCTAAAAGGCATTAGATATGCTGACACATAAGAGGTTTATTGTATAAACAAAGACTTGTGATATAATTATAATAATAATACTTACACTTGATCTAGGGTTGTTTTGATGAAACATTTTAAAATGCTTCACAGACAATTGTTGTCAAGTGTATCCGTATTTGTAAGTAAACATGTGAGCTGTTTACACCCAGCGAACTACCACTAACATCCATGAATGCATAACCAATTTTATCTGCAGGATTGGTGGCCGGGTAATAAGGTGGTAGAATACACAGTAAATAGAGAAGTAAATAGTTTTTCCATGAATTGACAAGATATAGGTAGTTTTACATCAACAACATAGGAGAGCGCAGGAAGTTTGTAGTACATGAAGTTCAGTGTGGATAAATATGCGGCAAAACATTTTAGGAAAAAGAACCCGGAATGAATATATAATTTCAGTTATATGATTCTCTAAAAAATTGAGGAACAGGGAAATTGGAGGAGAAGTAGCTACAGAGATCTTTAAATGATTTTTACTGGTAAAGAAAACATTAAAAATATATTATAATAATCCTTGCATTTGATATAATGCTTTTCACATCTTCTAGATGTCTCAAAGCACTTCACATAATATACTGTAAAGTGAATTATCTGCATATTTGTGGGTGAAATGTGGCAGCCAATTGCTCACAGCAATGTCCCACTAAATAGTCGTGGATTGAAATGTCCCAATTTTTTTTTGAGGGATTATTATCAGCCATGTAGAGTAAGAAACGTGCCCAAGGTTTCGCCCTGACCTGTCAGGAATTGAATTCAGGTCTCCCTCTTGTGAGGCGAGTGCTCTAACCACTGACTTACAGGACTTCCAAATGTATGGAACCTTGGATTTTATTGACAGGGACATTGAATACAAAGTTAAGAATGTTGAATCTATATAGATATTGTAGCTGACATTTTTTTGTAGTTCGAGATGATTCATTATACAGTAAAACCTCAATAATCCAGCTCGGTTGGGAATGCTCAACACTGGATTTCAGAAGTTGCCAGTATTTAGAAACCTACCCTAGAAATGGTTGTGCAAACACAGCACTAAAGCCAAACCATGCCCGTGTGGCAACCACAGTACCAGATAACAGAGTGGCGCCAGTGTGAACTGCAAGCAGCTATTTCGGGGTATTTGCTGGACATTGGAAAAAAATTAATGTTGTTTGTATTTTGAAATTTGCTGGTTTTAGGGAGTTGCTAGCTTTCAGAATGTTGGATTATCAAGGTTTTATTGTAGAAACAATATGAGAGCCATGGAAAGATGGCATAAAAAAATCACTGGGGTCATACTCAGTATGAGATTACATAGTTACAAAGAAAATAAAATGTTTATTCATTGGAGCAAAGAAACTTAAGATGTGATCCAATAGAAATGTTCAAATTATGCAATAGTTTTGAGAGGGCAAATGGTGAAAAATAATTTGCACTGGTTGTTGGTAAGACTGGTTGGTAAATAGAAAACAAGTCATCGAGTCAAGATTATTATTAGAAGAATGAAGGGAATGATAAAAAGAAAATGTTACATAAAACGGCTGGCATGATGTGAGTGCATTATCATACGTGGCAATTTAAGCCAATTCAATTTCAAGTCCAGGTAAAAGGGAATTGGGTACTTGAAGACTAGAACCATAACGGGGTAGTGGAGAAGCAAGAAATTGGAATAGTCCCACTGTATGTCTTTAGTGGGACCTTGCATGACACAAGAACAATATGCTTATATTTCTACAATTTTATAATTAAGGACCTGAACTAGTGTCCGGCGATATATCGATATATCGGTTATATCAGTATAATTTTTCATATCGATATGCCGATATTGGAAATTCCAATATATCGGTATATCGAAAAATTCTATATGAAAAAAAATCGGAATATCGCAAATATTGGTATATCGTATCCAGCGATATATCGATATATTGGTTATATCGGTATATAGCGAACTTTTTCAATTTACCTTATCGCTGGCATTTTTTTTGAGGGATTATTAACCTCCTGGGCCTAGAGCACGGAATGCGCGCGTACCTCCGAATGCACACGCACCTCCGAATGCGCACGCTTGCACAGTATATATTATATCGATATAAGTTTATAATATATATTATATCAATATAAGCCCACCGATATATCGATATCAGAACATTTCCATATCGACGGACCCTATTCTGAATTAAAGATGTTTTGTAATATAAACCAGAGATGGCTGCCGCAATCAATGTGGCACGATGTGTGTTGGTGAACATCACTTTGGAAATGGCATTAATTCCGAGAACAATAATGAACTGAGAAGATAGAAGAGAAAGATGATTGGTACAAAACGTCACAAGCAGCACAAGATGAATTGCTTCTGGAATCTATTATTATACTCCGAGGCTTAATTGATTATGTTTTTGTATAGAAGTCTTGATTTTGATTTGTTAAAAACACTTTCATTTTATTGGTTTACGTAATTTCTCTCAACCCTTTCTTGGTACCTTTTGAAAAGGAAGCAGGGTAAGACTTTGAATCTTACATGTTTCCATTGTTTTAGATACAAACTCAGAAAATTATGTGTGATTACTTCAATAGAAAAATAAAATATCATAATGGTATATTAAAAAGCATTTAGAAGTCCTTGTATAGAATTCTGTGAATGATTTTTCAGGGGCATATCTTGGGAGGAAATATACATTTTAAAATTTAGATATAGCAATCTAAATCATACTTCTATGAACCCTATGTTGGAAGTTTGTTTCTATCTATGATAGTGTGACATTTACAGCACTAAAAATAGGCTCAAACATATGATAAAGCACCATGGTGCAGGTAAACCTTTGTGATACTGTGTCCAACAGGGTTTCAATAGGAACAAGGAACAAATGTCAAAATTGAGAGTGAATGTAATTTAGATTTGGAACAAAGAATGCAAAACAGAGTTGATAACAACTATCTATCAAACAGAATTCTGTTGGCTCTAATATTAAATTGAATTCAGCATAGCAAATTCTCTTCTCTCTCAAAATCAAACTGTGAATCCAGTATCCTATCAGAATTTTCAGTGTATCAACAACAGTTTGTGAGCAGCATGAAACCAGCCAAAAATAGATATCCAATAAAATCCAGACCAACATAGATTTACTCAGTACTCTAAGATATTCACTGCTGGAGACTCCTAAGGATGTTGGCCAAAGAAAGAAAAAATCCTGAAACAAATGCAATCCTAAAGCAAAGCATTTTTGTCCTTTGTGAATAATAAACATTCAGTCAGTTTGCTACATATTGTTAAATCAGATTGAAATTTAGTCCCAGGCTCACACAATGTTATATATTCCGTTATTTGTATGCGTCTTGTGGATGGACTGAATTTTTTTTGTGGATTTCGGATTTTCACTTTTTAAAATTTGGTCACTGATCTGCTCTTCGATCTCAGTTCTGTCAAGATCCAATAATTTGTGACAGACTTGATGGGACGAATGGCCTCTTTCTTTTCCTGGAATGGATACAATTATAGGAGATCACTGCTGTGTCTGGAAGGGGTGAATCTTCCATTCAAATATACAGCCTTTTTGTGTCAGATTGTGATAGTCATGGAGCAGCTGTGGGTTTCTCTTGGCAAGGCTGCTTATCCTTGAAAAGATGTTGTTGATTCAATGTTCTTTAATAGTTTTACAGACTAAAAGGATGCAATCAACGAGTTATTCCACGTCAATGTTGTAATTGTTAATTGACAACTGATTATATGTCTCTTACTTTTTCTGTTCCCACTCCTTTAGTTCAAGAACATAAATTGGATGCTTTTTCAGATATGATTTCAATGGCCAGATGCTATTTTTCTATTTGTGTTTATACAATCACAGTTTTCTATCATGGATGTAAATTGTGCCACCAGCTCCCCCTCCTCTGCCCACTGCTGGCTGACATTGTCAATCAGTCCCTCTCCAAAGTCCCTGTCCGGTTCAAAACTGCTGCCATCACCCTCTCCTGGAAAAACCTAACCTAGATCCCTTTAACCTTAGCAACACTGTCCCATTTCTAACCTGCCATTCCTTTCCAACGAACTTGAACGCATTGTTGCCAAGCTACTCTGCGCCCTCCCACCTCTCTTCCCACTTCTTTTCAAACCCCTCCAATCTGGTTTCTGCCCTGCCCACAGTACAGAGACTGAGCTTGTGAAAGTCACAAGCGATGTCCTCTCTATCCGGGGCTCCCTTTGCCTCCTTGTCCTCTGGACCTCTCAGCCGCATTCAACACAGTCAACCACGCCATCCTCCTCCACCACCTATCCTCCATCATTCACCTCAGTGGGACCGCACTCGACTGGTTCGAGTCCTACCTCACAAACCGCCAGCAGAACATCACCACAAATGGCTATTCCTCCCGCTCTCACCCGGTTATTCGTGTGGTACCCCAAGGATCCATCCTTGGCCCCCTCTTCTTCCTAATTTATATGTTCCCTCTTGGTGATGTCATCCGCAAACATGGGGTACACTTCCACACGTATGCTGATGACACCCAAATCTGTGGGTTTGTGGCCACCTCACTTTGCGATCCCCAGTCCCCTCATGTTTTGTCAGCCTGCCTGTCAGATATCAGGAGCTGGATGAGTACGAATTTTCTGCAGCTGAATGTTGACAAGATGGAAGCCATACTCTTTGGCTCTCGTCATCTTCTTCGGTCACACGGCTCTCACTTATTCCACCTACCCGACCTGCTCCTAAAGCTCTCTGAACCAGTACGCAACCTTGGTTTCAGGTTCTGGCCCTACTGTCCTTCCTCCCCCACATCCAGTCCCTCACCAGCACTGCTTTTTTCCACCTATGACGTATTGCCCGTCTCCAGCAATACCCCAAAAGCCGCTGAAACTCTGGTCCATGCCTTTGTCACCTCTCAATGACTAAATGCACTCCTCGCTGGTCTCCCATCCACCACTATCCATAAAATTCACCTCATTCAGAACTCTGCCGCCCGTGTTCTCACCCGCACCAAACTTCACTCTCTGATTACCCCAGTCCTTGCCAGAATTCACTGGCTCCCTGTCCTGGAGAGGATCGATTTCAAGATCCCTGCTCTATTTTCAAGTCTCTCCCACTCCTCTGCACTCCCCTACCTCTCTGACCTCCTCTCTCCCCAACACAGCACCTATTGCCTTCGCTCCTCCGTTTCTGGTCTCCTTGTTCCCCAAATCCTCCGCTCCATTATCGGCGGTTGTGCCTTCAGCCACTATGCCCCGAAGCTCTGGAACTCCCTTCCTCACTCTCTTCGCCTCGCCTCCTCTCTTCTTAGCTTCAGGACTCAGCGGAAGACCTTTCTTTTCGACCGCACGTTCGGTCACCTTTTTCCCCCTCCCCCAGCTCGGGGCCAGGATCTGTTATTGTGAAGCGCTCTGAGACATCGTCCAGCGTGGAGAGCACTATATAAATCAAAGTTGTTGTTGTTGTTGCTTTTCACATCTTCGAGACATCTCAAAGAAGTTCAAAGAATATACTGTAAAGTGAATTGATTGTATATTTGTGGGCGAAACATAGCAGCCGATTGCACACAGCAGTGTCCCACAAACATTTGAGATGACATTTTCCTGTGGAGTTTCACAATGGCAAGTCTCCTGCAAGTGCTGTTCAATCGGCATAAATTTAAACATATGCTCTCAGGTGAAGAGGGAGCACCTTGGATAGAAAGTGCTTCCAGTGGTGGTAGAGTATTGTATTTACCTTTCAATGCAGCTGTGTTTTTGTATTAGTTTGATAGATTTTTTTTGCTTTAATGTATTTCGGCCTCAAGAGCAGAGTGATTGCTCCAGTGTGAAGTAAGGTAGCAGTTCTGTAGCTCAGTGGTTAGAGCACTCGCCTTACAAGCGTAATACCTGTATTCGAATCCAGACAGGTCAGGGTAAAACATTGGGCAAGTTGATTTACTCCACACGCCTAATAATAATCCCTCAAAAAAGAAGTGGCCATTTGAATCCATGACCTTTTGTAGGATACTGCCTTGCGCAATTGGCTGCTATGTTTCTCCCACAAAAATACAGTTAATTCACTTTACAGTCCTGTAGCTCAGTGGTTAAAGCACTCACCTTACAAGTGAGAGATCTGGATTTAATTCCAGGCACAGCGAAACCTTGGACAAGCTTCCTTACTCCACACGCCTAATAATAATCCCTAATAATCCCACCAAAATAAATTGGTCATTTCAATCCAAGACTGTTTGTGGGACCCGGCTATGTGCAATTGGCTGCTGCGTTTTGCCCACAATATATACGGTCAATTCACTTTACAGTATATTCTGTGAAGCACTTTGAGACGTCAGAAGATGTGAAAAGTGCTATATCAAATGCAAGGATTATTATTATTATTGTTATTAATCTTTGCGTTTGATATAGTTGCCTAAATGTAGGGCGGACATTTTGAATCACTTCACAGGATTCAACAACAACAAAGACTTGAAGTTATATTATGCTTCTCATGCCGTACGGTGTCTTGGAGCGATTCTCTTTAAACTGAAGTCCTGTAGCTCAGTGGTTAGAGCACTTGCCGCTCAAGCAAGATAACTGGGTTCAATTCGCCCCATCTTTGGTAGGTTGAGCCTTCAGCCACTCTGCCCCCAATCTCTAGAACTCCACCACGCAGTCCGTCCACCTCGCCCCCTCCCTAGCCTCCTTCAAGTCCTGCCTCAAGATCCTCCTCTTCAATGGTCCCATTGGTCACCCCAAATCCCCCCCTTTCCCTCCACCCTCCCTGTCCCCAACTCCAGCTCGGGTCTGAAACAATTGACTGTCCATCGCTTTGGGACTTGGGACATTCTCTTGACATGAAAGGCACTATATAAGTATAATTTTGTTTTTGTTTTAAATGGCCCTGATGTGATACAGTGAGGAGCAAGCAGTATAAATCAGTTTTCTCTCTTCAATGATTCCACTGCTAGCACTGAATTTCCCAGCAGGATTACCAGGTTTTTATTTTTATCCTGTTTTAATACAAGGTGCAGACCAAACCTTCATTGAACAACAAGGTAGATTAATCAGTTAACAAATCTGTGAAAATTGGGTTAGTACATTAGTTTTGAACAATCCATGATGTGACTTTACGCATAACAGGATGTGTTATTCTAGGATGACTAGGATAACATAGGATGACTCAGTTGATGTTTAATGGGCGTTCCAGTTTAGCTATTTATTTTAGAACCCATGCTGCAGTGTATAATAATAATAATGCATTTGGTATAACACCTTCTGGCCAAAAGGATGTCTCATAGCACTTTGTAATATTATAATAATCCTTGCATTTAATGTAGTTGCAAAACATGGCTTTGAGACATTTCAAAGTGCTGCACAGAATTTCCTGTAAAGTATATTGACTGTATATTGTGTGGGTGAAATCCAGCAGCCAACTGCACATAGCAGTGCCCCCACAAACAGTCGTGGATTGAAGTGTCCCATTTATTATTACCCCTGGAAAAAGCGATCTGCCGATTGACTAATAACTGGGTTCCTACTTGCTGCTAGATAAACAGAGGTGTGTGGAATAAGGAAACTGCCCAACATTTTACCCTGCAAAATACAAGCTGATTGTGCATAGGAAGATGAACTCAGCAGCTCATTTATCCCACAAACAACCAATTTTATCTGAGGTATTGTTGGCCAGCATATCTAGAAATTCCCAAATATATAAACATATTTATTGCAATGTAACTGCCAGGATGGTGGAAGGCAAACTGGATGGACTTTGATCGTCTTTCAACTAGCAATTCTTATGTGTTGCTTGGTTCAAATTTATGGTATCCTCTGAGCCTCTTAGAATAGGTAAACATGTTTGACTGAATCCTGCTGTGATTACTGTATATTTGTGGAGTCCTGTAGCTCATTGGTTAGAACACCTTACAAGCAAGAGACTTCGGTTCAATTCCAAGCAGGGTGAACCCTTGAGCAAGTTTCCTTATTCCAAACGCCTAATAATAATCTCCACACAAAAAATTTGGCCATTTCAATCTATGACTTGATTTCAGCCATTTCAGGCTATTTGAGTTACCCCCACCCCACCTCCCCCTATCACAATCATAATTCCAGACACCCCCTGCCTCTCTGGTGTTTTGTTTATTCTTTCACCACTAACCACCTCTTCTCCCCAGTTTTGTTGAAACCCACCCCCTTCTGTTTCTCCCCCTGAAGCCATTAACACATATTCATCCCATCAGTTAACACTCTTTTTTCCTTTTCCTTTGTCTTCCATGTCCTGCCTCTCCCCCTTTAACGTCCTTAAGAAACCTCTCCCTCCAAACAAGTCCCAGTTCTGACGAAGGGTTGTAGACCCGAAACGTTGACTCTTTTTCCTTTCTCCATGGATGCTGTTTGACTGAGTTTCCTCAGCAACTTTTGTTTTTGTTTCAATCTATGACTGTTTGTGAGACCCTGCTGTGCGCAATTGGCTGCTGTGTTTCGCCCACATATATACAGTCAATTCACTTTACAGTATCCTCTGTGAAGCGCTTTGAGACGTCTTGAAGATGTGAAAAGCGCTGTATCAAACACAAAGATTACTATTATTACACCCGCTATTCAGTTTCAGTTATTAAGGAACTATTAAGGAATAGGAGTAAGTGAGAGAGGAATTAGAATAGAGTGTTTGTAAAGAAGTGTGATCAATTCCTATGCTGCATGTTTTTTTAAAAAGCAACAGGACTTAATAAAAGAGTTAAACAGGGTCAGTTCTTGAATACATAAACAATTATTACTGAAGAAAACAGATCATAATTTTTTACCCTGTATTACACTAGTATGTATTTGCTATTCACTAAATTACATTCATTGGCACAGCAAGAACATTGAGGTTCAGCGAAAAAGCTATAGAGCATCTAACAGCTTCAGATCTTTTGATGTTACTATAACAACTGAAGGAAGGCTTGATATGAGCTTGCTTTTGATTGCTGCAATTATATATATATATATAGAACAAACTGCTGGTATGGAAATAAAGTTAACCTATGCATGCATGCAGAGAAGTAAATGTATATAAATACAAAATTAGAGATAAATTTATTTCCTCTCCAATGTATATTTACTAATAGTTGACATTATCGATAGTTCATTATTATTAATTAATAAAAGTACTGTGCATTTATTAATGTGTGAGTATTATTTTAACAGTCATCCTGTTACATATCTCTGCCTTTGACTAACCATTTACTGTATTTCTTCTAAAATATTAATATTAAAATTTTGACCCTCTTTGGAGCCACCCAGAAGGTTTGCATTTTAATAATAATAATAATCCTTGCATTTGATATAGCGCTTTCCACATCTTATCAACGTCCCAAAGCGCTTCACAGAATATACTGTAAAGTGGATTGACTGTATATATTTGTGGGCGAATCGCGGCAGCCAATTGCGCACAGCAGTGTCCCACACACAGTCGTGGATTGAAATGACCAATTTTATTATTGTATTTTTTTTTGAGGGATTATTATTAGCCGTGTGGAGTAAGGAAACTTGCCCAAGGTTTCGCCCTGACTTGCCTGGATTCGAACACAGGTCTCCCCAGCTTGGTTTCCCCAGCTTGCAAGACAAGTGCTCTAACTACTGAGCCACAGGAGCTCCAATATGTTTTTTTGAAAATCTGTGTGAGGAAGAAAGGAGTGGGGTGCAGGTGATATTACCAGCAGCAATGTATAGCTTTCTTTTATTCCAGATATCAAAGCATTAGTAAAGTTAAATTAGTTAAAAACAACAAAAAACACAATATGTCATTGATACTTTTTTGGGGTCTTGACACATCCAGAAACCATTACCATGCTTAAGAGTATCCAAACCAAACTGAGAATACATCCATGCATCCCGCATACATATTGAAATTTCAAAGATAAATTGTTGGAATGGAATGTGGACTCTTCCCTGGAGGATCCCTACACATCGTACTTAGCTAATTCCAGAAAGTATTATGCATAGGCTGGCAAGTCAAGACTTGGGGACCTCAGTGTTTGTTGGATTCGAACCAGCTAAAAACACATAGTTTACCATTGTTATGGCTATCTGACAAACTTTCCCGCTACTTTTCTAGCTAGGACCATGCTAGAATTTTGGTATGTAGGATTAGTAGAAACTGAATGGGAAGATTCCCTGCCCCCAGTGACTGGTCTGCCCTTCCAGGTCCTGCTGATGAGCTTGGCTGGCTGTGCTGTTATCAGCAATGCCTTGGCATACTGTGGACCTGCCCAGCTCAGCAACTATACTACAGAGACTGTTTCAGAGGTCTGGCTAGATTTCAATATTCGATTGCCAAACATGTCACTTTGGAGCCAGTTCAGCTGCAAGGATACTCTGCTTATCACCACTCCCCACACCCTGAAGACTAGTCACAAGTTGGTCATTTAACATCCGACAAGTATGGGTTTGTGCCCTCGCTAGGTGGACAGTAGGTACCAGGAATTCCCTGTGAGCTTTCGGGTGGGTAGGTGCTTACCTTCTCTGCAAGCCAATCAAGGGGAATTGTAGGCTCTGGATGCATGAATGTGTGTGAATGAATTTGGACTCTAGGTAACGCCTAACAGTAGCTGTCATCCAAGCCTCAGAGTTTCCTCAATAGCTATCTATCATTAAAACTGTAGAAATATCATTAAACTTAATAAATCAGATTGTAAGTTAAAATGAGGCTGTTGGCCACAATAATGTTTATTTAGCTATTTTGCTGAGGTGCCCTGAATGTTACTGAATTATGCTGAAACATTCTATGTTGACAGTTCTGACGAAGGGTCATGGACCCGAAACGTTGACTCACTTTCCTTTCTCCATGGATGCTGCCTGACCTGTTGAGTTTTCCCAGCAACTTCTGTTTTTGTTTCAGATTTCCAGCATCTGTAGTATTTTGTATTTTGTTTATGTTGACAAGCATTGTGCTGACATTCAACTTACATTTCAACTTACATTGAAAGAACAACATATTAAAATGACAGCATCAGCATATGGATTATTTTAAATACAGCAATAGTAATGGGAGGAGCCAGCGAGTCTGAGTAGCTGGTTACAAGCTTCACATAAAAAATTAACTAAAGACAGAATTGATCTGCTAATGCTGCACTACATGGATTCAAGCACTAACCTTTCAACCCTTTGTCAGACATGTAGCTTTGTCTGAGTACTGTATGTGCAAATGCTATTCTGCTGTTGAACAAACAACAACACAATTACATTTGTATAGCAAAATAAACAAAATACAATTTCCTCACCAGCACCACAGCTACAAGAGCAACCCAGAGACTTCTGTCTCTCCTGCAGTTTCCGATATATAGAAACTTTTTTGCTTTTAGCTACAATAGATAATTATTTGGGGAGGACAGGTTTGCAGGGCTATGGGGAAAGTGTAGGGGAGTGGGATTGATTTAGACAACTCTTTTCAAAGAGACGGCACAGACACGATGGGCCGAATGGCCTCCTTCTGTGCTGTATAATTCTATGATAAGCAATTATATTCTACAAAGAGCTTTGAAATATTTATATTATGTAAAGGGTGCTATATGAATGCAAGTTATTACTACATGTATTTTATTGTAATAAACTTGGCTAACTGTGCCATTTTTTTCCCCCTCCTGTGCCAAATCCACACTCCACAGTTACTTTAATAATAATCCTTGCATTTGATGTAGCGCTTTTCACATCTTTTAGATGTCTCAAAGCTCTTCACAGAATATACTGTACTGTAAAGTGAATTGACTGGATATTTGTGAATGAAACATGGCAGCCAGTTGCGCACAGCAGTCTCCCACAAACAGTTGTGGATTGAAGCGTGCAATTTTTTATTGTTTTTTTGAGGGATTATTATTAGGCTATCCCGACCTAACTGTTCAGCATCTTGGGAAGTCCTCCCGACCTGAAAGGCGCTCTATAAATGTAATTTTGTTGTTGTTGTTGTAGGCATGTGGAGTAAAGAAACTTGCCCAAGGTTTTGCCTTGCTGGAAATTGAACCCAGGTCACTTACAAGATGTGTGCTCTAACCACTGAGCAACCAGACTCCATGTCCAAATATATGGTATTTGATATGGTAATTATCAGAAGTACAAAGTGTGGCTTAGGTCTCTAATTAACCACAGATTTGGGTGTGGGGGGTGGGGCTGAACACTTAACCATCTCTGATTTCAGTGGAATAGTTTTTCCCTCAGCCATTTCTGAATCTAAGCTTTTACCACTTTGTGCTGGATTATGAATTCCAGCTCCAATAATAGCTTTTAATCCTTCTTTTTATTTTAAAATCACTTTTAGGCCAGAGTTTGATGAGGAAGTATGAAATCCGCATTTTACAATTTAAAGTTTGTCTGCTCAGGTTGCTTATGATAATTAACACATTACACGAGTACACACATACACACAAACACACTCATACTCTCTTTAAATGATCATCAATCAAATGTCAGCTCCATTTCATGTATATGTATATTGCTACAAAAAATACAGTCATGAAGGGTAATATACCAAATGCAAAGATTATTATTAGCTTTAATGTTGGGTAAAATACAGTTACCGTATATCTAATTGATTTCTGAAAAAGATGCAAAAAGTGATTACCAGTTTGTGGTCATGTAATCAATAAAATTAACTCACAAATTATGTAAAGATTTTGCCTGTTTGAAGTAAATTCTAAATCACTAAATGATTGTTATGAATGATAACAATCATTCATTTTTATAACAGACTCATGCTGTGTTGTTTAACTGAGACAATGTGGCACGGAATTCTCTCCTCCAAATGACGATTTTTTTAAAATTTCCAAACGTGACAACTTCGAACATTTCTCAGCAAAGAGATTTATCAGAGTAAAATTCCAACTTCTTTGTTATTTTTACCCATAAAGTCAACAATAATACTTTTTAAAAAAACGCATACCATTTAGGATGTCCCAGTAGCACAGTGATTTAACAATCTTTATACCTTGGGCTACAGGTAAACACTCCTAACAAGTGTGATGAATGTACAAATTTGTCAGTTGTATCATTTTTTGTGGAAAAATAAACTATTATTGCAGAATTTGGTTCATGTTCCTATTTCCCCAACTAATGAAACATCATATGCTCCCTGTCCCACCAGAAACACAGAATGTCCAATGAAAGATGATTTGTAATGTTAGCTACTGTGAAGTTTTACAGATGATACTGCGTTACTGACGGTGAGTTATGATAGTTCTTTAATGAATGTGAAAGGCCCATAACTCACAGGCAGTGCAGGAATTGAGTGAATTATGATACTCTCTCTTGCTCATGAGTGAACGAATGCCTGAAATTAGTTACCTTTGATATACACAATATAAATTCAAAGATTGCTTTGGAAATGATATGCCAAACGGCGGCTTGCCCATTATCAGATTTGCCATAACCTATCTTCACCACTGCTCATTTTGTTCTCATTTGCCCTAAAGGATTTTGTAAAACACAACTTCAAATTCTGCAAACCATAATGGGCAGCAGCAGAGTAGATGTATTTTTTATTCCATGGCACCTTAAATTTTCAGCATGATTAGATTGTTTGCAGTGACAGAACTATTATTCTGCCATTGCAGGGTATATTTTTCTGGCCAGCCGGGCATCTGACACATGTGGAATCCCATCAGAATGCTTAAGAGTATCAAAACCTGGAAATTGCATTCACAGATATATTGAATCTATTTTTTATAACAGATTCAATGTAAAAAAGAACCATGGAAAACTCTCTTTCAAACTAAGATTTTAAGAATTTTCCCAAATTTGGCTTTATTATAAATTCTAATTTAAGAGCACGAGAAATATTGAGCATCAGGTTTCAACTAGTCATAGCATGAAGAAGCCAGAGCAAATATTCGTATTTTAATTATTTTTTATTTTGTAACAAGTTTTAAAACTGGCATTGCTGAGGTTGATAGAACATTCTTCATTGTTTTGGCTAAAATAATGAATTACAAATCACTGGGCAGATTGCAGACTCTGGCATGAAAGAGTCTTGCTGGATATACAAGTGTTTTGGCAAATCAAATATTAGTTGATCTGAATGGCAATCATTACCAGTTAATAAGCTTAATAAATTTGCTTGTGCAAACATAAACTGTGAAACAGCAATGACATTTGATATCTGAGCCAGCTGTAGCCACCATAATTGATGTACTGCTAACATCATAAGCAATATTGATAAGATGCTAGCAGTACATTTTACAACTCATTTAATATTTCAGCAGACTGATTTTAAAATGGTCCATTGCACAAAGAAAAGCTAACTACCGCATGATTTAATGAGGAAATGTAAAGGCTTTTGTCCTTTACTCTTAAATCCCTCCATTTTGTCATGTCCATGTCATACAATGAAGCTTTTGCACACAACAAAGGCCATGATACGATCAGATCAGAACTGTGCCTATAGTCAAGACGCACTTTACTCAGAAGAATGGAATAGAGCAAAACTTTGGTACGTGTGTAGAATGGGATGTGAGGTTCAGTCAAAAAGACTGCGAGTGAATGCAATATCTTTATTTGTCAGGTTTCTCCCATTGAAATAGCTAATTGTTTTCTGCTTTCTCATAAATTTCACTCACTGGAAATTCTTCTCACAAACTCTGTTGAAAAGGTTTCCTATTTCATCATCCCCATAAGCAATAGGCAAAGTGGTTGCAAAGCTGGAAGAATATAAACAGATTAAAAAGTAAGTTGCAATGTAATTGCATTGACATACAGTAAAACTCGCACAAGTTGTCTCATTATAAACGTAGATCGCCTAAGTTGCCATAATAATACTCCTTAGATTTGCTATATCACATCATTGATTTATCACATCATTGAGATGTCTCAAAGCACTTCACAGAATATATTGGAAAGTAGAATGACTGTATTTTGTAGGTGAAATGCGACAGCACAGTCTAGTCTGCATTGTTTTCTACCAAAACACTCAGATTTATTTTGTACTAGTTGTATTTTATAAATTGAATGAACAGCTAAATTGTAAAGATTCCTTGGTCACAAATAATCCAATTTTTTATGCAAATAATTTCCTAACTTGTAATGTTGCTACACACATACTGTCAGCATTGAAGTCCAGTGTTCCATTTGAAGGAAGCATGGGAAATGCACTCATGACCGCCATCATGTCATGAGCCAATACAAGTAGAACTAATCGCAATTTGATTGCAAGGATTTTATACTTGCTTATTGAATTTGTTATGTGTTAGTTGTATAAAATCACATATGATACTACTTCTGCAACTTTACCTGTAACTCATATTTTTTGCAAGTTGTATTAATGTTATGGATATGAATTATGTGAGATTTATTGCATTCAGTTGTTTGAGAAAGTCAAATTTATTTTGCCAGAATTTGTAATGAGTTCACATTCTCTCACAGCACTACAATCAAGGACATCTTACATTCTCTACTTCATATTCTAAGTATACCATAGGCACAGAATTAGTCTTTGATGAATCATCTTTGTATTTCTTGAAACCTACAATGCAAATCAAAAGATTTAGAGGAAGACTCACTGGTAAATATGTTAAAGGAATCTTGAATGTACAGGCTAGATGATCTACTTCTGCCTGAAATACTTATTATATTGCTGGGGGTCAGAATTTTAGAGTCACAAAAGGATTCAATAATAATGAATCTTGGTTGTGTTCATGGCTAACCCTCCACTCAACAAAACAAAAAATTACATTTGTAAAGTGCCTTTGACGTCAGGAGGATGTCCCAAGGTACTGCACAGTCAGTGTTTCAGACCTGAGCTGGGGTCAGAATCGGAGAAGGTGGAGGTAGGGGAGGGCAAGGGGCGTGACTGATAGCATGGTCGAACAGGAAGGTCTTGAAGTAGGACTTGAAGGAGGCTAGGGAGGGGGCAAGGTGGAGGGATTGCAGGATGGAATTCCAAAGTTTGGGAGTAGAGTGCTCGCCCGTTGATGGTGGAGCGGGTGGGGCAAGCCATGGAAGGCTTTGAAAGTGAGGACCAGGAATTTGAATTGAATCCTTTGTGATGGATTATCTAATCTGATTTAAACAGATTATTTTACCTGAATGGCCTGTATTACTCCATGTAACTCTATGTTTAGCCCTAATTTCCAATAGGTGCAAATTCAAGTGGCAAAACTCTGCTGTCACTGACACTAGGTGCATTCTTTAAATATAATGACTGTTAGTGCACCGTGCATAATATAGACCCAATGTGCAGTACTGTATAATAAATACAGTTCTTTATAAGAGACATATCAAGTATTGATTTCATGAAGTCAATGGCTTGCTTTATGCATTTGAAGTCATCATCACTACAAAAGAGCAGCCGATCCGAGCTAGAACAAATTGTACTATATTCAGTACTTTTTTTTTGCAATTTGTCCTGTTCTTTCATGGCTGCTTCGCTTTGTAAGACAACCGCTATTGTCATCAGACTTGCAGTACTTTACTAATCATCCCCTCACCGACTGTTGGTTCTTGCTCAATCTCTTGCTGCAGCATGCCACACACACACCAGATGAAAACAAACTGATAAGAAGCAACAGTGTCAAAAATAATCAGCAGTTCTGAAGCCGTTGTGTAATGGCTTCTGACAACATCTTTATTAATTGTGAACAATATATGTAGATTTCCATAGTTACTGTATAAATTTACACAATTTGTTGTCAGCATGTCGAAGGGGATCAGCTGCCTAAATAATCTCTTTCACTTGGGCATTCACCAAAAATTATGTGCTGAGCATCAGAATTTAATGAGAGGAGTAAAACCAAGAAGTGTTAGCTGGGATTTTCACTCAAATGACTCACAACCAAATGACTGATTAATTTGTCTGTTAACATCTGATAAACAACTTTTTAAATTAATTGGGTCATCATTCTCAATAGGAATAGAACATATCGTACTGATAAATGTGAATATTTTTTCTTCCAATTTTCTCCCCTCCTCTCTTGAAGATGCCGATTAACTCTAGTACTGTATATTGGTTGGCCTCAACAAAGTAATATTCTTGTATGGAAGCCAAATTACCGAGTTATTTAACTACAATATTTAACAAGGCAATCACCTACAAAATATTCACTTCACAATAAATCTTGTTAAGATTATTGAACAGTGAAGCATTCCCTGAATGTGAAAGAGGCTATATGAAATGTATGGATCATTATTAAAACAGGGAAACATACCAAGGGACTCGAGAGTAAAAGCAGACATGTTACTTTCAATGTCCATAACATAAGGTCTATTAAAGTTTGAAAGGTCTATCAGAGCTTTCCTCTCATGAAGGTTTGCACAATGATATGGTTAGACACTTAAATCTTCAAATATATTTCTCACGCTTATCTTTGTCAGCATTAAATCTCTCAGAACTTAACAACTAGTTCTTTATATTTAATAAATGCCACACAGATGTACACAGCTATCCTCTTTTTGTTTAGAAGAAAAAGAGTGTCACCATACTACAAAGGTTGTTTTTCCATTAACCTAAAATGCTTTTATTTAGAAGATAAAGCAATTTAGTAAAGACTGTCAGGAGCACAAACATGGCATGCTGGAAAATCTAATTTAAATAAATCAATTCTTATCTTACAAAAGCAAAGCAAAATCTGATTGGATGTCTAGAATTCCTGAAGATTGTGGATCTTATTCACGTGTTGTCCCATTGCAGTGATGTCCTGAACAATGGGAAATCAATACCTTTCCTTCCAGGCACACTTGCTCATTAAAATATGCCAGTTCAAGACAATCTGTAGGATACAAAGAATACAGATTAACTATGCACAATACAGGCAGACCAAACTCCTCACATTTATGTCAGAATCCATCAGGTCCAATCCTTTTGCTATATTTTTATATAGTATTGCAACAGCAAAATGATCACTATTTTCAGTGTAAAATAAACATTTTGTACAACTTTAAAATACACTTATATTTTGATTGTGGTCGAGGTGAAATGTTCCAAATCCATTGTGATGATTTAGAAAAAAACTTTGGAACATGTGCAGAAATGGGGCCAAACTCTACTACAGTCTTGATGAATAATTTTAAGAAGGATGAAAAACTAGCAAGGTTATTTCCATTTATAGATAAAAGAACAAATTAAGTTACTGTAATTTGGTGCCAATATAACATTTCTACCTTGTAAGGCTGATGAATAAAGCAGTTCTGGGTCATAGGACACCTTGAAAGTTCCAAGGGTTAGTGACAAATTCCATAATTTTCAAAAAGAAATCATGAAGCTGTGTTGTACTTAAGGTCACAGGTAAAAAAAAGTAGGAAACTTTTTAAACACAGTAATAATTTTATCATAAGTACAGAGGTGTTAGTATTGTTTTGGTCATGAACCAATTAGGGAACTACTGTAAATTCTGTATTTATTCAGAAGATATTAGAAAGATTTTTTTTACTGGTTTTCCTTCCCCAAAGGAACTGCGCGTTCTTCAAGCCCAAGAGGGGGAGGATGCTGCGCTAAAGCTTTTGATCTTGAGTGTTTTTCTCACACTGTAAGGCTGCATTGTACACTGTTTTCAGCAATCATTACTAAGTCTGTGACAAACTCACACTGATGTCACAGCAAGCATCTGTGGAGACAGGAAACATACCTAATTAACAAATACCTTTGAGAATTCTGTGTGATTAATTTTTACCAAATCTATCACTGCACTATTGCTCTGATCAGTAAAGTGTTGCAATCATTGACTCTGAGCAATTTGTTAACTGATAATGTGTGACTCAGACGGGGGTGGGTAGCTCTCAAAGTATATCAAACATATGGAGCATCTCCATTATACAGTATTACAGTACTAGGGAATAGCATTATGCTAATAGAATCTGTCTTGTACAGTATATGCAAATTAAGCTATTTAACTATAATTGGGATCTAATTTTTGTATTTCTTAACAAGGAATCGATTTTGCATCTATATCCATCTGGGCAGCGCATTCATTGAATGATGAAGAAAAATCTTTAAATTTTAACCATCCTACCTCTAATTTAAAACAACAACAACTTGGATTTATATAGTGCCATCCACGATGGACTATGTCTCAGAGCGCTTCACAATAACAGATCCACAGGCCGAGCCAGATGGAGGGGGAAAAGATGACCAAAAGCGCAATCGAAAAGAAAGGTCTTTAATCATGACCTGAAAATAGGAAAAGGGGGATGAGGCGAAGGGTGTAATGAAGGGAGTTTTAGAGCCTTAGGGCATAGTGGCTGAAAGCACGGCTGCTGACAGTGGAGCGGAGGATTCGGGGAACAAGGAGGAAGCCAGACCCGACAGAGTGAAGCCAACCTTTGAGAATTCTGTGGCTGTTGTGAGGAGATAGTAGGTCAGAGAGGTAGTTGGGGTGCAGAGGAGTGGAGGGATTTGAAAACAAGAATGAAGATGTTGAAATCGATCCGCTCTGAGAAAAGAGAGCCAGTGCAGTCTGGCAAGGACTTGGATAATCATCAGGGAGCGAAGTTTGGTACGGGTGAGAATGTGGGCTGCAGAATTTTGAATAACTTGGATTTTATGAATGGTGGTGGAGAGGAGACCAGCGAGGAGAGTGTTTGAATATTCTAGCCGAGAGGTGATAAAGGCATGGACCAGTGTTTCGTCGGCTTTTGGGGTGAACAAGACTAACTCCTCTTGTTTTGAATGCCTCGGAGTATAGCATTGTTCCCAATCTCATAATTTTCCCTCATTTCATGGGCTTCAATTTTATCACCCTTAACTTCTTCAGCTTGGATTCAGAATAGATAAATATAGGGCAACTCATTGTAGTGAATCACCTGTATCCAATACATCAGAGGCCAGGTTAAAAGGAAGTGCAAAACAACAACAACTTGCATTTTTATAGCGTCTTTCACCTGTGGTAGTGTGCTAACGTGCTTATTCAATAAAGTGCTAACTTCCAGATTATCAGGTCAGCAGTGATGTCCTGTATGTAATGGTATGGTGGTGTTATTGCTGTAATAAAACATGATTATGAGTCTGCAAATGCTTTTTTCAAATGGATGATCAATTCATATAAGGTACTGTACTTATTTTCAATAGCTTTTAACAAAGATGTAGCTATATTGTATCTGCATCCTTTCTTGTATCTGGAACAAGTGTAATTTGTGGTCATATATGGCTTTCAGAAATTTAGAATTAGCACCAGCGTGTTATTACAGTATTAGAAATGTAGAGGAAACCTACCGATTCACATAGGAGATTTTGAAGAATTTCTTTAGTCAGAGGTGAGATAAAATACTTATTTATCCACAAATAGTAAGGTGCTTTTTTCATGTCTCACAAATTTCGAGAAGGTTGAGGTGAAGGCAAATACCATCATTTCTCTATTTACAAGAAGCACCTTATTCATGAAATATATTACATTTATATATACAGTATATATTTTAAAGATATAATTAAGACAAGGGTTGTTAAAAAGTAACAAAATATCACTATTTGTTTCATATCCTTCTTCACATATTAATGGAGCTGAATTGTTGCATGCCAAATGTACAAACATAATTTTCTAATTTTGTTGGAATATTAATGTAGATTAATTTATTTGTTTATTTTCCTCAAATGAAGGTTTGGGAATTTAATATAATAAATGCAATGATTTGTCCATATTTGCTGTGTTTGTTCCTGTCCTTGAGGATACTGTAGATGAATACTGCAGTGATATGCATGAACCATTGCTGCAAAAACAACTTCAGAAAGATGAAACAGCAAATCTAAGATTGCAGCATGTGGGAATGCATTATTTTGAGTCATGATAAGTTACCAGAAATCATGACAGTTCTCAGCCTAAAAAAAAGCCTAAGGTCTCTGGGAATAGTTATGATAAATGGAAATGTAAATTTGGATGGTGTTGCCAGTTGAATCTGTTTTGGTGTACTGTACTAACAAAATTAATGTAATTATTACTAGCATGATAACTCGCATTATACCTGTTTCTTCTAACATTATACAACTCAGCTAATCTAAGATGCTGTGACTTCATCGATAAAATATGAAACTAAAGGATCCCTTTCTCATGTTAAATAGTATAATATTTTGTTATTTCCCTTTGACTTCTGCCTTAAATGCCACCTTTTCCTAGCCTGTAAGACCATTTTCATCAAATTAAACATCACGCAAAATTAAGAAATTTTTAAAATTACATTGTAACTTGGGACTTGTTGTTCCTCAGTTGTTAAAAGGAACCAGATTCCAAATCAAAATATTTGTGGGGACTGTAAATTATTTAAAAAGTGAATTAAATAGGTGCTTAAAAAGAATATTAAAAGATAGTGAGTGATCAGGAAAGTCGGGTTAGATTTGATAGTTGAGCAGAGGAAATACCAACAAAGCCTTGATGGCCTGTTTCTATGCTGAAACATTATATAATTTTATGCTTTTGTATTTCTGTGCATACAGTAAACTCCTGATATCAGCACTCTAAGGGAAAAGAGCTCAGTGCTGCTTTATCCTGAGTGACTATGTACAATAACAACAACAACAACAACTTTGATTTATATAGCGCCCTCCATGCCGGAAGGCGTCTTAGAGCGCTTTACAATAGTGGATCCCAGGACCGAGCCAGGGGCAGGGGCAGAAAGGTGACCAAAAGTGCAGTCGAAGAGAAAGGTCTTTAGCTGTGACCTGAAACTGGGAAGAGAGGGGTCGAGGCGAAGGGAGTGAGGAAGGGAGTTCCAGAGCCTCGGGGCGTAGTGGCTGAAGGCACGGCTGCCGAGGGTGGAGCGGAGGATTCAGGGGACATGGAGGAGGCCAGACCCAGAGGAGTGAAGGCGGGTGCTGGGTTGGGGGAGAGGAGATCAGAGAGATAGGGTGATGCAGAGGAGTGGAGGGATTTGAAAACAAGGGTGAGGATCTTGAAATCGATCCTCTCTGGGATAGGCAGCCAGTGAAGTCTGGCAGGGACTGGGGTAATGAGGGAGTGAAGCTTAGAGCGGGTGAGTATGCAGGTGGCAGAGTTTTGGATAAGCTGGATTTTGTGGATTGTGGTGGAGGGGAGAGCGGAGAGGAGGGCGTTGCAATAGTCCAGCCGAGAAGTGATGAAGGCGTGGACCAAGGTTTCAGCGTAGTGTCCGGCGATATATCGATATATTGGTTATATCGGTATAAATTTTCATATCGATATGCCGATATTGGAAATTTTAATATATCGGTATATCGAACAATTCGGTATAAAAAAAACGGTATATCACAAAACATCGGTATATTCTGTCCGGCGATATATCGATTATATCGGTATAATACAAACTTTTTCAACTTACCGTGTCACCGGCATTGCAAACCTCCTGGGCATAGAGCACGTATATCGGAATGCGTGCGCACACCCGAATGCTCGCACAAATCCGAATGCGCGTGCACACCCGAATGCGCGCGCGCATACACAGCATAAAAAAAACCTGGGGTTATCGATATATTTGGTATATATCGATATGAGCCCACCGATATATCAATATCGGAAAAATTCCATATCGCCGGACAATATTTCAGCGGCTTTAGGGGTGAGGTATTGCCGGAGACGGGATTCCTTTATTTCATTACCCTGGAATCTACCCCAATAATGGGTAGAAATGAAACCCATAAATGAAAGTTTTTGTTGTCTATCAAAATCTTTTTGTTCATTTTGCACACTTTAACAACCTTAATCACTCAGACTTTAACAATCAGACAGAACCTTGCAGATGTCAAGGTCTTAATTTCCACTCACAGAGATCTTGCTCAACTGTCAAAACTGCTACCACGTGGCTGGCTGAAGGCGAGGGTGATATGAGACTGTTCATTGGTCCTGATTGGCCCTGGCAACAATAACAACAACATTACGTTTCTATAGCACCTTTCATGTCGGGAGAACGTCCCAAAGGTGCTGGATGAAAAGTGGCTAGCTGAAGCAATGCAGGTACGAAGGTATGTTATGATACGTACTCTGATGTATAGAATGTGATTTTATACGTTATCAGCGAGTGATGAAATAAGGGGGGTGGGGTGGGGGGGGCCGTCCCTTATTTATATGCTGCATGGGAAGCAGCCAGGATATTGACAGCATGGTGATGTACGACATGTGATGATATACGCCAGGTCTTTTTCTTAGGTGTTCTCTGTAATTATAATAATTGTAATACTGTTCTAAGAATCCTTACATTTGATGTAGAGCTTTTCATGTCTTCTAGTACTTCAAAGTGCTTTACAGTATAAACTCTAAAGTGGATCAACTGTATATTTGTGGGCAAAATACAGCAGCCAATTGCACACAGCAGTGTCCCACAGTCCACAGTCATGGATTGAGTGACCGAATTATAATTTTTTTCTTGAGGGATTATTATCAGGCATGTGGAGTAAAGAAACTTGACCAAGGTTTCACTCTGCCAGAAATCAAACTCAGGTCTCTTGCTTGCAAGGTGAGTGCTCTAACCACTAAGCTGCAGCAGAGGTGTTTTTAAGACTTCAAACTACTCAGTGCAATTTTCTTAGGGGGCCTGTCACTGATGGTAAGTTTAATAAGTGTGAATATACAATTTTATTTTATGCAAAAATTTACTTTTGGCAGGTGCGATGCCTCTTTAGGTGGACCACCTGCTCCGCCGGACTGCGGAGAGCTCTGGTTTTCGCTATACAGGTATTTAACAAAAGCACTCACAGTGCTGTCTGATTGCAGTCTAGTCCACTTAATTTAATGTATGGTAAGGACATATTTGTGTTCGATGAGTAGAAATTGAAAACCAGTGGCTCTATACATTACAGTATAATAATAATAATAATAATAATAATAATCCTTGCATTTGATATAGCGCTTTTCACATCTTATCGACATCCCAAAGCGCTTCACAGAATATACTGTAAAGTGAATTGATTGTATATTTGTGGGCGAATCGCGGCAGCCAATTGCGCACAGCAGTGTCCCACACATAGTCGTTGATTGAAATGACAAATTGTATTATTGTGGGTTTTTTGGAGGGATTATTATTAGGCATGTGGAGTAAGGAAACTTGCCCAAGGTTTCGCCCTGACCTGCCTGGATTCGAACACAGGTCTCCCCAGCTCGGTCTCCCCAGCTTGCAAGACAAGTGCTGTAACCACTAGGCCACAGGGGCTCACACTCTTATAAATAGTATATTCAATGCTATTTGAGGTTCAGCTAAATAAATGTTTTCTGGATCCAACTTTGACATTTTATCATATTTCCAGCCCAAACAACAATCATTCCTTGGTAAACAGCATAGTTCAAATGTTTCTTGATTCCTTCCAGCCGCCATTGCTTTCCGTTTCCTATGGCCCTGTCTGATACTCATTAAATTATCCTCAATTGAGTTTTCAATGATTCCCAGTTCTTATTATTTTTTAATTCCTTGTATCTTTTTCTTCCCCTTCAGGTTATTTTTGACCTACTTATTTCCACAACTGTACTCTGTACTCTGGTTATACACTGTACTTCATTTTTACATCCGTTCAAGTCATCTTTAAAACATTCTATACAGACATATGAACTTAAATGCAACAACTCATGCATGATATTCACCCTACCTTTCTCAGATATATTAGAAAGATTCATTTTGAAATAGGTTCTGGAGCTAGGTACTTTCAGGGAAATTGTACGTATCATTCTGAGCAGTCCTTTCCTTGCAAAGACAAAAAAGATCCCAGCCTCTGATGTTAAAAATACATCTACAGATGCTTGCTGAAGCTCATTTGCATACTTTACATTAAGGTGTTGAAACAGCTCAGGTGAAAAATGCAGCATTCTGTTCCGATAACTATCACCTCTAATAATTATACATTGTATAATTACAATGAATAATTAGTCCTATAGCTCAGTGGTTAGAGAACTCACCTTGCAAGCGAGAGATCTGGGTTCAATTCCCGGCAGGACAAGTTGCCTTACTCTACACGCTTCTGTTTACCAAGTAATAAGTAGGAACCCGATTGTTAGTCGATTGGTGGATCGTTTTTCTGGAGGTAATAATCCATTCAAAAAAACTAATAATAAATTGGTCACACAATTGGCAATTGGATGCTGTGATTCTCACGCAAAATACAGTCAACTCTCTTTACAGTTTATTCCGTGAAGCACTTTGAGACTTCTTGTAGACGTGATAAGGCACTATATCAAATGCAAGGATTATTATTGTTGTAGGGTATAGTTCTAGGAAGTAAAAGCCCAGGTTAACCCATTCTCTCAACCCTTTCGTACTATTTATCAAAGACAGTCTTTATTTCATCAAAATGCTTTGTTGCAACTAATGGATCTAAATTTTGCCACAAATGCAGTCTTTAACATAAAAATTTAAAGACAATTTTGTAAAGTGCTTTGACATTCTGGACTCAATCTCAAATGCAAGCATTATTATAATTATTGTCGTTCACAAAAAAAGTTAGACATCATAATAAGTCTTCTCCCTTTGATTGTTTGATATAAAGCTCTGCTTTGGTCCATGTGTTAACTATTGTTCAACATCAGCTTATGGTTCATGAGAGCGCAGTATGTCTTGTTGTAAAATGGACCTAGTTTGGTAAAAAAAATCATAGCAATGCTAATGAAGCTTCCTAATTGGCATTTTTCTAGCCATACTCCTCACACTTAACTCAATAGAGAACACTCTTATGGGTTGCATTATATTACCGGCTAATCTCAGGGAAATGCTCAAGTATGTCACTGACATTTGAGTGTTGCTCAAAGTGCAGCTACAGCATTCGGCTTTCCTTTTCTGATCCCCAGTTATCTAAACAATGGTAGATTTGAAAGAAACCACCCAGCAGAAGCAATGAAAGTTGCATAGTGCAGACATTCCCTGGGAGAGCAGGGCTAGGAGAGAGATCAATACTCTGCATTCAAAATTACAATTGCTAAGCACCGTACCATTGTATAAAACTACAATCCACTACACCACAACTTCCTTCAAACCATAAACTAGCCATTCACTGCATGGGTGATTCTGGTGCATTGCTGTTACAAATTTTGTTTTGCCTACAAAAATAGTCACTAATTCTGCCAATAATTTATTCTAAAGCACTTTGAAATACAGTATTGAGACATGAGAACCAATTACTAAAATACAATTTCTTTCCTTTTCTTTCTTGCTATTAAG
The DNA here is from genome assembly GCA_035084275.1 of Hydrolagus colliei. Lineage (NCBI taxonomy): Eukaryota > Metazoa > Chordata > Chondrichthyes > Chimaeriformes > Chimaeridae > Hydrolagus > Hydrolagus colliei. The sequence goes on along the minus strand of CM068745.1, from coordinate 35,314,343 downwards.
AGAAACCCAGAACAACATTTACAGATTTAACAACTGGCACACTTCAGAATGTTCTCATTTACCTCTTTGCAACTGGTTTAATAATAACAACAGTAATCCTTATATTTGATACCATCCGATATGCTTTAAAGTGCAGTGACTGAGTGTTTTGTGTGCAAAATTAAGAGCTGTTTTGAGATTTTTCCTCCCAAACTATGTTACGTTTTAGACAGGAATGTATTGGGGGGAACAAAATAATGGCTTATTGTGCTACTGTCTCAGGAGAATGATAAAATGCTGCTGCTGAGTGTTCAGCTGCTAGAAGGGGTATCCAACAATCGAAAGGATTCAGCTACAGGCACCTAAGGATTTGATTGGTACTTTCCAGTAAGAAATGAAGTTGCTGGCAGCACATTTATGTAAAAATGGACTGAAATTGATGAGAAATATGACTATAGTAAACAATTATCATGCTGTGCTTTGTAGCAGATGTGTGCTACCACTGTTTAACTTTGATCCGTGCAAAACTAGGTAATTAAGCAGATAAACCGTAAGTGCAAAGAAGCATCACAATGTTATCTGCTGCCAGATGTTAAACCAACCATTCACTCAAAGGAGATACAGTTTTCCACAAATGGCCCCGAGCAATACTTCTTAATCGATATCTGGAATGTTAGTCACTTCACACTATGCATTCCTTTGCCAAGCTCCTGGAGGTTAGATATGGATGACTACATTGTTCTGAGTGTTTTCTTTATATCTTAGGGAATGGTTTGTGAACGGGCCAGCCTTTGCACGAGCACCAGAAGAGTCTTTTGTTTATCCATGCCCAACACTGACCATTATAACATTCTTCCCCTTTCCTCTCCTTGTTATAGTACAGTAATTGCTCAATGAGATTAAAATACAACGGGGAGCAAGGTGTGTTACAGTTTTCTTTGGTGTATTCGTGAATGGCTGGGGTGGGGGATGTGGTGAAAATCTGCACTTGTGGAGTCCTGTAGCTCACTGGTTAGAACACTCACCCTACAAGAGTGAGACTTGTGTTTGAATCCAGGCAGGTCAGGGCAAAACCTTCAGCATCTTTCCTTACTCCACACGCCTAATAATAAGCCTTTCAAAAAAACAATAATAAATTGGTCATTTCAATCCACGACTGATTGTGGGTCACTACTGTGCAATTTGGCTGCCGCTTTTCGCCCACAAATATACAGTCAATTCACTTTACAGTCTGTTCTGTGAAGTGCTTTGAGACGTCTAGAAGACATGAAAAGCGCTATATCAAATGCAAAGATTATTAACAACAACAACAACAAATTGCACTTATAGAGTGCCTTTCACGTCGGGAGGACGTCCCAAGGCGCTGAAATTATTACATTAATGGTAGTGGTTAGATTGTTCCTTGAAATATAAACATTGTATATGTGTATTTATGCTTTGGCTCCTCATGAGAGTTCCACTTGCAGTTTAAATTATATTAAGTGTTTTGACAGTGTTTCAGTAAATGGAGATGTTATCTTGCATGAAAAATACAAGTTGTTCTTGGAAGTGGCAGCTACGAAGTGCTGTGTCTTGACTGGTCCATGATAGAGATGTAAAATCCAAGCCTGACAATGGTTTGGCAAACAAGGGGAAAACATTGCAATAATCTTTAATCTATTCCTTATATTAACTAGTACGATATGATGATTATTCATCCAGTCAAATGTTGACAATCGTAACTAGAGCCATTATCCGAGCTCAGACAGTGGACACATCTGGTGTACCACCATCTGTGGCCACTGATTGATCAGTAAATATTATGTCACAGAATAAGTCTTATTTTGCAATTGTGACTGAATGGAAATGATGCTGAGCATATCATTTCCTTCTGTGTGCATATGTACTGCAGACAGTAGGTTGGCACTGCATGGCAGAAAATAGATGCAAATACATACATAGTATAGTTGTGCTTTGGCTGCTACATTTCAATCAATCAACGTCCATTTATCAAACAATCAGTTGAGGGTCAGCAGTTACAATCTGTAGTATAGTAGTGTACTTAGCCAGCAGTTTTCAGAATATCCCTGTAGGACATCAATACCAAATGATGAGGTGCAAAAGCACACAGAGCAGATTTGATAACATTCAATGATGTGTAATCCCATATATACGAAATATAATCTGTAGTTTGTAGTGAAAGGAAGATCATTATGAAGCTATTTGGGACATTGTCCTTGTATGCACCGTATTCTGTCTGTCACATTACAGCGTACAGTGAAGATAATTTGTTTTTTTTAAGATAGGTTTACATGTGTAAGCTATTCTTAGTGTAATGTAGCACTGCAGCAAAATTGCCCGAAACAATATGCATTTATTTGTTTTCATGCACACTACATAACAAAAACAACAACAAATTGCATTCATATAGCGCTTTCACATCAGGAGGACTTCCCAACAATGCAGTTCCCTTTATAATATTTGTATTTAAAATGCAATCGTCAATCAGGTCAATTAACTGTAAAGAGCTCTTCAATTCTGTCAAACAATACTCCAATGCATTTCAGCATCCAGTGGACATGTTTATTTTCTACACATTGCAGGTCTCCTTGGAATACCCGTAAGGAACTGTGACTAAATGAAACATTATGCAATTTCTCCTCATGCAGTCTCATTTCTGCATCTATCCATAGATATTCCTCCTGCCTATGGGAGATATAGATGTGCATTTGCTTTTCCTTTTGTATGCAATAATTGCTACTGACCATTAGAGAACCATGCGTTGTCACTTCAAACACAACAGACGAGAGATTTGCTTGTTAATTTCCACAGCTCTCACATAGAAACTAAGTTTTCTTTCCCATGTTGAATGAAACTTTGGCTGTGTGGAATACGTCTATCTACAAGATTGGTTGAGTGAGAATTTGCGCCAAGGAGATTTAGGCTGTGGGTGTATTGTCCACAAAATTCGGTCAGTCCATTTCAGAATACATTCTGTGAAGCGCTTTGAGACGCCTGAATTACATAATAATGCACTATGTAACACTGTGAGCCACAGCTGCATCCAAATTTATATTCTTATTTCAAGTACAGTTGTCTATCTTAAATTAGGGTGACAATATTTTGTGAACCAAATCTGGGAAACATATATGAAAAAAATTTAACTCACCACAATTCCTGATGATGGCTGTACTGGAGGAACATGTTAATAATAAAATAATAATAATAATCTTTGCATTTGATATACTGCCTTGCATTAATTGCTGTATTTCTCTGATGAGAAATCAAAATTTTAGAATATTATTGCTCTCACTCGGTTTGTTGCTGAACTCGAATTAAATACAAGATATTTTTGCCTTTATGATGGGAATAAACAGCTCTTTGCATGCATTAAAAATATCTGACTATTGTCAGGAAGGCAAGCATCTTGATGGGAGGTTGACACATGAGCTCATGACTTTTCACCTAAGGATCACAATTTGATGCATTCCTAGATTTATACTTCATTTCTCTTATTTTTCCATTCTCAAGCAGAGAAAGCAAGAGAATGCTACGAAGACTGAGCTAATTTCAGCATTCATAGCAGGAGTAAAAGCACGAGTGCTTTTAATAGGCGCCTTTTATCCTTAAACTCAGTTACTCATTTGTTCTCATTGGTTTCTACTTATATAACCATCACTACCACATAAACTCATGTTCTAAGCAATATTCTGCGGGGAAAGGTACAAATAGTACTCATGTCATTCGCATAAGCAGGAGGTTGTTAACCATCCAAACACTCAAATACAAAATACATTTCAATGATGACATTTCAACAAAGCCAAGATTTATTTTTGTTCCTTCAAATAAATGCTTTCAGTGCACACAACCATCAATTCTCCTCCAGTGCAATGATAATTTCAAGACTTTATGTCCTTTGATGGGGCAATGACATTCATAACCGTAAGTTGATTCACTCACTGAAACCTGGGTCATTCCAGGCAACACCTTCCCCTTGATAGAGCCTACACCACCCAGCTACACCCAAGACCTAACAGCAGTGGTGTGGCACTCATCTTTCCAGTCCCCGCTCATCCTATCGCCTTACTCATCTGGAATCTTCCCCTCCTTTGAGCACCTTACCCTTTATCACCCCTCCAACCTTTCTCTCAAAATTCTCCGACTCACTTGCCCCCCTCAAGCCCTCCCTCACCTTCCTTCCTGATATCTCCACCCTCTGATCTTCCTTCTCCTTCTACTCCAAATGCCTCCTCATCCTAGGTAACTTCAACCTTCACTTCACCTGTTCCTGCTCTGCCTTTTGATTTTTCCTCCCTGAACTCTTTCTTCAACTCCTCCCTCAATTTCTCCCTCCACATCCACTACACCACCCACGTATGCGGTCACCCCCTCCCTCGACCAGAGATAACTCGGGGTCTTACCATCTCAGACTTCACCATCACCGACAAAGCCATTTCAGACCATCACTTCATCTCCGAACATCAATAGCTGGATGAGTGCAAATTTCTGACAGTTAAACATCAACAAGATGGAAGACATACTCTTTGGCTCCCATTGACATCTTCTGTCCCAACCTCCTCAACCTACTTGACCTGTCCTTAAAATTCTCCAAACCCATGCACAACGTAGAGTCAGATTTCATCCCCAGTTGTCCTTCCTCCCCCACTTCCAGTCACTGACCAGCACTGTTTTCTTCCATCTCCACCACATTGCCCATCTCTGTCAATGCCTCACCCCAAAAACTGCCTTTGTTACCTCTTGGCTAGACTACATCAACAACCTCCTTGCCCATCTTCCCTCCCCTACCATTCACAAAATTCAGGTCACACAAAACTCCACCTCACACATTCTCACTTGCACCAAACTTCATACACCGATTACCCCACTCCTTTCTCAGACTACACCTGGCTCCCTGCCAGTATACATCTTAAAATCCTGGTCCTCAACTTCAAAGCTCTCCATGGCCTTGCTCCCCACTACCTTTGCAATCTTCTAAGCCCCTACCCACCTGCAGGCTAAGGCCTGCTGCATGTCCCCTGCCTTGGTTGCCGCACTATTGATGATCGGGCCTTCAGCCACTCTGCACAACCCTCCAGAACTTCATCCTGAAGTCGTTCCACCTCACCCCATCCCTTGCCTCATTCAAGACCCACCTCATGGGCTTCCTCTTTCACAGTGTTTTGATGAGCCTCCTTCCAACCATGCCGTCTACCTGACCCAATCCCCACCCCCAGTTCGGATCTGACTACTGTCTGTCCAGGGCTTGGGATTTCCTCCTGACATGAAAGACACTATACAAATATAAACAAAACACAAAATACTACAGATGCTGGGAATCTGAAACAAAAACAGAAGTTGCTGTGGAAACTCAGCAGGTCAGGCAGCATCCATGGAGAAAGGAAAAAGAGTCAACGTTTCGGATCTAGAGGGGTTCAGAGTTCTGATGAAGGGTTGTAGACCTGAAACATTTACTCTTTTTCCTTTCTTCATGGATGCTGCCTGACCTGCTGAGTTTCCCCAGCAACTTCTGTTTTTGTTACTATACAAATATAATTTTGTTGTTGTTGATTGCATTTTGGTATTGGAAAATGCATTTCAAGCAAAGAAACATCACAAAAGATGCTGGAACATAAAATAGGGTGACCATACATCCCTGATTTCTGGAGACACTCCCCAGATTAGGTATTTTGTATTTAGTTTGAGTTCAAACTAAATTCACAAATCCCATAGCAAAATGAGCTGTGATATTGTGAGAGAAAGTACAGAGAAGAATAATCTGAAATAAAAATGGAGAAAAACAAACATAGAAAAAACAAATGAAACGTTATACTTTATTGGATGGGTAGGAGGTGAAGTGTGGTCTTTATTTTCACAGTGATGCTCGCTGATTAATCCCACCTTTCAGAAGTTGAGAAAGGTAGAGCTTGGTATTTATCCTAAATGTAGCCTGGAGTGGAGCTCAGTGGCCAGCCAGCATTAGTGTTGTTGGAAACCCTTAGGTATGGTTAAAACATATCGGCACCATAAACTGGACGGTACCGGTTTATGACCCTTGATTTGGGGAGTGTAAGGTAAGGGCCATCTGGACACGAGGAAAAGCTTTGAAGCTAGGAATGGGAGAATGGAATGTGTGTCTAACGTCTTCGAGTGTAAACGAACAAAGGACAGTACAGTAATGTAAACAAGACTCCCTCTTGTCCCAGGTTGGACAGGACAAAAAAAGGGACGAATGATGGGACCACAAATCTTGGTACCAGCCAGGAAAAATGTCAGCTAAGGAGGTTAGCATAAACAGAATGTTCTTTTCTTGATTGGGTACTAAGATAAGGAAGGTACTATGTTTACATTTCTCTGCAACTCCCATTAATATCATTAGACAAGACAAAGAAGATGTTAGAACATCAGAGATGAGGGTAAGGTTTGGACTGGTCAAGGATCAGGAGGATTTCTGGGTATAAAGATAGGAGAGAAAGAGTGGCTCATTACAACAGTTGGGGAGTGTCTCAGGGTAAACTGAGATCTCCAGCCTGCCACTGTTGTCCAGAACTATTGGAACAGGTCATGGTTCCAGTTGTTTTGTTTTACAGGCAGAGTTAGATCAGTTAGACCTGCAAGATCAGTTAGATCTGTTAGACCTGTAGACCTGCAGGACCAGTCCAGATAAGACGTGAGTATAGCGGCAGATAGAAAGAACAGCTTCTTGAGACCAACCGGCGTTCAATTCACCTGAATCCTGTTTTAACCAGTAGTATACCTCTGTATTTTAACCAGTCTATATTTCACACTGTGTGAGTTTATATATATTACAAACTCTACCGTTTATTAAAGAGTGTTGGGTCATCATTTGAACTCTCAGGATCGGAAATCCCAACAGTGTGATACTAAAACAACAACAACAAAATTATATTTGTATACCACCTTTCGCATCAGGTATATGTAATATATGATATGTAATAATGTTGCATAATGATATGTAATAAATGAGATGCCCTGAGAAGCCAAGCTGAAAGGAAATGCCACAGGATGCTTCCAATCAAAAATAAAACCCAAAGCTTCTGGATATTTACAGTAGATGAAAATGGGTTATAATTTCGGTATTATAACTGATAACTAATACAATGGTCAGTTCTTTTCAATCAGAAATACATAACTTTTGGTTTTAAGTTAAAAGCTTGCAGTTCTCGATAAATAAAACGTTGCTTTGGCAGTAGTTCCTGGAAAGTGTTTTCAAACATTTTCTCAATAGAGGGTACTATAAAAATACAAGCTCTTTATTATTTAAGTGCACTGTACAAGGAGCACTCTATTGGAATCAGTATGTCAGCCTGGGGTAAGGCTAAATGCATCACCCTCAAGAGCTTGTTCATTTCCCTGAAGGTGAACTGTTAAAATTGTAGGATATACAGCAATCTCCTGATCACTTGACTGTCTTAACTTGACACGACCACTTAAATCATCATGCTGTCAATATCCCAGCCACATTTATTCATGTGTTTATACATATGCCTAACTCACTCCTTTAGATAACTCAACTCTTGAGTCCTTTTCTTTTGGCATATAATTTATCAGGAGTTTACTGAATTATAGTCTATCTTGTAATTCTTGACATTCTATTGAAATGAGCACTGCTTTCAGGAAAAACCACTTTGGTAAACCTGCTTTGTATGGGATACAAGGAAGCGGAGTATGACATGTAAGTGATGCATGGAATTATGAATGTAATTTTGCAGTGATTGAATTATGCCTTTGCAAACAAAAGAAAAGAACATTAGTTGTGCACTTCTTCAAATGTTGTTTATTGGTGCCATTAGATTACAAGTTAGAAATGAGGAATAAAAAAGGTGCAGTTACACTGTTAGGGGTATACTATAGACCACCAAATAGTGGGGAGGAGATAGACAAGCAGATCTGCAAGCGTATCACGGAGAAATGCAGAGCTAATAGAGTAGTGATAATGGGTGACTTCAACTATCCCAACATAGACTGGCAGAATAGTAGAGTAAAGGGCAAGGAGGGAGAAGAATTCCTGAAGTGTGTGCAGGACAACTTTCTTGATCAGTATGTTTCCAGTCCAACGAGGAAAGAAGCATTGCTGGATCTAGTTTTGGGAAATGAGGTAGGGCAAGTTCAACAGGTTTCTGTAGGTGAGCATCTAGGGAATAGTGACCACAATATCGTTAGATTCAAAATAATTATGGAAAGGGATAAGGAACGATCACAGGTGAGGACACTCAACTGGAAAAGGGCTAATTTCAATGAGTTGAGGTGGGACCTAGCCAAAGTGGATTGGAAAGAAAAATTGGCAGGTAAGACAACTAACGAGCAGTGGGCAGCGTTCAAAGAGGAGATAGTTCAGGCACAGGTCAAAATCATCCCCACAAAGGTGAAATGTAAGGCATCCAAACCTCCATGGATGACTAAGGAAATCGGGGCCAAAATAAAACAAAAAAAAGAGGCTTATGATAAGTGTCAGGCTCAAAATTCAGAAGGGAACAAAGCAGAATATAGGAAGTGTAGGATAGAACTAAAAAAGGAAGTTAGAGGGGCAAAGAGACTGCATGAAAAACAATTAGCGAGTAAGATTAAGGGGAACCCTAAGGTTTTTTACCAACATATTAAGAGTAAAAGGTTGGTCAAGGATAGGGTGGGGCCAATTAGGGACCTAGGAGGAAATCTCATTGTGGAGGCAGAGGGCATGGCTGATGTACTGAATGAGTACTTCGCCTCTGTCTTCACAAAAGAAAATGATACAGCCAATGCCATGGTATTAGAGGAGAGGGTAGGAGAAATGGATAGAATAATTATAACCAGAGAGGAAGTTCTAAAAAGGTTGACGTCGCTCAAGGTGGATAAGTCACCTGGTCCGGATGGGATGCACCCTAGGTTACTAAGTGAGGCACGGGAGCAAATAGCAGGGACTCTGGCCACGATCTTTCAATCTTCCTTGGACACAGGGGTCGTGCCAGAGGACTGGAGGATAGCTAATGTTACTCCCTTGTATAAAAAGGGGCAGAAGGACAAGCCTGGTAACTACAGACCAGTCAGTCTAACGTCGGTAGTGGGCAAACATCTAGAGTCCATAATCAGGGACAAGGTAGATCTTCACTTAGAAAGATATAGGCTAATAAAGGACAGTCAACATGGATTTGTTAAAGGCAAATCTTGCCTTACAAATCTGATAGAATGTTTTGATGAGGTAACGGAATGGGTGGATAATGGTAGCGCAGTTGATGTAGTTTACATGGACTTTCAAAAGGCATTTGACAAAGTGCCACATGAGAGACTTATTATGAAATTAAAGGCCCATGGCGTAAAAGGGACAGTGGCAGCGTGGATCCACAACTGGCTGCGAGACAGAAAGCAGAGAGTTGTAGTGAGCGGCTGTTTTTCAGATTGGAGGGAAGTGAGCAGTGGTGTGCCACAGGGATCAGTTTTGGGACCATTGCTGTTTGTAATCTACATCAATGATCTGGACTTGGGTGTACGGAGTACAGTTTCCAAGTTTGCAGATGACACTAAGTTAGGGAGAATAGTAAACAGTGAGGAGGATAGTAGCCATCTACAAGAGGATACAGACAAATTGGTAAAGTGGGCAGACACATGGCAGATGAAGTTTAATGCAGAGAAGTGTGAGGTGATGCATTTTGGGAGAAGAAATGAAGGGAGGCAATATAGGCTAGATAGTACAATTTTAAATGGTGTAAAGGAACAGAGAGACCTGTGGATTTGTGTTAGTGACTCGTTGAAGGTGGCAGGACAGGTAGACAAGGCTGTTAAGAAGGCATATGGGATACTAGGCTTTATAAATAGGGGTATAGAGTACAAAAGTCAGGAAGTGCTGACTAACCTCTATAGGACTTTGGTGAGGCCTCAGCTGGAATACTGTGTTCAATTCTGGTCACCACACTACAGAAAGGATGTGAAGGCATTGGAAAGGGTACAACGAAGATTTACTAGGATGGTGCCAGGATTGAGGGACTTCAGCTATGAGGAGAGGCTAGATAGGCTAGGGTTATTCTCTCTGGAGCAGAGAAGATTGAGGGGAGACCTAATAGAGGTTTATAAGATCATGAGGGGTTTCGACAGGGCAAATAGAGAAAAACTATTTCCACTCGTGGGTGAATCTGTGACTCGTGGTCACAGATTTAAAATAGTTTCAAGGCGAAGTAGAGGGGAGCTGAGGAGAAATTTTTTCACTCAGCGAGTTGTTCGAATCTGGAATACATTGCCTGAAAAGGTGGTGGAGGCTGATTCGATAACAACTTTTAAAAGGGAATTAGATCTTTATTTAGGGAGAACGGGTCTATTAGGCTATGGGGAGCGGGCAGGGCAGTGGGACTGAATTACCTCCTTTTGTGCCGTAAAATTCTATGATTCTATGATTCTAAGTGGAGCTCCTGTGGTTCAGTGGTTAGAGCACTTGTCTTGCAAGCTGGGGAGACTCAAGCTGGGGAGATATGTGTTCGAATCCAGGCAGGTCAGGGCGAAACCTTAGGCAAGCTTCCTTACTCCACATGCCTAATAATAATCCCTCCAAAAAAACCCACAATAATAACATTTGTCATTTCAATCCACAACTGTTTGTGGGACACTGCTGTGCGCAATTGGCTGCCGCAATTCGCCCACAAATATATACAGTCAATTCACTTTACAGTATATTCTGTGAAGCGCTTTGAGACGTCGATAAGATGTGAAAAGCGCTATATCAAATGCAAGGATTATTATTATTATTATTAAGTAACCTGTTTTATAGGTTTCAGTGGACATTATGGTTGCCAAAATATTTATTTTCTGATTTTCCTGAAAATGTTGTTAATTCTCATATATTTGCGGTTTTGAATAACAGCATTTATAGATTCAACCTTCTGTTGCTGCCATTAATGGAACTTTTACAGCAGCACCTTTGTCCCCTGCTGGTGTACAACTTTGGCTCTGGGAGGAGAACAATAGTTCAGAGGCATTTCACCAAATAGAGCAAAGCTGTTCTGTTCTATTCTATTTAGTGACTCAATTTTCTTTCTCCTCTCTATTGAAAGGTTAAATATCATATCATACCTATAATTTATTTGAGAATTATCAATAACATGCTTCAGTACAATGATAAAATAGTTTTACAATAGGCAAAATCCTCTAGATGCTGGAAATCTGAAAATACAACAGAAGTCGCTGGGAACACACAGCAGGCCAGGCAGCATCTATGGAGAGATGAAAATGAGTTAACATTTTAGGTCTATTAATTATTGTCAGAATTGAGGGATGTTGGAAAGGAGCAGATTATAGGAACAAGTAGGGAAGGGGACAGATAAAGAAAGACACAGGAAAAATTTAGATCGACAGAAGATGATGAGACAAAAGAAAGCAATAGTGAGAGGTTAAACAAACAAAATAGATGTCTAAGTTCCAGAGGATATGTGAATGGATATAGACGATGGGGTGGGAGTAGGTGAAGCTGAGAGAAGGTGGAAGGTATGGTTAAGGTCTGAAATCAATGTTGTGGCCAGAGGGCTGTAAGGTACCTAGGAGATAGATGAAGTGCTATACTTCGAACTTGCATAGTGCATTGTGCTTTGTTTGAACAATGTAGGAGACCATGAATAAAGAGATCATAGTGGGAGTGGGAAGAAAAATTAAAGTGGCAAGCAACCGGAAGCTCAGTGTTGCACTTGCGGACGTAATAGATATGTTCGGCAAAACAATCACCCAATCTGCATTCAGTCTCCCCTCTGCAACTTCCTCACCCCCTACCAGCAGCTCCAGCCTGCTGTATGTCCCCCAACCCACCCGCTGCACCATCGGCGAGCGAGCCTTCAGTCACTCTGCCCCTAACCTTGAAGCGCGCTGAAACGCCGTTTGGCAAGGGGGATGCTATATAAATCCAGGTTGTTGTTGCTGTGGCCTCTTGAATTCCATCTTGCAGTCCTTCCGCCTCACCGTTAGTCTCCTTCAAGTCCCGCTTCAAAACTCTCCTCTTCAACGGACCCATTGGTCACCCCAAATCCCCTCCTTTCCCTCCACCCTTCCCGATCCCAACCTCAGCTCGAGTCTGAAACATTGACTTAGGACTTGGGACGTCCTCCCATAGTGAAAGATACTATATAAATGTAATTTTGTTGTTGTTGGGTTCAATTTCCAGCAGGGCAAAACCTTGGGCAAGTTTCCTTACTCCACATGCCTGGTAATAATCCCTCAAGAAAAAAACCAATACTAAATGTTTCACTTCAATTCACAACTGTTTGTGGGACATTGCTGAGCGTAATTGGCCGCTGCATTTTGCCCGCAAAGATCCAGTCAATTTACTTTACCGTATACTCTATGAAGCATTTTGAGACAACTGGAAGATGTGAAAAGTGCTATATTAAATGCAAGGATAATTATTATTACATGTAAACTGCTCTCTTACCTGGAAGCAATGTTTGGGGCCCTGGACATCAGAGGAGGTGAATTGGCAGTTGTTGCATCTCCTGTGCTGGCATGGTAAATTGCCGAGGGAAGGAAAGTAGGTGTTCTTGGTGATGGAGAAGTGGATCAGATAGTCATGGAGGGAGTACTTCTACAAGTTTAAATCAGACTCCTGTCACAAATAATTTAGGAATTCAAAAATCAAGTAAACTATACAGGATACAGACCCATCATTATCCATTGTGTTATTGAAGCATTTCCACCATGTTGAGAGCTGCATGACCCTAGTCCACAGGCAAGTGATCTCAGCTGATACATTTACAATGTAATAGAGAAAACACTGGGTCTTTCATGGAGATAAACAGGGGGGGATCTACACACTGAAGATCAGAACTGGTGCAGATTCTAGCCTCCATCAAATTAATCAGAACTCAGTCCTGGAGCAGAAATAAAAAGGTACTATTTACAATGTCTTTTTTAATGAATGCCCAGGCCACGTCTTGGGAGTCCTGTAGCTCAGTGGTACGATTACTCGCCTTGCAAGCAAGAGACCTGGGTTTGATTCCTGGCAGATCAGGGCAGAAACCCTTGGATAAGTTTCCTTTCTCCACACACCTGAAAATAATGCCTTGGAAAAAAAACAATAACAAACTGGTCATTGGAGTCCTGTAGCTCAGTGATTAGAGCACTCGCCTTACAAATGGGAGACCTGGGTTCAATTCCCAGCAGGGCGAAACCTTCTGCAAGTTTTCTTATTCCACATGCCTAATAATAACCCCTCAAAACCAAACACAATAATTAATTGGGCACTTCAAACCATGACTATTTGTGGGACACTGCTGTGCGCAATTGGCTGCCGCATTTCTTCTACAAATATACAGTCAATTCACTTTACAGTATGTATATACTGTGAAGCGCTTTGAGACGTCTAGAAGACGTGAAAAGAGCTATATCAAATGCAAAGATTATTATTTCAATCCAGAACTGTTTGTGGGATACTGCTGTGTGCAATTGGCTGATGCGTTACTCCCACAATTCACTTTACAGTATATTCTGTGTAGCGCTTTGAGATGTCTAGAAGACCTGAAAAGTGCTATTTCAAATTCAAGGATGATTATAATATTATTCGTGACCAAATCCATGGGCAATGGATAGTAGCAGAAGCAAATTACACAGATAGAAATCTACACTGGCATTTAGAGGTCTATTGGAAGGAAGGTGACAGGGGAAAGCAGAGAGAGGTTCATGGGTTGGCATAAAGTTCAAGAAAACAAAATTAATGAATGATGTGTTCATACGATATATTCTTTATTTTTGGAGCTAGATCCCTATTGCCAATCTGACTGAGATCAGCCAACTCGGGACTGATCTGAGATCAAACCTCCCTGGTTTGAATGGCATCATTTCATACAAAGCAATGGTTTTACTAACTGAGCAATTGTGGAGCTAATTTTGCAACCTTTTGAATTTATCATTTTTTAAAATGTGTCACAACCTTCCTCCTCAATTACAGAAGATGTAGTGTTTGTAGTCTCTTGGCAACATTCAATGGCTGTGAATGTGCCCATTTGAAATGATATCTGGTATATATTGTGTCAACATTCATGCATTGATTTCTCTTCTAAAGCAGATCCATCACTTAGTCACCTTTTTATTCTGCTTCATTATAAACCTGTACATATTTGTGTTTTCACCAAATTAAATAAAATAAGACTTTAATATTCTGCTTTTGTTTAAATCAGTTTTGTGTTATGTAATTAAATTGCATTTTCAGATGAGATTTAACATACTTGAGACAAGAAAGAGTTAACAGTTAATTATGGACAATGCCTCAAAGCTATCTTTCATGTTAATGCATGGGCAGTTTTACACACAGACATTTTGTCAAATTTTATTTTACCTTTGTTCCCCGGCTGAATACATTCTATAGATGCTCTGAGCCTGACTGATTTAATACAATGCAACGTGATATGCTTAACCACATTCATTGCTTCTGACCAGCGTACATGCCATATTTCAAACCTCATTGAATATAAATAAATAATGATGGACACAGATTATTTCCCAATCAGGAGGACCATCTTAAAGGCACCTGTATTTTCATTTCAGTGTGGATAGTTCTAAGATCAGGCACAGTTTATCCTTGTGCTTTCCTGAAGCAATATTGAAAGAAGAACTGAGAAGGTTCCATGTACTGTATAAAGTTTTATGACAGAAGCTATCATTTTTATTGTTTACCACTGGATTTTGTTTTTATTAAGCAGGTTTTATTATATTTTTCCAATGTTATTTTATATTTATTCAAGATGATGGTAATGCCACTAGCAACAGAATATTTCAGTTCTCTAGTTTGCACACAATGACATCTCCATGCATGCCCTAGTCAAATGCAAGATGGGTTCTCTGTAATGGCAATGATCAAAATGTTCTCCCTTAAGTATGTCATAGATAGATGGGTATTATCAAACAACTGTGAACTTTATTATATGTGGCACCTGTAGTATATTAATGCAAAGAAAATTTTTGTTAACACAACATATTCGCTATAGACAAAAACGCAAAATGCTGATGCTGGAAATCTGAAACAAAAACAGAAATCGCTGGGAACACTCAGCAGGTCAGGCAGCATCTATGGAGGATAGATAGATGCTGCCTCACCTGCTGAGTGTTCCCAGCAATTTCTGTTTTTGTATTCACTATAGAGCTACTTGCAACTTTATCTCTCATTTTCCAACATTGAGTATGAAGCAGCCACTTAAGATCACCAAGACTAGATTTCAGAACAGTTGATATCTTGTCTTGTATTTTCTTGTATTGCCCCAATATACCATAGAGAGTTAACATACTCCAACCGGGTTGACATTCTGGGAGTTGAGCAAAGAGTAGCATATGATAGCTAAAATTTGTGAGTAGGCTAATATCCCAGAGTAGTTGTTTCATTTTCAAATGTAATAACACATTGATGAATAATCCAGACATTCTTTACCAGAACTGTGAATATCAAATGGTTGCATTTCTCCAATACTCAATATGGTGAATGGCAGCTAGAAGAAACTCTAAAATATCTATAGTACTCAGGCTTGCTTTCTACTTTAATTAACTTCACTCAATGTTACATTATACCTTTCACATAGGATAAATGTCAAATTGCTTCACAACATTGTGGATTACCAAAATGGGTGGGATGAAGATGTTGTTTGAGGATGTTGATAAAGACAGAGCCAAAGTAAAAGAGATTTCCAGAGAAAAAGAAAGTGAGGATTTTGTAGTCAATCTGCTGGAAGACTGGGAATCAATGGAGCTGGGTGAGGCTGGGGGATAATGGGCATATGCAACCTGGTGTGAAAGAACAAATGAGATGTAGAGTTCTGTATGAGCTTGAAATTATGAAAAATAGAGATAGATATGCTAGAGAGCAAAAATCGGAGATTAGTGATGATATCAGTTGTGTTGAGATAGGGGCATGAACAGATTATATTCCAGTGACATGAGAACATGGTCTTTGTCAAGGACTCTATGATGATAATAATAACAATAATATTTGAAAATATGATACATTTTAAATAATGATCTTTCAAGTCAAAATCTCAAAGTGCTTCATAGGATATACTGTGTATTCTTGCATAGTGACTGCATACATTGTAGTTGAACACTGCAGCCAATTTGCACATAAGAATGTCGCACGAATAGACATGAAGTGAATGGACAATTTTATTTGGGGTATTGTTACACAGGACACAAACTCCCTTCTCTTTTACAATCGTGCATTAGGATCTGTAACGCCCATCTGAACAGGTTGATGGGATCCTGGTTTAATATTTCACCAGAAGAATGGCACACCTGACAATGCAGTGCACCCTCAATTGCATTGGAATGTCAGCCTAGAGTATGTGAATTCAAAGTTCAACATGGGGCTTAAACCCACAATCTTCTGTCTCAGAGGCCAGAATCCTATTGGATGAGCTAAGATAATACACAGGTGGGGTTTGAGGCAGAACTGATATTTGTGGATCCCTGTAGCTTTACAAGTGAGAGACCCGGGTTCAATTCCAAGCAGGGTGAAACCTTGGGCAAGTTTCCCTACTCCACATGTCTAATAATAATCCCTCCCCAAAAAAATTGTCATTTCAATCGATGACTGTTTGTGGGACACTGCTGTCGGCAATTGGCTGCTGTGTTTCGCCCACAAATATACAGTCAATTTACTTTACAGTACAGTATATAATTTACACTCATATACACAATAAAATAAAAACAAATTACACTTGTATAGTATCATGTCAGGAGGTTATCATATCATATGATATTGTGCTTTACATGAATAACCTGATCTCTTTGAATATCATATCATATCATGTATCATGTCAGGAGGATGTCCTGAGGCACTGGACAATTGAGAGTTTGCACCTACAATGGGGGTTGGATTCAAGGGGGCTGGAGGGCAAGGGCAGTGGAGGACAAGAGGGGTGGAGGACAAGGGAGGTGGAAGTGGGAAATCGACTGAAGGAACAGTTGAAAGCAGAGGGTCTGGAAGAAGGAGAAGGAAAGGGGCAGATGAAGGGACTCCAGGATAGAGTTCCAGTTACAGAAAGCATGATGGCCAAACCACTGAACCTGGTGGCAGAGCAGTGGATGTAAAGCAGTTCAGCACCCACTGATGTGACTAAACAAAAATTAATTGTGTTAATTTGGCCCTAAACCTGTTGGATAAAGGGATTGATGAACATTCGTCAGTGGATGTGAAATCGGGCAGAGCAAATTCTGTATTCTCCACATTTACTTTCTTCTAAATAAAATGCACAACCTGAAAGTCATAATAATATCTGGTGGAAATAAATCAAAGATCAAAATGATCCTGAATAGATTACTGAGTTTGGCTGAATAACATTTTCTCAGTCAACTGTTCACTAAAAAACAGATCTGAGTTGATCCTTCTGAAATTTGTAAGATTACATAAAAGTACAAACCTTTATTTTGCCCTTTCCATCGACTATCGCCATGATGATGGATTGGAATGACGAAGGTTATCTTAGTCCGTGGTTCACCTGACAAAGTTGATAGACATTTTACAGTGCAGCTGCTTGGGGAAACATGCAACTTAAGAGCTAAATTCAAATTCTTCCTTTTATTTCAGCCAAGAGGTAGTAATGCTTTGCTGCTTCATGAGATGAATCTGGGGCCCCCAGACTTGCTAAATAGTGACTAATCTATTCTATCCAGTCCCATAGAATAGTAGTTATTTAGGCAATTGTAAGTAGATTGCGATACATTTGAGTGCAATATATCTGACCTGTATCCCACCAAGTTTCTCCCAGCACAGTGAGGGAGACTCTTCTATTGATAACATGGCCTGTACAAACAGACTACCTGCAATTCTGCTTTTGAAGGATTGCTTTTGTTTAATGAACTGTCCAGTACACTTCCTGCCCTGCGGTTTAGACGGAGACTAACACACAGGATAATCAAACACTTTCCAAGCGTGAGACATGTGTTTGAATCCAGGCAGGTCAGGGCAAAACCTTGGGCAAGTTTCCTTACTCCACACACCTAATAATAATCCCTCGAAAAAAACCACAATAATAAAATTGGTAATTTCAATCCACAATTGTTTGTGGGATACTGCTGTGCACAATCTGTTCACATCTTCTAGACATCTCAACGTGCTTCACAGAATATACTGTAAAGTGAATTGACTGTATATTTGTGGGCAAAATGCAGCAGCCATTATTTGGTCACTCAATCCGCATCTGTTGAGGGAGGATAATTGGCTGCCCTGGTTGCCCACAATATATAATCAATTCACTTTGCAGTATATTCTGTGAAGCGCTTTAACACTTCTTGAAGACGTGATAAGGCACATGTTAAATGCAAGGATTATATTATCATTATAAAATCTATAATTGGATCTGGTTATCATGCAATATCAGAATATTTCCAGTTTATGTTAAAATGCAAAACCACATACTGTATTTTATTGTTTGTAAAAGCGGCCGGTTGCAATGCTGAACAGATAATATGGTCTCAAAAAACACTAGTAGGTTTCATAAATGTTGTCATGGTTACAGTTTTGACTATTTAAATGAACATTAAGTCAATTTATGCAATTGCAAATAGAAAAAAAAACAAGTGCTCAGTTTCCATAGAACTGGCTGCAGTTAACTGAGCTGAAAAATACTGTTTATCAATTTTGCTTATTTAAACTAAACTGTCTGAAAGTAGTTAATTGCGAATGTCATCAGGCCCTGTATTCAAAGGTTCACAGCCTGGTATTCAGTGGCTGGCTGCTGATGCTTATGGATTCCTGTAATATTAATTCTGATTATATCTTATCGCTTGTTTCCATTCTAAATAAAATTGACATTCAAATCAGTAACTCGCTGCTTCATGTTGTTCGTTTTAATGTGGTTGTCACATAAGCTGAGAAATGTATTGGAAAAAAGTATAAGTTCATTAAAAAAAAGTCTAGATTTAATCATTAAGTCAAACTATTTTTCTCTCATGGTTTGAATCCTCTGTGAACAATTGATTTTTGTCTGGTATTTTCATCTCCAAATCACATCATGGTTGCAAACTACTGAATTCTGTGTCATAATTATCACCGGTGATGATTATTGCCCTGTTGGACATTTCTCTTCTGATTACTTACTGTCGATAACTAGCAGATGAATACCTCCAGAGTATGAAATAGTTGGGTACAAGTTTTGACCTGCCACCCTGTGGACTTCAACATTTCACATCCAGGTCACAAAGTACAGACTTAACTTGCGAAGCTTACATTTTGGGGGGAATAGATGAAAAAAAATTGTTGCATGTATTTACAGTTTCCTTTCATAGAATTGCCATGGCCTCCAGACCCATTTTCACCATTGATCTTGCTTTCGAGTAGTAAACTTATGGAACTGGTTCCCTAACGAGATAGTTGAAGCAGACAATGTCATGTGTTTCAAGAACAAATTAGATAGATTTCTGTTAGAAAATAATATCACAGGACACAGTGTATAGTTTGGGACACATGTCGAGCGGCAGGTTGGTCTTCTTTTGCCCAGCAAATTCTTATGCTCTTGCGTTCCATCACTCTCCTGCTGTTAGCAATCCCTCCTCTCAGATCTCAGAAACAAACAAAATGAGATGGAAAAGAAAGGGATGGTATCAATGGACTGAAATGCAAACATTTCAAAATATCATCACATCCCTCTTCTTCAAAATTTCAAGGCAGCTTCATTCTAAACCACCACTAATGATTTCCGTGACACAAATTGATATAAACTGCATATCAATCATAGCATCTGCTGTATTTGTCACCTCTACACATGAATATCAAGTAGCTCTTCCAATCCTTTATATAACCGATCGTGACTAACCAACTTAGTAGAAATAGAGCACCGCATGGATCCGTGTGAGCTTACACTTAACAGTTCCACTCGCACTCTCTTTGTGCAGTGAAGCCCACTCACTGATTAAGTGCAGTGTCACACTGGTAACCACCCGCATGTTCTCTGTCCCTATATTGAGCTCATCTGAAACTAACAGCCAATGACCCATTTCACTTGTTATGCAACCCAGGCACTTTAAGCTGTCGGACATGGAAAACATTAAAACCTTTTCCGGTCAGTTAAATATTTACATGAATAATTTAGCCTCCTCCTGACGTGAAAGGCGCTCTATAAATGTAATTTTGTTGTTGATTTTGTTATCAATATCATATTTAAGTAACCATCAATGAGAGAATAGTTCCTTTAATCAAGAAAGAAAGTTTCTATGGCTGAGCTATTTTCACCAATGTGC
The DNA here is from genome assembly GCA_035084275.1 of Hydrolagus colliei. Classification (NCBI taxonomy): domain Eukaryota; kingdom Metazoa; phylum Chordata; class Chondrichthyes; order Chimaeriformes; family Chimaeridae; genus Hydrolagus; species Hydrolagus colliei. The sequence goes on along the minus strand of CM068745.1, from coordinate 35,294,201 downwards.
TGAAGGGCTGTAATGTTCAATGACCGACAAGGGAAATGCTAGTGACGAAATTCTTGCACCTGCTAGAATATGATGATACCAGCAGCATAATTCTCTGTAATGAAAGTATTCTGTAACCAGGAGCACAGGGCATTGAGAGTCAGGAATAACTTCACCACATAACAACAAACAGCCCAATAGGAAAGGTGGAACCTTCACCACACATTGCATGCTTACCACATGCAGCGAGCAATGATCTTCCTTTGCATTGTGCAGGAGGCAAACAGCTGTTTTCTAATGAATTCCACATAGTCACTTCAATTTAACTGAGCCTGAAAGTAATCAAGTAGCTAGACATCACTGTAAACTGTCATTGCCAACCACACAGTTTGCTGCACGTACATTTACATAAATATAAACAGTAAATTTGTTGAGATAAAATAATTGCTGGACCATTAGTTGAAATAATGTGTTAGTAATTGCAATTTCAATACAGGTCAGGTGAAAGTTTGGGAAATGGAATTCTTTGATGATATCCTTGACAAAAAGAATCAATACTACATCACTAGTGAGCAGAGGATAAATTGCACAGCACATAGACCTCCAATAATCTAAAGGGCAGTGGAGGTATTTATCTGACACATACATTATGTATTCTCCATACGTGCTATCACACCCACATTATGCTCACACTCACACCACCCACTCACTTGTTCTCCCACTGTTTCCGCATTAGTTACAGCTCCGCTGATGACTTCCAGGCATTATGATTCACACAGACAAATGACTCATGGCAATCGTAGTTTCACAGAGGGTTCAATCTAGAAGGAAAATTTGAGGATGACCAAAATGTAATTGCCAAAATTTGTCACAAGCTATGATGGTGATTATTTCATGAGTTGCCATTTTAAAGAGAATTCATCACATTTCATTAGGATGATAAGGGTTAATTCTAGCACATCAGCGTGCGAACCACCTACTGTTTTGCAGAAAATTTTATTGTCTGTACTTTCTTGTCTGTAAGCACTGCTGCAATTTAGGAAGAAAGCACTGCAAAAAATGGATTCTTAAACCAGGATAGGAGGAGCTCTACTTTACAACAGCTTGCATTTATATAACACTCTTCAGTTGGGGTAGCGCCGAAGTGCTTAACAGTCCTGGAGTCCGACCCAGAGCCAGTGGGAGAGGGAGGTGAACAATGAAAAAGAAAGGTCTTTAGATGGGAGGGAGATTGAGGGAGAGAGTTCCAGAGTTTGGGGGCATAGAAGCTGAAGGCATGGAGGGAACGAAGGACAAACAGGAGATCAGAGCCAACCAAGTGGAGGCTGTGGGTGGTGGAATGGTGGGTGGGTGGGTGGTTGGGTGGCGGGGGGTGGGTGCGTGGTGTGGGCGTTGCAGCAGGAGGAGAAGTAGATTTGAGTGTCAAGTTGCAAACCTATACAAATTAGCCCCATGTTTGCGGGTGACATCACTGAGAGGCAACATGTAGATAAAGAAAAGGGGGCCAAGGGTGGAGCCTTGGGGTACCCTGCAAGTGACCGGATGGGGGAGGGGAAAAAATATTTGTTGAGATGCATTGTTGGTGGTTCGTTAAGTCAGAATCAAAGCACGTAAGTTTGGTCCCACTAAGGTCAATGAGGGAATAGAGGAAGTGGAGGAGGATAGAATGATCAACTGTGTCAACACACAGGAAAGTTGCTATGAGTTGCCTTAAGCCTACAAATACACAGTCACTCCACTTTGCAGCAAATCCTGTGAAGTGCTTTGGGACAACCTCAAGATTTGAAAGGCGCTATTATTATTAATCTTTGTTTTATATTTATTGCAAATTTTTCACAATTATTCTCTAATCATTTTGCATACCACCTTTCATGTAATATAATCATCTTAAAACATTAACAGGATAATTGATTAGAAATTATAGTGAATTGTTATGCATACACAGAATATATTGTAAAGTGAATTGATCCGCCAATCGAATAACAACTGGCTTCCCAATTACTACCAGAATAGATTTTGGCTCGATAAAATTCTGAACAAAATCATCAGCAGAAAAGTGTTTCATATTTTGGGAATAATGTACAAACTGTACCATTGTGTCTTTATCTTGGGCACAAAAGTAGTTGCCTAAAGCTGTTAATGACCTGTTGTGGTATTTGTGCTAATTGTCTTAGCTACTTTTGCTGTCTTGTGAGAATGAGCACAGCTCCTGCTCATCACAAATGTTCTGCTGCATAGAATATGTTGAGCACTGGTTCACTTACCTATTTTTAGTGCCAATTTAGTGTCACATGTCATATTAAGTGCAATGCAGATCTTTCAGTATAATGCACTCAGTCAGGTACTTTATGTTATTCTTTAAAGCTGTATTATTATCACTGAAAAGAATAACAGAGGAAATGAAAATACTTCGCTGAAGAAAACAATTCTGAATATTTATTTCCAGCTTTTTATTTCAACCAAAGTGCCTCATGTGTGGTGAAATAAGGAAGTAAATTAGTACAATTACTTTTCTTCTGTTACTAGCCCCCTTTTTTTCTCTCTCATTCACTTTAAAGTCCCACATCCATGTGTTGACTCATTCAGCCTTCCCCCACCTCCACAGCGTTGCCCACCTCCTTGCATCCTTCAAGGCCTGATTCATAACCTTCCTCGTTAACTGTACCTTCAGTAATCCTTCCATTCCCCAAACCCTTGATTGCAGCCCCCAGCTTGGGTGGAAAACTTTTCTGTCCAGCACCTTGAGACATCCTCCTGACATGGAAAGTGCTGAATAAATGCAATTAGTTTTTTATTTTTTTATTTTCTCTCTTTTGCCTGTTTCTATTTAACTCTCCTCTCATGAATCACTACACGCTGTCTTTTTAAATATTAAATTATCACTTATAATACAAATCATTTGACACTAAGAATACAATATATACAATCTTTATATATACTGTATAAGAAACAGACTGAATTTTATACAGTATTGTATGATAAGTTGATGCTCTCTGCCACACTTGACATCTCTTGACTGCCAACAACCTTGTTTTAATCACACATCCCAGTCACTGGCGGTTGAACATGAATCTATGTTATATAACATTGTGCCAGCATGAGCAATGCAGCTTGTGTTCCGTTGTATGAATCACTTTTGCAAATGGCAGGATTTGCAATAACAATGGCCTGAAAAAAATAAAGAACACAACACATTATTATAATAATAATTCTTGCATTTAATATAATGCCTTATTGCAGCAGCAAAACATCTCAAAGGGTTTCACAATATTTTATTGTAAAGTGAAGAGAGACTATGGAAATTGGACAGGTAGGAAAGTGTGGGCATGTGATGGATTTGAAAATGAGTGAGAGGATCTTGAAATCAATCCGTTCAGTAATTGAGAGACAGTGGAGCCTGGTGTGATGGGGATACAGAGTTTTGTGCAGGTGAATATCTGGGCGGCAGAATTTTTAATTAGTCAAATTTTCCTTTCATATCCACCCAATGTGAAAGGTACAGTGAAACCTCGATAATCCAACATTCCGAAATCTGTTAACTCCCTAAAACCGGCAGGATTTCAAAATTACATACAATATTTGATTGTTTTCCGATGTCCGACAAATCTCTTGAAGTTCGAAACAGCTACTTGTAGTTCCTAGCGTGGCTGCTCTATCATCCTGCGCTGTGGTTGGAGCTCGGGCATTGTTTGGCTTCAGTGCTGTGTTTACAGCAGACGTGATGTACTGGGCGGGGTTTCCCCAGCCATTTCTAGGATAGGTTCTAAATACCGGCAAACTCTGAAATCCGGGAGTTGATCGGCCCAACCGTGCCACATTATCAAGGTTGTACTGTATCATATAAATTATATCATATTCAATATAGGACTCCTAATGCTTAGTGGTTACAGCACTTGCTGGGTTCAATTCCAGCCAGGGCGAAACCTTGGCCAAGTTTCCTTACTCCACAAGCCTGATAATAATCCCTTGAAAAAAACAATAATATTAGTCATTTCAATCTACGACTGTTTGTGGGACACTGCTGTGCGCAATTGGCTGGTGCATTTCGCCTACGAATATACAGTCAATTCACTTTACAGTATATTCTGTGAAGTGCTTTGAGATATCTAGAAGATGTGAAAAGCTCAATATCAAATGAAACAATTATTATTATCATTATTATATTAGAGCACATTATATGCTGAATGAAGTGAAAATAATTATTTAAGCTATTTTAAATACAACTTTAATTAAATAAAAAGGCAGGTCCATAAACTGTTGGGAAATTTAATGACCCGTGGCTTTGCAGAGTCCTGTCCTCCATTTTTGTCAATGAACTCACTGACTACCATTCATTTTCTTTCCACTGCACTGGTTACATGGTTACAATATAAAAGTTTTATGATTTAGAATGATCATAGACGGCCACAAGGAAGCTTGCAAATTCCAATTAATGATTAATTTGCACCTCAATCTATAGTAAATCGGTGGTTTTACAGAAAAGCTGATAGTTTGTTTATAGACATCTCCTCCTCTTAATTCTGCCACCCCTCAGGCCACTGAAACCCTCAGTTATGCCTTCATCCGGGCTCGACTGTGCCAAAAAACATAGGTTGCAGATAATCCAAAACTCTGTGGCCAGTGTCCTCTATCACTCCAAGCTTCGTGACCCCATCTCCCCCATCCTCACCTGACTCCATTGGTTCCCCATCACCCAGAGGATTCAATTCAAGATCCTCACATTTAAAGCCCACCATGGCTTGCCCCACCCTACTTCTGCGACCTCCTAACCCCCTACCAACCTGCCCGTCCCTCCGCTCAGCAGGCTCCGATCTGCTCCACGTCCCCTGATCCACCCGCCCCACCATTGGCAGGCAAGCCTTCAGCCACTCTGCCCCTAACCTGTGGAACTCTATCCCACAGTCTCTCCACCTTGCACTCTCCCTAGCCTCCTTCAAGTCCCGTGTCAAGATCTTCCTCTTTCCCATTGGTCACCCCAAATCCCCCCCTTTCACTCCACCCTCCCCATCCCTGACCCCAGCTCGGATTTGAAACAATGACAGTCCAGCGCCTTGGGACAACAACAACAACGATGATTTGCCGAACATGCCGAAAGGTATCTCAGAGCGTTTCCCAATAACAGATCCCAGGGCTGAGGCCGGGGGAGGGGGAAGAAGGTGACCAAAAGCACGTTTGAAAAGAAAGGTCTTTAGCCGAGACCTGAAGGTAGGAAGAGAGGGGGCGAGGCAAAGGGAGTAAGGAAGGGAGTTCCAGAGCCTCAGGGCATAGTGGATGAACGCACTACCGCCGATGGTGGAGCGGAGGATTCGGGGAACAAGGAGGAGGCCAGACCTGGTGGAGCGAAGGCAATGGGTACTATTGTGAGGAGAGAGGTCAGAGAGGTAGGGGGTTGCAGAGGTGTGGAGGGATTTGAAAACAAGAGTGAGGATCTTGAAATCAAAGTCATAGTCTTGAAAAGAGATGTCTGATAGGGAACTTTACATACCCAATACTTTTGGCTTTGGTAAAGCAGCAGGACACAAAGATCGGGTTTAAGGTCATTAAGGATAATCTTTGTATAGACACAAGAAAGTAAAGTTGATTATTATTAGCCTGGACCAGGTTACTAAGAAAGGCAGTAGCGGCCAGCACACCGGACTCAATTAAAAAACGATTTGATGCTCTAGTGCAGTGGTTCCCAAACTCAGTTCCCGATTCAAATCAGGGTTGTGGGGGTCCTCAGTAAGTCGCGAAGGGTCTTCAGAATTTTTTTCTTCTTCTTTTTTATTGCTGAAAAGTGCCCGAGGCGACACCGCTGACCAATCTGTATGAAAGACCATAATAGTGAGTTGCGCTGAGTCCACAAAAGAGAAGGAGATATCCTCTTGACTGAGCTTTGCTTTACTCGCGTAGTCTGGGAGGATCTGTTGGTGGACAATTTAGGGTTGCAGCAAAAAAAAGGTTGGGAACCACTGCTCTAGTCTAGTGCAAAAGTAGTAAATATAAACAGTGTAAAAAAAATAGCTATTTTATAATATTGGGTACATTTTGCAGTGTTTCGTAACAGGATTTTTTAATTAAGAAAGGGAATTGCCGCTATAACTGGAAATACTTCACACCTGGCATGCCAACTCGAGGGAACTAATATAGATTGAGTTAAAGCGGCGTTCCTGTGTCCTGGTCACATAATTTGGGGTTTCTTCATTTAGAAAATCTCATTAAAAAATATCACAAAATCCATTCTATTAAAAGAACCTCACAGCTGGACGTTCATACTGAGTTTGATAAACCAGTCACACACCAGGGTGGTGCCAACCCTCAATGTGTTTGCTATCTTATAGGAAGTTAGTGTGCTGTCCTATAGGTAAAATATGTTCCTATTTTTGGCAGGGCAAAGGCACACTTACACTGCTAGCAATCACTTTCTGCCAAATGTCAATTTACAGCAGTTCAAGATTTCAAAAATAGATCACAATCTACAACTTGCTTGGGATTCTGTAATGGTAAAAGGATGAGGGGGTAGGATTCGAGAAGGATTCAGGCAGCTTTGTAATTTCAAGCTGAAGATAGATCAAGTGTTAAAGGTCTAAGTTTGCGAAATAGAGGATACAGAAAGCGGACAGTGAGTCAGTGGTTATGCAATGGGAATGGTATTAAAGAAAATAACAGCAGGTTACAAACATCATATCACTTTATTCTTTGTCTCATGAAGAAAAAGACAAAATGTATCACATTTTTACAGGCAAACTGCTATACTGTAAGAATTTTTGTGCTGAACAGAGAATTCAAGTGTTTTATTGCATTTGTTAGATCAAAGATGTGGGACCTGAATTTTCTTCTCCGAGTGACTCTTTATTTAATTTTTGATTGATATTAATCAAGATGTAGGGACACCACACATTTAAAGAATGGATAAAGATGGAACTTTGTTGAGTTTTATTTCTCTTTACATGTTTTGAAAAGCTACCAATGTCAGTGTCTTCACACAATGGTAATTCAGTGTTGGCTGATCTTGATCTTTGTTAAAAGATATAGTGATATTTATCAGTTTTTATCAGTAATATAGTCCGTTTAAAACAAAAAGATGGCTTTAATGGAGAGTGGGAATTTCTACATATTAATATATGAAGAATTAAAAATGTTGTCACAAAAGATTATCTTAATTTCAGGCATGGTCATCTCCATGAAGCTATTAACATTAACAGGAGAGACACAAGGTCTCCACTAATGCACAGCCAACACTAATTTAATGCCCACCAATACAGTACATGGAAAACAATCTAACTATTCTTTCAAAATTTCATAAGCTCCGAACTTTATAAAGGTGTGTTTATTTCATGGCCAGCTATGTTGTTTATAAAAATAATAATAATCCTTGCATTTGATAAAGTGTTTTTCACATCTTACCAATGTCTCAAAGCGCTTCACAGAATGTACTGCAAAGTGAATTGACTGTACATTTTGTGGGCGGAACGCGTCAGCCAATTGCACACAACAGTGTCCCACAAAATGTTGTGGATTCAAATGACCAATTTTTATTATTGTGGTTTTTTTTGACAGATTATTATTAGGCATATGGAGTAAGGAAACTTGTCCAAGGTTTCACCTTGATCTGCCTGGATTCGAAGACAGGTCTCACACTTGTAAGGCGAGTGCTCTAACCATTGAGTACAGGAGCTCCAGGAGTTTAGAAGGAGAGCAGTGGAGGTAAGTGCACCCAAAGCTCAGTTGTTAGAGCACTCACCTTACAACCATGTGACTCGTGTTCGAATCCAGGCAGGGCGAAACCTTGGGCAAGTTTCCTTACTCCACTCCACCTCACTGAGCGTCTCTAGTTTAGTGGTACACAATCAATTTTTTGGTGGCCTCAATGTGCAGCTACCCTCTCCTTGGCCTCGTGCTAGGGTGGGTGCTGCTGTATCCACACAAAATCAGTCTGTAGATAACAAAAACAACAGTGGCAATCTCACAGGGTAGCGTCCGGAGCGCTTATTACTTACTCCACACTTTTCCACCTTCCATTGCTCTGGGTCACTGAGAGTCTCTAGACATTCCTCCACCTCACAGAGAGACTCTGGATACAGCTTCACCTTACAGAGTGATTTGAAATATTGCTCTGCATCACATCTCCTAGATGTCTCAAAGCTTCACAGAATTTACTCTAAAGTAAATTGACTGTATATTTTGCAGGCGAATGCAGAAGTCAATTGCTCACAGCAGTTACAAACAGTCAAGGTTAAGTTTCCAAAATGATGTGTAAAAAATTATTTTTACAGGAATTATTAGCCCCAGAAAAGCGACTGCTAATTGACTAACAACTGAGTTCCTACTTACTGCTAGTAAACAGAGGCATGTGGAGCAAGCAAACGCACTCAGGAATCAATCCCAGGTCCTCTAATTTGCAAGGCGAGTGTCCTAATCACTACGCTACAGGACTCCACAACTAGTATTAACTATATCTGTCATACATCAAGTCCTTGATAAAAGCTCAGTTTCTACAGAAGAACGTCAACAAAATCGAGGCCTTCTTGATAGGTTCCAGCAGTGCCTCAACACCTCAGGTACTGACAGCATCACCATCCAAGGGTGCACAACAACAACAAAATTACATTTATAGAGCATCTGTGGGTGTGTGGTACAGACTGACTCACCCAATGGCACACTCCACCTCACTGAGTCAATCCAGAACTTTGGCATCTTGTTTGAACTTCAACTATCATTGTACCCCACATCCGTGCCATGATCCATTCTGCCTTACCCCATCTCCACAACATTGCTCATCTCCACCACTGTCTCACTCCGCAGGCAGTCGAGACCCTCATACATGCATTTATAACATCCAGACTTGACTATGCAAACTGCCTGCTTGTCAGTCTTCCCAATTCCTCCCTCCATAGGCTGTTGTCAGAGATTGAACCAGCTCATGATTGAAATAATGCTGTATGGTAAGGGCTGTGAAGATAGCAGGCAACTCGAAGCCTGTTTTAGACTTTAATTTCTCACATAAATCTGCTTCTTCATACAGCACCAGTGGGAGATTTATGTCACTGTTTAGGCAGAAATTAAACACTGCTCTGCAAATTCAGCCCTAAGATGTCATCAATTGACAACCTGAGGGAAAATGACTTCCATCAGGTTTAACACGCAGCAAACACAATTAAAGATAAATACTCCACAGAGGAGTTTATGCTCCATATTTTTTTAAATGGAAAGTGATTTGAACATGTTTCACAAGAAACAAAACCTTAGAGATTGCTCATCATTTCTATGAGTAATGTAGGGTTTCTTTGTTACATTAGGACTGATCAGATTGCAGTTTTTTCAATCCTGCACATTTAGAAGTTCCTATATTTTCAGCCAAAAAAATGATTGGCTGAATGTTATGGTAGGATAGTTAATAATAATAATAATAATCCTTGCATTTGATAAAGCACCTTATCATGTCTTCGAGATGCCTCAAAGCGCTTCACAGATTATACTATAAAGTGAATTTTCTTGTACATTTTGTGGGCGTGAACAACCATTTATACACAGCATAAATAGTCATGGATTGAGTGACAATTTAAAAAAAATTAAATAATCCATTTAATTGAATCCTCATTTTTTTTCTTCCTCAGAACTGAACTATGCCATTGCAGAGCTTATCAATTATTTTGACATAGCTCACATTTTACTATAATCACAATATAATCACTGTCCAACAGCAACAAACAATGACTGGATTGGGCTGGTTAGATTATTTCAGTTAGTAATTGTCAGATGTTATGATGGGCAAAAGTTACTTTTCCTCGCACATTATTTAATATAGGAACTTTTTAAACTCTAGAATCCTTATCTCTAGCGCCAACATAAGGATGGTGCACTGAAAAGCTTTTCAGCATGGCAGTGCAGAATTTGGGTTTCCTTGTCAAATAACCATGCCTGTAAGGACTAAGCCTTAATTTCACTAGTGTAATAGCATATGCAGAGATGTAGAAGCAATGCACAAGATGACAGGACCAGTATGATCTGTCTCGAGCTTGCTATCCTGGATTTGAGAAATACTCTGATTATCTAATCTAACAGTACTTAATGAACAATTGAAATGATAAATAATAAATAAAAATTAAAAGTATTTCAATAATACTTGAACATTTCAATTATATACATCTGCAGTTACAGTATTTTAAAGTCCTACCTAAGAAATTATAATGAAGCTTGGAGAAGTATTGAAGGGTTTTGTCATCTTAAAACAGATTTCCTTTATTTCAGATTGTATTCCCATTCATTTCTGTATGATATTTCTGTAGCAATTCTGGAGCACAGTAATCCAAGCAGATTGATACTTCCAAAAGGTGCAAAGGGTGCAGTTCAAACAAAGGAAAATTAGGGCAGTGTATCATAGTTCTTATTTAAATTTTTAATTGGGTCCAAAAGTCTATTGGTTGGAGCACTCGCTTCGCAAGCTAGATGACTCGGGTTTGATTCTCAGGCAGGGCAAAGCATTAGCAAGATTCCTTATCCCACAGGCTTCTGTTTAGCAAGCAGTAAGTAGGAATCTAGGTGTTAGTTGATTGCCAGATCGTTTTACCATGGGTAATAATCCCATCAAAAATAAATAATAATTTGGTGATTCAATACAAGACTGCTTATTGGATACTGTAGTGTGCAATTGGCTGCTGTGCTTCACCCATAAAATATATAGTTAACTCACTTTACAGTATATTCTGTAAGATTTCTCCTCTTGAGTCCATGTTGTGTCCACTGATGTCTCATAAGTACCAAGTCCATACTGGTCTGGAATGGACAATTCACAAACCAGGGTTTCATTCCAGTCTCTTCTTTACAAGGTAAGAATATTAACAGTCTCTCAAAATGTTGGACATTTTGCAATCACAATATAACAATTTAATTAAGAAAATTTTCACCTCATTGAGATTTCATGTAAATTACCACATTTCAACTCCCTGAATTCAAATAATTTAACAAATAATACTATTTGTTTTTCAATATTGATGTCATTTATTTTCTAATTATTGAGGTCATTATTATAATAATAATCCTTTTATTTTGATATAGCGCTTTTCATGCTTCTATACGTCTCAAAGCACTTCAAAATATATACTCTAAAGTGAATTTACTGTATATTTGTGGGTGAAACACGGCAGCCAATTGCGCACAGCAGTGTCCCACAAACAGTTGTGGATTGAAATTATCAATTTTATTACTGTGTTTTTTTTATAGGTCTTTAGCTGGCAGGTATTGTACTGTATCTGCTTCCCTTCTTGAGAATGAAAATGCCATCTGCTTGTTTCCAATCTGACTTCCTGAAAAAGACAACTACAGCTTCCCAAATTTTATCCTTTTACGGTGTAGTGAAAAATCATCTGTCCCTGTGGATTGGATGATAGGCTCTTTAAGCCTATCTATAATGCTTGCCTCAGTGATGTCAAATTTCTATTGTTTGGTTTGGGTGATAATGTTTATAAATTCCCCAGGAAACAAATGAGCAGGAAATCTGTGTGTAGAGTAGAAAATAAAATATTTTAGCTTGTGAAATGGAGAGAAAGTTAACTTTATAAAGGTATATTTGGAGAAAGTGATATAAGCTCCTTTGATCACCAGGGTACTGATTTTAATATGTGTATTTTTCTTCCTTTCTCCTATTAACCAATCTACTTTCCCCCTACAAGCCCACCCGGACCCTCCGTTCAACAGGACTTGGCCTGCTCCAAGCCCCCCGCCCGAACTGCCCCACCATCAGAGGACGGGCCTTCAGTTTCTCCGCTCCCACCCTATGGAATACCATCCCCCAATACCTCCGTCTCGTTTCTTCCCTTTCCTCTTTCAAGGCCGGTTTGAAGACTTTCCTCTTCGACTGTGCCTTTTGTTCCACCCCGAATTTTTCGACCTCTCCTACGTGTTTCACCCCTTCCCAAACACTCCCCTCCCAGCTCAGGTCACACGCCTCCTGTGCAGCGCCTTGGGATGTCCTCCTGACGTGAAAGGCGCTCTATAAGTGTAATTTGTTGTTGTTGTTGTTGATCACCAGGGTACTGATTTTAATATGCGTATTTTTCTTCCTTTCTCCAGGTCAGCTATTAAATAGTTTATTTTTTGGCAGATGTCCCCTTATCCTTTTACAGACTGAACATGAAATGTTTTTTGAATAGCTATGGACAGGATTGAAAAAAGCTTTTAATTAGGGCCTCCTGGGAGGTGGTACTGAATTCAATAGACCTTGTAAAATAGGTATAAATTAGGAGCAAGGCTAATGCTTTAATTTGGGATAACTATTCTGAGATAGTTCAATATAATTTTTACACACATTTCTACACACACTGCCTCTCAGATATTTAAAGTACTTTCCTTGGCATGACTTTGTAGTACTTTGAGCTGAGACACAAGTATAAATTACCTATTTATATGTGCACAATAGGATTAAGGATCATTTTCAAAAATGACCTATTTTATTGGAATAATGTATACACGAGTTAGAAAAGGTAGAACTGTAGCATCTTGTGCCAGCATGTGTGTCAGCCTGACTCACTTGTGGATTCAAGTGCCATGTCAAGACTTTGAAATCTAAATGTCTCATTTTGCACTCCAATGAAGGGCTCCAATGCATTGCCCTTCAAATGAGATGTTAAACCAAAGTCCGGTTTATCTGTTCAAATCAATGTTATAGATCCCCTGGCACGTTCAGAAAGAGAAGGAAGTTTCTCACAGTATCTTGCTCAATATTCTCGCCAAATAAAATTAATCATTCATTTCATGGCTGTTTGTGGAACATTGCAGTACGAAAATTGACTGCAGTGTTCGTCCACAAACATATTGCTACACTTTGCAGTGAATCCTGTGAATACTTTGGCATGTCCTCCTGATGTGACAAGAAGTATACCAAATGTATGTAATGTTATTACAGTATTTCTTTTAATTCTGCGAAATCATCTGTTAGGCACAGGTTTCTCTGTTGGTGAAAATATAGTGTAAGAATCCAAACATTACCAGTGTACAAATAAGAGCTACTCACCATAAATCTTGAATGCATGAAATTCTTCAAAAATTACTTTGACATTACCGCTTAAAAGAAAAATAATTTACCTATTTTTTTCTCACTTATACATTTAATGTTCTGCCTTGTGGAGATGGAGCCATGTACTGGGAGACAAAATCTAATTAGAGTTCTGGAAACCTAGAATCATAATCCAGTTCACAGTGTGTGTAGTAAGACCTCTATAACCCACATTATTTACAATTTTTGTTTATCAGATTATTCCTTAAAAATTCATCTTGACTTGGAAGCTATTGTGCCAAAAGATAAATATATAGCTACCTTTCCTCTAGATTAGAGTTATATTAAAAAGAGTTTGTTGAATGTCACCACTGGAGTTACTTATTGTGTGGAGCAGAAGATGCAGAATATTCCAGGTCTAGTAAAGGACAAGTATTTCTGACAGACATCAGCATACCAGCTCATCATGCTTAAACTCTGTTTATAAATAAAGACAGGATTTGCAGCTAAAACCACACATTACAACTACATAAAATGGTACAATCTGATACAGTGCAGCCTCCTTTGAAATGGAGGCTAAACACAAATCCCTTGTGCAATTAATGTATTGAATGTGAAACTGTTTTGTGGATACATTTGAACACATACAAATTAGAGTAACCTGTTCCACAAAATTGAAGAATTGGGAGAAACCATCAGTACAAATCTAGATCCAGCAGAGAATGATTTCCTGGAAAATTCAAACTTTTTGTATCTCCCTGAGATTGAGGTCAAGAACTGTGAGGAGTTAAGTTGTGAATAATAATAATAATCCTTGCATTTGATATAGCGCTTTTCACGTCTTCTAGAGAAAGTGAATTGACTGTATATTTGTGGGCGAACCATCGCATCCAATTGCGCACAGCAGAGTCCCACAAATAATCGTGGATTGAAATGACCAATTTTTGTGGGGGGGATTATTATTAGGTGTGAGGAGTAAGGAAACTTGCCCAAGGTTTCACCCTGACTTGCTTGGATTCAAGCACAGGTCTCATGCTTACAAGATAAGTGCTCTAACCACTGAGCTACAGGGCACCACATGGACTCCACATGTCATGTTCTATATAAAAAGGTCTGTGGTGACTTTCTAGGTGCAAAACAGCCATCGGCTCCCTGCTATGGGAACGGAAATAAAATGGAGCATCTGACTGACTGCGTTAAAAGAGATAATCACTTCTGTGCTCTGCTAGACATCATCTCTTTGTCAGTTGTAGGGCATGAGGCTGGAAGTCTATGCATGAGAACAAATTATAAAAATCTAAGAAATAAACTACAAAAGAAGATAATGATGGGGTGGTCATAGAATTATATTGTAGATTTAAAGAATTCTACATCACAGAAGGAGGCCAATCGGCCCATCGTGTCTGTGCCTGCTGTTTAAAAAGAGCTGGCCAATTCAATCTCACCCCCCCAGCCCCACTTCTCTCCCCATTTCCCTTCAAATTTGTTCTGCCAAATAACTTTCTAATTTCTAATGGCTGGTGGGTGAATAGGCTGAGTACAAACATTTTAATTTACCTCTACTTTATAATTGATTTGCAGAGTAAATAATAATAAATAATAATCCTTGAATTTAGAATATAGTGCTTATAATTATGCAAATGTCTTAAATAATTTAAGTGCAATGAATGTGTATTTTGTAGGAAAACACAGCAAACATTTTGCACAAAGCAATGTCCCACAAACAACCAAGAAGTGAATGACTAATTTTATTTGAGGCACTATTGGCCAGGACTCCAACAAATACCCTCTTCACTTTTTAAATAGTAGTATTGTATCCTTTACTGAACTGGCAGATGGGACCTCAACCATACTTGACCTGGGGTCCAAAGGTGATCGCATATTCCTTTTTTTCACTTTCCAAATATACAATAATATTGTTTTATCACTAAAACTGCAACATTAAGGTAAGACTAAATGTACAAAAACTTTGTATTTATGTAGTGTCTTTCATGTCAGGGGACATCTCAAAAACAATCCCTTCAGAGCTGACCAGGAGCTTGGGATCTTGTCTATACAACAACAACAAAAAAATGTTTTCACTTATATAACACCTTTCACGTCGGGAGGATGTCCCAAAGCGCTGAATAGTCTTTTCGGGACCCGAGCTGGCGGGGTGGGGGGTGGAGGAGGGTCAAAGTAGGGGGAAGGGGTAGGAGAGTGGGAGAGAGGGAATAGTTAGTGGGGCAGCCGAAGGCGCGTTCGAAAAGGAAGGTCTTGAGACCGGCCTTGAAGGAGGAAAGGGAGGAAGCGAGGTGGAGGGGCTGCGGGATGGAGTTCCACAGTGTAGGAGCAGAGAAGCTGAAAACCCGGCCGCCGATGGTTGGGCGGTTAGGGCAGTGGACGCAAAGCAGGCCTGAGTCTGCGGAACGGAGGGGGCAGGCAGGCTGGTAGGGGGACAGAAGGTCAGAGAGATAGGTGGGGGCAAGGCTGTGAATGGCCTTGAAAGTGAGGACAAGGATCTTGAATTCGATCCTCTGGGTGACAGGGAGCCAGTGGAGATGGGCGAGGGTGGGAGTGATGTGGTTGCGAATACTATACTGTAGAGCCCTGAAGCTCAGTGGTTAGAGCACTTGCCTTACATGTGTGAGATCTGTGTTCAAATCCAGGCAGGTCAGGACGAAACCTTGGGCAGGTTTCCTTACTCCACACGCCTAATAATAATCCATCCAAAAAAAACACAATAATAAAATTGGTCATTTGAATCCACGACTGTTTGTGGGAACTATTGTGTGCAATTGGCTGCTGCGTTTCGCCCACAAATATACAGTCCATTCACTGTACAGTATATTCTATGAAGTGCTTTGAGACGTCTAGAAGTTGTAAAAAGCGCTATGTCAAAATGCAAGGATTATTATTATTATTACTACTTTGTTTTGAAAAGAAAGTCAGTATTTGAGGCAATTAGTAATGCAAAATGATTCTTCTTCTGACTCTTAATTTGCTCAGAGTTGACTCCAAGTTGGGCTACTCATTGCCTCCACATATATGAGATCTGACTAAAAAGTGGAAAGTGGGAGATCTAGATTGAGTTGGACTGTAACCTTCTGCACCTCACAGGAAGTGACTTCAGCCGATGACCTGAATATCAGCAATGTTTTCATGCTTCATTTGAGTTTGTGAACACAGACCATTGCTAGAATAGGTATTCCATGGAAGTGTACTGCTACTAGTAACACAGTGTCATTACAATGGGATTATGGTGTTAGTCTTAAATTATTCTCATCTCATTTTTTCAAAAGATGTACTAAAATATAATTTAACAAATTACTCTCAGCAATTTTTGGTTTTTGACTGATATTGTAGATTTATTACCAAGTTTGATAAAGAAATTGGGAGGAGGGGTATGAGGAAAAATTTGAGAAAGGACATTGTTTTGCTTTCTGGTCACTTTCCTAACTCTTAATATGAGCTCCCCTCCTAACTATTCTCACCTACTCCCCTTCCCCCTACTCCGACCACCCATTGCTCGGGTCCCGACCTGATTGTTCAGCGCCCTGGAACATCCTCCCGATGTGAAAGGCGCTCTAAAAATATAATGTGTTGTTGTTGTTGTTTCCAGAACTCTCTCAAGAAATGGCTCAAAGCCAAACATTAGCAATGAGTGCAAAATGGAAAATACACTGAGACATCTGGATTATGAATACAGCAAGTATCAGTCCGATTATTGTTTGAACGTCAAATCAAACGATTGGGTTTGTTTGCATGGTATGGATAACAATATTGGAACCAATTTAAAATGATGAAAACTTAATGCAATACTTTAATTAGCATTATTATTTAGAATTCTAATACACATAATTAATAAGGTCCATTCCAGTATTGGAATCCTGTATAGTGGTTGGAGCATTTGTCTTGCAAGCAAGAGTTTGATTCCCGGCGAAGCGTTGGGCAAGTTTTCGTACTCCACACGCCTCTGTTTACCTAGCAGTAACAAGGAACCTGGTTGTTAGTCAATTGGCAGATTGCTTTTCTGGGATAATAATTCCTTCAAAATAGATAAAAATTATTTGGTCACTCAATTCTGCGACTGTTTGTGGGACATTGCTATGTGCAGTTGGCCGAGGCGTTTCACCCATAAAATATACAGTCAATTCAGTTTACAGTATATTCTGTGAAGTGCTTTGAGACGTTTTGAAGACAAGGGTTAGATCATTTTATGTTCTATTGTCAGAAATCCTGTTTTTAAAGTTATTACAGAATGGACTACAGATTGAGTGCCATTTCAAAGCTATAGGCTCCATGTGACAATTGTATAATCATGTTCAATTTCTGGAACTCCTGATGTAATTGCTTGGGAGACTTCCTCTGCTGTACAAAGCAATCTCATTAAAAACTATTTCTTAATCATCTTTAATACATCTGAGCCATGGTGCATTTCAATACTCTCATTACTTTGATTAAAAATTGATTGTGCTGTGTTTTTGCAGATAACTCCACTTAACCCCCGCTTCCCCCACCACCCCACCCCCTGAATGATAGCACCACTGTTTCAAAGGTTAAATGTACTGATAAATAGCAAACATACGTTTAGTTTTTGTGCAAAGTTTGTGTTGAGGGACAAAGTGAATTACTGAGAGAAGCATATTCAATTGTAATCATGCTAGTAGAAAATTCTATAAGAATTGACTTTAAATATGCAATGGTTAAATAATGTTGACTAAATCAATAGTATCATGTGGAATTATTTTCATTTATCATTCTTCTCAGTTAAAGTAATTTCCAAAGAAATTAGTTTCATGTGGCTGCAATGATGCCGAGTTAAATGCCTTTTTTTAAACTGATAATTAATGTCCTTTAATTACTGACAAAGCAATTCTAAAAGTTGTTTTAAGCATTTTTGTGAACTATCGTGCTTTATCACTTAAAATCTAACAAATAGCCTCAATGAATAGACAGCAGATTTTTTCAGCTGCAAATCTGAAAAAGTCTTATACCTCATACTTACGAAAGCAAGCAATAAAGCACCAAAAGCATGAGCGGTCTGTTTCCATGATGTTCATGCTTTGTAAATTCCAACTTTGTAAAGAGTGGAAGCTTGCCAGACTTCACTGTGTGAAAACATCAAATCTCTCCCAGATTATTTAATTTACATTCTCTCCAGTATAACGTATATAGGAATTACAACATTTTGCATTTAAAAAGCAAACACAGTGTAGCCTCTCAGAGCACTTAACAGTGGCAGAGCACAGTACAAGCCAGGGGTGGTGGTGGAGGTGGGTGACCGTAGGCATAGTCAAATAGGAAGGTCTTCCTATTTGGGGAAGGAAGGGGCGAGGTGAAGGGATAGAAGAGGAGTGTTAGAGTTTTCTGGCTGTATTTACTAAGTGGGCAATCTGAAGGAAGTTGATAAATATATGGGTTGAAATTTCAGTAGATGAATGTCAAATAAGTTAATATTAGTTGGTTACACTGGTTCTTTTGTTCTCAGATACTTCGGGGAAGGTGCACATCTTGAACCATTGAGCGAAAAGGAAGTGGTGCAGTCAATCACAGTCAGATATGGGAGGAGTCCCCTGACAATGCAGTTAAGGAGCTTTTCAAACTTACCACAATGGACAGGAGAGTAGCTTTCCAAATGTTTGGAGGCAGGTGTACTAAGACATTATCATTGTTAAATAATAATAATAATAATAATCTTTGGATTTGATATAGTGCCTTATCACGTTGTCTAGATGTCTCAAAGCGCTTCATAGAATATACTGTAAAGTGAATATTTGTGATCAAAATGTGACAGCCAATTGTGCACAGCAGTGTCCCACAAACAATTGTGGATTGAGTGACCAAATTATTATTTTTTTGGAGGGATTATTATCAGGTGTGTGGAATAAAGACATTTGCCCAAGATTTTGCCCTGCCTGAATTGAACTCAGATTTCTCACTTATAAGGTGAGTGCTCTATGAAATATTATGTGTAAATAGATTTGCCACCTCTATGTTTTTTAATCAGCCTGGCCATTTTTTGTACTGCTTTGCTGGTTGCTGGTGAAAACAACAACAACAAATTACATTTGTATAGCACCTTTCGCATCAGGAGGATGTCACAAGGTGCTGGCCCATCAGGGATTTAGAAAAGATTTAATGTGTCAGTTTTATACAGGTAACATACTGAAATAGTGATGTGTAAAGGCAGTGAGAGAAAAGGCAGATATATGCGTGTTCGCTCTCTTTTCAATCCCCAACCAGACTTTGTGTGCACTACCTTTACCTGGCCACCCCCCATTCTCACTACCATTGCAGGTCACAGTTTTACCAAGGGTGACTACTGCCTCCTACTTGCCCCCAACATACATTGCTCATTTTACCAAGATGGCCAGCTTTTCCCTCACAACCTATATCCATCACTATTTTACCAAGACGGCTGCCATTTCCTTCCCCTCCTCACCATCCATTGGGCATACTGCCCTCACCAAGATGAACACTCTCTCCCCCTGCCAAGGTGATGCGTGTGGGGCCTTCCTGGGGAGCCAGTGGCCATTTGTTCTCACATCTTGGAGGTGGCACCCGAGGTGTAGAATGATTGGGAATCTGAGAGTGTTCATGCCTAACAATCTTCATGTCTCATTTTCGGAATATTGACCTAAAATTTCTCATGCTCATAGTATCAAGACCCTTTACTTCAAATTTAAACTTGTGTAGAGTTTGGAAAATTTATGAAATCCGTCTTAAATTCTAAGTAATCCTTGTATCTGATATAGTGCCTTACCACATTGTTGAGACATCTCAAAGCGCACCATAGGATATGCTGTAAAGTGGATTGACTGTATAATTTGTGGCATTAAGCTACAAAAACTCCCTCTGCCTGGTAGTAATTGTTGTAAAAAGCTTCCAACATTGTAAGGTGCTGTAAAAAAATCCCTGTTTTTCTTTTTCACTAAAATCTGTGAAGCTGTGATACTCGTACAAAACCCTCCCACAAAATATACAGTACATTCACTTTACAGTACATTCTATTAATCGCTTTGAGATACCTCGAAGGTGTGATAATGCATTATATCAAAGTCAAGAATTATTATTAATCTCTCACTAAGACTAAGTGATAGAAGTGTTTGTGTTGATTATTCTGAAGAAACTCTATATAACTGCAGCTAGAGGGATACATATAAGGTCTTCCATACTAGCGTGTTGGCAATTCACCCATTCAATTACATGGACATTCATATTGAAATTAATTATCATAATCTGGCTTTAGTTGCACAACCTTTATAAATTGGTTTAGTCAGCAGAATACATTGGGAATGCTGTATAAAACCAACTGCAGCTAACTTTATAGACAAGTGCAGATCTATTATATTAAGTCATTTAATACAATGAATTAATTTTCCCACCGTTTTTTGTAAATGTCACAAGCAAGGACAGAAATAACAATCCAGAGAATGGGAATACTGCAGAAAAACATCTCTATTATGCTTAAAGGTCAATCACAGCGGAGATTTATTTCAGCAGAGAAGATGCAGGTATGTTCAGGTATGAGTTGAAAAGGTATGAGTTGAACAGTACAACTGTTCTGGAAAATCACGTGGAGCGTTGGAGGGTGACAGGTGAGAAAGCTCAAGTAATTTTACAGGATCCAGCCACCGAAAGTCCTCTTACAAAACTTTACAAACTCTGTACCCATATAACTACTAGTAAAAATATTTCCTCACCAAAAATGAACAGAGCAAATCTGAATCCCTCTCAGCCACAGCCTTTTTCAATGAGATCAAAACTGAGAAATTCAGGTCAATACCTTGGCCACTACCTGTTCCTCTTGGGTTCTTCTTCATTGCCTCCTGTTGTCATATCGACCAGCCCTGCTCATGAAGGGGTTTCTACACAGAGAGTACAGCTTGTACTTCAGTTAGCACTGATGTAATACATGTTATGTCTGCAGTATTTTGAATCTGGCCTACAAACCTAGTTAATGCTGGATTTGAAATTGCATGTGAGCTTTTTTTCTAGTTTCTTATGCTAATTGCAATTTAAATTGGTTCTTAATAATGACACATTAAATGTTATCACTGGTGCACAGAGCAAAATGTGAATTTGGGATTGACATTAATTACACCTATTTGTTTACACCTTATAAAGTGCAGCCATATTGTTAAACCCACACAATCACCAACGCCAATACCTCCAGCAAGCCTATGAGCTTTTGCAGATAATGGCATATCATTTACTTGTAAATCAACTGTATCAAATTGCATCATAATACAGTACTACCCACTTATCTTGAGCCCGTTTATCTTGATATCTCGCATATTTGAACAAGTTACAAATGTTTCAAGTACAGCATTAGTGCATTGGGGTTTTACTGCTTAAGTCGACAACCTTCTTATGTTGTTAGAATTCACTCTGTCCTCCCAATATCCAAGTAAATGGGTAGGACTGTACTGTATACCCAAATCAAAGTGAATAAACATCTCTGGGTGTTACCATGGCTTACAAGGCCCAACACTCCAATGCAGTGCTGGGAGAGTGCTGGATTCCTGGAGGTGCCATCCTTTGGGTGAAATGTGCTGCCTGTTCCGGTGTTTGTTAAATACCTAATGGCACTAATTTAAAAAGAGAGTGGAGTTTTTCATGGTGTCCTGGCTAATAACCCCCCTGTAGGACATTGCTATTCACAAATTGGCTGCCGTATTCACCTACCAAATACATAGTTACAAAACTTTGCAATAAATCCTGTGAGCACTTTGGCATAGTGCTATATCAAATGAAAGGGTTGTTATTATTCCCCATCCGCATATTGCAATATGTCTGATCATATGTCAAGCACTATTTCACAGGGGCAATGAGAAGGTGACCACAGGCTTGTTTACAATGCACGGATGGTGAGACCAAGGCAATGCGCCACCAGAATGGAGTTCAGGAAAGCGGGGATAGAATGGCTGAAGACTCACCCATCAATGGAGTTAAACATTACCAAAAGGCAATGTGACAAAGATCTTCACTTCCCTTACTTACCCACTGTTTGCATCAATGGCCTTGCTGCCTGCTCATTCTGAGCTGGATTCTGCTGCAGGACTACCCTCATGTATGTGATTGGTGCCTGATCTTTACTAAACTTGGGCTGCACTTAGGGCTGCTCAAAGGAAAATTATCACATATCCCTAGTCCTGTCAATCATCGGATTTACTGCTTGACTTCAGTCTAAATGCCCAACAGGATGAAAGTTCCTTCGCTATCTTTTATATCATAATATTATAGAAATTCCAGCACAGTAAGAGGTTATTTGGCTATCAGTCCTATGTTGGTGCTCATGGTCCCACTGCAACTTCACATCTTTTATCCTAAATCCATTCTTTTTCTCCATACCTGGTTAATGAGTAATCTGAGGAAGGTAATAATAATAACAACAACAATAACAACAATAATAATAATGATAATAATCCATCCTTGTATTTGATACAGTAAATCAATGTCTCAAAATGCTTTACAAGATTTTGACTTTGTCAAGCGATGTCTCTGTGCTGTGGTCAGGGTGGAAACCAGACTGGAAGGGCTTGAGTATGGAATGGAGGGAAAAGTGTGAGCAAAGTTGATTGGCAAATCTTGAGTAAACAAAGGGGATTATGGTATATTGTATACTCCATGCAGTCATTTTTTTTTAATGTGGACTAAGCAAAACTGATCCTTGGTACTATTTACTTGTAATATAATTGTATGTACATGATGAAAATTCACATCTATAACACAGGAACTGCACAGGGACACAGTCCCTCAGCTCGGCACTTCACCCACCCAACCAGCCTTCAGCCGATCTGCCCACCATCTAGAACTCCAACCCACAGCCCCTCCATTTCACCCCATCCTTCGCTTTCTTCAGGACCCACCTCAACACCCTCCCCTTCGACTGCACTTTTGATCATCCCCCTACCCCTACTGCCCTCCACCCTCCCCAGCTCGAGTCCAAAATAGTGTCTGTCCAGGGCCTAGGCACATCCTCCCGATGTGAAAGGAGCTCTATAAATGTAATTGTTGTTGTAGGCACATTCTTCTGATGTGAAAGGTGCTATACAAATATACTTTTGTTATTGTTGTTCATTAAAGTTAATGAATGAAGCAGAATGATTATGAACCCACATCAAATAATCTACACTGAATACAAGGAGTACAATAACTCACACACCTCCTCTGAAAGAAAAGTGACTAACTACAACTTAACCATCTTTCATAATATCTTAAATATCCTGCATATGGCCCAGAGATTTGTAATATCAAATGTACCGGATACTATTTGTCATATCTGAGATCTGGGTCGTGGAAGCTCGTTAGCTGTGGTACTTGTTCGTAGCAGTGAAAGAAGATTGTTAGAATAATTGATAGTGTAGAACTCTAGCTTTTGTAAAACTGTATACTGCAAACTCCCACTGCATGCGGCTCTATGTGTTGTCAGCAAACATTATTCCCGGTGAATGACACCATGCAGTGCTCAAGAGATAATACTGGTCATGTGAAGGTGATACTGTATACACCAGATTCGTATTTTTGTTATGGTGTATTTCAAGTTAAAATTGTTTCCTATTGAAAGGTAAACTCAAATCTATCAGAATTCACCTTTGTCTTTAAGTGTGACAACTTTATATCTGCAAATTTTATTCAGTGGTCTATGTAGATACATGCATTGACTGTCAAATCTGTACTAAATTATCAGTGTAATTATTCTCTGTGCCATTCTATCAGGCACTGCATCCCCCACAGAGGATGTTCATGGCTGGAAATCAAAACTGCAATAAATGAGAGGGTTTACTGTTCGGTGGGAGTAAAGTGCTTTTTTCTCTCTCCCCAATCTGCGGCAGATATTTAGAATAGGTCTTGAAGGAATCAGTGACTAGTCACAAGGGCTCGTGTGTGAATCAAAAATACCAATCTGCTTGGTTTTAACAAAACACTGATTTGTTAAAGGAACAGGTGAGGCTAATGACAACACTTTGCTAGTTATCAGGAAGTACGTCACATTCACACTCAAGAATTGCGAAAATCAGAGATGGATTGCTTCTCCTGTTACACCAACCATCACATATTAGTTCCAAGGCCCTCATTTTAACCTTCTTACCAGTTGGAAACAGGACTGAAAAATTACCAGTGAGTTTTGCCAACATACTTTGAATCAATACTTCAAATAATAATATAATAATAATCCTTACATTCATATAGCACTGTTGGATTCGGAAGAAATGGGTGTTTTCTCAAAGAAACGATCTTCAGTCATCTCAGAGTTTTATGATCTTTTTATTCAGGCACTCCTCTTGTGATTCGAATAGTTACTTGTTAGTTCGAACAGTTGAATCTTGGAGGACAGCCAACACATATATACTCAGTTCGCTTTCTTTGTCCTACAGGACCCAATCAGTTAAGACAGCACAGTGCATGATATGATTGTCTTGCCCAATCAACATGCCCATATTAGGAGCGTTATCCAATGGTCACACACAATTGCTATATTTCTACAAACACAATTACCTGGTCACAAGCTTCTGATCTGGTCTAAATCAGTCTAGACTGCCACATATACACAAACGTGTTGTTACAGAGTCACACACAACTGCTACATTCCAACAAGCACTTTCCATGTCTTATCGACGACTCAAATACCTGCATCTGAATTTACAAATCAGATATTTCCCTTAGAGTAGAATATACTCATTTTAGAAAACACAAAATAGCTTGAAATTCCACTTAGTCTTCGTCTGAAAGATTGCTTTATCTTAGAATTTAAGATGCTACAGAATTATGGAAAATTCTTAAATTCAGCCTCAATTTAAAAGTGAGTTTTCCACGATTCTTCTGCATTTAGACTAGATTTAAGAATTTTCCATATTCTGCATTAAATTTAAAAACAAAATGGTTTTTGGACCTTTAAAGTGCATATACTTAGTAACGAGCAAAATGTCTCATTTATTGATTTCCCTGCAGTTTCTACATTCAGTTACACCTCTCATCGATTGCATTTCTGATTTCCAGCTATAAACTTCCCCTGTGGAGGATGCAGTGCCTGATAGAATGGCAGAGAGAGTAATTATACTGATAATTTAGTATAGATTTACTTAAAAATGAATAATCCTAGCAAGTTGTCAAAGCTATCCCAGCTCTTGCATCAGGTAAATAGGAACAGGAGGTCTTTCAGCCCCTCACACCTGGCCTACACCATACACACTCATTTCATCCTTCTTACCTGCTGAAAACTACTGAAAAATTACCAATGAGTTTTGCCAACATAAGTTGAATCAATACTTTTTCAGAATATCTGAATTTGGAAATCAGATGTTTCAGTTCATATAAAAATCTAGAATATTGCATTTTGGTTTCCTCTTTTTTTTGCATAGAATCCTGTAATTGAATGTCTCCTGTTTTAATTGAATGAGTTCCATAAAGGTAATGTTTTTGTTGTTGTTATGAACTATGATTATACAAACTAGGGCACGGCAATATTGAGAGAAAATGCTCAGAGGGGACCTGACAGAGGTGTGTAACATGTTGATTGTGATTGAACATGTAAACCTAAATAAATAAAGTTGATCAATTCACTAGAGCAAGAGGACTTGGGTTCAAAGATATAAAGGGCAATTTCAGGATAGATACCAGGTAGTTTTTCTTTACCCAGGGGGAAGACAACGATTGAGCAGGCTGCCAAGAAAGGTGGTAGAGGCCAGAACTTTGGATTCATATAAAAAGCAGCTTGATGGTTGGTAGAGTGGGTGTTCTGGAGGGATCAGATTGAGTAGGCTGAAGGGAGGTCTTCATCCAAACAAATTTAGATTTTGCAAGCTCCATGTTTGAAGAGAATTATAAGTTGGTCTGCTCCACTACATGGCTGAGAGCAAAGCAGCTTCTCTCCCAGATGCATAAACACTGCATTACAAGTAACAGTAGGAGATGCTAATGTCAGATCATCCTTAGAAAAGTGATTATGGTAATGATAACAACACCACTCATATCCCTGGCATCCTGGTAATCTTGTTGCGCTCTCCCTTACTCATTTGCCTGCACCATCTGCAAACACTGTCGGTCTCTACCAGACCCACAGCAATGCTGCAAAATCTGCCTCTGTTAAGTAGAATGCAAGAGACAACAAAATATTCACAGATTTTCTTCAGCTAAATTGTGATTCCCCAGGAAATCCAAACACCTTAGTCTGACTTTTAAAATATAAGTGTTTGTGAATATGTGCGGCTGACTATACTTTTGGTGATGAGAACCTCTGATTGGATTTGTGGATCTGTCAAATGAGGAAAGATTACTGGCATTATTTAAAAGATCATGTTCACTGGCACACAGAAACTTTCTACTGCTCAATTCTCATTCCATAAATCTGCTTAGCCAGTCCTGAATTGTCAAGGATGTAAGATTTGTGAGCTTAATTGACAAAAACAAATGTATTACATTGTTGGTTCAGAGTAATAAAACTGAAAGCTTTTCTATTAAGGTGAAAGTCGTTATGGGGAAGTGTTTTAACAACAAAATAAAGGATGGAAGGAGGAAAGGACATTTGGTCTATTAGATCCACTGATCCTTCCTTCGAGTGTAGCATGAATTCTCAGAATAATCCTTGTACTTTATGTAGGCCAATCATTTTGAAGCATCTTAAAGCGCTTCACAGTTAATTACCATCAAAGTGTAGTGATTGTGTAGATGTGGGGAAATGTGAAAGCCAATTTGTGCACAGCAAGGACCCACAAACAACTTATCTGAATGATTGTTGGCCATGAACAATTCCCACTAAAGTTGGATATCGGAGGGTAACCAATGCTCATGTAACTGGTACATTCTAGCAAAAGAAGGCAACACTAGCAGCAGAGAGACATACATATGCCTGTGAGAGAAAATTTGAAATAGAATTGGACATGATTTTTTTAAACAAAACACAAACTAGCCATTTCTACAATGTTTTTCCTAGTGCAGCTACAATGAAGCTGAAATTCTAGACTTTTACATGAGAAAAGGAACAGTTCATTTTCATAAATTAAAAATATGTTCAACCAAATTGTGCAAAAATAGAAAATACAATGTGTTGAATAACTGTATAACACGTAAAACATGCTGACATATAGAGTATATGTGACATGCATTGATAGCAAATCCGAAAGGATTTAGGGATAGGAGAATCACA
Organism: Hydrolagus colliei; assembly: GCA_035084275.1. Classification (NCBI taxonomy): domain Eukaryota; kingdom Metazoa; phylum Chordata; class Chondrichthyes; order Chimaeriformes; family Chimaeridae; genus Hydrolagus; species Hydrolagus colliei. The sequence continues at coordinate 35,267,118 of CM068745.1, read as the reverse complement.
TAGGGATCTGGGGACCCAGATTCACAGGACTCTAAAAGTAGAAGCACACATGGATAAAGCCATGAAGACTGCAAATAAGGAATGCAATTAGAATTATTTAGTTGCTGATGCTGACAACTAGTAATCAGTGAGAACGATGTGTATGAATATAAGACTGAGCCAATTCGTCGCTCTTATAAAACTGGAAAACAGTTTACACCACACAATAACTCACCGCGAACAACCTGAGATGATGAGGCAATGCTTTTGTTGCACAAAACAATATAGAATGCACCAGATGGCACTCGCAGAACAGCAGAGAGACCATATGTTGATCAGCAGGAAACAGCACGGTTCCTTTTCGGAAGCGTACAGTCACTGGAGCAGACATGAGCTCTTGGTTGGAAGAGGCTCCTTTGTACTGAAAATAATGGAAGTGATAAAATAAACAAGATATATAAATATCTATGCAGTGAAAGCATGACATTTTACTTCTCATTTGCAATTATCTGTGTTGATTTGTCAGCCTAACTCAGTGGTGGCACTCTTGCCTCTGAGTCAGAGGTTGTTGCTTCCAGCAATACGTTGGGACTTAGAATCATATAGTTTTAACTGACACTCCAATGCAGTGCTGGGAATTGCTGCCCTTTAGAGGAGATATTAATTTGAGGACCCATCAATCTGTTCGGGTGAATGTTAAAGATCCCAATGCAATACTGGAAAAGAGAAGAGTTTCTCCTGTCAATGTGAGAAATGAGTGAAGTTTCAACATGTGCTCCGTGCCTGATAGTGATGCTGTTTAGAACTATTACTGTATAATTCATTAAGGAATGTTAATTATCACATGTTAGCCGATTTTCCAGAGCAGGAGAAAAATTCCTCATACGAGCAGTAGGGCAGGAAGATCCATTGACGCACATTATGACATCATTCTCAATCACTGGTGCATTTCTGGAACAGTTCAGAGTGCGGGAATAATTTAAGCCAAATTTAATCAGTTCAAAATGGCTGGGTGCGTTCATATAATGTTTTTCTCCATGTTATCCCTTTCTCCTGAAAAGCATTATGTTCTTTTATTTTACATGCCGCCAGAAAAATAATTGAATCTTTCTAGTTTTCTGTTACAGCGAAAATTTACTGCGAAGTTGGCAGTGAGTTTCTAGGATAGTGCCCGCCTCTTCTTACAACCAGCCCTTGGAACAATCCCACTGCAACCATTGCAGGGGATGTTAAGGTCCCTGAACATTGCGATGGTCAAAACTGAAAATGAACTGGAAGGTATAATGATCAAATAAAGATCCAATAAAGATAAAGAGAATCAGTTCTTTTGTTTTAATTCACTTTTTTGTGCTTCATTTCTATAGGATATTCAATGCAGGTTGCTCTTTTACTTTACCTTTCATCACTGTCTTATTTGTCTTTCTTACGTGGCAACTGGAGACTAGAGAATGGCAGATGAAGACATCTAACCTGCTCCCAAACTCCAATCATGCTCTGGCTATTAGGATGTGCCAGAGACCACCCAGCCAGAACCCTATTCTCTCCTCACTCTTTGCTGCTGAATGTGATTTTCATTGGAAATTGAGGAGAACAGGACTCAAACTGTGTTGGTCTCTGTCATTGACATGTTAACCTCCACATTCTATTTATTTGTTGAGGTGTTCTTTTGATTCTTTAGATGATTGGTATGTGTCACACCTTATCAAAGGCTTCACCTTCTGATCCATGCTTCAAAGTTGGTGCATGTGAAAAATGTTTAGTCTGCAATTCAATTTTAATATCCTAAAAAAGCAAATAGCTAACATAGCATTCTACTTCACACCTTTGCGTTGACTGCAAAAATGTAGAAATAAATCTATCAAATCAATAAAAGCAACCTTATTTTACAATGTTTTGTCCACTCGTATTTACAGTCCTTAGTCCAAGAATGCCATTGGAAAATATTGAGATGTTATCTTCCTGGTAAATTATATGACTGCATTTGACAACTGTAATGTTGATATATCCCTGCCCTCTGAATCCAGATGCTAGAATGCAACTCTGGAGATTATTCTGCCTCTACATCAGAAAGTGTCTAATTTCTGCTCAGTGTCTTTTGGCACAAATATCTGTGGAGAATTCATGTTTACTTTGTACCTTCCTAATGTGTAGTTCTCCAATATGCTGCATCACTCAGCTCCCTGCCACCAGAGAATTTTTTTCAAGAATCCATAAAAACACTTACTCAGTGCGTATACCTTCTGGCAATCAGTACAGGCGGGACTTAATGGCAAGATATAAATCAATGCACCTTTGTTTTCTCTAGACTGGAGGATGGCAGAGTGGTCAATATAAGAAGACAAATAAAAGAGATGATTACAGTGTAAGGACTTTTATGGTAAACACTTTAAAACTAGAAGAAATTTCTAAGAATGTGGGAGTAAAAATCTGATCTAGCTGAACAACTCATATACAAGAGTGAACAATTCTACTTCAGATAGAAAAACAATCAAGAACATTGTGTTAATGACACACCATCACCGAGATAAAATGTTGGGAAAAATTGTTTTTTAGGGGAATTGTAGATTAAGGGTGCGATATCTCAGGAGTCAGTGAAGATAGTCAGTGAATTGATTTGTTAACAGTATTGATGTCTTACAAAAGACAATTAAGTGTGTTTGTGTTGCAAATTCAGTGTTAGCCAAGGATGGTACTCCAGGGAGTATATCCTGCCAGTTTTTACTTGTTACTGAATTTGACAGGTGAAATGTTCCTGTTGAGTGTTCCCGGTGATTTCTGTTTGTGGTTCAGATCTTCAGCATCTGCAGTATTTTGGGTTTTGACAGGTGAAATGGTTTGTATTGTATTGTGGTTGTGAGTTGGAGATAACTAAAGCATCTATGTGTTGTATACCTCTGAGCCTTTTCAGTGCTGGATCAGGGTGATTTGGTTGAGGTATTTAAGATGATAAAGGGATTTGGTAGAGTAGATAGGGAGAAAGCATTTCCTCTGGTCCAAAACAAGGGGACATAGTTTTAAAATTAGAACCAGGCCATTCAAGAGTGAAATCGGGAAGGATTTTTTCACTCAAACGGTGGTAGAAATCTGGAATTCTCTCCCCCAAAAGGTCATGGATACTGGATCCATCCACGCCTTCAAGAGTGAGGATGATAAATGTTTGGTAGGTCAGGGTAGAAAGGGCCACTAGCAGAAGGACCTCCACAGTAGGCAGAGAGGAAGTATTAAGACAAACTATCATAAAAGTTATTTTCATAAAAGAATCATAAGGGCATATTTATTTCAGTGCAGATATTTGAACATTTTCAGAGGTTTTGAAGTTTTTCACCCATTATTTGCTTGGTTAGTACTGTCGACCAGGATTCTTTATGTTTCTAATAAATAATTTCCGCTCTGACTCCTGTATTAAATCATGACTGATTTATTTAGAACTGAATATTCATGAATACAGTGTGCGTTGCAAAAACGTATGTGTTTGCAAACACTTATGCAAACACAAACACATAAGTGCTGATAAATTTGGTGATCCATCCTGTGGAGTCCTGTAGCTCAGTGGTTAGAACACTTGCCTTGCAAGCAAGAGACCTGGGTTTGATTGCCGCCTGGACAAAGTTTGGACAAGTTTCCTTACTCCACACGCTTGATAATAATCCCTCAAGAAATAAAAACAATGATAAATTGATCACTTCAGACCACGACTGTTTTTGGGACACTGCTCTGCACAATTGGCTCCCGCATTTCACCCACAAATATACATTCACTCAACTTTACAGTACATTCTGTGGAGCACTTTGAGACATCTCGAAGACTTGAAATGTGCTATATCAAATGCAAGGAGTATTATTATTATTATTAGAGCAAATCGACTCCTGTGAGGTATCCTGTAGACTAATATTATTTACTTTATATTCCCATATTAGTTTTCTTCAATCTTTTCCAATTAAATGATATTTGTCAGTATCATCAGTCGCAGCTAATTTCTGAAATGGCATAGTTGTTATTTACATCCATGCTGATTATCTTACTGCTTTTTACAAATAAGATGTCAGCCTGGCTCAGTTGGTAGCATTCTTGCCTCTGGGTCAGAAGATTCAGGTTCCATACAAGGATTTTCAGCTGGTGGTTTTGGTTGGCACCAGTGCAGCCTAAATGGGATTACGACAACTTGCATTTACATAGTACCCTTCACACGTAGCATCCCAGAGAGCCAAAGTGCTGCATTGTCAGAAATATGGTCCTCCGATTGAAATATTAACTTGAGGTTCTGTCCACCTATTGATTTGGATGTTATGGAGATAGTCCTTGTGTTCTGGCCCACAGATTAATTATTCAACTAATGGCCATTTCTGGGACTTTTCTGTGCAGAACATTGGCTGCTCCAATTGCATATAAATTATTGGTAAGTATCTGGAAAGCACAGTTTGATGTTAAAGATCATCTGCAGCCCATGCCCTCTCTCTCATGAGGCTCCGTGACTCTCTCACCCACACTCTCATCCAATTTCCACTGGCATCCCATCACACAGAATACAGTTCAAGACCCTGGTCCACATCTTCAAAGTCCTACAGGGCTACAGGGTCTTTCTCCCACTCCACCTCTGCAACCTCCTAACCACCTTTTAACCTGCTGCTACCTCCACTCAGTGGTTTCCAACCAGCTTCAAGTCTCCTGCCTTGCCTGGCACCACATTGGTATGCGGTACTTCAGCCACTCTGCCACCATCCTCTCGAACTCCTTCCCACAATCTCCTTCCCACAGTTGCCTTCTCCCTTGCCTCCTTCAAGGCCATTTTAAGATCCTCCTCTTCAACTGTGCCTTTGGTCACACTCCTTTGCCCCCTCTTGCTCACCCCCGCCCGCCCCCCCACCACCACTTTTCACCATCTCTGAGCCCGACCCCAACTTGGGTCAAACATTGATTGTCTGGCATCGAAATAATGTAATTTTGTTTTTGTTGTTGTTAAAGTGCTAAATCAAAATACTGTACATGTATTATCATTTTCATAGCAACTTCCTTACGCATTTTTCTAGCAAACAATCGGCACCTGTTTTATTTCTCTTCTCCTTCACTACCTTTCACCTATCATTCACCACATTAATTTTGTTGTTCTTGTTGTTATTCAAAATGCCTATCATTCTTGGAATCCATTATCATTCGATTTCCACAACTGTTGTTTCCCTCCTGTTGTTTTCTTTATATCCATGTTCATGAACATGGATATAAAGAAATCATTTAAAATATCTGAAATCAATATAATTATTTTATAATGTGCCCCTAGGGATTCAAGTGTCTCACTGTTTCCTTAACCACCTGGTTGCAAAAAAATACATATTCTGTACTATACAATTTTCATGTAGCTGAAACAGAATAAATTTTATTGATCTGTTGTTTTACTCCTTAGAACTCACAATCAATTTGGCCAAGGGAGCGTTATTTAACAAGATTGATTAATTTTGCGCATTCTATGTTTTATGAAGTGATTTTCAAGTGATTACGGTGAAATAAGTTGTTTTGTCATAAAATGTTATGGCAACAATAAAATATAACCAGAGCCACAAAATGGCACAAGAAGACAATTCAAAGGTTGAAGCAGCAATAATAATAAAAATTCTATTATTTATTATTGTGCCCTTTAGCACTTTGCAAATATTGGACTGTGAAGACCACAGCTGGTGAATTGTGATTCCTGAAGTCCCACTAATCTTTTGTTCACTAGCCTGTTTGTGGTTTGATGGCTTGGGATTCAATTAGCTGCAAATTTCACAGTCCAATATTCACAAATCAGATATTACAATTAATTCAACAAATCCACTTTGTGCATATTATGAATTAGCCTTTGTAAAGCCTCACATAGGTATTTGTGTGCAATAATTGTGCAATTAGTTTGTTATCCAATTAGTACTCAATTCTGATCCAGAATGGCAATAACTCCCCTTTTAACAATGACACATTCCTGCTGAATCTGGTGCAGACCCCTTGCAGGAATTTGAATTTGGTTTTATTATTAACCATCAATGACTGGTCTAAGCAGCTGGAGTGCTTTTGTACCAATGACTAGGTTTAAACCTTCACATATTAATGGCTGGATTTATACTTTCTGAGGGGTGCACATCTTCAAGACTGGTGAAACTCAAATAGTGGTTCACCAGCGAGGTGGAGGGTCATCAACTTGGTAAAGGAAGGCCTTTGGATCTTCTGGAACTGGGAAGTCTTCAGGCTTAGAGATAGGTTGGTGAAGGCCTGTTGCTGGCAAGAGGCCAGGGACTTGCTGGAGTTGGGCTCGGCCGAGGACAAGGACAGATGCCACTGCCCAACTCGGCAGGTTACCCATGCTCAGTGTTTGTAAAGGGACACTCGACCTGTAATTAGAGAGTGTCCCGAAATGCTTTGTATTTTTGTTTGTCGGGAGAAAAGTCTCTCCCCATAAAGGGAGGAGCATCAGAGTGGGGCTTTTGTTTGGCGTGCTATCCTGTAAGTGAAGGATGGCAGAGCTGGGATAAGCCTGATTTTAACTGCTTCCTGTAAATAAAGGCAGCAGTGTAGAGAAGCGAAGAGGCTCTCGTCCTATAAGGGGAATATGGGTGCCTGTAATGTCCGGCACCAAGTTCCAATGGACACTGTGGTTGGGAATGGTGTAATAGGTGTTTATGTTGTAAAGCAAGCAGGTTTTGTTTCCACAAAGCAGGTGGATGCTTTTCTTTTGGGAGGTTTTGTTGCAAGGGTAGAAAGACAAGGCTGTTGCGCACTTGTCATGGTGGGGTTTACTTTTTGGCATGTGTTCTCACGGGTGTGTTTTTTAAAAACAAATGAAAATATGTTTTTGTCAATAAATATGTTTGATTTTATAAACAAAGGTTCACCATCAAGGATTACACTGACTAACAATAATGGGGTTCTAAAGAAACAAGGACCAAATATAGTAATGTGATTGGGATTCCAGCCTGTGATAAACAGTGCAACAGTGGTAAAGCAGCAAAGTTAATTAATTCTCACTACCCACAGAAGAAGGTCCAGTGGGCTCACTGAATGGATTGCAATAAGTGCAATAGAACAGATAATAGCTTGGTTCAATTAGTTTTATTGGAGGATTCGTGTTTTGAATGATGAAGTTGAAACATGTTCAGTGCAGGAGCTCTGAGTTGGAGAAGACTAGGATCAGTGTTGGAAACACTAGAATCATTAACTCTGCTGTTAACAGTAGAATAAGAAAAAAGAGTGGCTTTGGGGGGGGTGAACTGATTTCAGTTGAAAATCTACAATGGATAAAGATTTTTATTTCAGCACCCCAGCCCACCCTCCCACCAACACCCTGACCATTAGGTAGTTTTTTCACAAAACAATAGTAACTAGTAACAATGATGGAAAAAATGGAAAGTTTAACAGGCCTGCGTTAGCGATGAGATGTAAAACAGGTGGAGCAGCTCTCAGTCAAACTATGATAAATTTACAAGCCTGACACTTCATCCACGTTTTGTTTGGGTGGATGTTTCATCAGCTGTAACCAGCCTCTCAGACTGCTGATAATCGTTTAGCTGCTACATCAATTTGTTCTGTTTGAATCCTTCATGCAATGGTTTGTGGCATTAACATGACTTTTGATGACGTAGATGGTGGTCACTTAATCAGTGGTCTTGGGAGTAAGACACACCTGGCTTTTGCTGTCTCTGTCAATAAATGCAGCTTACAAAGCAAACATGATGTGTGATAGCTCAAGAGTACATATTTGCAAGATATAGTCTCTCTTACTTTGACTTATCGACCAGTGTGTGCTTACGATTGAGAGGTGCATACCGACAGTATTTATGCCATATCTGTGTGGATACAGTGTTCCAGCATTGGATAAATCAAAGCTTCAAACCCAGGGCTCATAAAATTCCTTGTGCCACAATTATAAATTACTGGGTTCACAGACTGGCTATTCCCAAGAGGAAGATGATTTCAAAGGCTTTTTCCATTTCTAATGATTGATTATCAGTTTACATTCATGGAATGTATAATCCTAACATATGGGGTGAGATTTGTAACTATTTTCTGAGTATATGTGCTTTACTATTGCTAAGGCACATTTTTTTAAAAAAAAGTTAAACTGACCATTTTGGTAAACTTCATTATCCGTGGCATCAAAATGTTGCTATTAGGCCCCCCAAACTGAATTTTAAATTGTGGTTTCCCTCAAATTCTACCACTCTTCAGAAGCCATGTAGGAGTAGAGGGTCAGTGCAATAAATTCTAATTTAAATGAATCATTCAAAAAATGAACTGGGTGGGATGCAATTCAGGTTTAAGGTAGGCTATGGAAGGAGCAGACTTGTTGGGTGAATGTCTTGTTCTCATTCCATTATTTCTTGTGTTCTGGTGGCTTTAAGATGTTAATCAGAAGAGAGTTTGAATCTTAAGTATTTGTGTAGGAGTCTTCATGGGGGGAAAAAGCAAACACATTGATTTTTCTTAAGAGAAAGTTACATGGATGATTATTTCTGAGCAAGGAAATCACTTCTTGGTGCTCAGCATCATACTCAATCTTTGTACAATGTCAGCATTGAAATTACTCTGTGCAGGAAGAATGCCCTGCAGGATCAGTCGCACCAATGAAACTGAAAGAGGGACTGAAGATAGTCAGAATGAAAGAAAAATGTGACAAGGTAAGTCTAAAGCAATAAAATAGAGTTAAATGAATAACTTGGCCTTGAAGGTTTTTTTTTAATGTACAAAGAGTTGTATGAATGCAATGCCGCATGTGTCTGTTGAAGCCAAGTCAATTGCTCACATTCAAAAGCCTCCATTGCCTCGGTACCAACCTGCCCGCCCCTTCTGCTCAGTTGGCTCCAGCCTGCTCCATGTCCCCCAACCCACCTGTCCCACCATTGGTGGGCAACCCTTCAACAAACTCTGCCCCTAATCTCTGGAACTCCATCCCACAGTCCCTCCGCCTCACCCCCACCCTAGCCTCCTTCAAGTCCCGCCTCAAGACTCTCCTCTTCGACATCCCATCGGTCACCCCAAATCCCCCCCTTTCCCTCCACCCTTCCCATTCCCTACCCCAGCTCGGGTCTGAAACACATTTTAGGACATGAGCTAGGTTAATAGTCCAGTCCATTGCTATAGAAATTGTTGAATGTGAAACATACTGTCCTTCAGTTGAAATGTTTAACTGAGGTTCTATCTGCCAATTTAAGCAGATATTAAAAATCATGTGACACTATTTGAAAAGGGAATGGAAGTTTCCCTACTGTCCTGGCCAACAATTCTCCACATTAATTGATAATTGGCTTCATGATTGTCTGCGGGATTATGCTATGCATGAACTGGGCTTATTTGCTCACAAAAATGTCAGTACACTTGACAGTAATTAACCGCAAAGTGCTTTAAGAAAATTCAATATTGGAAGACACTATCAAATACAAGAATGTTTTATATTATCAAAAAGAACAGGGAGATAAGATTGAAGCATCTCTAATATATCTGGAGGAGATCAGACAGGATCACTGAATGGCACCTTTCAGTGTTAAAATTACTAAACTTTCAGAACTTTGGGCTCTGTCAACAACAGAAAATTTAGAAAGTGAGCTGGGAGTAATTGTAGAAATGTCACGTTCAGTGAAAACATAATACACTACAATAAAACAACTAACTAAGTTAATATAATGTTATGATATAAGCCAGCTCAGCAGAATCCAAATGCATAGACAATACAATGAATTAATCAGACAAGAATTGGAATGAAACATCTTATTTAGTTTGCGTCTCTACATCAGGATGGTACCAGGAATGAGGGACTTCAGTTATAAGACAAGGCTAGAGGCTAGGTTTATTCTTGTTGGAGCAGAGAAGGTTACGAGGAGACCTAATAGAGGTTTTCAAGTTCATGACAGGATTCAACAGATTAAACACGGAAAAACTGTTTCCACTAGTGGATGTATCAGTGACTCGGTGAGGAGAAACTTTTGCACTCAGTGAGTTGTTCGAATCTCAAATGCATTGCCTGAAAAGGTGGTGGAGGCCGATTCGATAACAACTTTTAAAAGAGAGGTGGACATTTATTTGGGGAGGATGGGTTTGTGAGGTTATGGGGAGAGAGCTGGGGAGTGGGATTAAATTGCTCTTTTCGAGGAGCCGGCACAAACTCGATGGGCTGAATGGCCTCCTTTTGTGCCGTAAGATTCTATGATTCTATTCTATGATCACCAAACAATATATGGGGAAAATTTGTGCTATCACAAGGCACAGAAATTATGTTAATTTTTCTGCAATACGTAACTACTGGTTTGGGGTGGAACACCAATCTGATGTCTCTAGCCAGCTCAGTAATATTGCCACCATATTCTTTTAAAACATGCAACAGAATTATTATTTTACATTATTAGAATGAGTAACTTTAAACCTAGCCATTAGGCCTCTAATGTCATGGTTTCCTTAGGTTTAGATTTATATTTAGCCGACCATTGGGTGAAGAAGTGCAAAATCTATATCCTTTCTGTCCCTAAGGCAAGATTTACTCACCACCATGTCCCATCCCCAGCACCCAACCAATCCAGTACAGAAATCTTGTATTTTGTGAAGAATTAGTTCATCTCCGACTGTATCTTTCCTTATCTCCTCCAAGGAGATACTTACACTGGTTCAGTGTTGCCTGGTAACAGCAAATGTCATCTGACATGTGGCCTTGCAGAAACTGTACTTTCTGGGCGTGTATTGTAAACAAATATGTTCCAAATCAACTGGGGAGTCGGTGACTAGAGGCATAGATTTAAGATCATTGCCAAAGAAAACAAAGAGATGCAAGAAGAAATATTTTTAGAGCATGATAACATGATAGTAAACCTTGCATTTGATGCAGAATATACTGTAATTGAATTGTATATATTGTGGGCAAAATGCAGCAGCCAATAGTGCACAGCAGGGTGCCAAAACAGTCATTGATTAAGTGAGGTGACATAATTAATATTTTTTTAAGGGATTATTACCCCGGGAAAAGCAATCCGCCAATCCACTAACAACCAGGTTCCTGTTAGGTAAACAGAGATGTGTAGAGAAAGGAAACTTGTCCAACATTTTGTCCTACCCAGGAATCGTACCCAGGTTCTTATTTGTGGGACAAATTGTCAACCCAATAAGCTGCAACGCTTCATGTTACAGTAGGCAATGCGCTGTTGATGCGCTGGCAACATCAACCTCTATGGATGCACATTCCACCTCACCAAGCCAGTCAGGAACCTAGGTGTCTTGCTTGATCCTCCAATGTTTTTTTTCTCCCACATTCATGCCGTAACCCTCTGTATCTTCCCTCACGTCCACAACATTGCCTGACTCTGCTACTACCTCAATCCTCAGGCCGCTGAAACTCTCATTCACACCTATCACCCTTATTCTCGCCTGACTCCACTGGCGTCCCATCACTCAGAGGATTTAATTCAAGATGCTGGTCCTCACCTTTAAAGCCCTCAATGGTCTTGCCCCACTCTACTTCTATGACCGCCCAATCGCACACCAACCTGTCCACTCAGCGGGCTCTAGCCTGCTTCAGTCCCCCAACCCACCCACCCCAAAATCGACAGGTGAGCTTTCGGCCCCCAACTTTTGGATTTCCATCCCACAATTTCTCTACTTCGCCTCCTCTCTAGCCTCCTTCAAGTCTTACCTCAAGATCCTCCTCTTTGACTGTGCCATTGGGCAACCCTGTCCCCTCCTTCCTTTCACTGTCCCCCATCTTGACCCCAGCTCGGGTCCAAAGCACTGACTTTCCAGGCTATACAAATGTAATTTTGTTGTTGTTAATTATTAGGACATGGAATTAAATGGCTATCAAAAGTAGTTGAAATAGAATCCATAATAGCTTTTAGCATTGCTCCAAGATGTTGATCTCTTTGAAGAGCACTTCAAGTTGTTTAAAAGGCAATTAGACAACAATCTGAAAAGGAAAGCAACAACTTGCATTTATATTGCCCTTCACCCAGAGTGGCATCTCAGAGCATTTAAAATGACTTTGAGTCAGGGAAAAATGTAAACGATTATGGTAGAATAGGCAGAGAAATAGGAGGGACTTCAGCTATGAGGAGAGGCTAGATAGGCTAGGGTTATTCTCTCTGGAGCAGAGAAGATTGAGGGGAGACCTAATAGAGGTTTATAAGATCATGAGGGGTTTCGACAGGGCAAACTATTTCCACTCGTGGGCGAATCTGTGACTCGTGGTCACAGATTTAAAATAGTTTCAAGGCGAGGTAGAGGGGAACTGAGGAGAAATTATTTCACTCAACGAGTTGTTCGAATCTGGAATGCATTGCCTGAAAAGGTGGTGGAGGCTGATTCGATAACAACTTTTAAAAGGGAATTAGATCTTTATTTAGGGAGAACAGGTCTATTAGGCTATGGGGAGCGGGCAGGGCAGTGGGATTGAATCGCTCTTTTCAAAGAGCCGGCACAGACTAGATGGGCCGAATGGCCTCCTTTTGTGCCGTAAAATTCTATGAATCTATGAATCTATGAAAGTAGGACTAAACAGAAAGCTCTTACAGATAGATATCCAGCTCAGACACAATGAGCCAAATAACCCTGTTCTGTGCTGAAAGATTCTATGTCTAAGTTGAAGATCACATCAATACAAAAATCGGAGTAACTCATAATGAAGAAAATAGAATTATTTTGAGTAAAAGCTGCCTGTAAAATATTCAATGTAGCGTTTTTATTTCATTCTGAAATAGATCATTCAGTTTAGTTAATTACAGCCAGTGAACGGGTGATCAGGCAGAGAGTAATTTGAGTTTGTAGAAGTTGCTTAGGTCTTTCAATTTCAGGATTGAAGAAATAAGGGCAAAGTCTCACAAGTACTCACAAGTCACAGCACAAGTTGCAATGTATTACAAATTGCAAGTTTGGAAGTGGCTAATGGGAAAAGTGGCCAAATCTCGTGACGATAACATAGAAACATTTTACAGGCCTGAATTTCTACATAATCATAACCATTTTCTCTTAAAATTTAAGAGTAAGCAAAATTTGAAAACTTCTTCAATTCAGTCTCAGTTTGGAAACTAGCTTCACGCAAAACATTTTCCAAATTATGATTGAATTTAAGAATTTTCCAAAATTCTACATGATTTTGACTTTTTTTTAGACAAAATGGTCTGAGGTGAAATTTCAGACCTTACAGCCTTTTTGTTTGTTTGTTTTTACTTCCAGGGTTTCGGGCCATGGGAGGAGTGGAGTGGAATAGGTAGAGATAATAATAATAATCCTTGCATTTGATACAGCGCTTTTCACGTCTTCTAGACATCTCAAAGCATTTCACAGAATATACTGTACTGTGACTGAATATTTGTGGGTGAAACTCATCAGCCAATTGCGCACAGGAGTGTCCAACAAAGAATTGTGGATTGAAATGACCAATGTATTATTGTGAGTTTTTTGGGACGGCAATCAACCCTCTTTATTAAATTAATAGATATTTAAGCACAGAAGAAACAGAACTAGTAAGCAGCATGACGTTTTACTGATTATCATTGTTGGGACGACTTCCTGACGTGAAAGGCACTATAGAAATGTAATATTTCTGTTGTTGTCAAGTGGAGACCATTGGCAACAATGGTGGTTAGTATTAAATCTCTGCTTAGAGATTTAAATCTCTGCTTACCCAACCTTCCATGGGCAATGGCACAAATGCCATTGCCCATGGAAGGTTGGGTCAGAAACCTACATCTTGAAGATGAGAATGATTGACATAGATGACACAGCTCATTGCCTATCAAGCTTGAGTTTTTGCAACAACTGCAATATAATCCTGTTAACTGGCCAGCAATGGAATAACTTGTGGTAACATTTTCCTTTTTCTTATGGAGACTTAGAAATCTCTGCAATAGAGTGTGAAGTATATATGCAAGGCAAAATATTTTCCTGAAAGTCACCATTACTTTACCCTTTGTACAAACATTTCCACGGTGGATTCAGAATTATTGCAGATGTTATAATAATAATCCTTACATTTATATAGCGCTTTCCACATCTTATCGATGTCTTAAATTGCTTAAACCTTTGGCTGGGCAACCTGAAAGAAGTGGGGAGCAAAGGTTTGTCTTCAAGATCCTCACTCTAGTGTTTAGGTCTATCTTCTCTACTCCTCTACCTCTCTAACCTCTTTTCGTCTCACAGCAGTATCTGTCTCCTGCTTGTCCCCCAAAATTGTCAGCTCCAGCGTCGCCAGCCGTGCTTTCAGCCACTACGCCTTGAAACTTTGGAACTCCCTCTCTCAACTCCTCCACTTCATCCCCTCCTTCCCCATCTTCAGATCGTGCCTGAAATCCTTTCCTTTTGACTGCACTTACTGTCAACATCCCCCTCCCCCTGGCTCAGGCTCGGACATTGCTAAGTGCTCTGAGATGCTGCTCAGCTTGGATAGAGCCATATAAATGTAAGTTGTTTGTGGAGCAGAATGTGTCTTTAAAGTGCAGTCAAAGAAGTGTACCTTGAATGTACAAAATTCTACTAAACATGTTGGATGTAAACAGATAGAAATAAGATCTGCAGGAGCCTAACTTGATATTTGGTTTCTACTGTCATTGTGGTGGATAACTGTGTACGAGAATGATTTAGCTAAATATTTTCTCCTGGAGTTACATAAAATATGATTATATCAGTAAAAAGGATGACTGGACTGTAATTACTGAAGGAGAAACCATTTCTTAGTAAATTTGCTAATTATTTGTAGTTTGTCTATTTTGAAACTTATTTACATTGTAAAACTGTGCTCAAGAGAAAATATTGGATATTGCATCACTCACTTGGTTTTGAGTGGAGTGCCTCAGGGATAATAGATGCTGGGAGCCTTCCAAGTCCTAGTATTTATGTTACAGTAAAGTTGTGGAACCCGGGATTCCGTGAAAATTCTTGAAATTTTCAGTAAAAAAACATGAAATCACTGAAATTAGGAGTTGGTGATTTTATGACAAGCTGATCATTTCATTATAGTGTTAACCTTGTCTTGACATTTGTTGGCATTATCAACAAATAAATAACACATTATGAAAATTCATATTTTATTCACCATAAATTTCATGTGACATTTCATTTACTGAATCAAACTTTCATTTGTTAACACAGTAAGGCTACCATGACACTGGGAGTTACACTTTAGTTTTGCTTTGAACCACTTACTACAAATGGCCTGACTTTTCTTCTGACCCAAGTTACACCTTTTAAAGCCTTGTCCACCATAAACAGACTGTCAATGACAATTTCACTGAGTGACAGTGACATTAACCTGGTTAACAGAGGTTTCTGTTCACAATTGTTGTGATCAGAGGTCAAATTGGTTCCTGGAGTAGTAACCCCTCAGGATGCCAGGCCTTCACTGCTATCCTGTACTGGTCAGTGTCTAAATCTTTATTAATCATAACACCAAGGATGTTCTTGGGATCTCCTCTACCCCTGTCCACTGTTGGGCTCACGTTTTTAAGAAAACCCTAATTTCATGGTTTCACATTTTTACTGAAAATGTCAAGATTTTCACAAAATGCCTGGTTTTGCTACTTAATTGTAACGTATCATATATGAATAACCTGGATTTACAGAGTGAATGTAATTAAATTTGGGCTTGGCCTGGCTAGGTTGAGAGCACTCTTGCAAACCAAATGGCAAATACTGTACAATAATATTGTACAATAATATTGTATTATTATTACATGATGCTGGCAGAAATTAAGAACTAGAGCAAGTCTGTCAAATATTCTCTGCTCTGAGATATCTTTAAGGCTGAAGATCCTAGTCACTTCTTGTCATTTCTCATAACCTTTCCCTCCAACACAAGAGATTTTACTCTTTGTACTCCACTTCACCACCTTTAGGGCCTGCAGTCCAGCTAAATGTTCTAGTACACTACCCCACGTGAATGGCGCTATATGAATGGCAAGGGATTGTTGTTGGACAGCTTTACATCGCAGTTATAAGAATTATGCACAGTGCAGGCAAACAAACACATTGTGCAGCTTCTGGGGTTATGAAGTATAAGGCAACATAGCTCTTATCTAGGTTGTTACATTTCCCCAGAGCTAAGTTCTCATGAGTCTCTTTGATGACTGAAGGAGATATAAGCTATGTCCTTAGAGGCTTTTTAAACTAATAGAGGGACACTTTTTCCAGTGTTGGAATTCTCTTACTCTCAATAAGAATTTTCCAAGAGAGGAAGCATGTTGACGAAGCGCTTTGAGATGTCTAGAAGACGTGAAAAGTGCTATATCAAATGCAAGGATCATTATTATTATGTAAAGAGAGTCAAGGATGGAACCCTGGGGTATGTCTCAAGTGATCAGGTGGGGGTGGGAGGAAAAAACATTTACGAAAATATTTACCTTGACAGAATGTTACATTGTGAAGCTCCATCTTGTCGCAAGGAAAACAGACACACTCAGTCACCTCAAGATAAACTTAGGATGCAGGTGTTAATGTCTGAGCTGCAGAACATACAGTCCATTAAAGTTAGAAAGCATTTCTTAAAGTTGTCAGGTTTGCTCTGGGATGTGCCACGGAGAGCTGCTGTTGTCTAGGATAGAAGTGCTTTTGTCAGTTATCCTCTCGTGGGTGGAACACTCTGCCTCAATCTAATTCTGCATCTAACAAGCTCACTGACAGCCAGGGACAGCAGGGCAACAAAGACAAGCCAGCCAGGTGACTAAACCTGAGACCCAAGCTTCTAACCTTTTGGTTGGCGATGGAAATCCGGTGCTATTGCTGGAGCTACATGGCTCTATCATCAAAATTCTTTCTTTTTTTTTGTCAAATGTAGATAACAAAGTAACTGGCAAGCTCCTAAAATAGTATCTGGTTTGTGTGTCAAAGCTGGCTGTCACTTCTCTGCAACTGTTGGGAATGGTTACGTCAGTTCTTAGCCAGGCTGACAGTATGAACCTCCATTTTGTAGGAAGGACGCACTCAGATATCTCAAGATGAACACACCTCCTGTCAGTTTATCACAGAATGCAGTGCTGGTCTTAACGTCTGAGTGGCAGAATATACAGCCTTATTTACCAGTTGAAAGCGTGACTTGGAGGAAAATTACAGGTGAAGTCTAAAATCAAATATATAATATCAGTGACAGAATAAACCAAATATCAATAATTGAAGAGGAAAGATGTAAAAGAGCAGAGAAGAAGAGCAAGACTGTTGTAAATTGCACTAGTTTTCACAGCTGAATGGCTTTCTTCTGTGTCAACACCAACTGTGTGGAGACACTAGACTTCCTCGAGATTAAAATTGAGGGGATTCACTCAACTGCCTCTGCCCTTCCAACTGCTACACCTTCTCACTCATACCCTGGCCCTCACTTGGCAGGACAGAACCTTGGACAAGTTTCCTTACTACACACACCTGATAATAATCCTTCAAAATTTTTTAAAAAAAATAAACTGGTCACTTCAATCCATGACTGTTTGTGGGATACTGCTGTGCGTTTTGGGCTGCCATGTTTCACCCGCAAATATACAGTGAATTCATTTTACAGTATATTCAGTTAAGCACGTCTAGAAGATGTGAAAAGCACTATATCAAAATGCAAGGATTATTATTATTCCTCTATCTCTCCGTCTTCACCCTCAACTTCAGGATCACTGCTGTCCTGACAGGATCAAGTCCTGGATGGGAACTAACTTTCTGCTGTTGAACATCAGAACATCATTGTGTTGAAACACAAATACCTTTGCACTGAAGCTTTTTCATGCAATTGCATAATTATTCAGATATCAGATCCAAGCAGGGATTTTCTTTCACAATAAAACCTTCAATTCATTGAAATGTTTTCTTTTCTGAATACATTGGGATTTCATTTGTGTTATTTCTTGAGCAGTCTAGTTTTTGCATTGATCCACTGAAAATAAATTGAGTAATAATAATAATCCTTGCATTTGATAGCGGGCTTTATCACGTCTTCGAGGCGTCTCAAAGTACTTCACAGGATTTACTGTGGGCGAAACATGGCAGCCAATTGTGCAGAACAGTGTCCCCAATCTTTTTTGGTTTTGAGGGATAATTATTTCCAGAAAAGCGATACCCGACAATCGACTAACAACCAAGTTCCTACTTACTGGTAGGTAAACAGGCATTGCGGAGAAAGAAAAATTGCCTAATCTTTTGTCTTGCTGGGATTCGATCCACCTTGTCTCACTTGCAAGGTGAGTACTCTAACCACTGAGCTGCAGAACTCCACAGAATAGGAGCAGAATTCCATACTTATGGTTACATTTGCACGCCTCCTTGTTAAGGAATCAGGTTATGTAATATCAAGCTTAGTTTTATTTTCACAAGATATCTTTGAAGTTGGAATTTTGGATTTCCATTTGAAATACACTGAAATGTTTTGAAGCTGCCATAATTTCATCGATTTGCATTATTTATTATCTGCGTGTCTATTATTTTTTATTGGCTACTTAATTTATAGCCCCAGGAAAATGAGGTGGGTGACCAACTTGGATTAATTTGTCTTGGTTGAAACAACCCCAAAACTAAATGAAGTAACTACAACAAGAACAACAAAATTGCACCTTTCGCGTCCCAAAGCGCTGAACAGTCAGGTCGGGACCAGAGCGGGGGTGGGAGGGTCAGGGTAGGGGGAAGGAGAGGTGGAAGAGTTAGTGGGGGAGCCGAAGGCGCGGTCGAAGAGGAAGGTCTTGAGACCAGCCTTGAAGGAGGAAAGGGAGGAAGCAAGGCAGAGGAGCTGCAGGATGGAGTTCCACAGTGTGGGAGCAGAGAGGCTGAAAGCCTGGCCGCCGATAGTTGGGCGGTTAGGGTGGTGGATGCGGAGCAGGCCTGAGTCTGCTGAACGGAGGGGGCAGGCAGGTAGATAGGGAGACAGCAGGTCAGAGAGATAGGCAGGGGCAAGGCTGTGAATGGTCTTGAAGGTGAGGATGAGGATCTTGAATTCGATCCTCTGGGGGATGGGGAGCCAGTGGAGACGGGCGAGGGTGGGAGTGATGTGATCGCGAAGCTTAGTGCAGGAGAATATACGAGCTACAGAATTCTGAATGTTCTGCAGCCTGTGAAGGGAGGAGCTGGGAAGGCTGATGAGGAGAGAGTTCCCATAGTTGAGCCTACATGTGACGAAGGTATGTATAAGTGTTTTGGTGGCGTGGGGGGTGAGGTAGTGGCGAAGTTTGGCAATATTGTGGAGGTAGTGGAAAGCTGTACCGGTCATGGAGTGGATATGAGGGAGGAAGGACAGTTGGGGGTCAAAAAAGATGAGAGAAATGTAGATGGCAACCTACAAGGAGCAATGCACAAATGTGGGGATTGTGAGGCAAATTACCTTTTTCTTGGTGGAGACTTATCTGTACTATTTGAAAATAACCTTCTTGGTCTAATCATCCTTTGCGGGCTACAGTCAGTGACGTTCCTGCAGGGATACAAATGACATTGGCATGAGCTGAAAATGTCATCTATGTGTCAAGATTGCAGTCACATAAATCCATCCTGCAACTTGGTCAAAAAACATACTCTCTGATGGTCTTGGACGTGTTATCATTACAGACATTGGGTGGTGTCACAAGAAGGCACATCAGAGGACACAGAGGGCATCATTAATAGTAATAAAGATGGATAGCCAGCATAAAGGAATGGACACAATAAACAAAGACTGGCAGCAATTGGCAGAGTAGAATGAACAGGTGGTAGGTAATACAGCCTTTGTCCAAGTTCATACTCAGTGCTTAGTCTTCTGGCCCTAGCACCCACTATTCTTTTTAATTTGAGTCAATAGACACTTATTGTGTCTGTACAGATGGAAATAATTTAGTCCTCAATAACTGGTGGAGGAAATGAGGGACAAACAGGAGGCTGGAGCCAACTTAGCAGAGGCAATGGTTGGTGGAGTTGGGGGTAAACAGATCAGAGAGGTAGGGAGGTGTGACAGCATCATGGGATTTGAAAGGGAGTGAGAGGATCTTGAAATTGATCCATTTGGTAACTGTGAGAGTCTGACAAGGAATAATGTGATAAGGGTTTTGTGGGGGTGAGCATCCGGCCACGGAGCTTTGAATTAGTTGAATTTTGTGTATGATGGAGCTTGGGAAACCAGTGAGGAGGGCATTGAAATAGTCCAGTAGGGAAGTGACAGATGCATGAAAGAGAGTATTGGCTGCTTTGGTTGTGAGATACAGATGGAGGAGGGCAATGTGGACCGATGGAAGGTGGAATAAAGCGATTCTGGTCAGGAAACGAATGTTGCACCTTTCACATCAAAAGCATATCCCAATGCCCTTCACAGGAAAGCGCAGTGAAAATGACACATTCCAAGAGAATCTATGACTGCGCAAATCTGTTTAAATGCTGAAAATCAGCATGTCAACATGACTGAAGAGCTCCTGTAGCTCAGTGGTTAGAGCACTCGACTTACAAGCGTGAGACCTGTGTTCGAATCCAGGCAGATCAGGGTGAAACCTTGGGCAAGTTTCC
The DNA here is from genome assembly GCA_035084275.1 of Hydrolagus colliei. Lineage (NCBI taxonomy): Eukaryota > Metazoa > Chordata > Chondrichthyes > Chimaeriformes > Chimaeridae > Hydrolagus > Hydrolagus colliei. The sequence goes on along the minus strand of CM068745.1, from coordinate 35,246,718 downwards.
TTACTCCACACGCCTAATAATAATCCGTCCAAGAAAACCATAATAATAAAATTGGTCATTTCAATCCATGACTGTTTGTGGGACGCTGCTGTGCACAATTGGCTGATGCGTTTCGCCCACAAATATACAGTCAATTCACTTTACAGTATATTCTGTGAAGTGCTTTGAGACGTTGATAAGATGTGAAAAACACTATATCAAAATGCAGGATTATAAAAGATTTTCCTCTATTCCTTCAGTCAAAATCTGCGCGAATATAGCCACCGGGTGGATAGTGAAAAATAATAGTTGCATAAATGGAAATAAACAAAGACCGGTTATGTGGAGGATGGTGAGTGAATACTGTAACTTCCAAACTGAAACAGATTTTCATCATCCATTATAAGCATTGCAAATTTCATACCTATGTTCTTATAAATCACTGAGAATAAACATAATAAATAGTACCATCAGGCACCAAATATCTAACATTATGGCAGCCTGACTTACACAGTCTTCTGGACCTTGACATTGGCTTAAAATCATAGAATCATAGAATGTTATGGCACAGAAGGAGGCCATTCGGCCCATCGAGTCTGTGCCGGCAAGTCTTTGACCGAGCAAATCACTTTTGTTAACCCCAATCACCAGCTTTCTCCCCATAACCCTGCAAACCCATCTTCCCCAGATACCTATCTAGTTCTCTCTTAAAAGCTGCTATCGAATTGGACCTCACTACCCTTTTAGGCAGATCATTCCAAATTTGAACAACTCGCTAAGTAAAAAAAATTATTCTAACCTCCCCTCTGCTTCTTTTGGTAGATATCTTAAGACTGTGACCACGGGTCACAGACACACCTACCAGCGGAAACAGCTTTTCCCTATCTAGCCTGTTGAAACCTTTCATAATCTTGAAGACCTCTATCAGCTCCCCAAGTAACCTTCTCTGCTCTAATGGGATAATAAATAATTGTAGAGGCTGGTGATCTGACGCTTTAATCTGGGTTAAATCAGCAAGCATATGAGCTCTCACTGCAAAACAAATTCTACATGTGAAAGGAATGAACCTTGCTTGTAAGTCTGTTTGAAATGATTTATTGAGGAGCCACACATAAGCTGTCAATGATGCATCTTGTGGCTGTATGACAAGACAATCCTTGCTGACACATACTGCTAGATTCTGCTCCTCAGTTATCAACAGTACAGAGGGTTGACTTTCACCACTATTGTCCAATATTGTCCAATATTGATTTTGACCAGACCTACAGCATATGTATCTTCCTATCTTGCTGCCTTTGTCCAGGCTGTTTCATGTCCCCCCATATACGCCGCACCACTATTGGGCAAACTTTCAGTCTTTTTGACCCAGCTCTCTGGAACTCTAGCCTGAGGTCCTCATTTGCCCTCTCCCCACTTTCAAAGTCCGCCTTGAGATTTACCTTTTGATATTGCTTATTTATAGTCATTTTCCCTCCTCCCCACCCGCTTCAATCTCCCACCAACCCCTGTCTTGGGTGCCCAGGCAGCTGTGGTAAAATGCTTTAAGATTTCGTCCTGATGTGGAAAGTGTTATATAAATGTGTATTGTGTAAGTGAGAGAAATGAGAGGAGGAATAATGTAAAAATAATAGGAAAGCAGATATAAAAACTCTTTGGCAGGTGGATTTATTGGTGAAAAGTTATGCATTGCAGACTGTATTTTTAAATTAACTGGCCAATCTTAACTTTGCTTAATGGAAAATTGTATAATATCTGAACACAGGGGCTTGCTATTCGAGAGTGAGAAACTAACAGGAGTTTATTGTTTCCTATTTAAATATAGATAGCATTGATGGATTACAGGGCAATTTATGATGTGCAGTATTGGTTCTGAAGATATGCTACATAAAGGGTTTGGAATAAAATTGACATTCCTGACCATCAAAAAGACAGGGTCCCAGTAGAATATTTCTGGGAATTTTATTTTTAGCAATGTTGTGACTGAGTTTGCATTGTGTCACCATTTCAAACCTCAGTCTGTGCAAGTTCACCGTAATTGGATCTCCAGTTTCCAGAGATGTGCACTGTGGCAACACTGAAATCAGAAACTGACACAAATTGTCATTTTCTAAGGGTTAAATGTACTATCTTTCTTTTACTTAAAAATAGATTACAGTATTTATTGCTGATCGCCTGAACATGCTATGGCATGGCAATTTAGCTGAAACGCTTTGCTGGGCTCTATGTAAAGAGGTCAATTTTGAAAACACGCTGCAAATTGAACGATTCAGTACATGCTATAATTGCCTGACAGTAAAGGGAGGGGAGGAGTGGAAATTAGCAGAAAAACCTTTGCAAAGAAAAAAGAAAACTGTAACCACTCTTCAGTGGAAAAACCTCAATGGGGATAAAATGTAGTACCAAGGACTGCAAGAACAGTAAATTAGTCTATATGGCATTTAGGAAGTCCTATTTATTTTCATGGTTATGCCATGAGTAGGCTAGAAAACATCTACTCAGCCCATTTCAACAATCCCCTGGGTAAATCGTTCACTAGGTGAGAGTGAGATAAGGGGAAGAAGGATGTGAGGTGGGTTTCTGGTAAAAAGCTGTTTGGCTGGGGTAGAGGGCAGCAAAAGCATTAGGAGGTGACTCCACTGGGTGCATTTTGTTCCATCTGTCCAGCCTTGTTCATTAGCTCTGCTCTTTCGACTCAGTGTCTTGCTTCCATTGCAGAAGGTGGCAATCCTGAACATACCTGCCAGTTGGATAGAAATTATACAAAGAGGTCATTTGTGAAAATAAGATCCCTTGTTCATGTGGTGAAACGGTTGTTCACAACTAATACCTTTTGTACAGGAAAAGAGATATGGACATTGTTAACTGGTTTTATCACTTGAAAATTGTTTAGCTGTCTTTCATCCAGATATATTGCTTACTCTCTTCTATTGCAAAGAAACTAAATTCCGCTATAGATAGTCGTTGTTGAATTATTCGACTGCATTTGAACATCCATTAGTTTTTTTTAATGTAGGCTGAGCTGTTTTATCTGATGTGATCCAAAACAAATACTTTGCAGTTTTGTATTTAAGAGCAGCCTCTAGTGGACCTTGACAGAGCTACAGCTCCTTTTTGTGAAGACCAATCAATCATCAACATAATAATAGTATTAATAAGTATCCTAGCATTTGATATAGTTCCTTATCATGCCATTGAGACGTCTCAAAGTATTGCACAGGATGTACTGTAAAGTAGGTTGATTAAGTGTGGGCGAAACACAGCAGCTAGTTGAGCATATCAATATCTCACAACAGCCACAGAGTGAGTGACCAATTTTGGTTGGGGGATTGTTAGCCAGGACATAAGGGGAAATTCTCTTCTCTTTTCGAACAGTGCCAAGGAATGTTTAACATTCACCTGTACAGACAGACGTTGGTGTAACATGGCAGATAAAGGATGACATCTCTGACAATGCAACACCCTTTCAGAAATGCGTAGGAGAGCCAGGTTAGACTATGTGACTCCAAGTCCTGATGTGGGGCTTGAACCGATAACCTCCTGACTCAGAGATAAAAGTGTATCCACTGAAAACTTTCTAAGGATTGTATTCAATTTTTCCAATTTACTGTGTTTTGATGCACTTATTAATCTCAAAGGTAAAAGAATCATGATCAGTACTTTTTGTCATAGGATTTCTAAAACAATTAAATTTGCTCCCCCATTAACAGACTTCACTGGCTCCCTGTCCCAGAGAGGATCGATTTCAAGATCCTCACCCTTGTTTTCAAATTCCTCCACTCCTCTACACACCCTACCTCTCCGACCTCCTCTCTCCTCAAACCAGGAGCCTTTGCTCCACCGGGTATGGCCTCCTCCTTGTCCCCTGTATCTTCCACTCCACCATCAGTGGCCATGCCTTAAGCCACTATGCCCCAAGGCTCTGTAACTCCGTTCCTCACTCCCTTCACCTCACCCCCTCTCTTCTCAGCTTCAGATTCTCAGCTAAAGACTTTTCTCTTTGACCGCACCTTTTGTCACCTTTCTACCCCTGACCCTGGCTTGGTCTGGGATCTGTTATTGTGAAGCGCTCTGAGACATGTGGAGGGCACTATATAAATCACTATATAAATTACTGTTGAATAAATGCCTTTGCCACTATTTGATGAATTACCCCAGTCTTCAGAAACTAGTCTCTACATTTACTTATCTTTTTTTTACTTTCATTCTGGGAGGAGAGGAGAGGAGGGAATCTCTTGTATGTTATGTTGCTGCATTTGCCAATTCTTGATTAAGCAATTGATTTCTTAGTTGAAGTTATGAAATCCATAAACAATGCCGAATAACCCAGTCAATCATTTCCTAATTTTCATCTTGTGTATGTGTTTTATTTGCAAAGCTTCTTGCTCGTTTTACAAAGGCAATCGTTTTACCGTTGGATTTTCATAAATCCATCCTTAGCATTCCTGTAGAATATCTAAATTTAAAGAAAGTGAAATATTTTCTCTGGAAGTTTAGAAACCAATATATATCTCTAAAGAAAGCCATTCTATCCTTTTGTTTTTGGACCTCCTGTGGCTTAGTGGTTAGAGCACTTGTCTTGCAAGCTGGGTAGACCTATGTTCAAATCCAGGCAGGTCAGGTGAAACCTTGGGCAAGTTTCCTTACTCCTAATAATAATCCGTCCCCAAAAAAACACAACAATAAAATTGGTCATTTCAATCCACGACTGTTTGTGGGACACTGCTGTGCGCAATTGGCTGCCGTGATTCGCCCACAAATATACTTTGTCAGTTCACTTTACAGTATATTCTGTGAAGCGCTTTGGGATGTCAATATGATGTGAAAAGCGCTATATCAAATGCAAGGATTATTATTATTATTTTGTTGAACAAGATTAAAACTTGTTGACTGATAACTACAGGTTCGCTGAACACCAATTACCAGTAATTAACTCAGGTTTTTAGGCCATTTTTGAAATTATCATTTGCCTGGTACTTGGTTTAACAGTATGGATATTGTCTAACATATGTACTGTGTTCTCAATGATAACATTTCCTTCCCTTTGGTGCATCTCATGTTTGTTTAGATATCTCAGTGAAAACATTTTTACTTATTTTGCTTAAAGTCAGCATGAAGCATCTCCATCTAGGTTTCACATGTTGGAGGCAAGGTTACCCTCCCTTCAATTTGGACTTCAATTATACTTGCACCTCAGCTCATAAACCTCTCTGTGTGTGACAATTTTTCGATAGACACCAGGAGGTATCTCTACTTAGTGGGTCATGAGTTGTTGGAAAGGGTTACCAGAACGGGTGTTTGAAGCCAGGATACTAATTCCAGTGTTTCCCTTGAGTTCAAGTAAAGCAAATGCATCTCTGATCTATGTGTACATCCCTGTACACAGCCAATAAGGCTGTTTGGACTGTAGAACAACCATAACAACAACTTTGATTTAGATAGCGCCCTCCAAGCTGGACGGTGTCTCAGAGTGCTTCGAACACAATTCTTAGCTCAGCAGTTGTCTTGTGCTTGGTTACATGCAGTTTGATCTGATCTGACTATTTGAGGTGGCTGTCCTCTTTCATTTAACCACCAAATTATATATCTAAACAAATTGATAGTTATATACAAAGCCTTTGGATTTGGTCAGTTAAGTGTTACTGTAGAAGCTGAAAGGTCATGTTGTGCCGTTAAATAGGAATCAATATTGTGTAACAGTTTGCAGATATCCTGAAGGCAATTGACGATACAGAGGATTGCTCATACCAGAGGTCAGACCTAAGCTGTGATCTTCCAGAAGCTGACACAGATGAAACCATCAGTTTAGACATATCAACGCAATTTACAATGTTCCATTTGCAGAAATCGTTGCATGGAAAAATAAGATAACCCAATGATTTGTCTCCCATCCCTCCCCTCGACTAGCCTTTGTTTTCCAAAAGTTTCCCTGGTAACCGCCAGAAAGAGAATCAGTTCCTGAGATAGATGACAGAAGGAGATGCTTCATCCCCAGCTGCTATGAGTGTCTTCTGTTATGAGACACCTGACCCCAGATAATTGCCTTAATTTGCTGGTTGCCTTAACAACAATGTGCGGGTTATGCACACTATACTGACATGTATATCTATAGAGGGAATTGCGGGTGCTTTCACTTATATTTTTATCAGAGAATAAGAAAGGTCTCAGGTGATTTTGTGTTCATTTTTAACAGTAGTTCACTGCTTAATTAATGCACCTGTACCTGCAACCATATGGTCAGGTCAACTCAACTAGCAAAATCTTGTGCTGAATGAAAAAGGAAACATTAAGATGCACTGAGGTGCTTTATTCAGTATTCATACCACATTGCATGTTCCAGACTAGCACTTTTTCAACCCCATACTATTTTTTCACCATCCCTCCATTTTGTCACTATTGCCACCTTTTGTTCTGGATTTGTCAGTGAGGGCAGTAACCCATAATAAAAAGGGTGCACTTTGCGCTTTCACCCTGAAAAACTTACCTGTTTTTCTCTGCTGGTAGATTGGTTGCTGAATCCACAGAAGGTTATAATGATGATGATAATAATAATCCTTACATTTGATGTAGCTCCTTTCACACCAAGAGAATGTACCAAAGAGCTTCATAGGGTGCACCTATAAAGTGTGGTGACTGTGTTTTGAGGGCCTATTTTGTGCACAGCAATACATCTGTAAGGTAAATGACCAACTTTATTTGGAGAATTGTTGGCCAGGACACCAGGAGAAATCTACGGGATCTTTAACATCCATCTGAACAGGTTTAACATTGTTGGTTTAAAGTGTCATCTGAAGGATGGCCCCAGCACTGAATTGGAGTGTCAGCTTAGTCTATGCGAGTTCCATTTTCCAATGCAGGGCTTGAACACAAAAACTTGCAATTATGTTGTTCCCAGATGGCGTCCCAGAGCACTTACAAACAGGTCTTTTAACTCAGAGGCAAGAGTGTTACCAACTGAGCCTAGATAGTAGTTATACAAAATAAAAATATGCGCATCCAACTGCAAGACAACATGATGACTCATAAGCTGTGAGTATCTATCGGGGAAGGGAGTCGTAGGATTTTTGAGATGCTTGTTTCCATGATGGATGTATCTAACTAATGATTGTAGAACCAGAGATTATAAAAACACAGGAATCAACAGAATTGTTTGCTACTTATTTGTATTTCCCCGACTTCTACTACTGTTATTTTAGTATTGGTCAATTGGGGAATCTGAGCATTGAACACTCTACATTATGCATGGAATCAAACAAGTGTAAATCACAAGTTTTCTAAATCAAAAGCTACAGCTATATTACAGAGCACAGCTCAGGTGACAGGATCTCCAATAGAGCATTGTTGAAGCACTATAATATAAAAGCAACATTATATATTCCCTGGAATAAAGATGATTCCATTGGTTATTATTATTGGTTTCTTAGCTTCTGATGCACCAGGAATTCTACTGTACACCTCGTGTTATGAGAAGAGGTGCAGACCTTTAGCCTTCATAAATACAGTAAAAGACTGTTTATCCGGTACCCGATCAACCGTAACTTCCGTATAACTGGCATCGCAAGAAAAAAGGTCCGCATTCGATTAACTGGAATTTATCCGGAAAAATGCATTGAATTTTTTTTGTGTGTGTGTTTTCGGCCGAATATTCGGCAGGTGCTTTAACCAGCATTGGCAAGGTTCCGAGGGTGCCGGATAAATGGGCTTTTACTGTACTTCGATCAATTGGAGCAAAGATAAAGAAAGGGTAGGGAATGTGGGGCTAAATTCCCTTCACTGTTGTTAATTGTTCCTTGATTAATGTTGATAATTTCTGTGCTAAATGTAATTCTGAAAGCTGACCTGTTGATTTATTATGCTGCTGTTTCATTTTATGAAATAATAATTCTTCTGGATACATCGAATATAATAATAATGCTAATAATCTTTGCATTTGATATAGTGCATTATCACATCTTCCAGACCTCTCAAAGTGCTTCACAGAATAGTGTAAAGTGAATTGACTTACACTTGTAGGTGAAACATGGCAGCCAATTACACACAGCAGTAGATTGAAATGACCAATTTTGTTCCTTTTTTGAGGGATTATTATCAGGCATGTGGAGTAAGGAAACTTGGGTAACCAAGGTTTTGCCCTGCCTGGAATCGAACCCAGGTCCCAAGCTTGTAAGGTGAGCGCTCTTAGCACTGAGCTACAGGACTCCACAAATATACAAATTGTCTAAATTCCAAGGCTGAATCTGTAGCTTTGAATTTCAAATAAAGTTTAAAACAATATAATTTGTTTATGATATTCAACAAAAATAAGACATAACAGTGATATAACAGAAACACAATAGAAAATAACATGCTAGTTTTCCCTCTATCACAGAGTATGTTGTATTATAGAGTTGTATTCTCAATACTGTGTATGGAATAGATTATAAAGTATATGAAATATTACCAATATATAGAGTCCTGCAGTTCCGTGGTGAGAGCACTCGCCTCACAAGCGAGAGATCTGGGTTTGATTCCCAGCAAGGCAAAACTATGGGCAAGTTTCCTTACTCCACACTCAATCCACAATTGTTTGTGGGACACTGCTGGGTGCAGTTGGATGCCACATTTCACCCACAAGTATACAATCATTTTGCTTTACAGTATATTCTGATGTGAAGACGTGAAAGCACTACATAAAAAATGTGTTATTATATGTACATAATCTACAATACATAATAAAATAAAATGAGTACTTGAGAAAGCTCATACAATTAGGAGATAGACCACCATAACCTCATATAAAAAATTCTAAATCACCTAAGAGAAAGCACAAAATCACTTCAGTATTGTTCTTTCAAAGAAAGTTTGCCTCTTATCCAATTTGCAATTAAATGTTGCTATCAATTGGACCATTAACTTCAATCTAATAATGCTATTTACCTCAGACAAATCAGGTGACAGTGGTGAAAGCAGCAACAAATGGTGGAGTTTCTTTAAAGTGGATGGACATGAGGTGGTGAAATGAACTTAAGATCAGTTCTTTCACATGTAGACCTAAATTTGAATCAGACCAAATAATTCATCTGATAGTTTCTCTCTGTGGTGCTCTTAAAGTTCCCGATCTAAATGGATTTGAACAGTTAGTTTTCCAATATATTTTTTGAGCTCACAGCACAAAACTACTTACTTATGCTGCACAAATTGGTTAATCCCACTGATAAAGATCGTGTGGAAAATGGAATGTCACATAGGGCAAGAGTGAGCAGTATTTTCAGTTGGTTAGCCTAGTACTGAAGGTTTTTTGCAGCTTCTGAAATGTCATTATTTTCATTATTTTGTGTTTTAAGATGAGTGAACTGTGAAATTCTCCACGGTATCTTTATTAAGGTACAAAGCAAATGGAATTTTCTTCTATGTGTTTGCTTGCAGACCTAGAATGAATTCCCTTTCACCAACCAAACCAGCTCTATTGAGTCATATTTGATGCCTTTATTTTATGTTGTAATAGATGTGTGTGATTGATTCTGATATTGTTAAGCAGTTTGAGATGATGATAATTGTCATATTTGATACAGAACATTATCAATTCGGTTTTCTGTAAAATATTTGACAGTACTTAATCACAATAATAACATTCCTTTGCATCTGATGTAGCGCTTTTCATGTCCCAAAGTGCTTCATAGGACATGTATATTATTAAGTGGAGTGACTGTGTTTTGTGCATTTGATATAGCACCTTATCACATCTTTGAGATGTTTAAAGCACTTTACAGAATATATTGTAAAGTGAATTGACTGTACATTTTATGGATGAAATGCAGCCACCAATTGCCCACAGCTGTGTCCCACAAACAGTCGTGGATTGAGTGACCAATTATTTCTTTTTCTTTGATGGAATTAATACTCCTGAAAAAGCAATCTGCAAATTGACTAACAACCAGGTTCCTACCAACTGCTAGGTAAACAGCGGTGTGTGGAGTAAGGAAACTTGGCCATGTCCTCCTTGACCTGTCTGCTGCGTTCGACACAGTCGATCACACCATCCTCCTCCAACGTCTTTCCTCCCACCTCAACCTTCAAGGCACAGTCCTTGACTGGTTCCATTCCTACCTGACCCACCGCTTACACTTTGTTTCTTCCAACGGTTTCTCCTCAAACCCCCGTACAGTCTCTCATGGCGTCCCCCAGGGCTCTGTCCTCGGCCCCCTCCTTTTCACCATTTACACGCTCCCTCTGGGTGATGTCATCCGCAAACATGGGGTAAATTTCCACATGTATGCGGACGACACCCAGCTGTACCTTTCTGCCTCATTCCTCAACCCCCAGACCATCGATGTTCTGACAGCATGTCTGTCTGACATTGAGTCCTGGACGAGGGACAACTTCCTCCAATTGAACGTGAGCAAGACCGAGGCCCTCCTGATTGGCTCATGCCAGCGCCTCCGCACATCGGGCGCTGCCAGCCTCAACATCCAAGGCTGTACTCTCCACCTCACAAAGCCAGTCAGGAACCTCGGCATCACGTTCGACCATAAACTCTCCTTCCTCCCCCACATCCGCGCCTTGACCGGCACCGCTTATTTCCACCTGCGCAACATTGCCAGGCTCCGCAACTACCTCACCTCCCACGCTGCCGAAACACTCGTGCACGCATACATCACCTCACGGCTGGACTACGGAAACTCTCTCCTCGTCGGCCTCCCCAGTTCCTCCATTCACAGGCTGCAGGTCATCCCGCACCCGCCTTCGCGATCACATAACCCCCACCCTCGCCCATCTCCACTGGCTCCCCATCCTCCAGAGGATCGAGTTCAAGATCCTCGTCCTCACCTTCAAGGCCTTACACGGCCTTGCCCCGCCCTACCTAACCGACTTACTTTCCCCCTATAAGCCCACCCGGACCCTCTGTTCAGCAGGTCTTGGCCTGCTCCAAGCCCCCCGCCCGAACCGCCCCACCATTGGAGGCCGGGCTTTCAGTTTTTCCGCTCCCACCCTGTGGAATTCCATCCCCCAATCCCTCCGTCTTGTTTTTCCCTTTCCTCTTTCAAGGCCGGTTTGAAGACTTTCCTCTTCAACCGTGCCTTTTGTTCCCCCCTGAATTCTTCGACCTCCCCTAAGCGTTTCACCCCTTCCCGAACACCCCCCTCCCAGCTCGGGTCACACGCCTCCTGTGCAGCGCCTTGAGACGTCCTCCCGACGTGAAAGGCGCTTTACAAGTTTAAGTTGTTGTTGTTGTTGCTCTGCTGGGTATTGAACCTAGCTCTTTCACTTTCGAGTGCTTTAATCACTGAGTTATAAGGCTCCATGTGCACAGCCTTTAGAAAAGATGCTGCACAAATGAATGAAATATACAAATCAAAATATATATGTACAGGTAGAAAACCAATACTTGACCTCTGCCCAGTATTAATTTTAGAAATGAGCGAAAGAGGCTAAATAAACTCCAATTAACAGATTCATAGTTTGGTAACATTGTGGCTTCTAGTTCAGAACATAGTGGGTTCAAGTTCCATATCAGAAATGACAAACTCCACACAATCACAATATTGGCTTTGGTGCAGTGTTGGAGTTTTTTTGTTCTTCAGGATGAGACTTTAAACCACAGATCTATCTGTTTGGTTCAAGTGGACATTAAAGAGCCCATATCACCATTTCAAAAGAGAAGTTATCCAGGACCCCCAGATAAATAGATTATTTACCTCACAGCGTTTTAGGAAATCATATGCACACAACAAAAAGCATGCTGTGTTTGTGACTCTAGATGTTTTAATATGAAAAGGGACTTACAAATCATGTATTATACAGTAAACTTCTGAAACCAACTCTGGCTTAATTTGTCACTTCCACTTAAGTCATCACTCTGTTCATATTCCGACTGCCTTTATTTTTGTATTGGATACATAACTTGCTACGCTGGTTAAATTATTACAAATCATTTTCCCTTGGAATGATAAGTTATCAGGTTCACTGTGTAGCAATTGTCCAATGAATTGTCTTAAATACAATGAGTCAGCCCTCTATGGTAGTCTCAGAAACCAGTTCCTGAGTCAGGTGTGCCCACAGTATTTGAGGGCATTACTGGTGACAGCCAGCCTGGCTCATCGGCAGGACGTGGATAGTCAGAGCAGTCACTAGTCACTAGAGGCAGGGAGTCATGCCATTCAGTTCCTGCTAACTCTGCAAGCCAAAGCCCTAATGGATAGGACGATCCTGGCTGGACAAGCAGTGGGAAAGCTTAGCAGACAGCAACATCAATAGCAAGCTAGTGTATATGATTTTAGCTAGTTAGACTCCAACAACCTAACAACATGTGCCTAATATCTTCTGGAATTAAGTAAGCGGGTTACGTTCCTCTAGGGAGAGAGTGTACATTCCTTTCCAACAATCTATCTCTGGGATTTCCATGTGTAATTTCCATGGAAATCTCAGCTTGGTTTGGATACACTTAAGCATGGAATGAGTTTTCACATGTGTCAGACATCCAGCTGACCAGAACAAAAGCAATAAAAGCATTTTCAGTCTAGACAGTGGATTCTGAATTATTTATACAAAGTACTCTGTATATTCCAGATTCCACTCTGGTGGACATTTTACCATATATTTGATGCTGCAGCATCAAACGTGGAGACTTGATATAGAAGATTAAAACTTTTGAGGTTTATTCTCTTGTTATTGGTATATGTTGAATACATTCTATTTACATCGCTTTCTCTTGAAACATTTTCCTAAAGGCTTTCCTGAGGTGTCTGGCATAATCACTGAGCTGAATGGCTCCACGATTGACAATAAATAATAATATTAATCATAATAATATGCAGAATAATAAAACCTATCAACGTGAATGATACTCGGAAATTATCCACAAGCTTTCCTGACAGATTGGTAGATACTGTGGCTCTAGTCCAGGCAGACACCAATTCTAGGTTGTGTTAAATTGGCTGATCTCAGCTTCAGCAGCAGTTAGAGTAATATAGTTAACTTATGCAAAACAGACATCAGTTGAGGACTTAATTCTTTGCCTAACCTCTTTTAAATAATTTTAAAAGGGCTTTCTTTCTTTGGCCTGTAGGAAACAGTTCAATAATAATATCTCATTTGTTGAATATATTCCATACAATACTACTACAGTACTACTAATAATAATCCTTGCATTTAATATAGCGTTTTTGACATGACGTGTTACTCATGCAATTTTGCTCTCTAATAGTTTGAAACTCAGTGTTTACTTTGAGTAACTTCAATGTTAAAATGTTCTGCCTCTAGTTTGACTCAAGGGTACTATTTTTATTTGATTTTGAAAGGTGAAGATTGTCAGTGCCAGAAAATGTAACTTTTTAAAAAGCTTTTGACAGCCAATGTCAACAACAAAATGCTAACCCAGCCTCAGAAGGGAAACCGTTGCTGCCACAGTGTGAAATTTCCTCTCCCTATCCAACTTCTTTTTGTTTTTTCTCTGTGAGCTAGACTGACAACATAGTGTCAATTAATGGCTGAAAGTGTCTTAAGCCTTAGCCTTTTAAGACGAGCATGGATTAATAATCATCTTCCTGATCCATGTACATTAAATAAATAAATAAATAAACTTCAGTCCAAAACTAACAAAGATCAGACTGGAGGGGAGGAGGTTAGGATTATTACTAGATCACAAGTGTGGAGGACTCCAGAAGTCAGCTCCAAGGTGAAAAAATATCAGAGTAAAAAGCGCAGTGTTTAGTAATAGATAATTTTCACATTAAGGAGTGAATGTAGTGATGTTTCATAATGCGTTACTACATGATGGTTATCTCAAGGAATGTGCTATGTTGTTTCCTACCATTCCTTAATCATTGTCGGTATAAACTCTCCTGCTCATGAATTCAGCCAGCTAGAGGGCCACCAACTACAGTACTATCTTGCAGATCTGCTTCCAATCTGTGGTCTTCAAGTAGATTTTGACAAAGCTACTGGAAAAAAACTATTTTGCTCTCCTGCATAAGGACGCCATGTTAGTGCAAGTTATGTACTGTACTTTGTTTAATCATTTTCCTGATGCGTGTTAAGGAAATCATGTTATTGCGGCCATGTGCTGAGTTTTAAATGATAGATCCTCTCAGATTCTAGCATTGGGCCAAGGCCTAGTGAGGGAAATTCCTCCCTCTCATATTTCAAAGGGTATTGTTATTTCAAGCACTACCAGACACTACTCCATGTGAAGGGTGTTAAATAAATGCAAGTCGTTTTCCTGGTTAATAATAATACTGTAATATAATAATCCTTGCATTTGATATAGAGCTTTTCACGTCTTCTAGACGTCTCACAGAATATACTGGAAAAGTGAATTGACTGAATAATTGTGGGCGAAACGTGGCAGCCAATTGCGCACAGCAGTATCCCACAAACAGTCATGGATTGAAATGATCAATTTTATTATTGTGTTTTTTTTGGAGGGATTATTATTAGGTGTGTGGAATAAGGAAACTTGCCCAAGGTTTCGCCCTGATCTGCCTGGATTCAAACACAGGTCTCATGCTTGTAAGGCGAGTGCTCTAATCACTGAGCTACAGGACTCCACTCCAGTTGTAATAGTTATCATTATGAAACATCACAAATCCAGCCATTTAAAAAAAAGTACAGTATTTGGTATTGAGTAAATGCATTGTATTTAAAAGCACATTAGCATTGATTTTCATTCTATTCTAGTGGTCAAACACAGTTTAAACCGGAAATAACAGTTCATTTTACATGAAACCATCCTTTCCCTAAGCTGCTTGAAAGACATCGGATCAATGTTTACACATAAATGCCAGAGTGTTGTGACCTCTGGAAGAACTCTATGAACACAACCAAATTGGCTACAAATTGCACGGTTGTTAACCCCTTGAGGTACTGCCAGCACAAAATGCCTTATATAAGTGCTATAAATGATACCCAGCTCTGCTTATGGGTAATTGCCACTGAATCGTTTTCATAGTTCATCATCCTTGAACATTCAATACATTGCAAGGCTTTCTTCTATTCCCTGTAATTCCGATAGCATGGTATACAAAAGCCAATGTAATTACTTCATTCCTTAAAGAGAAAGCTGCCTTCTGTTCCAGCAATGCTTTATGGTCTGATTCACCTCATCTTGTAATGAGGTGTAATGTAAGATGAGTGTAAAATAGACAGGCAATTCACTTTACAGCATATTCTGTGAAGTGCTTTTCAAGTTTGAAAGATGTGAAAAGTGCTACATCAACTACAAGTATTAGTTCTGTCGCAGCCATATACTTATAATAATAATAATCCTTGCATTTGATATGACCCTTTTCACATCTTCTAGACGCCTCAGAGCACTTCACAGAAAATGCTGAAAGTGAATTGACTGTATATTTGTGGGCGAAATGCACAAATACTTCTGTGTCATACAGGTGACCATTGTCTTGTCCTTCAATACAGGAAACATAATAAGGATTATATATTCTTATTGAAGCTCGGAGGTCATATTGCTGGTTCTGACGAAGGGTTGTAGACCCGAAACGTTGACTCTTTTTCCTTTCTCCATGGATGCTGCCTGATCTGCTGAGTTTCCCCAGCAACTTTTGTTTTTGTTTCAGATTCCCAGCATCTGTAGTATTTTGTGTTTTGGTCATTTAATACTATACTGATTACCTAGTCCTAGAGACTGAGTGACATCTATACATACGTTGACTCATGTGTTAAACTATGAAGCTTTTCTCAATAGTATGGGCTGTAGCATCTTACTAAATATACCAGTCAATAAATAATGCAAAATGGAAAGGATGTGCAGTAAATAATTTGAGTTAGTTTAAACTATTATTTATTTCAACATGCTGTTAAAAGAGCAACTATTTTTTTTATCATGATTGACATGTGTGCAGTTGCCACCAAACACAAGCAAGTGTTGTTTTACAAATACGTTTAGAAACTCTGTTATGTAAAAAGGTCAAATGAACTTTTACCTTGAACTGCCATTTATAACATTTATTTATTGACAGTAACCATTTAGTTATGTGGGCATGTTGTGGTTCATGACTGTCTCTTCATGAACCACAACATGTCCACATATCTAAACGGCATATCTACAAAAATACTTTAATAATTCAGTTGGCTTGGTGGTCAAATTACTTCTTCTGTGCTGTAAATTTCTAATGATTCTAAAATCACTAAAGGTTGGCCAATTGTTTTTGTGAAACACTTCATCCTACATGAAAGGCAATACAGTACGTAAATGTAAGTGTGTTAACTGTATATGTCAAAATGTTTCTGTGGAAAAATTTAATCGAGATGAATACATGACGAAACATTATCATAGCATAATATATTCAATCAATAATTCAATCTATGGGAAAACTAGGAAGAAACTTAGTTGATATTATTTTCTTCAAATTGCCTGTGTCTCTAATTCCACCAGGTGCTCTGCACAATGCCACCCTCTTGTGTCCAAAAATGAAGCAACAATTTCAATAATCCAAAGCAAAACACGGAAAGGGAAGGAGGTATTTGCATGACAACATTTTATCATATCGAAATGCAACAGCCACTTTACACAAAACATGTTTCCTACAAACAGTCATAAGGCAATGAGCAATACAGTATATACAAACTTAATTTTTTCTGCACTGAAAGGGAACTTATTCAGCTCCTTGAACACACTTTATACTGTATTATCTTTGGTCCGCCTTCATTTTAAAGTGTAAATGAAATCAGAAAAGGTTCTGCTGTATTCGCCCACAAATATACAGTCAATTCACTTTACAGTATATTCCGTGAAGCGCTTTGAGACATCTAGAAGATATGAAAAGCGCTATATCAAAATTCAAGGATAATTATTTGTTATCATTACAACTGAAATGTAGGCCAGGAGATTAATTAAGTCAGACAGCCTCATTAGAACAGGTATTACACATAAAGACATACAACTGTAGAGTGAGAAAACAACTGGTGATTTGACATGGCTGAATGGCAATGTCTGATTTTTCTACTTAAAGATACAGCAGTTACCATCTAATTTCATGGAAATTATGCTGTCAAATGATACACCAACCTTTCATTTAGTCTGGAGATATAAAGTTTCCCCTTTTTGATTTGATGCACTCCAAGATGATACCCAGCATGAAGAGCATTGTATTAAAAAATTATTGCTATTGATATCCATCAATAGAAAGATTAGACAAGATGTATTCAAAGTGGAGATCATTGACAGGTATGGAGATGTTATGCTGATTCTGGAAACAACAAATCTAAATACTATAGTATGTTATCCTAATGGTTTTTAAAAAGAGATTATTTGTGGGACTGTGGGCCACATTCACCCACAAAATATCAATTTCTGCACTTTACAGAAAATCCTATGAAGATTGCGCCATGAATTTCTGATGTGATAGGTGCTGTACCAAATGCATTTTTATTATCGTTAGAGTATTAAGACTGATGCAGAGCAAACTGTTTATTGGATTTATCTACAAACTACACAGTTACACACAGTTACTACACTATTATCAGGATTATTTATTTATTCTCTCCATAGTTACTTGTTGAAATCTGGATCTCTGTGTTACCTCTGTGGCCAATGGCATAGTGGAGTTAGCTGAGTGATTAGAGCACACAATCGAGAGACCTGGGTTCAATTCCAGGCAGGGTGAAACGTTAGGCAAGTTTCCTCACTTCACATGCCTGATAATAATCTCTAAAAAATTTTTTAAAAATTGTTTTATTTCAATCAACAATTGTGTGTGGGACAATGTTGTGCGCAATTGGTTGCCGCATTTCACCACATATATGCAATCAATTCACTTTCAGAATGTTCTGTGTAGCGCTTTGAGATGTCTAGAAGATGGGAAAAGCACTATATCAATGCAAGGATTATTATTAGTTTTGTTTTGTTGCTGCTGAAAACACTCACACAGTGTACACTATATACCGTTTTGGTCGGCCATCAGAATACATTTATATTCCTTGATTTCTGCTATACATTTCTGCTATCAATTATATAAATATATGCTCTAAATCCAATTAAACATCATGTCTTATCTAGGCCAGTGTGAATGTTCAGTGTGCCTCTTCCAGCCCATTGTATAAATTATCGGTTATCTAAATTGTATAAACAATTCATTTAAAGATTGTTTTGACCCAGTAATCACATTAAAAAAAGAATTATTAATAAGGAATCTGCGAGTTATCTGGATAGGTGAAATGATTTGTTTGTCTTCACAATCAATTAAAATGATAGTTTGTCCTAACATCTGCAGCTTTAGCTATAATTACAAAATAAAAAGAAAGATTTCCTTAGTTCAACATCGTATTAAAAAAGATTGCATCTCCGACAATACAATGAAGTGGCAGACTATGAATGATATATTTGTAGAACAATGTCAGTAGCTTTATGTCTTGGTGTTAGCCTAAATTTATTTCCCCCAACATCTCCTTTCAATATCCCTAAGCCACTATGTAACTAACACTGAAGAGGCATCACTGTAAATTACAATTACGGTAAATAAAGATATCATACAGGCTTATGAAGAGGATGGATAAAGTGCACAATGAAGGGAAAATTGCAAGGTATAATGTGACCATTATCACTGGGGATAAATATCACGTTGTTGAATGTAACATACACATATAATATATGATGATAAACTGACTGTCTGAGGATTGAAACCGAGGAACACAGTCTGCAGGCTGAACGAAAAATTATCTTTGTATCTAAAATATAGAGGCAAACATTTTGGGGGTATAAAATATGGGAGTCACAGCTGTTTCTGGGACCTTATAGGCAAATGGTTCTGTGTTCTCTTTCACAATCACAACACTCAACAGTAAATGTTCATGAAGTTCAATAGCATTAAATAGCATTTCACTCGCAAATATAAAGTCGGTTTTCCTGCTCGCCTTCCCCCTACCCCGACCCCTCCCCTTGCCATCTTTCCCTCCTGTCTCCCCTAATCCCACTTCCATGACTGTTTGTGGGACACTGCTGTGCGGAATTTGGCTGCTGTGTTTTGCCCACAAATATACAGTCAATTCGACTCTCCTTCATCCTGCCCCGACCTCTCCCCCTGCTCTTGTCCCTACCTGTCTGCACAGGGATGTCCTCTCGAAGTGAAAGGCGCTATATAAATGTAAGTTCTGATTGATTGATTGATTGATTGACCAACGTGATAAGTTACAATAAAAATGCAAATTGTTTCACTTCTTCATCCCAGGAAGTATCAGGATACACTCACAGTGGGGCTGTCTTATCTTGCTGGAAATATCCATCTTGTGATGTAATTGGCTTCCATTTTACAGCAAAATATTGTTTCCTGTCACAACAAGCTTCTTTTTATGCTTTTCAGGCCAACTAGTGGACGTGTGCTTGTGCAAAAGCATGCACCACTCACTCCTCTCTGAACTTTGTCCTCTGTTCATTGTTTACTTTTAGCTCTAACTTTCAGCAGAACAAGCAGTCTTCCCAATCTCACCATGGATCCTTTAGACAACTGTGCGTTACTTTGCTTCTTCCTTCTCCTGTTCTCTTTCACTCAATCTGCAGGTAAGTTGCTGCCAGGCTCTTGTGTCATTCACAGCAAGCACACAAAACTGATGTCTGCTTAATCTTTGAAGCGTTAAATATTACATGTCTAGATTTAGAAATAGGATGCTACTTCGTTAGATTGATTTAAATGGTAGATTTTAACAGCAAGTAAGTGCAGAGAGATCTCAGGTGGCAGCTAACATTATCCAATTCACTTCACAGCAGATACTGCAGGCCTGTGTGCCTGGTTTGTAATGGAACAACAACAACAGAATTACACTTGTACAGAACTGTATAGCGCTTTTCATGTCAGGAGGACGTCCCAAGGTGCTGGACAGTCATTGTTTCAGACCCAGGCTGGAGACTGGGGGGGGGGAGGAAAAGAGGAAGATTTGGGGTGACTGATGGGACCATTGAAGTGGAGAGGCTTGAGGCAGGACTTGAAGGAGGTCAGGGAGGGGGTGGGAAGGAAGGTGGAGAGACTGTGGGATGGAGTTCCAGAGGTAGGGGCCAGAGTGGAAAAAAGGCTGACTCGCCAATGGTGGGGCAGATGGGTCAGGGGACATGGAGCAGGCCAGAGCATACTGAGCAGAGCAAGCGGGCAAGTTGGTAGGGTGGGAGGAGGTCACGAATGTAGGGTGAGGGGGAGGCCATGGAGAGCTTTGAATGTGAAGACCAGGATCTTGAATTGGATCCTCTGGATGATGGGAAGCCAGTGAAATCAGGTGAGGATGAGGCAGAGGGGGTCACAGAGCTTGGAGCGGTAGAGGACACAGGCCATAGGGTTCTGGATTATCTGCAACCTGTGGAGTGAGGAATTGGGAAGGCCAACAAGAAGGACATTTGCGTAGACAAGTCAGGATGTATTGAAGGCATGAATGAGGGTTTCAGCAGCCTGGGGGTGAGGTAATGGCGGAGTCGGGCAATATTGCGGAGGTGAGAGAAGGCAGAGCGAGTCATTGCTTGGATGTGGGGGGAGGACAGACAGTTGAAGATTGAACAAGACACCTAGGTTCCTGACTAGCTTGGTGTAGTCGAGTGAGCAACCATGGAGGTTGATGCTGCCAGCACTTGATGTGCAAAGGTGCTGATACGATCCAATCAGTAGGGCCTCGGTCTTGTTGACATTCAACTGTAGGAAGTTAGCTCTCATCCAGGACTTGATGTCTGACAGACAGTGTGTCAGGACATTAGTATATATAAATCGAAGTATATATAAATCAAAGTTGTTGTAGTAGTCCTGGAGTCAAGGGTAGAGGCAAAGAGATAGAGTTGGTAGGTTGGAATAGTGGTAATAAGTGCCTGTTTAGTACTTGGTCGATGTTTCG
Organism: Hydrolagus colliei; assembly: GCA_035084275.1. Taxonomy (NCBI): domain Eukaryota; kingdom Metazoa; phylum Chordata; class Chondrichthyes; order Chimaeriformes; family Chimaeridae; genus Hydrolagus; species Hydrolagus colliei. Next base: position 35,225,943 of record CM068745.1, on the reverse strand, counting down.
ATGTGGTAAGGCACATATAGAAGAATCTAAACCAAAAAGCACATGTTTTGATGTTCCAGAATCTAAATTACTTATTTATTACTCCTGGAAATTGTTGGAGTACCGCTCACAGAGTGGAACTCAGAAGCTAGGTGAAAGGTATAGAATCACATTGCAGGCAAATGTGCAGATCATTCTGCCACTTCAATGTCTCATCTGAAGGATGGCACCTCCCAACAATGCAGAATATCCAATTGATTGGAGTGTCATCTTAGACTAAATTAATTCCAAGTCCCTACATGGTGTATGAACCCATAACCTTCTGACTCAGATGCAAGAATGCTACAAACTGAACCAGGCTGATGCACCTGATAATTGCTTTATCAAATTCTAGAATACTATTTTATTTTTAGAACCATGAGAGATGACTGTGTTGGTATGCTACAGGGTTGGTAAGCACTTCAAATGCTCTGGGACTCTACTCTGTGTGAGGGGTGCTATATAAATACAAGTTGTTATTTTTTACTCCTTTGCCTACAGGAACAGTGGTCAATCAACGGACAGTCTGAATTGCACTTGTGACATCTGATGTGACATCAGACATCAGTGATTTTAGACAGAAGAATGCTCAGAAATATGTACTACACGGACAATCACATACATAAACACTACATCTCAGGCATCTTCAGATGTACTGAATGTACACTCTTGTACTAAACTCAAAACATAGGAGAGGTTATGCAAGAAGAATAGATCCATAATCCTGTCTTATTCATTTAGGAAATATATTATTAATTATTACTTACATTAATTTCCAACAATGTTCTGCAAATTGTTCATCTGGCAAATTGATCTAGGATAATATACTGCATGTTTTAGATTTCAATTTAACTTCATGTCATTGTGTGGATTTTACATCTGTTCCATCTAGTTTTTGAACAGAAGAAGAAAGCAAGCAGTTTTCTTTTGCAAAGACACAGACGGGCCAATTCAGGTTTTTTTGAAGAATTTAGAAGAGGTTCTATTCAACGGGAATGTATTGAGGAAGTATGTTCGTATGAAGAAGTCAGAGAAGTATTTGAAATTGACAAAAGAGCTGTAAGTGGTACATAACTTCATATTCTATATTTTATTCCTCCAAATTCAGATTAAGCCTCATTGCCTCAAAACTTGGCTTCACCATATTCTTTACCATATTTCATGTATGTTTATAACCAAATTGGAGAATCATATAAAACACTAACTTGGAGTTATTTATTATCAAGAAAAACAGTAGTTATTGCTGAGCTTCAGATTCTACATGAATGGTCATTCATAGGTACAAGAGCGGAAGCACTTGTGAGGTTTTTAAAATTAACTAATCTTTTGAGGAAAATAAAAAAACTATTGTGAAACTACTCTCTAATTCAAAGCATTTGGAAAGTCATTCAAATCTGTGTGCTGTATTGGGTAAAAAATAAACCGAAAAAATAAGCTTTGGTATGTTGCTTTTCTGTGTCTTCAGTGTTTTGGATTTGTACTTGAAATGTTTTTTGATCTTGGATACCTCTGCTATGTTCCTTCTTTTTCTCTCTCACTTCCTCACCTCTCTCTTTATTTTCTCCACCTACTTTATCTTCTCATCTTCCCTAACCTCCTTTCCTCTGTTTCTCTCTTCTCCCTCCTTCTCTCCATTACACCCCCTCCTTCTCTCTTCCTTTTCTGAGGTGCCTGATGTGTGGCACTGGCAGTATCAACCTCCATGGATGCACACTCACCTCGCCAAGCCAGTGGCCGAGGTGTCTTGTTCGACCCTCAACTGTCTTCTCTCCACCACATCCATGCCATGATCCATTCTGCCTTCCCTCACGTCCACAACATTGCCCCAACTTTGCCCACTACCTCACCCCTCAGGCCGCTGAATCTCATTCATGCCTTTGTTATGTCCACGCTACTCATCACACAAGGCTCTGCCAACCTATCATCCCCATCCTCGCCTGACTCCACTGGCTTCCCATCACACAAGGCTCTGACCTGCTCCACGTTTCCCGATCTACCCACCTCACCATTGAGCCTTCAGCCGCTCTGCCCCCAACATTTGAAATTCCATCCCACAATCCCTCCACCTCAGCCCCTCTCTAACCTCCTTCAAGTCCTGCTTCAAGATACTCCTCTTTGACTGTGCCATTGGTTACTCACCTTCCCTCCACCCTACCTGATCCTGACCCAACTTGGATCCGAAACAATGTCCATTGCCTCAGGGCATCCTCACAACATGAAAGGCACTATATAAATGTCAATTTGGTTGTTCTTGTGGTTGTAGTTGTTTTCCTCTCTCTCTTTCTTACCTCTATTTATTTTACCCTCACCACATTCTTTAGCCCTCAACCTCTTTCTCTCAATATTTCCACTTTATTTTTTAACATTTCTCTTTTAAAACTCTCTTTGTGGCCATTCCTCCTGTTTCAGCCTAGTCATTAAATGTCAGCAGCCCATTTGAATCATAGGAGGAAAAACATCACAATTGACACTGATTCTATTCCCAGAGTGTGAACGTGCACACTTGACAGGATAGATCACTGGATAGTGACTAGAAGTGGGAAACACAACAAATAGTTTTATTTGGAATTATGTTGATCATAATATCAAATAATCAAACTGAAAAAATGGTATGATGCTGACGAAGGTTTTATTGTGTGGTATTACTGACATTTTCTGCATTGTGTAATCACTCCATCCCCACACTCTAGAACTCCATCCCACAGTCTCTCCACCTCCATCTCTCTTGCCTCCTCAAGACCCTCCTCTTCAACTGTGCCTTTGGTCATTCTCTTTCCCCCTGCCTTCCACCCTCTCCAATCCTTACCCTCAGCTTGGGTCCGAAACACTGATTGTCCAGCATCTTGGGGCATCCTCTCGACGTGAAACACTCTATACAAATTTATTTTTGTGGTTGTTTGTGATCACTTAAATGACTGCCTTCTGTGCTGTACAATTTCTAAAATGTATATTGTTCACTGAGTGCATTGCTCTTGAATATATGACTTGTCATAAGTGTTTGGCTGTTTGCGGGATCGATTGCTAGTATCTGTGATGAAAGCGCATAATTTGTGAATGCCTCAGTTGGATATTGTTCCACAAACAATTTACTAATCTTTTTTTTCCTTTCTCAGTTGGAATTTTGGAACAAGTACATAGGTATGTTTTATTCTTTCAAATTCTCTTCTATTTCTAGATGTTCTTTGTAAAATTGTTGGAGAAGTATGGACTGCTGTACCATTCCTGCACTTTTAGATCTATGTTAAACCTTTATTCCCTGAAATGGCACTGAAAAACCTGTACTTGTGCAATGGTAGGATCAAAGACACTGATTCAGTGGTGGCAATTAATGGCTTTGAGCAGAAAGAATTGAATGAAGGTGAGGTGGCTGTTCACCCATGATAATATTAATCCTTGTACAGTATTTGATTTAGCTTCTTTGCATGTCATTAAGATGTGCTTCACAGGATTTACTGCAAACAGGATGTCCCACAAACAACCATGTAGTGAGCAACTAATTTTCTTTGTGGAGATTATCGGCCAGGATACCAGGAGAAATACTCAGTGATAATTATTGATTGGAACTTCTTCAGGAACAGAAAGCCCCATCCTGTGATAATTTTCACCTTCGAAAACACAATTTTTCACTCCATAACAATTATCTTATGAAGCACCATGGAATCCTTGCACTCCACAATTGGCAACAGTGATGGCTGTTCTGCCATTGATAAGAACAGATTGCACCACATTTTTTACATTTCTGTACCAACAGGTTGTGGGAAAAGGGAGCAGGGTACACTATGTAGTCAGCGATCATTTTAAAATGTGATGCTTTTTCAGATAATGATGCATGTGAATCAAATCCCTGTCAAAATGGGGGAACATGTCAGGATGGGGTGAATAACTACGTATGCTGGTGTATGAATGGATTTGAAGGCTGGAATTGTGACGTAGGTAAGAAGTGAACAAAACTCTGATACTACTAAATAAAAACAGAAATTGCTGGGAACATTCAGCAGGTCAGATATAGAATAAAGTGAGTTAACATTTTAGATCAATTACCATTTGTCAGTACTAATAGTAGTGTAGACTAATAGTACTGTATGTCCTGCGTGTCACTGCATGTCCTCAGTACTAGGGAATTATCTATATTTTATGCATGCTTAGAGCTCTCCCACGTGAAGGAAGTTGTTGTCGTTGTTAATGTTTATGTAGTAGGTATCATGATGTAGAAAAATCCAGATGTAGAAAAATCTGACAATGTTTTATTTTATGTATTTAAGCCCAAAAAACGGAAATTGAATGCAATTTTGAGAATGGCCTCTGTGATCAATTTTGCAACAATATGGTTAATGGATCTCGTGAATGCAGCTGTGCAGAAGGTCACACTGTGGGAAAGGATGGCGTGTCCTGTGTTCCTGCAGGTTATTTACTCTTATTTTGATCATTTACTTTTTCCTAAGTTGAACTAAGAGTCACACATTCATAAGAAAGGTTTGGATGAAGAAGACCTTTGGCCCTTTCGATCTTATCAAAAATAATAATAATAATAATTTGGTCACTCAATCCATGACTATTAATAGGACACTGCTGTGCACAATCGGCTGCTGTGTTTCGCCCACAAATATACAGTCAATTCACTTTACTGTATATTCTGCAAAGTGCTTTGAGGCGTTTTGAAGACAAGGGTTAGAACAAAAGTGTTTTGAGATGTCTAGAAGATGTGAAAAGTGCTATATTAAATGCAAGGATTGTTATTGTTATTATTCCTGAATAATGACCTCCTTCCATCACAAAATCAGCTGCTTTTTATTAAACAATTCCAGTGTTCTGGCTTCATCTACTTTTCCTGGCAACCTGTTCCAGTTGTTAATTAATCAATAATAATAATATCCTTGAATCTGACACAGTGCCTTACAATGTAATTGATTGCTCAAAGCATTTCACAGGATATATTGTAAAATGGGTTGACTGTGTATTTTGAAGATGAAATGTGACAGCTCGGTAAGAGATACTTAGATCCTGGCATTTGTGCTCAAATTACCATTTACAGCTCTAAACGTATATTCTTTCATGTTTTAAATACCTCAATCAAATTTTCCTTACTCTGCTCCAAGAGCTAGAACCTGCCTCCCAAACATCTCATCACAGCTCAAAACCTTCAGCACAGGTATTTGTCTGTTAATGTAGTGAACTGCATATCCTGAGAAACATTTCCAGAGAAACCAGACAAGAGTAATAGTACAGGTGACATATCCAACCCTTAGGAAGCACCATCAGCAGGGGTCACTGTCCATCTGCTTTTTTCTCAACCAGATGCCTGCACACTGAGTTAATTCTTTTAAACTCTTTGCATTCCCTCTGTAGTTGACAGTCTGATTGTCATGAAAGTGAAGTGTAAATCACAAATGATCTTTGAGGAAGATAGAAAACTGGGGTTTCATAGTTTTCAATATTACCATTATTGTTTTTGATCACCTCACTTCAGTGGACCTTCATGCCTTTCTAAACAGATACGGCACTAGGAAGTTTGTCTTTACTCAGAGGGTAATTACCGATTGGAACAGGATACCAGGAATGGTGGTTAAGCCAGACACTGGACTCATTTAAAAAGCAGCTTAATGCTATATGTTCTGGGGGATAAAACCAGATGGGCTTTCTTTGTTCAAACCAATCTTGTGGTCCTGTAACCATAACTCAATCAGTATTCTAGGTAGTAGCATTGAAAGAATTGGGATTACTTGTGGGAAACCAAGTTTCTTATTAAATTCAGTAACTTATTTAATACATTTTGAGGCTGTTATGATGATTTTCATCAGGGGATGAAAATAAAATGGTTCAGAAAATGCCCCAAATTTAAATCTGCTGTGTATCTGTGGGGCGTAAAGCCTGTTTCCAGGTGGGTATCACACTTCTGTCACAAACACCCAGTGGACCTTATCGCTAACCGATGTTCACTTTAGGGTTGATGTATCGCAAATATGCTTGATGTTCATAGGATGCCCTGCATGAAATCCACTGTCCCAAGACTGCAGTGTGAGTGACCACACTGAAAAAAAACTTTAGGTAAGTTTCCTTAATCCAGATGTCTCTGCTTACCCAGCAATAAGTAGGGACCTGGTTATTAGTAGATTATCAAATCACTTTCAGAGGTAATAATACTCCCACCCCCAAAAATGGTCGCTGAATTCCCCAACTGTTTGTGGTACTCTACAGGATTTACTGTAAAGGGCAGTGATTATAATAGATAATGAGTAAAGGTTGAGAGGTATGCTCATTATTAGAAGAATAAATGTTACTGTATCCCTTTAACAGTGGAATATCCATGTGGAAAAGTACCAGTTTTTAAGAAACAAATGAAGAAGACAAAAGCACAAGATGGAAGAATAGTGGGTGGAAACGATGCTCTTAGAGGAGAATTCCCTTGGCAGGTATCTATTTGGTAGGATTAGTGGATCTTGTGGTTCTGAGTACTATAGTAACCATAACTGTTTATGACCACCATGGCCACCATCCTACGCCTACCTTCACTGCCCTCCACCCACCTTGGTCCCAATCCACTACTTAGGTTCAAATCCCTGACAGTGCAGCACTTTTCACATTTCACCGGTCTTTCTGCAATGAAAGGTGCTTTACAAATGTAATTTGTTGTTGTTGTTTGCTGTTGTACTAGGAATGTTTGTACTGGAGACAAAGCAGGCTCAGGCAAGATCTTATTAAAGTTTTCAAAGATCTAAGTGGTATGGATAAACAGACCAAAAACAACATGCTAGACACAACCATAAAACCAACAACAGAGAGAAAGAAGTGGGATGAAGCATAGAAGAGGTCTGTTGCCAATCTCCATTGCCAATCTAAGTATGTCCACTTGATATCAAGCAAAATAGAACAGCTTATCCAGAAAGACTGTGGAAGCAAATTTCTCTAAGTTAACTTTTGCTATTACATCAACAACAAAATTACATTTGTATAGCGCCTTTCACGTCAGGAGGACATCCCAAGGCATTGTAAAGGGGTAAAGTGTCGAATAGAATCCTAGAAATTCCAGCATAGGTGGGGCCATTTAGCCCATCAGCCATTGCTAATGTTAGCTCCTGTATTGCATTCTCAATTCCCTGCTGATAGTGTTAGCCGGACAAGCAGTGGGAAAGCTTGCTAGCGATATCAATGGCAAGCTTGTGGTTTTAGCTGGTTCGAACCCAGCAATACCACAACACACACATTGGGATCACAGATCCTTGGCTCTTGAGAACTTGGGACTAATACTTTCCGGATTTGGGTAAGCAGGATGATTACCTCCAGGAAGAGAGTGCATTCTATTTTACCAATCTACCTCTGGAATTTCCATGAGTAGGTGAGATGCATAGAAATCTCAACTTCGTTTGGATAGTCTTAAGCATGGGATAGGTTTCTATATGTACCAAAAGAAAATTATTTTCAGTGTTTATCCAGTGTCCTTTTCTCTTTGGCCTTTAGGAATGGACAAACTTTCCTCATGAAGGATCACTTCCTGATTCCTGCATCATACATTTACTTTTTTTTTGTCCGCAGGTACTTTTGACTGAGGAAGGAATACCAATCTGTGGTGCTGTTCTATTAAGTCATCAGTGGGTTGTAACTGCTGCTCACTGTCTCTTTACAGATCATTTTATACCAAAACAAATTGAATCATTACAAGTGATAATTGGTATGTACATACCTTTAATTGCTGCCATAATAACATTGCAAGCTCATATTTTATTATATTTTACTTATAAAGCAGAATGTGGCAGATTGTGTTGTACAAGCTAGAGCTCATTTGCTAGAGAACTGGCCTTGCAAGCGAGAGGACCTGAGCTTGATTTCCTATTTACTAGTGGGAACCAAACTTACTAGTAGTAAGTAGGAACCCGTTTTTCAGTCGATTGGCAGATAACTTTTCTGGGGGGGTAATAATCTCTTCTAAAAAACAGAATTACATTTATAGAGCGCCTTTCATGTCAGGAGGATGTCCCAAGGCATTGAACAGTCAGGGATCGGGATCTGAGCATGGGGGAGGGGCAGGATAGGGGGAAGGGAGGGAGAGAGGTGGTAGGGTGGCAGAAGGCATGATCAAAAAGGACTGAATACATAGATTACGGAATACATAATAGAAAAATAAATTTAAAAAGTAAACAATTTAAAAAAATGAAAACTGGAAAAATAAATAGAAAAATAATAATTATTTGTTTATTCAATTCATGTGGGACACTGATGTGTTCGTCTACAAAAAAGGCTTTTACGATGAAATCCGGTGAAGCCCTTTGAGATGTGAAATGTAAGGATTGGTAGTTGAATAGCAAATAGTTCAATCATGCACTTGATGTGCCACAAGAATATTACCGTCTTCCAGCTAATAATAATAATCCTTGCATTTGATATAGTGCCTTGTCTAGTTGCCGAGACCTTGGGAGTATGTAAAAGAAGATACAAGCTCTTCACAGACTATACTATAAAGTGGATTGTGTTTTGTGGGTAAAACACAGCCACCATTTGCACGTAGAAGGGAGGATTTGCATGTTACAATTCAGGGCACTCCCATGGCTTTGTGTGGGGCCAAGAAAGGACATGCAAGGAAAGCGAGAGAAGAGACTGCTGCTATTGCTATGTTAACTACACAATCCAGTTACAGTCACAAAGAAAGCAGCGTGCATGTTATTCTGTCTGGATCTTTTGAACAACTTCCTTCAAAGCTAATCTTAAATTCATCAAGCGCTGATTAAACCCAAATTCTCCTGAAACATGGAGAGCTAAATATCAGAGGCGTTTTTAAGACTTCACACTACTCGGTGCAATTTTCTTAGGGGTCCCGTCACTGATGTTAAGTTTAATAAGTGCTCATGTGCAATTTTATTTGATGCAAAAATTAACTTTCGGCGGGTGCGATGCCTCTTTAGACAGACCGCCTGCTCCGCGGGGCTGGGTGAGAGCTCTTGTTTTCGCTATACTTTCTCTCAGCTATGAAGTGAAGAGAAAGTTCCTCATAGCTATAGCTACTCTTTGGTATAATATCAGTTTTTGTGAGATTTCCTTGATAGGCAGGATAAATAATTGGCGATTATTTATTTATTGGGTCTGAAGCAATGATTGTCCAGCGCCTTAGGACGTCCTCCTGTGTGAAAGGCGCTATACAAGTGTAATTTTGTTGTTGATATTGTTGTTACATCATGGTTCACTTCATAACTGAAAGGCCAGCAGCAGCACGATGGCTCACTTTAACATTGAAACAATAATCAATTAGAGGCAATAGACACAAAATGAAACGCATTGGCAATAATAAGGTTATGATTGCCAACCCTCTTAATAACTATATATTTTCAGTATCTCAGTTAAAATTGAAAAAGAATAAAATTGTGTTTTACAGAATTTACGTGAAAGTGTAATGACTATGTATTTGTAAGTGAATTCAGCAGCCAATCTTGTTCTCAGTGTAAGGCAGAATAAAAATACAGTATTATTCTTCATACTCAGTCAGGATCATCAGGACTAATTAAAGGAAGAGAAAAAAGTTTTTAAAAGGCAGTGATGGTCTGATTAGCACAGCTGTGACTGTTACTTTGCTACTGGGGCCACAAAAGGTGCATGCTTAAAGCAATTCACCAAAAATGGTCAGTATTTTGAACATACCTGAGGCATGAGCAAACACTTACTGGAAAACAATGGAAACCAAGTTAAAGTCAGACAATGGGAATAAATGCTGTTAATTCTTTCACTAGAGTTTGAACCCCTGATTCTATCTAAGAATGCTAGCAAATCAGCACCACTTAGGTGTGGAATGTCAAACTAAACAGTTAAGTTTGCTAATACATTATTATGCGAAATAGTGGTACTGTAATACTTTGATGTATATTATGGTGCGAATCTTCCAAAGTTGCAAGGTCAATTTTGATATGTAATTTTATTCCTTTTTAACAACATTAGTTTCAAACATTAAAAAGTGAGATAAAGTTTATTTTAAACTATGATGCCTTTCTGCCAAAGGTGAACACAAACGGTCTGAAGAAGAAGGTAATGAACAAAGAAGGAATCTGTCTGAAGCTATTGATCACAAGAATTATAACAAGTGGACAATTGACAATGACATTGCGCTTCTGAAACTAGAATCTCCGATCGTGTTTGATGACTATGCAGTTCCAATCTGTTTGCCTGAGCCCAGGTTTGCTGTGCGTGAGCTGATGCAGATTCAGTATTCCACAGTGACTGGTTGGGGAAGGCGCAGTGAGGCAGGTCTGAGATCCAACATACTGCAAAAACTTAAAATACCATTTGTTCGCAAGTCTGTGTGTTCCTCAACTAGCAAACATAACATAACGGAGAACATGTTCTGTGCAGGATACAGGGATGCGTTCTTAGATTCTTGTTCAGGAGACAGCGGGGGACCGCTTGTCACGGAATATAAGGGCACTTGGTTTTTGACTGGAATAGTGAGCTGGGGAGAAGGCTGTGCTCGAAAAGGCAAATATGGAATTTATACTAAAGTTTACAAGTTTGTTGAATGGATCAATCAACATATTAATCATAATAGCTCCTCAGCTATTCCTCAATTTTCTGGCAACCACACAACTGTGCAATAAACATCAAATTGCTTCTTAAATAATATATACAATAATTGTTGCATTTGATATAGCACCCTATCATGCCTTAGTGACGTGTCAAAACGCTTCACAGAATATACTGCAAAGTGAATTGACTGTATATTTTATGGGCAAAACGTTTCAGCCAAGTGTGCACGGCAGTATCCCAATCATGGCATTGAGTGACTAATTTCTTTATGTTTAAACCAATAAATTTAGTAACATCTGACCTTGTTAACCTGCAAACCACTTATTTTGCTTACATTTGGAAATAATAATTTGTCTGAGAAGAAATCACGTTACACAAGACTGAAGTTAATCTTGTAAATAGATCAAGTGTTTGAAATAACCGTCTGACAATGGTTAAATGTAATCATTGTTCAATAAAACCATTTAATTTACCAGAGAGGAGAATCAAATCATTTGAATATTGATTGCTGTTTGCACTATTTGCTAAACAAGCCTAATTATGCTTGTAGAATTTGTTTATCTTATGCCTGTTTTCAGCTTCAGAAAATAAAGAAGGCAATGCAGCCACATTTCCAGCAGTCACATAACTACAGCTGCAAATTGTATCCAATGTGGTATTCTTGGTGCTTTTCAGCCATAGTGTCCTCTGTAACTCCCTCCTTCCACCCTAAATCACTCTACAACTCTTAGAACCTCCCTTATCATGGGGCTTTCAGTCACTCAATCCTATAGCCCCACCCCCACTTAACATTCTGCTCCAACTTCCACACCATCCTGCAAAGCTATATAAGTGCACACATTGTAATTTCCATGTGTTGGTCGGATGCATGGAATTGTCAGTTTGGATGCTCTTCAGCATGTTGATAGGTTTACGCATGTATCCGACTGTCAGCTAACCCCTCAAAATACATGTTGAATAAAGTGTATATTATATTTGCTTGTTTTCTCTGCTGTATAATTATTTGAATGACAATTTTACATATTGTTAGGTAATGAATATCAAGATACATGAAAAGACTATCAAAAATGTGAAGCAAAACTGTGCAATTTATTCTACGTTCTTTCCAATGCTTATTGATTATGTATGAGAAACCAATCATAAAAACATTCTGGCTAAAATGGTCCATTTTATGTCAGAAATCAAATGTAGATTTGTTATATTATTCTTACAGATTATGGATCATTTTTACTTTTCTAGGAATCCAACCACCACGCCATCCTTTCCAAACAATAAAAATGTAAATTTACACCAATAAAAACTGAATTGTATACAGTGTACCCTTTTCAGGAATTACTGTCATTTAAGCTTCATGTGTGTCAGCCTGGCTCAGTTTGTCGCGCTGTTACCTCTAAGTAAGAATGTTATGAGATCAAGCATCTCTTTGAGCATTAAACCTATGAGGTAGTTTGAAGCTCTAGCTAGCTCAGGATTGTTGGAGCGCTTCTTTGTGAGAGGCCATCCTTTGGATGAGACGTCAAGCTGAAACGTCATCTGCCTGTTGGACATTAAAGGTCCCATAACACTATTTGGTTTGCGAAGTCCTCCGAAAGGAAAAGATGTCTCAATGTTAAATGCAAGGATTTTTTCATTGTATATTTTCCATGGAGTTTCAGCAGGCATTACATTCACATAGTACAGTTTCATAAAGCATTATAGCTGCACACGATCAAAATCTTTTCTAAAGTAAAATGCAATGTAATGGGTTAGTAGAAAGAAGACTAACCCAAAGAATGGTGCAATAGGGCTCATTCATATGTGACAGAAAAAACACAGTGTATCTAAGTTGCTGCCAGTGACATGATCCACTCCTTACTGATCTTTTAACATTTGGCAACCAGCCAGCCAGCAAGAGAGCTCCAAAAGGATTAACTTTTTAAAATTCTGTAGGATTTTCAAGTTAGGTAGTAAATGTTCAGTATGTTTTCAATTATTATTATTAATTTTCACCTCAAATTACTTGTGTCGTGGAGTCCTGTAACTCACTGGTTAGAGCACTCAACAAACAACAACAACAACAAAATTGCACTTATATAGCGCCTTTCACGTCGGGAGGACGTCCCAAAACACTGAACAGTTAGGTCGGGACCTGAGCGGGTGGTGGGGGGAGGGTTGGGGTAGGGGGAAGGGGAAGGAGAGTGGGAGAGGGGGAAGGGTTGGTGGGGCAGCCAAAGGCGCAGTCAAAGAGGAAGGTCTTGAGACCGGCCTTGAAGGAGGAAAGGGAGGAAGCAAGGCGGAGGGGCTGTGGGATGGAGTTCCACAGGGTGGCTGAAAGCCCGGCTGCCGATGGTTGGGCGGGTAGGGTGGTGGATGCGGAGCAGGCCTGAGTCTGCTGAACAGAGGGTGCGAGCAGGCTGATAGGGAGACAGTAGGTCAAAGAGATAGGGGGGGACAAGGCCGTGAATGGCCTTGAAAGTGAGGACAAGGATCTTAAGTTCAATCCTCTGGGTGACGGGGAGCCAGTGGAGACAGGCGAGAGTGGGAGTGATGTGGTCGCGAAGCCTGGTGCGGAAGAATACTTGAGCTGCAGAATTCTGAATGATCTGCAGCCTGTGAAGGGAGGAATTGGGGAGGCCGATGAGGAGAGAGTTCCCGTAGTCGAGCCTGGAAGTGATAAAAGCGTGGATGAGAGTTTCGGCGGCGTGGGGGATGAGGTAGTGACGGCCTTGCAAGCGAGAGACCTGAGTTTGATTCCAGACAGAGCAAAATCTTGAACAAGTTTCCTTACTCCACAACGCCTCATAATAATTCTTCAAAAAATCAAAATTGGTCAGTTCAACTGTAGGATACTGCTATGCACAATTGGCTGCCGTGTTTCGCCCACAAAATATAACAATAATATAGTAATAATAAGATGATAATAATAATCCTTGCATTTGAAATAGCGCTTTTCACATCTTATCGATGTCTCAAAGTGCTTCACAGAATATACTGTCAAGTGAATTGACTGTATATTTGAGGGCGAATATACAGTTAATTCACTTTATAGCATATTCTGTGAAGTACTTTGGGACGTCTAGAAGATATGAAAAGTGCTATATCAAATGCAAGGATTATTATCATGTTCTGGTACTAAGCTATGAACAACAACAACAACAACAACATTACATTTATAGAGTGCCTATCACATCGGGAGGACGTCCCAAGGCACTGGGTATCCAAATGAAGTATCCAAATGATTTCAAGTGGATTGTTAAATTTTGTTTGTAAAAAATGCCCTGCTAATTTTGAATAGTATTATCAAAGGATAGAGAATTTTTTTTAATCCAACTTGGATTTATTTGTCTTTTTTGATCAAAATACTTTTTATTAAACCTCTGCCTTTCAAGACATTGTGCTTGACATTTCAAAGTAAGGCTGGTGAATTGGTAAAGACTTTTCAAAGCCTGCTTATGGATCTGAAAATGCAAAAATAATCACATGTCCTGAACATAGTGCCCTGGACATATTTGAATCTAAATGCCATTTACTGTATTTTGGAGTGTTATTACATGCACAATTAACATTAATTGAAAAAAATCTATTGTATTTCACATTGTTGCTCAGTTCATCAAAATTGCATTTAGATCAATAGTGTATAACCTGATCACTTAATCACTAAAGGGGGTTTTAGTTGATTCTGAATGTTTTCCTGTGGTTGCATTAGAATTAATGTGTTTGTTTTTCTGTTGGCTCTCACAATCATTAACAAGACCTGTTTGCTTTTCGCCATTCATATCTGTTTTTTCTGAGGTTAAACACAGAGCAGAAATTACGCGGATAATGAAGCAGAGGAATGTCTACTCCCCTCCCTGCTTGTAAATGTTTGAAGGCATTACACTTCTTCAATTCAACAGCGTACTCTGCAGCACAGATTCGAGTTTCTAACAAAAATTATGTTCTATTTTTGTATTTGTTGAGTTACAATTCATAGAGTTATAATTCTGCACTAGAACAATACGTGATGCCACCTGGGAGCCATTTCACCCACAAATATACACTCAATTCACTTTCCAGTGTATTCTGTGAAGCCCTTTGAGACGTCTAGATGACATAAAAAGTGCTATATCAAATGCAAAGATTATTACAGTATTATTATTATTTACACACATCTGCTGTCTGATATGTATGGAAACCCAGCCATCACCATACTAAATAATTCAATAAATTCACGTTAAGACGTCTCATAGTGCTCTTTATGCCAATCCCTATATCAAAACTTGAATCAGATGTCAATATAGTTCAATTAATACAACTCTCATCTGTGAGTCAGAGGTTGTAGATTTGAATCCCACATCAGAGCACATAGCTGAGGCTGACCCTGGGGGTGTACTGCTTTGTCAGAGGTGTTGTCCTTTGGAAGATAATTAAATCAAGGCCCTGTCTGGCTGTTCAGGTGGACTTTAAAATCCTACAGTATTATTTGAAAAGGGAAGGGAGTTGCTCTTGTTTTCATTGGCATAAACCAGGTATCTTCAAGACTGGTTAGAAATTCTAAAACCGATGTGACTTTACCCCACCCCCATCTTTCCCTCCCTCTCCCCCCTTACCCCTTTTTCCCTCTTACCTCTTTTTCCCCCTTTCTCCCCTAACCCCAATTCTGCGACTATTTGTAGGACACTGCTGTCCACAATTTAGCTGCCGCGTTTCACCCACAAATATACAGTAAAAAAAAATTCCTACTCTCCTTTCCCCTACCCAGACCCCTCCACCCCTGCTCTGGTCCCTACCTGACTGACCGTCCTCCGGACGTGAAAGGCGCTATATAAATGTAAGTTTAGATTGATTGATAGATATCTTCACCTGAAGGTCTGCAGCTAGTCGAACACAGGATCCCTGATGTGCAGCTGCATTACTGCTCCTACAGAGGAATGGGAAGCAGCAAGCTATGTGAAATGTGGGATTACCTAATGGTGACTAAGAGAGGAGAAGATGTATATTTGATGGCTTTCAGGAGCCACCCAAAGATGAGGCAATTATCTACAAGGAGAAAGACACATCAGTTTATAAGCATTGAATGACATCTTCATCTTGAAGAGCTCTGAAACATCTCGGAAGATGTCTCGAAGACATGATAAGGCATTATATCAAACACAAGGATTTTTCTTACTATTATATCTAGAGGCCAAAGTCAAACTCAAAGCCTTGGTTCAATCTGCATTCTTTTTCATTTAAATGTGGCTGTAAGGATTAACACGGAACAGTCAAGGAAATATTTTTTATATTTGATTTATAGAATTAAAAATAAATGTTTTACTGTTGTTTCTTAATGTTAAATTGGGACTGATTGTCTCAGCTGTCTTTCTACTATCTGTCAGATTCATTCTTTTCGAATGATAAAAGTTATAGTAAACAGCATCAAGATTTATTTTACAAGTCACAAAAAGTCAAATACAACAACAATAAAATTACATTTATAGAGCACCTTTCACGTAAAGGCAAAGGTAGTTATAAAGGTAATTTAATGTCCATAATGTGTAAAACGTTATACATATGTTTACAACAACAACTAAGTTACATTTGTATAGCGTCTTTCATATTGGGAGGACAACTCATGGCGCTGAACACACAATATTCCCGACCCGAGCTGGGGGTAGGGATTGGGGAGGGTAGAGGACAGGGGGTGAAGGAGGTAAATCAAAAGCACGGTCAAAGAGAAGGGCGTTGAGGTGGGTCTTGAAGGAAGCGAGGGATGGGCCAAGATGGAGGAACTGTGAGATGGAATTCCAGAGATTGGGGGCAGAGAGGCTGATGATGCTAAATTATGCTATTCCCTCTGTACCACCTGCTTCAGAATTTCACTTTCCTGGGCACAATCTTTGGTTAGGTCCTGGTGAATTTAAGAGCTGTAGAGGAGCAAAGACATCTGGGGATTCAGATCCACAGATCTCTAAAAGTAGCTACACAGGTAGAGCAGGCTAATGGCATCTGGGCTTTACAACAACAACAACAACAAATTACATTTATAGAGCGCCTTTCACGTCGGGAGGACGTCCCAAGGCGCTGCACAGGAGGCGTGTGACCCGAGCTGAGAGGGGAGTGTTTGGGAAGGGGTGAAACACGAAGGGGAGGTAAAAGAGTTCGGGGTGGAACAAAAGGCACGATCGAAGAGGAAAGTCTTCAAACCGGCCTTGAAAGAGGATAGGGAAGAAACGAGATGGAGGGATTGAGGGATGGCATTCCATAGGGTGGGAGCGGAGAAACTGAAGGCCCGGCCTCCGATGGTCGGGCGGTTCGGGCGGGGGGCTTGGAGCAGGCCAAGTCCTGTTGAACAGAGGGTCCGGGTGGGCTTGTAGGGGGAAAGTAGATCGTTTAAATAGGGCGGGGCAAGGCAGTGTAAGGCCTTGTAGGTGAGGACGAGGATCTTGAACTCGATCCTCTGGAGGATGGGGAGCCAGTGGAGACGGGCGAGGGTGGGGGTTATGTGGTCGCAGAGGCGGGTGCGGGATAGTACACGGGCTGCAGAGTTTTGAATGACCTGCAGCCTGTGAATGGTAACTATCTTACCCCCCGCGCTGCCGAAACACTCGTGCACGCATACATCACCTCACGGCTGGACTACGAAAACTCTCTCCTCGTCGGCCTCCCCAGTTCCTCCATTCACAGGCTGCATCGAAAACTCTGCAGCCCGTGTACTATCCCGCACCCGCCTCCGCGACCACATAACCCCCACCCTCGCCCGTCTCCACCGGCTCCTCATCCTCCAGAGGATCGAGTTCAAGATCCTCGTCCTCACCTACAAGGCCTTACATGGCCTTGCCCCGCCTTATTTAACCGATCTACTCTCCCCCTACACGCCCACCCGGACCCTCTGTTCAACAGGACTCGGCCTGCTCCAAGGCCCCCGCCCGAACCGCCCCACCATCGGAGGCCAGGCCTTCAGTTTCTCCGCTCCCACCTTATGGAATGCCATCCCTCAATCCCTCCGTTTCATTTCTTCCCTTTCCTCTTTCAAGGCCGGTTTGAAGACTTTCCTCTTCGATCGTGCCTTTTGTTCCACCCCGAACTCTTTTACCTCCCCTTCGTGTTTCACCCCTTCCCAAACACTCCCCTCTCAGCTTGGGTCACACGCCTCCTGTGCAGCGCCTTGGGACGTCCTCCCAACGTGAAAGACGCTCTATAAATGTAATTTGTTGTTGTTGTTGTTGTTGTTGTTGGAGGAACTGGGGAGGCCGACGAAGAGAGTTTCCATAGTCCAGCCGTGAGGTGATGTATGCGTGCACGAGTGTTTTGGCAGCGCGGGGGTTGAGATAGTTGCGGAGCCTGGCAATGTTGCGCAGATGGAAATAAGCGGTGCTGGTCAAGGCGCGGATGTGGGGGAGGAAGGAAAGTTTTTGATCGAACATGATGCCGAGGTTCCTGATTGGCTTTGTGAGGTGGAGAGTGCAGCCTTGGATGTTGAGGCTGGCAGCGCCCGATGTGCGGAGGCGCTGGCTTGAGCCAATCAGGAGGGCCTCGGTCTTACTCACGTTCAATTGCAAAAAGTTGTCCCTCGTCCAGGACTCGATGTTGGACAGACATGCTGTCAGAACATCGATGGTCTGGGGGTTGAGGGATGAGGCAGAAAGGTACAACTGAGTATCGTCCGCATACACGTGGAAATTTACCCCATGTTTACGGATGACGTCGCCCAGAGGGAGCGTGTAAAGGGTGAAAAGGAGGAGGCCTAAAACAGAGCCCTGAGGGACGCCGTGTGAAACTGTGCGGGGGTTTGAAGAAAAACCGTTGGAAGAAACAAAATGTAAACGGTGGGTCAAATAAGAATGGAACCAGTCAAGAACTGTGCCTTGAAGGTTGAGGTGGGAGGAAAGACGTTGAAGGAGGATGGTGTGATCGACTGTGTCGAACGCAGCAGACAGGTCAAGGAGGACGAGGAGGCAGAGGGAGCCCTGGTCATAGGCGGTTAGGATGTCATTTGTAACCTTAACCAGGGCAGTTTCTGTGCTATGGATTGGGCGGAAACCTGATTGGAGGGGTTCAAAAAGTGAATGAGTTGAAAGGAAAGAGCGGAGCTAGGAGGCAACCACTCTTTCAAGGACCTTGGATAAAAACGGGAGGTTGGAGATGGGTCGATAACTTGATGGTTGCGACACATCAAGGGAGGGTTTCTTCAGGATAGGGGTGATGGTGGCTGTTTTAAGGGAGGTAGGGACGGTGCCTGAGGAGAGGGAAAGGTTAATGGTGTCAGAAATGAGTGGGGCTAACAAATGGAGCTAGGTGCGGAGGAGGGGGGTGGGGATGGGGTCCAATGAGCACGTGGTGGGTTTCATGGAGGTAATTGTTTTTGTGACTGAAAGCGGGGTGGTGGGGTTGAAAGTGTGAAATAGGGGGTGAGTGGGGGTTGAGGTAACTGATGAGGGCGCGGTGGTGGAGGAGTGGTGTGGGGAGGAAACCGCAGAGCGGATTTTCTCAATTTTGGACTCGAGTAAGTCCAGCATCTCCTCGCAACGATCGTTTGAGGAGAGGATCTGCGAGGTGAGGCGGGGGGGGGGCGGAGGAGCTGGTTGGTGGTGGCGAAGAGGAGGCGGTGGTTGTCCTTCACTTCCAGGATTATCCTGGAGTAGAAGGCTGATTTGGCGGTGGCTAGGGCGGAGCGGTAAAATTTGGTGCGGTCCAGCCAGATTTGCCGGTGGACCGTGAGGCCAGATTTGAGCCAGGTGCGTTCAACTGCTCTCACTTGGCTTTTGAGGGAACGGAGGTGAGTTGTGTTCCACGGTGATGATCGGGAATGGGAGATGGTTTTGGAGGTGAGGGGGGCCAGGGTGTCGAGGGTAGTGGAGAGGGTGTTGTGGAGGGCGGTGGAGGCGGAGGATGGGTCGGTACAGAAAAAATGCCATTGTGGGAAAAGGTCGGAGGTTTCTAGGGCAGAGGTGAAGGTTTGAGGGGGAATCTTCTTCCAGGGCCGGTAGAAGATGGTTGTGGGTTTGGAGGTGGAGGGGGAAGGGATAGAGGTGTTGCAGGAAATGAAAAAATGGTCGGAAATGGCATTGTCTGTGATGGTGACGCCAGAGACGTTGAGGCCTCGGGTGATCACCAGATCGAGAGGATGGCTGTGGGTGTGGGTGGCAGTGTTAATATGAAGGGAGAAGTTGAAAGACGAAAGTAAAGAGGAAAATTCAGAGGAAATGGGGCAGGAGGGGGTGAAATGGAGGTTGAAATCGCCAAGAATAATAAGGCGATCAGAGGAGGCACAAAGGGAGGTTAAAAGTGAAGAAAAATCTGAAATGAAAGTGGGGGAGGGTTTGGGGGGGTGATAAACTAATAGGATTTTGAAAGAATTGTGGGAGGAGTGAGAAAGGGTGAGCTGTTCAAAAGAGGGGAAGGAACCGGAGGAATAGGGGGATAGGGCAAGGGATGACTTTGAAATGAGGGCCACGCCACCGCCACGACGGTTGGGTCGAGGAGCATGGTGGAATGTGTAGTTGGGTGGTGTGGCTTCAACAAGGGGGAAAATGTCGCCTGGGGTGATCCAAGTCTCCATCAGGGCCATGATGTCAACGTTCTCATCAAGGATGAGATCGTTAATGGCCAGGGTCTTGTTGCAGACAGAGTGGACATTTTGGAGGCCGATGCGGAAAGAGCAGTTGGCCGAGGGGTGTGAGGGGGGACTGGGATGGTCAGCGGGGAGGGTGGGGATCTGAATAAGGGAGGAGAGGTTGACCCCCCGAGTTTGTGTCCGGTGGGGCTGGCGGTGATGGTGGGGGACAGGGCACTTGGTGTGGCTGCTATTGGACAACCAACGCCGAGTGCCACGGTGAGCCCGACGGAGGATTCCAATACTGGAACAGAGGGAAGCGGTGGGAGGGTCGAGCAGGGACAATAAACAAGGGGGGCGAAGAGAAAGAAGGGTAAAGAAAGAATAACGAAAAGGGGGGGTTGGGGGGAAAAACTTGAAAAGGGGGAGGGAAGCTCGGGTCATGGCGGCATGAATGCAGTGCAGTGGAATGGAATGTAAAAGCAACGTTGAAGATATCAACAAAGCCTTGTTAGACCATATTTGGAGAATTGTGTCCAATTTTGGTCTCCACATTGCAAGAAGGAAAATAATCCCCCCCAAAAAGATTTTTTTTTAAATTAGTTACTCAATCCACGACTATTTGTGGGACACTGCTGTGCACGATCAGTTACCATGTTTCATCCACATACATAATAATAATAATAATAATAATCTTTGCATTTGATATAGCACTTTTCACGTCTTTTATATAAGTGTCTCAAAGCGCTTCACAGAATATCTTGTAAGGTGAATTGATTGTATATATGTGGGTGAAACGCGGCAGCCAATTGCACCCAGCAGTGACCCACAAACAGTCGTAGATTGAAATTGTCCAATTTATTATTGTTTTTCATTTTTAAGAGATTATTATTAGGCGTGTGGGGTAAGGAAACTTGCCCAAGGTTTTGCCCTGCCGGAGTTGAACCCAGGTCTCTCACTTGTAAGGCAAGTGTGCTACAGGACTCCACTTACTACCGGAAGTTCAGTCATCTCAAAATAGGCATTTTTTGAGCTCCATCACATCTCTTCAAATTTTATACTGTTGATGGTTATCTCAATTTAAAATATCACACTTTTTATTTTAAAAATTTAATGTAGAAATGTTAAATAAACAATCCCATTGTTGGTGTACCTTTGTAACACTGCAAAATAGGAAAAACATAAAACAGTACTCACATATATACAGGCAATTCACTTTACAGTGAAGCATTTTGAAACGTCTCAAAGACATAATAAAGTGCGATATCAGGTGCAATGATTATGGTTATCATTATTACCGTAAAGATACAGCAGCGATAGAAAAAACATAATACCAGGGCTGGCAGGCTCCTGCTATCAGAACAGACTGGGGAGAGGTCAGGAATTTTCTTCATTAGAGAAGAGACATTTAAAGGGAAGATCTAATAGGTGTATTTAATATTATAATAGGGTTCGGTAAGGTTACCATAGATGGGCTGTTTCCACTGGTAAGCGATTCCATAACCAGGGGTCATGGACAGTCCTTGTCAGTTTGTAATCTGCTTCTGGTTAGGATCACCAGCTGTCATTATTCTCTCCTTATTGGTAAATTTACCAACATTTCCATTTTAAGTATTGTATGTAAGTCCCCACTGCTTGCACAATGACAAAGAATGCCTGGAAGCTACATGCCCTTTGCTAACATTCTTTGCATTAATTGTTGTGACTTCTTTGATTATCAAGAACAGGAAAGACAGGATTCACACATCTCCTTAACCCCTTTTAAGATTGCAATTCTTAGCTCTTCTGAAGGCAGGTTTAAATCTATCACTTTTATTCAGCCTGTGGAACCAATTGATGTTTGCATATTCTCAATAATATATAATCCTTGTATAGTGCCTTATCACGGCTTCAACACATATCAAAATAGACTGTAAAGTGAATTGACCACATTTTATGCGTGAAACGCCACAGCTAATTGCGCACAGCGGTGTCCCACAACAGTCATTGATTGACCAATTTATTTTAAGCAATTATTACCCCCGGAAAGCGATCCTCCAAACGACTAAAAACAACCGGCTACCTACTTAATGCTAGGTAAACATAGGCATCTGAAGTAAGGAAACTTGCCCCATGTTTCGCAATATTTCGAACCCAGGGCTCTCACTTGCAAACCACAGGACTCAATAGCCATTATACTTTTTGTTGGCTTTTCTCTGCTACTCAAATAAAGATAGTGGAGTCTGGGAGCTATGTCTGGCAATGAAGGTATTTTGCTCACTCTGGTGCTCTAATGTTTAGCTCTGGTATACGGAGGCAGCTGGAGATCAGGAATGAGCACACTGGGGAGCTGGGGAAAATGCTGATTTTAACATACCTTCTGAAGCAAACTACACCAATAGCAATTTACATTTACAAAGTACTACAGATGCTGGGAATCTGAATTTACATTTACTTGGATTCTTTCATGTCTGGAGGACGTCTCAAAGTGCTTCACACAACTGATTGTGAAACTCAGTTGTAGGAGGTCTGAAAGGAGGGCTGATGGGAGGGAGAAAATTGGCTGCAAGCACAGAAGGATAGACCAAAGTGTGATTTTTGTGATGCAAAAAATTGCAACAGAGATGAATTATGATCATCCACCTACTCTAATGATTTGGCTGTAGGTCAGCCTAATATGCAGGTGCACTGTCTCTAGTAGGCTCAAACTAGAAAGACCCAGTCGTGTTTGAGGTGCCTGTGGTTTTAATTCATCTGCCTCCTTTCTCTCAGCTGCCTGCTGACATCACTCCTGGCTGGCGTCAATGACGAAGGAGGAAAGTCACTGCAAGTCACATATGCAATGGTGACTCACATCTACAAGCATTGTTGCCATGAATCAATGGAGCTGCATGGCCCATGCAAACACAGAAACAAAAAGTCTCCTTGAACTGATAGAGAATACAGGCAACCCAGCCAGCAGAAAAATCATCTGATATTCATGCCCTGGACTTGGCATCTGCTAGGCAGCAAGGATTATTCTATTATCTAGTACTCTATTCAATAATATTAATAATATCAAGTGCTAATCATGACTTGATATGGCCAGATTCTTATAATATAATCCTTGCATTTTGATATAGCGCTTTTCACGCCTTCTAGACATCTCAAAGCGCTTTACGGAATATACTGTAAAGTGAATTGACTGTATATTTGTGGGCAAAATGAGGCAGCCAATTGCGCACAGCAATGTCCCACAACCAATCGTGGATTGAAATAACCAATATATTATAGGTTTTGGGAGGATGGATTATTATTAGGTGTGTGGAGCAAGAAAACTTTCCCAAGGTTTTGCCCTGGCTGGATTCGAAACACAGGTCTCTCTGCCCCCACACTCTGGAACTCCATCCCACAGTCCCTTTGACTCGCTCCCTCCCTCGCCTCCTTCAAGGCTGGTCTCAAAATCTTCCTCTTCGACCGTGCCTTCTGCTGCCCTCCCAACTCTCTCCCTTGCCTCCTAACTCTCTCCCACCCCTCTCCCCTACCCTGCCTCTCTCCCATCCTCAGGTCCCAACATGACTGTTCAGCAGCTTGGGATGTCCTCCTGACATGACAGGCGCTCTATAAATGTAATTTTGTTGTTGTTTTGTTGTTGTTATAAGGCAAGTGCTATAACCATTGAGCTACAGGACTCCACAGGACTTTAACCATACAAAGGAAACATGGTGTTGTAAAATTCTTAATCCTTTGGCATTAATGGGCCGAACCTGTCAGCCTGTCTCACTCCACCCAACCCACATAATCTACCTACACTACATTCAAGCCTGTACTTCTTCGCTCTACCATCAGTGGGCGAGCCATTACCCCTCATGATCCTTGCATCTGCAACTCACTTTTGAAACAGCATTTGTTCTACCTGCCTTTGAAACCTTCCTCAATACAATTCTCTTCAACTGTGCTTCTTATCACAACACTGGTCACAGTGCGCCACGACTTGTAGAATTCCGCGCTCACTCTGTGTCATCCAAGCACATTGAAAGTGCTGTATCAAGTGCAAGGATTATTTATTATAGATAGTATTTACAGTACTAGGTTTCCATATAGGTTCTCCAATATAATAATCCCTTAAAAAATACAATAATAATTTGGTCACTCAATCTGGTTATGGGATACTGTTATGCGCAATTGGCTGCTGCGTTTTGCCCACAAATGTGCAGTCAATTCACTTTCCACAAATGGTGTCGTCTCTATCTGTGACCAGGGCTTCCTCTGCCTCCTTATCCTCCTGGAACTCTCCGTCACCTTCGACAGTCTATCGTGCCATCCTCCTCCACCATCTGTCTTCCGTCATCCTCTGTGGGAGACCGAACTCACTTGATTCGAGTCCAACAGCCAGCAGTACATCTCTATAAACAGCTTTTCCTCTCGCTTTTGCCCACTCACATGCAGGGTACCCCAAGGATCCATCCTTGGCCCCCTTCTCTTCCTTATCTACATGCTCCCTCTTGTTGATGTCATCCGCAGACATGGGGTAAACTTTCACATTTACCCCCAGTCCTCTGATGTTCTGTCAGCCTGTCTGTCAGATATCATGAGCTGAATGAATGCAAACATCCTGCAATTAAATGTTGACAAGACGGAAGCCATGCTCTTTGGCTCTTGTTGATGTCTTCGGTCCTATGGCTGTCACCTCATTCACCTATCCAACTTGTCCTAAAACCCCGAAACCATATGCAACCGAAGTGCCAGGTTTGACCCCCAATTATGCTTCCTCCCCCACACTCAGTTCCTCACCAGCACTGCCTTCTTCCATCTCTGCCACCTGTCTCCTCCAATCTCACCCCAAAAACTACCGAAACCCTGGTCCATGCCTTTGCCACCTCTTGGCTGGACTATTCCAATGCCCTTGTTGCCAATCTCCCCTCCACCACCATTCACACAATCCAGCTCATACAGAACTCTGCTGTCCGCATTCTCACCCAAACCAAACTTTGCTCCCCAATTACCCCAGTCCTCACCAGACTTCAATGGCTCCCTGTCACAGAACGGATTGACTTCAAGATCCTCACTCTTGTGTTTCAATCCCTCCACTGGTCTGCACCCTCCTACCTCTCTAACCTCCTTTCCCCTCAGAGCAGTACCCACTGCCTCCACTCTACTGAGTCTGGCCTCCTCCTTGTCCCCTGAATTCTTCACCCTACCATTGGCGCTGTGCTTTCAGTCCCTACGCCCTCAAACTCTGGAACTCACTCCCTCAATCCCTCTGCCTTACCTCCTCCTTTTCCATTTTCAGATCATGCCTGAAGACCTTTCTTTTCTACCACACCAATGGTGTGGTAGAAAAGAAAAGCCTCTCCCCCAGCTCGGTCCCAGGCTCTGCTATTGTGAAGCGCTCTGAGACATTGTCCGGCATGGAGGGTGCTATATAAATCCAAATTGTTGTTGTTGAATGTTGTCCATTTTGGAGGTAAGGAAGTCCGTGACCTCTTTGTGAGGGTCTCAGTGGGGGGAAGACTTTTCCATGAACAGAAAAGTATGATTGAGGGTTTGATAGAGGGGATAGGGATGGAGAGGGTAAGGAGATGAGGAAGTGATCAGAGATGGCCTTGTCTGTAAGGTCAGAAATGTCAAGGCCATGTGTGATGATGAGGTTGAGGGGATGGCCATGGTTGTGGGTTGGTGAGTTGATGTGGAGGGTGAGATTAGGAGGGAGCTACTGTGGCTTAGTGGTTAGAGCACTTGACTTGGAAGCTGGGAAGACCAAGCTGGGGAGACCTGTGTTCGAATCCAGGCAGGTCAGGGCTAAACCTTGGGTGAGTTTCCATACTCCACACACCTATTAATAATCCGTCCAAAAAACCCACAATAATAAAATTGGTCATTTCAATCCATGACTGTATGTGGGACACTGCTGTGCACAATTGGCTGCCACGATTTGCCCACAAATATACAGTCAATTCACTTTACAGTATATTCTGTGAAGCGCTTTGGGACATCGATAAGATGTGAAAAGCGCAATATCAAATGCGAGGATTATTATTATTATTAGAGAGGAGGGCAGTGAAATCTGAGGATGTAGTTTAAGGAGGGTTTAGGTAGACGTTTAAATCGTCCAGCAATTAGGCGTTTTGAGCAAAGGAACAGGGAGGAGAGGAGAGCAGAGATCTCAGAGAGAAAGGAGCCAGGGGGTTTTGGTGGGTGGTAGACCAGGATCTGTCAGCTCCTCTGCTTAGCTGGCTCCAGCTTGCTCCATGTTCCCCACCTAGCCTAGTATTTCTGGCACCACAAATATGGAACTCCATAAGAACATAAGAAATACAGTAGTAGCACGAGTAGGCCATTCAGCCCCGTGAGCCTGCCCCACCATTTAATAAGATTGTAATTGATCTTCTATCCTAATTCCCCCACAAATATATAGTCAATTCACTTTACAGTATATTTTGTGAAGCGCTTTGAGATATCTAAAGACGTGAAAAGCGCTATATCAAATGCAAGGATTATTGTTATTTATTATTTATCTACCTCCCTAGTTATTCATTTGACCAGGACATTGGTCCCAGCCCAGTTTTGGTGGAGCCCACCCCAATAGAATTGCTCCCTCTTTCCCCAGTACTGGTCAGTGGCCCATAAAGTGGCCTTGCTTCCTGCACCACTCTTTCAGCCATGAGTTTAACGCTTTAGTCTGCTTGTCAATGTACCAATTTGCACATGGCTCCAGTAGCAATCCAGAGATTATTATTTTAGAAGTTCTGCTTCTTAATTTAATCCCTATCTCAATAACCTTCTCATCAGATCAACCCTACTAGTCCAGTAGTGATCAAACAGCAGTGGTGATAAGAATTTGATACAAAGTTGCACCAAAATGTTGATAAATGATTTTCGTAATTATAGTGCCTTATTACGTCTCCAAGACATCACAAACCTCTTAACAGAATATACTGGAAAGTGAATTGATTGCATGTTTTGTGGGCGAAACCTTGCAGCCAATTGTCCCACAAAAAGTCATGGATTGAGTGACCAATGTTTTGTGTGTGTGTTTAAGCCAAAAGCGTTAGTACCACCTGAGCTTATTAATAGGCAAACCAGTTACCGTATTTATCTTATCTTTGGAAATAATAACTTGTTTGAGAAAAGGAAATCAAGTTACACAAAACTGAAATTAATCTTGTAAACAGATCAAGTGCTTCACATCTCAGGGGCTCAGTGGCTGCAGCTAATAATCTAGGATCCTGAATACTAAATGAGGTATACTTTACCTCGGTTAGAGGTAATTATTGTAATACAGGCCTCTGTGTGCAGGAGTTATGGGTTTGAAATTGTTGAGTAACTGCACATCAGCTCAATGTAATGTGAGCCAAGCAGCAAAGGTCAAATGTTGGGTTAAAAGGGGATTGAGTGAGCAAATGAGAAGGGTAACAGCACTAAGATTGCAAAAGCAGCTGAGAACAACAAAGCAGCAGGCCCACCAATCAGTGCATTGATAGTCAGTCACACTGCAGGATTTGCAGTCTTGTGTGAGGCTTCATTGCTGAGTAATAGTATTTGCAGGAAGGTTGTGAAAAATGCTTCGGTTGCAGTCAGCCCCAGTGTATATTCTGCTTTTTACACTCACTTGCAATTTACTCTATACATGTCTGGCAGGTAAGAACCTAATCCTTTTGTGAACTCTGGTAGGATAGATCTCTTTTTAATACACAAAAATCCGTGCATTTGATATGCAACAACAACAAATTACATTTATAGAGCGTGTTTCATGTCGGGAAGACGTATATTGCGCCGTATCGGGTCTTTGAGATGTCTCAAAGTAATTCACAAGAACCTTACTCTTTTTAAATAAGGTTCCTGTGAAAAAAGCTTGTATATTTCTTTGATTATTGTGTGTGTACTGACCCATGTATCTATATTTTAGTCTGGTGCTTTTAATTAATTAATATTATAATTAGTGATCAGAAACTATAGTCATTCTGTTGAGATGTGCAGATTGCGAAATGTATCAAATAACTCCAATAATTGTAGAAAACTCAGCTCCTCTATGTAAACTGAGAAAGAAATTACCCTGGCTTTAGCATAGAGATGTTGGGCTCTGGACAGTATGTTAAATCAAAGCCTACTCAAATTCCTATTCAGATGAACAGTAAAGATTCCACGTTACTTTAGAAAAGAAAGACTCAATTTCTCCCGCATCCTAGCCAAATCTGTTATATCTTTGTTACCTGTATTGCACAGTTATTCTTCTTCAGCCAAACTGGTCTGCATTGCAATCGGCTACTGAAGGCCTCACTTTGGCTTCTGCCACTCCCATTGCCTGAAGTGAGGAACTTGCCAGCTCATCAACATATGTAGGGTTGGGATATGCACAGCTTGTGACTGCATGTAAATATGTGAAAGGGGATGTTTTGGGGGTGCTGCTGGTTTGTACTGTATATTGGGGGAAACAGGCAAATATAGCACAAATATTCAGGACCACTACTGTCTTGACTATCTATCAGATATCAAGTCCTGGATGAGAGCTACCTTTCTATCAAGTTGAATGTCAGGATGTCAAGACCAAGGCCCTCCTAATTTGCTACTGTCAACACCTCCACACCCCAGGCACTGGATGCACACTCCACCTTACTAAGCCAGTCCGGAAGCTTGCCATCTTGTTTGGCCCTCAACTGTCCTTTCTACACCATATACGTCCCATTACCTGCTCTGCCTTCACCCACCTCGGCAACATACCTGGCTCCGCCAATGCCTCTCACCTCATACCTCTCTTCCATTTCTTACATCCATGCTCGACTCTGCCAGTTCCCTGCTTGTCGGCCTTCCCAATCTTCCTCCACAAGCTGCAGATCATCCAGAACTCTGCAGCTCATGTCCTCTCCACTGTGTGATCCTATCTCCTCACTCCTGCCCAGCTCCACTGGCTCCCCATCCTGCAGAGGATAGAATTTAAAACAATAATAAAATGGTCATTTCAATCCACAACTGTTTGTGGGACATTGCTGTGCACAATTGGCAACCACGTTTCCACCATAAATATACAGTCAATTCACTTTACAGCATATTCTGTGAAGCGCTTTGAGACGTTTAGAAAATGTGAAAAGCGCTATATCAAAATGCAAGTTATTATCATTAAAAATCCTTGTCCAAAGTTCAACATTTTCACCTCTGTGACCTGCTCTCCCCATACCAAGCTGTCCACTCCCCTGAGCAGGCTCCAGCCTGCACGCCGCCTGGCCTGCCCTACCCTCAGTGGTCGGGCATTCAGCATCTCTGCCCTCATCTTTTGGAACTCCATCCTTACCCTCCCTTGTCTCATTCTAAACACATCCCGAGACCCTCCTCTTCAATCGAGCATTTGGCCACCCTCCTACCCTTCATTTACTTCCATCATTCCCAATCCCAATCCCAACCACCTGCTCAGGTTCAGTGCCTTAGGACATCCTTCTGATGTGAAAGGCGCTATACGAATGTAATTTGTTGTTGTTTACACCAGCCGGCCTGCTCCAGTGCTATCTGATCTCATATCAGTGCAACATCCCCATGTGTCAGGGTACCTATTCAGTGGAGGTGGGATTACCAGGGGACATTCGCTGTATAATAATATAATAATAATCCTTGCATTTGATATAGCGCTTTTCACTTCTTCTATAACGCAAGAGCATCCCGGGACTCTACATCTGTATTGTAGAGAGGGCCGCTCAGCTTGCAACCGAAGAGCACCCAGAAATATAAGTAGATATGTCTGTCTGTGTCCATAAAGGGGGGAGCACCAGAGAGTGGAAAATTGTTCACCATCCAGTAAGTGAAGGATGGCAGAGCTGGGATAAACCCAAAAGTGTAACTGCTCCCTGTAGATAAAGGCAACGGAACGCTGAGACAGGGAAGCTCTGGATTCCCGACTTGAGTGGAGTGTGAAGAGATAGGGCCATTATACAAGGGGATGGGTCCTTTGTGGTCTGTAAAAGGTTACTAAAGAGTAGAATGTTTTTGTTCCATGAAATGAGTGTAAATATATTTTTATTATTTTTAAGTCATGTGGGGTGGTGCGTGGGGTTGTATTGTATATTGTATGGATTTATGTGCAGAATATATACTTGTATCTTTTTCCAATGTGTACTTTTCAGTGCATTGTAATGTTTCTTCCTTTGTGCTCCCATTCCGTGTGCTACATGATGAGAGGGGGATGGGAAGAAGTTCTGCCTTCCTCTTATGTGGGGGAGGGGAGAGGAAGCTGACTGCTTGACTTTTACAACACAGTTAAGGAAGCAGGGTCCAGATGTACTGAGCTCTTGGAAAAACATTCTTATCTTCTCAATGAACAGTGTTGGCCTTTTGAGCAACTTATATCCCCACTCCAGCCCATTTGTAGCAGCAGACTGATAATGTGGCAATGATCATGTTAAGAATGAAGAATGGAATTATTGCCTGCACTACTTTTTGTGGTTTGAGGGGCCAGAGTTTGTGTAGTATTGTGTGAGAGTCCTTCATGCTAGAGAAGGCACTTTTTCCTTGGGGATTTGACTAAATTTGAATTGGTGGGGGGTACCTCTCCCTTTTGTCTTTTCTCCCCTACATATCTATATACAGTATATATATATATATACAGTATATATATGGAGAGAGAGAGAAATGTAAATACACACACATGTAATCACTGCTTCTTGAGCATTGTAGCTTGCTTTTGCAAGAAAAGATCAAGCAGAGCTACACAAAGTATCAGCTAATTGTTTTGAACCCAGTATTAAAGTCCCAAAGAATCGGGAGCTCTGGATTCAAGTCAACCGAGAACAGGCCAAAAATGAAGGATTGGAGTTCTTGACCTGTCGGACAATTTCTAGAAAACTCCCTACAGCCAGAACCAGACGGGTGTATCGCAAGTGCTATTATGTAGACCAGTGGTTTCCAAACAGTGGGGCGTGTCCCATTCGCTGGGGGGAACGCGGCAATTATTGTTCTTATTACAGATAAACCCTGCTTAATGTTGCGACGTTCACTAGTACGAAGGGGTGCGATAGCGCTAGGACTTGGGAGTGAGCCAGACCGGCAACGAGAGCGCAAGGCAGGCCTCCGACAGCGAGTGAGACCATCAGTGAGTGAGCTGGGCAGGCAGTCAGTGAGCGAGTGAGCCAGGCAGGCAGTTAGGGAGAAACTTTGCGCTGAAAATCAAGCTCACACATCACACTAACAAATTCTAAGAGTTGTAAATTATAAATGTAAGTAGAGTAATTGGTTTCACAATTTTAATAATTTTTTACATTTAATTAAATTTTTAACAATTTAATGGTTTTTGTTAATACTTAAAAAAGGATTAAAAACAGATCAAGAAAATATTGAATTTGCTGTTATCATTTGCTAAAATTATTCAATGTGAAGTGGGGGGTGGAGGGGGCGCAACAAAAACTTAGTTGAATTAGTGAGGGGGCGTCGCTATTTAAAGTTTGGAAGCCACTGGTGTAGACTGTGTGGCTTTAGCTGGAATTCTGGCTCTCAATGTAAACTGAACACAAACAAACTCAGGTTCCTGGAAAACTAACACTTTGAACTGTTCATATAGCCCATCTGCTATGCATAATATCCAACATCTGTTTGGAGGTGCATAAAATTCTGAACCATATAATCCTTGCAATTGATATAGTGCGCCTTATCACGTCATTGTTGACATAATAATAATAATAATCCTTGCTTTGATATAGCACTTATCACATCTTTGATATGTCTCAAAGCGCTCCACAGAATATACTGTAAAGTGAATTGACTGTATATTTGTTGGCGAAAACGCAGCATGTTCCAAAGTATTTAACAGACTAGACTGAAAAATGGATTGGCTGTATATTTTGTGGGCGAAACACGACAGCCAGTTCCACAAACAGCCATGGAGTGAGTGATCAATTTTTGATTTGGCTTATTGGTCAGGACACTGGGAGAAACTCCTTTATCTTTTTGAATAGTGCCATGAGATTGTTAACGTTCAACTTAATGGACTTCAATATATATATATATATATATATATATATATATATATATGCTCCCCCTTGGTGACATCATCCGCAGACTTCAGCTTCCACAGTATGCGGATGACACCCAACTCTACCTCTCTGCCTCCACCCTTGTTTCCAGAACCATTGCTGTGCTCACAAACTGCCTGTCAGACATCAAGCCCTGGATGAGAGCTAACTTCTTGCAATTGGCACAGGTAGTAATAAACCTTGCATTTGATATTGTGCTTTTCACGTCTTCTAGACATCAAAGCGTTTCACAGAATATACTGTAAAGTGAATTGACTGTACATCTGTGGACGAATGTCAACAAGACCCCCAAGGCCCTCCTACTTGGCTCCTGTCAGTGCCTCAATACCTCGGGCACTGATAGCATCTCCCTCTGTGGATGCACTCTATATCTTATGGAGCCAATTTGAAACCTTGGTGACTGTTCAACCCTCAATTGTCCTTCATACCCCACAATCGTACCATGACCCTTCTGCTATCCCCAGTGCTATCAGCCACTCTGCCCCTCTGGTGCTCCATCCCATAGACCCTCCACCATTCCTCCTGCATTGGCTCTCTCAAGACCCTCCTCTTCGACACCCCTCCACCTCCCACCCTCCATGATCCTGACCCCCAGCTCAAGTCCAAAATACTGATTGTCGAACACCTTAGGACATCCTCCTGACGAGTGCTATACAAATTTAATTTTGTTGTTGTTGTGGATATGCAGATGGTGCCTCAGTTTAATATCTCATTCAAAGGACAGTATCTCCCAACAATGCACCCCCCCTGCCTCAGCACTGCATTGTTTAGCCATCTTAAGACAATGTGATTCCAAGTCCCAACGTAGAGATTTAACCCACAACCTTCTGACTCAGAGACTAAATTGCCATGTTTTGCTCACAAAATATAATCAATTCACTTAACAGTATATTCTATGAAGCACTTTGAGGCTTCTCGGAAATGTGATAAGGCACTGGTGTCCGGCGATATATCGGTATAATTTTTCATATCGATATACCGATATTAGAAATTTGAATATATTAGTATATCGAAAAATTCGGTATAAAAAAAAACGGTATATCGTAAAACATTAGTATATAGTGTACAGCGATATATCGATATATGGTTATATCGGTATAATACAAACTTTTTCAACTTACCTTATCGCCCGCATTGCAAACCTGCTGGGCCTAGAGCACGGAATGCGTGCGCACATCCGAATGCGTGTGCCTACACAGGATGAAAAAACCTGGTGATATCGGTATATATCGATATGAGCCCACCGATATATCGATATCAGAAAATTTCCATATTGATGGACCCTGTAAGGCACTGTATCAAATGCAAAGATTATATTAAATTTGGGATAAGCAGACAGTGCTAGCGAAACAAAGGAATTAACTTAACATCTGATAGTTAGGTGGGGTGGAAGGGAAATGATGAACCTTGTAAAACTGGAGCAATTAGTTGCAGGATGTCAAAACAGACGAGACAAACAAAACAAAATTGTTTAATCTACCATCTCTTTGAAATGCTGATTCGAATTTTACATTGCCGGCATTCTGTATTATTATTATTGTTATTGTCTTAGTTTAAACCAATTCTGTCCCCATCTGAAGCCAATGCAGATGTAGTTTCAAAAGGCATTACTAAAGAGTGAACAAGATCTCTGGTTGATATCTCCTCAGAATCCAGAGTCCGAGTTAGGATAGTTCAGTTGTAACTAGGGTCCGTAGATATGGAATTTTTCCGATATTGATATATCGGTGGGCTCATACCGATATATACCGATATATCGATATTTCTGGGGGGTTTTATACTATGCATGCGTGCGCATTCGGAGGCGCGCGTGCATTCGGGGGCGCATTCGGGGGCGCGGGCGCATTCGGGGGCGCGTGCGCATTCGGGGGCGCACGCGAATTTGGGAGTGCACGCGCGTTCGGGGGCATGTGCGTATTTGGGGGCGCACGTGCTCGCATTCCGGTGTGCGTACGCATTCCGGTGTGCGCGCGCATTCGGGTGTGCGCGTGCATTATGTGGCATGAGCGCATTCGGGGGCGCGCACATATTCGGATGTGTGTGCGCATTCGGATGTGCACGCGCATTCCGTGCTCTAGGCCCAGGAGGTTTGCAGTGCCGGCGACAAGGTAAGTTGGAAAAGTTTGCATTATTACCGATAAAACCAATATATCGCCGAAAACGATATACCGATATTTACTACATACCGATATTTTTTATATATCGAATTTTTCGATATATCGATATATTTTTAATTCCGATGTCGGCATATCGATATTAAAAATTATATCAATATAACCGATATATCGCCGGACACTAGTTGTAACCATCTTAACGAAG
Organism: Hydrolagus colliei; assembly: GCA_035084275.1. Classification (NCBI taxonomy): domain Eukaryota; kingdom Metazoa; phylum Chordata; class Chondrichthyes; order Chimaeriformes; family Chimaeridae; genus Hydrolagus; species Hydrolagus colliei. The sequence continues at coordinate 35,191,641 of CM068745.1, read as the reverse complement.
ATCAAAACAGCACAGATTCAGGATCAAACATGAGATCTGGGTAGTCTATATGGCTTAGCTACTTGTTAGATAACATCACTAAACCATCATGGAGTTTATTGATTGAATCGTTTATGCGCTGAGCAAAATGCATAAGTCTATTTGTACAAGATGCTTGTCACTAGTTTTCTTTCTTCTTCCTTACTTGTTACCACTTATTTTCCAGTTGATGTGGTTTCTCATGAGGATCTGAAGATGATGATCGCAAATAATAGTATCCAGCTTTACGATGTTCGGGAGCCAGAGGAGGTTATACTGGGGAAGATTCCCACTTCTATCAACATTCCCAGTAAGTAGAGTTTTGTCATCTATTGATGTCACTGTTATTAATTAATGGATAACATGTTCAAAATTAAAAGAAGTTTTACTAAAGTTTCAGTAACTGTTCAGCAGCCTAACCCATTCATCCTGCCTTTTTGTGTAGTGAAACAGCTTGAAACTTCTCTTTTGATGGACAATCAAAAGTTTAAGAAGAAGTACAAGTCATATAAGCCACAGAAATGGGATACTAATATTGTACTCTACTGTCGGTCGGGCAAAAGAAGTGCCAGTGCTTTACAAACAGCTAAGACACTCGGCTATTTACAGTAAGTATTCTTACCACTCTTACTAGTAAGGTACTCTTACTAGTAATAATCTTTCCATTTAATATACAACCCTGTATGTTGGGAGGGTTATCAAACCACTTCACACGATTTACTGTGAAGTGTAGTGGCTCTACAGTTTGTAGGTGAACACAGCAAGCCATGAATTAAACAACCAATTTTTATTTGGGAGATTTTTGACCAAGACACCAGGAGAAATGCCCCTCTCTCTTTTCAAGTAGTGCTACGGGACGATTAACATCCACCTGAACGGGCAGCTGGGAACTTAGTTTAACGACTCGTGTGAAGGGTGGACGTCCCAACAATATAGCATGTCTCAGATCTGGCATTTGAGTGAATGCCAACTTAACTATGTGAGTTCAAAGTCCATATCCTTTTGACTCAGGCAAAACTGCTACTAAATGAGCCAAACTGACTACAACAAACTGTGTTTTCACTCCTCCAAATCAGGGCGTCAATGTGTTGGGAAAATGCAACAGGTGAGATGTTAAACTCGGGCACCTTCTGCTTTTTCAAGTGGATACAGTAAAAGCTTTGTTATCCGGCACCCTCGGGGCCTGACCGTTGCCGGTTAATTAAATATGCTGGATACTCAAGGGGCAAGTTGCCAAAATTCCTACACAAAAAATTAACTTATTTTAAAACATTCCATATTAATAATAGACTAAATATTATCAGGATATTGTATGGATACTTACCAATAAAGCATTCCAGCACATTAGGTAAAATGTTGGATAAAATAAAAATTCCAGCGTTTGGTAAGTTTAATAAGTGCGCATGCGCAAAGTGAGCATACCGTGAGTGTCCCAGATGGCTACGGTATGAGATCTGGTTGCTGGAATGGTGAATTATATTGGGAGATACTGGTTGGTTGAGCTTTTCGGTTAGTTGGGTGCCGGATAACCAAGCTTTTACTATATTAAAGAACCTATAGTGCTATTTTAAAGAAAGAAGTGAGTTTCTCCTGTCTTGTCTAACAATCCCCCAATAAAGATTGGTCATTCACTTCCTGACTGTTTTTAGGATATTGCTGTGCACAACTTAGCTGATGTATCCACCCAAATAAAATTCCACTGTACAGTGCATCTTATACACTATGTGTGTGTGAGAAAGAGAGAGTGTGTGTGTATAAGATGCCCTGTAGCTCAGTGGTTAGAGCATTCGCTGTACAAGCAAGACCTGGATTCATTTCCAGGCAGGGTGAAACCTTTGGCAAGTTCCTTACTCCACACGCCTGATAATAATCCCTCAAATAAAACAATAATAAATTAGTCATTCGAATCCACGATTGTTTATGGGACGCTGCTGTGCACAATTGATGGCCACATTTATGCAGTCAATTCACTTTATAGTATATTCTGTGAAACACTTTGAGATGTGAACAGCACTATATCAAATGCAAGGATTATTATTCTTATGATCCCGTGGTGTTATTAAACTCTGAAAGTTGCTACACCAAAGGTAAGAATTATTCATTTATCCTGGAGTGGGGGATAACATGTAATCATTGTTGGTAGTAGAGTTATGAGTTGCTGCTGAGCTGTTTTTTTGCCCTCTGGAGGGAAGCTACCTATTGTTATATTTAACTCTGTCTAGGCAGAGGTGGGTTGAAAGATTGATCAAAGTTTGTATGATGAGTCTGTTCCTGCAGTTTGCCTGCTTGTAAAAACGAGCTATGCACCACATGATTCTGCTATGTGAACAGTTTGACATATATCCACCCAAACTGCTACAGAGATAAGCATTTCTCGTAATGCAGCAGAATTAGAGATGCCATGTATACTGCAATCCACTAAGGTCTATGTAACCTGGAGAATGCTGTAACTACACAACAACAAAATTACATTTGTATAGCGCCTTTCAGGTCTGGACAATCAGTGTTTCAAACCCAAGCTGGGGTCGGAATTGGGCAAAGGGGGAAGGAAGGGAGTGACTGATGGCACAGTCGAAGAGGAGGTGTGACGTGAAGGAGGCTAGGGAGAGAGCGAAGTGGAGGGATTGTTGGATGGAATTCCAGAGGTTTGTGGCAGAGTGCTGGAGGCTCGTCTGCCAATGGAGGGGCGGGTGGATCGGGGGACATGGAGCAGGCCAGAGTCTGCTGAGCAGGGGGAGCCGACTAAAATCAGTCTGCAAAAATCATTGCCGCTCTGAAGGATTTTACAACACCCAAAGCTGAATCACTGGGAGAGCCCCTGGACTTTCTGGTCTGAAAGATGGTATGAAATTCTTCTTCCGCATTGAATAATAATAATCCTTGCATTTGATATAGCGCTTTTCATGTCTCCCAGATCTCTCAAAGTGCTTCACAGAATATAGTGTAAATTGAACTGACTGTATATTTGTGGGCAAAACGCAGCAGCCAGTTGTGCACATCAGTGTCCCACAAACCATCGTGGATAGAAATGACCAATTTTTTTTTGAGGGTATATTATGAGGCGTGTCGGGTAACAAAACTTGCCCAAGGTTTCGCCCTGATCTGCCTGGATACGAACACAGGTTCACTTGTAAGGCAGGTGCTCTAACCACTGAGCTACAGGATTGAATGGGTGAACAAGGTGTGGAGAATGCTGGAAATCTGATTCAGGTCAATCTACATTTAAAAGACAAAAACTTCATAATCAATAATCTTCCAGGAAAGGATCAGACCTGAAATGTTAACCCCCACTTGTTGATTTGAGCTGTTGAGGATTTTCTCCATTCCAGTTTTTTCTTCTTCATATGTATGTAGATGCTTGTTTAAGTATGTAGATGTCTACTAAAGGCTTGATTCCATACCACTGCAATTTCTGGAAAGAGAAATAGAAAGGAGGGAAAAGCAGATGAATTTTGGAGAGCCCTAGAGTCTATCATTAGCTTGGGATATTTTAATTGATCTCAGATGGAGTGGTGCAGTGTGGCCCCACAGATGGATATTGGCTTGGGTGTTTGCTTCTGATGTCTCCCTGGAAAGAAAAAATATGAGGAATGTCCTATGAGACATTTATTACATCTAGGGTTGACTACACTAATTCCCTGCTTACTGGCCTTAAGCCAACACTTCTCTCTTTATATTTATTATAGCCTAGTTTATATTACACATTTTTAAAACATTGACCCGGCTAGAGTAAAAAAGATTCATGTGGAAAATGGAGGGTTATTGTGATTTATTTAACTTTCAGTCAACTGATAAATGTTGTGGAATACATTGAATGTACATTATTTGTGCTGTGCAACCTATACAGACTAATGAATTTGTATTTATACATTGTCCGTATTTTATGCCTAGTGCTCGTCATTATGAAGGAGGCTACATGGAATGGGCAGAGCGTGAAACTGCAAGACATCACTGAACTCTCATTTTAAATGAGCTGGTTGAACATTTATAGAGAACTGAGGCGGATGTAATTAGATAATTCAGTCTGAATTGGAAATACGTATAGTTGGTTTGTAGAAGTAACATATTGTAGTAACAATATTTCTTGTACTTCAGATTCAATAAACTGCAAATTTTATGGTTGTTTTTTGTTTATTGATGGATGGAGTGGAAAGAATGAATTACTGAGTGTGTTGTGGGATTATATCCTTTGTGAAGTTCCCAATGTATTTACACCTTTTAATCTTTGAAGCATCAGATATTAAACACAACACTTATTTTAACTTGGTCATTAATAACACATCCAAACCCTGCTTAGTAAGTAAGAAATAAGATTCAACAGCCAGAACTGTCTCTTTGTTACAGGTTCAACGTCATTTGTAGAGCATCACATGCTACTTCCTTAATCCTGGTTAGTTTAGGTACATGTTGGCAAGAACCACGATTTGGGCACCCATATTGTACTGGGGCTATTGGTAATCTTCAGCACAAAAAGCTAAGGTAAGCCATTGTGAAAACTGGCAGATTTTCTACTGCTTGTCTAGTATTATAGTACTGGTAATCTAGTTTCCACTCGGTGAGCACTGGCCTGCTCCATGTCTCTCGCCTTGCTTGCCCCACCATCAGAGGTTGTACCTTCTGCCCATGCCACCTGGAACTCCATCCTAGATCAGAAACCCTTCATTTTAATCTCTTCATTTTAATCCCTCCCTTGCCTCCTTCAAGGCCTGTAAGACCTTCCGCTTTGACTAAAGGCACGGTTATTCTCACACCTCCATCCTGTTTGCCCTCCACTTCATATTCCAAAGCCAGAGCTCATGTGCAAACACTTGATGTAGGGCCTTAGGACGTCTCTCAGTGTGAAAACCATAATATAATAATCCTTGCATTTGATATAGCGATTTAAGACTTGATAAGGCGCTATATCAAATGCAAGGATTATTATTATCACATCTTTGAGACATCTCAAAGTGCTGCAAGAAATGTACTGTAAAGTGAATTGACTTATTTTGGGGGAAAAACGCGGCAGCCAATTACAATTACACAGCAGTATTCCACAGTCGTGGATTGAGTGACCCAATTTTTTCTTATTGAAGGATTTATTACAACAATGATAACATGCACTTATACAGTACCCTCCACAGAGGGTAGCGTCTCAGAGCGCTTAACAGTGGTGAGCCTGAATCCGAGCCAGGGAGGGAAAGAATTGTTCACATAGAATGTGAAAGGGGGTACAAGATGGAGGGATTGAGGGAGATTGTTCCAGCATTTTGGGGCTTAGTACACACGACCTCTGTTGGTGAGGTGGAGTGTGTGAGGGATGAACAGGAGGCTAGTGCTAGCCGAGTAGATATCCTGGGTGGTGGATTGGGGATTGAGGAGGTTGGAGAGGTAGGGAAGTACCAGGGAGTGAGTGGATTTGAACATGAGTGTAAGGATCTTGAAGTTGATCTGTTGAGTGATGGGGAGCCAGTGGAGCCTGACCAGAACTGGCGAGATGTGGGTATGGAATTTGGTCCGGGTCAATATGTGGGGCGTTGATAATGAGCTGGATCTTTTGATTGGTCAAGTTGGGGAGACCAGCAAGGAGTAATCCAAGCGGGAGATAACAAAAGCTCGCATAAGGGTTTTAACGGCATTTGGGATAAGATACAGTTGGAGGTGGGCAATGCAGCAAGAAGGCAGTTATGTAAGGGACCGGATGTGGAGGAGGAAGCATATTCCTCAATTTTACCTAGATTGATTGCACACTGATTCAGTGATTCTGAGGGAGAGCCTCAGGAGATTGAGAAGTTTAGAGCTGCAGGAGTTGGCTCCCAACATTGTTGGGAGCCAACGAGTATGGCTTCCATCCTGTCCATATTCAGCTGTCCATATTACCCCCAAAAAAGTGATCTGCCAATCGACTAACAACTGGGTTCCTAGTTACTGCTACATAAACAGAGGCATTTGGAGTAAGGAAACTTGCCTAACAATATACCCTGTCCGGGAATCAAAAGTAGGTATCTCGCTTGCGAGGCAAGCGCTCTAGCGCTGAACTACAGGGCAATATATATATATTATATATACTGTATACCATTGGATATCAATGCAATTTGTTGTTGTTTCTACTCCTTAGGTGGTAATTCCCACACCCTGGCTGGTGAGTCCACTGTCCAGATGTTTCTGTATTATTTTATGCAAACACTGATCAGTGTTCCTGGCATTTGCAGGTCCCAGGATCTGCACGCGATTGACAGCTCCCACGTAGTCATGTGACCGCCCACCCCGCGGCTGCGTTGTGTGTGGCGTCACGGGCGCCATGGAAACGTGAAGTGGGCGGACTGCGCAGGCGCGAGGTCAGGGTCGCTACGAGCGCACATGGGGGTCAGACTAGGGCTGAGGTGGGTTTAAAAGTCGTGGCGGACGAAGCAGGAGAGGAAGCCAGCACGATGAACGAGGTAATGAGATTACTGGACTCTTGGGCGGAGCTTTTTTGGATGGCGAAAACTGAGTGGGTGGAGCCTGCCGGCGCCTTGACAACCAGGAAATGCCAAGATGCATAGGACATCCTCCCTCCCTGCCCTGCCCCCCCTGCCCCCCCGGCCCCCCCCTGCCCTGCCCCCCCGGCCCCTCCCTCCCTGCCCCCCCGGCCCCTCCCTCCCTGCCCCCCCCTGCCCTGCCCCCCCGGCCCCTCCCTCCCTGCCCCCCCGGCCCCTCCCTCCCTGCCCCTCCCTCCCTGCCCCCCCCGGCCCCTCCCTCCCTCCCTGCCCCCCCCTGCCCTGCCCCCCCGGCCCCTCCCTCCCTGCCCTGCCCTGCCCCCCCGACCCCTCCCTCCCTGCCCCCCCCTGCCCTGCCCCCCCCGGCCCCTCCCTCCCTGCCCCCCCCGGCCCCTCCCTCCATGCCCCTCCCTCCCTGCCCCCCCCTGCCCTGCCCCCCCGGCCCCTCCCTCCCTGCCCTGCCCTGCCCCCCCGACCCCTCCCTCCCTGCCCCCCCGGCCCCTCCCTCCATGCCCCTCCCTCCCTGCCCCCCCCTGCCCTGCCCCCCCCCGGCCCCTCCCTCCCTGCCCCCCCGGCCCCTCCCTCCCTGCCCCCCCCTGCCCTGCCCCCCCGGCCCCTCCCTCCCTGCCCTGCCCTGCCCCCCCGACCCCTCCCTCCCTGCCCCCCCCTGCCCTGCCCCCCCGGCCCCTCCCTCCCTGCCCCCCCCTGCCCTGCCCCCCCCGGCCCCTCCCTCCCTGCCCCCCCCGGCCCCTCCCTCCCTGCCCCCCCGGCCCCTCCCTCCATGCCCCTCCCGGCCCCTCCCTCCATGCCCCCCCCTGCCCTGCCCCCCCGGCCCCTCCCTCCCTGCCCCCCCCGGCCCCTCCCTCCCTGCCCCCCCCGGCCCCTCCCTCCCTGCCCCCCCCGGCCCCTCCCTCCCTCCCTGCCCCCCCCTGCCCTGCCCCCCCGGCCCCTCCCTCCCTGCCCTGCCCCCCCGACCCCTCCCTCCCTGCCCCCCCCTGCCCTGCCCCCCCGGCCCCTCCCTCCCTGCCCCCCCCTGCCCTGCCCCCCCCGGCCCCTCCCTCCCTGCCCCCCCCGGCCCCTCCCTCCCGGCCCCTCCCTCCCTGCCCCCCCCTGCCCTGCCCCCCCGGCCCCTCCCTCCCTGCCCCCCCCTGCCCTGCCCCCCCGGCCCCTCCCTCCCTGCCCCGCCCTGCTCCTCCCTGCCCTGCCCCCCCCTGCCCTGCCCCCCCGGCCCCTCCCTCCCTGCCCCCCCATGCCCTGCTCCTCCTGCCCCCCCCTGCCCTGCTCATCCCTGCACCCCCTGCCCTGCTCCCCCCCTCCCTGCTCCTCCCTGCCCCCCCCTGCCCTGCCCCCCCGGCCCCTCCCTCCCAGCCCCCCCCTGCCCTGCTCCTCCCTGCCCCCCCCTGCCCTGCTCCCCCCCTCCCTCCCTCCCTGCCCCCCCTGCCCCTCCTGCCCCTCCCTCCCTGCCCCCCCTGCCCCTCCTGCCCCTCCCTCCCTGCCCCCCCTGCCCCCCCTGCCCCTCCCTCCCTGCCCCCCCTGCCCCTCCCTGCCCTGCTCCTCCCTGCTCCCCCTCCCCCCCTGCTCCCCCTCCCCCCCTGCTCCCCCTGCCCCTCCCTGCCCTGCTCCTCCCTGCTCCCCCTCCCTCCCTGCTCCCCCTGCCCCTCCCTCCCTCCCTGCTCCCCCTGCCCCTCCCTCCCTCCCTGCTCCCCCTGCCCCCCCTGCACTGCTCCTCACTGCCCCCCCCTGCCCTGCTCCTCCCTGCTCCCCCTTCCCTGCTCCCCCTGCTCCCCCTCCCTCCCTCCCTCCCTGCTCCCCTTGTCCCTCCCTGCTCCCCCTGCCCCCCCTGCACTGCTCCTCACTGCCCCCCCTGCCCCATCCTCCCTCACTGCTCCCCCTGCCCTGCCTCTCCCTCCTTGCTCACCCTGCCCTGCCCACCTTGTTCTGATTGACCACCCACCGTTCTGGCCGCTTGGTGACAGTTGAGTCATGGCGATATGGTGGGGCTCAGGGGGCTGGGCTTTGTTTCTCTGCGGATTATAATAAAAATAATCCTTGCCTTTGATACATGGCCTCATCATGTCACTGAGATGCCGCGTAGCACTTTGCTTACATTCAATGCCCTCCATAGCCTCGCCCCACCCTATCTCTGCGACCTCCTAACCCGCTACCAAGGGTGCTGGTAAGGGGGTATCTGCACCCTCCGCTCAGCAGGCTCTAGCCTGCTCTATGTCCCCCGACCCACCCACCCCACCATTGGCGGGCGATCCTTCAGCCACTCTGCCCCTAATCTCTGGAACTCCATCCCGCAGTCCCTCCGCCTCGCCCTCTCCCTGACCTCCTTCAAATCCTGCCTCAAAACCCTCCCCTTTGACGGTCCCGTCGATCACCCCAAATCGCCCCCTTTTCCCTCCACCCTCCCAGTCCCCGACCCCAGCTCGGTTCTGAAACAATAGAGTATCTTAAGATCATCCATAGCCACCCGGAATAAAAGGGGTAAATTAAGCAATATCTGTACGCACTCTATAAATGTAATTTTATTGTATTGTCTTCGTTCATCAGAAGTTGTAACTGATTTATTAAGAATATACTTTTTACATTTTAGCAACAAAATGCAGAAGATTTGGCAAATCAGCCTGTAGCTGAACCTGGCATGGAGGCTAATACTGAACTTGACATGCAGATTGCAGCTGCACTTGGTATCGAGCCTGCAGATGAACCTGATCCAGTGGTTAACACTGAACTTGACATGCAGATTGCAGCTTCACTTGGAATTGAGCCTGCAATTGAACATGATCTAGTGGTTGACACTGAACTTGACATGCAGATTGCAGCTTCACTTGGTATCGAGCCTGCAGTTGAACCTGATCTAGTGGTTGACACTGAACTTGACATGCAGATTGCAGCTTCACTTGGTATCGAGCCTGCAGTTGAACCTGATCTAGTGGTTGACACTGAACATGACATGCAGATTGCAGCTTCACTTGGTATCGAGCCTGCAGTTGAACCTGATCTAGTGATTAATACTGAACTTGACATGCAGATTGCAGCTTCACTTGGTATCGAGCCTGCAGTTGAACCTGATCTAGTGATTAATACTGAACTTGACATGCAGATTGCAGCTTCACTTGGTATCGAGCCTGCAGTTGAACCTGATCTAGTGATTAATACTGAACTTGACATGCAGATTGCAGCTTCACTTGGTATCGAGCCTGCAGCTAAATCTGATCGTGTGCTTGACACTGAACTTGACATGCAGATTGCAGCTTCACTTGGTATCGAGCCTGCAGCTAAATCTGATCTTGTGCTTGACAATGAACTTGACATGCAGATTGCAGCTTCACTTGGTATCGAGCCTGCAGCTAAATCTGATCTTGTGCTTGACACTGAACTTGACATGCAGATTGCAGCTTCACTTGGTATCGAGCCTGCAGCTGAACCTGATCTAGTGGTTGACACTGAACTTGACATGCAAATTGCAGCTTCACTTGGTATCGAGCCTGCAGCTGAACCTGATTTTGTGGTTGACACTGAATTTGACATGCAGATTGCAGCTGCACTTGGCTTAAGTGCTGCAGGTGAACTTGGGCTCAATGTTGCAGCTGAACTTGGCACCAAGGCTGCAGCTGAAGTTGGCATCAAGTCTCCAGATGAAGTTGGCATCAAGTCTCCAGCTGAACTTAGCATTGGGTACACTGTTGCACTTGACATTGACGATCTAGCTGACGCAGGCCTTCGCGATGAAGCATTACCTAATATTGAGTGGACAATGAAAGCTGATTTAAAAACGGACGTTGATGCCATATTTAGCAGTAAATTTCCTGATGATTTTTCGCCTGGAATAGGACGTTCAGTTAATAATTTAATTGAAAAGAATATTAACATTGTATTTACAAGTCCTGACAACTTATTCCAAACCATTTATGAAGACCCATATAATCGATCTGTGAATTACATGGAGAAACATAATATTCTACAAGTTTTTCAGGTGAGTATGATGTTTAATAGACAGGTGAAATTACTGATCAGCAGAGGTTAGACTTAATGCATCAGTCTGTAGGCTATAATAAAGAACACAAGCAGCTGGGAACACTAAGCAGGTCAAGCAGCATCTATTGAGGGAGGAAAGTGAGTTAATGTTTCGGGTCAATGACTTTCGTCAATAATATGTAGGCTGTATTTCACTTTTCTTTCACTGTACTGGTGCATTTTCCCTGTCTTTATTATGCATAACACAGCAAAGATATCCAGATTTTATAAACCCAAGGATATAGCAGTCATAATATTTATTGATAAAAAGATACATAATATCTTGAAAGCATTTGATAAGGTGCTGTATAGGAGGGAGGTTTGTTGATGCTGCGATTGAGGTTTATAGTCCAGCGATTCTTTTTAAAATGGAGCACGCCAAGCGGGTGAAAAAAATGGAGCGCGACTTTAAAGCCATACTAGCGGCAAGCCGATAATGCTAGCCGATAACCCACATTGTCGCGCAGGTGCAGTATTTCGGTTTGCCGCTAGTAGAGTCTAGGGTTATCAGCTTGCCGCTAGTAAAGTTGCGCGACTTTAAAATCACGCTGCTGTTTTTTTCATTCGCTTGGCGTTCTCCAGTTAAAAAAAAAGAATCGCTGGACTGTAAACCTCACTCAGTAAAGGTGAGAAGCGCAAGAGAGTAGTTTTAACAATAAGTACCAATACAATATTCTGTTATTATTTAGTCTGGTGTGTATGGTGTGTGTTAAAAGAACTTAAATTTTTTTGTGGTGGGTTTTCAGCTGAGGGCTGCCCGAATATCCGGCAGGTGCTTTAACCGGTATTGGCCAGGTCCCGCGGGTGCCGGATAAATGGGCTTTTACTGTATAAAGAAATATAACTCCTTCAACTCATCCTTTTTGTATTTGTATGAGATCAACACATTTTCATCATCTAAAATATATAATGCAATTTAATAATGAAAATAGTACAAACAGCTATTTTTCTTTAAAAAAAATTCAAAGACATTTTATTTTACAGAAAATAACCGAATCCCTGGTGTTTGAAAGACCCGACGATCCTCTTGAGTTCATGTTAAATCAGGTAACTGTATCAACAAAGTATTAACAATTATGTTTTGTTTAAGTATTGTTAGTGACTCCTTGACAGTGCACTGGATAAATACAAACAGTTGCACTGCAATACAATTTACATAGGACCTTTTATGTTGGGATGATGTCTCAAAAGTGAAGCACACTGCTGGCTGGCACCAGAGTTAGAGGTGGGAAAGGGTAGGGAGGGAAAAGATGACTTGAAAGTGTGGTCAAACAGCTACATCCACAACCAACCGGCTCCATCCACCTCCCCATGCCTTGCCTATTCTCTCGTCAAACTCTCACTACGAGGAGATGTTGGATTTCCTCAAGTCCAAAATCGAGGGAACCATTCAGCTGCCTCTAACCTCCCAACTGCCACTCCTTCCCTATCTCCCACCCACCCACCCACCACTCACTCCGACCTCTACCCATCCCTCCTTCCACACTTTCGAACCTGTCTCCTCCTTTGTCATATGAAGCTCACTACCTGCTCCGTTGACCCCATCTCCACCCCTCTCTTTACCTTCCAGCTCCACCTCCTCGCCCCCTACTCTGACATCATTAACTTCTTCCTATCATCTGGCACCATTTCCATCCCCCTCAAAACAGCCACAACCACTCCCATCCTGAAGAAAATCTTCCCTGGATGCATCCCTGCTTTCCAGTTGCCAAACCATCTCCAATCTCATTTTTCTTTCCAAGGTCCTTGAAAGCTCGTTGCTTCCCAGCTTCCCTCTTTCCTTTCACAAGCCCTTCCAATTGGGTTTCCATGTTGTTCACAACATGGATACTGCTATGGTTAAGATCGCAAGTTACATTGTGTCCATCTGTGTATAGGGCTACCTCTGCCTACTCGTCTTCCTCAAGCTTATAGTAGATTCTAAGAAATTATTTGAGACAGCTTCCTGATGTGATGTGAGGATTATTATTAAGGGTAGGAACACTCAGCAGGTCAGGCAGCAACTATGGAAAAAGGAAAGGGAATCAATGTTTCAGATCCATAACCCTTCATCAGAACTGGGGCATATTGGGCGGGAGAGGCTTTTAGGACTACTATCAGAGAGGGGGAGGCAGGGCAAGGAAGACAAAGGAGAAAATGTGGTAGAGGACAGGAGCTGATAGGTTAAAGAGGGTTAATGGTGCAAAACAAGGTGGGGGAGGGGATTGCACCAAAACTGGAGAGAAGAGGTATTAATAATGCCAAAACAAAGGGGAGGGGGAGTTGCAAAAGAACAAGCAGACCAGAGAGAGAAAAGAGGAGTGAAGGGATTTGAAAACAAGAGTGAGGATCTTGAAATCGATCCTCTCCAGGACAGGGAGCCAGTGCAGTCTGGCAAGGACTGAGGTAATCGGGGAGTGGAGTTTGGTAGGGGTAAGAATGTAGGCGGCTATGGTTCATTGGAACAACAACACATAAAAATTACATTTATAAAGCGCCTTTCACGTCGGGTTGATGTCCCTTAGGAGACCGTGGATGGAGAAGTCAGACTGCAACGTGTGTAGCGAATGCAGTATGCTACATTGGTGGTAGTACACTTAAATCGTTGTCTCTTATAAAAGGTATGATTGGGCCTTGGACAGTGGTCTGGGATGAGGTGAAAGGGCAGGTATTGCATCTCCTGTGCAGGCATGGGAAGGTGCTGGGAGGAAGAAGAGTATCTGTTGTTAGTGATGAAGGAATGAACCAGGGAATCACGGAGGGAATGGACTCTTCGGAATGCTGAGAGGGGAGGGAAATATATGTTTTGTGGTTGGGTCAGGAGGTATCAGAAATGGCGGATAATTATTCGCTGGATGTTGAGGCTGGTGGGGTGAATGATGATAGGGTCTAGATCGCCTCTTCTCCCTCCTCAACCTTCAAGGGTCTGTCCTTGATTGGTTCCGGTCATACCTCTCACACCGCCTTCATGTCGTCTCCTCCAACTGCCTTTTCTCCAGCCCTCGCACATGTGGCGTACCCCGGGGCTCTGTCCTTGGCCCCCTGCTCTTCACCCTCTACATGCTCCCTCTGGGTGACATCATCCGCAGACTTGGGATAAATTTCCACATGTAGGAGGATGGCACCCAACTCTACCGTTCCGCTTCCATCCTCAATTCCAGGACTAATGACGTCCTGACTGAGTGTCTGTCCGACATTGAGTCCTGGACGAGGGACAATTTCCTCCAACTTAACGTCAACAAGAGTCTTGATCGACTTGCGTCAGCGGCTCCGCATCTCAGGTGCTGACAACATTAGCATTCAAGGCTGCTCTCTCCACCTCTTAAGCCAGTCAGGAATCTGGGCATCTTGTTTGACCCCAAACTGTCCTTCCTCCTCCATGTCCGCGCCATGACCGGTACAACCTTCCACCACCTCCGTAACATTGCCAGACTCCACCACTACCTCACCCCCCAAGCTGCCGACACACTCATTCATGCATTCATCACATCTAGGCTCGATTACGGGAACTCTCTCCTCGTCGGCCTTCCCAGCTCCTCCCTTCACAAGCTGCAGATTATCCAGAACTCTGCAGCCCGTATACTCTCCCGCACCAGGCTCCGCGACCACATCACTCCCACCTTCACCCATTTCCGCTGGTTCCCCATCCCCCAGAGGATCGAATTCAAGATCCTCGTCCTCACCTTCAAGGCCATTCACGGTCTTGCACCCTCCTATCTCTCTGACCTGCTGACTCCCTATCAGCCCGCCTGTCCCTTCCATTCAGCAGATGCTCCACGTCCACCGCCATACCATTGGTGGCCGGGCTTTCAGCTTCTCTACTCCCACACTATGGAACTCCATCCCGCAATCCCCTCACTTCACCTCCTCCGTTTCCTCCTTCAAGGCCAGTCTCAAGACCTTCCTCTTCGACCATGCCTTCTGCTCCCCTCCTAACTCTTCCCTTTCTCCTACTTCCCTTCCCCTTCCCCTGACCTGATTGTTCAGCGCCTTGGGATGTCCTCCCGACGTGAAAGGCGCTCTAGAAATGTAATTTTGTTGTTGGAGGGTGATTCTATCAAGGTCCTGGGAAGAGGGGGATGGGGTGAGAGCAGAGGTGCGGGAAATAGAGAAATAGGATGGACACGGTCAAGGGCCCTGCCTACCATAGTGGATAGGAACCCTATGTCGAGGAAAAAAAAAGATATTTTAGTTGATCTGGCATAAAAGGTGGTACTGTCACAGCAGATCCGGTGGAGGCGGAGGAACTGGGAAAAGGGAATTACATCTTTACTGGAGGCGGGGTGTGATTACATTGTCCAGGTAACTGGGAGTTGGTAGGCTGAGCCTGAGTTGGTGAATTTTGCCACCAGTAGCTTCTAATACAGTAAAAGCCCATTTATACGGCACCCGCGGGACCTGGCCATTGCTGGTTAAAGCACCTGCCGGATATTCAGGCAGCCCTCAGCTGAAAACCACCACAAAAAAAATTAAGTTATTTTACACACACCATACACACCAGAATAAATAATAACAGAATATTGTATTGGTACTTATTGTTGAAACTACTCTCTTGCACTTATATTCGGATGTACACCATACACACCAGACTAAATAATAACAGATAATACCAGAATATTGTATACTTATTGTTAAAGTTACTCTCTTACGCTTCTCACCTTTAATGGTTGAGGTTTATAGTCCAGCGATTCTTTTTTAAATGGAGGATGCCGTGCGGGTGAAAAATATGGCAGTGCGACTTTACTAGCGGCAAGCCGATAACCCTAGACTCTACTAGCGGCAAACCGAAATACTGTACCTGCGCGACAATGTGGGTTATCGGTTAAGTTTATCGGTTTGCCGCTAGTAGAGTCTAGGGTTATCAGCTTGCCGCTAGTAAGGCTTTAAAGTTGTGCTCCGTTTTTTTCACCCGCTTGGCATCCTCCATTTTAAAAAGAATCGCTGGTCTAATAACCTCAACCGCAGCATCATGGCTTCAAGTGCATCATCTACTAGTAAAGGTGAGAAGCGCAAGAGAGTAGTTTTAACAATAAGTACCAATACAATATTCTGCTATTATCTGTTATTATTTATGCATTTACAAATGCTCCACCGCTATTGTTCCGGATACGTTCTGGTTTATCGAATGGGGCCTTTTTTTTGGCGTGCCGGTAATACAGAAGTGCCAGTTCATCGAGTCACGGATAAACGGGCTTCTACTGTACTAGCTTTTCCCTCGCTCTCGGCTCCCTGTGTACCACCCCATTCGAGCCTCCCCCACCACCCTAAATGTCTGTCCTCTCAACCCCCTCAATCCGCTACTCCCACCCTGTCCTTCTCTCCCATTTCCACCCCTGCCTACGCCCCCCCCCCCCCCCCCCCCACCCCCCCCCAGCCCCTTTCTGCAACTCTCCTGCTCTGCCCTGCTCTCTCTCTGCCCTTCCCACCTCCTATCCCCACTCTACCCTCCCACAGTCCACCTCTGCTCCAGCTTGGGAATCCTCCGCTGGGCTCATCGTGGCACTCGGCATTGGCTGACCAGCAGCAGCCACACTGACTGCCCCATTCCCCATCACCGCCGCCAGCCACACCGGACACAGATCCGGGGGGCTAACCTCTCCTCTCTCATCCCTATGCCCTCCACTCCTGCTGCCCAATCCGGTTCCCCCTCACATCCCTCTGCCAACTGCTCCCTCCGCGTTGGCCTCCAAAATATCCGCTCCCTCTGCAACAAGACCCTGGCCATCAATGATCTCATCCTCGATGAGAACGTTGACATCATGGCCCTAATTGAAACCTGGATCATCCCAGGGGACACCTTCCCCCTCACATAGGCCACATCACCTGGCTACACCTCCCACCACATCCCTCACCCCAACCGCCGCAGCGGTGGTGTGGCCCCTCATGTCTAGGGTTCCACTTGCCCTATCCCCCTACTCCTCTGGTTCCTTCCCCTCTTTCGAACCCCTCACCCTCTCCCACTCCTCCCATCTCTCCCTCAAAATCCTCCTTGTTTACCGTCCTCCAAAACCCTCCCCAACTTTCATCTGACTTCTCCACCCTCCTTGCCTCCCTCTGTGCCTCCTCCGATCGCCTCATCATCCCGGCGACTTTCACCTTCACTTCACCCCCTCCGCAGAATTCTCCTCCTTCCTTCCTCTCTCAACCTCTCCCTCCACTCCGCTACCCACGTTCATGGCCATCCGCTTGACCTGGTGATCACCCAGGGCCTCAGCGTCTTGGATGTCACCATCTCTGACAAGACCATCTCCGACCACCACTTCATTTATTTCAACTCCTCTAACCCTCTCCCCTCTACCCTCAAACCTACGACCATCTTCTACCGCCCATGGAAGAAGATCCCCCCACAAACTCTCTCAGCTGCCTTAGAGTCTTCCGAACTCCTCTGGCCCACCTCCTGCACTAACCCATCGTCCGCATTCACCCTGCTCAACAACACCCTCTCCACCACATTCAACACTTGTCCCACTCACTTCCCAAACTGCCTCCTATTCCCGAACCTCACCCTGGTTCACCACCCACCTCCATTCCCTCAAGGGCCAGGTGCGGGACGCTGAACACACCTGGCTCAAATCTGGCCTAAATCCGGCCTCACGGTCCACCGACATGTCTGGCTGGACCTCACATCTTCCTACTGCTACTCTCTGCCAAATTGTCCTTTACTCCAAGATAATCCTGGAGGCGAAGGACAACCCCTGGCTTCTCTTCACCATCAACCATCTCCTCCGTCCCTCCCGCATTGACTCACAGATCCTTTCCTTGAACTCCCGCTGCGAAGTGATGCTGGATTTCCTTGTGACCAAAATCGAGGGAATCCGCTTTGCGGTCACTGTCTCCCCAACTTCCACCCCCTCCCCACCACACCCCGTCTCCTACCTATCCCTCCCTCCACAACTTCGACCCCATCCTCTGTCATTGAGATCATTTCCTCAATGAAGCTCACCACTTGCTCCCCAGATCGCATCCCCAACCCTTTCCTCACCATCCAGCTCCACCTTCTAGCACCTCTAATCACCGACACTATCAACTTGTCACTCTCATCCGGGATCGTTCCCACTCCCTTCAAAACCGCCACCATCACCCCCATCCTAAAAAAGCCTTCCCTCGATGCATCGCAGCTATCAAGGTACCGGTCCATCTCCAACCTCCCCTTCCTTTCTAAGGTCCTTGAAAAAGTGGTTGTTTCCCATCTCCGCTCTTTCCTCACAAAACACACACTTCTTGAACCCCTCCAATCGGGTTTCCATGGCTCCCACAGCACGGAAACTGCCCTGGTCAAGGTCACAAACGAGATCCTGACCATCTGTGATCAGGGCTCCCTCTGCCTCCTCGTCCTCCTCGTCCTATCCGCTGCCTTCGATAACATAAACCATGGTATCCTCCTCTACTGCCTCTCCTCCCTCCTCAACCTGCAAGGCTCTGTCTTCGAATGGTTCTGGTACTATCTCTCCCACCGCCTTCACTTCGTCTCCTCCAACGGCTTCTCCTCCAGCCCCCGCACATCACATGCGGTGTTCTCCAGGGCTCTGTCCTTGGCCCCCTGCTCTTCACCCTCGACACTTTCCCCCTGGGCGACATCATCCGCAGACATGGGGTAAATTTCCACATGTATGCAGATTGACAACCAACTCTACCTATCCACGTCAACCCTTGATTCCAGGACCACTGGCGTTCTGACTGCATGTCTGTCCGACATCGAGTCCTGGACGAGGACAAATTTCCTACAACCAATGTCAACAAGACGGAAGCCCTCCTGATTGGCTCACGTCAGCGCCTCCGCACCTCAGGCGCTGACAACATCAGCGTTCAAGGCTGCTCTCTCCACCTCTCAAAGCCAATCAGGAATCTGGACGTCTTGTTCGACCCCGAACTATCCTTCCTCCCCCACATCCACTCCATGACCAGCACAGCCTTCCATCACCTCCGTAATATTGCCAGAGTCCGCCACAACCTCACCCCGCACACCACCAAAACTCTCATCCATGCCTTTATGATTTCCAGGCTCGACTACGGGAACTCTCTCCTCGTCAGTCTCCCCGCTCCTCCCTTCACAGGCTGCAGATCATTCAGAATTCTGCAGCTCGTGTACTCTCCCGCACCAGGCTTCGCGACTACATCATTCCCGCCTTCGCCAGTCTCCACTGGCTCCCCATCACCCAGAGGATCGAATTCAAGATCCCTGTCCTCACTTTCAAGGCCATTTACGGCCTTGCCTCCGCCTATCTCTCTTGACTTACTGTCTCCCTTTCAGCCCATCCATCCCCTCCGTTCAGCAGACTCAGGCCTGCTCCGCGTCCATCGCCCTAACCGCCCAACTATTGGCTGTCGGGCTTTCAGCCGCTCTGCTCCCACACTGTGGAACTTCATCCTTCAGCCCATCTGCCTTGCTTCCTCCCTTTCCTCCTTCAAGGCCGGTCTCAAGACCTTTCTCTTCGACCGCGCCTTCGGCTGCCCCACTAACTCTTCCCCCTCTCCTACTCTCCTTCCCCTTCCCCCTACCCCTCCCCTCACACCCCGCTCGAGTCCCGACCTGACTGTTCAGAGCTTTGGGACGTCCTCCCGACGTGAAAGGCGCTATATAAGTCCAATTTGTTGTTATTGTAGCTTTTACAGTATTACTGTAGATCAAGAATGTCCAAATTGAGGCCTATGGGCATTTTTACGAAAGCATAATGCATATATGTAACGTACAGACAGTTGTGGCGTTTCTTGCATGGCATGTGCTTGCATGGAAACAATGATACAACAACAACAAATTACACATAAAGCGCCTTTCACATCGGGAGGACGTCCCAAGGCGCTGATACCAATGGTGACCTGAAAGTTAGCCATTTTCCCCTCATCTTATTGTAACATAGGGCTCTGATATATGGACACAGACCGCATTATAATAGAATTCCCTAAAATAGGATTACACTTTTTCACCTAAGGAGCAAGTCTCAAAGTACTTCAGGGAATTTACTGAAAAATGTATAACTGTTGACGAATGGAAAGGTTATGCACAATAAGATCAGATAAACATCTTGACATTTCTCTTTTATAACAGGTGCAGTTGATGATTGCATTACGTGACAGTGTCTGTGCTGCTGGTGAAGAGGTTATTTTGGAAACTGTCATTGAAAACAGTACTAAGAACTGATTAGTACTGGTTTATCATTTTCTCTTTTTTTGTAATATCATGAGCAATGCAATGTGTGAAGAGAAAGCACAGTGAATAATGATTACTCTAAATTCAGTAGCTGGATAATAAATGATTTCACAGCAAACAAAACTCAGGTCACTGCAATCAGGAAAATGTCAAAATAAATTGACTTTTTTGTTGTTCAGGCTGGTATGGTGTTTAAAATATTTTTTGACAAAATATTTTTGGGAAAATGTGGTCATGGTTGCAATTGGTGGATTTTCTGTCTTTTAGCTTGTTTATCAAGCATTCCACGCACTACCAGTATTTCCTTTTGAGGTGCTTCTCAGTCAATCAGCCAGCAGACTGACTGAGTGTATAAACATGAACTGAGGCACACTATTTTCATTGTAATTGAAGTTTCACAAAATAGCTGTCTGAAGATACAGTAACATTTGTTGGACACAGGGTGAAAGTACTGTAACTGAATTATCCTATGCATCTGGCTGATATTTGGACGGGATGCAAATGGTGTTGAACTTTGGTTGACAAATGTAGTTTAATAATGGCATATGTGATTGTAACACGTAGTGTCCATTCTATATAACCTTTCGTAGTTAACAAGCAGAAATTAAATTTACAACAGTTTACACAGCAAACTTTTTAAAGTTACTTTCTTAACCACTTAGATATTTCAGCAGCTATGACTTTGTACTTTTTTAAACTGAAGCATTTTGGAAAAGTCTATGGGTTAAGGCCCATAATATACAAAACAACTTTTAAATATTAGCCTGACACAGTGCAGTAATTGGGAGGAGATGTTAAAACAAGGTTCCATCTGTAATAGTATGCAATCCAAAGTATGCGTGTGATTGTTTCTTTATTCTCTACTCAAAGCATTCATTCCAATCCACTAAACATAGCCACACCATTTGTTCCACTCCCAGTGTAACCTTTTATACTTTCTATCACACTGTCTTTCTTCTTTGACTTTTAAACTCTTAAAGTGATACTGCATCCTCCTTTCTCCATTCCCTCTTCTTCAGTCTTGAATTAACCTAGCTGAACTCCTGGATCTTCTGTTCCAGTGCTTTCATCTATTTTTGTTTTTCTCTTTGCTAGATTTTTTTGACATAATTTGTGTCTATATTCCCAATCTGATCTAACTTCGTCTGTAGCAACCTACTTGTTTTCAAGCATGAAATGGCAGCAATAACTCCATCTCTTCTGGTGATTTCCTTTATTTTTCTTATTTTGTTGCATTTGCTATATAACACACATAATACTCCCATTTCTTTTTATAGCCTTATTTTTAATTTTGTTCTGAAGGTAATTTATGTCCGTTATCCCTTCAATGCTCATTTCTTCTGGAATATCTCCTGTGCTGAGTTTATGCCAGATGGCCTTCTCCAACAATAATATCTACAGTTTTAAGCACATTGTTGCAGTGTAAATAGTTCTTTATAAGAGTTTGTATTCTATTAAAACAGTTCTGTTTTGAAACCTGTTTGGTTGTGCCATTCATTGAATAGCACATGTTTTCTGCATGTAAGGTATAGTATTGCATATAGAAAGAATGGGCTACCATAGCTTTAATATATACGCATTAAACAAGGTACAGAAACCTTGGCTTAATCTCGCCAGCCAGTACAGTACTTATGTATTAGTTGTGTTAGTAATATAAAATCTGATTTATGCATAACTTTACATATATGCCATAACTCATTATTTGCATATGTCATGGTCCCAACTGATAGGACTTATGAGTTTTACTGTAGTTTGTTTTTATCTCTACTCTTCCTACTTTGTGAATATCAGCTTTGTTATACAGGTAAACCTCTATTTACGACAGGGTTGCGTTCCTAAAAAAACTGTATGTGTATCGAAACGTCCTAAATCGAAACGCGATTTCCCATGCAGTCCCATTATATAACCAGGGATGCGTTCTTTTCACAAATTTTTCAGACCTTAAACCCACTAAATAACACACAAAACCACACAACATAACACACAAATTAACACACATAGGCAAGAGGGGTCCTTGGGGTAACTGTACAGTATTGTACTTTAATACTGGCAAACTTTAATGCTGGCAGTGTGACAGTGGCACTTGCAGCTTCCCCACTCATCTTGATATTGTGGAGCCCATAGCATCTTTTAAACCTTTGAAACCACCCTGGCTTCTGGCCGCTAGCAGTATTACCACTGCTCATTTGACTTACTGCTGTCTCTCCCCAACTTGCTATAATCACGGTAGAGGCTGTAAATTGCTTGAAGTTGCTTGGGAATGTTCGGAAATTACTGTAATACTGACATGACGTGGTGTCGCTTCAAAATCAGCTGGCTTTTAAACAATGACGTGGCGACATGCTATTGGCCAGTTCAAATGCTTAGATTTACCCGCGAATACACTATGGACTGTGCGTATGGACAAAAAGGATGCACGAAATGCAACCGCGATATTCCAAATATGTACTGCGCATGCGCGAAAAAAATGTTCGTCCTTAAAACGAATCCAAGTGTCGTATATCGATCAAAAGGTGTTAAAAAAAATTATGATCCTTCAATCAAAATGTCCTAAATAGAAGCGTCGTAAATCGAGGCTTACCTGTAGTCTATTAATTTGTCTTTTCCCATTTTCATCTTTCTCTCTGGTTCTCCCAGCCTTACGAACTCCTCTCAACACATCACGCTTACTTGTGCTCCTGAGTCCAATTTACATAATTTGCTTGTTTCACCTCTTGTGCACCATAGCAACACCACTCATTCTTTTCTTTCTTCTATGCAGGGAACCTCCGATTTACGACAGGGTTGCATTCCTGAAAAACATCACGCAAATCGAAATGTTGTAAATCGGAATGCGGTTTCCCATGTGGTCCCATTATATAATCTGAGATGCGTAATTTTGACAAACGTTTCGGGACCTTAAACCCTCTAAAATACCACAAAATAACACACATAGGCAATATTTAGTACTAAAGTAATGACTTTGCGGGGTTTCTTTCCGCTAGCGGTATTACTGCTGCTCATTTCACTTACTGGTCTCTTCTGACATTGTAGAAACGCGGTAGAGGCTGTAAGTCGCTCAAAATTGTGTGGTGTCGCTTCAAAAAAAGCTGGCTTTTAAACAATGATGTAGCGCAGTGGTTCCCAATCTCGGGTCCTGACCCAATCAGGGTCGCGGGGATCCTCAGTAGAGTCGAGAAGGGTCATCAAAATTGTTTTTTCCTTTTTTTAATGTTGAAAATGCTTTTTTTGTCCACGCAATGCTAAAACAAAAGCTTTTAACGCTTAAAAAAAAAAGCGACACCACCGACCAATTTGTATAAAGAGCATACCTACGAGAGTCCACAAAACAGACGGAGATGACGTTTTGGCTAAGCTGAGCTTCAGTCGCAGTATCGCCCCCCTAGTGGTACGGGGACCGTTCTACTCGAAGATAATTTTGGGAGGCCAATGGTAACCTCAGGCTCCTCTTCTCCACCACTAACCATCTCCTCCATCCACCTTCCCACACCTCTCCCATCCTCTTCTCCAAATCCAACTGCGAGGAAATGCTGGACTTCCTCAAATCCAAAATTGAGGAGAAATGTTCGGCTACCTCTAAACTGTCCACCGCTACCCTCTCATCACCCTACCCCATGACCCATCCACCCCAATGACCACCTTTGATCCTATCTCCCCCTACTCCCTCACCTCAATCATCTCTAAAATGAAGCCTACCACCTGCACTCTTGACCCCATCCCACCTGTCTCTTCACCTCCCAGCTCCACCTCCTGGCTCCTCTATTAACCGATATTGTCAACAATTCCTTATCTGTTGACACTGTTCCCAACCATTAAAAACAGTTGCAATCACCCCAATTCTGTAAAAAATCTTCCTGTAACCATCCCTACTCCAATCCCCACCCCATTTCCAACCTGCCATTCCTCTCCAAGGCCCCAGAAGGAATTGTCACGTCCCAGCTTCGCTCTTTCCTTTCCTGCCATTCCCTCTTTGAATCCCTCCAATCTGGCTTCCAAAACAGCACTGGACAAAGTTTCTAATGAAATTCTGAACAACTGCAACTCAGAGTCTCTCTACCTCTTTGACCTCTCTGCTGCCTTTGACACCATTGACTACTCCACCCTCCTATACCGCTTCTCCTCTCAGCTCAATCTTCGTGGACCTGCCCTGGCCCTTGCCTGGTTTGAATCTTACCTCTCCACTCTGTCGCCGCTAACTGCTTCTCCTTCAGCCCCTGCACATTCACATGTGGTGTCCCTCTATCTTTCTGCTTCCACCCTTAATTCCAGGACTATTGCTGTGCTGACTGACTGCCTGACATTAAGTCCTGGATGAACTTTCTACAGTTGAATGTTAACAAACCAAGGGCCACCTGATTAGCTTGTGCCAGCACCTCCACACCTCAGACACAGGCAGCATTAATTTCCACTGATGCACACTCCACCTCACAAAGTCAGTCAGGTGCCTAGATGTCTTGTTCGAATCGCAAATGTCTTCCCCACATCCATGCCGTGACCTGCTCTGCCTTCCCTCACCTCTGCTGCATTGCCCATCTCTGCTACTACCTCAGCCCTCAGGTCACTGAAACTCTCATTGGAGTCCTGCAGCTCAGTAGTTAGAGCACTCGCCTTGCAAGTGAGACTTACTGCGTTCAATTCCAGGCGGGATGGAGGCTGTGATAAGGCATTATATCAAATGCAAGGATTATTATTATTATTCATTCCTTCCTTATGCCCAGGCTTGACTGTTGCCAATGCCCTGATTGTTGGCCTTCCCAATTCCTCCCTCCATAGGTTGCAGATCATCCAGAACACTGCAGCCCATGTCCTTTGCTGCACAGACTCCGTGAATCTATCACTCACATTCTCGTCAGACTCACCAGCTTTCCATCACACAAGAGGATTCAATTCAAGATCATGGTCCTAATCTTCAAACAACAACAACAAAATTACATTTATAGAGCGCCTTTCACGTTGGGAGGATGTCCCAAGGTGCTGAACAGTCACCGAGCAAGTGAGAGGGGCAGGGTGGGGGGTAGGGGCATGCGAAAATTAGGAGGGGAAGGAGAGAGTTAGGAGGGCAGCAGAAGGCATGATTGAAGAGGAAGGTCTTGAGACTGGATTTGAAAGAGGCAAGGGAGGGAGCGAGGCGAAGTGACTGTGGGATGGTTCCAGAGTGTGAGGCAGAGAGGTTGAAAGCCCATCCACCGATGATAGGGAGATCAGTTCTGGATGATCTGCAGCTTGTGAAGGGAAGAACCAGGAAGGCCGATGAGGAGTGTGTTTCCCTAGTCGAACCTTGATGTGAGGAACGTGTAGACAAGGGTTTCGGCAGTCTGAGGGGTGAGGTAGTGACATAGTCTGGCGATGTTGTGAAGGTGGTGGAAGGCAGTACTGTTCATGGTGCAGATATGGGGGAGGAAGGACAGTTCAGGGTCGAACAAGACACCCAGGTTCCTGGTTGGTTCAGAAAGGTGGAGAGTGCAGCCTTGCATGCTGATGCTGTCAGTGCCTGAGGTGCGGAGGCACTGATGCGAACCAATCAGGAGGGCCTCAGCAAAGCCCTCCATAGCCTTGAACCCCGCTACCTCTGTGACCTCCTAACCCTCAACAGTTTTTAAATTCCTCCATCAATTCCTCAATTTTGACCGCTCCCTCCATCCCCTAAATATAGAATATAGAATAGAATACTGCCTCAAGACCTTTTTTGATTGTGCTTATGGTCACCTCCACCTCCCTCTTTCCTTGGCTCGGGGTCAGACTCTGCCTCTGTCAACACTCCGGGACGCTAACCCATGTAAAGGTCCCTATATAAATGCAAGTTGTTATAAATACACTTTACACTAAAACCTTGTGAAACACTTTGAGATGCATCAATGACTTGATAAGGTGTGGTATTTCATATATTTTCATCCACCCTGTCATACCAGCCCTCCTGATTTTCTCATATTGGGCAAACCTATTTTACCAAATACAGTACAATGCTTTAAAATTGGATACATGTATTAACCATGTATGACAGTCTTTAAGAATCATATTACTGTATTTAGATAGTTGCTATGCAGTTGCCTCACCTCCCATTTTCCTTTATGTTGCATACACCCAAGCCAAAAGGACAACAACATGAATAGGTGTAAATACTTATGTTTGGTGTCATATATCAATGGTCACATGAATATATTATGTGTTCTTTTCTTATGTGGCCTTTTTCACTTAATAGTGGGAGTGCTCATTTTTGTAGCTCTTAATAATGGTTGTACAGTACTTGATATAGTGCAGCTTTACTGTAAAATTTAATTATTAATTTGTAGCAGAGCATTGCAGTTAGTTTATGCACAGAAATGTCCCATAAACAGGCCATGAAGCATATGACCAATTGTATATGGAGAACTGTTGGCCAGGACACCATAAAAAAATTATTTATACTGTATATACTAACATTACATCTATTTGTGGCTAAGCGCTACAAATAGGCACTGGTTTAGGATGCAACAGCAGGGCACTACAAAGAAAGACTACACATCAGATCAATATATGCTGATACACAAGTATTAATGGCCATATGATTGTATGGATTGATGCCTGCGATCCTGGGATATTTGCTATTCTACAGGAAGCAATGTAGGTATTCCTGATGTGCTTGCTAAGCACGTTTCTCTGTAGATAACCCCACCAGTTTACTGTTGCATTGATACCCAACTTCATGCAGAGGAATAGCTTTGTGCAGTGACCATGAAGTGGTGTATCAATGTAACAACAAACTGGTGAGGTTCTTTACACATGAACCCCTGGAACAGACTGATGCATTTGTATAAACCACAGAAACCCTCATCTATTGAATGGATCTCAGCCCTCATCCATTGAATGGTGTCTACAGGGTCAAATCAGCAATACCAAATGGCATTGGTGAGTTGTCATAGTAGGACTTTAGATGTTTGAGATGGATTGAAATGACAGGCAGATGTATTAAATGCAATACAATATAGGAACTCAGCAGGTTACGCAGCATCTATGATGATAAATAAAGAATTGATGTTTCAGGTTGATGTTCTTTCATCAGAAGGTTAACTCACTTTCCTCTATCCATAGATGCTGCCTGACCTGCTGAATGTTCCCAGTGACTTCTATTTTTATTTTAAATTTCCAATATCTGAAGTATTTTGTATTAAATACAATTTTGTTTGCAAGATAATCATTCCTTTACAAATGGCGGTTGGTATACCTTGTCACTGTTTTTCTTTTTAAAAGAAAGGTACGAATGCCATTGTATCCCTCAATCATCCAATGTACAGTAATTTACAAAAAACAACAACTTTGATTTATATAGCGCCCTCCATGCCAGACATGGGCATCTCAGAGCACTTCACAGTAACAGACCCCGGGCTCAAGTTAGGAGCAGGAGGAAAAAGGTGACCGAAGGAGCGGTTGACCACAAAGGTCTTTAGCCAAGACCTGAAACTTGGAAGAGAGGGGGAGGCGAGGTGAAGGGAGTGAGGAAGGGAGTTCCCGAGCTTCGGGGTGTAGTGGCTGAAGGCACAGCCGCCGATAGTGGAGCGGAGGATTCGGGGGACAAGGAGCAGACCAGAACCGGAGGAGCGAAGGCAACAGGTGCTGTTGGGGAAAAAGGGAATAATCAGCAATTGCCTTATTGCTGTTTGTGGAACATTTCTGATATTGAATCAGTTGCTGCATTCTCTACATAACAACACTCAAATCCCAATTTATCTCAAACTGAGAAGTGGTTTGAGATGTTTTACATGGAAGTTTGTTGAAACTCACAGGTACATATATCATAATAATCCTTGCATTTGATATGTTGCTTTTCATATCTTATCGACGTCTCAAGAATATATTGTAAACTGAATCGACTGTATACTTGTGGGCAAAACACAGCAGCCAATTGCGCACAGCAGTGTCCCCGCAAACAGCCGTGGATTGAAATGACCAATTTTATTATTATGTTTTTTGGGGGGACGGATTCTTATTAGGCGTGTGGAGTATGGAAACTTACCCGGACCTGCCTGGATTCGAACCCAGGTCTCACGCTTGTAAGGCGAGTGCTCTGACCACTGAGGTCCAGGAGCTGTATGACGAATGATCACGTGGGTGAAGGCACTGGAAGGGGACTGAAATAGGAATATAACCTGGAATTATACTCCATCTGGAGTTACTGCCTTCAGTAGAGGACACACCGAGAAAGGACAAACGTGTAGCTATCTGTAAGCAAGCTTGGTATGGTCATATCACTGCATTGGAGATCAATTTGTATTGGAAAGAAAAACTAGTGTCATTAAATAGCTGTTCATCAATTAACAACGTGTTCTGCCCAACAAGGAGCTGCTTGTCCAGGGTTGGGGCGGGGAACGTGGGCTGAGCTCTTACCTGTGCTGACGTCACGGGGCTTTAATAGTTACCCTTGGGTCCCGAGGTTCAGTGCAGCCCAAGCGGAGTCACAGCTACACTGTCTCTAACTCACCCAGCCAGCCACTAGCCCAGCCTGGGACAGTCAGCTCCTCACCCAGCCAGCCACTAGCCCAGCCTGGGACAGTCAGCTCCTCACCCAGCCAGCCACTAGCCCAGCCTGGGACAGTCAGCTCCTCACCCAGCCAGCCACTAGCCCAGCCTGGGACAGTCAGCTCCTCACCCAGCCAGCCACTAGCCCAGCCTGGGACAGTCAGCTCCTCACCCAGCCAGCCACTAGCCCAGCCTGGGACAGTCAGCTCCTCACCCAGCCAGCCACTAGCCCAGCCTGGGACAGACAGCTCCTCACCCAGCCAGCAGAGCACAGAGAACAGGTGCCAGTCAATCGCCGGGACAGTCAACTAACGACAGAGAACAACAACAGCCACAACAGGTGCGGATCTCTCTCTCTCTCTCTCTCTCTCTCGATCCTCTCTCCACACCCTTCTCTGTATCTGGATCTCTGTCTCTCTCTCTCTAGCCCTATAGCAAAATAAGTTTTTTTTTGTTATGCTTTAGGTAAAAGCCGAGACTGGCTGGATCTGATGGTCGCCTATTTATTCCCATCAATTAGTTTATTCTGCTTCTGATTTTCTATTTCGTATCTCATCCCGAGTATAAACTTAAATTGCTGGTTGAAGCTAGAGGGAGTTCAGGTTCAAATAACCATGGCAAAGCCAGTCAGGTCAATTGGTAACTAAAGACATCTGTGTTTAACAAAAACAAACTAGTTTATATCGAGTTAGTCTGAATGATAAAGTACATGATAAACAATGTAAGAGTAATTGCGGTGTAATAATGTCATGGACAATATGAACCGTTTGTTCCCTTGTAAACTGCCAAGTCATTCTGTGAAAGACGTTTTTAAAAGTTGTTGGAAGTAAAGTGCAACAGGTCGGCTGCAATTCTGAGCTAATATTGTCCTATTTGCTTGGATCTTTTGGAGCAAATCCTGGAGGCAATGGCTCTGGAGTTTGGTATGAGCCTAACAGTGGTTCACGCGAGGATCGATGGAATTAAATTAAATGCCAAGCATCTGGTTGAGATTCGCCTGTAATTTGTCTATCTCCCTTTACTGAAATACCCATTTGTTTTGTTCTGGAGCTTGAATTTAAAGAATGTTGTTAAACTGGTTCCACAACCACTGCCCAACCCAACCACCCACACCCCCCATCATACACCTGAAAGCATTGGGTGCCTTTCTTGTCTGAAGTGGGCTGATTCACCTCTGCTGAATCCAACCTCCAACTCTGCTGCAATAATAATTGTAATCTTTGCATTTGATATAGTCTTCGAGACATCTCAACGCGCTTCACATAATACACTCTAAAGTGTAGTAAATGCCTGGAGATGACCTCCCAATGTGGAAGGTGTTATATAAATGCAACTTGTTGATGTTTGGGGTTTAAATTTGTCGAGAACTGTTGAAGTATTTGCAAATAACTTCAAATATTTGCAGTACAATTTTGGGGGATATTATTTTCATTCTTTTCAGATTTTGTACAACTTACCAATAGTTTCATACTTAGAAATGTATATTTTAACCATACAAAGAGGTTTCCAGTTTATCAAATGCCTATCCCTTTTCACCACCTGTTAAACTGTATGAAATGTACCTTTTCTGCCTTTAAGGGTTACTCCACAATGTAAAAAAGGAAATTTGAAACAGTAAATTAGCATTTGAAAGGCAACCCAGGCAGATTATTTAGTGGGATGTTTATAATTTCTCAGTTTATTCCAATGTTTTCTGTTATTGGCAACATAAGTTCTGCTTTACTTTAACCTTATACTATATGTTGTGACAGAAATAAATTCTCAGCTTTACAGGTTGAATTCTAAACTCCACCAAAGGGTAAAATTCCCATGTACAATTCACAGACTTGAATAAATGTTTTTCACATTACCGTGACTTGTGTAAAGCAAAGTAATAATGTCAACATGATTTTTGATTCCCCACATTAGGTGATTTCTGAGGAAAAATGGCGAAAGAAGTGAAGGCTGTTCAAGGGATTCTGATTTTTGGAAATGTAATAATAATGGTAAGCATTGTATAACTTTTACAGAGTGTGGTCAGTGATTTAAATCTGACCCAAATTAATTGATGGGTGCGTGTCAGCCCGACTAATTCGTAGCATTCTCACCTCCAATTTCAGAAAGTGGGTTCAAGCCCCAAATCAGTATTTGAAATTCATAAAGTCTTAGCCGGCATTCCAATGGGATTGTTTCAGATAGCGGCAGGTGCCATCCTTCAAATGAAACATGATACTAAAGTCCTAACTGCTTGTTCAGATAGACCTGGAGGTACTGGACATTTTTCTATTTGGGTTCCGTAGGCGTGGCCCTCCTAGACCCTTGTCAATCTGGTTATTCTTCATTACCCCACCCCCAACCTCCCCTTGCTGGCTATGAGACTATGAGCTGTGGCGCAATATTGCCCGACTCTGCCACTACTTTATCCCCAAGGCCACTGAAACCCTCATTCATGCCTTCATTACATCCCAGCTTGACTACGAAAATACCCTACTTGTCGGCCTTCCCAATTCCTCCCTCCACAGTTTGCAGATAATCCAGAACTCTGCGGCCTGTGTCCTCTACCATTCCAAGCTTCATGACTCCATCTCCTCCATCCTCGCCTGACACGATTGGCTCCCCATCATCCAGAGGATCCAATTTAAGTTCCTGGTCCTCACATTGAAAGCCCTCCACGCCTCGCCCTACCCTCCATTTGCAATCTCCTATGCCCCTACCAACCTGCCTGCCTGCCCCTCTGCTCAGCAGGCTCTGGCCTGCTCCACATCCCCGATCCATCCGCCCCACCATTGGCTGGTGAGTCTTTAATTTCCTGTTTAGCCACTCCACTCCCAACTTCTGGAACTCCATACTGCAGTCCCGCCTCACCCCCTCCTTGGCCTCCATCAAGTCGCACCTCAAGAACCTCCACTTCAACGGTCCCATCGGTCACTCCAAATCCTCCCCCCTTTCCTCCACCCTCCAGGTATAACTGGAAGTTGCCAGGAAGGGTCGGAGTTCAGGGCACTGGATTAATTTTAAAAGCAGCTTGATGCTGAGGTAGAGAATAGGTTGGGTATTTTGCATGGGTGAAATCTGTTGGGCCAACTAATCCTACAAGAGAAAGAACAGACACTACGGTTTATGGTGAACATTCGTGAAGGAAGAATTGTTTCTCTGTCTTCATATTTCTCAGAAACGTGTAACCTGATGATCATGAAAGGTTTTGACAGGCTAGATAGGGAAAAGCTGTTTCCGCTGGTAAGTGTGTCTGTGACCCGTGGTCACAGTCTTAAGATATCTACCAAAAGAAGCAGAGGGGAGGTTAGAAGAAATATTTTTTGCTCAGCGAGTTGTTCGAATTTGGAATGATCTACCTGAAAGGATAGTGAGGTCCGATTCGATAGCAGCTTTTATGAGAGAACTAGATAGGTATCTGGGGAAGACGGGTTTGCAGGGTTATGGGGAGAAAGCTGGTGATTGGGGTTAACGAAAGTGACTTGCTCAATCAAAGAGCCGGCGCAGACCCGATGGGCCGAATAGCCTCCTTCTATGCCGTAACATTCTATGATTCTATGATTTGTGACAAAGCAGTCAACTTTTGTAGTTCTTAAATGCCAAATTAATTTTAAGTATTGAGCAAATGGTTAGGTGTAGAGGTTCCTTCCATGTGTGGCAATATGAGGTGGCTTAGAGTTCCAAATACAGTATGATTTTCTAGAGGACGTAGTCGAACAATTAATAATTTATTGACTGGGGAGCGATGAGATTCATGTTTACCTAACCATTCTGTTGTGCAATGTAAATGAGGAGGGGACTTAAATTGCAGGTTAATAATGTCTGGGTCTTTCTAAACTATATTCATGTCTATTTTCTATTAAGTTTTTGAATAACGAATTGTAGAAGTTAAAATTATTTAATATGAGAAAATGTGTTTCTGATTCTCTCCTGAGGGAAAACTTGACCCGTTCCACTAACTCATTACTGCAGGAATTGGAGTGTGGTCTGTCTCGAAATGTTTGGGATGATTTATTCAAAACTCTGTAGCCCTCATTACTGACCTCGACCAAAATCCATACCTACATCTCACCAGTTCTGGTCAGTTCTGGCTCCCCATCACTGAAGGAATCAACTTCAAGATCCTCCAACTTATTTATAAATCCCTTCGCTCACTGGCACTTTCCTATCTCTCCAATCTACTCACTCCCCAATCCACCAACCCAGCACCTCTGCTTGCCAGCTATATACATGCAAGTTGCTTATATGTAATAAAATTGTGAAGATGGCAACCAGCTCCTATAAAAACCAATAATGTGAAATCTTAGAATGTAATTTAGTGACTTCTAATTCAGACAAGGCAATTCTCACTGGTAAAGGATAATCAAAAAATGTACATCTCCTGTTGACCGCCTTTCCTCAACCTAGGAGCACATTCACAACCCAATGTCAAATTGTTAAGAGCATCATATGCAAAAATAACACCTGAAATCTTTGGATATCTGTTGCTGAATCTAAGTTACTTTTTTTGCAATGGCTAGCAGGACTGTTGATGTTGGCACTGTTTTAAGCTGACTGACTGACTGACTCCCATCCCAGCCCATCCAGAGCTGGCCTTCTTCTACCATAAGTGGCATTTTCACTTTAATGTGCCAGATTTGAAAGTGATTGTATTTTGGCACATATGATATTGTGAATGTGGCCCTTTAGTTTTGCTCAACCAAGAATTGCACTTGTCTATTCATTATTTTAAAGATATGATTTTTTACTTGTTTATTGCAATTCGTTTAATTTTGCGTGTAAACTTCTGAGTGTGAGTACAGTATAATGAAATTAAAGGGCTGGAAAAAATCCCAATTAGGTAGCCTGGTGAACTAATGTGAGAACAGTATACTTTTGCAAACCTGTTTTCCTGGCCTTGAACTCTTAGTTTAGCGCTCTTACACCAGGATTACTTGCACTTTATAAGTGTAATATTCTGGTTGCTACTGACCAGAAGACAAACTGATCTCATTTTAAACAGCATTGTTATTTACATTACTTGTCTTCAAAGTGAGGCTCAGATTTTTGTTAATGTAAATGTCTGCAGTCTACTAAAGTTTTCTTTTCTGTTCACAGTTGTGTGGCTTGGCACTGACCGCAGAATGCATCTTCCACATTTCAGATCAGCATGGTCTTCGGCCACTCCTTTCAGCTTCTCACAATGATGATATATTTGCGGCAGCTTGGATTGGGCTATTTACTGGCTTCGCTTTCTTTATACTGGCTGTAATTGGCATATATGGAGTCATGAAATCATTGAAAGGCGTTCTACTTGCAGTAAGTTTTAGGTTCTGCTCATTAGAAATATAGCAAACTTGCATTAGAAATAATTCATAGAACATTCATTATTACCTACTTCAATGTTTCTGTCATTTGAATGCTTTCAGTCATGAATTATGGCATGAACTAAGCCATTTGACTTGAGTTCTAGCATGAAGACTGTTGCTTTCAATTAGGGTCCGGCGATATATCGATAAAACCCGATATAATTTTCATATAGATATGCCGATATAGACATGTAAAAAATATCGATATATCGAAAAAACGATATATCGAGGTAAAAAATCGGGATGCGAGCACACTGAACTACAAGACCCAGAATGCTCATCTCTATACACAATGCACAGACTGAGGTGCAAAGTCGCCATATTGTATTCACAGTCCTCGAATACAATATACAGGTATGCAAGGGCTGGGGGTTGAGATAGACGGCTGGGGGGGGGGGGGGGGGGGGGCGGGAGAGGGGGAGAGAGACTGCTGGGGGGGGTGAGGGGGAGAGAGACGGCTGGGGGGGTGGTGGGGGAGAGAGACGACGGGGGTGGGAGGTGCGAGACGGCTGTGGGGAGGGGGAGATAGACGGCTGGGGGGGGAGAGGGGGAGAGAGACAGCTGGGGGGAGAAAGACGGCTGGGGGTGTGAGAGAGACGGCTGGGGGGAGGGGGAGAGAGACAGCTGGGGGGAGGGGGAGAGAGAGAGAGACGGCGGGGGGGGGGGAGGGAGAAAGAGATGACTGGGGGGGTGGTGGGGGAGAGAGACGACGGGGGTGGGGGTGCGAGAGAGGGACGGCGGCGGCGGGGGGGGGAGAGACGGGGTGGATGTGATATACAGATAGATAGAGATGGGGGGGATGTGAGAGAGGAGAGAGGGAGAGAGACATAGAGATACACAGACAGAAAAACACAGAGATGGAGAGAGTGAGAGACACAGAGAGAGAAAGATATTTACCTCCTGAGAAGATAGGCCCCGAATGCGCGCGCACCCGGAATGCGCGCGCACTCCGGATGTGCGCGCGCATGTGCAGTACTAAAAAACCGAAAATATCGATATTTCGGTATATCTCGATATGAGCCCATCGATATATCTAATCGGCAAATTTTCCATATCGACGGACCCTACTTTCAATGTTATATTACTGTAACTGGTAAATATGAGTATAAACTTGGCTCATCTTGATGTGCAGTGAGTTGCACTTGTGTGTTTTTTTGTGTATGTTCAGTAAACTAATTTTGCCCCATTTGTTAGGAAATACTATCCTCTCTTTCTCCCTTCTCTACCCCATTTTCTAGAGAAGTTTGACTTTGAGGCCAGCATTAGCTGCAGTCTACTGTTTGCATGGAGAATGCAAATCCACACGTAGAATAAGACTAAGAGAGATAAATTACAGGCAGATCCCATACAAGTGCCTGACACAAGCTGATGCTTTCATTTAACTTCATTATTATTAGCGTTGCCATATCTCCAATGCTGAAATCCAATTTAGGAATATAATGCAGCTCATGCTGTGTTTTATTAATTGAGGGTAAATTTATTGCTACTCAACAGTAACATATGGCTGTAAATCTTTGACAATTCATATTGTGTTACTTTGGATATGTCCCAGCATCCAATCAATCTGAAGATGGATTCATTCTCTCACAGTAAAGCTATTCGCCTTTGGGACAGAGAAACATGGTTGGCTGAATATGAATCCCTTCACCTAGATTATTCTATGTAAATAGTAGGCACTGATTTGTTACTCAACAGTCTCATGATTGTAAATTCAATACTTTGAAATTAACTTGATTTTGATGTCAGTAAATTCAAGGGGAAATTACAGTAAAACAAGTCTTATCTTTATAAGTTGGGTCATTGCCTAAGTCATACATGTAGCCAAGTTGCATTCAGTTTCCTATCAAAACCACTTAGATTCCTTTGCCCTAGTCATATTCATCTCCTAGCTCATAACACCGCTCCCAATCCTCCATTACACACGTATTTAATGGATACATTGAATTGAAAGATGTGTTATTGATGCATGTGTATTTCCCCACCGGATTGGGGAAATCATGGTAAATGTAATCATGACTCATCGTCACGTGGTAAAGTGAGGAATTCAATTGAAAAGTAATAGAGATTAGGGTTTTCTTTTTTAATTTTGATAGATTACAATGGTGTTTTATAAATCTATAAGTTCCTGTATCAAATTTGGATTTGTTTTGTTATTACAACAACACATTTATAGAGCGCTTTTCATGTTGGGACTGTTCTTATACTAGTTTTGTTTTATTTTTCAGTATTTAATTTTGATGATAATTGTCTTCATTTTCGAAGTAGCATCCTGTATCACAGCTGCAACACACCGGGATTTTGTAAGTACCTGTACCTATAGTTTCTCTATGCTAGAGAATATGTTTAGAACGAAATTGCAGTTATTTCTCTGAAGCACCATATAACCCTTTAATGGGAGGGAGAGGGCATTTGATCCTTGTTTCAATTTTTCCGACCATGTTTTACTTTGCCTTGCAAGTCTAGCAAACAATTGCCACCTTTGCTGCCTCTTCTCTTTGCTATTTGTATTCTTGTCTCCAAATTGTGATTTTACATCTTTTACATTGATAAATATCAAAGGACAGTTAACTCTTAATAAAGGAGAATTATGTTGAAGACTTGAATATTGTTTCTGTACCTGGAGGCTCTTCCATGACAGTGGTTGAACTCGTGAGTGATGCACAAAAAGGCTTGTAGTGTGACAACTTAAATACTCTTTCACTCTCTGTCTCTTTTCTCTCACACCAATCATCCTCAAAACAGCAATAACATTCCAACCTCCTACCTTTTTAAAATCTAAACTTAGTTCTCCTTGCCCAAAGCCACATTATGTAAAATTCTCGCATTGTAGTGAATATGAACTTTGGCGCTTTATCTATAGATACATTTTTGATATCGAATGATTGTGCAACGCAGTGCTTCATAGAATTAAATAAGGTCTACATCATAGACTGAGATCTTCAGGTAATTATGTCTGTGCTAGTTAGCCAAACATTCCTGTACCAGGTGTTTCACCGAACTTACCAATTTTAGATCCCATACCCCTTCCTCTTTCACATTAATCCATTCTCTCCCAATTCCTGCTTTATGTACATTTATGAACTTTTCAACACTTTGTGGTGCAGCCTTTTGCTTCTAAAACAACCCTTGGCTTGAAGATATTTTCAAATTTTCTCCTTTTTCCAGTGATAATGTCCAAATCTGTCCTGTTATTCACCACACTTGATACTGATCCAATAACTCCAGTCCAATTACTTTAGCTATTGTGCATAATATATTGTTTATAGCCCATTTAACTTTTTGCGCAAAATTAAGAGGAAAATAAATTCAAACTTGCCCTTTCAATGGAATGGACAAGTGAAAGACTTGGTGGTTGTATGGAAATAAATGGTGTGGATCAAGAGAAACTGGATCAAATGGATGTGTAGCAACTTTGGATAAACTTTCAAAACCAGGAAAACTAAGGCTGGCATTGGCAACAATTTTTTAGTTTGATAAAATTTGTGCTAAAAATTAGTTGACATTATTGCCTCCCAATTTTTCTTTCATGGTTGCATCCATCAGAAAATCTTTGAGTTAGCAACATTTATTTGAAATTGTGCAAGAGAAAATCACATTAAATTGTTCCATACTTTGTTTGCAGTTTATTCCAAACTTCTTCCTCAAACAAATGCTCCAGTTGTATGAAAACAAAAACTGGCAGAGTGACGCACAATTCAAAAATTATGTAGGCTTGACCAATGCCTGGAAACGTATCATGCCGGAGGTAAGTAATTCAGTGTAAAGTGGCCAGACATCTTGAAGCATGATATTTAGACATTTATAATATTTAGGGACAGAATTGTCAAGTGGAATACATTTAAAAACTATAAATTCTGAGCTATCCCAAAGGAATTGCTGAGGTATTAAATGTCATCTTTCCTACATCAGAATGCTCAATGGCTGTTTTTCATGTTTTTTTTTCTCTCTACATTCCCATTAGGAATCCCTGACCCAACTTTAATGTTTATATGCTGGATTTGATGCTAATAAGTTGCATTATAAGATACTAACTGAATTAAAATCTAAAAGAGTGCAATTTGCTCTATAAAGGTGGAAGTTGATGATTTCTACCTAGGATAATTTTCCCTACCCATGAACGGAAATAATGTATGCCTTGTTCATGATTAATCCATTTTAAATGAATGTGTGAATTTGAATGGTGGTATTTGCTGCCATGTTTTGTTGTATAATAATCCTTGCATCTGGTTCAGTACATTCTCAAACTGCATCACAAGATAATCTGTAAAATATAGTGAATTTGTGTTTTGTGGACAGTCCATTTATTTGCAGTAATGACTCACAAACATCCATTGTGTATGTCTCTGACTTTGTTTGGGTGATTGTTGTCCTGGGCATTGGGAGAAACTCCCTTCATGCTTTGAATAGTGCCATTGGATTTTTAACATCCATCTGAACTGGCGTAATAGGAGCCTCAGTTTTAATATCTCATTGAAGGACAGCACCACAAATAATTCACTAGCCTCCAGCAGTGTACTGGAGGGTAGTCCTAGATTAAGAGAGTTCAATGCTATGTCATGAAGTTTATCCCACAATCTTCTGACTTGGATGCAATAATACTTTGAATTGTGACAGGATATGGATTGAAGCAACCAAGTAGGATATTAGGTCACAAAATACATAGAGCCAAATCCAATCTTGATATCACCAAGATTTGAAATTCTAATCTTTCGCAAATCTATCTAGTGTAGAATAGAGTTTCAAGGTAAGCACATAGTTTCATTTCTTCATCCATGATACTGGGATGAGCATGTTGATTTGTGTACTCTAGGTAGGGTGGGGAGAAGGAAGGGAAAGTGAGTGGCCATTTATGGAATCCTGTAGTGTTATGGTTAGGTCTCCTCGCAAGTGAGAGGACCTGGGTTTGATTCCCTGCTGAGGCGAAATATTAAGCAAGTTTCCTTACTCCAAGTTTCCGCCTCTTGATCTAGCAGTGAGTAGGAATCCAGTTGTTAGTTGATTGATGGATCGCTTTTGGGGTGATGATCTCTACAAAAAGAATTTGGTCAATCAATCCATGGCTATTTGTGGGACACTGCTTTTGTCCAATTGGCTGCAGTATTTTGTCCCTAAAATAGTTAATTAAATAACAACAAAATTACATTTGTATAGGACATTTCACATTGGGAGGACGTTCCGTAAAGATCAAGACACTCACACACTTTGGTTGTGGAATAACTGTGTCTCTTTTTTTGTGTCTTAGTCATACTGAATGTAATCTGCAAAAGATATCTTCCTATGAATATGTTTAAATGAAGTAACTTGTTTTCTTTGTTTTAGAATAACTGCTGTGGTATAAACGGACCACAGGACTGGATTAATTTCAATTCCTCATTCAGAGAAAGTAACTCAGATGCTGACTTCCCCTGGCCACGACAGTGTTGCACAACTAACTCAGTTGCCCAGATAACGGATATAAATTCCTGCAAGCTTGGTGTTACTGGCTATGTTTATACCCAGGTAGTGTGAATGATCTTTCTATTACAATGTTATCACTTGTTGCTGAATAGAATCTGAATCATTTCTCTTCCTCCAGAGCGAAAATGACTCTGTTGCAGAAGCTCGCTTTTATATAATGTACATTGATTTTCATTTGGATTTCATCAAAACTATAGTATTAATTATTTTTAGGATTATGTTAATCTGTTGCTGAAAAGAAGCATGACTTTCAGTATTTCTCTAATGAGTTTCTTGTTTCGTTGTCACAGGGTTGCTTTGAATCAATTGTTGGTCCACTGAACAGACATGCTTGGGGTGTAGCATGGTTTGGATTTGCAATCCTTTGTTGGACTGTAAGTGTTTTCTTTAACTTCAATATTGAGTATAAATATTACTACTAGTTAATGCATTATACTAGCACAAATAATAATAATCCTGCATTTGATATAGCACTTTTCACATCTTCTGGATATCTCCAAGCAATTCATACAATATTCTGTAACGTGAATTGACTATATTTGTAGGTGAATTGTAGGCAGCCAATTGCGCAGTGTCACACCAACAGCCGATTGAAATGACCAAATTATTATTGTTTTTTTCTTGAGGGATTAATATTGGGCATATGGA
Source organism: Hydrolagus colliei (assembly GCA_035084275.1). Classification (NCBI taxonomy): domain Eukaryota; kingdom Metazoa; phylum Chordata; class Chondrichthyes; order Chimaeriformes; family Chimaeridae; genus Hydrolagus; species Hydrolagus colliei. Next base: position 35,152,096 of record CM068745.1, on the reverse strand, counting down.
GTAAAGAAACTTTCCCAAGGTTTCGCCCTGCCTGGAATTGAACCCAGGTCTCTCGCTTTTTAAGGCGAGTGCTCTAACCACTGATCTGCAGGACTCCACAAATTATTTTGTGAAATACTGGTCATTTTGTTTTTACTCGTGAAGCTTTGTCCCTTCTTTTGGATTCTAATTCTGCAGTTAATGGTCATCCCATAGTGCCCCATCCAAATGAGAATTCATATATGAACCTTGACAGTGGTGCGTTGATGTGCATTCATTTCTAACCAGATACTTTAAGGATCAGAATACTTCTTAAGTAACCAAGTAGATCACACAACTCATAGGAACTCTGAGTTTGTTTACTTCAGAAAGAAGTTCTTGGATTGGGAATGGAAAGCTTAGCCATTATTTCCTTTCCTTAACCCAGGGGCACTGATGTTGATTGAAATTCAATTGCTGCCCTTGCTGTAATTGCCTAACTCAGAGGGTCAAGACTATAGCATAAATGTAATTTTGTCAGTGTTGAGGAAGAGAAAGCATTGGCCATACACCAGTGTGATGACTGCAGCTTTCCAATAAAATAGTTTCAAGATTAACCCAATAGGTTATGGGGAAATGCCTTTTACCTAAGTGAATGTTTAAAAGCCAGAGTTTCTTTTAGTAAACATGTAGTTTATAAAATATGAGAAATGTATGCTGGTTATTGACTGTTTTCCTTTTTCTTTTTCAGTTCTTTGTCCTTGTTGGAACAATGTACTATTATGCAGTTCTGGAAAATTAAATCCTGTTAGCTTCCTCTATAAACTTGTATAAAATTTGATTACAACAACCATCATGTGTGGCAATACTGAGGACAGCGTAATTGTGCCTGAACCTGTGAAGTATTTCAAATCGTGTTTTTTTAAGTTGGCTTCAACCTCATATCTCCATTTGTTGACTTAAAGAAATGGTTGTATTTAGTCTCTTTTTTAGAAATGGTTGAACTATGGCTGCCATTGTACTTGTTTTCAAAACTTGTTTCCTTTCTAAAACCATCACAGTAGCCTTTTAACAAAGCTCATATCAATTAATCGTTTTTAACTATATTGGGTTGATCATTAGTTTGATGCTGCAGTTGCCATTCAGAAATTGAGATTCTCCCTCCCACCCATTTCACTTGAGATAGTTATAATGAGAGTCTAGAAATGTTCTAAAATCTGTAGGAAATTCATTCTATGTAGTTGGGAAAAATGGTAAGTGGCCTTTGAAAAGATGATTGAAGAATGCACCCAATCTTCCACTACTTCAGCTTTCTCAAACCTTGCTTAGAAAGGACTTTGTTAAATACAATGCAGATTCCTTGTTCTGGAGCTTATTTGGGAACATAAAATTCATAGCTTCCTAGATCACCCTTCTATTCTTTCTCCTTGTTACCCCTCTCCCCCCCCCCCGTCACTCACACACACTCCAAGCAATTTTAAAATTGTGGTTTCAGAGACAGGCGTGGTGGACAGAAGGCTTGTTCCATAATGTACAGCTTTATGGATTAATTTTCTTGAAGCTAGTTATGAATATCTGAATTTATACCTTAAGAAACTTCAAACCATGATGATACTATAGTAAATAAAATGATCACAAAACAACAAGTTCTATTAAATTGAAGTGTTCTTTTGTATTCTTGCTCACTGCATCCGATTGTAGTATTGTATTTAATGTGGATTAGGATTCTTGATTTTTTTTGTAGAAAAGTGCATTAAGAATTCAGGTTGCTTGTCAGGTTCAGTATCATTCTTATGCTTAATAAGCTAATCACTGCTTGAGTACTAAACATGTAATATATAATGTACATTATAAGTGTGCAGGGCTTGATCATTGTAGTTTAAGCCTGTTATACTGGAAACTTAATTTTATTAAATAAAGTATTCAAACCTTTATTTGCTGAGAAACACGGATGTCCAATGGTTTGCTGGGGTTTGTTTGGGGGGCCGGGGGATGGGAGGTGTGATGAAATAGTCCAAGCCTCAAACCTCGCTATGAAACTGGTTATTGTTCCTGAAGGATGTCACTGAAAACTGGTGCTTGAAGTTTTTCTTTGGCAAATTATTGAATTCGGTCTCAACCTAGTACTGTAGTTTTTCTGTAGTTCTTTTATATAAAAAAAAACAGAAAGATAAAACAAGCTTTGCAATTGAGACTAGTTTTGAATTTGCCATATTGTGGATCCTCTAAAATGCTACAGAGCAAATTTAGACTCCCCACTAGTGATAGCTAAAGCCCACAGTTGTAAATTGTCTGACCAACATATAGATTCCAAGGAGGTGAGTCAAAGTAGGGGTCTTTTTGCTTGTATTTTTTTGAATAAGGTGTGAGTAATAGCCCTGCATGAGTGGCACTATATAAATGCATGCTGTTGATGTTCGGGGGGAGTTGTGTTGAGTCCTGAAGCTCAGTGGTTAGAGCACTTGCCTTAAACGAGAGACCTGGTTCGATTGCAGGCAGGTCTGTGTGAAACCTTGGGCAAGTTTCCTTAATGAAAAAAATAATAAATTGGTTATTTCAATCCATAACTGTTTGTGTGAAACACTGCTATGTGCAATTGGTGGCCATGTTTCGCCCACATATATACAGTCAATTCATTTTACAGTATATTCTGTGAAGCTCTTTGAGACGTCCAGAAGATGTGAAAAGCACTATATCAAATGCAAGGATTATTATAAACAAAAACAGAAGTTGCTGGGAAAACTCAGCAGGTCACGCAGCATCTATGGAGAAAGAAAAGTGAGTCAACGTTTCGGGTCCACGACCCTTCATCAGAACATGACAGAGCAAGGATTATTATTGTTGTCATTATGTACTCTTGAATTGGCAAACATAGGTTGGTGGCTGGACTTGACTCATGAACATAATGACTCCCAGTCCACACCTCCACCCAGACAACTCTCCAAGGACCAAAACACAACTTCCATGAAAGACAGCGATTCACATATACTACCACCAATGTAGCATAATGTATCCGCTGCTCACGATGTGGTCTCTATATTGGGGAGACTAAGCACAGATTGGGAGACCGATTTGCAGAGCACCTTCGTTCTGGACGCAAGGTCAACCCTGATCTTCCGGTCTCCCTCCATTTCAACTCACACTCACATTAGAGGCTAATCTCTCCATCCATGGTCTGCTGTGCTGATCCAGTGACCCACAGCAAAAGTTTGAGGAACAGCATCTTATGTATCTACTGAGGACCCTACAGCCCTCTGGCCACAATATTGATTTCAGCCACTTCAGGCCATAAGAGCTTCCCCTCCCCCATTATAATTATCACTCCAGACACCCCTTGCCTCTCTGGTGTTCGTCTGCTCTACAACATTAACACCTCTTCTCCCCAGTTTTGATTAAACCCACCCCCTTTTGCTTCACACCATTATCACCTATTTAGCCCATCAATTAACACATTTTTCCCTTTGTCTCCAGAAGATATGAAAAGCGCTATATCGAATGCAAGGATTATTATAAACAAAAACCTTGTTCTGCCTTGCCCTCTCTAACTTGTCCTTAAAAACATGTACCTCCCAACATACCCCAGTTCTGATGAAAGGTCGTGCACCCGAAACGTTAATTCACTTTTCTTTCTCTATGGATGCTGCCTGACCTGCTGAGTTTTCCCAGCGAGTTCTGTTTTTGCCACAGATGTTCTGTCAGCTTGTCTAATAGATATGAAGCCCTGGATGAGTACAATATGTTGACAAGACATACTCTTTAGATCCCGTCAACATCTTCTCTCCTGTGGTTCAGACCTCCTTACCCTCCCTGATCTAAGACTCGTCAAACCCTGTGTGCAACCTACCTGCCAGTTTCAATCCCTAGCTTTCCTTTGCACCCCAAATCTGGTTCCTGATCAGTACCTCCGCGCTTTGCCCTGGCCAGCACTGCTTTCCTCTACCTCCAGTACATTGCATTGCCCAAACTTTCATCCACACCCTCATCAACCTCGTGCCTCGACTACTCAAACACCCTCCTTGACATTCTCCCCTGCTCTACCATTCAAAAAATTCAACCGATTCAAAACTCCGCCTCCCTCCTGACTCATGTGAGTTCTACTGTTTGTGCTCCGTCTGATACAACACATCAATAAACATTTTAGGTGAGTCTTATAGGCACTCCTAAATTTGGAAAATACCAGCATGACTTGATTGCTTTCCTATTTATCTCTGAAGGTAGCCTCTGTTTCAATGGAGCATTGCACAAATAGTATTGTCAATTTGGATTTAATGGCTAATGTCATAAAAATTATACTGATGAATGTTTCTAATGTACAATTCTAAATAATGTTATGTCAAGAAACCATGATCTGACTTGATTGAATGCAATGTTTCGTACTGCTGCCTCTGGGTGATATCTGTCCCTTTAACATGATTAACTGGGTGTGCCTATTTCTCTTGAAGTGAAGGGAGTTGGCTTGAGTTTAGGGTGTCTGCAAATTAATCGGAATCTGTTTTCCACTGTCAAGGGTGCAGCTTGAGAAGTAACATTGGCTTGTGTAGCTCATTCTAATAGCGGCTACACTCCTAAATCCTTCTCACCTATGAACTAAATTTGAACCTATGAAATGCCTCTTACATTACAAGTTTGACTCCTGAGACAAACCTGTAACCTGAAGCAACTCATAATGTTGAAGCAACTGGAATCCTGTCGCTCAGTGGTTACAGCACTGACCTAACATGCAAGAGACCTGGGTTTGGTTCCCAGCAGGGCGAAACCTTGAACAAGTTTCCTTACTCCACACCCCTGATAATAATCCCTCAAGAAACAACAAGCAAATTATACTTGCCTATTCCGTCAGGAGGATGTCCTAAGGAGCTGAATAGTCAGGGGTCAGAACCCGAGCATGCGGTGAGAGTGGGGGCCAAGGTTGGGATGAGGGAAGGCAGAGAATTGGGATGGTGGTTGAAGGCACAGTCAAAAAGGAGGGTCTTGAGACCTGCCTTGGAGGAGGCAAGGGAGGGAGTAAGGCAAAGAGATTGTGGGATGGAGTTTCAGAGCATGTGAGCAGAGAGGCTAAAAGCCTGGTCACCAATGGTAGGGTGAATCAGATGAGGGACATGGAACAGGGCAGAGCCTGCCAATCGGAGGGAGCGGGCAAGTTGATTGGGGATCAGCAGGTCAGGAAGGTAGGAGTGGCAAGGCCATGGAGGATCTTGAAGGTGAAGATCAAGAACTTGAATTCGATCCTCTGATGGATTGGGAGCAAGTGGAGCTTGACATGGTTGGAGATGATGGGGTCGCAGAGCCTGGTGAGGGAGGGGCCATAAGTTGCAGAGTTTTGGATGATCTGCAGCTTGTGGAGGGAAGAGTTGGTGAGACTGACAAAGAGGGAGTTGCTGTAGTTGAGCCTTGAGGTGACAAATGTGTATGTAAGAGTTTCAGCGACCTGAGGGGGAAGCAGTGGCAGAGACCGGCGATGTTGCGGAGATGGTGGAAGACAGTGCTGGCCGTGGCATGGATATGGGGGAGAAAGGACAATACAGGATCAAATAGGACACCCAGGTTCCTTACTGGCTTGGTGAGGTGGAGTGTACATCTGTGGATTCTGATGCTGCCAGTGCCTGAAGTGTGGAGGCGCTGGCACGAGCCAATCAGGAGGGCCTCTGTTTTGCTGATGTTCAGCTGTAGAAAGTTGTCTCTTCCAGGACTCGATGTCTGACATGCAGTCTGGCAGGATGTTCAGTAGCCCTGGAATTGAGGGTGGAGGGGGAGAGATAGAGTTGGATGTCATCTGTGTACATGTGGGAATTTACTCTGTGTCTTTGGATTATGTCACTAAGTGGTAGCATGTAGAGATTCAAGAGGAGGGGACCGAGGCTAGAGCCCCGAGGAACACTGCACAAGACTGTGTGGGAACCGGTGGCAGAGACAAAGTGAAGACAGTGTGAGAGATACGACCTGAACCAGTTAAGGACAAAACCTTGAATGTTAAGATGATAGAAGAGATGGTGGAGAAGGATTGAGTGTTCCACAATGTCAAAGGCTGCAGAGTGGTCGAGGAGGCAGAGGGAGTCTTGGTTACAGATGGACAAGATATCATTTGTGACCTTGACCAGAGCAGTTTCTGTCCTGTGAACAGCATGGAAGCCCAATTGGGGGGACTTGTGAAGGGAGTGGGAGGACAGGAAAGAGCGAAGTTGTGAAGCAATTACTCTTTCAAGGACCTTGGAAAGAAAAGGGAGCTTGGAGATGGGGAAGGAGTGGCATTTGGGAGGGCAGAGGCAGCTGAGCAGGTTCTCTCAATTTTGGACTTGAGGAAATCCAGCATCTCCTCACAATGAGATTTAGAGGAGAGAGTAGGCGAGGCATGGACTGAGGAGCTGGTTGGTTTGTGGAGAATAGGAGCCTAGGGTTGCCCTTCACCTCCAAGATAATCTTGGAGTAGAAGGACGATTTGGCGGAGGCGAGAGTGGAGCGGTATGTTTTGGTGTTATCCAGCCAAATATACTGATGGGGCGTAGGCCAGATTTGAGCCAGGTATGTTCATCCCACACCTGACCCTTGAGGGAGTAGAGGTGGCTGGTGAACCAAGGTGAGGTTTATGAATATGGGGTGGTTCAGAAGGTGAGGGGGGCAAGGGAATCAAGAGTATGGAGGAGAGTGAGGGAGGAAACAAATTGGTCACTTCAATCCACGACTTTGTGGGACACTGTAGTGTACAATTAGCTGCCATGTTTTGCTCACAAATTTACAGTCAATTCACTTTACAGTACATTCTGTGAAGCACTTTGAGACATCTAGAAGACGAAGGGCTGAAGAGTCAGGTCGGGACCTGAGCAAGGGGCAGATGCACGATAGGGGGGAGGGAGAGAGTTGGAAGGGGGAGAGAGAGATGGGAGGATGGGAGAAAGAGTTCCAGAGTGTGGGAGCAGAGAGGGTGAAAGTCCATCCACTTATGGTAGGGTGGGTCGGGTGGGGGACATGGAGCAGACCGGAGCCCCCTGAATGGGGGTGGGTCGTGGGCAGGTTCTTGAATTCAATTCTCTGGGGGGGTGGGAAGCCAATAGAGCCGGGCGAGGGTGGGAGTGATGTGGTCATGGAGCAGAATTGTGGATCATTTGCAGCTTGTGAAGGGAAGAGCCAAGAAGGCTAATGAGGAGGGAGTTTCCATAGTCGAGCCTTGATGTGATGAAGCACAGAAGCTTGTGGAATAAGGAAACTTGCCTAACATTTCACCCTGCTGGGAATCTAACCTAGATTTTCTCGCTTGTGAGGCGAATGCTCCAACCACTAAACTACTCAGGACTCCTCAAATTATGTACCCAGTAAAAAATGAGGCGAAAGCTGATTTATTTTGCTACAATAAACAACAATGAATCTCCAGATCAAATAACACCGTGAAACAATGAGACATGAGCAGTGAATGCTACGTATGGGTGGGATCTTTTCCCCCCAAGCCTTTTCACCTTACAAGAGCTCACAGAAACAAATCTGGCTGACTTTCATGTGGCTCATCTAGCTGTGAACAAAATGTTGCTCAACAGGTCTGGCAGGATCAGCAGAAACTGGCTGGTGATCTAAATACATTGAAACATTGTAGCTTTCTGACGTTGTATATTCCCCCCTTTGTGTGGAACTGAATTCAACCAGCGCAAACAGCTTTCAGAACAGATCATTTGCAAAGTGGTGCAAATGATTTTCTTTTGATATAATTATCGCGCCTTATCACATCTTTGAGATGTCTCAAAGCGCTTCACAGAATATACTGTACTGTCAAGTGATTTGACTATGTTTGATGAGCGAACCGCGGCAGCCAATTGCGCACAGCAGTGTCCCACAAACAGTCGTGGATTGAGTGACCAATATTCCGCATTACCCAATATTATCCAAAGTTCTGACAAAGGGTCGTGGATCCGAAACGTTGATTCATTTTCCTTTCTCCATAGATGCTGCCAGACCAGCTGAGTGTTCCCAGCTATTTCTGTTTTTGTTTCAATAATTGGGGAAGTGCTTTTGGCTGCAGTTGTCTCCTCACTCTTTGTGCCATTTTACAAGAGAATTCTTAGTGCAGTGATCCCAAATTATTACCACAACACACCTTGCAATTTTCACCCATTACTTCTGTATAAGGCAAAATGATTGCAAAATTAATACTATCAGGATCATTAAAGATGATGAAAATGTTTCAATGTTGTATCAGTGTTCCTCCTGTAATGAACTGTAATGGCTGATCCAAACACTGGTGTAGCGTGAAGCAATTTATGCAAATGATAATCCTTGTATTTAATAGATCACCTTTCAAATCGTCTGCTACGCAGGTTTGTCTGCCGCACCTTGAACTTGTCATTTGCAATTCTGCTGTTGCTAAAAACACTGTTCAATGTCACACCCACAGGTCAATCCTGCATATTCCGGAAACCTGGTGTGAACATTAAAAAAATACGGTTTTTCATTTTGCGTGCTCTGTGATTGTTATTCCCCTCCTCTTCTCTACCCACACAACACTATCACAGTTAGTTGGTCCCTAAGATGATCGCACTACAAGTTGGTTGTTTAGTAGCATACCGGGTTGAACAAAAATGCTAAATATTGTAGATGCTGGAAATCTGAAACAAAAACAGAAATTGCTGAGAACACTCAGCAGGTCAGGCAGCATCTATGGAGAAAGGCAAAGAGGGAGAGGCAGGGCAAGGAAGGTAAAGAAGAAAATGGGGTAGAGGGCAGGAGATGATGGGTTAGAGAGGTGGTAACATTGTGAAACAAACGGGGGTGGGGGGGGATTTGCAACAAAACTGGAGAGAAAAGGTGTTAATAAAGTTAAACAAAGTGGGGTAAAATTTCAAAAGATCAGGCAGATCAGAAGAGGGGGAATATGAGCTGTTATGGTTTCAAATTATTGAAGTCAATATTAATATTAAGGCCCGAGGGCTGTAAGGTCCCTAGCAGGGTCCGGCGATATATCGATATATCGCTAAAACCCGATATAATTTTCATATTGATACGCCGATATAGGCATTTCAAAAATATCGATATATCAAAAAATCAATATATCGAGGTGAAAAAATCGGAATGCTGCACACTACAAGAACTACAAGACCCAGAATGCTCATCTCTATACACAATGCACAGACCGAGGTGCAAAGCCGCCATATTGTATTCGTAGTCCTCGAATACAATATACAGGTATGCAAGGGGTGGGGGGAGAGAGACGGCTAGAGGGGGGTGAGGGGGAAAGAGACGGCTGGGGGGGGTGAGGGGGAGAGAGATGGCTGGGGGGCAGGAGAGAGACGGCGGGGGAGCGGGAGAGAGATGGCGGGGGGGTGGGGGGGAGAGAGAGGGCTGCAGAGGGAGAGGGAAAGAGACGGCTGGGGGGGTCGGGGGGGGGTGAGGGACAGCCGGGGGGGGTGGTGGGGGGAGAGACGGGGTGGATGTGATAATATACAGATAGATAGAGATGGGGGGAATGTGAGAGAGACACAGACAGAAAAACACAGAGATGGAGAGAGTGAGAGACACAGAGAGAGAAAGATATTTACCTCCTGAGGAGATAGGCCCCGAACGCGCGTACCCATAACGCGCGCGCGCACCCGTAACGCGCTCGCGCACCCATAACGCGCGCGCATCCGTAACGCGCATGCGGAGTACGAAAAGCCCGGAAATATCGATATTTTGGTATATCTCAATAGGAGCCCATCGATATATCTAAATTGGAAAATTTCCATATTGACGGACCGTAGTGCCTAGCAGATACTGGATGCTGTTCTTCAAGCTTGCACTGCGGTTCATTGGACAGTGCGGGAGACTGTGGATGGAGAGGTCAAACTGCGAGTGGGAAGGAGAGTTGAAATGGCAAGAAACCGGCAGGTCAGGGTTTTATTTTATTTGCAGAATAAACAGAATGGAGGTCGTCCAAATCGGTCATCCAATATACCTTTTGGAACTGGCTTGAGTCTGAGTTTGTTTTGTTGTGGATGAAATGTTGTGTAACTTTCCTTACTCCACACACCTTTGTTGACCTAGGCATAAGTAGAAAATTTTGTTTTCTTTATGATTAGCAGATCACTTTTCTGGGCGTAATAATCCCTTGAATTATTTTTTAAATAATAATTTTGTCACTTAATCCACTCCTGTTTGCTTTTTTCCCATAAAGTATACAGTCAATTCACTTTACAGCATATTTTGTGAAATGTTTTGAGATGTCTTGAAAATGTGATAAGGCAGTGCAGTACAGTACTGTATATCAAATGCAAGGATGATTATTACATGGTATTTTTCTCCTAACATCTGAACAACTTCATTACAATGAGCATTTGTTGTGTTGCCACATTGTCAATTTATACAGGTGTTTGTTTACCTCCACCTTAGATAGTGCTCCACCCCAATACAGTGACTAATGAAATTTCAGACTATAGATGAAATCGTTAATTCCTCTTACATTCAAGTGACCTCAAATTAAATACCAAACTAGTTTTTAACTAGTCTGGTGCTTTGTGAGATTTGGTTCAATAGCGTCTATGTGAAATCTTGCTGGTCAGCTTTGGTTGACCATCAACAATAATTACATTTATATAGTGTTCTATATGTAGCATAACATCTTGGATCACTGTAGTGTCTAGTGATACAGTGTTGGATCCTGAGAAAGGGAGGAAGGAAGGAGCTGTAGGCCCACTTAAATGGTTACAGCTCGATAGTTCGAAGGTTCGTTAGTCCGAAAGGTTCATTAGTCCTAAGGTTCATTAGTCTGAAGCTTCCCTAACCCTAACTGTAACGCTAACCCTAACACTAACCCTAACCCTAAGGATGGAAATGTTTGGATTAACAAACATTATTTTCGGACTATCAAGCGGTAACCACAGTAACCGCGCCGGGTATAGGAAATTTGTGTGTTTGGACTATCGAACCTTCGGACTACCGAGTGCCACCCACTTAAATTTATGACCTGTTGTGAAGTATGAACTGTCCAAACTTGATGCGTAGATCCATGTTGATTCACAGAATTCTATGTCTTCTATAACCATTATGGATTATTTGCTGATCTCACAGTTAAAAAATAAAAGTCCTACCTTATTCTTTCTCATATAAATCAACTTTGCTCTTTTGGGGCAATCTCAGCTTCAGAACCAAAGCTGACCAGGTCATTTTAAGCCCTATATTGGATATCATGTGGAGTCCTGTAGATCAGTAGCTAAAGCCCTCGCCTCACAAGTGAAAGATCTGGGTTCAATTCCTGGCACGGCAAAATATTAGGCAAGTTTCCTTACTCCACACACCTCTGTTTACCTTGCAGTAAGTAGGAACCTGATCATTCAAAATATCATAATTTCAATTTGAGACTTTAAACCATGCTCACATCTACCCGTTCAGGTGACGTTAAAGATCCAATGACAGTATTTAAAAGAGATAGAAGTTTCTTGCCTTATGGTGGCCTCCAAATCAATTGAGTAATTTATTCAAATGGCTGCTGCATTTGCCTTCAAAAATAGTCATTTCACTTGATGGTAACTGGAGTGCTTTGAGATGTTTCAATTTGATAAACTGGTATAAAATACAAGTTCTTTCTTTTCCATATCCTTCAATTGAATTCTTCGCCAAATCGAATTGAATTCTCTCTTGAATTTACTGATGCCTCTCTTCCATAGATTCACCACTCCCTGCGCAAAGTAATTACATCTCAACAATTTATTCATCTTTTCTCATTTGTGTTTGATTCCAAAATGATTACTAATAGATGGTGGGTGGATTTCCCACAGTCAGGTTGCCCTTGACAAGTTCATCAGTCATGATAACCTTTCAGAAAGCTGGAAGTGCCCTCTGGTGGTGCGGTTTCAGCGGAGCTGGTGTTTCCCCAAGTCTGATAGACCTTCAGTCATCCATGTGTAAAGCTTCGGGGAATTTATGGGAAACATTGTGAAAATCAGAGAGACATGCACACACCTTGATCAACAAAAAATGTATTGGTCCATTATAAGAATTTGCAACATTTTAATTCATTTTCAAAGATACCCAAAGTACAGGTAGGTAGACCCCACTTACCATTGCCTCACGTAACGCTTTTTTGTTTTTACGTTGCTGATACATTGGGAACATATATTCATTTAAAGTTACGACGTTTGCTACTACGTCGTTCGCCAGCGGGTGAGAAGGGGGCATGATGGCGCTAGAACCTGCCGTCAAGTGAGTGACACGACTGCGTTTGGACCTGCCCGTCAAGAGAGTGAGACCAGCCACCCGGCAGCGAGTGAGTGAGCAGGGCAGTCAGGCAGTGAGTTAGTGAGCAGGGCAGTCAGGCAGGGAGTGAGCCAGGCAGGCAGTGAGTTAGTGAGCAGGGCAGGCAGTGAGTTAGTGAGCAGGGCAGGCAGGCAGTGAGTTAGTGAGCAGGGCAGGGCAGGCAGGGAGTTAGTTAGTGAGCCGGGCAGGAAGGCAGGGAGCGAGTATAATGTGTTTTCTTTTAGAAAACTTTGACCTAAAATGGCCAAAATAACCTAACTCCAGTTTTTACATTCATTCTTATGAGGATAATGTATTAGCTTAAAGTCGTTCCATTTAAAGTCATTCTTTGCAGGAACCACACTATGACGTGGGATCTACCTGTATCACACTATCAATTTGCGATGGACTTTTATTTCTGCTACCAACTTTGATGGTCATAATTAACCTAAAAATACAAAGTTACTAATAACCGATGACTTTGGACCAATATTTGGTGCAGGATCACAAGTGCTGCGAATTCCTGGATTCCACAGCTTGGAGGATTCACAAGGACGTTACTCTGCAATATTTTGTCAGCAAACAACAACAAAATGACACTTGTATAGTGCCTTTCACAATATGCGATGCTACACATGTTCAGGGAAGCTGTACAGCTTTTTTTTAAAACAAAAGGGAATAAAAGGATGGAAAAACCACACACTGAAAACAAGTCTTCTTGTCATTTTCTCTTGAATTAGTTCACAGGAGGGGAAGAATGGTTCTGGAGGAGTCACAGTCGATCCCTTCTGAACCTTGACAGCCTTGATAGATTCACAAAATAATCAGACCATACAAAAATAGTAACCCTTGTATTTGATAAAGTACTTTTTATGTTTTCTAGATATCTCAAAGCGATTCACAGAATATATTGTAAAGTGACTTGACTATATATATATATGTATGTATATATATTGGTGAAATACAGCAGCCAATTGTGCACAGCAATGCCTCACAAACAATCGTGATTTGAGATGACCAATTTATTATTATTTTCAAAGATTGTGGAGTCTGGAGAAGAAAACTTGCCCAATGTTTCACCCGGCCTGAACAGGTCTCTTGCTTTTATGCCGTGTACTCTAATCACTGAGTTACAGGACAGTACGAGGAACATAATGCACATGTATTATGATCCCATGAGTCCAGAGCATGGAAAGGTTTGGTAAGACGACTGGGATCTCTATATTACCGTTGCCTGCTAAGTCACTTGAGAATTTTGACGGAAATTCTTGTTGATGAGAACCAAATATTCCTTCTTGTGATTCTAGCAAGAGTGCTAGCAGATCTAGAAATAGGATTTGAGAATTTTGTTGTTCAGGCACATTAAAGATCAGCTTCATGTCGAAAAGGATTCTCTGACACTGGTCTTCTTCAGAAGCAGGGGACCTGGTGCCTTTGCAATCCAGCAATTATTAAATAAACTTACTTTTGAAGTTGAGTTGTAATTAAGTTAGAAGAGTGACCACATACCCTCTTCACTCCACCCGAGAATATTCATCAGAAATGTGAAGTTGTCTGATGTGTGTATGATATGTCTTTGTATGATACTGTTCAAGGAAACTTATGAATGGATCCACAAAGAAATTGACAATTTGACAGATTAATGGAAAAGCATAATAGTTACACAGAGATGAGCATATCACCAACAAGTTGGAGCAAGCAGATATTTGTGTGTGATCATTAACTGGGTATTAAAAATATAATTACAGTACATTGTAGCATACAAACTGCTTAAGACAGTCCTAGGCTGTGGAGCTTAATTCATAGTGTACAATTATCAATGAGTAAAACTGACATTGATAGAAAACATTTAAAAAAAATATTGCCAATTCTTTCTTCTCCTGAAGGTTTTTGAATCCTTTTCCCTTCCATTCCAACAGGCATGCTGGAATCTTATGTCTTGATTGTTGGTAGATTATTCAGTTGTAAAGCAGAAGACACAGAGGTGAGCCCCATCCTCTCTTATTTAATGTCTGCCAACACAAACCTTCTGGCAGCAGTCTCCGCAGAAAACATAATAACTTGAATTTACTAACTACTGTATATCAATTCAGCAAACAGGAGCAAGAACCCTTCCTAAGCCAGGGAGATTCTGGCTCCTATATTCTGTTAATATACAAAAACAACAATGAATTACATTTGTGTAGCGCCTTTCACGTTGGAAGGACATCTCAAGGTGCTGGACAGTCTGCGATTTGGACCTGAGCTGGGGGTCTGGATTAGGGAAGGTGGAGGGCAAGGAGGGTAAAGGGTAGCAGGGTGACCGAAAGCGCGGTTGAAGAAGAGTTTCTTGTGATAGGCCTTGAAGAAAGCAATGGAGGAGACGACGTGGAGGGACTGTGTAATGGTGTTCCAAAGGGTAGGACCAGAAGGCTAAAGACCCAATATAACACGTTGGAGTGCATACATATACACCCGTTGAGGACACAATTCATACCCATCTCAGACAGGTACACAATCTATATATGCCCAAGACTGGGCATGTGTATTTGTTGTGTATTTCTGAACACAACCCAAAGCAATCATGTGCTTGAGGCACAGCCTTTTGAAAGATAGAAGTAAAACCGGTGATTCTTTTTGATATGAAGAAGGCTCCTTAACTAATTTACACTCTAAAATAAATCCCGAAATAATTGGGAAGCCACAGGTTTATTGTTTTTTTAAATCTTTTAATTCTCTGTTTTTTTGGGCAAATGCTTACATTTAATATTGGGCAATGTAGCAAAAATTATAGAGATACATAGACATTTGAAATTGAGAAATAAAGCATTTATGGGAACCTTGGTGTCATCTTTATCCTTTGAGATACTTGTATCCAGATAAATAATACAGTAGCATATGTATTGTAGGTTATCTGATTTAGCCAATTACCTAATTTAGTTATTTTGTAATTTTCTTAGGAAGTAGGATGGGATACTGATTACATTTGGAAAACATAATCATTTGAATTTGTCATTGCTAACAATTTAGATCAACGTTTAAATTGAGTAGTAATCCAACAGCAGAACATCCATCACTGGTGGAAAAGTAATCGCTAAGTGCACTAATCACCAATAATGCACACGCTGTTAGCATATTGTTCACTTAAGAGTTTAAAAGGTGTAATAAATATTACAGTAATATACACCTTGGGAGTTATTGAGAAAAGAATATCCACTCGCTTGAAATGGAAAGCTAAACTATCTTTATTAGAACAGAGTGCTGTACAGCATTGCAGTAGCCAGCTCTGACTTATATTCATTGCACATACTTAGATAAGACACGTTCTTTAAAAAGCAAAATGTTCACCAAGTTTTTTTTAATATATATAATTCTTCATATAAGATATATACATGGATATATTTTGTTTCATGTGATCCATGTTAAAATTAAAGATATGCGGTTTTCATTCACTGAATGGCTGTTATGTGTAATCTTGCCAAACTATATACTGTTTGTCCGGATGACGTTATTTCATAACCTGTACAAGGCCAGCTTTGCCATATCCTCGGTTTTGTTCTGTTTCTGCTACACGATTGAAATGTTTACCAGTGTTTTGTGACCGTTTGAGAAGTGGATGAAAGATGCTTATGGATTGTTGGGGCATTGAAAAAGCTTTTGCAGAAATAAATCTTGTCCAGCCAACATTAGGTCAACAGATATGTAAAGTGGTCATTCGATTTGCCTGCCACCTCTGTTTTCAAATATCATGGACCTTCTCTGAGGTTGATAGAAGCAACTTGTTGAGGTCTCCAATCTTTGGCCATTTTTAGGGATGCTCATTTTACTTCGAAGAGTAACACCCTCTAGCGTCTTCTGATTTTCATTGAGTTCATTAGGGCAGCCACCTGAAGTTGAATGGTCGAGTCCCAATTGTTGTAATTGATCAGTGCTAGATCTTATGGGGCTAAGAAGCACCTTGTTGGACTCAGCTGAAGAAGTACGCTCCATATTAGGCCATGGCGGGCTGAACAGGATGAGGCTCTGCGGCCTGCCTGGCCTTGTTCTGTGCTGTGTGTGCCGCAAAAAAGAGGATTTTTGCAGAGCTGGTGATCTTTCTGCTATTGAAGATATTGGTATGCCCATTACATCTTCTCCATTTGCCTTGCAGGTTCTTCTTATAACTGGAAGAGCTGCCTGGGTGGTTTGGGATTGCGTAACAGTGGGGTCAGATGGAACAATGTGGTTTTCATGTCCTGACGTTTTGGATTTTGTTACATTTGGTAGGTCATTTTCCTTCCCATCTTTAGGTTCAGGTATTGGCAAACTTGGTTGACACTTTTCCGGTCCTTTTTTGTTCTCAGGACAAGTTGATTCACACACTGTGCTGGGTTGCAATGCTGTCAATACTTTATCAAGAGAAAGGAAAGGAGTTGCTGTGCACTTCTTCTGCAAAGGTTGGGGGACCTGGGTAAATTGTACTTTTGGAGGAATGACTGGCACAGCCTTCACTTGACATGTCTTTATCATGTAGGTGGTTCGAACAGCTGTCACACCAATGGGGAATGATTGAACAAGATCTCCATGAGGCACAGGATGTTTGTCTGTCTTTGTGGAGTTTGAATGAAGAGATAAGGGCTTATCTTCACATTTCAGGCAGTATTCTTTGATTCCATCAAAGTTCTTCACTATGGGTTCAGTGCCCACACTAACTAAGCATGGTGCTGCCCCTGTGCTCTCAGTACTCGCACTCTTTGATTCTTTGGATGACACTGCATTGTCCTTATTTAATGGAACATTCAGCGCACTGCTTGTAGCTTCTTCCATTTCATTTGGAAATGTTACAAGTTTCATTACAGGACAAGTGCTCATCAAACACTCAGATTTGGAAACTTTAGATGGTGTCTCTGGACACTGTTTACTCCAACCAATATTTTCATTAAATGACTGGTATGAGCTACTGTAAGAATCCTCGGGGAGAATTTTATCTGTACAATCTTCAAAGAACAATATTTGTTGAGGAGGATCAGGCCATTCCTTTTCCTGGGAAACATTAGTAACTATCTGTGAGAAACCATACTCCTTTTCTGGCACTTCTGTCAAACATTCTTCCTGAACTATTTTAATTTCAATCCACTGGGAGGAATGAGAGCTGGACTGCTGGAATGTGTCATTGTCTATCCAGTGCTCAGGGGTGAGGAGCTCATCAGTCTGAGATGCGAGGGATTTGAGATTTGACGGTCTATCTGGCAACTGTTTCTTTTGATTCTTTTTAATGTTTAGCAGGTTAACTTTAGCAGGCTTTGTTTCAATATAGAAGACATCTCCTGAACACATTCCTGAAAGATTAACATTTGATTTAGGGCTCAGTTCAGATTGTTTTGAAATATCATCCCTGATCCAAATTTCTGAGGTCTCAACTTGATGTGAAAGACCGGGTCTTTGATCTCTCTCAATTAACCCACTATCAGTAGGTTGACCTAAATTACACTCAGAATCATTTGAGATGGAATTAGCTGTAGATGGTTTTGCACACATGGTTGATCGACTCTCTATAAAAATATTCTTATCTTCTGTAGAATGAGGCAGTTCTGTCTTTGATGAAACATCCAATAAGTCTCCCATGGGCAGAGGTTGAGACAAAGTTTGATCAGATGCAATGCTTTCTTCAGTTGAAGGTATGTGATGTGCACAGGTTGGGCATGTGTCTTTGTTCGTTTCAGTCACTACAGACATGCATGAACTTTGTAAGAACTGGTTAGAACTGTGTTTTTTCTGAGGTCCAGTACAAGGTAGGTCTGGTGAAGCATGAGGTAAGGATTTTTCTTTGATTTCATTTTTGTCATAAGTCTGAACTAAACTTTTTTCCACTTTTTCTTGAAAATTGGCAGTGGTAGCAGTCTCAGGTTCAGTAATCTTGAGTTCTTCTTTAGTATCTGGCCAAAGCTGCTCCATAAATGCTTTAGCAGTGGACTTGTTGACCTGCAAAACAGGCACAAAGGCACCATAAATAATGACAAATAAAGTATATTTTGTTGATAATACATGACTATCAAATTATTGTGTAAATTGTCATTGGTATTAAAAAGTACTGCAGTAGCACTTAGCTTTAAGTATAGGTAAAATTCAGTAATTTAATTGATCAGTAATTCTTGATGTTAAAGTGATCATTATCAAATTGTAGAACATTTCTTGTGTTCAATTAATGTAAATTTGTTTGTTTGTACACTTCATTGTCTATTCTAAACTCAAATAGCAGAGGAAGATTTACTCTTTGTCTATAATTCAGAAAAGAAAACTAAATATGAACTTACAGTTACATCTAAGCAACGAGAACATATTTTTATAGCACCTCTCATGCAGGGTAACATCCCCGAATGCTTAATAGTAATAGCTTATTTGTTATAGAATAAAGAATTTACCGCACATTTGGCCCATTTCACTCTAGGACTGACCAGGAGAAAGCCAATCAGCCCAACCAACATATTCTGCAGTTTATTGGATCAAAACAAGCACTTTATTCAGTTTATCTGCTTGACTTTCTGGGTCAGTGTGTTCTACATTTTCAAAGTCATCCTTACTAACTCTAATTCTAAGGTTATGCCATTTGTGTTGCACCAGCGGAAAGAGTCATCCACCAGCACATAGGGCATCCTCCTGACCTGAAAGGTGCTGAATAAATGTAAATTTGTATTGTTGTATCTAGCTTGTCAATTTGTTTCCTTATTTTGAACACCACAATCAGAACAGCTGTAAGAAATAAAACTCAAATAAAACCCCTCAATCCCAGATATTAATCTTTTAATTATTCTTCATAAATATTATCCAATTTCTTTTCTATTCCCATTGAATACTATTTGATATTTATTTTACAGACAAATGGCTTTTTATGTTCTAAACTCCCAAGATCCAAAGGATTATTGTTCATTACATCCACCAGAGGGCACTTCAGTATCATTTGTGAACAACGTGTTGTTGCTCCAGAGCACAAACATTTGTGACAAATTTAATTTTTTTAGATTAAGCAAAGTTTTATAAATGACCTTATGTTCAGTTAGTTTATTCCATTAGTGGTTGAGTTGTATAGATATAGAAGGTCACAAGATAGATCAAAATGAAAAACTGGGAAGTTATGGTATACTTATATACAATCTTGGCTGGACCACACTTAGAATACTGTGGGCAGTTCTGGTCTCCACATTATGGAAAGGATATAGAAGCACTGGAAAATGTGCAAAGGAGATTCACGAGGATGATCCCAGAACTGAGAGGTTATACGCATCAGAAAAGGCTGAACACGCTTGGTCTCTTTTCTCTTGAAAAGAGGAAGGGTAAGAGGTGATCTGATAGAGGCCTTTAAAATTATGAAAGGTTTTGATAGGGTAGACAGAGGGAAGATGTTTCCACTTGTGGGGGAGACCAAAACTGTGGGGTCATCAATATAAAATAGTCACAAATAGATCAAATAGAGAATTTAGAAGAAATTTCTTTAGGCAGAGAATAATGGCCTAAATAATGGGAATGTGGAACTTGGTGAGGCAAATGCTATAGATGGGAAGCTAGAAAGGTACATGAGAGAAACAGGAATAGAAGGTTAAGTTGAGGAATGGCAGGAGGAGGCTCATGTGGAGTATAAACAACGGCATAGATCAGTTGAGCCGAATGGCCTTTTTATATTAGTTCTATATTCTAATGTATTCTAATGTATCATGGCCTTGGGTGTGATCCCCATACATATGAAAGTTGACCCCATGTCTGCAGATGATAACGTCATCTCACATAGCTCTATATGCCTCCTATCACAGTGGCTCTATCAGGTCCCTATGCTCATATAAAAAAAATACCTTTCATAAACTTCATGGTTTGATGCCAACCTCATTTCTAAATTCACTGGGGTCTGTCTGGGGTATAACCTGAATGCTGTCCTCAGGTGTAACCCGAATCCTGCTCTCTGAGACCTATCTCAGTCCCATTGCTGGGATTCAACCTGAACAATGAGGCTCTGGAGAACAGAGTGTCAATTGCAGTGTTGGATACTGCTTACAGGAGCAGCTGAGCTATTCCTCTTGCCTCTCCACACTTCCTGAAGCTGGAGATCCTTTGATGTGGTTTTCTTTAGAAACAATTTTGCCAAACAGGAAGATGCTATTTTTACAAGAGAGCCCCTCTGTGCACCATTTCTGTCTAACTATTTCATTTCTGCACATTGAAAAAGTAAAGAGAAATAATGGATACTATTGCTGTTACCAGCATTCTCTGACCAACAGCAAGGCATGACTGTGGTTTGCAGACATACCATTGAAGGTTTAGCCTCAGGAAGGGCCTTTGTTCAGGAGAATACTAAACTAAATGGTCAACTCAGTATCCAAGTTGGTACATTTCAAATCCATTTTCATTGTGAAAAGAGGTGAAATGGACATCTGCAGGGAGGGTGGGGGAGGAAATGCTGTGATATTGCAAACTTCCCACTCGCATTTTGGTCACCCTGCTGTGAGTTTCCATGTGATCTATTCAATATTTGTGATGGCTGTTGTCAATCTTCTATTTTTCTCCCCTGTTAAAGGCATTGAATACTCACACTGTGTTACAGTTTTACAGGTGCCAGAAACCCTTGTAGCTCCAACAAGTGTGAGACTAGACAATAGAATACTAATTAATTTTGATCTGAATCTCGAATGATGAGACTCACCTCTTGGTCCTGTTTTGTTGCTGGCTGGTCTTTATTGCTGTCTTCAGAAGCTGTCTGATGGTTACAGTTCTCACAGGGAATCTCAGTGAGTGGGCTTGGCAGCGCTTGGCCCTCCTGGTTTTCTGTGTCTGGGAGATTTGAGCTGCTGACTGAAGATGCAGGGCTCACTAACTGCAGTGGCTCAGATTGTTGGATTGTGACATTAGGGAAAAGCGTTGGCAGGTTGAAAGAAGCAGGCTTGGAGGAAACATCGATCGGCCGGGATTCAAGTAACTCTTGGTTCTCTATGGTCTGATCACCTAATCAGCAAAGAAATTGACAAATAGATTTTAATAAATAGATGTTACTTCTTCCCATGTTCCATATTGTTCAGAATAAACCAGAAATACTACACTGAAATCCTCTCTCAGTACACTTGAAATAAAAAAGATAACATCTTTTGGCCAATTTGAACCAATATGCGATCCTGAAGTGACACATCTTTTACTTCTCTTCAATTCTCTCTCTTCACTTCTTCCCATAAGAACATGGAAATTAATGACACAGTGGGAGGCCATTTGGTCTGTTTGTTTCATGTTGGTGAAAGCACTGACACGTGCCATATTTGTGGGGAGGGAGGATTCGCCTTCTGATGTCCCGTACAAGTGGCTATTCTTGATTTTGTGATCTCAGACAGTAAGCATTAGTGTGCTATGTGCCTGTGAGGGCATCAAAGCCGAGCATGATCCTGCCCTCACCCAATGTGAGCACATCACATAACAAAGCTATTTGGGTAGTGATTAGGAACAGACTTTTCCTTAGCTCAGGGGCACCAAGGCCAATTATAGCACCCCACTGAGATCAGTTAATTCAGCACAGCTCCTCGGATTTATTTTTGGCATTTCTACAATAATGTTTCAGGATGGACTTTAGCTAGTACAGGAATGAAAAGTTAAAATAAAAATCAGCATGAGGTATTATTTCACACAAACACTGTTCCATAAGACTTGGTTAGAAGGTCTCTATTATTATCTTAACAGCATTCCACATGATAACAGTAAAGCCTGTCTAGATAAGAAAGGTATCAGTTTCCCATTGAATAACAAGCGATATATTAATTTGACTCAGTTCGAAGCACTCTTGCTTCTGGTCAGGTCCGTGGGTTCTAGTCTTATGTCGGAACATAGGTTTATATCTTAAGTTGATATTGTACTACATTACTGGCAGAGTGTAGCATTGTAGGAGGTACCATCTTTCAGTCAAGTTATTTATTTCATAGAAAGTACATACCTTTCATTTCAGCTCTGCTAGAAAAGGGGTTGGGAAATGGCTGGTTGAGAGGTTCTTTTGCTACTTTCTCATGCTTGGCTGGGGACAGATTGTTGCTTTCATGTTGGTTTACTGTGAAGCTACTGTCCTGTAAAGCTGCAATGTTCAAATCTGGTCCACTTTTCTGTGGTTCCTTACACAGTGTGCTGCCTGGGCTGATAATTCCTGAGATATGCAATGGGACAGATACAGAATAGGGCTCTGATATATTCACAGCTATTGGTTTCCTGTGATGTCTTGGGGATGCTTCAAGGGGGAACAGGTTCCCTGGAAAATTGGATTTCATTGAAACCTCATTGAGATTTGTTGAATAAAACAAGCGTCTAGTCTTTGGTGAGGTGGGTTCTGACTTGTTGAGGGCATCTCCACGAATCACTTTAAGCGGCTCTGGCTGTAGCTTGAGTGGCAGCATCTCTTTGGCCGTTGTTTCTTTACTGGTGTTACTGGCACAACCGCCAATAGCACCAAGAAGATCCTCCTGATCCCAGTCACTATGCCTCCTGCCGAGATGAAATGAACCTCCTGAGCCAAGTGTGTGCGATTTCATGGCAGGTGAGAGGCCTCCTCCCAAAGTGGCTCCGTGTTTATCGTCTACAGGGAAAAAAAATTCAAAGATTGTGAGGAATAATAGAGCAAGATTTTCATATAGATTTATACAGAATCTGCAGCACACAGTTTGAACAATAATTAATGGATTGACTGTATTTCTCTGATGACTGCATTCATTTAAATTTTTTTTATTGTTGCTGAAATCAAGACTGGGCAAGTTTGGCCAGGAATGTAATAACTCATCCAAGGACTGACCCTGCTTATCAGAGACATTGTGGTCACCCTATCTAAGATGATTTTCCAATGTAGCGCTGGGTGTTGCATTATCAGAGGTGTCATCCTTAATTGATGTTCCATTCACCTGTTCAGGTGGATGTTAAAAGATCCCAAAGCACTGTTCGAAAAAAGAAGATAATTTTTCCAGTGTCCTGGCCAACAAATCCTCGCCAATAAAATCAATCACTCACTCCCATGGCTGTTTGTGGAACTTTGTTGCTGCATTTCACCCACAAAATACACAGTCAAACCACTTTACAATAGATTCAATGATGTCTCAAAAACATGTTAAGGCAATATATCAAATGAAAAACCAAATCAAAAAATGCAAACTTTCACTCTACTCTCAAAATAGCATGTCTGACTGTAGGAGGCAGAAATAATAGGGTAAAAGATAGGGGATTTGCATTCTTCCAATTTTGTCTGAGAATGCTCTCATTTTAATTTTTACTCTTATTCCAAACAGAATCCTGAACACTGAATGTCATTGAAGTTGATGAAAGTGTAATAGTTCCTGACCTGTCCCAGAAGGGTGAAAATTGCCATTTTTCTTTACAGAATTGAGGATAACAAAGAATGAAAATTATCACCTTCAGTGATCACTTTTAGTGCCTTATCCCGCCTCAATTCAGATTAGCTCACCAACCAGTGTCCCGGAACTGAATCTTCAATCTCCTGGTCTGTATGACTCAATGGAAGACCGAATGTATTTCCCCACTAAGCACTGGAGAGCCTATCACCCTCTTGTCTTGACTTGTTTATTGTAGTTAACCATTTTGAAAATATTATTATTCAACAGTGATCAAACTGCAAGGGTCAATGACATCATGGGAGGTGCTGGTTTAGCTGATGAACTTAAAAGCAGAGCTGGGTTTACGTACAGAGCAGACACCAAAACTCTATAATCTTAATGACTATGTCATTGCCATTGTTAATTCAATCTCCTCGCACTTTCAGGCTCATGAACAGTGACATGCCAATAATATCATCCAACTTAAACTAAAATATGCAGAAGCGAGTGGAACAAAACCAAACAATGTTATTTTGTTGGAGGTGACTACTCAAAGGGTGATGCCTCTTTCTGTAATGAGCTTCATCATCAGTAATTACCCAGTGGTAGCTATGAGAGGTGAATGAAGTAATGTGGTTTGGAATGTTCTCCGAGTGAAGTTTGAGTCTTCAGTGCGGTGTTCTGAATGTGGCTGTGCAATGGCACAGACAGTATTGCTGAATTTAACCCAGGACACCCTCTGCTTCCCCTTACATCAACTTCTGAAAAGTCACTCAACAACAGAAGGTAAACTTGTGCAAGATACAATGTATCTTACCTTCCGCAGGCAAAGAACAAAGGGAATCCATGCTTTTAGCTGGTCGGATGCTGGCCTTTTCTGTTTGAACATAAAGAAAGGAAACACTTGTGAGTGAAAAGTACACACAGAAAACCAGACACCGGAGAGAAAAAAATACAGAACTGCAAACTAATCAAAGGGTTTCAATGACATGCACCGAGATGAAAGCCAACAAGTTTGCGAACACCATCTGACCCCATTATTAGGCTGTAACATTTAATTCATTTACTGCTATTTGTTATTTCGGGAAATATAATGTATAGGATTTTAAAAGTTCTTGTTGTTCATTAATTTTGGTTGAGAGAAATCTCCTGGATTTGCTGTTTTGTGGAGTCTCTCTAACACGCTGAATGAGAACAGAAGTGTGTTATACTCCTGTGAGACATCATTAGTTTACAACAACAAGTTACACGGAGCAAATACAGTAAGTTATGGTCAGTGTGATGCAATTCAATTTTACACAGAACTGTGACATGTTAGCCACAATATCAAACCATAATAGACCAATCAATAGTTTCCCCAAGTAGATGCTTGATACTCAAAAGATGACTGGTAAGACCAGGAATGAAATATTGACTGTGAGTCACATTGCTTATCTCGACCAGCGATACTCTTTGGGGCTTTGGTTCACAGGTTTGAGGACTTGCCTACACTTGCAGAGCCAGTTCAGTTCCAAGTGGGTGTAGCTTTGTTTTGATCAACCTGAAAGTTCCCTACCATGTTGAAGGCAAATACCTTGCGGATAGCTGATGAGAAACACTGAGGCTCGAGACAATAGTTGCCGGAAGGCATTATCTGGAGTCTGAGTTCATGAACATGCATTTGTATGTCCAGGGCCTAGAATGAATGTTGATTGGCCTGTAGAGAGGTAAGCGGGGTCTCCTTGGAACAGAACTGACTTCACAATGACATGCCTGGAAATGGAATATTGGAATGGAGCCAGCCCTCTGTGGCTGTCTCTGTAGTCTCGTTCCTGAGCCAGGTGGGTCAGCGGAAATCCATGGTACAGGACAGCACAGCCAGCCTGGCTCATCGGCAGGACCTGGAGGGACAGACTGGTCACTGGGGGCAAGGAGTTATCCCACTCAACTCCCGTTAATCCTGCAAGCCAAAGCTCTAATGGGTAGGGTAGTCCTAGCTGGATAAGCAGCAGGAAAGCTTGCCAGATAGCTTGAAAGTTCCTTGCAGGAACTTAGGAGTGTACACAACTTGAAAAAAACATTCTACTCCATCTGATCAATCACAAAGTTAACAGCTGCATTTGTTCGGTTGTTATTCTTTACATTTTTTGTTTTGGATATAATTGATTGTGCATTTATCATGACATTTTCAGTTTGGCCTGGCATAGACATCGCCAGGGTCATCTTCATCACATTCAATGACAGATATACAATATATAATTAAATTGATCCTGAAAGATTGATGCCTGTATGATTATGAGTGTCTCTGTTACTGAATGTCAATGTTCTTACCAGACAGCTTACGGCCTCTTACGAATACACTGCTGTTCCTGCTCAGTTTGCCCTTAGAATCAGCTCCTGAGCGGCCTAGGTTAAAGATGGATTTCCATTTCTTTGCTTTTGCAGAAAGTTTTCTTCTAGAAAACAAGATAGTATTCCTTACAAATCAATTAAAGCACAGACATTGAACAAACATTGCTGAGTATAATAATAAACACTATCCTTCAAACTGTCGGAAATGGATTTGAATTGGATCTGGAGTAACAGAAGCTTTCCTCTCTCTGGTCCAAAATTTCACCTAATCTTAGCCTGCAGGACAATTTTATCATACAACATGGAAGAGAATGCAAAGAATTGAAAAATATTCTTAAATTCAGTCAATGATCAGCAAGTGTGACCTTATTGTGTGTAATAATAATAATAATCCTTGCATTTTGATACAGCGCTTTTCACGTCTTCTAGACATCTCAAAATGCTTCACAGAAAATACTGTAAAGTGAATTGACCGTATTTGTGAGCTAAATGTGGCAGACAATTGGATTGAAATTACCAAGTTTGTATTATTGTTTTTTTTTAGGGATTGTTATCAGGCATGTGGAGTAAGGAACCTTGCCCAAGGTTTCGCCCTGACCTACCTGGATTCGAACACAGGTCTCACGCTTATAAGTAGAGTTCTCTAATCACTGAGCTACAGAACTTCATAATGAGTTGACAAAGTAAACTTTCTGTGCAAATAGGGATATAATCTTACCTGGGATCTGGCAGATCAATGACTGTGTGATAAATTGTTCCAGCCGCAGGCCCAGTGTCCATGGGAGCACAGTGCAACTTTTCAAGTCGAGCCGGATGGTCTGGGCCTAGAGTCCTGGCTTGGGCCTCCTCTAGCGTTAGGAGCTTCATGGACGGTGATACAACAGGAAGTGATTTACATATTGAAATAGGGTTGTGTACTGTTGAGACAAATCACATTGATTAGGTATTCCTAAACACATCCCATTGCTTATTCAAGGAGCAATGTTAGGATGTGACTCCCTGTTTCGTCCACAAATATACAGTCAATTTTCCTCCTCTTCTTCTTCCTGCCCTGACCGCTTCCCCCCTGGTCTTGTCCCTACCTAACAGTACAATGTCCTCTCGACGTGAAAGGCACTATATAAATGTAAGTTTTGATTGATTGATTGATTAGTCATCTACAGGATGCACTAATGCTATCTTGTCAATGAAACACAAACATTTACAATGAACAATTGACCATTCAATACCCTAACTGCAATAAGTAATTTTAAATATATTGGTATGCATTTTGGACATATGGAAAGTGGAGCCCATAGGGTCGATTCTAGAGGATGTGATCCAGAGTCTCTCACGTGCCCCACTGAAATGGCAGCAACAAATTTATATTTTTATTAATCATCTTATCCCTAGATTACAGTACCGATTAGTTTTGGGGTGTTGGACCATAAAACGTCTCAAAAAAATGGATCTGCAAACACATGCAGCTGTGCATAGGTGGCCAAAGCTTCCAAGAGACACACCCACCAGTTATTTCCATGCTGCTGCACAGGATGGAGGTGTTTCGATTCCATGCCTTAGGCGTCTTCCTATACTTATACAAAAATGGTTTGACAATTTCCCCGCTAAGTGCAAATCTAAGAAATTGTAATCCAAGGCATTTGAGCCATGTTTATGTACTAGCATTATTTAATATAATAATTTTTGTGTTTGATATAGCGCCTTATCCCTTCTTCTAGACATCTCAAAGGGCTTCACAGAATATAATAATAATCCTTGCATTTGATGTAGTGCTTTTCATGTCTTCTAGACGTCTGAAAGTGCTTCCCAGAATATACCGAAAAGTGAATTGACTGTATGTTTTATGGGCAAAACGCGGCAATCAATTGTGCACAATAGTGTCCCATAAACGGTTGTGGATTAAGCGACCAAATTATTTTTTCTTTTGAAAGGATTTTTCCCCTGGAAAAACAATATGCGATTGACTAACAACCAGACTCTTATTTACTGCTAGGTAGGGTCCGTCGATATTGAAATTTTCCGATATCGATATATTGGTTTGCCCATATCGATATATACTGATATATCGATATCGCGGGGTTTTTTGTCCCGTGCATGCGCGCGCATTCCGGTGTGCGCGCGCATTCGGATATCAACAAGGTAAGTTGAAAAAGTCCGCATTATACCGATATATACCAATATATCGATATATCGCCAGACACGATATACTGATATTTGCAATATATATATTTTTTAATGTACACATCGAATTTTTCAATATATCGACATATTTTTAATTCCGATATTGGCATATCGATTTGAAAATTATATCGATATATATCGATATATCGCCGGACCCAACTGCTAGGTAAACAGAGGTGTGTGGAGTAATAAAACTTACTCAAGGTTTCATGCAGGAGTAGGAAAGATTTTAAAATATTTGGTTTTAAGAACTAGAAAAACTGTCTTCAAAATTAAGATCGTTTTAAGAATTTGCCAAATTCATATAAATGAAAAACACTGACATAAATCTGAAGTCCCAGTTATTACTGTTTAAGTCTCACCTTCATTCTCTTGGCCAGGCTGCTTTGTACTGTTGTTGAACAGCTGATTGACGTGATTCAGGATGAACTCAATGACAACAGACTGAATTCGCACCTCCAGAAACGCAGCATCATTATTGTAGCCAGAACCTTCTATTTCCTTTGATCTACAAACACAGAATATAGCATGAATTGCATTGATGTCCATTAATTAGTTCAGGTTTTAATGCATATTCTAAAATGAGATAAAGAAATGAATGGGACACAAATCATTTGGGCAAACAATGGTGTTGAGAAGAGTTTGGATCCTAGAAGTGATACCATTTAATTTATAGGGAATCGTAATGGTCTCACAAACTAGTTCAGTGTTTTCTTCATGGGAAAAGTGAAACAGTCTGCTTCCTTCAATCCCTTGTACATGTTATTTTGAGTGGGTTTAATAATGATAATTCTTGCATTGGCTGTATTGCATTGATAATGTTGAAACACCTCAAAGGGCCTCACAAATCATTGCTAGTTAGTAACTCTGGGCAAAAACTGCAGCTAAGTTTCACACATGATATGTTGAAAGAAACATGAGAAAATGAAAAAACTATTTTCATGCAGCAAATTGTTTGAATCTGGAATGCATTGTATGAAAAGGTGGTGGAAGTCAATTCAATAACAACTTTTAAGAGAGAAGTACTGTAGATAGTTATTTGGGGAAGATAGGTTTGCAGGGCTATGTGGAGAAAGCAGGGGAAATGTGATGGACCAAATGGCCTCCTGCTAGAATCATAGAATTTTACAGCTCAAAAGGAGGCCATTCAGCCCATCAAGTCTGTGCTGGCTCCCTCTCCATAACCCCGCAAAACATATCCTCATAGAATAATTCTGTGCTGTAAGATTATATGATTCTAAACAACAACAATAACAAAATTGCATTTATAGAGCGCCTTTCACGTTGGAGGGACATACCAAGGTGCTGAACCTTGGTAGGGACCCGAGTATAAGGGAGGGGCAAGGTGGGGATGGGGAGGAGGAGAGGGGTGGAAGGGTAGCAGAACGTAAAATTGAAAAGGAGGGTCTTGAGACTGGCCTTGAAGGAGGCAAGGGAGGAAGTGAGGTGAATGGACTGTGGGATGGAGTTCCAGAGTGTGGGGGCAGAGAGGCTGAAAGCCCGGCCACCGATGGTAGGGCGGGTTGGGCGGGAGACATGGAGCAGACCGGAGCCCGCTGAACTGAGTGGGTGGGCAGGTAAGGAGTGAATTGAAAGTGAATTTCAATGAAGTGAATTGAAGTGAATTTCCAATTTTTCCAAAAGATTATGGAAACTTCTTTCTCATTTTAAGCAATGCCCTTGGATTGTTAACGTCACCAAAACAGGTAGACAGGACCTTAGTTTAACATCTCATCTGAAACAAAAGGATTTTTGAATGTGGACCTCTCTCCATTGTTATAGTAAGTGGACAGCAAGAAGAAGGGGCCTCTTTTTCATTTACTGAAAAAGGTAGATACTTGCAGGTGATGGGATTAAGATTTAATTTTCAGATTGGACTCAAACTAAACCTGAGTTTCTACTGTGGAAGATAACAGAACATTCCATTCCTAGCTCCTGGAATGGCAAGAATGTTGACCTAATGCTCTTAAGAGATCAGGGGTCAATTTCAGAGAAGCAATGCTGTAAAAAGCATGAACTGCAACCCAACGCAAACATCCACAGAGATTAATGAAAGGAAGGCATCAAGTTATACATACATTGTGAGGGCAATACATAGAACAATAGCAAATTATTTCATTAATATAATCTACATTTCTATGTTTTTTTTATTGCTTAAACATTGTTAGGGGTCTAATTTATAGTAATTCGTAATGAGGAATCCATGTTGAGTCTCCATCTCTTTAAGAAATACAAAGAAAAAAAATTACACCACCAAATAATCTATCTTGCCGTGCTCCCATCTCCACACATATAATTCTCTTGCATTTTTTCACAAACAATTTAGGTTTAGAATTCAAAGGTACCAAAGTCTACCTCAGTAGATTGGGAGCCCAGACGAGTGCCAGATTCCTGGAGTGCATATTTGTCTCACAGCTGTAGGAAGCAATGTGTGTCAAATGTTTTGTCAGGTATTCCAAAGTCCTGCAAGGGGAAGAAGTTCAGATTTGTTTTAATGACTACAATTTGCATTTACGCACCATTCACGAAAAACACAAAACACTATGCAGAGGTGACAAGGGAACACAACAACAAAGTTACACTTGTATAGAGCCTTTCACATCAGGAGGACATCCCAAGGTGCTGGTAGACCAAATAAACATTTTTTAGATGAGTTTTGAAAGTAGAGACAGAGGGAGGAGGGACTTTAGGAGAGACTCCTGATGACAATTTCACTTTGTCTGGGTATGAGAGATTTATTCATTATCTCTCATGCCCTAGTTTAGAAATGAAAATGCTATCAGGAATGTAACATTGCCACATCTGGGATGCAGCTCTATCAATTTTCTACCTTTTAGCCTGTTAATTGGCTGCAAAAAGTGGCCTGTAAAAACATCATCAGCCAATGGTAAAAACACTTTACCATTACCTTCCACCTTCCGTATGTGATGGACAGAGAAAGGAGGTAAACTGTAGTACTGTAGTATGGTATAATATTTATAATAAATATCAGGAGCAAAAAACAGTTAAGATGAAAAAAATTGTAGAAGAAAAGAATAGGCAAGGAAGATAAACTAAAACAAAAAAGAGGGCACAGGCAGGGTAAACAATTGAAAATATATTTTCTTTAAAAATATATTATTTTTAGTAAAGTGGGGTTAATATTTCAATTATGCTTTATTGGGTGTAATAATAATGCTTTTTCAGGATTTCACACTGTATAGAAGCCTAAAACATTCAACAACAAATAACAACAAATTGAATAACAGCATTTCATGTTGGGAGGTGAGCTAATTTAGCTAATGGTGGTACCACTTTTCATTCAAAATTCATTCAAGACTGATTGACCCAAGAGACTCTGTAAACTTGTCAGCATCATTGAAGACTAGAAAATGGGAGGAAAGGAAATCTCTTAGGTTATTATGTATATAAAATTCTGCCTCGACTTAATTTAGTGACCATTAAAATTTAAGATTGGGCAAAATAGTGGAAAATTCTGAAATACAGTCTTAATCTGAAAAATGGTTCATTTTACAAACTGTTTAAAACTGGCTTCCAAACTACGACTGAAATGGAGAAATATCCACATTATGCACAACCTCAAGTTTTAGGAGAAAAGGCCAAGCATGAGTGGAATTTCTAGCTACTTTCTCTGGCTTCTATTACCTGTAATGCGGAGAAGGCAGTTCTTTGATGACGTTGTGGACTCTGAGAATCTGCTCCTCCTCTGACTGAGCCGACACCGCCTCCTACAGATGAAGTAAATGACTTAAACGCTCACAGACATGGAAGGTGAGAGATATGGCTTAAGACAGAGTTCAGCAACTTTAATGATAATAAAGCATTGTTTTAACCAAAGCATTTCACAGAAGGAAGATATTCCAGGAGATATTTCCTTCTCATTTCGAAACGTGACTTGATTAGTGGTTCTTTGATGACCACTTGAACAGGCACAAAAGGGCTTGGTTTAACATCTCATCTAAAGGATGGCAGCTTTGACGGTGCAGTACTTTCACAGCAGTGGAGTGCCATTTTAGACCATGAGCTCCAAATCTTTGGCCTGGGACTTGAACTAATATATACTTTCTAACATGGGTTGAGTGTTCCTTTTAGAGTACAACATTAAAATTAACATTTTGGTGGCACATTTCTTAACTAAAATCTTCTCAAAGCATCAAACATCTCAATATTGTAGACTGTTGCATGTATTGCTAATTTAAATCAGTAATTTGATGATCAGCACTGTTTAAATCTGTCTATCTGCATTTACTAGATGTACCAGATGTAACTCAC
Source organism: Hydrolagus colliei (assembly GCA_035084275.1). Classification (NCBI taxonomy): domain Eukaryota; kingdom Metazoa; phylum Chordata; class Chondrichthyes; order Chimaeriformes; family Chimaeridae; genus Hydrolagus; species Hydrolagus colliei. Next base: position 35,119,874 of record CM068745.1, on the reverse strand, counting down.
GACAGCTGATGTGAGCACTTGTTGAACCTTTCTCCAGATGTTATAGCAGCTTACTACACTACAGAATTTTGTTCTGCTCCAATGGAATTACAGAACCAGCTGCCTTAGGCTTATTTGACTTCTGAGGCCATTCACTCACTTTGAAATAAAATATGGAACACTGATCTGCTGACAATCTAGTAGATTTCAAAGCCATACAAGTTCAGGAACAGTACAAATAGGGCCCACACTTACATAGGAGCCTTTCCCTGTCCAGATTTGTATTCGCTGTTTTAAAGGTGGATGTTAACAATCGCAGGCACCATTAGAAACACAAAGAGAGTTTCTTCTTTCATTCTTTATTATTAGTATTGTTGTTATCATTATTATGCTGATAGACAATACTGCATATTAATTGTCATTCACCTCATGACTGTTTCTGGAACCTTACTACAGTGTAAGTAAAATTGCTGCCATTTCTGTTTAAAGTTTCAGTATGTTACTTTAAAGTATTTTGAGATGCTTTGACATCAGGCACTTGTGTGTGTGTGTGTTTGTGAGCCTGACTTCTTAGTAAGTTTGTCGGTGTGTGTTTGTAAATATTTGAGTGTGATCTTGTGAATATACATAATCCTGAGCATGAGGATATGGATATCTATGTGCACTGTGTGCATGAATTTGTAGGCTTGTATGTGTGGATCAACCTGCGTTCAAGCAAAGCTGACTGTGTGCTTAGATGAATGTGTCAATACACTTGTGCCCCTGGTAAAATGAGACCTGGTGCTGATGGAACCATACCTCAGCATCCGTCAGCAACAACAACAAATAACAGCTTGTGTTTACATAGCGTCCTTTACATAGGCTTGTATTCTCTAGTGAAGTGATCGACTGTCAAGAGGGAGCATAGGAACCTAAATGATTGGAAAAGACCATTACATGTCACCTGGTCCCATTTTTGTAATACTATAGGCCTCTATTGCTTACATTGTCATATCCCCAACAATCCTAGACATATTTCCCTCCTTCTCTGACCAGCTCATACCTCACTCCACAATTACCACAAGCCTGCCGGGAGTCCCTGACCTCCCTGTGCCACTATCAATGGCCAGGTCTTCAATCACCATGTGCCGAACCTCTGGAACTCCCTGTTTTAATCTCGCAGCTCACCCCCTCTTTATCCATCTTGAAATCCCAACCTTAAGTCTACCTCTTCAACTAGGCCTATGGTCACCTCCTTCTCCTCCCACTTTTCCGTTGTTTTCTAGAAACAACCCCATCACTGAAGAATGCTCTCTCACTCTCCTGGGTGAAGGCTACTATATGAATGCAAGATGTTGCTGCTGTTGTATAATGTCTTCTTAAAACTGTCACCCCCATACAGCCCTACTGTTCCACCGAGCAAACAGTTTTAAATGTTCAGCGGGAGGTTAGCAAATCAAGGAAGTGAAGGAAGGTTTAGGCTTGGCTGTGATACCTCTCATGGTCAAACTCACGCTGGAATAGATACTCTGAGGCCTACCTCCACCATTCAAACCACATCCAGGCACTGCGTTCTGAAGGAAAGAGTGACAGTAAACTAGAGAAGAATAAAGTAATGTACTCACTGTGAATTTTTTGTACAGTTCATAAGTGAGGAGAGGATTTGGGAGTTCTCGGAAGTACTGCTTACAGAGAGAACCCACACAGTGAATGTCTTGCAGATACACTTCCTTGGTCAGGTCAGGGCATTGCTCTGTGCCAAACTCCTGTCTGCAAGAGCAGACACAACAAACCTCTGTTAGTTCACAGCTGGCAACCAAATCTTACAGTGAAGAGATTAGACAGGCTGCAGATTGAATGGCAAGAGCACAAGAATGGTTAATAGCTTTTTCTGATGCCCTGGGTAAGGTGCAATTGCAGAATGTTGTATTTCCATCAAAGATAAAATAAAACATTGAACCTTGGAAACCACAGTGCAATATCAGAAAGAGAAACCAAGTGTAATGTTCTGGGTTTGAACCTTCTGTTTTCATTAAAGAATGTTTCATTCTATTTCAAAACAGCAGGTATTTCCATTGATTAAAAAAAAGGTGCAGGGCATTGGGAATGATTTACATGCAGCAGAAGCTTATTGTGAGAGAGAGGGGCTAGTGTTACCAACAATAACTACAATGCATCCACTCCAGCAGCATTTAGCTCAATACTTTTCATTTGATTAGCTGTGTGTCTGTGTGGTGACAGAAACCTGTCATTATTATTATAAGATCACCTGACTGATAGACAGGACTTCTATTTAAAGATTTTACCTGAAGGACAGCACCTCAGAAAATGTGATGCTATGAGTCTTGCATTGGACCTAGAACCCACAATGCTATCAACTGAGCCAATCTGACACCTTACTTGACCCTTGTTCCCATCTCTCTACAAAACTGGGATTAGAAGATAATTACTAGAGCCAGTAGCACTTTAACATTTGAAGAGTAAAGGGTTGTGTGAGCCCAAGACACAGTGATGTATTCAGTACATCAGTGTGTCAGTGAAGGTGTGCCTTACCTCAGCTTTTGGATGTTGGATGTGATTCCTGAGAGTCTGTACACTCCATCGACAATCCCATTTTTCTCAATGAATCCAGCACAGCTTTTGAGGACTTGAGGAACTGTTGGAAGATAAATAGAGGGAAACTGTTTCAGTTTTATGAATTGTGACAATATGTATTCGGATGTACTACAAAGCAAAATCTAACATTTGTCAGCAATAAACCGATAAACTGTACTGCAGCGCCCAGAACTGTACACCAATTATTTATTCAGTGCCAGGACTAGCCCACTATTTTTGCTTGCTATTAATGTTTTTATACATCCCAACATCTGGTTTTCTTTACTTATTACCACAGAGCACCATTGGAAGAGTTTCAATTTATTGTCAATCAGGACCCCCCAGGTCCTTTGCATGTTCCATACATATTATCTTCCTTCCTTTCAAATAATAGTCCCTTCCAGGATTTTTGATCCTGACTTTATATTTCTGCAGTACAATCATTTTGGAGCCAAACAGCAGTACGAAGGATATTTTTGGGAGATGAGGAGAGAACAGGGTGGAAATTGGGGAATAAATTACAACCAGTAATCTATTTAAATATATACTGTACATTTAGTCCAGCAAAAGGCAAATTATTTAGTTTTACTGTATTCTGAACCAGGCCTCATGGTTACTGTGTTTCATTTGCAGTTGGCTGTCCAGAAAAAATCTGGCAAGTGAATATAAAGCGGGCTGTGTTTAATAGCTTCAACAACAAAATGTGGTGCGCTGAAATTCCTTGACCTTTTGCTATAAGACAGACATTCTGTATTAACACTATAGTGTGTAAAGGTATTCATTGAGGAACGGAGAAGCCAATGTGTGGAGAGTAATGTGTGTCTATCTTAGCTACCTCTTGGTTGAGACAGTGCCTCAATCTAGGCTGCACATTTGAATGAACTTGACCGATTTTAGTGAAGTCTCCACTTTTTATTTAAACAAACTGGACAGTTCTGAAAAATACTTGCATTTAAAATATTTGTACATATAATAATAAAGCAACTGTAGTTGAGTAGTTTGAGACAGCAGAACTGTTAAACTGCTTTGTGGCTGGCCCTACTCCTGAGGGCAAATGGGGGCGTATGTAACAGCAATCTTATGTGTAGGAGTACAACAACAACAACATTACATTTATAGAGCGCCTTTCACAACGGGAGGATGTCCCAAGGCGCTGAGCGTAGCTCTACTCCCGTGTCCTCCTAACATGAAAGGCACTATACAAGTGTCATTTTGTTGTTGTTTCACATCTGGTCAATCTTTAACCTTAGTGAGGATCCTACAGTTCTGTTGTGAAATTCTTGACTTTTCAGCTTTTACCGTGCCTAATGTTGGTAGTCTGAATTTAGAATCCATCCTTTATTATTCAATTCTTGTACTTCAGCACATTCAATGAAAGCAATAATTTACAAAACATTTACACCCACTCTATCAGCCAATAGAAAACTGGAATTGTAAATCTACCAATGTTTGGGAGAGAAAGGAGGGCAGAGTGAACCACAAGGAGACAGGAACATATTTATTTACCAGTAGCACAGCTGAGTAGAGAGACTAACTCCCACATAAACTGCAACTAACGTAAGGCCACAGTACAAGCTATAACACATATGTGTAGAATTCCTGAAGCTCCCCTCACAAAATAATGTATAACTTGAGCTACATACTACAAACTAATCACAGCTTTTCTCCAGGGTGAAGAACCCTGCATAGATTCAGCTTGTTTGGGGTAATCATTAGAAAGAAAGAACCGATTTAAAAAAAATTCAAAACACCTAACAAGACTTTTTTTTAGCAGCAAAAAAACTGCAGGCAATGTCCCACAAACAGCTACAAAATGAACGACTAATTATCAGAACACCAGGAAAAATTCCTAAATTTGGGGGATATTGTCATGACGAACTTTAAAGTCCATTTGAACAAGCAGATTTGGACCTCAGTATAAGAATAATAATAATCTTTACATTTGATATAGCGCTTTTCATATCTTATCGACATCATATCATATCGACAAAGCGCTTCACAAAATATACTGTAAAGTGAATTGACTGTAACATCTCATCTGAAGAACAGCTCCACTAACACTGTAGTGTTGCCTTGGGTGCATTAGCATACATTATGAGCTCACATCCTTACACAAAACAATAACAACATTTAATGGAGAACTGTATGAAAGTAAGTCACTACATGATCCTCAGATTTACAAACAGAAATCTCCACATAGTCATTGCTTGTTCTGGTGGTTTATACTTTCAACCTGCAAGTTTGGAACAACATTTGGGGCGATCTCTTTACCAAAAACAGAAGTTGCTGGGAAAACTCAGCAGGTCAGGCAACATCTATGGAGAAAAGAAAGTGAGCCAATGTTTCGGGTCCACGACCCTTTATCGATTTCCAGCATCTGCAGTAATTTTTGTTTGTGTTTGGGCTCTTTCTTTATGTGTCCAGTGGTCTTATGTTTTAGTCGAGTGATGTCCAGCTTCAAATGTACATTATTAGGTACAGAGAAGATAGGCAGCAGCTTCCTCCCCCAAGATATCTCTGCTGGAGGACCCACAACTAATGCATGATGGCATTAAAGTGAGTGAACATGAACCTGGGTGTATTTTCCTTGGCTACTTATACCATATAACCCTCTAATTAAGAAGTGGTATGTGTAAATGTGCTAGAAAAATGCGCAATTTTTAGCTCAAAGTCTGTTTATTCTATTCAATGAAACAGCCGGAACACAAATTTGATGTCAAGTAGAAGCCATTGAATTTCCTTTGAAAATGATCCTTTAGATGGCCCACATGAAGAAAATAGTATGACAGCGAGGGACACAAAGCTTCCAATCCACTAATATAAATGGAGCTTGATTTACGAGCTGGATGAACATCAAAATGTTCCCAATTTAAAACCAAACTGCAGCTGCCAACGTGTGACACTTGGAAGTCTCTTACTATGCATTTGCTTTTAACTTTATTAGCTACATTTAGGTTGTACAGTCGAATGGCAGTATTGCTGATTGATGACACTGGCTATTGGTTGCTCTATAGGGTAGTACCTCTGTAGGTTGCTGGTAATGCTGTAGGCACAAACCACTAAACCGTCAAAATATATTGTCTCAAATCACATGCAAACAATAAAAAAAACATACGGACCATAAAACTACAGTAAAGAAAGGTTTTTGTTAAAAAAAATCCAATAAAGCTCTAATTAAAGAATAAGTGAAAATTAAAATAGATATGCCCTTGCTTGGTGTCAACAAATGAAGACTTGTCTGCTTGGTTCTTGCCAATGCCTCTGACTTCCGATGATGGTTGCTTTCCTGGTTGTTCAGTGTAACTTACAGAGCCTGTACTGCATGTTGCTATTTTGTTCGGCCATCAACTCTCTTTTAAACCTTAATTCTGGGCTCTGATCAAGTCCACTTTCTCTCAACCTCAATTAATACAAAATCGCCCGCTTCTGCCACTACCACCCAACACGTCTCCCCACCCCTCCCCTCCCCCACCCCCACCCCCTCAAAGAGTGGCCCATTTTGAGAGGTCCACTCTCTGTAAAAGGTTTCATGCATGAGGGTCAGTCTGAGTATTGTTTAACAACAACAAATTATATTTACATTGGGAGGTCGTTCAAATAAGAGCTTTATGAAATTGATTTCATTGTGTTTGTCCAACACTGAACTTCATTTAGAGCAGGAATTTATCGGCCAAAATATCTATTGTAATCTACACTCCAACACGTGGTTTCACAGATGCTGTGCTCGGCAATACCCTTATTCGCTTTGTTGTTATCTCCAGCCTTCATGTCTCCAAAGCTTTGCTCTCTGGTCTCTACAAACTCCAGATCATCCCAAACTCTGCTACCCACATCTTCTTCCGCATTATGTTCAATGACCTAATCACTCCTATCTTTGCATGACTCTACTATCGCCTCAGCGGTTTCACTTTATAATCCTTGTCCTTACTTTCAAATGACCTTATAGTGTTGTACGTTTGTGATCTTCTGAAATTCTACTCCACCACCTCCCTGATTCATCATTACTGGGCGACCTTTCAGTCCACCAACCTACCCTTTGAAAATCTTCTAACATTCATCCACCTTTTCTCTCGGTTTTCACTGTTTTACTATTTCTTTGACTGTGACTTCAGCCACCTCCATAAAACCCGCAGCTCAGGCTTTATAAAGTATTTTGAGCCATCCACCCTACATAGAAGGCTTCATAATATTAAATTGTTCTAAGTATTCTTCAATGAGTGCTTTATGATCCTAGGGCTTTTGTCCATCACTGAATTAACTCCTTGCTGAACACCAAAATCCTTTTATGCTTTTGACTTATGGTGCAGAGTGACCTTACTGGAGGGAGAGACATGTGGCGGAATTGAAGGCAGTTCCAGTGTGCTGCAATCTGTGCCTGAGCCAGCAGGTACAACAAAGAGCTCGCTGAACTCTGCAGTCATACCCAGGAAACAAACCCATTGCCAAAATAAATGAATCGGGACTGTTGGAAGGAAATTAGTCTTTTTTTTCAAAATGTATATTTTTTCAAAAAGAGAAAAAGCAGACAGACTTTGATTTTGTGCTGCTTAGAAGAAGACGCTAACTGTGTTGATACTTACAGGAGCAGCAAGGGCGGATTGGAGAAAATAAGAAGGAACGGCATGAGCGATGAACTGATTGATGTCTCCAAGCTCCTAATCAGGAGCTGGGCATGACCTGGGCATAGCGCCAGTACAACAACAACAAATTACACTTATAGTACGAAGCACATTGAATTTGGATAAGCATTACCAACCAAATTACATCTTACTCCAGACACTCTGTTCATGCATACACAGTACTGGAGCTCTTGTGTCAAGAGAGGTCACCGATTGAAACGCCTGATGTCCTGCTTATCACTTTAGCTGGAGCCACTTATGCTTGTTCTTTGACCATCTTCACACAGACTGTTTGAAAACACTTTTTTCTTTGTTTGAGGAGGGAGAGCAACCAGAACATTACTGCATCCATTTTATCAAAAAGAGCTGGCACACATGTGAAAAGAAGGCATATTTCAACATGATTCAGATCTTCGGGCTGTGGCCATTGAAACAACGAACTGCAGGTTGCGAAACATTTTTCGTCCTCACTGAGATGGTGCCATGTTTTTGTGTGTTCAAAATTATGAATATTGCAACATACAGGATAAAAAAGGGTATCTCTTGACAAACAATGTTTCCTAACATATGCATATTGAAAATGATGCCAGCAATCTATATGAATATCTCCCAGAATATCTATTGCATTCTGCACTGCAACATGTGGTATCGCAGTTGCTGGGCTTGGCAATCTTTCAACCACTCAATGCCATGCTCTGTGTATAATTGCTAAATATGGGTTTAAAGTGGCTCTCCACAGAAAGCAGGAAGGCAGAGGTCACAGGAAGTGAAAACTGGTTGTTTGTTTCAGCAAAAAAAGCAACACACCCAACATGTGGATGTTCTGCTAGTATACTGTACCTCTCGCGATAGACTTAACCTTTTCACTTCAAGTAATGCTGACTACCATGTGAAAAATGTATACAATTGCTCCTACAATAACAACAACTCACATATATACAGTGCCCTCCATGCTGGGCAGCGTCTTAGAACACTCCTGTCTCCATTCACTAGGAATCTGTAGGTGAGGAAAGATAGTTGAGGATCGAACAAGACACCTAGGTTCCTGACTGACTTGTTGAGGTTGAGTGAGCAACCATGGAGGTTGATGCTAACAGCGCCTGATGCATGAAGGCTCTAGCATGAGCCAATCAGAAAGACCTCTATCTTATTGACATTCAACTGTAGAAAGTTAGCTCTCATTCAGGACTTGATGTCTGGCAGACAGTCCGTCAGGACAGTGGTAGTCCTGGTGTCGAGGGTTTAATCAGAAAGATAGAGTTAGTTGGGTGTCATCTGCATACATGTGGAAGTTAACCCCATGTCTGTAGGATAATGCAAGTTACTGAAGTTGTTGTTGTTCTCCTCGAGTATCTTCAGAGGACTCGCTGTTTGTCACACTGATTCATGAGACGTTATCTCTGCTCTAGGATCTCCTCAGTCTTGCGGGTCAAAGGGATGTACCTACAGTAAACACAATCTACATTGCAGTTACTTTTTCTGGTGGTTACGCGGCAGTTTTTTTTGTAACCAGAAAACTGATTTGTGTGTATATTACTGGATATGAATTTAATAAGACTAGGAGGGAGGAGTGAGCTCACCCTGGGATCCAGAAGCTAAATTGGAATTATTTGCTTTATTTCATCTATTTTCCAGTTTTCTATTTTTTTCCAAGGTGACTTCTCTTGCACCAAGACATACATGCAGTTTAGCAATTTTATATGCCAATGGCAACATTGGTTAATCCAGCCAAAAGGCATGTATTGTTTCTTGATAGTTGAAAGTTGGGACCTTTTTCCCACATGAGCAGACGAGATTGGGGGAGGGTATTTTACAAACTTTGAGGTTTTTCAAATTCTAAACCATTTTGGTACATAAAGAGAGACTACTGTATTCTCATTGATTAATGAGTAAATAATAAGAGGGTAATAATCTGAGGATGATTACAAGAAGATAAAGGGGGCGGTCAGAAGAAAGTGTTTTTCACAACGAGTTGTTAGAATGCGGAATGCCTCACCACAAATGGCTCTCAAAGTTGAATCCATAACAGCATTGAAAGGGGAAAATGTATTAATGCTTGAGAAAATTATAAATGAGTCTGGCGTAAGGGAATAGGATGGGGGTGGATAGCTCCACTGGGAGAGATTTCACCAGCGTAGAGATGATGCACCAAATGGCCTCCTGTCATGCTGTAAATCCTCCAGGATTTTAATGAAGTAAAGAAGAATGTTGTAAAATACTAATAGAAATTGTCTCCAGCAGGTTTAGTGACTCACATGACAGCTGTGTTTCACTGTAAATTGCTGGTAAATGTTTGAATTTGAAAGGCATATATTGTATGTTGGGTGGAATGAGTTCATTACTAGCTAGCTAGCCCCAGGGCTTAAGTTTTACTCCTTTTCCCAACCGATCATTACAATGAACAATGTAGAACCCATTGTAATGTGCTAGTTGTGGGGGGTGTGGAGGGGTCCATAAAATCCCAATCAGCTTTATACTGGGGAGTGATCAACGTTCAGCACTTCTGAGGCCTCATGAAGTCATCAATCGTATAACCAATGATATTATGCCACATGTGTGCAGAAAGTAGTGAATTCCTGCACAACGAAATGGCCGGGTCATCATGCTGCCATTTAGGCCACTTTTTACCTTCTGCACATAGCATTTTTAACATGCTGGGAAGTCAATGAGATAGTGATGTGTTATGCCAGAGCTCTACTGTATTTACAATCTCCTTATTGTTTTCCTGTCATCGTGAACAATGGTCATCTTGAATGATGATTAGATGGCTAAAATGGGGGTGATTTCTGATGCGATTTCTTACTAAGGACTCTGTGTTGCAAAAGTCACAGAGACTCTCATAAACCCTGCTTGACCTGCTTTGGAGCAGTTTCCACTGCTAGTGTACTTGGGCTACTCCTAGTCACCAGAAGGAATTCCCATTTGTGATTTGGTGTCCTTAATCTGAAAGAATCCTGAGCTTTGAATCCTTGAACTTATTTAGCAGATTTTACTTAGAAAGATATAAATGTATAGCTTAGATGAAGGGTTTGCAGCCCATCAAGCCAGGACCAGTTTACATAGCAAGGATATTGCTTCAATCCCATGACCCACCCAATCTCCATACCCATTCAAGCTCCTCTCTTTCATATGGCTGTCTACTTCCCTCTTAAAAGCTACAATCAACTGCACCACCACCACCCTGCTCAGTCAGGTGTTCACCCAACTATTTTAGGTGAAAGAATTCCTTGTAAGTTCCCCTTTCTCTATTCTTGTAGTTACCTTATAATTATGTCTGCTGTGATAGTACTGACAACCCTATCAGTGAAAATAACTTCTCTCTATTTAACTTAACAATAATCTTGTGATTTTGTATATCTCAGACTGAATCTCAAAGCCCTTCACAAAGACAAGGTGGTGGGTGGGCAGTTCCTGAACATGGAGAAAAACAGGGATAATTTACTGCAGGTGGCCAAAGGCAAGTTAAACAAGATATACTTTTAAGAAGTTAGGGAGTTCCCGTGATGGGGGGCATAGTGATTGGACTCAATCAGTGATGGTAGAAGAGAAGGAGTGTGGAACAAACAGTAGACCAGAGTCAAAAGTGTAACGGGTGCAAGGTGAGAGATTAAGATACAACAACAACAAAACAACAACAACAACAAAATGACATTTATAGAGCGACTTTCACGTCAGGAGGATGTCCCAAGATGCTGAACAGTTAGGTCGGGACCGAGAAGGGGGTGGGGGGGCGGGGGTGGTTCAGGATAAGGGGAAGGAGAGAGCAGGAGAGGGGGGAGAGTTAGGAGGGGAGCAGAAGAATGGTCAAAGAGGAAGATCTTCAGATTGGCCTTAAAGGAGGAAAGGCAGGAAGCGAGGCGAAGGGATTGCGGGATGGAATTCCAGAGTGTGGGGGCAGAGAGGCTGAAAGCCTGGCCACCGATGGTAGGGTGTTTGGGCGGGGGACATGGAGCAGGCCACAGCCCACTGAACGGAGCGGATGGGCAGGCTGACAGAGGAGATTGCTAGAGGAGATTGTAGAAGTACGGAGGAGTGAGACTGAAGAAATGTGAAGGTCAAGACAAGAATCTTAGTGTCATAAATAAATCTCTTTGATGCAGCAGATGCAGGGTTACAAGTGAAATAACTAGACTACTGTGTTGTGAAAGTATGCAGATTATCAGAATTGCTATGAGGGTGAGGTTATCAGGGGGAAAAATTTTCACATGATGCATTAGCTTTAATTATCATTGGTGTTAATTATCACCACACATACAACACAAATTTTCTTCCACCCTCCTTCCTCCCCCATAATGTTTTCATCCACACAATGCAATGAAGTAACCTGCACAGTTCAGAATATTCTGCTTTGCTTGCTTCCCACGGTAAATACTACACGCAGTATCTCATTAAAACAGATGTTCTGAATATGATATCAGATTAGCAACAAACAGTGTGAAGTCAACACCCATTCCTGCAGCTCAACCAGAGGGTGCTGCAAACATGTTTAGTGTTGGTTAAATGTTGAGCATAATGACTGTTTCTGGACCACTGTTGTAGGTGTGTGGTGTACCCAGATATATTCTTAACAACACACCCTCCTTTACTTCAGCCCAAGGTTTTATACTTCACCTCCGATACATACTCATGGCACTACTGAAAGACAGAGTTTCACTGTATGGATTCCTGCCCACTGAAGGGGGAACTGGTGTGTGTGGGTTAGTTTGTGACCCATGAGTGCTGATTGCGGTGATCTTCTCAGTCCCCCAGTTCTGGACTCAATCCACACTCACCACTGTCTACACATGGCTTTTCTTAGCTTTGGACATAACCCAAAAGGGAGGAATGAAAAATGCAGACTCTTCCAGATTGACTACTTGAATTGCCGTATTCACAAACTTGAACAGTACAACAGTGTGCTTTGCTGGATGAGTCCCAGTGGGTTTACATGGTTCACTACCTACGTTCTGCCCTTCATTTAAGAAACTCAAACTAGGTTTGAGATTCTAACACCCCTTCCCCCACCTCACGCAATCACCCCCACATTGCCTCCCATCCCCACAGCTTCCTGAAGATAATCACGTTAACATTTTTCTCAGAAAAAAATATAATGGGTTATTTCCCCCTTTCATAAAGTGAGATCACTGTTGAATATCTCACAAAGAAGTTCCAACAACATATTTTTTTAAAGAAACATTTGCACCCTGTTGTATAGATGACTCCTTCGACCAGAAAATATTTTAGAATAAACTTTCAACGGATGCAACATGAGATTATAAAAGCTGTCAAGCAAAGTTGATTCCTAGCCCTGCATTCCATTCATGGCCTGACATCAAAACCCAAACAGATTGGATTTCTGTATACATGAATCTTCCAGTGAATACCCACAGTTTAGTGGTAAGCCTAGACAGTGATAGTCATCAGCTATTCAACAGTCGTAAGGAGGCCTTCAATAACAATGCTAGGTGACGGTAGGCAGCAAAAGCAGCCAAAATCCTCTGGCAGGAAATCAGAAGTAAGCAGCTCCACTATGATTTGTATTTTGATACTAATGTGAAGTCTCCAAAACATTGCACTATTCACTCACTGTATCAGTGATATCTAGTATCCATACTGTAGTTAATAGCCAGCACACAATGTGGATCCACTCTGTCACTCACAAGACTGAGCTTTTGGTCATCTTTCACCACCTTATCCCATTGGCTTCCAGACCCAGCTCAGTCGCCCCCAGCCAGTACTTTGGGACATTCTCCTGACATGAAAGGTACTATATAAATGTAATTTTGCTTTTTCGTTGCTTAACATTGGTCTTTTATCATCTAGCATTTCTTATGTTCTTATGGTAGTTTGAGCCATAATGTGCATGCGACAACCAGGAAGGTGGAAGGCGAACTAGATAGACCCTTGGCTTTTCTCGTCCAGCATTTCCTAGGTTCTTATGTAAATTTGTATTGTATCAGCGATGGCTAATAGTCACTATATAGCCATTATATAGTTAGTAACTGACAGCAGTTACCATTTTGTCTTTAGAACATTTAGCATACCCGATGTAATGCCATGAATCAATACCATTTGGAACATCAAACCCAAAATTATGTTTCACATTTTAAAATATTTATAGAAATACTAATACAGCAAAACCTCGATAATCCAGCACAGTTGGGCCCCCGTATCTCCCGGATTTTGGAGTTTGCCGGTATTTAGAACCTACCCTAGAAATGGCTGGGGAAACCCCACCCCATACACCATGTGTGCTGTAAACACAGCACTGACGCCAAACAATGTCTGAGCTCCAGCCACAGCGCCAGATGACAAATCGGCCACACCGGAAAGTACAAGCAGCTGTTCCAAACTTGCTGGATGTCGGAAAAAAAATCTAATACTGTATGTATTTTGAATGCTTACCAGCTTAAGGGAGTTGTCAGCTTTCGGAATATCGGATTATCGAGGTTTTACTGTAAATGGTGAGGAAAGAGTTTGGCAAGGGCAGTTGCAGGCAGACTATCTCACAATACATGATCTTTTAAACCACTCCACCATCCTGGTGGCTTCAAAACTACACTGACCCAGAAGGCTGCGGAGGCAGAATCAATTGGTATAGTTAAAATTGAGGCCAATAGATACATGGGAAACAGCGTACCAAGGGGTATAGGAAAAAAGGCATTGAAATTGAATTAAAATATTTCTAATGATCAACTAAGAACAGGCTCAATGGTTTGAACGACCTTCTCCTCCTGTTCCTATTACAGTATTTATAATAAAACTTTGATTATATTTTAAAAGAACTCACAAGAAATTCATTTTATATGCTGAACACTTTACTGTGTGTATTAACATTTTTAGCCAATGGCTCCCGATATGGCACAAGGTTTATCCGACTCCTGGGCTTGAATGGACATAAAACATTCAATGTAAATACTGTGACACATCCTTGGCCCTGGAGGTATCCTGTGTAATCTGTACAGATGTGGGCTGCAATCCAAGCCAGGAAAACAAGGAGAAGCACCCCCGCTGACAGATCTCAAGGGTCACACGCACATTGCATTTAGACTGGCTCAGCTTGGTCTCTGTTAAAAGAAAGAGACTGGAGACTGACAGTGATTGCTAGTGGGTGTGTGTGGGGGAATCAAATAATTAATGACCACAAGAATTAAATACAAATTAAAGCTTGTTGTTCACTCTTAAATTTAAACTACTTTTACCTTTAAACTGGAAACTACTCTTACCTTTAAACTAGAATTAACTACTGGTTTATCTCAGTTTACTTCCTGTTGACATCAATGTGATTTTTGGCATAACCTCCTACTTCCTGACTTCAATAACACTAGACGTGCACATTCAAGTCTACCTAAGAGTTAATGCTTCAGTACCTGAACTTTGTATAGAACATTTTTTTAAACAAACAAAAAACTCACAAAATGCTGAGCTCATTCTTAAGACTTCCTTGTTAGAACCACTTCAAACCCAGACTCCACTGAACTGTTTTCTGATGTGAGGTGGAGGATAAAACAGCTGCACAATGGGAAGGATCCTGCATGAGCTAAAGGATCAAAGATAACAGTACGACTTATTGGCTTACTGTATCCAGCCCAGTAGTGATCAAACAGCAGTGGAGATGAGAAATGAATACAAAGTGCACCAAAGTGTTGCGAATGATTTTCTTTTGATGTAATTATAGCGCTTTATCACTTCTTTCAGATGTCTCAAAGCGCTTCACAGGATATACTGTCAAGTGATTTGACTATGTTTTATGAGCGAACCGCGGCAGCCAATTGTGCACAACAGAGTCCCACAAACAGTCGTGGATTGAGTGACCAATATTCCCTGTTACCCAATATTACCCAAAGTTCTGACGAAGAGTTGTGGATCCGAAACATTGATTCACTTTCCTTTCTCCATAGATGCTGCCTGACCAGCTGAGTGTTCCCAGTGATTTCTGTTTTTGTTTCAGATTTCCATCCATTCTGCAGTATTTTGCGATTTTACTTGACTTTGATACAATATCTTATCATGTGGAAACATCCTAGAGCACTGCATATGGAATTGCTGTCAACTAGAATGAATCTGTATTTGTAGGCAAATGTGGCAATCATTTCACACAAAGCAAAGCATAACAGACATCCCTGCGGTGAATTTATCTGGAACACGCTTCCTCTCCTGATATTGGCTTAAAAATTGATACTGAAAGTTAAACCTCTGCATTGGTCACTGTGAATGAAAGCCTCAGGCTCCTCAATAAAAAAATTAAAATTGTCGCGGCCTGAAGTCTGCAATGCCTGCAGAACAAAATCATTGCCCCTTGTCGAAAGGTGTTTATGTGGTTGGGGGGGCGGGGGTGAGCAGCTGCGGTAGGTGGGTTAGTCAGGGAGTTCACTCCCAAATCTAATATGTTAACATCAACAGATTTGCACATTTTCTAGAATTCAAGGAACCAAATGTATTTTCACATCGTCCTGATGTGAAAGGCGCTATACAAATGTAATTGTGTTGTTGTTTTGTTATTTAGGAATATCACTTGTTTTACCACCCAAAAAGTGTTAAGATGACAATTTTCCTGTAATCCGGCTGTTGTTAGTGGCTCACAGGGAACAGAATGGAAAACAATTACAATAACTACAGGAAAAAAAAGTTAGTGACCATTTCCTGATGCTTTTTCCAGCCCCTCACTACTGTTACATCATCTGCACTTCAAATCTTTCTAATATCCTAGTACTGTATTTTCTACCTAATGTGCTTGCAGTCTCTATACTCTTGCTCTCAGCAATTCTCTCCCTCCACCTTGCTCCCTGTCTTGCCTCCTTCAAGGCATGACTCAAGACCTTCCTTTGTGACTGTGCCTTCAGCCTTCCTACCTTCCTACCTTTCTGCCCACCGTCATCTCAACGCTGTACCCCCATTCTTGGATCCTGATCTCCAACTGTTCAATGCCTTGGGATGTCCTTCTGATGGGAAAGATGCTTTACAAATGTAATTTGGTTGTTGTTATTGATGATGGTA
The DNA here is from genome assembly GCA_035084275.1 of Hydrolagus colliei. Taxonomy (NCBI): domain Eukaryota; kingdom Metazoa; phylum Chordata; class Chondrichthyes; order Chimaeriformes; family Chimaeridae; genus Hydrolagus; species Hydrolagus colliei. The sequence goes on along the minus strand of CM068745.1, from coordinate 35,103,726 downwards.
ATATGCAAAGAATGCTTTACCAAACCAGTGAAGCAGAGAGTAAATTCAAATGGAAAACAAATGGAAACAGTTCTGAGGAAATTTATGATGACGGGCATTACAGACGTGTTTACAGTTAGAACAGGAGTCGCAGAGGCTAACTGCCCATTTCCAAACGCTGTTTGTTACACAAAGAAAGGTAAAACACACATGGAAATGAGGCAGACACTTTTGTCAGAAATCCAACAACCGTCCGTCCATTGTTTTCCCAAAGTAGATGTCAGAGATCAACATCTAACCCATAGAAAACATGGTTGAGGAAACAAATGTTACGTTGCTGCACGGAATCAGACATAATGGTTTGATGCATAACAAATAAATGATTTGTCATGGAACGCAATGGTCAAAGAGGAAAAAAAATGCTTTTCTTTCAAGTTTCATAAAAGGTACCCTTTTGGTACAAGAATCGAACAATCTAAGCATTGTTTCAATGAACAATAACTTACATTTGTACAGCACTTTTTACATGTAAAAAATAACTCGATATGTTTTATGCAATAGATAAACTGATATTTGGCCTCATTATATCAAAACAACATAGATGTCAGGTTATCGTACAAAATAATCGTACATTGCTCAGTACTAACTAAAAACTTCTTCCATCAGGAATTATAAGTCAATATAACGACTCTTCTCTTACTCCCTCTCTCATAACTGCTGGATCTATTATTAACATCCTCATGTGAATACATACTATACTTCTCTCTCCCTTCTCAGGTCAATTGGGAGAAACAACAATAACAACTTACACTTATATAGTGCCCTCTATGCAGGGTAGCATGTCAGAGCACTTCCCTACTCTTCCCTGAAATAGGTGGAATAGATCTCTAATGTCTGCTTGGATCACAAGAACAGATTGGACCTTAGTTTATTGACATGTTTGGAAAAGGAATAATGATCTGGAAATAAATTATCTATCTTGCATTTAATAAGGCAGTGAAAACATCTCAGACAGTCCAAGCGCTTACTTACAGGAATAGTTACTTTAATCTGCAACAACAACTTGGATTTATATAGCACCCTCCATGCCAGACTGCATCTCAGAGCGCTTCACAAAGCGAATCCTGGGGCTGAGCCAGGGGAGAGGGAAAAAAAGTGCTGACCAAAAGTGCGGTCGAAAAGAAAAGTCTTCAGGTGTGACCTGAAAATAGGAAAGGAGGGGGCGAGGCGAAGGGAGTGAGGGAGGGAGTTCCAGAGCCTCGGGGCATAGTAGCTGAAGGCAAGGCTGCCAAAGGTGGAATGGAGGATTCAGGGGACAAGAAGGAGATCAGACCCAGTAGAATTTACTGCACGTTTTTGCACTAAATGACCAATTTCTGGGTCACTGACATTGACATTGTTCACCCGAAAGTCACCATTCTGTCTTCTCACACAAAAAATAAAACCACTCAGGTCAGTTCCGCCAACATTACTTCCCACTTTGCGCTCGTGTAGAAACTATCTTTTCTTTTACAGTGGGATATCTAGAGTTACATGATGGTAGTTAGCTCGGGATCATAATCCTGCTATAATGTGAGTTGGGAAGCAATGTACTGTATAATGTAACGCTATACTTATAATGTAACACTGAACCCTGTGAACCCTATGAAGCACTTTGAGGTGGATGCCTGCTGTGAAATGTCAAATGCAAGAATTATTATTATTTTCTTTGCTTATGACCGACAAGTGATGAGACAAGTGGCATGTTTTATTATGTATTGCTTTGTTGCATTAACAAACATGGGGGGAAGGGAGGAAATATTTTGCTAGCACTTTTCAACAAAGAGGTTGCCGCTTGAAAATTGGCATGCGTAGGTTTCGCAGATGAACACAGAGTGGAACGAAGCTATACATTATGTCGCTCTCTGCTCACTGGTGCAGCACTCTCTGCTGTGCATTCTGATTATTTTTGCTCAGCTAACTATCAATTAATCTAGATCCAATAGACTGCTCATTTGATCCATGGACCAACTCATATAACCTTAATACCAAGAAAAATATAGGATTAACTATGCATTTTGCTCAACTCTTGGCAACTTGGATGGCAATCAGCTGTGCGAGACATCCTACAACATGAAAGACACTACATAAATACAAATATTTGTTGTTGCCAAGGATAATGAAAAAATAATGGGCACTTGGGCATAGTACCTGGGGATAGTTTGAACATTTTATACCGGACCCAAGCAGAAGCAACATGGAGCAAAATGCAGTCTGATTGGCCATTCAAGTCTACTGCAGCTCAGTGAAACTATTACATTGGTCACAATGAGGTTTCTGCTGTACAGACTATACAAAATAACAGATGGTCAGGACTCACTCTTCACCTGTATAACTGTTGTTACATTGGTCATGCAGGTGTCTTGTTGGCATTGGCTCTTCCAACTGGCCTGAGGCAGGTAGAGGAGATCTAAGTAGGCTCTGTTACACCACAAACGGGTGTTGTTTGAACTGACAGACAGTCAAGGTTCTCTATTTACTGACTAACATTTGGATACTTGCCATCCTAGCCTCTACCCTCTCTTCCTCACCTCTCTATAATATTAATAATTCTTGGATCTGCTATGGTGCCTCAAATTGCTTTGCATGATTTACTGTAAAGTGTAGTGACTGTATATGTTGTAGGTGATCTGAGCCACTTCTATTCATGTCCATCACTACATTACAACATAAAATTATTGTCCTTCAGGACCAAATTCAAATAAATGCAAGGATTAATTAAATAATTCTGATTCATTGCCTGAAACAAACAGGATGTAGCAAAGTCAATGCTCCATCTTACAGTCCAGTACATCTTAATGCCATCTTAAAAATAAGATTTCGGAAAGAAACAGAGATGCTTGTGTGTATTAATAAGAGTTATAGATTGTTTTTGCTGAATTTAAGGCAATATTGTAATTGGGGTAGGCATTGATTGATTGCATGTTAAACTGTAGAGCTTTCATCTTGTAGTCTGTGATGTCAACCACCCTTAAATAGACTACAGTGCTGTCCTTTACTAAAATATGAGATGCATGTTTTCCTCTGGATAATCAGGGAGGAGCAACTCCACCCTCACAACAGCCAGTCCGTGGGAACCAAGCACATGGGCTGACAGAATGAAATGTTATCTTTCGTTGAGTCTCCCAAAACAGTGGCATCACATAGAAACTTTAGAATGTCAAAGGTGCAGGAGCTTTGTTTAGCAAAGTGCGCTCTGCCGAAATTACTTTAAACTGTCCTGAAGATAAAGAACTTGGAAATGAACATTTGCAATATTTTATATAAAAATCGCATCTCCGAGACACAGCCCGCACATACACACTATATGTTTCTTGGCCAATGGCCACTGCTGAAATCTCTGTATCAATTCCAGACAAATATTGTGGTGGACACTCTCCAAACCTGTGCCCAAATTAGGCTTCAAGTTCAATCGCCAGTTATCCTTCCTCCCCTATTTCCGGATCCTGACCAGCACCACTTTCTACCATCTCCTCCACATTGTATGTCTCCATCAATACTTCATCCCAAAAGCTGCCAAAACCCTGGTCCTTCCCTTCGTCACCTCTCAGCTAGACTACTCCCAACACCCTCCTTGCCGGTCTCCCCTCCTCCACCATCCACAACATTCAGCTCATCCAAAACTGTGCCGCTCTCATTCTCACCCGCAGCAAACTCCGCACCCCGATTACAACAGTCCTTGCCAAACTCCACTGGCTTCCTGTCACAGAGCGGATCGACTTAAAGATCCTCATTCTTTTAGTTAAATCCCTTCAACCCTCCCCCTAAATCTCTAACCTCCTCTCTTCTCATAGCAGTATTTTTCACAGTTTAAAATAAACTTCACCCTATCTCAGCCTTAGATAATACAACAATAAAGCAGTTCCTTATTGTGAGTGCTTTCGAGAGGAGAGTACCATAGTTCCCACAGCGACTAGGCACTAGCCCTATGGGGTTTCTCTCGGCTCCTCTTGTACTCCCACTGTTATTTTTAGTCTTTAATTGCATCCTATGCATGCCTCCGTGTTAATATATTTCATAATGGAAACGTAACTAACTCCCACTCTACATTTAAACTCTGTAAAATGTTGTAATCATTTGAAAATAAGTTTATTTTAATCTGAAATACTGATTGTCCAGTGCCTTGGGACGTCCTCGTCATCATTGTTGTTGTAATTGGAGGCTGAGGCAGAATGTGTATAAAAAAAGCATTGATTGGGAAAAAAGTTACTAAATCATGTCAGTCACACTTACCTGTTCACAGACTCCATGCTTAATCACTGTATGACAAAGGCACAGGGAATTGGTAAACTGCATAGAGCACTGTTATTATTTAAGAGTAATGATAATCCTTGCATTTCATATAGTGCTTTTCACATCTTCTAGATGTGTCAAAGCGCTTCGCTGAATATACGGTAAAGTGAATTGACTGTACACTGAGGGTGAAATGCAGCAGCCAATTGCGCATAGCAGTGTCCCACAAACAGTAGTGAATTGAAGTTACAAAATTATTATTGTTTTTTTGAGGGATTAATATCAGGCGTGTGGAGTAAGGAAACTTGCCCAAGGTTTCGCCCTGCTGGTAACCAAACCAAGGTCTCTCACTTGTGAAGCGAGTGCTCTAACCACTGGGCTACAGGACTCAACAAGTGTTGAACATGGTTGAGACAACAGTCCAACTCCACAGACTAGCAAGCCTTGTTACTGTATGAGCACAGATTGCAGGTTGAAAACACAATGGTCAGTGTCATTGCTTATAGCATTACATTCCATCAGGAAGCTGTTTTAATCAATTCACATTGTGAATGGCCAAAAAAATTCACAATGTTATTAAACAGCCAGATGTGTTCAAAGGAGTGATTTATTTTAACACTCGAATCAAGGCGATGCTGGGCCTTGATCAATGAGAATTGCTGCTCCACAATGCTGTGTACAGTACTGCTGGAGCTCCATTCACTTTATTTCCCAGAGCATAAACAAAGCATAAAACCCATTGCTGTGGTGTCATCAAACCCACTGCTGTGATGTCCTCTTGACCCCTTCTCTGACTGAAGTTCCCAATTGCCCTCCTCGCCAGCCTCTCCACTTCCACATCCGGAAGCTCCAGCTCATCTAAGCTCTTGGCTGCCTGCATTCTTTCCTGCTCCAAGCTTTGCACATCCAACAATCCCATCCTTGCCAGGCTCCACTGGAGAACTTGTCTCCCAGCAAATCCACCTCATGATCCTCATCCTCACGGACAAATCCCTCATCCCTTTGAGTTTCTCCAGCCTCACACTCCTGCTGGCTCCCTACACTAGCAAACCTGTGCTTTGCCTTCTCCACTCTACCTTCAGCTTCCCTCCCCCTCCCAAACACCAGAAATACCATTCCGATTAGGATAGTCTAGTCAATTGGGTGACTCAACCTCCCAGACCATTCTTGAGTAATTAGAAGTTTAACAGTGGCTTTCACTTGTTTAGTGAAGCTCTAGAGACGATATAAGAAAAAGCTCCACTACAAAATTCACACTTATGTGTAATTACACAAGAGTTTGACTTCCCATCTGAATGAACGGGAAATAAAGTTTTGTGCTGACTATGATAGAAGCAAACTCTAGGGATGCCCCAGGCAATAGGATAGATTGATTTAATCCTTCCTCCCCGTTCTGGACAAATAACAACAGCTCTGTCTGAACAATGGCCAATTAATCACATACACAGCCATTGTTGGTTCAGTGGTGACTAAAACTTGTCTAGGTAAACACGATGGAATCTCCAAGGAACCATTGGGACACACTCAGCAGCCATGTCCAACGTCGCTTAATATCTCTAGTTTATTTGCTTTTACCTACAAATAGGGCCAAATTTCAGCCACAAACTCCACCCTGTCTCTTCTCTACTGTCTCATTACGTCCTTGAGAAAATCTGGTCACCAGCTGCTTAGAAACAGGCTAACTCGAAACAAATTTTCTCTCTTACCAACAGAAAATCAAACATTTTACTGACCATGTTTCTGACCACTATCCACACCTCTTACCATTGATCCTGTAATATCGTCTTCAATATATCTCAAGAGACGTTCTCTTCCAATTGCCACAAACCTGTTGTTTTAACAAATTGCCCCTGCTTGCTGATTACTCTAATTTCAGTACAGTATTGGAGTTAACATGTTTTGTTCAAAGTTACTCTGTAGTGCTGCAGTTTTGGTTTCTTTATTACAAGGCAAAACTGTACTTTAGTTGCGTGGAATCTGGTTACTTTGAATGTAATATTTTAGTCACTCACATTTTATTAGTATTTATATTTTGTGGAACATCTTAGGATAAGGTGCAAATGGCTTTGGTAACAGAATAAGACCAAGGTCATGGAATGGCAAAATAACTATATGAAGACATTTGACAGTTTGAAATCAGAGGAAGCAATGATTTAAAATCAGCTGGCTGCACAACCAATTATATATTCTCCAAAAGCACATAGTAATCTGTTTAAATTTCAATATTTTCTACATTACAATCTGATTGTAAAATACATGAATTATTACTCTAAGTGAGCTCAATTTTAAAGTTAGCATATGCAAGCACCCTGGTATGATTCAGATGTGAAATAAACTCAGTAAGTCATCTCATTCAATTACAATTACACAGAAGCACAGCTTTGTAACTGAAGGTGAAGCACCAGTGAGTGCAATGTCTCACAGACATTTGAGAAGGAAATCTTAGCAGAAAGTGAAATATTAGAAAGCTACATTACCATCCTGTCCCGTGTTCTGTAAATATTCCGTCAGGTCACAGCCAAAGGCACCTTCCTTCGCACCCTTGCGTTTTGTTTTCTGTTTTGCTCCCTTGTTCTTCATGGGTGAGCAAGTTGTCTTGAGCTGCCTTTGCCTCAATTTACTTCAACACAAAGAGCTGTTTGAAAGCAACCATTAGTAAAAAAAAATCCCAGTGAATTCGACTTGATCAACAGGCAGTCCAGGCTTACATCCTGACACAGACTTTAGTCGACAAGTACAGTAGTAGCAGAAAGTGGTTTTGCATTGTGAGTAAAAACAGACAGGATAGATTCCTTGGTCGTCTCTCACAACAGGTTATCCAAGCCCTTGATTGCAGATGCTGAGGGTTATTGTGCTTCAAATTTTAGAAAGATTAGAGCTTTCTCTCTCTTGTCAGCTTGTGAGACTGAGAGTTTAAACATCAGCTTCCTGTCTTTTCTTAAAAGATTTTCCCCTTTCAAACATGTCAGTGGTTTATCGATTTGTGGTCAGGAAATGCTGTAAGAAACCAAGGAAGTGAGGCACTAGGACAGTTTTACCGTTAGCCAGGCCTGACAGCAGGCAGATAACGGCACCAGCCTTTAATAGTCACAGCCTGACAGGAAACCTGGTGTAGGCCAGGCTTGCTGCTCAATGCTAAACCACATCCTGTTGAAAAGTCACTGCTTCAAAACACACACACACTGAAAAAAGAAAGCCCTATGTTTTTTGTTAAGTGAAGCCCAAAATGTTATGACCTCAGTATAATTATGTTAATACAAACCTTTACGTAAAATTGTCTTAATATAATAATATAATTCATCATTTAAAAAAAATACTAATTCAGGATTACAGTAATAAATTGAATGAGATTAGTCACAAGAGTTGTCTTAAAGCTTTCAAGTTGCAGGTCCACTGAAAAGAATTTGTGCAGACCTGTAAATAAAATACATAGATCTCTTTTTAATTGCACCCAGCGCACTGAAGTTTCTCATGTCTATCTGTGACCTGACAACAAGTTAAACAATCTGTGAGCTGTGTTCATTTGCTCAGCAAATCGGAGCTACAGACCTGGCCCTGTCTATACACAAGAGGTGCTTGTGCAAAATCCCAGACTAACAGGAGTACACACCTTATTATTTCAGAACTATTTCTACACTGACATTAGGCATCTCAAGCACTTCTGGATAATCTGAAATTTAAAAAAAATTCTAATATACAGTAATTTAAATTTGGTGTGGCTGTCATAGGGTGAGCTTAACAAGGACTGAAATCTTTGCTGTTTTTGTATGCAGCTCCCAAATGCCAGCGACAGAACTCTTAATGACAAGTCGCTGGTTTGTGACAGAAACCCGGCTGGATCAGCATTGATATGTTACAAGCCTTTGCTATCATATACCAATACGTGTGTGTGACAGGTCTGATAGAATGAAAACATTGTCAGGCATTGGAAAAACAATTGTGTGTGATAAAGATTAAAGCAAATGTGAATCTTGTGTTTCATAGGAAGAAGGTCAAGGAGTTGATTGAACATAAATTGAAGCTATCACCAACAAAGCAGTATAGAGATGGGATCTAGTTTCTGTTCAGCTGCTCAGTTTGAAAACTAGCCAAAATGCACAAGACTGCTCTTAATACACACCGGCATTGACTAAAACAGGTCTATAAAGATCCATTTAATTTTTACCTTACAGCTTCACAACCTTTGTAAAAGAAATCATGCCGCATTATTCATGATAACTTTATTGAATTAAATTTAATATATAACTGCTTTATAACAGACTACTGTACCACTAACTTCATTTGGTATGGATTGGGAAGAAACTCCACCTGGATCTAGATTTATTCTATTTGTGAAGCATTTTGGAGTGTCCAGAATTTGACAGATCGTTGAAATCAGTGTTAATTTTGAGGTGGGTTTTCTGAAGTTCTGAAAAGAATTTACAGAAAGCCAGCTTCAAAATTAAGACTGTATAAAATCTACCTGAATAGAATAAATCTAGATCCAGAATTTGCACCTGTTTACATCTCACAGGAAGCTTTGAGGGGAGGCAAACTGTGCAGGGGAACAGTTTTCAAATAGTCTAGGGCAATAGCTGCATTAGACAAATGGTGTCCTGCACTTTGAGCAACCCCACCCGCGCCCACACACACACAAACACACATATACACAGCTTGAGGTGTGCAGCTGCTATTGGCAGACTTGAGCCTCCAAACAGTGGTTGTCATACAAAGTGAAAGCACAAGGTTGTGGTCACTAAGCCGATTACAACAGTACTGACAATACTGGCCATTATCCACTAGATTACAATAGTCAACGACAACATCTATCATTTATATAGTGCCCTCCATGCCAGGCGGCATCTCAGAGCCCTTAAGATGGCAGAGCCTGAGGCCGAGCCAGGATGACTGTAAGTGAGAAAAAGAGAAAGGTCTTGAGGGCCAACCTGAAGATGGGGAAGGAGGGGGTGAGGCGAAGGGGTTGAGGGACAGAGTTCCAAATTATTGGGGTGTAGTGGCTGAAAGCATGGCCGCCAATGGTAGAGCAGAGGATTCAGAGGACAAGGAAGAGGTTGGATCCAGTAGAGCGGAGGCCCTCAGTGCTGCAAGTTTGATTGAAAGTTTAACGTTGTGACCCAAAAATGTCATTGTTGCCTATGTCTGCACAGTGCTGATGGTAAGGAAGGATGTAGTAAAGGATTTAAGCCTATCTCAGTGGTTTCAGTGGCCATCGCTATCCAGATTTCATCAGACAACTTCTTACACTTTTTCCATATTTCTTTCTTGAGAAAGGGAACATAGTTATTGAACACTATGAACAAGGCTTTTGTTCAAAGATGGAACCAGTTCACAATGCAGTTGTTAATCTACTACCACCTGTATCTAATGCTGTAGTCACCTTTCCTTAACGCAATTCCAGAAGTCTTCAACCAGGTTTAATCATAAGGAACCTCACTCTTGGCTAAAAGATGGCTGTCATCGGTGAACCACCAGCAAAGTGTAAATTGTTTCTATAACTCAAAAGTATTCTTCTAAATATTTAGAAATGGCTAATTTATAATGCTTTTGTATTTTGTCTTTTATGTTATGATTTTACATGTTCTCATTTTAACCACAGCACAACCTTAAGATTTCAGTTCAATTTGCAGGATTTGAGATTATTGCTACAGTCTACGTGAATAAGAAGACAGAATTACGGGTGTAATGATTCTCACAACTCAGGTATAAAGGTAACTATTTTTCCCTATACTCAAACAATAAAAATGAAATCAAACTCCATTCACTAGTTCTTCCAGAATCCCTTTTTATACATCCTGGTCTTCTTTCAATGGTTCCCAGTTATTTGTGATGTTTTGAAGCAAAAGGTACTATAAAAGATACTAAGCAAAAGTACCTTTTGTGATGTTTTGATCCCTTTTTATACATCCTCGTCTTCTTTCAATGGTTCCCAGTTATTTGTGAAGTCCTGTAGCCTATTAGTTAGAACACATGCCTATCAAGTGCGAGGACTTGGTTTTGATTCCCAGGCTGGGCGAACCATTCCTCAAGCTTCCTTACTCCACCTGCCTCTGTTTACAAGCAGTAAGGAGGAATCCAGTTGTTAGTCGATTGGTGAATCAATTTACTGGGAGTAATAATCCATTACAAAATGATAACAATTTGGTCACTCAATCCACGACTGTTTGTGGGACACTGCTGTGTACAGTTGGCTGCCACAGTCCGCCCACAAACTACACAGTCAAATCACTTTGCAATATATTCTGTGAAGCGCATTGAGACACCTCGAAGATGCAATAAGGTGCTATACCAAATGAAATGGTTATTATTATATATTATTAATTGTCTATTTCCTCCTAAAAGGTTATCCAACAGTCGGTAACGTAGTAATGGGCTCATTGGTTAAGAGCCATTACGTGAATAAACTTGCAATCTATTGCTTTGCATAATATGCACTGTGAAACAATCACTGCCCACTGTTGACCAAGCTTGGATTTTCAAAGATGGTGACGAGTACCGGAATGAGGTGAATAAGAGGTTGCTTTGATACTAGGATATAAGAGTAGTTACAGTAGTATTTTTATATTTTATAGATATCCGAAAGTTTTTAAAAAAACTAGCACCGTGACCACCGTTAAGAAATGGTGACTATGCACTATGAGGCCATCAAACAAATTAGTTTGAGAACCACTGGCCCAGGACATGCATTTTTAAACATCAGTTGTGAGTGTTTTCGGCCTAAATGATTCTTGACATATACAATTGTGTCTTATCAGCAGCCCCCTGAGACGGAGACGTCCGTGCAGTTATTTTTGGAAGACCTTGCTCACTCCCAGTTTTTTCATTGTTTGTATAATTTCCTTTCGAATACTGTATTCTTGCTAGCTTGAGAAACAATTGCCCCACACCCCAAATCAGCACAATAGTATGAAGCTCAGGGTCCACAATTTAACCTTGAGAGAACAATCGATAAAACATGGTGTAAAAAAGAACTTGCATTTTTATAGTACCTTTTGCTTCAAAACATCACAAAATACTTGATAGTAAGTATTATTAAGTGTGCAGTCTGATTTAGTATGTAAACACAGAAGCGTTTTTGAACATGTGAGGCGAATGACTGATTGATGTGGAGAAATGTAGGTTTGAAGAAAGTCTTTTGAAATTATGCTGTCTTTTATCGTCCCCATCTCCCCCAGTTTAATGTCTCATCCAAGGAAGGATATCTTTAACAATGTCATACTCCTGATATAAAGCTTTAAGCAACATTTTTTTGACCCACATGGGAAACTGCTAGCAACTAAACCAAACTGAGACCTGATTTGATTTGTAATTGTCAGGAGCTAATTAAATCATTAACATTAAATTCAAGATAGTTTGAAATATAAATGGCAACACTGAATGTTTGTGGTCTTGTGCTACAATTGACAAGAGTGGGGTAGATTGAGTAGTATACATTATTGAGCTAACCCACCCACATCTCTATACTGCCAGGAATGAAATGGCTTCAGAACCATAAAATAATGTTTACTAAGGGAAGAGTCTGAAACCCATCCGAAGACAGCAGATACAACTTCAGTGAACACAGCCCAGCCACTGTGCAGAGACAGCATGTTGTCAAAAATAACAGACAGACACAGGGAGGGGTCGCTTCACCGAGACACAAACAGAACAGTTTATTTTTGATCTTGCTAGCACAGGAATTGGTTTATTACTTTGTCAGTCACAATCTATCTGAGTATTCTATCGTCACTTTGGCATGTTCACTGCAATCACTTTCTATTAAAAGACACTGCAAGTGAACATTTTGCCCTCCAGTCACAAGCTCCATCATTTGAGGTAGAGATGGGGTAGGAGGTTAACACATGTTTCAAAGTCAAAATTTGTAATGTAACCATTCAGAATTATCCAGATGTGCGAGAGATGACCTCGCTCTGGCTCGGTTCTCAATGCTAACGTTGGTGAATTCATAGTTTGTACTTGAATATAAACCCCTCAATTGTAACATGCTTTGCGGCTCTCCCGCAGTTGCCAAACATTAGCACCTTTGAGCAAGGAGGATGGATACTGAGAGGAATAGAAAAATTATGTCCATTTGGTAGAGCACATTTTGTTTAGCTCAAATTAAGCACTAAAATCGTGTGTGAGCTGAGTAGGGTGAGAGGGTGATTGAGATAAATATTTAGAAGCAGGTAAAATGCTAGTGAAATATTTGGAGTCAAATAAATAATCTTTGCATTTGAGCTGTCACTTGTTTAGCTTTGTTTTGGGCACATTCTGATGTGAATTGAGGTAACTGCCCTTACATTTTCAGATGGATCATTCTATACCATGCCCGAAGTTCTAAAATAACACTCTATTTTAATTGTACTGCATTTGGGTTAATCACCCGTTCCAGCAATGGTGGCTGCTCTTTCAGCCACTACACCCTGAATTTCTTGAACATTTTTCCTCTATCAGGGCCTCTGCTTTGCCTTTTCCTTCCCCGTATTCAGGTCACCTTCCTATTTCACCATGTCTACAGATATCTCCCCCTCCGGCTAGCTCAGAGTCATGCTCTGCCACTGCAAAGCGCTCTGGGACACTACGTTGCATAAGGGGTTATATAAATGCAAGTTGTTGCTGTTGTGAGGTGAAGATACGCCCAGTTGAAGAGGTAGCTTTTATATAGACAGATGGGGGGAGGGGTATGGTGGGTGGGGGGAGAGAAGCAAGGGTAGAGACATATAAGGGCATATATTGTTGCTGATATTTTACCTGGCATTGCTTTATCTGACAAATCCTTAGCTGAACACTTGCTATTTTTATTGGCTATTTGTCCAGCAAGAACTGCTCTAACTACTTTGGGCTTTGACTTTTGGTGTTGAAGACCCTGTTGGAATAATTGTTTTGTGGCTTTGCTGGGCTATCTCCTTGGAGCCAAGTATAATCTAAGGAGACTCTCCTGACCACCACCCCACACTCCACTCATTAAGCAACCTGAAAAAGGCTGAGTAGACTCACTCACTCACTCAGTTTAGCTCATTAACCTTTTGTCTTTTTTTAACAAAGCTATCTATAAACAAGAGACATCAGCAGCTATCAGAGTTTAAAGTTGAACTACTTGCGTCTGTCACTAAAGAATGTGAAAGCTCAATGTGGGCTGGTCATAACCGGGGGATGGGAGAGATCTGGAAGTCAAGGAGAGGTTAAAAGCTGAAAATAGGCAACGATAATGAAACTTTCTAACATTATAATTCTATCATCAGTAATACCATCAGTAAAGTAGCCCAAAACCTTTTTCACACCTTCGTAACTTCCCGGCTGGATTATTACAATGCCCCCCTCACTAATCTCCCCAATTCTACCATACACAAAATTCAATTAATCCCAAACTCTGCCACTTGGATAGTTAGTCAATAGTTCCTCCCCCACATCCGTGCCTTGACTAGCACCGCTTATTTCCACCTACGCAACATTGCCTGGCTCCGCAACTATCTCACCCCCCACGCTGCCGAAACACTTGTGCATGCATACATCACCTCACGGCTGGACTACGGAAACTCTCTCCTCGTCGGCCTCCCCAGTTCGTCCATTCACAGGCTGCAGGTCATCCAAAACTCTGCAGCCCGTGTACTATACCGAACCCACCTCCGCGACCACATAACCCCCACCCTCGCCCGTCTCCACTGGCTCCCCATCCTCCAGAGGATCGAGTTCAAGATCCTCGTCCTCACCTTCAAGGCCTTACATGGCCTTGCCCCGCCCTATTTAACCGATCTACTCTCTCCCTATAAGCCCACCCGGATCCTCCGTTCAGCAGGAATTGGCCTGCTCCAAGTCCCCTGCCCGAACAGCCCCACCATCGGGGGCCGGGCCTTCAATTTCTCCGCTCCCACCCTGTGGAATTCCATCCCCCAATCCCTCCGCCTTGTTTCTTCCCTTTCCTCTTTCAAGGCCGGTTTCAAGGCTTTCCTCTTCGACCGTGCCTTTTGTTCCCCCCTGAACTTTTCGACCTCCCCTACGTGTTTCACCCCTTCCCGAACACTCCCCTCCCAGCTCGGGTCACACGCCTCCTGTGCAGCGCCTTGGGACGTCCTCCCGACGTGAAAGGCGCTTTATAAGTTTAAGTTGTTGTTGTTGTTGTTAGCCATATAAAATTCTGTACCCCCATCACACCAGTCCTTGCCAGGCTCCAATTACTGAATGGATCGATTTGAAGATCCTCTCACTTGTTTTTGAATCTCTTCATGTCCTCGCACCTCCCTGCCTATCCAATTTGCCTTACTCCATGACCTGCTGCCGCCGTTCAGCTGGCTCCGGCCTTCTAGTTGTCTCTTTCAAATCCCATCTAAAGATCTTTGTTTAAGGTCACCTTTCCCCTCCCTCTTCCTTGGCTCGGGGTCAGACTCCTCCACTGTCAAACACTCTGGGACTTTACCCCAAGTGAACAGGGCTATATAAGTCCATGTTGTTGTTATGAATATGTAATATTCATACTGGGTTTGATTAGAATTGAGTACTGTAGTACTACTCTTACATTTTGTGGTGTGAGTTCCCATCCACCGACCCAAGATAGTGCCCAATGCTGTGATGGCTAGAATTGATTCACCAAGGTAAAAGGTAATCCTTGAGCAAAAAGTTTTTTAAGTGGGGGAGGTGAGGAGTCAATTCACCTCAGTTAGGAGATAACCGTAGGTGTCAAAGAGGAAAATCTTCAGTTGTGGTCTGATGATGGGGAAAGCGGAGGCAAGATGGTGGGATTGAAAGAGAAAGCTCCATTGTTCCAGGATCTAGTGACTGAACTCACAGCCATGGATGATGGAGTGATGGGGATAAGGGACATGGAGGATGGTGGAGCCAGTCAGGCAGAGGCGGTGGGTAGTGAAGTGGGGAGTAAGCAGGTTGGAGAGGTAAGGAGCTGCCAGAGCATTAATAATTTGTAAATGAGTGTGAGGATCTTGGAAGTTGATTAGTTCTGTAATAGAGAGCCAGTGGAGCCTGGCAAGGACTGGGGTAATAGGGTATGACAAAAATACAGGTTTGTTCTTTATTAATTGTCCTGCCTAGGAAAAGTCAACATTCACAGTGGTACTGCTGAGAAAAAGAATTTCTTGCAATGTATTTACACCTATCTGGGTAACTCATGACAGTAAGCTTTTCATTTATATAATGCTTTTTATATCGGGATGATGTTTCAAATCTCTTGATTAGTTGGGCACCCGAGCAGGGATGCAAAATGACAGAGGCGAGGAGGGGAAAGATGACCAAAAATGACCAAAGCAGTAGGTGTTGAGAAATGCCTTGAACATAGGGAGAGAAGGAGGAAGTCTGAGATACCTGTAATATTTTTCAAAGCTAAGCTGCCATTTCAACTGGAATTTATTAATTGCATTATAGTTTAATAAGACTATAGTACAAGTCAAATAGTATAACAAGACTACAGTTCAAATTTCACAGTATAAAGGGCTATAGTACAAATCACACAGACAAAAGGACTAAAATACAAATCATACAAAGTGTCCAGTACAATAGGAACCCATCGCAAATCATGTAATGCAATATACTGTAGTACAAATATCTTGCTATTCTAGCACTGCAGTATAATAGTACTGTACTATCATAGTAGTGTAGTACAAAAAGCTTGAGTACAAATTACATAGTGAAATCACACCATGATTTGAAATCCTATCGGAAGTAATTAATTTAGAAGTAGAACATTTAGCAGTTACAAATGTTATTTTCTGAATCACTCAGGCACTTCTATTATATTGAATTCCAAAGACAGCTCAGCACAAAACAGGAACTAAGTTAATGGCCGACTGTTACGCAAGTCTTTACGGGCATGCCATCAGGGGATCCCATCCTCTATTGTTTTCAACAGGAGAACAGTCTTCGAATGAGCATTACAGCATACAAGCCATTTGACCCTTGATGCCTTACTTCTGCCAGGAACACTACTGGAGTTATTGACTCCCATCCCTCTGCCTTGCTCTTTCCTAATACACTCAAGTAGTTTCCCTCAAATATTTATCCAGTTCCTGATTACGGGTAAAGATACAGACTTTAATTCCACCACTCAGTCCATAACAAACATTTGCTTTCAAATATATTTCCATTTCAAAAGGAAACCATAACACATGTTTGCTTTAACCTGTTTGTTTTATTCTTTACCTGGTGGACTTTATCCAGCATGTATTTACAAACTTAATGTATTTTTCAGAATCTGGATTATTCAATCTTTATATTTGCACTTTAGCATCAGATTCATGGGTATTTTACTAAGAAATATGTATGTGATCAAACTGCAATCTGAAAGATCACAGTGAATTAATAGGGTAAATAGTGTGGTTGAGAGCATGCTACAGTAACTGCTGCTGGGGTGTGTAAAAACCCTGATTCAGACATAATCCAGAATAACGATAATGGGCAAATTAATTCAGATTGGCCAGATGCCTGTTTAGCACCAGTAATTCAAACAGTCTGTCAAAGATTCATACATGCATACAGTTCATTAAAATTTGTATTGGAGCTTATACCATTCATGTTGATCTCTGTCATTAATGTAACATCAAGCCTAATTATAATGTAAATCAGATTGAAATAATAATAAAATAATAATGATCCTTGCATTTGATATAGCGTTTTTCACATCTTATTGACGTCTCAAAGCGCTTCACAGAATATACTGTAAAGTGAATTGACTGTATCTTTGTAGGCGAAATGTGGCAGCCAATTTGCACAGCAGTGTCCCACAAACACTCGTGGATTTATATGACCAATTTATTATTGGGGTTTTTCAAGGGATTGTTATTAGGTGTGTGGAGTAAGGAAACTTGCCCAAGGTTTCGCCCTGATCTGCCTGGATTCGAACACAAGTCTCATGCTTGTAAGGCGAGTGCATTGAGCTACAGGAGCTCCATTATGAACGGCACTATACAAATGAAATTTTGTTGTTGTTGTTGTTTCAATCTGAGTTACATTATAATGAGGCTTGACCTTGATATGGACTGCTTGACCTGTAGCCAATACAAATATAAGTCCTAGATGCTATTTAGTGCTGATGCGTTTGCCTTGACAATTCAACTTATACCCAATACCTATGACCATGCTCTCTTCATTATTTAGGTAATATTAGAGGAGATAAGATTGAGAGATGATACGATTGCTGTCTTTAAGATTGTAAAGGGTCTAGACAAGATAGATCATGACAAGCGGTTTCAAATTGTCCAGACATAGTAAAACCAGAGGACACGGCCTGAGATTGAAGGTGGATATCTATGAATCTATCAAACACTACTTCACTGAGTGAATATTTCACTGTGGAACAGGCTCCCTAGGGAGACAGTTGAAGAAGTAAGTACTGATTATTTCAAACACAAATTAGATTTTTTTGGGGGTAGAAGGCAAACTAGATGGACCTTTGTATTTTGATACATATTGGGATTTAGAAAATATGGTTCAGGGTAGTATTCGAATCATTGCTGTGGGGTGTGCTGCATTGTTAGAGTTCTTGTCCTTTGAATGGGACACTAAACCAACCCAAATAACAAAGCTGCCAATACCCATTAACTATCTCTATAACAGGTCTATAACTGATCCCTTGGATGTTGCACAACAAAAAACTGAGTTTCAGCATTCTGAATTCCAAGGTTCAAACCTACATCAGGTCTTAACCTTAAGACCACTGTGAAAAATGTTGGAAAATTGATATCTGCAGAATTAATTTGGAATGGTTTTCTGTCGGTCTTTCTACAATCTATGAAAAAACAGCTTCCAAATTGAGGCTGAATTTAAGCATTTTCCAAAATACATCACAACCTTAAATTAGAACTAAAACCATTCAGGGCCTCTGGTGTTAGCTTGAGTAGAGCACAGAAATGCCCAGAATTTGGCACAAACTTGACAATTCTGTGGTCAGGTGACACCATGATGTCTGTTGAGGAAAGTTTTACGCTAATGCAGTTAAGGAATGGGGCTAAGAAACTTTGCGAGGACAGAGAAGAGGTTTTCCTCTCTATCTGTTCCTTAGTTTGTCACATGAATGTGATGTGGGATGCCATTTCCAAATGTGAAACATGTTATACAAAAATATATTGTATGCTATTTGAGGTTGTCTCACAAATTTGGGGTTGGTAAAATGAGTCCCTGTAACTCACCAGAGTTGAATTGGCTTTTAGAAAAGTGCCATCAAGAATAGTTCCATTCTCCAGTATCAATAATCCCTCATTTTGGTGGTTAGAAATATTTTTTCCAAAGATAAATATTGATATAAATGATTCATATACATCTTATTTCTATAAACAACTAACAGCAACAACTTATATTGATTTGCACATCCATCACACAGGGAAGCATCTCGGAGCAAAATATAATTGAAAGCTCAGAACCTGCCACTAATAAGAGAGGCACAGCAGTGTTGCCAAAGGTCATAGTGCAGTCGATGCAGCATCTGCTGCAACAAAGACTCACCTTGCTTGGCAATGTGGTGAGTTTGGAGCTGAGACATTGGAGCCTTCTGAGAAATCCTGAACGCAGCCAGACCATATTTTTAAAATTACTGTACTCACCGAACACTTGAGTTTGCGACAGTCCTCTTGATAATGTTAGCAGGGTGTATCCGTGTTACTTCAAGTTTTGTTGCAGTTCTGAACTTTCTGACACACAGTGAAGCTCTGGAGAGAGCAGCAATGGGGAGATATTGCAGTGCAGCAGTGCTCTGCTGTCTAAAACATAGTGTCTGTTGGCGACAAGAGAGCACACACAGTGATGCATGATACTCAAAGGCATATGTGGAAGGGAGGGACTGACTGGAAACAGTCAGTCAATCTCAGAATTCTAGCAAAGGCTTTTCTAAATAAACACATCTGGTTTGGGTAAAAAAAATAAGACCGGATAATGAATTTTCCGTGCAATGCTTCAAAGAGACTCTCTCGCCTAGTAAAGTGAATGGTGATTCAACGCCATCATATAATTGACTGTTTATGCCTATAAAAATATCTTAAATTTGAAAATATACTTTTGAAAAGCAAACATGTTATAAATGTATTGAATGCAACACAAGCTCAGTCCCACTAGACAACATAGTGCAGTGTCAGCTGAATGTTTTTAACTGTTCGTCATATGCAAATTCTCTACTTTGTGGGAGGAATTCACCTTTAAAATGCACAAACAGTGCTGGACCAACAGCTGCAGCTTTAACTGCTCATGTCAAAAACCCAACAAAATAACCTTACATCGAAGAGGCAGTGTCCTCTGTTTCACCCACTGAGTTGCTCAAGGGGAAATGTTAAACCTGGTCTGTGCACCCACATGTGCTGTATATCAATCTCCAGCTGTCTGCTGTGTGGCACGAAGTCAGGCAGAAATGACTGAGAGTTATGCAGTGAAGGGTCAATCAGTTTCCTCCTGCATTTGTTGTTTTAAAGCTGTTTAAAACTCAGTAACTCATGTGCACCGTGATGCCGGTAAGGAGAGAGGAAAGTCTAAAGAGGAGGAAAACATAAATATAAAGCCCCCTCTCCCAATCGACTTAATCTGGAAGTGCAGGTGCCTTCTGATATGTCGGAATAATAATCTTTGAGTTTGGTATAGTGCCAATGGTGTCAAAATATCCCATATCGCTGCATAAGTAAATATTGTCAAGTGTAGTGACTGTTTTTGCTGTTGCCCTCAGGGTCACTTAATGATCTAATTTATGATTTGTTTCCTCTGACATCAATTAGATTTTAAATTAGTAAATAACTTAAAGTGATTAAATCCTTGGACTGAAATTCCTCATGTGACTGGAATAGAATCATTCACCTTACCTAAAATACAGTAGTTTGTAGATCTCTCTATTATACATTTCAATTAGATCAGAGTTCTCCCTCATTGAGTAATGAGTTGTAAGCGTTGTGTAATGATAATGTGCTGATTGTGTCAATAGGTCGCTAGCATTCCTAAACACATTCCATTCCCTAATTAAGGAACAACATTAAAATGAGTTTCGAAGTGAGTTTTGAAATGCGTTTTCGTAATTTTGCATCTGACTTCAGTTTATTGAATAATAATAATTCTAGCAATTGATACAGGCTTTATCACATTGTCGAGACATCTCAAAGCGCTTCATAGAATATAATGTAAAGTGTTTTTTGACTGTGTGTTTTGTAAGCAGATGCCCTTCATAGCTGTTTCTTTTCTAAGCCACCATCTCCTTTCAGTCACCCCCATTAATGTCTTTTCTGTGAACCTCTGTTTTGCACAGATACAAACAAGCCCCAAAACAAGAAGAAACAATATAATCATAATCATAATCCTTGCATTTGATATAGTGCTATTCACACCTTATCGATATCCCAAAGCGCTTCGCAGAATACACTGTAAAGTGAATTGACTGTATATATTAGTGGGCGAATTGCAGCAGCCAATTGTGTACAGCAGTGTCCCACAAACAGTCGTGGATTGAAATGACCAATTTTATTATTGTGAGGTTTTTTTGGGGGGAGGGATTATTAATATTAGGCAGTGGAGTAAGGAAACTTGCCCAAGGTTTCGCTCTGACCTGCCTGGATTCGAACATAGGTCTCCCCAGCTGAGTCTCCCCAGCTTGCAAGACAAGTGCTCTAACCACTGAGCCACAGGAGCTCCACATCCGAAGGACAACGTGAAAGGTGCTATAAAAATGTAATCTTGTTGTTTTTGTTTCATCAAATGAAATCATTCTTGCTCAAGGTTTATAGAAATGGTGACACGCGAGGAATTGACTTACCCAGTGAGGACAAAGTTCATAAGTTAATGAAAATTTCAAGGAATAGTGAACATTTTAACCCACTGTAATTTTGACCCCAGTAATGATACTCCTTGACATAACTTTCACTGCAAGCTACCACTATGATTCTGAACTATGGAATTATGTGTTGCTGCTGAGCTCATGCTAAAAATTGCTGGCCAAATACTACAGATTGCAACTGCTGACCCTCAGCTGATGATTTGACAAATGGACGTTGATTGATTGAAATGTAGCAGCCGGAGATTTACCAGGCCATGTATTTCCTGCCAAGCAGTGCCAACCTACTGTCTGCAGTAAGTATGCCGCACGCAGAGAAATGATATGCTCTGTGGGGGTTAGACCTCTCTACATGGGTTGGGAATTAAATGCTTCCATTCAACATCAAAGCCATAATTGCAAAATAAGATTAATTCTGTGACATATTATTTACGGATCAGTCAATGGCCACAGATGGCAGCAGTAACAGATGTGTCCGCTCTCTGTGTTCGGAGAATGCCATTTCTCGCTTATTTTATTTTCTGAGTGAAAAATTGAAGGCCACATTAGGACTTTGAACTCACACAATCTGGCTGACACCCCAATGCAATGCTGAGGGTGCACTGTTAAACCGTGCTGCAAGACTTATCTATTTGACCATGTTTGAAGCACTCTGAGACGCCATCGGCGTGGAGGGCGCTATATAAATCCAAATTGTTGTTGTTTTTGCTTTCAGTCATATTCTCTCAACTACGAAGAAGGCATTGTACACAGTAAATGTAAATTGTATTGTAAAAACAAAAGCGACCTCTAGAGACAGCACTGACTATTTTGATAAGTAAACTTAACTGCTTAAAGCATCTGCTAGACCAAATCAGTCTGCATCCTATTAACTGTTTTGGAGAAAAGCAGTCCACTGTCTGTACTCTATTCAGGATGGGGTTGCGTTCCTGAAAAACTGTTCTCAGATCAAAATGTCCTAAATCGAAACGCGGTTTCCCATGCAGTCCCATTATATAACCTGAGATGCGTTCTTTTCACAAAATTTTCAGACCTTAAACCCACTAAATAACACACAAAATACACAAAATAACACACATAGGCAAGAAGGGGTACTTGGGGGTAACTGTACTCTATTGTACTTTAATTCTGGCAAACTTTAATACAGTCCTATGTTTTGATAATCTGCTTGCACCTGTAGCTGTAGCTGTAACACACCTTGAACTTGCCAGTATATTGTTCTTATTCTGTTTTATAGTAGCCACTGTCGATCTAGGTAGCCCTAAAACCCTCCTGACATCCGTACCTTTTTTGCCAGACTCGATGCGCTTTATCACCTTCAATTTAGTACTTAAAGTGATGACTTTGCGGAGTCTGTGGCCACTAGCAGTATTACTGCTGCTCATTTCACTTACTGTTGTCTCTTCCCGACTTGCTAGAATCGCGGCAGACGCTGTAAATCGCTCGAAGTTCCTCGGGAATGTTTGGAAATTACTGTAATATTGACTTGGTGTGGTGTCGCTTCAAAATCAGCTGGCTTTTAAACAATGACGTAGCGACATGCTATTGGCCAGTGCAAACGCTTGGATACACTATATCAGGTGCGAGTGCAATTTACCCGCGAATACACTACGGACTGTGCGTATGGACAAAAAAGACGCAGCCCAAGACGACTTCAATATTCAAAATATGTACTGCACATGTGCAAAAAGAATTTGGTGTCTTAAAATGAAACCAAGTGTCCTATATCGATGAAAAGGTGTTAAAACATTATGTTCGTTCAATCTAAATGTCCTAAATAGAAGCATCCTTAATCGATGCTTACCTGTAGTTTACCAATCTTCATGGATATCAAATTTGCAACATTCAGAATGATTGCATTAAACATATTACAAAATTCCACAAATTTAGTCCCGATCCTTAATTGTTTCCTCCTCCTAAACACTTTACTAATAATCATTGATTCTCCCCCTCACAGTCTAGGCTGACACCCCAATTCAGTGCTGATTTTAATTTTAATTTCTGGAGGCAGCAATTGTAATAATAATAAGTATTGTTGCCTTTGATATAACACTTTTCACGTCTTCTTGGCGTCTCAAAGCACTTCACAGTAGTAAATATACTGTAAAGTGAATTGACTGTATATTTGTGGGTGAAGCGCAGCAGCCAATTGCGCACTGTAGCGTCCCACAAACAGTCGTAGATTGAAATTACCAATCTTTTTTTTAGAGATTATTATTAGGCGTGTGGAGTAAGAAAACTTCTCAAGGTTTCACCCTGCCTGGATTTGAACACAGATCTCACACTTGTAAGGCGATTGCTCTAAACAATGAGCCACAGGACAATACATTGAGCTGAATCATCACTTCAAGCTGCAAGTGGGTTTTCAGTGCTAACTACTTCCACTTTAGGAGTTCCTGTAGCTCAGTGGCTAGAGCACCCACCTTACAAGCGTGAGACTTGTGTTCAAATCCAGGCTGATCAGGGCGAAACCTTGGGCAAGTTTCCTTACTCCACACGCCTAAGAATAATCCATCCCCAAAAAAACACAATAATAAAATTGGTCATTTCAAAATTGGACACTGCTGGGCGCAATTGTAGCTGCATTTCACCCACAAATATACAGTCAATCCAGTTTACAGTATATTCTGTGAAGCGCTTTGAGACGTTGATAGGATGAGAAAAGTGCAATATCAAAATGCAAGGATTATCATCCCAACGTGAAATGCGCTTCACAAATGTAATTTTGTTGTTGCTGTTGTAACTGGTCTCAGTTGACACAGCTCTCCATGTAATGCTACAAGCAAAAGTTTATTAGGGTGAATGGAAGGCTTGGTTACAGAATTGACAGGTGAGATAGTGGACAGCTCTGCCCTCTGGTATAGGATCCATTACACAGGGGCAGAGCCTTAAAATCAGAATAGACAATTAGAACTGAGGTCAAGAAGCAGTGTTTTACCTAAAAGGTTGTGAAGCTGTGGAATACTTAACCCATGAAAATGGCAGTAAGCAATCAATAAGGATGTTTAAAAGGGTGTTTTAAACAGGTAATTGGACAGTCTTTGTAAAACATTCTTCAACTTTCCATTAGTTGCACTGCAAATTAAGGACATGTGCACATCCTTGACTGTCCAGGCTTTGGGGCATGCTCCTGGTGTTACAGGCTGTAAACAAATATAACTTCTTATTGTTGTATGGTGAAAGGACAGGCCATTGCAAAATTTATTACAAAATATCTGACAAGATCTTATAAACTAGTGGAAAATAATGTATTTTCTCATGTTTTGTGATTTCTCATATTGTAATCTTCATGCAATTGAGGACATAGGAAGATAGGAACAGGGGAAGGCCATTCAGCCCCACAAGGGGCTGATATGCCTCTACAAGCCACATATGCAGTTTATAGATCCAGATATCTATTCGCTTGATTGAAATAGCTGGATTATTTTAACAAAGACTCCATTGCATTGCTGTAACTGATGAGTGTGATAAAGCCTTTGAGCATTCTGGACTATAAAGGGTTATGACATGTTATGTCATAATCACTCCAATATTTCTCAGAACAGTAGAGAAGGACAAAAGTCTCCCACGTTAAAGTCACACCACGCTAGTCTGCACATATACTAACCATCCATGAATATGATACGCTGGCTCACTAATGTTTATATAAACTTACTAACCTGTGGAGAAATACCCATGATACTTCGATTATGAGCAAATGTGTCACTCATAACTGTTGGGTTTGAAGGTTCGAAGGTAGTAGTGGAGTCAACAACTGTGTTGAAATCTGTGGTGGAGGGTGTGGCCAGAAAAGACTAGATCATTCTGGTTACTGGAAACCGCAAACTGAGTCACATGTTTTCATATTTTAAGGTTTGTTTACTTGATAAGGCAGGAAAACATAAGTTTGCACTTGTTCAATAAACATACAACAACTTGCATTTATATAGCATGTCAGCATCCCAGATCGCTTGACAATAGCTGAGTCTAACCCTGAGCCAGAGGGAGAAGGAGTGGGAGATGATTGCAAGCATGATCAAAACGCAGGACTTGAAAGTGGGGAGGAATGGGGGAAAGGGATAGAGGGAGAGAATTCCAGAGTTTTGGGGCGTAGTCGCTGAAGATACTGATGGTGGAGCTCAGGGGACAAGATACAAAGAGGTGGCCAGAGCCAGACGAGCGGAAGCAACAGGTGATGTAGTGGGGAGTAAGTAAATCAGATAGGTAAGGAGGTGCGAGGGCATGAAAAGTTTGCAAACAAGTGAGAGGATCATGAAATTGATCCATTCAGTAATTGGGAGCCAGTGGTGTCTGGCAAAGACTATTATGGAACTTCGTGCAGCTGAGTATCTGGGTGGCGGAGTTTTGATTTTGTGTATGGTAGAGCTGGGAAGCCCAGTGAGGAAGGAGTGGAATAGTCCAGCCAGGAAGTGACAAAGACATGGACGAGTGTTTTGGCTATTTTGGTTGTGTGGTACGGATGGAGACTGTTAATGTGGAGGAGGTGAATAAAGATGTCCTGATCAGGGAAAGGATGCAGGGTACAAAGGAAATGTGGGGACCTAACGGTTAAATTGTGCACCGCCTTAGTGAGTCTGAGGAAGAGCCCAGGGAGGTCAATAATAATCCTTCCATTTATCCTTATCACACCTTTTAGACGTCTCAAAGATCTTCACAGAGTATACTATCAAATGAAACAATAGCTTACAAACAGTTGTGCTTTGAATGGCCAAATTATTTTATTAAAAACATTTGTGAAAGGATTATGACACCTGCAAGAGAGATCCATCAATCGGCCAGCAACCAGATTCTTACTTACTGCTAGGTAAACAGAGACGTATGGAGGAAGATTCCCTAATGGTGTGAAGTTCGGATCTGCAGGAGAGGAGACATTAAGGGGAGCCAATGAGCATGGCTTCCGTTTTGCTGCCATTCATCTGCAGGATATTTGCACTCATCCAGGTCTTGCTGTCCATCAAACCAGCTCGCTGGACGTCAGCGAATTGAGAGTTGCAGCTGGAGAAGTATATATGCGTGTCATCCGCATACATGTGTAAGTTAACCCTATGTTATTGCGACATTGCTGAGAGATAAACAACTAGGAAATAGCGATCACAATATAATTAGATTCAGAATAATTATGGAAAGGGCTTAGGAACACTGAAAGGTGAAGACACTCAACTGGAAGAAGGCTAATTTCAGTGAGCTAAAGCGGGACCTAGCTGCGGTGGACTGGAAAGAACGATTGACAAATAAACCAGCTAACAAGCAGTGGGCAATCTTCAAGGAAGAGATAGTTCAGGCGCAGGTCAAAAACATTCCAACAAAGATAAAATGTAGGCCATCCAAACCTCTCTGGATGACTAGGGCAATTGGGGTTAAAGCAAAAAAAGGAGGCTTATGACAAGTGTCAGGCCACATGATCAGGTGAGAGCGGGAGGTAAAACATTTGATGAGATGTATTGTTGGCAGGATGTTAAGTAGGTGTTGAACCAATTGAGTGGAGCCCCACTAAAGGGTATGATATAGAGGCAGTGGAGGAGGATAGTGTGGTCGACTGTCAAATGCGATGCAGAGATCCAGGAGAACGAGGAGGAAGTGGGAGCCCTAGTCACAGAAAGAGAAGAAGTAATTTGTTAGTTTGATGAGCACTGTATCTGTAGTGTAGGAAGGGCAAAAACTAGACTGGATGAGTTTGAGTAGGAAGTGGAGGGAGAGGTGTGAGCGAAGTTGTTTTGCACTACGTGTTCCAAAACTTTGGCCAGGAAGATCAGGTTTGAGATGAGTCTGACGTTTTTGAGGTTGGAGGGATCGAGAGTAGTTTTTTTAAGGAGTGGTGTTACAACAGACAATACTGGCTGTTATGCTCAGGTATAGCAACAGCACTGTAATATCAATATCAAAATTCATAAATTGTTTAGCGACAGATGATCACCTCTTTCTTCTTTTTGCTTCTCATTTGTCTGGATTCCTTGTGAACATAGTACAGAATCTGGAATTGGCGTGCTGATAATAGCAGACAGCAAATTAAGGAACCAAAAGTACTGCCTCTAGCATTTGTGTTTCAGCTGTATCCTGTGCCATTATCTTTCTTCTCTTTTACTTTCTACTGATGTGGCTAGAATCGCTGGAACTGTCCAGGCTGAGTGTCTCAAGTCACAGAGCAAGAGAAGACATAGGTGCACTCGCCCTTAAACCCTCAGACCAAACACATAGAATGGTCAATTTTGACTGAACAAAGTACAGGTAACCTATACCTTTTCTTATATAGAATTGTCCTTTTTTTAACATTGGGATGATTGGTGTCAATCTGCATATTCTGGCCCAACTAATAGTGGTTTACAGGCTGTTAACCCTACTCCTAGCCCTCCACCCCTCCTGGTACCAACCCCCAGCTCGGGTCCAAATCCCTGACTGTCCAGTGCCTTGGGACGTCCTCCCAATACAAAAGGCGCTTTACAAGTGTAATGGTGGAAGGTAACTTTATACCCAACTGTCCTGTAATGTGCTGGAGACAGATAGTCACATAACAAATGCCACAGAGTGTCTTTTCTCTCATGAAAGGAGAGATGAGTCAGTGTATTCTGGAAAGGGATATCAGATGGTGTGATGATTCTCCATTTCTAGATGGAGGTGAATATCACATTGCGTGACATAGGAATGTACAATATCATTGTAGTCCACCTGGCCAGTCCCAACATAAAAAGGAATGATGTGCACTGCTCCACATCTCATACTCCTCAATTTATATTCTTTGCCACATAGCTATCTAATTCTCCCGTGAATTTGCTGATATAATTTTACCCCATTACCTCGCTTCCAGCATCTTGGGATGTCATCCCGATGTAAAAATGACATGCCGATGTGAAAATCATCCCAATGTCAAAAAGGCACTCTACAAATGTAATTTTTGGGTTGTTGTGTTGTTGCATAGTCTGTTCCACAGATTTACCAGGAATAAAATCTACACTGTTTTCCACCTTCCCTTTTCTGTGGTTCAATCATTTTGTTTTTAACTTTTGACTTAATTCCCTTTCTTTTGTTTCCTCTTTTCTCTTGTTTCAGAACAGCTAAGTCTCATCACAACATATCTGAACTTCTCCAAGGCATTTGAGCCGAGGCATGCTTTATAACAAAACAACAACAACAACAACTTTGATTTATATAGCGCCCTCCACGCCGGACGGCGTCTCAGAGCGCTTCACAGTAGTGATCCCAGGTATTAATACTTTACCCCTGTGAAAGCCCTCAGCAATGCTAGTGAGGCACTTATCCGTGGCTCCTGGTTGTTAAGCAGGCATTGATCAAATGGTAGAAGAGGAAGGAGTGCAAATGAGGAGCTCTATGTTGTTATTCAAGGATGATGACCCTTCTTGTCCACTGTTGTGTAGCAGATGAACAGAGCTGCAGAGAAAGCTTAGTACCGACCAAAATCAGCCTCTTTTTTGCTGATGGGACAGACGCACATTCCTTTACATCTTTGATTGCTTCTTGACCTTTTGGCTTGAATCATGTATAACATACTTTGGAAAACTATAAATCAAGCTAAACACTAACAAAACATTAACTGTATTTGTCTATAAATTGTACCTCACAGATTGTACCAACAAATTGGGTTGATTATTTTGCAGCAAAAACTTGTGCACATGTATCTTGCAAAATGTCATACAGGATACACACAAACAAGCATGACCTGCAAAGCTTTTCTAGGAATGTGCACACAAAACATTGTCCTAGTGGTAAATTGGTTCTGAGAATGAGCGCTGAATGGTGGAATCATTCTAATATAGAACCAGTAACTTAGCTGCTTCCTAGCCTTATGGCAGTGAAGCTGGTTTCAGGCACTGGATTACACAATTTTATTTATATAATTCCTCAATGTAATTAATAACGGAGGGAGGGAGGGAGGGAGGGAGGGAGGGAGGGAGGGAGGGAGGGAGGGAGGGAGGGAGGGAGGGAGGGAGGGAGGGAGGGAGGGAGGGAGGGAGGGAGGGAGGGAGGGAGGGAGGGAGGGAGGGAGGGAGGGAGGGAGGGAGGGAGGGAGGGGATCAATGAACGCCTGCAAAGGGGGAATCATTTCAGAAATAGCAATAGACTAGAAAAGTGACATGTAATAGGAGTGGGTGAAATAGCAATCTGAGATTTTTTATCTATCACTACAATAACAAACCCATGAACCTGATGCTAAAGTGCATATTTAAAGATTGAAAAATACATTCAGTTTGTAAGTACTTTACATGCTGGATAATGTCCATCAAGTAAACAACAAGAACAACAAAATTATGTTTATAGAGCGCCTTTCACGTCAGGAGGACGTCCCAAGGCGCTGAACAGTCAGGGATCAGGACCCGAGCATGGAGGGGATAGGGGACATAGTTGGGATGAGCCATGGATGAGAGAGAGCAGAGAGGTAGGACGGCGACTGAAGGCACGGTTGAAAAGAAGAGTCCTGAGATTGGGCTTGAAGTAGGCACGAGAGGGAGTAAGGTGAAGGGATTGTGGGATGGAGTTCCAAAGCATTGGGGCAGAGAGATTCAAAGCCCCGATGATGGTAGGGTGAGTTGGGCAGAAGACATGGAGCAGGCCGGAGCCTGATAAACTGAGGGAGCAGACAGGTTGGTAGGGGGTCAGCAGGTCAGAGAGGTAGGAAGTGGCAAGGCCTTGGAGGGCCTTGAAAATGAGGACAAGGATCTTGAATTTGATCCTCTGAGGAATGGGGAGCCAGTGGATCCAGATGAGGGTGGGGGTGATGGGGGTCACGGAGCCTTTTGCGGGAGAGAACATGAGTTGCAGGACCCGAAGGCATGAAAACATGAGCTTTTGCATGATCTATCCTGAAGAAACCCTCCCTTG
Organism: Hydrolagus colliei; assembly: GCA_035084275.1. Taxonomy (NCBI): domain Eukaryota; kingdom Metazoa; phylum Chordata; class Chondrichthyes; order Chimaeriformes; family Chimaeridae; genus Hydrolagus; species Hydrolagus colliei. The sequence goes on along the minus strand of CM068745.1, from coordinate 35,073,923 downwards.
ATGCATCGCAACCATCAAGTTATCGACCCAACTCCAACCTCCCGTTTCTATCCAAGGTCCTTGAAAGAGTGGTTGCCTCCCAGCTCCGCTCTTTCCTTTCAAATCACTCACTTCTTGAACCCCTCCAATCAGGTTTCCGCCCTATCCACAGCACAGAAACTGCCCTGGTTAAGGTCACAAATGACATCCTAACCGCCTGTGACCAGGGCTCCCTCTGCCTCCTCGTCCTCCTTGACCTGTCTGCTGCGTTCGACACAGTCGATCACACCATCCTCCTTCAACGTCTTTCCTCCCGCCTCAACCTTCAAGGCACAGTCGTTGACTTGTTCCATTCTTATTTGACCCACCGTTTACATTTTGTTTCTTCCAATGGTTTTTCTTCAAACCCCCGCACAGTTTCCCACGGCGTCCCTCAGGGCTCTGTCCTCGGTCCCCTTCTTTTCACCCTTTACACGCTCCCTCTGGGCGACGTCATCCGCAGACATGGGGTAAATTTCCACATGTATGCGGATGACACCCAGTTGTACCTTTCTGCCTCATCCCTCAACCCCCAGACGATCGATGTTCTGACAGCATGTCTGTCCGACATCGAGTCGTGGACGAGGGACAACTTTTTGCAATTGAACGTGAATAAGACCGAGGCCCTCCTGATTGGCTCAAGCCAGCGCCTCCGCACATCGGGCGCTGCCAGCCTCAATATCCAAGGTTGCACTCTCCACCTCACAAAGCCAATCAGGAACCTCGGCATCATGTTCGATCAAAAACTTTCCTTCCTCCCCCACATCCGCACCTTGACCGGCACCGCCTATTTCCATCTGCGCAACATTGCCAGGCTCCGTAATTATCTTACACCCCGCGCTGCCGAAACACTTGTGCATGCATACATCACCTCACGGCTGGACTACGGAAATTCTCTCCTAGTCGGCCTCCCCAGTTCCTCCATTCATAGGCTGCAGGTTATCCAAAACTCTGCAGCCCGTGTACTATCCCGCACCCGCCTCTGCGACCACATAACCCCCACCCTCGCCCGTCTCCACTGGCTCCCCATCCTCCAGAGGATCGAGTTTAAGATCCTCGTCCTCACCTACAAGGCCTTACACGGTCTTGCCCCATCCTACTTATCCGATCTACTCTCCCCCTACACGCCCACCCGGACCCTCCGTTCGACAGGACTTGGCCTGCTCCAAGCCCCCCGCCCGAACCGCCCCACCATCGGAGGCCGGGCCTTCAGTTTCCCCACTCCCACCTTATGGAATGCCATCCCTCAATCCCTCCGTTTCGTCTCTTCCCTTTCCTCTTTCAAGGCCGGTTTGAAGACTTTCCTCTTCAATCGTGCCTTTTGTTCCACCCCAAACTCTTTTACCTCCCCTTCGTGTTTCACCCCTTCCCAAACACTCCCCTCCCAGCTCGGATCACACGCCTCCTGTTCTGCGCCTTGGGACGTCCTCCCGACGTGAAAGGCGCTCTATAAATGTAATTTGTTGTTGTTGTTGTTGTTGATCTGCACCTTGTGGAGGGAAATGTTGGGGAGGCTGACAAGGATGTAGTTGAGCCTTGAGGTACAAACATGTGTGTAAGGGTTTCAGCAGCCTGAGGAATAATTATCACTAATTATCATTAATGATAATTCTCACAGTGTTAAAAATTCCATCTATCCATGTACAGTTATGGATGCATTTTCCTACAGTTATAATAATTTAATAATCTGAGTATAATCATAAAATGACTGATTCAACAGCCAACACTAATAGTAATAGTTCTGCCCAGGACATGTCCTTTTCCTGTTTTCCTGTTCAAATGAATAAAACCTAAAACTATCAGACAATCACTCCCTTCTATGTACTGGTACCATCAATCATTTTAATTACTTTCTTCATCATCCGACTTTGTATCAATGGTCTTTTCAGACTCCTCATTGCTCTGACACAATGCCGTAGGATGAAGCTGTATCCAATGTCTCATTAATCTGGTTGTTTCACTGCAGCTTTACAGCTCCCTTGGCTAACAGCATATTGCTCTTTGTTCGCTCATCAGTCTCTGTAGCAAAATCATTCCACATAAAATTACTGACCAGCATTAAGAACTAGTATCACTGTAATATCAGCACTGTATACACTGTAATATCAGCACTGAAGTGCCGTGGTTTACAGCAGCATGCAGTACTGTAATAATTAGCAGTCTGAACAGTATATTAAGCACTCAGAGATATCATCCCAATGTCAAAGGCGTGATTAATAACAACATTTACATAGTGCCCTCCACGCCAGGTAGTGTCCGAAATAACTTAACAATGGTGGAACCCAAGGCCGAGCCGGAGGAGGGGGAAGGTGAACATAAACATTGTTGAAGAGGAAGATCCTCAGGCACAACCTGAAAATGTGGAAAGAGGGGGCAAGGGAAAGGGTTTGAGGGAGGGAGTTCTATAGCTTTGGGGTGTAGTAGCTGAAGGCACGGCCACCAATGGTGGAGAGGAGGATTAGAGGGACAAGGAGGTGGCCAGACCCAGTAGAGCAGAGGCAGCAGTTAGTGCTATGAGAAAACAGGAGGTTGGAGAGATACAGGAGTGCCAAGGAGTGGAGGGAATTAAACACTAGAGTGAGGATCTTGAAGTTGATTCACTCTCTGACAGAGAGCGAGTGCAGTTTGGCCAAGGCTGGGGTAATCGGGGTGCAGAGTTTAGTGCGGATGAGAATACGGGCAGTGGGGTTTTGGATGAGTTGAATTTTGTGAACAGGAGAGGAGGAGAGACCGACAAGGAAGGCGTTAGAGTAGTCCAGCCGAGAAGTGACAGCATTGCTGAACACACCACACTCTGACTCAGGGGCGACAGTCCTACCACTGAGCCAGGCTGGCACACCTGAACTGACTCCATTTTCTCCAGAGGAACATTGCTCCATCACACTTGCAACATAGAATTGAGACAATGCCCCATTTGTTCTGGAATATATTATAATATATAACACAGTGAAGGTTACTCTGCTTGGCTTCTCTGACCTTGGTGGTGTGTGCTTACAATGGAAAAATAGAAGGGGGAAAAGCACAGTGCATACGGTCAAGGACAATACATATGCCAATAGGTAGAGAGAAAGGAAAAGGATGAAGTGCCGTGATTTACAGCAGCATGCAGCCTACACATTGGTGCTTATTAAATTGTTTAATACAACATAAGGTTTGTATTAAACTAATCATGACCTAGCACTTAGTAGCATCGCAAGAGTGGATTGTAATGCTTGAGTTTTAATAAACGTCTCAGTGAAGAGAGTAAAATCTAGTCCATATATTGATATCTCACATGAAGTACAAGCCAGTAATCTGACTTAGTGACAAAAACACTGCTTTGCCAGGAGAAACCATCTGGGTTCAGCACAAACCATAACTGTTGTAAAGCATTCTGAGTGACAGATCCCACTTTGCAATCCTCAGATCATATTGGCAAGAAACTGTTTGTTATAGATTCAACAGTTTTTGTTTTGTGATAAATGTGAACATGCTTTTTGTTCAATTGGGTGTTATGCAATTTGAAAGAGTTATATTTTCATCAGTTTCTAAATCAGCATACTTTCCCCCAGTAAATGGTCTCTTGTTTATCATATCCTGGCTTTCTCTCTAAAGTTAGGACTAGCTCCCCTCCTTAAAAGGCATTGTTCTGAAGGAGTGCATGTCTGACTTGTTTTTGTTAGTGCCAAGGGAGGTGCAGAGATTTGTGTCATTTCTGTCACAAGGACGTCACACAAGTGATTCAATACAATTAAGGTTGTTGCTTTGTACTGCAGGAACAAATTTTTAAAAAAGCTTTGCAAAACATTATTTTACCTTCCATTGTCTGCACTGCAACTTTGTGTAAACAGAAGCTGAAAGAAGCAGCTCCAGTCACTATGCAGAAGAAGCCCCAGCCAACAAAACGAAGGCACATGAACCCCCTGAACTCCATCACAAAGTGAGAACTCAAAGCAAAACACTCCCGATTCTCCGTCTCACTGTTAGAGGCACAGGGTTTTAAACAGAAGCCTCCACAAGCAAGGAACTTTCTTCTCTCCTCAGGCTGCAGAACAGAGGCATGATCCAGAGACATTTCCACATGACAATATTGAATATTGTCTAAGTTTTGTTGATAAATTTACTTCCATCTTTGTTGTGGAATCTTATTTTTGAGTTCATCCAAAAACAACGCCCAAAGCACCATTCATTGCTCACTGAATACCTCTAGTCATTGTACAGTATAACTAATTCAATGTAAAGTTTGAACTGTATTTTGTATTGTGTTGTATTGTATTGTGCAGCTTGACAAGAGCCAAAGCTTGGCATCTGCAGGTGTTTAACAAGCTATAATAATATAGTTTGCCATTGGGAGCAATATAATACAGTAATAGTAATCCTTGCATTGGATACAGAGTTTTGCATGTCTTCTGGACATCTCCAAGTGCTTCACAAAATATGCTGTAAAATGAATAGGCTTTATATTTGTGGGTAGCAGTGTTCCACTCACAGCCATGGATTGAAGGTGATCAATTGATTACCATATTGTTGGTTTCTCAAGGGATTATTATCAGGAACGTGGAGTAAGTAAACTTACCCATGGTTTTTGCTCCGCCAAGAATCAAACCCATGTCACTCACTTGTGAGGTGAGTGCTCTAAGCACTGAGCTACAGAAGTCCACGTTTGCTGATATTCTCCATGAGCACTATTTGCCATGCTTCCCAATGCAGGGTTAACAGAGCTAAGTGGGAAGAACCCCTGTCCCCAGTGACTGTTATTTCCTTCCAAGTCCTGCCGATGATCTAGGCTGGGTAGTCTGCCACCCACTGTACACATCTGTCTGATTCAGGAACCAGACTACCATAATTGCCACAGAGGGGTGACTTGATTTAAATTTTCCATGGCCAGGCATATCACCTTAGAACCAGCTTAGCCCCAGAAGACGCTGCTTACCTCTTCCACAGGAGGATATGATCATATCATGGTGTAAAGTGCAGATTGATGGTATTATGAATAGACTCGGGAAAATCACAGATATGTGTATACATTTTACCCGAGAAAATTTAGCTCAATTAATATCCATCAGCATCAAAACTGTTTCTTCCAGTTACTAGCTCAATCTACTGTGATGTCAATCTACTAAATGGATGTTTTTCCTCCCGCACTCGCCTGTGGGAGGAAAAAGGAGGGGGCCAAGGATGGTACCCCAGGGATCCATCCTTGGCCCCCTCCTTTTCCTCATCTACACTCTTCCTCTTGGGGATGTGATCCGCAGACATGGGGCACACTTCCACATGTATGCGGATGACACCCAACTCTATCTCTCCACTTCACTTTGTGACCCCCAGTCCCCTGATGTTCTGTCAGCCTGCCTTTCGGACATCAGGGGCTGGATGAGCACAAATTTCTTGCAGCTGAATGTTGACAAGACGGAGGCCATACTCCTTGGCTCTCGTCAACGTCTCCATTCGCACGGCTCTCACCTCCTGCACCTTCCCGGCCTGCCCCTAAAACTCTCCGAACCTGTGCGCAACCTTGGCATCAGGTTCGACCCTCAACTGTCCTTCCTCCCCCACATCCGGTCCGTCACCAGCACTGCCTTCTACCACCTCCGACGGATCGCCCGTCTCCGGCAATACCTCACCTTAAAAGCCGCCAAAACCTTGGTCCACGCCTTTGTCACCTCTCGGCTGGACTATTGCAACGCCCTCCTCGCCGGTCTCCCCTCCACCACAATCCACAAAATCCAGCTTATCCAGAACTCTGCTGCCACATACTCACCCGCTCTAAGCTTCGCTCCCCCATTACCCCAATCCTTGCCAGACTTCACTGGCTCCCTATCCCAGAGAGGATTGACTTCAAGATCCTCACCCTTGTTTTCAAATCCCTCCACTCCTCTGCACCCCCCTATCTCTCTGATCTCCTCTCCCCACAACCCAGCACCCGCTGCCTTCGTTCCTCTGGGTCTGGCCTCCTCCATGTCCCCCGAGTCCTCCACTCTACCCTTGGCGGCCGTGCCTTTAGCTACTACGCCCCGAGGCTCTGGAACTCCCTTCCTCACTCGCTTCGCCTCGCCCCCTCTCTTCCCAGTTTCAGGTCACAGTTGAAGACCTTTCTCTTCGACCGAGCTTTTGGTCACCTTCCTGCCCCTGCTCCTGGCTCGGTCCCGGGACCTGCTACTGTGAAGCGCTCTGAGACGCCATCTGGCATGGAGGGCGCTATATAAATCGAAGTTGTTGTTGTTGTTGTTGAAAGCATGGTTCTTAAAACTAAAAACCCAGCAAACCGCTGACCTGTCATTAGCATTTCCGTTCTATTATAATACTTCTTTATCACCTCATCTATCTACAACTTTACCCTTAGAAACCATTGGCAGGCGATAGAGCCATTTATGATCATTATCATAAGTGATAAGATTGTGCACGTTCTTGGAAAATTCTGTCTTCATTGTGCAAGCCGTTTTCTGCATGATTGAATTGAAGAATGTTCCTAAATATCAAACCTTAAATTTAGGATCCTGAGATATTTGGACTTCTGAACAAATTGTCGGCACCAAATACCTGAGCATAGAAGATGATCCCAAGGGCCTACTATGATGTACCATTGTTCAAAACAATGTGTGCCTTCAGTATTAGATCATAGAGCATTCTCCTTTTAAAACAATAGCATTAATTACATACTGAGCAGAGAGGCTGCAAAACAACTTGCAGCATTGTAATGAGAAACGTGTCTCTGAACACTTTTAATTATTATTTGCTGCGAAGTGTCCATCCTAATGAGACTGGCATCAGTTTGTGTGGGCGATAATGATCTTGTGCTTTATTAAAAAGTTCAGTGCCATGAAATCAAATAGGGTTTAGCGGTGATTTTGAATAAAGCTTTTATGATAGTAAATAGATCAGTTTTGTGGCACAATCTTGAAGGATAAACTGTTTTGCTTTATGTGTTGGATCTTGTTATTTATTAACAGCAGAAACAAACAGATGCTCATTCTTCACCTGGCAGTCTCTACTAGCACATTTACTTCATAAGTGCTCAGAAAGAACAATTAACCACTGCAAGTACAAAGAGAAAATTTAATTAGTCTAAGTTTATATCGCATTTAAACAAATAGATTCAATGCAGGCTTCATGTTTATTTTGGCTCAAGAAGATTACTGTAACTGAACTTTAACCAAAATATTTTCAATCTGCTAATGTAAAATTATTCTGGCTTTATCTTCAGAGTTGGTGTTTTTTTCTATAAATTGAACAGTTGGGCACCTTGAGATGTTTCAAAGCAGCTTCCATTGAGATCTGACTTCTTCCACAGAGAACACACATGAACTTGTGAAGTCCTGTAGCTCAGTGGTTAGAGCACTCACCTTGCAACCGAGAGACCTGGGTTCAATTCCAGGCAGGCCTAACCTTGGGCAAGTTTCCTTACTCCACACGCCTAATAATAATCCCTTGAAAAAAATCAATAATAAATTGGTCATATCAATACACGAGTGTTTGTGGGACACTGCTGTGCACTATTGGCTGCTGCATTTTGCCCACAAAGATACAGTCAATTCACTTTACAGTATATCCTGTGAAGCGCTTTGAAATGTCTAGAAGACATGAAAAGCGCTACATCAAATGCAGGGATTATTATTCTAAGAACACACATGCACACATAGAACATACACTGAATGCATGCACTCACTTACATGGGTCATAATAACCTTTGTATTTGATATAGTGCCTTATCATGTTGTTGAGACATCCCAAACCACATCACAGAATATATTGTAAAGTGGATTGACTGTGTATTTGGTGGACAAAATGTATATCATAAAACACATACAGACACATACAGAACTGTACTAAATGGCTTACACTTCCCAGCATAAAAATATACTCAACAGAAACAAAATTCAGAAAGCAATGCTGAAAAGCCTAAAATGAAATCCTATTCATTATAAGTGAGCAGATATAGTTAAAGTTGCTGTCTAATGTTACTGTTAAGTTTGCAACATGTAATTTTGACTCTTTTTCCATGCTATTGGAGTTGTCTTTCATTTTGTTTTGGATTCTAGGCAAATTGACAGGAGCATGGCCGAGTCATGCTTCATATTATGAGTTCCCAACTTCCACAGGATCTTGAATGAAAGGAAAAGAAGCAATCAATGGTATTGTTACCTGGCCAAGAAAGCACTGCATAAAGGTGAAGCTCTCCCTCTAATGGTGAAAGGCAGCATTTCTTCACAAAATGACAGTGTCCACTGATGAGTTTCTTATGAATAAATTAAGATGTAGGTAAAATATTAAGTACTGTAATATTTAATATTAAATATTAAATGCTTTTGGGTTAACTTTAGGATCAAATTAATTACATTAAAAATTAAACTTTAACATCACATCGATCTTATAACTAGAGTTGAAACTACAATTTCATATTTGCATAATATACAACTAGATCTTTAATGTCTTCAAACGTCCGCCTGAACAGGCTGATTGTTGTAGGGACTAGGATTAATGTCTCATCAGAAGGCGGCACTCCAACAATGCAGCAAGCTCGAACCACTGCAGTGGAGTGTTTGCTTAAATATTAAGACCATAAGACCATAAGAATTAGGAGCAGGAATAGGCCATTCGGCCCTTCGAGCCTGCCCCGCCATTCAATACGATCATGGCTGATCTTCTGCCTAACTCTAATTACCTGCCCTATCCCCATATCCCCATATCCCTCTATTTTTTATCAATCTATCAGTCTCAGCCTTGAAAATAGCTGGAGTCCTGTAGCTATATGGAGTCCTGTAGCTCAGTGGTTGTGGAGTCCTGTCTCAGTGGGTAGAGGACTCACCTTGCAAGCAAAAGTTTTGCCTTGACTGGGTTCTATTCCCGTCAAGGCAAAACCTTGGGCAAGTTTCGTTACTCCACATGCCTAATAATAACACCTAAAAAAAACTCAATAATAATTTGGTCACTCAGTCCACAACTGTTTGTGGGGCATTGCTGTGCGCAATTGGCTGCCATGTTTTGCCCACAAATATACAGTTAATTCATTTTACAGTATATTTTGTGAAGCGCTTTGAGAACATGAATAGAACTGGCTTGGAGACAGAAAGAAGAGAGTCGTGGTGAACGGCTGCTTTTTTGACTGGAGGGAATGTATAGTGGTGTCCCCCAGGGATCGGTATTGGGACAACTGCTCTTTTTAATTTATATTAATGATCTGGACTTGGGTATAGGGAGTACCATTTCGAAGTTTGCAGATGACACAAAGTTAGGAAAAATAGTAAATAGTGAGGAGGATAGTAGCCATCTGCAAGAAGATATAAACCGAATGGTAAAATGGGCAGACACATGGCAGATGAAATTTAATGTAGAGAAATGTGAAGTGATGCATTTTGGGAGGAGAAATGGGCGGAGGCAATATAGGCGAGGCAGTACAATTTTAAAGGGTGTGAAGGAGCAGAGACACCTGGGGGTTTGTGTAAGTAATTATTTGAAGGTGGCAGGACAGGAAGACATGGCTGTTAAAAAAGCAAACAAGATACTAGGCTTTATAAATAGGGGCATAGAGAACAAAAGTCAGGAAATTCTGACTAACCTCTTTAAAACGTAAGTAATTCTTTGAAGGTGGCAGGACAGGTAGACAAGGCTGTTAAAAAAGCAAACAAGATACTAGGCTTTATAAATAGGGGCATAGAGAACAAAAGTCGGGAAATTCTGACCAACCTCTATAAAACTTTGGTTAGGCCTCAGCTAGAGTACTGTGTTTAATTCTGGTCACCACACTTTAGGAAAGATGTTAAGAGATTGGAAAGGGTGCAGAGGAGATTTACCAGGATGGTACCAGGAATGAGGGACTTCAGCTATGAGGAAAGGCTAGAGAGGCTAGGTTTATTCTCATTGGAACAGAGATCTAATAGAGGTTTTTAAGATCATGAGGGGATTCAACAGAGTAAACAAGGAAAAACTGTTTCCACTGGTGGGTGTATCAGTGACTCATGGTCACAGATTTAAAATAGTTTCAAAAAGAAGCAGAGGGGAGGTGAGGAGAAATGTTTTACTTAGCGAGTTGTTTGAATCTGGAATGCATTGCCTGAAAAAGTGGTGGAGGCCGATTCGATAACAACTTTTAAAATGAGAGGTAGACATTTATTTGGGGAGGAAGGGTTTGCGCGGTTATGGGGAGGGAGCTGGGGCATGGGATTAAATTACTCTTTTCAAAGAGCTGGCACAGTGGGCCAAATGGACCGAATGGCTTCCTTTTGTGGCATAAGGTTCTATGATTCTATGAACATCCAGAAGATGTGAAAAGTGCTATATCAAATGCAACGATTATTATTATCATTATATGAGTCCCAAATCCCGACATGGAGCTTGAATCCACACCTTCTGGCTCAGATGTAAAAATGCTATCAACTAAGCCAGCCTGACACACAGTTGCTTCATGTAGATTTAGTTCCCCACTGTCTAAGTTTGGGATATGCTTTGGCTCTCACACAGGAGCCAAACAGCTAAAAGTGGAAAGTGGAACAAACGAAAGAAAGGAAATGGTCCCAGTGTGCCAGCTCAAGCACAATGTAAGGTTATCCTGAGATTTACTGGCATGTACTTTGCATATTGTAGTGAACTGTGCCCAAGATGGAAAAGTTAATTAGTAGATAAATCAGGGATTGAACTGATTTCATGTTTTGACACTTAAAACGAAGGTTGACTGAAGAAAATCAAACCCTTCTTTCATTTCTCTGCTGTTCACAGCCTGCCTGCCTGTCATTGAGCTCTGTGTGTTATGAGAGCAAAGAGAGCCTGCAGATCACAGGTTGGATGTTGTCTGTCAAACTGTGATCTCTGCAGGTGGGTGGCACATCTCCGGTGAGAACTTCTGTTTGGGAGAATGTAAATAAATTGAGTTGTCACATGGGCTATTTTTAAATCTCTCCGGACTCTCTTTCATATTTAAGTGCCTATTTAGGTTAATAGAAATTGTTTTAGAAAGGAAAAACAGTTTTCAGGCAATAAAAAAGCTTTCACGCATAAGGAACACTCCTATCCCCTCCTCAGCATCAGCTAGTTTATTTGGCGCTTGACAGTAACTTCTACGGACACTTTCACCCTCACCATCTTCTAATTGAGAAGTAACACTGTTACTAGGTCAAAGGTTGTGGGTTCAAGGCCAAGTCTGGAGTGGAACTAATAGTCTCAAGTAACACTCCACTGCCATTCTGCATGAGCTTTATATACATGAAGGAGAAGTAAATAGAGGGATGGGAGGTTGCAGGGAGAGGGAATTAGGAGGGTTGGAGGCTAAGGTGGAATACAAACACCAGCATGGAGTAGTTAGGCTGAATGACGTGCTTGAGTGCTGCACAGTCTATGCAATTCTAAGTATATTAAAGGTATCATGTTTTGGATGAGAAATTAAACCAAGATCCCATCTTGTTCAGATAGCTGTTGAAGATCTAATGGTACTATTTTAACAGAGGTAGGATTTCTCCTGGTGTCCTCGCCTCCATTTCGCACAATTCCCCTTTCCTTACAGGCTAAGACAGGATGGAATTTTGGCCCACTGGTATTAAAATAATAATAATCCTTTTTTTGATGTAGGCATCTTGTAATCACATCGACGAGACGTCTCAAAGGTCTTTACAAGATTTGTTCCATAAAGTGTAGTGACCAATTATTTATAGATGAATGCAGCATCCAATTTGTGCACAGCAATGTCCCACAAACAGCCATGAAGTAATGATCAATTTTAAAATGGATGCGTTTGCAACTTTTTTTTTGAAAAAATGGTGATCTTTATTAAGTCCCACGCCCCTAAGGATGATCTTTGAAATCCAATTTTACATCTTGCAAGAAGGTGCTCAAAAGAAAAAGACATTGCAACCGTTAAGCAATCCAATGTAAACTGTCAGCAGTTTACTCTGTAGATATCACTAATGACTCTCGGCAAACCTGACATTTTAAGCATTATTTTTAATGAATGTTGTTGATAAATATTCGCTTTACCGTTGAAACACAATGCAAGCAATCCTTGACTACAGTTAATGGGTTATATGTGTTCTTATGTGATGGGACTTGTTTGTTCAGTGGACAGAAATCTAGGTACAGACCTAGACCTAAGGGAACATTGAAGGGGTTGGGGGAGGATCTAACACAAATATATGCCCATAAGCCTTGTACAGACAATGTACAATGTGCTTTGACACATCTGTGCGATCAAGTTATCCTTTTCTCAAACCTCCAAACGTAATTGAGCAAATCTCTAAAATTTCAATGTTAGCAATTGTAGTATTCAATTCTGGCTGCAGGTAACATTTCCTTCATTCCAACAGCACATGATTAGTAAACCATTAGTACTAATTCTTTTTTCCCAAACTAGTTAATAACACTCTCGCTCTTTGAGTCCAAAGTTTGTGGGTTCAAGACCCTTAATGGTGCTAAGGGGTATGCTGTGTTGTTGGAGATGACGTTCTTCAAATATGTTTTTAAACCCAGCTCTGTTTGCTTGTTCAGTTGAACGTCAATGATTTCATGGGCATTATTCAAAAAGAGAAGGGAGTTTCTCCTGGTGTCATAACAAACAATCCCCCAGATTCACTTCATGGCTATTTGTAGGGTAGTGCTATGTACAAATTGGCTGCCGTGTTCACCTACAAATGAGGCAGTTACTACAGTACTATATACTGAATCCTGTGCAGCACTTTGAGATATCTACCTGAAGTGAATGAGTGAATTGCGAGAATTAACATTATTATAAACTAACATTCACTGAGACTTGTAAATTGATTCATGAGCTACACACTGGGAATATACTTCAACATAAAAGGATTTTCACAGGAAAAAATGTATTCTGTTTTGTTTTGTGGTTCCGGTCTCTGATTCCGGTATGCACCATCCATTGGCTATGATTTTTATTAGAGTTATCTGAATTCTATATATGGGCATTTCAGTGTGGCGGTAATGTAATGACATATATTAATAGCAAGTGAGTCACTCCACTCCAACATATACCATGCAGCATTGCAACCCCCCACCCAGTACCATGACAACGGCACTCCCACACACACAGTAGTGGTAACCACATCAGCGGAACAGCACAGACCTGCCTCTGCAGGTCCTTCCAGGATAAAAATAGCTTAAAAATATTCAAACAAGTTTTAGATATTGCAAGACACATCCTCTGAAGCTGTTGTAAAGAGAGGCGTACCAGAGTCCACTGCATCCAATGGCTGACTTCTGACTGTTGTTATTCAATGTGTATCATTGTCACATGAAAAAACAACAATGCGTTTCCTCCATTTCAAGCCTTGGGTCAGTGTTGGCGCCAGGCTCTGCCAATGTTCGGCATGATTTTGTAATACTGTACAATTCTTTGATCAGAAATCCAAGTTGTCCAAACTGGGATGCTTTACAGTAACTGGAAGTGTGTCACAACAGTCCATGGGAACTTCACTCCAACATCTTCTAATTCTTGCAGCTGATGGGAAGAAATTCTCTTCAGCATACTACACACAATGATTTTGCTGCTCTGAGACGCCATCCAGCATGGAGGACACGATATAAATCAAAGTTGTTATAAATCAAAGTTGTTGTTGTTGCTGCTGTTGGCCAACAATCCTCCAAATAAATCAGTCATTCAATTCTTTGCAGTTTTTGAGATACTGATATGTGCGGATTGATCTACAAGTACACAATCATTATCATAAGAACATAAGAATAAGGAGCAGAAGTAGGCCATTTGGTCCCTCAAGCCTGCCCCCGCCATCCAATAAGATCATGGCTGATCTTCTAATCTAACTCCACCTGTCCGCCTTATCCCCATATCCCTTAATCCCTTTATCCATAAGAAATCTATCAATTTCAATCTTCAATATGTTCAAGGACTGAGCATCTATAGCCTTTTGTGGTAGAGAATTCCATAAATTCACTACCCTCTGAGTGAAAAAGTGTTTCCTTAACTCAGCGCAAAAAGGCTGACCCCTAATTTTAAGACTATGACCCCTAGTTATAGTTTCTGCAACCAGGGGAAACAGTCTCCCACTGTCTACTCTGTCATGTCCCTTAAAAGCATTTAGTGTAAAGGTAAAGATCTTCTTGTTATCACTGGTGCCACATATCACATGCAAGGATTATTATTAATAAATTAAATAATAAATTGGTCATTTCAATCCACGACTGTTTGTGGGACACTGCTGTGAGCAATTGGCTGACATGTTTCACCCATATATATACACAGTCAATTCACTTTACATTATATTCTGTGAAGCGCTTTGAGACGTCTAGAAGATGTGATAAGGCGCTATATCAAATGCAAGGATTATTATGATCAATATTAGTCATTCTGGACTCCACTTAATGCCCACACAACATGGTGAATTTATGCAGCACCCTTCATGTCGGGAAATGTCTCAGAGCGCTGTACAAAGTCAGACACTGAGAAAGGCTCAGTAGGATGCTGTCAGAAGTAAAGCATCCTAGCTACAGTATTTCTTTGCTCTCCAAGCACGACCTACTCACATTATACAATACAACACAAAATTACATTTGTTATAGCACATTTCACGTTGGGAGGACACCCAAGGCACTGAACAGTCAGGGATCATGGCACTCACTGTCTTTAGTAACCCATGTTCTTTCTCAAAGGAACTAAAATAAAGATTTAAACAATCGTAAAATGTTGTGTTCAGTCAGCTCTTCACCTTGATTGTTCTTGTCATTTTTATTGCATTTGGTTCAACAGAAAATCATTAAATATTTGAACAAAGGAGTTAATTTGATTTTCTAGGAATCAGTTTATAGTCATTCAACTTTCTAACAAATTAAAACTTGGCACTTTATAATAACAAATTGTCAGAAAACTTTAGGGAATAGAATCAAACTTGTTTTTCATTAAAGTCTTGCCATTCAGCCCTTAACTCAAAGGGTCACTTAAAGTAAGTCTGAGGGCTGTTCTGCTCCAGGAGCCCCAACAGCTCTGCTTCACTTTCCCTTTGACTGTAAACTAGATTGCTGTCTCCAAGTACTCTTTGGTCATGCTTGACTGAAACTTCCACTTGAATGACTTTATTCATTAATATGCTGATTCACGCTGTACTGTTGACCCAAATATGTAGAACACTTTGACTGCTCAAACATGTAAGGTATTTGCTGATATAATGTGACGTCTCCTACGCAGACTGCGCAATTTTGGCATGTTTTGCAACAGAGGTTTGAAGCAAGAGCTTTGGAACCTTGAAGCAGTGTTGAGCAAGTGTACTCGGCAGCAGAGATCAATGTATTTTTTGGACCGGCATGTTAACTGTGAAGCAGGTTAATATATTGTCTACATTAAACAGCTCAGCATATCTACTCAGAAAACTGAATAATGGCAAAAATGTGACTTTCAAACACAACAACTCGCTTTTATATGGTATTCTTCACTCAGTGAGCATCTCGGATTCTTTAACAGCAGTGTGGTTTGAGGGCATGCTGGAAGGGTGAGGGGGTGTGTGACCAAAGACATGGTAAAAGAGGACCATGTGTGATTTGAAGATAGGCAAAGAGTAGCAAGACGGAGGGATTGAAGCAAGGTGTTCCAAATTTGGGGCGGAAACCAGAACAACTGTGCAGTGGAGGGGACGAGGGATATGCAGCAGACCCATGCCAGCTGAGTAAAGGACAGGCATAAGTGTGGGGTGTGAGCAGATCAGAGAGAGGGAGGTGCCAGGGCATGGAAAGATTGGAAAGTAAGCGTGAGGATCTTGAAATTGATCTGTTGTGCGATAATAGGGAGTCAGTGGAGCCTGGCGCAAGCAACAACAACAAAATTATATATAAGTAGCACTTTTCACATCAGAAGGATGTCCCAAGGCGCTGAAACCTGGGTGATGGGTGTGCGAAACCTGGTGCAGGCGAGGCAACAGAGCTTTGAATCATTTAGAACTTGTAAATAGTGGTTAGGAAGCATAGCGATGAGTGCATTGGAAAAATTGAGGCGGGAGGTGACAAAAGTGTGAATGAGAATGATATCAGTGTTTGAAGTAAGATAGGGCCAAAGGTCGATGTGTCGTGGTCAGGTACTGAGTGTGGGGTAAGAAGAATAAGAATGGATTAAACTTGATGCCACGATTGTGTGCAGATTCGATGACTGATGGATAGGCAAGAAGGTTAAGGAATTCAGAACCACAGATGGAAAGCTGTTAACAACAACAACAAAATTACACTTATAGAGCGCCTTTCACATCGGGAGGACGTTCCAAGGCACTGAACAGTCAGGACGGGACCCGAGCATAGGAGAGGGGGCAGGGTAGGTGGGATAGAGTTCCAGCATGTGGGGGCAGAAAAGATGAAAGCCTGTCCGCCGATGGTAGGGCAGGTCGCATGGGAGACATGGAGCAGGCCAGAGCGCGCTGAACAGAGGGGGCAGGTAGGTTCATAAGGGGACAGCAGGTCGGAGAGGTAGGGGTTTGTGGGGGCAAGACCGTGAATGGCCTTGAAGGTGAGGAAGAGGATCCTCTGGGGGATGGGGAGCCAATTGAGTCGGGCAAGGTTGGGAGTGATGTGGTCGCGGAGCTTGGTGCGGGTAAGGACACGAGCTGCAGAGTTCTGGTTAACGAGGGCCAGGGAGATTGGCTTCTATCTTGTCCATACTCAACTACAGAAAGTGGTGCTCATCTTCACGATTTGGGTTCGTAGATGCTCCAGAAATACTCTCCAGAAAGAGAGAGAGAGAGAGAGAGAGAGAGAGAGAGACCCACACATACACACTCACAGACACACTCTCACACAGAGAGGGAGAAAGAGGGAGAGACATACACCCACACATATACACAGAGAGATACACGCTCACAGACACAGAGAGACCTACACTCACATACACACACATACATACATAAGTAAGAGACACACAGACTATCTGAACATCAGAGCCTCGGGGTGAGCAAAGCGCATTCTCTGTTCGTGCTGCACCTTGCATGCTGTTCTGGAGCCTTCCCGCCCACAGTAGCGGTGTCGTGAACAGCCAGCAGCAGTGCAGGGCCCTGGGGCCTTGAGTGGATGAGGGAGTTTATAGCAGAGGGGGGGTCTTTGTAGCAGATTCCGCAGAAAAATTGTGGCCACACTTTTCTATTGGCCCAGAATATGACATATTTAAGTTACTTGGGAGTGATTATTTAAGACTTTCCCATGATAAATTGCAATGTCTTGGTGTTGGTGGTTGTTTCAAGGTCAGATCACTGCACGTTATAGTAAATCCTGTGAAGCATTTCAACTAACAGATAAGGTACTATACGAAATACAAGGGTTATTTGCCTTTTATTGCATTGTAATTCCAAACAATTTTTTAAAATCGGAGTAGTGGGAAAAATAAACCACAATATTTAGATCAATTTGTTTTCTATTTCATTATGAACTGAATTGTCTCTGATCCAATTTCAATTATTAAAAATAATCGTTACCTGCCCTTTCCCCATACCCCTGTAGCTTTCAAGTACTTATCAAATTCCCTTTTG
This sequence comes from Hydrolagus colliei, assembly GCA_035084275.1. Classification (NCBI taxonomy): domain Eukaryota; kingdom Metazoa; phylum Chordata; class Chondrichthyes; order Chimaeriformes; family Chimaeridae; genus Hydrolagus; species Hydrolagus colliei. Next base: position 35,056,479 of record CM068745.1, on the reverse strand, counting down.
AAAGCTAATATAGATTCTGTCTTTACCCCCATTCCTGGAAGAGCATTTCCTATCCAAACTATTATGTACATGAAAAACTTCAATAGATTGTATTTATAGAGGACTCCACAATAAGAATCCTTGGGGTACAATTCATACCTTGTACTGTAAGCAGCCTGGTCTGAAAACTCACTTGTTAAATGCACAATGAGTCACGGGCAACATCATAAATGGGTTAAACAAAAGGCAAGACACTGCAGCTGCTGGAAATCTGAAATAAAAACACAAGTAGCTGGGAACACTCAGATCAGGCAGCATCTATGGAGAGAGGAAACTGCGATACTGTTTGTGTCCTAAGCCATTTGATTAATACCACTTGGCACGTATCTATCGAAAATAATTTTCTTAATGCACAATTTAAATTATTTGAACATTATATCACAGATTTGTCAGAAAGAGCTTGCAATGGGGTGGCCCCGCGTGGTCCTAAAAGTCTTGAAATGACCAAGATCTCAAGGGTAGTGAATGAATTTTGAAGAACTTTCCATCTTGCACAATTGTACACTTTAAGACGATGTAACCCAATTCTTGCCCACTTTATTTCAGTTACTTTTGCTCTTATCCCTTCTTTTTTGGTCTTCTAGCTTACTCTCTGTTTCCCTTGAACTACTCAATCTCGTCAAGTTTTTCCTTCCTGCCTCCTTCCTTCCTCTCTCTTCTGTTCTCTGGTTCTCTTGCCCAGCTTAACCTCCTCTCCTGAATTACGATCTCAGAAATTAGCACACAGGGATAGGGGAAAATCAGAACCTGCTGTAAACTAACTCATTCTGCTCCACACGGGAGGAATAGTATTTGCTGCCCAAGTACGAAAAAAATAATTAAAATGGAAGTGCAGTGGGACGGGGAATGCTAACATAATATTGATTTCAGGCATGGCTGTTGGTTTTCTCAATCCCAAGAGGACTGAAAAGAGTGCCAGCCACAAGACAGTCATTCGTTCAAGCACTTCAAAGAAGATTTCAAAAATTTCAAAGCACAATTTTCTTTTTATAGAGAAGCTGGATCACGGAGGGCCAAAGAGCAGTACACGAGCACGGTTACTAAATAGGATTGCTACAATAGAAAAATAAAGGCCCTAAAATCATGGTGTGGTCAAAAAGATGGAAGGTTTTGAATTTTGCTTTTTGATTGAATGGCAAATAAAAATAAATTTTCGGTTAACAAAAGCGAGTAAATTAAGAAAAAATGACATTGTTACTGTTCAATACTTGACTGCCTTGAATTTGTACTTCTTGTTCATCTGCATTATCCTTGAGTTAATTTCCCTGAAGTATATGCTAAAGGAGATCATTCCTCATTTACACTGATAGTATGTCTGACAGCGTGAATAGTTTTAATCACAATTTGACATTTTAGCACAGTTCAGGTGTAGACTAGGTCAGAAATGGAAAATGTTCCCTCTTCTTGATCATCTGCAGTAATCCCTGTGAATGAATAATATGGTTACTGCCCGATAGTCCGAAGGTTCACACCTAACCCTAACCCTAAGGATGGAAAAATTCGGATTAACAAACCTTACTTCATTTTCGGTTCGGACTATCGAGTGGTAACGCCCCCTGGCTACCGCTGGTATAGGAAATTTGTGTGTTCGGACTATCGAACCTTTGGACTATCGAGTGCCCCCCATCTAATACATCTATGGGGTTTGGACGAGAATACAATTGGATTGAGCTGTGATGCCACTCACGGTCAAATAGTCTGTTGAGACACTGCCTGGAATCCAACAATAACACCCAATTGGAACAAACAGGATTAATGATATATTAGACCTCATTCTATTTCAAACAGTAGGTTTCAAAGACTAAAATGCCACCCATTTTTTGTGAGACTATTATATCTTAAAAATGTAAGATTGTGCCAAACTGAAAAATTCTTAAATTCAGCCAATTCGTTCTAAGGACCATTGAAAACAAACTTCCAAATAAAATTGAGGATTTTTTTCACAATTGTGTCTGATCTTAAAATTTTAAACAAGAATGTTGTACAGGCTAAGACTAGGTGGAATTTGAGATTTCTGATGTGCATCAGTGGTACATTTGAGCACATCTTTGAACATGGTACCTTTGAACTTTTGGTTTATATACAAATTGCTGGTAGCTTTCAATTCAGTTTCCATTACTCACATGCTTCCTGTCATGCAACTTCAGGCACTAGGGAACATCCTGAATTGGTCCCTGAAAATATAATTTCCTGAACTGTACATTGCATTGTTTGAGAAGTTCATTTATAGAATCTGCTGCACTGTTGCAATTCAAAATGACTGTGTCCCTCAGGCAATCACTTTTATAAGCTCTTTTAGCCTGGGGCACCCCGCTGGCATTTAATTGTACCACTGTCCCTGGCAACAATTAGATGTGAACTTTGCACAATTGGAGTGGACTGACTGTTCATTGTAACTTCTTCAAAACGCTACAGGCCAAGGTTTGTTCCCTTGGCAATGTCACTAAACACTGTTGCATAGGCAGCACACAAACAAAGCAGTGTGCTTCAATCCACCCACCATTGAACTGTAGAAATTTACAGCACAGAAGGAGGCCATTGGCCCCTCATGCCTTTTCTAGCACTCTAAAAGATCTATCTGTTTAGTCTTATTTTCTTGCCTTTTCACCCATACCCTTTCATATTTCTTCTTTTCAGATATTCCTCTGATTTCTTCTTAAAAGCTAATATGACTTCTGGCTCAAATACAGTTTCAGTATGAGCATGTCATACAATCATCCCAGTGTTAGAGGAATAAGCTATCAAGCCTTTTCAGTTTTGAGGGAAGACAATTCAGTAGAAACCTCATAAAAGGTGGATAACATTATTAAAATAGGATCGAAAAGCAATACTTTAGGATCCAGAAAGATAGTAAAATAAATGGACATAGGTTTAGAGTTGTAAAGGGCAATTTCAGGACAGATATCAAGAAGGTCTTTCTTTACTCAGATGGTAATCAAGGACTAGAATAGATGGCCAGGAAAAGTGATGGAGACCAGGGCATTTAAAAAACAGCTTGATGTTGTGATGAGGGATGGGTAGGATAGCTATTCTATAAGTATGAGATTGCATGGTCTGAAACCAATCTTGTGATCTAACAACATTCTACCTAAACAAAAAATATTATTTCGGTGATTACCTTAAATCTATGCACAAAAACAGATCGGGGACACAGTTTCCGGGAGGAATAAGCTGCCCCCTCCCCAACAGTTATTGGTACCAAAAACTGACTACCTGTACCTGTGTATATAAAGTTGATTTCCTATCTGACATTGGATCAAACATTGGGAATAGTTCTGACTACAGGCAAACTTTTCATCGTGGAACACTGGGGCTAATTCAATAACAGGAAGAAATTTGCAGATATTCCATTCCTTGTGTTAATTAACGTAAGGAATGGGTTAAGAAAGCACCGCAAATTTTACCCTCATGAGACTAGCTGGAGATGAAATAGAATAGATCAAAAATAGAAGGCTAGTCATTGGCTGAAAAAGGATATAATGGAAATGATGGACATTACAAAGACAGTTTTAGTTCACAGGTGACAACCATCTGGTTATGCAAATTGCAGGCATGCTTTAATACTAAAAATATGTTGATTAGACCTTTTAAATTGTAGCTCTGAAGTATAGTTTTTTCAGATCTGGCAGTCTTCCACTACCTAGCCTGTGGTAACTACTTATTATTTCTGATCCTAGATAGTAATGTCGACAGGTTATTTGACTGTGAGAAGCATCAAAGCCAAGCTGCATCACTCTATGTCCACAGTTGTACTGGTTCAAAACCTGGATTTGCCCTTCTGAGCTCATGGGACATAGAGACCGACTGGCACACTCTACTCTGTTTACATTTTAGCATGTTTTGAACTTGGCTTTACCATCAGGAACATGTCCAAGAATTTGATCAATTTCAAGCGTTCTGAGACGCTACCCTGCGTGGAGGGAGCTATATAAGTGCAAGTTGTTGTTGAAGTTGTTGTGTGGAAACAACAAAACATTGCATTTACATAATGCCTTTCATGTCAGAAGGAGGTCCCAAGGTATTGGACAATGAGTGTTTTGTATCTGAACTGCAATTCGGGATCAGAGAGAGGTGGAGGGCAAAGAGGAGGGAAGATAACCCAAGGCATGGTCGAAAAGGAATGTCTTGAGATGGGCCTTGAGGGAGGTAAGGACGGAGGTGAGGCACAGAAGCTCTTGGATTGAGTTCCAGAGAGTGGGCAGAGGCTGAAGGCCTGACCACCGTTAGTGGAGCAAGCAGAGTGCGGGATGTCAAGCTGGCCAGTGCCTGCAGAGTGGAGAAGGTTTAATAGGTCACGAAGGTAGAGCAGAGCAGGACTGAGGAGCAAGATAAGGATCTTGAACTCGATCTTCTGGGACTTGGGGAGCCATTGAAGCTGGTAGTGTCAAGTGATATATCGATATATCAGTTATATCGGTATAATTTCTCATATTGATATGCCGATATTGGAAATTTGAATATATCAATATATCGAAAAATTTGGTATATTAAAAAAAATCGGTATATCGCAAATATCGGTATATCGTGTCCAGCGATATATTGATATATCGATTATATCGGTATAATGTGAACTTTTTCAACTTACCTTGTCACCGGCATTGCAAACCTCCTGGGCCTAGAGCACGGAATGCGCGTGCACCTCTGAATGCACACGCATACACAGGATAAAGAAACCCGGCGATATCGATATATCAGTATATATCGATATGAGTCCACTGATATATCGATATCGGAAAATTTCCATATCGACGGACCCTAGAAGCCGGCAATGAAGAGTTTGTACCTGAGCTGCGAGTTGGGATAAGAGAGGGGTGGAGGGCAAGGAGGAGGGGTGATTGTCTCACAAAGCTTAGTGCAGGAGAAGACATGATATGTTGAGGAAATGAGATACAAGAGTTCTGAATAATCTGCAGTTTGTGGAGAGAAGAGTTGGGAAGTCCATGAACAGGGAGTTAGCGTAGTCAAGCCTGGAACAATGAAAGTGCGGATGAGGGTTTCAGCAGCTTCAAGGGAGAGGTAGTGGTGGAAGTGGGCATGCAGAGGTGGGCAAGCCAGAACAAATTATTGCACAGTTGTGATGTTTGAAAGCCGCTTGAGGGTTGGACAAGATACTAAGGGTCTGTACTGGCTCAGTGAGGTGCAGAGTGCATCCATGAGTAAGGATGCCATCAATTTTGTCCTCAAATTTACAGTCAATTCACTTTACAGTTTATTCTGCGAAGTGCTTTCAGACGTCTAGAAGACGTGAAAAGTCCTATATCAAAATGCAAGGTTTATTATTATTATTATTATTATTATTAATGTCTGAGGTGAAACAATCAAGCAATTGTATTGAACTATGTTTCCCGTTGTTCTATTTAACCAGTATAGTTCCTAAAGGCAAGTTTTAACATTTAGAGATGTTAAAGTTCAAGTGGATTACAAATGAAAGATTTATGTTGCGTAAATTATAAATGATATATCAAAAGATTGATTTATCCTGTATTTTGGATTCTCAAGATTTGTTTCACTGAGGAGAAATCCCGGATTCGTGGAAATCACAGGGCAGAAGGAGGCTATCTGCTTATCAGCTGCATACTGTTGCTATCTCATGATTAGACTTATTTTATACACTTCAGTTTCATTACTCTGCTCTTTGATAATGTCCCTCTTTAAAAAGACTCATTCAATAAATGTTCTTTTGGTCTTAACTTTAATAGCCACTTGTGGCAAAGCATGTCCATGTCCTAATGAATCTCTACATAATCAATCGAGTCTCCCTCGTAACTGCATGACAATCCAAAGCTTATGCTTGTTTGCAATTTATTCACCAACCAGCAGGAAAAATTAGTCACCATTTATCCTCTCAGAATCTTTGAGAATTTGAATGGGTCATTGACAACATTATTGGTGAACTATTTGTTTTTATGCAAAGATATGCACAGCTGTAACCTCCAAAAGTACCCTTGAATCAATCGTTAGGGTTTCAGAAGGGAATCAGTCAAAAATGTGTGAATCAGCTCAGTATTCAGGCTGGAGCTCAGGCCTTGAACCAGCCTCTGAACTTTGTCAGACATTCGATACATTAACAACAATTATCCAAATTTTTTAAAGATGACTTATCATCTTAATGACAACATCTTATTGTTGCAGTATCTGAAGTCTCAATGGAGCAGCTTCTTCCAAATGAATCTGGGCTCTGTTGCATTGAAAAGTCTGCATGAATAATTTTAGCAATAGAGTTCAAAATGAGAACTGCAAAATGAAAGGTTTTATGCCCGTCATCATAAGGAGAAACAATGCCATTCTAATAAGTTGTCATGTTCTGATAAGGTACACCATTCAATTCCAACTTGGATTTGATCAGGATTTATAGAGAAACCAACACATTCCAGTGGCTTTGTAACTATAAATCTGTCTACATCTCAGTGACTTGAAAGCACTAATGAGTCCTTTCTCCCCACCACAAATTGACGGGACTAAGAACCAGTGGTGGCTGTCACATGAATCTTCTTACTTTGAGTAGGAGTTCCCAGAAGAACCATTTCTGCCTGGAAGTAAGTGCAGCATGACAATCCTTGTTAAGATGTTGCATTGTGACAACAATAATAACAACAAATTATATTTTGTAGTGTCGTTCATGTCGGGAGGACATCCTAAAGTACTGGACAGTCAGGGATTTGGACCTGAGCAGGGGTTTGGGATCAGGAGGTTGGAGGACTGGGAGGGTACGAGGGTGGCTGAAGGTACGGTCAAAGAGATGTGTCTTGAGACATGCCTTGAAAGGAGACAAAGGAGGGAGCAAGGCAAACTGACTGTTGGAGTTCCAAAGCATATGGGCAGAAAGGCTGAAGGCTTGTCCGCAGATAAGGTGGTGGGGCAGACTGGGAGAGGGAATAGAGCATGCCAGAGACAGTAGAGCGGCAGGTTGATAAGGGGTTAACAGGTTGGAGAGATAGGAGGGGGCAAGTCCATGGAGAGCTTTGAAGATGAGGATGATGATTTTGAGCTCGATATTCCGGGAAGTTGAGAGTCAGTGGATACGGGCGAGGGTGGAGTTTATAGGGTCATGGAGCCTGGTGTAGGAGAGGAGACAAGCTATAGAGTCCTGAATGATCTGCAGTTTGTGGAGGGAAGAGTTGGGAAGGCCGACATGCAGGAAGTTGGTGCAGTTGAGCCTCCATGTGTTAAATGAGTGGTGGAGGATTTTGGTGGCCAGCGGAGAGAGGCAGTGGCAGAGAGAGGCAGTGGCAGAGCCAGGCGATTTGTAGAGGCAGCAGAAGATAGAGTGTGTCTTGGCACGGATATGGGGTAGAAAGGACACTTGAGGGTCAAACAAGACATCATGGTTCTCGATGGCTCAGTGAATTAATGTGTGCATCCATTGATGGTGATGCTGCCAGTGCCTGAGGTGTAGAGGCACTGATGGGAGCCAATCTGGAGAGCCTGGGTCATGTTGATGTTCAATTGGAGAAAGTTAGATCTCATCCAGGACTTGAAGTCTGACAGATATTCGGTCAAGACAGTGGTGGTCCTGGAGTTGGGGATGGAAGCAGAGAGATAGAGTTGCATACATGTGTATATATTTGCATACATGTGGAAGTTGACCCCATGGCTGCTGATGATGTTACCAAGATGAATGCAACAACAACAAACAACAAAATTACATTAATAGAGCACCTTTCACATTGGGAGGATTCTAAATCCCAAGGTGCTGGATTTAGAAGTTGAAGAGGAGGGAACCAAGGACAGAGCCTTGAGGAATGCCACATGAAACAGTGCATGGGCTAAAGGAAAAGCAGGGGAGATGGTGTGAAGAGTAGGATCTGAACTAGTCAAGGACAAAACTGTGAGGGTTGAGGTGAGCGGGGACACAGTGGAGGAGGATAGATTGGTTAATAGTGTCAAAGGCAGCAGAGTGGTCAAAAAGGAGGAGACAGAGGGAACCGTGGTCAAAGATGAACAGACTGTCATTTGTCACTTTCACTAAGACTGAGCACTTCTAGAAGACATGAAAAGCGCTATATCAATTGCAAGGATTATTATTATTATTACCCAGCACCTCCTCCATACCCCTTCAGTTCAGATGCCAAGTGTGAAGAGGCCCTAGAGTTTATCTCCAAGATAGATGACATCCACCTCTCCCCCACAAATTTTCTGCAGATGAATGTCGACAAAACAGAAATCATATTCTTTGGCTCCTGTGAATGTCTTCACTCTTCTGGCTCTGAGCTCCTCAACTTCCCCAGGCTCTCCCTCAGACTGTGGGCAGCATGGAAACCCAACTGGAAGGGTTCATAGAGTGATTGGTGGGAGAAGAAAGAGAGTAGCACCAAACTTCGCTCCCCCATTACCCCAGTCCTGGCCAGATTTCAGTGACTTCCTGTCCCGGAGAGGATTAATTTCAAGATCCTCACCCTTGTTTTCAAATCCCTCCACTCCTCTGCACCCCCTACCTCTCCGACCTCCCCTCTCCTCAAACCAACACCCATTGCCTTTGCTCCACCGGGTCTGGCCTCCTCCTTGTTCCCCGAATCCTCCGCTCCACCATCGGCAGCCATACCTTCGGCCACTACATCCCGAGACTCTGGAACTCCCTTTCTCACTCCCTTTGCCTCTCCCCCACTCTTTCCAGTTTCAGGTCTCAGCTAAAGACCTTTCTCTTCGATCGCGGCTTTGACCTTTCTCCCCCTGCCCCTGGCTCGCCTCTGGGATCCCTTATTGTGAAGCGTCTGAGACTCCACCCGGCATGGAGGGCACTATATAAATTGAAGTTGTTGTTGTTGTTGTTGTTGTTGTTGTTGTAGGTGGAAGCAATGATTTGTTCCAAGACCTTGGAAAGGAAAGGGAAATTGGAGATGGGCCAGTAATTGGAGAGGAGGGATGAGTCCATGGATGTTTTTTTTGAGGATAGGAGATGACGGAAAGGGGTGGGAATGGTGCCAGAGGACAAGGAGAGATTGACGATGTCTGCGAGTAGAGGGGCAAGGAGGTGGAGCCAGAAAGTAAGGATTGAGGTAGGGATGGGGTCATGGGAAGCAAGTGGTTGTTTTCATATTGGTCAACCCATATGGGTTTTATATGAGTCAGACCAGTTTGTGAATGGCATGTAAAGCTGAGAATATATTGCAGCCACAAATTCAATGCCAGCTACAGATTCCAGGCATGCAATTCATTGTTTAATTTTCAATTAGATATCATAGAATGAATCAGAGGTTCAGCAGCCAACTGGACATACTGCCGATGTGATAGAAGCTTGGTGAGATAATGGTCTTCTCCCACTGGTGCATTTCATCAATAACATTCTACAACATAGTTACAAAATATATTGTATAACATGTGCGCTCACTTACTATAAATGTTGATTGCCTCAACCAAATACTCTCTGTAAAACAAAGCTACAATATTAAAAGGATTCCTATTTTGGATACCTGCCTGTAATGGTTTCAGATATCTTCAGGTGGTGGAGGCCGATTCGATAACAACTTTAAAAATGAGGTAGACATTTATTTGGGGAGGATGGTTTTGCGAGGTTATGGGGAGAGAGCTGGGGAGTGGATTGAATTGCTCTTTTTAAAGAGCTGGCACAGACACGATTGGCCGAATGGCCTCCTTTTATGCCGTATGATTCTATGATTCTAGATTCTATGATATCTAGAATATTCCTATTCTTTTCCTTCACATTTATTTTCTATCCCTGGCCTTTCTTCCCCCAGGCCACACTTCATTCCTCAGCTGAAAGAACAGGAATGTAAGAATCTTCAGAATAGTAAAAGACAACCCTAACAGACAGCCAGTTGAACGCACAGTTCCTGTGGGCCCAACATACTCGTCCCTGTTTGGTTCTTAGATTTTCCTCGGGTTGATAACATTAAATGGTTAAGTAACATTGCTGATCTTTGGGGGCCTTCCATTACAAACACGCTTATAAGTTCCAAAGTGTATCCTGGAAATTTACCCACCTTGTGTGAGATGCATCTTAAAACAAGCCACAAGCTTATCATTGGTTGACTTGCAGGGTGGAACTGCCTACTAAACTAGCTGTCTGCTAGGGTTTCCAACCCTCCAGCATTGTCCTGGAATCTGCAGGAATGAAAGATTAACCTCCCGGACATTGAGGGAAAAATCTAAATGGATGATTTCAGCAGTGGGAGCTCTTCAAAACAAAGTTTTTTTGAGGATAGGAGCAATTGTGGAGGGAATAGGGGGTGGTGGGGGGGATACTGCCCCTGCCTCCCAGCGACCTTTAGGATTCGGCCTTTAACTCCATCTCTCTTCCTAGGTCTCACCATGCTGCCTCATAAGGTACTTCATGTCACGTGGTCATGTTAAGTGCTCCGAGATAATGCCCCTGTGAAGGGCATTATATAAAGGGAAGTAGTTTTTGTTGAACATTATGTCATGTGATGAAACCTCCCAAAATAGGTCAACCAACCCTATCAAATCAAATCATGTTTTCAGTGCTTGGGACGTCATCCCGATATGAAAGGTACTCTATTAATGTAATTTTGTTGTTGTTCCTGTGCGACAAGGTGAGAATATTTTCTGGAAATTAAAATTCTCATTTAATATTACTCTTTAATATATTCTACCATTAATACAAACATGTTAGCAGTAGACTATTTGGATCATCACACTAGATCTGCTTTTTTTCCAAAAAAATCATGATAGATGTTTTGATTCTATGTACGTGCTTTGTTTCCCATATCTATTTTGCACATATCTATCTCTTTTAAACATCCCAATTATTTTTTTGCAGATTTCTGGACCAGTGCATTTTTAATTTTTACAACGCATAATTTCTTGATAGCAAGAGGCAACAAATTCTTAATACGTTTATTATAGCTAGGGTAAAAATCAACAGTTAGCATTTTTCCCAGCTACAGAACAACTTTAATAATTAAAGCCCTTTTTGTCAGGGATCCAATAATTAGAGAAATAGGCAGCTTTTTTTCAATCTCCAACTCAGAGTCTTTAATGGTGTGTTGCTTCCCAGGTGTAAGATTAAGGGATGTAACAGAGTGGGTGGAAAACTGATGGTGTGGGAGGAAAATCAGCAAGAAGCTGTTCGTGGGAGAGAAGAAAGAACATGCATTTCTTACAGTGCCATATCATGTTGAAACATTTCAATGTTCATTAGAGTAATTATTGATCAGGTGTCTTTGTGAAGCACACTCGTACATTGTCATTGTCTGTCAGTGCTTCACAGGATATACAGTACTCTAAAGTGGATTGACTGCTTATTTTGTGGTTGAAATACAGCAGCCAGTTGTGCACAGCAATGTTCCACAAACAGCCATGGAGTGAGTCACCAATTTTAGTGTCACCGAATCTTGAACATCCACCTGAACAGTCTCAGTTTAATGTCTCATCCAAAGGACAGCACCTTCGACAATGCAACATACCCCAGCATTACATTGTTGTATCAGCTTAAGCTTTGTGATTCCAAGTCCCGATGTGAGGCTTGAACCAACAACCTTCTGACTCAAAAGCAAGAGTATTATCAGACTGACAGGCGGCCCCTATATAAATGCAAATTGTTGCTGATCAGTTTAACAGAAGTTAAGCACAATGAAACTTTAAACTCAACAGGAATAAGTAGGTGAGGGATTTTTATGTGGGAAATTCAGTTAACTGGAGATTTTTGCCTTTTTGGTGATGACGTATGGCTATTTTTTAATACTGTTGTCCACTAGATGGAGTGTCCATATTTGAATCATACTCTAAACACATGAGATACGTCAAAGATTTTAAAAAAAGGTAATTTAGCCCACTGAAGCCCATCTCCATATAGACATATGTAGACATTCATCAAAAGCTGCTTGACAAAAGTAGAAACCTTTATTATGGGATAAGAAGCACCTGTGTTTTGTGATTTCCATATCTGAATAATCCAATAATTATACAAACTTCTACTTGAGTATTAGATCATTCCAAAAGGCCCATCCAATATCACCTTAATTTATACAGTGATTTATTTAAGGGCTGATCTCTAAATTCTCTCATTTATAAAGTCCTGAAAATCATTGGAAGAAGATGGTTTTCAGCAAATGACCATCAACAAATATGGCATCATAGTGTCCACTATCTTTTCATATCTAGTTTGGCAAGCAATGGGAAAGCTAGTCATGAACTGTTTTCAATAGCAAACAATGTGGAATCCTGTAGTTCAGTGGTTAGAGCACTTGCCTTACAAGTGAGAGACCTGGGTTCAATTCCAGGCAGGGCGAAACATTGGGTAAATTTCCTTACCCCACACGCCTAATAATAATCCCTCAAAAAAAAAGAAATTGGTCATTTCAATCCACAACTGTATGTGGGACACTGTTGTGCACAAATGCAATATATTCTGTGAAGCATTTTGGGACGTCTAGAAGACTTGAAAAGCGCAATATCAAATGCAAGGCTTATTATTATCACAAAAGGATTATTATGAAGTAAACTTAGCTGGTTAGATTCTAGCAGTACCCCAATATACCGAAGCCTTGGTTCTTACCAACCGGTACCTCATATATTTCGAAATTAGGTAAGCAGGATGTGTTGCTCCTGGGAGTGTGTGGGCATTCCATTCAAAAAAATATCTTGGGATTTTCCATATATAGGTTGGATGCATGGAAATCTCATTTTGGTTTGGATGGTGATGATTTTCCACATGGGTCAGAGACCCCACTGACCAAAACAAATCTTTCGGAACATCCCTAATGTTTTTGCCTCCATTGCCGCATCTGCTAGATTATTCCAAACATTCATTGATATAAATACAAAAGCTCTTCTTAATAGCTGTTTTAAAACTATTGTTGGTTTCATTTGAAATAATATTCTAGGTCAGCATTGTAGAGGTACAGATGAGCCATGGTCTAATGAAATGGCGGAACAGGCTCAAAGAGCTCAATGGCCTACTCCTGTTCCTCTAGTTCTATATCAGTGATGGCAAATCTTTTTGGTTAGCTAACAAAATAAATGTTCTTGATTGAATATTTCTTGATTTATGCCAAAACATTTTCAAGGGGAATTTAATGCATACCATTTAATTTGTCATATAGTCCAGAAAAGTTCCTATCACAACCACTTACTCTCCAGATTATGCAAATCAATCGTATCCATCTTTTCTGGGTCTCTCATTTCTGTAATATTGGATGTATTTCATTTCCCATTGGTTTTCTCAATTGCTTACTATTGTACTTTATTTCGAAACCCTCTGTAACTTTATTGTTGCAAAGCCCCCATGGCCAGCTCTTTTTCGCATTGTCAGCACATTTTGTAACTTTACAGTTGGTATCAATATCCAGTTCGTTAATATAGATTAGGATCATTGGAGCCATCTACTCTAATCTTATTTCCTTGCTTTCTTTATAACATCAAGCCTATTTATAACATTATATTTCAAGTGTTCATCTTGTTCACTTGAATATGCAGTGCCACTCTGGCATGATTGACTTGTGAAGCAGAGTTCTCAAGGTTCTGCATGACCTGCAGATAGTCACTTTAGCTAGCAGGCTCAGGGGAAAATTTTGGGTTTGATCAGCCAGGTGTCTGTCACATGTGGAAACCCATCACTGTGTTTAAGAATATCCAAACCAGACTGAGAATTCCACATATATACCACCTACACATGAAAATTTCCCTGTATCTCAAATAGAATGCATAGTCTCTCTCTGGAGGGACAAATTCTGCTCACCTAAATCTGGAGAGAATTTGGCAACGGTTGGCAAGCACTAAGATTTATGCATTTTTGCATCTTGCTTACGTAATACTGTACAAGAAAGTATTAGGCACAAGGTGGTAGGAGCCAATGCCGGGGGATTCCAAAGGGTGTGTTAGGACTCTTCAGGGCCGTACGCAGGATTTTTTTTGGGGGGGTGCGAATTGCTAGTGATGGGACCAACAATGGCCGGCGGCTTGGGGGCTGCCCCCGAGGCCCCCTCGAGGCTCCGATGTTTTACACAGTTTGAGGTCTTATTTAATCGGTTCAGAAGATCCAATATGAACGGTAAATGTTTCATGCCCTTGGTGTTTAAGAGCATCATTATTTATTCAGTGTTTTTATTTTCCCCGGTAGTCCATGTCTAATTGGGAAGGTCGAATGTGTTCGCCGATAAAAGCAAACACGATTGTTGACTCGATGATGTAAGGAATGCGAACGATAAAGTAAGTTACAATCCAATTAACACAGTACAATGACGAATGCTTGATAAATGTATGCGTATAGAGAAAATGATCATAAACTACAGATTGACGGTAATTAATAAGTTGTTCTGCATTGTTATCCTAAGACTAAATTTCTTTCGGACTGTAATGAACAATAATGTAAGAGTAAAGTATGAATTATGTGCTCAGATATTCCAGCAAAGCAAATTTTATAAAAGACAAGAAAATATACAGAAACTGAAAATCAGTGTCAAACAGTTAATTCACACGTGTTACAAGCCTGTTATCAGCATTATCCTGAAAATATCGTTGAACTGTGAGCAATAGTGTAGTTAGTTTTTATTTATTTATTTAGAATCAAAATTAAAGGAAGTGACCCATCAAGCAATACTGATCTGACGAAAAAATACTTGAAAAAATAAGGGAGGGGAAATTAATTCTTTAATAGCGTTCCGTATTCGAGACGCCTCGGTCGCTTTGAAGCGAATACGTCAACCGCTCTGCCAATATCGATTTCCATATTATAATGAATGTGCATTAACGCGAGGGCTGAAAGTCGCTCCTATACGGAGCAGAATGCTGGACACTTAGGCAAACCTCGACCAGGAGATTAGGTGACTCGTGAGGTATATACCAGGCTTCTAAGAGACGCCCTGAACGTTTACTGGCGACAGCATCTGACAAATAGCTATATGGTACACTACCACACTGGTATCACAGACATTACTGCAGAGGCGTCTTAGGTTTAGCGGACATAGCTGGAGAAGCCGGGAGGAAACTGTCCATAGTCCTACTATCCTATGGGAACCATTGCACGGTCACAGAACACGAGGTAGACCGACCCTAACCTACATCGATACTCTGGAGCGCGATTGGGGTATTGGCAGGCGGGAGTTGTCAGGCTGCATGGAGAGAAGGGATCAGTGGAGAAGTGTGGTTGTCAATGCCCGAGTTCGCTCGATCGGATGACGGTGAAACTATTTTTATGCCAAATTCGTGCGACATTGATGTTTTTTCACTCTGGGTACAAAACTGAATGTGAAATAAAGTCGCACTGTTTATCTTTGCGGTCATATGTTTTTTGCATGCCAGGGGACGTCTCTAAAAGCATTTTTTAATGACAGGAATACATCTTTAATAATATAAATCAAATGTGATAATCAAGACAAAACAAGAAACATGATATTTCAGAAACACGCCTATCAAAACTTAAGTCATTTTTACTTACATTTATCAGATTAAAATACGATTTCAGCTTCCACAAAGTGGTGCTACCTTTTTATGTAGTGACTGTATACGGGATGATTTCCAATTGACACACCACGTGGAATAGGCGCTAAAGCATAGGCCTACGTCCATGAGTATTCCTTTTAAAGATAGGCATTTCCGTCCAGACACATATAACTTTTTTGTTGGGTTCTCCAAAGCTTTAATTTCTCAGAAGCTTGTAAATATGTTGTCATTGTTTGCTAGCATTACAGTCACACCTCTCAAAACTTGAGTAATTTTTACTTACGGTGATCAGATGAAAAGATGATTTTACCTTCCAGAAGTGGTGCTGCCCCTTGTGGCTGTTTACGGGATGATTTCCAAACGAGGATGGATTTGAGTCTTGGCGCGCGCCTATGTTTATCCAATCACGAGTCACAGACTCGCCGCGTCATGGACTGGTCTATCGACGCGGTATGTTTTGGGTAGACGCCGATTTTGGTGTGCGACTCGATAATTTTATATTAATACTAAATCATTCAAAGATGTGTATTTATAATTTATACATAGTTTTGAAGAACTGATTGTTGCACAAATGTTCAATAAATTTACTTGGTATTTAAATTTGATAAAAAAATGCAATTCTCTACCCCGGAAAATGTGGACCTTTTATAATTTGGGGGGGTGCATACGCACCCGTCGCACCCCCCCTGCGTACGGCCTTGCTCTTGGAGTCTAACCAGCTACAACCACCTAGATTGCCTTTGAAAGCACTGCCTGGCAAGTTTTCCCATTGCTTGACATGAAAAGCGCGAGATCAAATGCAAGGATTATTATTATTGATCAGCTTGGACCAATCTAGCCGTTAAGGCTGTGGCTTGCAGGGTTATCAGGATCTGAGTGCAATGACTCCTTGTCCCAGTGACTGATATGCCCTTCCAGGTCCTGCCAATGAGCCCAGATGGCTGTGCTGTCATCAGCATTACCCTGGAATACTGACTGCAGACCCGCTTGGCTCAACAGCTGAACTCATGTGAGGGGTGTTGGGAAATAAATGTGCCCTCTATGAAGCTGACTACATCTCAAGGGGCATATTAGTGATAGATCAATGTGGGCCGGAGCCCTCCCTCCCTACAGCCACTTCACATGTTTGCCACAAATCCACTGTACTGCACCTGGAGTTTACAAATCGGCTGGCGAAAGCCTTTCTGCTACATCCCCAGGAGCTCAGATCCATAAAGGAGAACATTTTGCACACAAGCCTTATATGTCGCAATCTTGACCTGTACTGGGACCTTGCTGTCCTTGAAGTGAGACAAGCACAGATGCCCCTTCACGCCCCTTTCTGTGCAGACCTTCAGGACAGTGTCCAGGCAGAAGATGGTGCTCATCTCAATGCTCAGATACAACAACGACAACAACAAAATTACACTTGTATAGTGCCTTTCAAGATACAAATAAGAATCAACAATTGGGATTGATTCCACTTGTACCTTATAATCCATATCCCTGATGTCTTCTCTTGGGCTGTGCAAAACCATGATTCCATGCTTGGGGGGTGGCAGAGGACACCACATCCTAATAGGTGACCCAGTATTCGAATCCCCAGATTAGCAATACAATATCATCTGCAGGTTTACAGAACACCAACAAAGTTGCATTTGTATAGCTTCTTTCACATTGGGAGAACATCTCAAGACGCTGGAAAATCAGTGTTTTGAACCTGAGCTGGTGGTCGGGATTGGGGAGGGTGGAGGGCAGGAGAGTAAGGAGGCAAACAGACTGAAAGCATGGTTGAAGAGGAACGTCTTGTGATGGGTCCTTAAGGAGGCAAAGGTGGGGCCAAGGCAGAGGGACTGTGGAATGGAGTTCCAGAGAGTTTGGAAGCCAGTGGAGTTGGGCGAACATTGGGGTGATATTGTCACAGAGCCTGGAGCGGGAGAGGGCATGGGATGAAGAGTTCTGGATGATATGCAGCCTATGGAAGGAGGAGATGGGGAGGCCGACAAGCAGGGAGTTTGTTTAGTCAAGCATACTAGGTGATGTTGCAGACGTTGGGGAAGGCAGAGCGGGTCATGGCACGGATGTTGGGTGGAAAGGACAGTTGAGGGAGAAACAAGACACCAAGGTCTGGATTGTCTCAGTGAGGTGGATTGTGCATCCTTGGATGGTAATGCTGGCAGTGCCTGAGGTATGGTGGACACCGGATAAACGGTATCTGGCTGTTTGAATAAGACCAGTTTAATCCTTGCATTTTATTTTCAGTGCCTGATCATATCATCAAAACATCCCAAAAGCTGCATAGGATTTACTGCAGAGTGTAGTGACTGTGTGTAGGAGAGAGACTAATTTTAATGAAATGCAAGAAGCAGGAAAGAGCAGCTCTAAAATTCAGTTGTCATGGTTTTTAATTGCAGTCAAATCCTGTTAACAGCACATTGGTTAAATCACGGAGGAGTGCAGTTACATTTC
Source organism: Hydrolagus colliei (assembly GCA_035084275.1). Taxonomy (NCBI): domain Eukaryota; kingdom Metazoa; phylum Chordata; class Chondrichthyes; order Chimaeriformes; family Chimaeridae; genus Hydrolagus; species Hydrolagus colliei. The sequence goes on along the minus strand of CM068745.1, from coordinate 35,038,632 downwards.
ACCACATACTGGATAACAAGATGCTTTTTTGTATTTAATTCCAGGCATGTTATTAAGTAAGCTACAAACAACCAGTGTGTGTTTTTCTTTGGAAAGCTAAACATTCATTCAGTAATTAATGGATGAAAATTACAAAGTCTTTAATATCATTTTTTTTTAAATCGCTGTTTATCTCTGCTTTTATCAGCGGACTTTATTCCTGGTGTGATCTTATTCTATCACTCTAATGTGACTAAAGAGAACATGAGCAGAATTTAGCTTTGTGTAGATGTCTATGTTGTGATGCTCCAGGCTCATTCTGTACAAATGGACTCAGCTACAGCCTGTGTGTCAGCAGGAGACAAATGTAGCATTGGCAAGGATACCATTTAACTTAAGTTCACCTTAGAAGTATCAAGGACAAGGCAGGGTTTCAATGCATTCATAACATCTACTTTATTTACACAAGGATATTACAATTGTACCACAATCACAGCCGCACACTATTTGCTGGATTCAACTCAGCACAGCATAACAGCACAATTCACTTTTCAATATTTTCTTTGCAAGGTTAATCTATGCCGTCTCTATAGGAAGCCAGCCTTCGTGTAATTTAAAATCTCAGTCCATCTCTTGAACAATACTGTATTAATAAAAGTGTATGATCTCTTTGATTGGGCTGCAAATCCCACTATTGATGGGGTCTCTCGAGTTCATGGCAGTGTAGTTGTCAGTAGGAACGGTAGTTGAAATCAAGGTACTGGACGCATTAAAAACACAGCTTGATGGGAAGATGATATGGTAGATATTCTGGGAGGATGGGATCAAATGGGCCAAAGGGCCTTCATCATCCCCACCAATCTTGTGAACTTCAGAAAGGTGTCCATGCACTTTTGTTTAAACCTGGTTAAAATTACATGTATTTTTGTGCAGCACCAGCTAATTTGTGCTTCCATTGTTGCCATGTTATACTTACACATTTTATCACAACTTAGTCAAACACTAACTTTAACAAGCTGAGACACAATGAAAGTTCAATTACCAACAGCCCCATGTACATTTGTGCAAGAATAGAATTGAAACTGAAAACCCAATTAGAGAATGTTCTAGGCAATTTTAATGTGAAATTAATTGGTTTCAAGACCTCACGGTTAAATCTAATAGCTATTGAAATAAGTGGACAGTTTATTTAAAGATGAATAATACTTGCCATGACAAAGCTGTTAACTCTGTGTATTTTAATCTCTCAGATTATGCCTCATAATTGATCCCTCCAAATACTGATCAGATTTGTTGCACTGCTCCAGACTGCCTCTAAGGCCTGACAATCTAATCATACAACAGTGATCAGCATTTCTGCAGGTCTCCAAATGTCACTTAAGTATGACTTCTAGGGGATTTGAATTCAACTCATTTTGCAATACAGACAGGCATCCTGTTTAGTGTGCTTTTGGCGTGGTGAATGATGTTTTAATTAGTTTGCCTGTAGAAAGTTCTATTCATTCATAAAGTACACATTTCCTTTGTTTTATTTCCTATGCATAGTGCTTTCCATTAGTTGCATCGAATGTCATTTACCAGTCTTCACCACACCCTCTCTTTGTAATTTCTTGGATGCCTCCTCTGATTCAATGCCTTTCCTTAACTGTGTGTAATCCTCAAATTCAATTACTGTACTTTGCACTGATTCGGAATCCAGGCCATCAGTGTATACAAGAAACAGTTAGCGTCTCAGCACGGACTGTTAATACCATCCTCAATTCAACTAGCTCCCTCAACAACTACCATCTGATTATTTTCCTTTATCCAGTTACTAATTTATTTCCCATGTCTCATATGTGATACCAAATACCAAACCAATATTGTGATCTTGTAAACTATTATGAAGAACCTTTTGCCTTTTCCATTAAATTGATACATTGAAGAAGTAACAGGAACAACAACAGTACCTCACTCCCTGCTGAAATAATTTGTAGCTGTGAAATTGTTACAATTTTAGTAAGTGTTATAAATCAATGAATTGCACTGACATACTGCCAATATGTTGCCATAAGTCGTGTAATGCCTATTGCTATTAACAATACCCAAGTATTGGCTCTGCATCTATGCCCAAAACAACAGCTAACAGAAATTTCACATCATATTGCATTTATTTCTCATTAACTACAGTGGTATCACATTCACAGTATCATAGTTCTTTCAGCCAGACTGTCAGTTTGGCTCAGTTAATAACAATTGTGTTTCATTGGAATGCAGCCACATATTAGGCTGCGAGTTCATAGTCCAGGCTGACATATCAGTGCACTGAACTGTTGAAAGGCCATATTTTGGATTAAAAAACAACAACAATGATATATATATAGTGCCCTTCACCTAGGAGAACTAAACAATGGCTGACACTGATGCCGAACCAGATAGAAAGAGCAGTCTGATAGGCACAGTGGAAGGAAAGTCTTCAGATGTGATTTGAATCCGGGTAAAGAAGGATCAATGTAGAGAGAAGGCAAAGTTGGAACAGGAGGATAGGGAAGCACGCAGAAGGTCTGAGCTGCCCGATTGAATAGATGGATAGAGGAGTGAGATGTTAGTAGGTTGGAGAAGTACTGAGGTTCTAGGGCATGAAGTGATTTGTAGGTGAAGATATTGAAATTGCTCTGATCTGATGGGAAGCCAATAGAACCTGGCAAAGATCAGGGTGATGCGGAGTGGAGATTGGTATGGATAGGATACAGGAGGAATATGGAGACGTCAAGGTGGTAGATGGTGAAAGCTTTAGATTGAGTTATTGATGGTAAAGATCCCAGAGAGTTATTAAGAAGAACAGCAGCAAGCTCTCTCGGCCAAAATCCCTTTCTAATCTAGATTCAGATTAAAGGATCTTTGGGGTCTAATATGTGGTAAATTCCAGTGGGATTGTTTGAAACGGAAAAATATAATCCTTGCATATAGTGCCTTTCACATCAGGAGGACATCCCAAAGCACTTTGCAGTGACTGCATTTTTTGTGGGCAAGGTAAGTCAGAACAGGAAGTAGATTCCACTAATTCATCGTAACTCTGATCTCACATGTTCTATATGACGTGCTGACCATTATCAAAAGTAATCCCAATTTGCATTCCTTCTAAAGAAATCCTGTTAGAAACCGCCACGTAAAATAGATCCCGCTTTCTATCATGGCTTCTTGTGGGAGATTGCTGGCACAAGTTTGCAACAACGTTTGCCCATGTAACATGTCTCCAAAGGACTAAAGGGTAATATTGTGTTGCCATATCACTACATTTCAATGCAACGATTTATAAGATATACAAAGTTTGTCCACCAAACATCACCATTGTGTAAGCAGTTTAGCAAATGTATCCAATTCTCTTGCAGCCACTACTTCACACTTTACCATATTAGTTCTCCCAACATTTATTCAATTTTGTGACATTATTGTGCCAAATATCACATAAGTAGGAGTCAGTATCATTGTTTATTTGAGGGTGGGTGGAGGGTGGGGGGGTGGTAGTTTTGAGTTCAGAAGAAGTAAAATTGAGTTTAAGAAGCTGAATTCAAAGACCCTGATTCCATTGACAAGCACATAAGCCTTCTTGGCTGCTAGTAAACACAAATAAATTCCCCAGAGAACACATGTCATATTCTCTTTGGAAAATTATAGCAGCCTACTTTGTACCTGGAGAAGATATTAAACCAAAGACCTTGACTTCAAGTGGATATTAAAAATTGATGGACTTTCGAGATCCCTTGAGTCTAAACTTTGAAAAGAAAAGGGAGTTTTTCCTCGTGATCTGGCAAACAATGTTCCAGATATATCAGTCATTCATCTTGGAGCTGCTTATGGGACATAGCTGTGTGCAAAAGAGCTGCCACATTTGTCAACAAGTCCCTAGTTTTGACATGAAGGTCTTTGGGACTGTCATCATATAAGGTTTCTACAAATAAGTTCTTTTTTTACGCTGATCTTATGGTTACATTTTTATAGATATTTTCTTAATGATAGTATATCAATACACCCCCAAAATACAATCAATTTCACTTTACAGTATATTCTGTGAAGCACTTTGAGAGGTCTAAACAAAGTGATATGCCACTATATTAAATAAGATAATTATTAGTAGTAATAGTACTATTATAATACTCAGAAAGACCTTATAATTTGTATTAATCCCTTGTTGAATAATAGGCAGACAGACATAGAGGCGTTACAATGGTCTTTCAAGGTATGAATGGGAAATACAACGAAATTCCAACATCACGGAATTCTCTGCCCTTGCTGCCTGGAATTGTATGGAAATTTAGTGTTACAGGAAATTTAGCGAATCTAAAACAACAATGCAACAGTACTTACAGGCTGTAAAGGCACTGCATGGCCATTACTCTGGAGTATGGTTGCTATAGCAAGAACTTCCACTTGAAGATTTAATGCCAATATGACAAAATCAACTTCAGGCATTCCACAAATGAATGTGATTCCAGAGGACATATTTTAGAGTGTGCTTCTGAATCAGGGACTCTCTACTCACACTGCACAAGTAGAGCAATACTGACATTTCCATAACATCACAGTCAGCAGATTTTGTTCAAGAGAAACATTTCAATCATTATTAAATCAAAGCATTTTTTCTAAAATAAGCATTTTGAATGTGTTTGTAAATTCACTGCCTTTTTTTATGTTCAAATCTTTTACTTCTTTGCTGCCTAGAAAACTGATGAACAGGTTAGCCTGCTTCAACTCATATTTGTCGAGCTCATCCCTCATTCATTGTCAAGTGTAAGGACTATTTTCTACAGGCAATCATTGCAGCCATTTGCCTCAGTAAGTTCCCAAAATAGACCCATGAGACAAATGGCCAATCACAGCACAGAATGAGTTCATTTGCCCTCTCATATCTGTGCTCCTCAGCTGGAGTTATCTTCTCAATTCAATTCCCCCGCACTTTCCTCATGCCTTTTAATGTTGTTTTTCTCAAGTGTAGTAGAACCACGCTATCTTTCTCTCCCCTTGCTCCCCGTTTGTGATTCGCTGTTCTTTGCAGATTTCACAGGTGAGTGGACCTAGGTTCAATTCCCAGGCAGGGCAAAACCATACGCAAGTTTCCTTACTCCACACACAAGCCCCTGTTTAACGAGCAATAAGTAGGAATCCAACTTGTTAATCAATTGTCCAATTGTTTTCCAGGAGAAATAATCCTTCCCCCAAAATAATTGTTCACTTCAATTAATGATTGTTTGTGGGACATTGCTGTGTGCAATTGGCTGCCTTGTTTCGCCCACATATATATAGTCAATTCACTTTAAAGATTGGCCATTCCATCAAAGGGTCGTGGACTCGAAACGTTGACTCACTTTTCCTTTCACCATAGATGTTGCCTGACTTGCTGAGTGTTCCCAGTGATTTCTGTTTTTGTTTCAGATTTCAAGCATCTGCGGTATTTTACGTTTTTGTTCATTTTACAGTATATTCTGTGAAGCGCTTTGAGGCATCTGGAAGACGTAAAAGCGCTATATAAATGCAAGGATTAGTTATTTTATTTATAAGGTGTTGTATGAAATGCAAGGATTATTATTAGTAAACAACATTTTGTTATAACATGGGTTTGCTAATACAATCAATAAAATGTTTAAAGTATATTCAAGCCTTCAACACAGCTACCAACACTAAAAAAAACTTGCTTCAGAGATCTCCCCAGATTGGGTGCATGGCATACAAAAGAGGCAGCAGGAACAAGGCCCAGAGCTTGATGGTCCTTTCCCTGGTTCACCCACACACTCGCATTGAATAGGAGATGGGACGTCTAAAAGGATGACATTGAATGTGTCAAAGGGCCTTCTTCATTCAAATCAATCTTGTGATCTTGTGAGGAATGCACTTCCTCCCCCACAAAAAACACAAATCCCCTCCCCCTCCCAAAGCTACAATTTCCAGTGAGGGTTGATTTCCATGTGTTATATCCAGGGTTATCTAGAAATTTCCAGAATAGAAATGCTTCAAATAGGTTCAAGTCCTTAAAATAAAATAGGCTACATTCTGTAATTTATAAGTTTTGACTTTACCTTAACAGAGAGCCTAGCCGCAAAGGGCTAATTCTGAACTGGGGCTGTGACCTCTACCAAAATTGTATATGTAGAACATTATGTTTGCATTATATTAGGATAAATTAAGGATAATATTAGGATAAATAAAGCTGCATTGACATTTGAACATTTTTACTCCTGAAATACGTATATTGTATTTATATAAGTATACTTACAATACTGTACTTATAATTTCATGGGTATACTCGAGAGAGGATTTTCCATAAACTAGCTGGCAAACTAACAGTTAAAAAGCAAAGGAGAACCAATGCAGTTTTGCATGAATCTCTTTATGTGTAGTCAAGATCAACAGTTTGGTCATATTCATGTTTTACAATGAATGATCGGGATATTGGTAGCTAATGGCGCTCCGTCACACATATTCAACCAACAGATGATAATTATATTGAGAATCAACAGGCTCAAGCGACTTGGGAGCATGAACATGAAGAAGTATGTTATTAGGTACATTGCCATCCAAAGGTAGAGAAGTATGTTATTAGGTAGATTGTTATTTCTGGCAGCAATATGAATCATCCAGTACATTAAAAGAGAGCAGTCAAGAAGGATTTGCAACCATTCAAACACTAATTTAATATTGAGAATTAAAGCATTACTATCAACCCATGTAAAGCAGAAGGTTTTCATGCAAGGCGTACCATTTTGTAGAGACGTTGACTGCAAAAATGTCCTTATTTGCAGCAAAAGACACTGATCAGTAATGGTTCAGTCTATGAATCTATGTGCCCAGGCATGACAGATAAAGTTCAATATGGTAAAGTCTAAGATTGAGAAATCCAGGGTAAGAAAGTATGTTAATTGAGGCTATTCAATTCACAGGGTTATTCTTCCACCGACATTGTATTATTAGTCTTATACGCCCAGTTTAAATAATATTTTTTTACATAAACATCTTCATATTCTTACAATAAGTATAAGTGACTATTTGTTCCACAGGTTGTTTGCCAACACGAACAGTCACTGCACTTTAGTAAATCCTTTGAAATGCTTTAATGCAATAATGATATAAGATGTTTTGATGACGGGGTAAGACACTATATTAAATGTAAGGAATGATATTATTTTGTAAATTTGTGCATGTATTGTTTATTTAGACAATTCAAAAAAAAGATCTACGTATGAATACATTGTTTCCTTAAGCTAAATGAAGTTATCGGCATGTGAAAAAGTATTGATTACAAATACAGTTTATCTATATCATTTGATTGTATACAAATTAATACAATTAAATATAAATGATATCAATTATAGTTTGTAGACAATAAAATTGACCTCTTTTTAATTAAAAACTTCACCAAATCCCGAGCTCACACTCAGTGTTGTCAATATACTGAAAATCAGTCAACCCTTCATGCGCATTTCAAAAGATTTCACATGAAGTAGGATTGACTGGAGCTTTTTGGCTGTCAGCATTTCTAGCAGTGCAGCTTTAAGGAGTCTGCACAGGCGTAAGTGGCATTTGCAGCGCTCGTTTTAGCAGTCAGCAGGATTCTGCTTGTTCAATGCATCAGTCTCAAGACCAGAAGACATACACTACACATTCTGCAACTGGGCAACATCTCAACTTCTGCCAGCATGATGGATTTTGTCGGTTTTGCTTTATTCATCAGTAATAATTGAAACTCCTGTTTGCTGTCCTGCCGTATCCATGGCTTTTTCTGTTCAGAAGGATGCTGGTTATTTTGGTGACCTGAAAATACAGCTTTTCAGATTGGTAAGTAATTCCTGATTCATATTTAACAGCAACATTTTTCCTTCTTGGAGAATACTGCAACATTTCATAAACGGGTCTATGAATGACAATGCTCTTTATTTCAAGAAACAATTTTAAGGAAACAGTATTTGTACAGTTCTCTTACGTGTAATCAATAAGTATCTAAATCTAAAACAGGCAGTATCCATCTTCAAGTTTATCTTAATCGTTTCATACTTTTATCAAAAAAAGTTAAGAACCACAAAACTAACAAGTAGCTTGCACTTGTGAGGTAAAAACTGTGGTATGTGTGGGGTGAATTTTTCACTCAGGTCTAGATTTGCCACTTAAATTTTAGGATAATCAAAATTTGGCAAATTGTTGAATTAGGTTTTTATGTTGAAACTGGTATTCTGTGGTTCTTAAATTCATAGAAAAGCAGCTTCGAAATTAAGGCTGGATTTAAGAATTTACCAAATAGTGAATGGTCCAAAAAGCTCCAAACATAAGGTAATTCTAGACCCAGATGAAATTTCTCCTCAATGGCGTGTTAACCATTACTGAGAATATTGATCACATCACATACCGCATTATTCACTCAGTGTCAGGTGTTTCAGTAATTAATCAACGTTTAATTGTTGTTGCTGTATGAATTGGGTATCGCAGATGTGCTGAGAAGATCTAATCTGAAATTAGTCAATGATACCAGTCTTTAAAGAAACTCTCGCCTGTAATGCTGTTATAATAACCCTGACACAAGTTACCAGTTTTAACTCATTGAAATTCTGTGTGGGAAAAGCAAGGCACGAAAATAGAGTGAGACTATGGTCTGCTGCAGAATAAATTAGAAACCAGCATTTGCGTCTGGATTTGAATCGTTAAGACTTTGCCATGGAGGGTGCAGTTGGCCAACTTTGTACATTTGGTGGATGGGAGCCCAGCAACTAAAAGGTGTCATGAAGTCTTACCAAGCACGGAGCTCGTCAGTCACTGGATCATTGCCTTTGCCTTTGTGCAGCAGTCTCCTTTGTGAGAATAATAATAATAATAATAATACTGCCTAAACAGAGCAGCCAATTGTCATCTCATTCGGGTGAAATGCTTGACATATATCTCCATATCCAGCAACCTCACAACAGTTGTGCGCAATTTGGCTGCCGCGTTTCTCCCACAAATATAAGTCAATTTTTCTACTTTCCTTCCGCCAACCACAACCGCTCACCCCCTGCTCCAGTACCAACCTTGGGACGTTGTTGTATTCTGTGAAGTGCTTTGAGACATTGATAAGATGTGGAAAGTGCTATATAAATGTAAGGATTATTATGTTATTATAACAGTCAACTTTATGTAAAAAGCAAGGTATGAATTTCTAGTGCCGGCTGAGCAAACTGCTAAACTGTACAATCTTTCTCTGTGGAAGATATTCCATGTACTTACTGAAAATGTTTCCTAACAGGTGAACCACCGTTCATCAAAGGTAGGTTATTTCTTAATAGCAGGCTAAGTTTAAAATAAGTTGCCCTACTTTATATGAGACCATATTTGGAATGTTGGAGAGGAAATGTACGGTACCAATTATCTGCAGTTTTAGCTGCAGGACATTGTTGCTTTGGAGAGGGTTTAGAAAACAAACAACAGAAGGAATTGTAAGAATAATCCTTGCATTTGATATAGCGATATATCATTGAAGCATCTCAAAGCACTTCACAGGATTTTTTTTACTGTGACTGTGTACATGTAGGTGAACAAGGCAACCAATTTGCACACAACAATATCCACAAACAGCCAAGAAGTGAGTAACATGGACACCCATCAGTGAGGCACAGCATTATATTGTGTCATTTGAGACAATGTGAATCCAAAGTCCCTACATGGGTCAACCATCTGACTCAGAGGCAAGAGTGCTGCCAGGCTGAGACAGGCTGATTCTGATACTTCCAGCTTAGAGAATGTCAATGCTTTACTGGATTGCATTGGAAAATGAAGATACAGTATGATCCAGGGCTTTCAAATATGGAGGGAGAATGCCCTGTGAAAAGGAGGGAGATGTGATCTACAGTGGTGAAGTTTGTGGCATTTTATAGCTATCCACGGTGTCAATCATCAATCACTAGGTGGCAGCACACCTCTCTGATGAGTGGTGTGCAGGTGGCATCATCTGTAATTTTTTTTACGATTTGAAGCAAACATTCTTTTTCACCAAAATTTTGTTTTGTTGTTTAATACTGTAGTTACTTTCCATGTTCAATCCACCAAGGAGAGGTTAAATCCTCTTACCAAGCAAAAAAACACGCTGTAACCAATCAGCCCCGAAGACTCAGGTCTTGATCTAGGGTAAAATTGAGAAAAAAAACATTGGCGAGGATGAGTGCAGTACTGTATTCTCATCTATTCTAATCAACCCAGGAAACTAAATTAGCACTAGTAATAACTGTGAAACATCATAAACGTTACCCCCAATTGTCCAAATCCATGCCGATTGTCAAATATATCAAATTCTGGTGTTAAATATTTTTGGCACAAGATTATAAAGTGAAGAGAACGTTATAATACAAAATACATAGCAGCTTTACTTCACAGTATGCCATGTGAAGTGCTTTAAGACTGCACCCTGATGTGAAAGGTGCAATATTAAATGCAAGGATAAATTATTATTAATAATAATCTATCTTCTGCAACAACGATTTTTATTTATAATGTCTTTCACATTGGGGGAAAAATCTCAAAGCATTTGACGATTGGGTAGGGGGAAGATAACCAAAAGCACTGCTGAAAAATAGGCCTTAAGGTGAGGTGATACTAATAATCCTTGCATTTGATATAGCACCTTATCATGTTGTTGAGACATCTCAAAGCACTTCACAGAATACACTAAAAAGTGAATTGACTGTATATTTTGTGAGCAAAACGTGACAGCAAAGTACGTAACATACACCATTATAAAAATGTTCATCCACCTTTAACAAAAAAACTGAAATAAATCCAATATCACTTTTTCTTCCATATTTCAGTATGCTTCCACAGAATTCCACAATTCCACAATTGCACATAACAGTGTTCCACAAACAATGGTAGAGCGTGTGACCATATAATTTTTTTTAAAAAAGAGATCATTAACCCCGGAAAAGCAATCCACCAATTGACTAACCACCAGGTTCCTATTTACTACTAGATAAACAGAGGTGTGTGGAGTAAGGAAAATTGCCCAACATTTCGCCCTGCCGGGAATCGAACCCAGGTCCTGCCATTTGCGAGGCGAGTGCTCTCACCATTGTGCTACACATGCAATATCCAAATGCAATATCATGCAAAGGTGTGAGGGAGGCAATTGCTCAGGAGACTGCGGAGACAACAATCACAACAATTACACTTGTATAGCGCCCTCACATCAGAAAGACATCCAGGGGTGCTGGATAATCAGGAATTTTGACCCCGAGATGGGAGTTGGGGTCAGAAGGCTAGGAGAGCAGGGTGGGTGGGGTGCGAGGGTGGCCAAAGGCACGATCAAAGAGGAATGTCTTCATATGGGACTTGAAGGAGGCAAGAGAGGGGAAGAGGCAGAGGGATTGCGGCTTAGAGTTCCAAAGCATAGGGGTAGAGATGCTGAATGCCCAATCGCCAATGGTGGGGTGGGAGTATGAGGGACCTGAAGCAGGCCAGTGTCTGCAACCGTGTAGTTGGGTTCTGGAATTTGGTTACGCAACACCTGTTAGAAAAACTTTTGAAGTTTCAAGTGCTGATGTATGTTAACAGTCTTGAGATATCTTGGGGACATGCTTCTTCGTAAGAGTTAATAGAAGGCACAGGAGTGTGTGATTATATGTACGTGTGTTTATTGGGGGAAGGGAAGCATGGATTTTCAAAAGGACCAAATAATGTCATCAAACAGATGTTTCAAAATCTAAGACTGAACACCTTCTCGTGTTGTGAGTGGACGCAGAGCTGGAATGTAGCTTGAACCACTGCAGAGTAACTGTTAGGATAAGCAGCCTCAATAATTTTAAATTCTTCTAAACCATTTGGACATTGCTTTAGAGGTACTTGTAAAGCCCAAAATCCTTTTAGCACATCATTTTTTGTTCCATTCTGTTCTCCACAGCTCCCTCTCCTCCATCCTTGACTCCCTTTCCCCACTCACCTCCTGAACCGCCTCATACTCCCGTAAATCGCCCTGGTACACTAGCCATCTTTGATCCCTTAAGGCACAAGTGCGAGCTGCCGAATGCACCTGGACCAAATCCAAGCTAATGTCTGCAGATATGGCTTGAAGAAACCACGATCTACTGCTCCGTGCTCGCCTCTGCCAAATCTTCCTTCTGCCAAATTGGCTTCTAGAATGCTAACCCCAGGGTCCTCTTCTCCACCACTAACTATCTCCTCCATCTACCTCACTCATCCTCCAAGTCCAAATGCGAAGAGATGCTGGACTTTCTCAAATCCAAAATTAAGAGGATCTGTTTAGTCACCTCTACCCTATCCACCACTACTCCTTCATTATCTTTCCCTCATGACCCACCCTGCCACTCATCCCCCCACCCCATACACCTTCAACCCTATCTCTCCCTCCTACTTCACCGCTATTATCTCCAAAATAAATCCCACCACCTGCTCCCTCAATCCCATCCCCACCTCTTTCCTCATCTCCCAGGGTGAGGATCTTGAAGTCGATCCTCTCTGGGATAGGGAGCCAGTGAAGTCTGGAAAGGACTGGGGTAATAGGGGAGCGAAGGTTTTGCGGGTGAGAACGCGGGCAGCAGAGTTCTGAATCAGCTGGACACTGTGGATTGTGGAGGAGGGGAGACCGGCGAGGAGGGCTTGAATAGTCCAGCTGAGAGGTGACAAAGGCATGGACCAGGGTTTCAGCGGCTTTTGGGGTGAGATATTGTTGGAGACGGGCGATCCGTCAGAGGTGGAAGAAGGCGGTGCTGGTGAGGGACCGGATGTGAGGGAGGAAGGACAGTTGGGGGTCAAACCTGACACCAGGGTTGCACACAGGTTCGGAGAGTTTTAGGGGCAGACCGGGAAGGTGGAGGAGGTGAGAGCCGTGCGAATGGAGACGAGAGCCAAAGAGTATGGCCGCCGTCTTGTCAACATTCAGCTGCAATTGCGCTGAGCAGTATCCCACAAACAATTATGGATTTGAATAATCAATTTATTATTTTTTTCAAGGGATTAACATCCATGTGGAGTAAAGAAACTTGCCCAAGGTTTCGCATTGACCTGCCTGGAATCGAATCCAGGTTTCTTATCCTGTATTTAAAGTTCTTCAAAACCCTCCATAGCATTGTCCACCCGATCTTTGCGACCTCCTAACCCCCTACTAACCTGTCCACTCCCTCTGCTCAGCAGGCTCCAGCCTACTCCATATCATTCGCCCCACCCACCCCACCATTGGCAGACACAACTTCAGCCACTCTGCCACCATTCCATCCTGCATCCATACCCCTCACCCCCTCACTAGCTTTCTTCAACTCCCACCTCAAGAAACCCTCTCTTCGACCGTGCCATCAGTCACCCACCTTCCCCTCCCTTCCCATCCAGATCCCGACCCCAGCTCGGGTTCGAAACACTGACTGTCCAGTGCCTTGGGACGTCCTCCCAATGTGGAAGATGCTATACAAATGTAATTTTATTGTTGCTGTTAGATGTCTCTCTGTGTCTTTGAGTGTGTGGGTTGGTGTCTCTCTGTCTGTGTGTGTGTATGTCTTTCTGTGTTTTTGTGTGTGTCTCTCTCTCTCTGTGTCTTTGATTGCGTGTGTGTCTGTGAGTGTATGTCTCCTCTCTCTGCGTCTCTGTGTCTGTGTGCTGTGCTTCTTCCTGACAGGTAGGAGATTGTAAACTCCTGTAGCTTTGCTGGTGTCCCACAACCACCCCTCAAAATGCCCACACAGTTTTGTTAAAGAAGCAATTCTTTTTTGCAACATACTAGTATGTGTTATTTCCGTATGTTTAGTTTTTATCAATAAAATGAAAAAATGTAGCAGTAAAATGTACCTCAATAGCACCAGTCAACCCCGCAAAATTCAACAATTCCCTTCACAATTTCCCATAAGATTTGTAATGCTCTCTGCAATTATTTGCAATAAATATCCGTACTTTTCTACTGCCCCAGCACACAACACCTCTCTAACACCCGCACACTCGAAGCACTGATGGCCTATGATGTTGGCCTTCCCAATTCCTCCCTCCATAGATTGAAGATAATCCAGAACTCTGTGTCCGGTGTCCCCTACCATTCCAAGCTTCGTGACCCTATCGTCCCCATTGTCACCTGGAGCGGAGGACACGGGGGACATGGAGGAGGCCAGATCCAGAGGACCGAAGGCAGTGGGTGCTGGTTTGGGGAGAGAGGAGATCAGAGAGATAGGGGGGTGCAGTGGAGTGGAGGATTTGAAAACAAGGGTGAGGATCTTGAAGTCGATCCTCTCTGGGATAGGGAGCCAGTGAAGTCTGGCAAAGACTGGGGTAATGGGGGAGCGAAGCTTGGAGCGGGTGAATATGCAGGCAGCAGAGTTTTGGATTAGCTGGATTTTGTGGATTGTGGTGGAGGGGAGACCGGAGAGGAGGGTGTTGCAATAGTTCAGCCGAGAGGTGACAAAGGCATGGACCAAGGTTTCAGCGACTTTTGGGGTGAGGTATTGCCAGTGATGGGCAATCTGTTGGAGGTGGTAGAAGGCAGTGCTGGTAACAGACCGGATGTGGGAGAGGAAGGACCGTTGGGGGTCGAACCTGATGCCTAGGTTGCGCACAAGTTCAGAGAGTTTTAGGGGCAGGCCGGGAAGGTGGAGGAGGTGAGAGCCGTGTGAATGGATACATTGATGAGATGACGAGAGCCATGGAATGTGGCCTCTGTCTTGTCGACATTCAGCTGCAAGAAATTTGCGCTCATCCAGCCCCTGATGTCTGAAAGTCAGGCTGACAGAACATCAGGGGACTGGGAGGTCGCAAAGTGAAGTGGAGAGATAGAGTTGCATGTCATCCGTGAACATGTGGAAGTGTGCCCCATATCTGCAGATGACATCACTAAGAGGGAGCGTATAGATGAGGAAAACTAGGGGTCCAAGGATGGATCCCTGGTTTACCCCACAGGTAACTGGGTAAGATCGAGAGGAAAAAACGTTTGTGGAGATGTACTGCTTGCGGTTTGTGAGGTAGGACTCAAACCAGGCGAGTGCGGTCCCACTGAGGTGGAAGACGGAGGACAGGCATTGGAGGAGGATGGCGTGATCGACTGTGTCGAATGCAGCAGACAGGTCCAGGAGGATAAGGAGGCAGAGGGAGCCCTGGTCGCAGATAGAGAGGACGTCGTTTGTGACTTTCATTATACAAGTGTAATTTTGTTGTTGTTAAACAAGCAAATATTCCAAGACTATGTAAACCAAAAGAGGTTTGGTATTTAGAAGCATAGATTCGACTGCCTCCGTCATAAAGGAGATCACAGTGAAACTCGCCTATCAAAGTAAGAAATAGTGATTTGTGCCTGACAATATACATTTGCCCATTGACCAAGGTAACTTCATAGAATCGTAGAATTATACAGCACAAACGGATGCTATTTAGCCCATCGTGTCTGTGCCATCATTAAAAAGAACTGTCCAAATCAATCCCTCTCTCCATAGCCCTGCAACCCTGTCCTCCCCAAGTAACTACTCTCTTAAAAGTTGTTACTGAATCGGTTTCCACCATCCTTTCAGGCAATGCTTTCCAGATCCAAACAACTTGCTGCATTAAAAAAATTCTCCTCACCTCCCCTCTGTTTCTTTTAACAACTATTTTAAATTGGATGCCACAATAAGGCAGGGTAGAGCAAGGCCATTGAGAGCTTCAAAGGTAAGGACCAGCATCTTGATTAATTAAATCAGCTGCTTGTCTACCCACATGTGCTGAATTATGTTAGTGAGGTGTCTATGGCACACAATGTTTCACTGTGTTCCTGGAACCACTGGAAATACCACCATATATCTTGGTGGACTCCATTAAATGTAGATGAGCAGATACATCACTTGGTAATGGAATATTTCCCACTTGTCCCACATTACAACAATAAAATAATGCTGAAAGC
Organism: Hydrolagus colliei; assembly: GCA_035084275.1. Classification (NCBI taxonomy): domain Eukaryota; kingdom Metazoa; phylum Chordata; class Chondrichthyes; order Chimaeriformes; family Chimaeridae; genus Hydrolagus; species Hydrolagus colliei. The sequence goes on along the minus strand of CM068745.1, from coordinate 35,022,803 downwards.
TAGCATCTTAATACAAACGTACAGTGGACATGCAGAGGAAAGCTTAACAGTGTCTCATAATGGTAAGCTTTGTGTTTTAAGAAGCGTTATTGGCCAAAGTATACAATGTTATACTTTGGAGTTCCTAATGCTTTGGTTCCTGCCAACCCTGTATTCTTTGAGCAAAGACAAGCTAGGTGCATTCATCTGGTAAGAACGAGCAAAGTTAAACATGAGTTACGAGCAGCTGAAACTGAAGATTCTTAAGTACTGCCAAGGGATTTCCGTGAGTGCTTTCGGATGACCCATCGTAAAAGTCACTCCTAAAACTACAATGACTGCATTTAACACTGCAAATGGATTTCAGCCTATGGTACTGGCTGACCATCTTAAATGTCACCCCCAAAACCGCAAAGAATGCAAAAAGCAGTCAACTTTATAATGACTATTTCGCAAATTGGCATTCCATTGGGTTCAAATGCAAATGTTGTCACTTCACATTTACTGCTCCAGGGATTAATCATAAAACATCGTCTCCCAAGAAGAATTGTCTGACAAATGCTAAAATGTACCCACTTCCACCAATGTATGGCCAACAAGATTGTAGGTTTACTGTGTGAAAACAGGACAGTTAACATAAAATTCACAATCCAAAAGTGAGAATATTTTATAAAATACAAATATAAACAGACCATTTTGTAACATTTTGAAACACCACAATGCACTTTTTGTCAACTGTAACAAGTTAGTACACTTAGTCCTCGCTTAACATCGCAGCTGCATTGGTGAAAAGTGCGACTTTAAGTGAAACAGCGTTAAGCAAACTCACGCAAGAATACCAGCGTCTATGTATGCCTATGCCACCCAAAGTAGTTCAGTTCCACCCACGCGAACAAACAGCGAATGTCACGACCTTAAACGAATATATGTTCCCTATGTATCAGCAATGTAATAACGAAACAACGTTGACCGAAAACAACGTTAAGCGATGTTTACCTGCATTATTAAATGTAATAATGATTAATTGGCAAACGTGTCATGTATTTGTGCCAGCATATTGCACAGTCAACTATCAGGAATGACAAATAATCTGGAGAATTGTTACCCAAAATATCGGGAGAAACTCTCTTTCCCAATGGTGTCATGGGTATGTCCAACTGAATACCCCAATGGATACTGAGTTAACAGCACCTGCAAAAATGCAATAGCCCTCCAACACTGCACCAGAGTGGCTGTCACAATTATGATTTCAAGCCCTGACATGGGACATGAATCTACAACTTTCTGACTTACTCCCAATTGAGAGTACTACCAACTGATCCGAACTAGCACGGCTAGTTGGCAACTTAGAAGACTGGTAAAGATATGTCATACCCACTGTTTAGAAATCAGCTGGCTTATGACTAAGCTTCAAAAGCTTTAGAATCTACAATAAGCACTTTTCAAATGTAGCGGAGAGAGGATTAAAGTGAATTGCCAAAAGGTGCTTGCATCCCTGAATGCCATCTAATTTTCCATGAATTAGAATCACAGTGAGCCTAAGAAAGCCAATAATCATCCATCCATCGTTGCAGTTACTCTCAAGACACAAGACATATGTGTTAACTGTTTATTTAATACAATCATGATAACTTACATTTATATAGTGTTCTTCGCTTCAGGGAACATCTCAGAGCAATAATAATAATCCTACTAATAATGCTTGCATTTGATAGCTTTTTTCATGTCTTCGAAACATCTCAAAGCGCTTCACAGAATATACTGTAAAGTGAATTGACTATATATTTGTGGATGAAACATGACAGCCAATTGTGTACAGCAGTGTCCCATAAACAGTGGTAGATTGAGTCACCAATTTATTATTGTTTTTCATCTTGCGGAATTATTATCAGGCATGTGGAGGAAGGAAACTTGCCCAAGGTTTCGCCCTGACGGGAATCAAATCCAGGTTTCTCGCTTGTGAGGTGAATGCTCTAACCACTACAGGATTTTACTAGGGTCATAGGGTCCAGGGTTTACATTGCAGATTGACATTGACAATCACAGCACAAATGAACATGCTGAGAACATACATTGCACAAACTGGAAGGTAAGTTAAAATAAAAGATCTGTACAAAGTTTTCTTGTTGGGGTGACAAGCTGGTTTTTGTGGAATTTCTTATTTTCTTAGGAAGGAACTAGTATTCCTGTTTAAATTATCATTAAAACCTTCAGCCAGTTCATTTTTTAAAAAAATAATCTATTTTAAGACAAATTATTTCCAAAGCAAGTATGGTTCAACCTGTGGGTCTGGGAGAGATAACAGCTGTTTGATTTCTTTCTGTAGAGAGTTCTGATGTGTATTACATTAATGACTGTGACTCATTCAGATATCTGAAGGGTATTACAATAAATCCACTCTTCACATCATCATTGCGTAAGCTATGTGCCGCTTTGTGCCATCAAACACTGGAATAGGCCTTCCCTATCTTTATACACAACAACACAAGTGGAGTATCCCAATACAGGTTGCACCACTTACATCTAGCTTCTAATCTTACACGGTACTATATCAGCAGAGTGCTCATCTAACTATGCCCCGGAATGGTAATGATTCATCTCCGTGGTAACATTGCAACTGAAATGCTCCACTGTGGGACATCAAGAATATACCAGTAATGTCAGCACTACTCTGCAATAACATCATGATGTCCATGATTGGAGATTTCAAACACCATAGAACTAAATCGACCTGATCTAACATTTTCTCTGCAAATAACCCTTCTCAAATCCTTTGCATTAGAAAAGCAATGAGGAATGTTTTTTTTCTCTTTGTGAATGCACAAAGAAATATATTGCTGTGTTGTCAATTTTTCACCTTGATACCTCCACACTTAGAGCAGTAAGCGTATCCTATAAGTATCTTAGACTAATTAATTCTGTCGGCATAGACATTACATCAGCGTTTTGTGCTGATTTTCTTCCTAAGCAGCTCTGCAGCAATGTAGCAATGGTATCAGAAGTTCTTAGCCACAGTAACAGAAGCTACTGTAACCATTATGATCCCATAGTCCACAAGCCATGTCTCCTTCAGCATCCGTCCAAACAGCACCTGAAGACTCATAGACAGCCATCCAGACAACCATCCACTCTTTGTGACATTCAATGGGAATTAACAGAACAAGGGCAGAAACTTTGACACACTTGAAACTAAAAAGGTCAGAACTAAAGTACTGTACTTTCAAATTAAGATTGAATTAAAGAATTTTCCACAATTATACACAATTTTAAACTTCAGGTCAAAATGGTTTTACAGGTAGAGGTTAGTGGAATTTCAGTTGTTTCGGTGGGCTTGATTCCCAGCAAGGGAGAAACCCTTAGGCAAGTTTCCTTTTGCCACACGCCTCTGTTCACCTGATAGTAAGTAGGAACCCAGATTTCACGCAATCCCTTCAAAAAATAAAAGAAATATATCAATCCAAATAATAATTAGTCTCTGAATCCACGATTGTTGTGCAATTGGCTGCCACGTTTCTCCTACCCAAGTATACAGTCAATTCACTTTACATTATATGTACGACTTTACAATTCGACTTCAAGATCCTCACACTCGTGTGCAAATCCCTTTACTCTCTGGCACCTCCATATCTCTCCGACATCCTCACTCTCCAATCCACTGCCTGCCACCTCTGCTTGTCTCTAGCACGCTCCAAGCCGCTCGGCCTCAAAACTCTAGAACACTTTCCTTCAATCCCTCCACCTTGCTCTTATCTCCCCTTTTCAATTCCCGAAGTCTTGCCTAAAAACCTTCCTCTTCGACGATGCATACGGCCACCTCCCCCCACCCCTGGCTTGGAGTCAGACTCCGCCACTGTTAAACGCTCATGAGATGCTACCCTGCGCCAAGGGTGCTATAAAACAGGAAATTGTCGTATATTCTGTGAAACACTTTGAGATGTCTAGAATGTGTGATAAGGTGATGCATCAAATGCAAGGAATATTATTGTTATTATTATTTGGTACTTAATAAATCCTTTTTGGGTACGTTTCCTTTCTGCACAAGTCTGATAATAATCCTTCAAAAAAAATTGGTCATGAGTGTTTGTGGGACACTGCTGTGTGCAATTGGCTGTCAAGTTTTGCCCACAAATTCACTTTACCGTATATCCTGTGAAGCTCTTTGAGACATCTTGAAGACATGAAAAGCGCTACATCAAATGCAAGGATTATTATTATTGTAATTTGTTTTCTGATATTCAGTTAAATATTTGGGCTTTTATACATGTTACAGTAATTCCAATATTAATAATTTAATCAAATACTAAACAGTAAATGTAAAAAGATTTGTGTTGACTAATCTTAAAGTGCACTAATGTCCTGTAATATTCAATTGGATATGTTCCACTGCATATCGCTGTTTAGAATCTTGTGCGATTACCGATTTGTCTAGGAGTTACTATTTTGTTTTACCTGGGCTCTTTGATTTAACTTGATGTCAGCTTTGTTACATTGTAGCAGGTAACATGTGGTCTCACAAAACCCATGCTTATGGCTGAGGTTTAGCGTTACTCACCTGACTCGCTTTAATTCCTGGTAGTTGACCCTTGGAACAACACTGCGCTGTTGATGTGAAGGTGCGTACAGATCTGCATTGCTGCTCACTTATTCTACCAGCTGGAAGCACACACACAACAATACGTCTGTGAAACTGTAAAGGGATCTTCCAGACAAGGAAAATAATTCATGAAAGTCAAACAGAAAAACAGGCAAAGGCTAAACTTTCTCAGTGTTGAGGAATAAGAAAAGTTAATTTCTGCTCAGTTTTGCGCATCTGTTCTTTACAATTTAACTGAATAACAACAAAAACTTGGATATATATAGCAAGCTTCACACAGGCTAGCGACCCAAAGCGCTTAAATGCCGGTATGCTAAAGCAAAAAGGTACTTCACCAATGTGACCTGCTATATTTCAATTCTGACTCACTCAAGTGCTTCCATTTGCAACTACAGAGCGAATTGGCACCCTCAGGAACCTGCAGCAAATGTACTTTCACACAACTAAATACAGCATTGTATTACAATCTCCCAGTTCCTGGTCTTTCTACCAAAACACTAAATGCCAACTGAGGCCTGAAATTTCATCTAGACTTAACCCATATCACCATCAAATTTAAGATCATCTTCCTCAACTTTCTTAAATTCACTTTCAATTGCGCCAACTATAGCAAAACAATTGGCCTATTTTGATCACCACACCTTTGTTGAAGCCAGTATTCAAATTTAAAGCTCAATTATTCATCAACCTCATACACCATATGCAATGCTCCCTTTTTATGTTGCTGGCCAGAAACATATTCCAGATTCTGTTGGTTATCGAAACCAGAACTAATTAACGATTTTCAGCTCTAGTCATTCACATTATCTGGGTGTGCAGGTTGGCAACATAGATCGCAGAAGTAAGGAGGAGCAAGGCATAGAGGATGAGGATCCTGGGGATGGGAAACTGGTGAAGCCAAGCGAGGATGGGAGTGATCAGTTTCCAAGTTCTTATTTCCAGATTCATGGTTTCAGTTAGTCTCTAATTACCTTTTCTTCTAACTATAAAAGACCCTGAGAGTCTTGGTCAGTCACAGCCACTCATTCCTAAGAAACAAACGTATTCTCAGAAACAAAAACAGAAATTGCTGGGAACACACAGGTCAGGCAGCATCTATGGAGAAAGGAAAAGTGAGTCAATTTTGCAGGTCCACGACTCTTCGTCAGATTCACTTTCCTTTCTCCATAGATGCCTCCTGACCTGCTGAGTGTTCCCAGCGATTTCTGGTTTTGTTTCAAATTTTCAGCATCTGGAGTATTTTGTGTTTAGCTGGTAATACTGTATATTCTCAGCTATTGTCAACTACCAGCCTCTCTCACACACAATCCCATTTGCTGTGAAATAGCTGTGTTTTCTGTGAGCTATTGAACCTGCACCTACCTCATTTGAATGGAGTATGACCATAACTGAACAGATCTAGTAATTCCAAATAACGTATTTAAGATTACAACTGTCCTGTAGCTCAGTGGTTAGAGTGCACACCTTAGAAGTGTGAGACCTGTATTTTGAATCCAGGCAGGTCAGGGTGAAACCTTGGCCAAGTATCCTTACTCCACATGCCTAATAATAATCCCTCCAAAACAATTTACAAGAAATTGGTCATTTCAACCTATGACTGTTTGTGGGATACTGCTGTGTGTAATTAGCTGCCGCATTTTGCCAACAGATATACAGTCAATTCACTTTACAGTATATTCTGTGAAGCATTTTGAGATATCTAGAAGACATGAAAAGCGCTTTACCAAATGCAAGGATTATTATTAGTCATAGTATTATTATTATTAGTACAACCCCTTTTGATTTGCAGTAAAGTACCCTTGTGATGGAAATGAATATTTAAATACAGTAAAAGCCCGCTTATCCGGCACCCGATCAATCGTAACTTCCGTATAACTGGCATCGCAAAAAAAAGGTCCGCATTCGATTAACCGGAATTTATCCGGAAAAATGTATTGAAATTAATTAAATTTTTTGCGTTTTCGGCCAAATATCCGGCACACTCATTGGCCAGGTCCCAAGGGTGCCGGATAAGTGGGCTTTTATTGTAATATTGTTCATAACAGCTTGATGCTTACTGAAATCTTCAGTAATTGATCAATAAACATATCATCCAATTCCTTGTCCATACTTTTACAGTACAACAACTTTCACTTTTATAATAACAATCATCCTTGTATTTTATATAGTGCCTTGCCACATCTCAAAGATGTCTCAAAGTGCTTCACAGAATATATTATTAAACGGATTGATTGTGCATTTTGTGGGTGAAATGCAGCAGCCAGTTGCTCTCAGCAGTGTCCCACAAAACAGTCGTGGATTGAGCGACCAAATTCTTTTTACAAAAGGCATTATTTGAAAAGATAAGAAAGTTTCTCCCGTGTGCAAACTAGCTGCCACATTCAGCTACAAATACATAGTGTTATGCTTACATAATCTGAAGCACTTTGATAAGTCCTTTCGATGTGATAACGCTCAATAACAATAGCACCTTTCACATAGAATGAACATATAAAAGCTCTTCATTATGATGATGGACATTACTAGGCAAGAAGTTGAGGAGCAGGAGTTTGAGAATGTAAACTAAAAACATGGTCCAAGCCATATCTTTGCATGGATTTTGATGGCAAGGAGAGACAGTGCAAGGTTAAGGGATGTGGGAGAGAGTTTCAGAAAGCAGAGGCATTGTCTAAAGGCTGATGATTATACACCCTTCATCATATAAATACAGTTACTGTTTCCTTTCCAATATGCATATTTTGCATTCATCTATATTAAATTCCATGTGTTGATTCTTAGTCCATCTGCTTAATATGCAGTATGACACAGAGCCACAAAATGAAACCTGACTTTATGAAGAATGTATTCAGTGTATTAACATTTGCTGCATTTTGCACATTCTTTCAACATTCTGTTGGCAATGATTTCTGACACGTTAATCTCACATTGTGGAATATGGTAAATAAGATCTTTCCATTTTGCATTTCCATTGCAAACATACAAAGATCATTTGACTTCAAATGCAAAGTAAAGTCAATCTCATCATCTAAAATCCAGCAGCAGTTAGCAAATCTTAGCAAAAACCATTCAGTGCGTTTAAAAGTAACACCCTGATATTAATCTGAGATTGCATTCTACAGCGAGAACAAATCAGGCCATTTAACCAGCAAATAATAGCCTTCTGGTATTATTGTGAACTTATATTGTGAAGAACAATATCCCTGTTCTTTATCTATATAGCTTTCACTGAATCAAATTTACCCACTACTTTCTTTTTACTAAATTCAACTATTTAGTATCTAAGTGACAATATTATCAAAGAAGGTAGCAAAATACAACAACAACTTGGATTTATACAGCACTCTTCATGCTGGACAGAGTCTCAGAGCACTTCCCAATAACGGATCCTGGGGCCGAGCATGGGAGAGGGGGAAGAAGGTGACCGAAAGCCCGATTGAAAAGAAAGTTATTTAGCCGAGCCCTGAGAATAGGAAGCAAAGGCGCAAGGTGAAGGGAGTGAGGAAGGGAGTTCCAGATCCTAGGGGCCTAGTGACTGAAGGCACAGCTGCCGATGGTGTAGTGGAGGATTCGGGGGACAAGGAGGAGGCCAGACCCAGTACAGCAAAGGCAATGGGTGCTGTTAGGAGAGAGGAGGTCAGAGAGGTAGGGAGTGCAGACAAGTGGAGAGCTTTGAAAACAAAAGTGAGGATCTTGAAATCGATCCTCTCCAGGACAGTGAGGCAAGGACTGGGGTAATCGGGGAGCGAAGTTTGATGCTGGTGAGAATGCGGGCAGCAGAATTCTGCATAAGCTGGATTTTTTTAATGTTAGCGGAGGGGAGACCGGTGAGGAGGGCATTGTAATAGTCCAGTCGAGAGATGACAAAGGCTCAGGATCAGGGTTTCAGCAGCTTTTGGGATGAGATATTGGTGGAGACGGGCGATGCATCAGAGATGGAAGAAAAGAGTGCTGGTGAGGGACCGGATGTGGGGGAGAAAAGATAATTGGGGGTCGAACCTGACGCCTAGGTTGTATACAGGTTTGGAGAGTTTTAGGGGCAGGTTGGGTAGGTGGAGGTGGTGAGAGCCATGGAATTGAAGACGTTGATGGGATTGAAGGGATTGAAGCCAAAAAGTATGGTTTCCGTCTTGTCAACATTTAGTTGAAGAAAATTCGCACTCATCCAGTTCCTGTTGTCTGACAGTCAGGCTGATAGAACATCAGGGGACTTTGCAATATCAGGGTTGCAAAGTGAGGTGGGAAAATAGAGTTTGCTGTCATCTGCATACATGTAGAAGTGTACCCCATGTCTGCGGATGACATCACCAACAGGGAGCATGCAGATTAGGAAGAGGAGGGGCCAAGGATGGATCCTTGGGGTAACCCGCAGGTAACCGGGTTAGAGCGGGAGGAGAAGCAGTTTGTAGAGATGTACTGCTGAGGAGATAAATGTAACGTGGGCCAGTGACTGCTGATAATTATCACAAGCTTAATTTTTCACCCAGATAATGTAAAGAAAAATGTAATCCTTAGAATGCCTATCACTTTGAAGCAACTCATCACAGTAATTAGTGCCAGAAATGGTTTCTTGTACAGGTCTGGAGGATTAGATCTGGAGGATTATTAGCCAGGACACAGGAGACCAAATCATTTCCCCTGCTCTGCTCACAACATTGTTTATACCAAAGCAAATTACCTATTACAAAATATTATTTGCTTGCATTAACATAATTTTCACATTGTGTTATAATTTACTTGTTTAAAAACATAGTATTTCCTATAAAACAGAGATATTGCCTCACTGTTGTCAAGCGTAAACCATTGAAACTCGAACAGCATTCTTTCTAAATATCCTGGGGCCAATTGATTGTACCTATATTACTCTCAGACCACCTGCTGATAGTGATAGTGAGGATCCGTTACAGAAAATGCTTGCACATCATGAATCCAAAGCTGCGTTAAAATAATATCAACTCCTCCACCTCCACTTTACACCCAAGATTAAAGATTGTTGGGGGCCTTTGCAATTTTCTTCAATTGTATCCATCCATCACATCTTATGTCAGTTTGGTTCAATTAGTAGCACTCTTGTTTCTGAGTCAGATGGTTGTGGGTTGAAATCCTACTTTGAGATCTGAGCTCATAGTTTTGGGAGCATCTAAACTCTGCAGATGGGAGCTTCCCCAGGCTGCAATCCAGGATGAAGAGGATTTGTTTGCACCAATCAGCTAGCTGCTAGAAGGAAGTTAATCCTTTGGCCTTGTTTAATGAAAATCAGTTGCACGATTAAATTTGTGAAGCTTACTGTTTTTAAGGTTTTAATTAGTCTTTATAAAAGTTTAGACAGAAACCTTGAAGCTTGTATGAAATTTACAGATCTGTAATTCACACCACCGGTACTGAGTAAAGTCTCTTTCTATCGCACCTTACACAGTTCAGTGTCAAATAAGTGTAAGAATATTGTTTATGAGGAACAGTAAAATTGGCCACACATTGAGAAGCATGCTTGCATTGAATTCAGTTTTACAAATGAATGATCTTTTAATGTGTATTAACTGACAGAATAGAACAGCTTTGAGCAGAAAACTGTTTTGATTTGTCTGCTAAACAGCAATAAAATTACATTTGTATAGTGCCTTTCAGGAGGATGTCCCAACGTGCTGGACAGTGTTACAGACCAGAGCTGGGGTTGGGACTGGGGATGGTGGAGGGAAGGGAAAGTGACCCGACATGGTTGAAAAGGAGGGTTTTGAGGCAGAACTTGAAGGAGGCTAGGGAGGGGATGAGGTAGAAGGCTATTGATGGTGGGCTGGGTGGGGTCAGAGGGACATGAAACAGGTCGGAGCCCACTGAGCGGAGGAAGAAGACAGGTTAGTAGGGTTGGTAGGGTGTTAGGAGGTCACAGATGTAAGGTAGAGCAAGGACATGGAGGGCTTTAAGGGTGAGGATCAGAATCTTGAATCCTCTGGGTGATGGGAAGCCAGTGGAGAGTCGGCAGCCAATTGCACATAGCTGTGTCCCATAAACAGTGATGGATTGAAATGACCAATTTTTTTATTATTGGTGGGGGTGTGTGTGAGTTTGGAGGGGGATTATTATTAGGTGAGTGGAGTAAGGAAACTTGCCCAAGGTTTCACCCTCACTTGCCTGGATTCAAACACAGGTCTCATGCTTGTAAGGCAAGTGCTCTAACCACTGAGCTACAATAACACCATTCAGCGAGAAAGAAGAAAGCTCTGAAGTAAACCATCATTCAGTTTCACCTTAAGTGTTTTGCTAGTCTGTGTATGTGACATTGAGGATCTAAAATTACAACAATTAGCAGTGGGATTTCTTGATAATAATTCAGAGTCAGTAAAGGGACTCCTTCCACTAACTCAAAGTATATTGTGCCGACATATGGGAACGGCGCTCCACATGTAAAACACGTCAGCATAGAGTTCTGTGGGATGTGCTTCCAGTCGTAAGAAGGATTCAAGAGTCTTTATTAAGATACCTCGTTAATATCCCTGTAATTTGGTATACATTCTTCCATGTATTGACCAATGCTCAAAAACAATCCTCCAGGTTTACAACTGGAAGATCAGCAGGAAGAAGGTAGAAGAATAGATTGAAGAATAGTTAAGAAATCAAAAGCAATGGGTAGGAGTTAAGGGTATCATCTCAGGCTGGTATGAGGTGGCGTTCCACATGGATCATGTTAGGAGCATTACTGTTCACCATGTACATAAATGATTTAGATTCAGGTATAGGAAGTGTGGTGTCAAAATGTGCAGATGAAGCCAGACTGTGGGTAACAGTAATGGCAATAGCAGAAGAATGCAGGAAAACATAGTCAGGCTAGCAGAATGGGCAAACTAATGGCAAAGAAATATTAATGCCCCTGCCACTCCCCATTCCCTAAACTTCTTTCCATGTTTACTCCCCACTCTCTTCAACCACCGTTTCCCAGATGAAGGCCACCACCCACTGTCTTGACCACCTCCCTTATCAGTTGCTGATGGCACCTGAAGACCTTCCTCTTCAACCATGCCTACGGTGACTCCCCTCTCCCCCCTGCTTGACTCCACAAGCTCATCCACATTAAGCACTCTGGGACGCTACCCTGCGTGTGAGGTGCTATATAAATGCCAGATGTTGTTATTGTGGTATATTTGTTCTGGATGAGAGCTAACTTTCTACAGTTGAATGGCAACAAGACAGATGCCCTACTGATTGGCTCGCCTTCATGCATCAGGCACTGGCAGCATCAACCTCCATGGTGGCTCACTCAACCTCACCAAGCCAGTCAGGAACCTAGATGTCTTGTTCAATCTGCAACTTTCTTTCCTCCTCCACATACAAGCAATGACTCGCTCTGCCTTTCCTCATCTCCGCAATATTGCCTGACTCCACCACTACCTTACCCAAAAGGCCGCTAAAACCTTCATTCGTGCCTTCATTACATCCCGGCTCATCTAAGCAAATGCCCAGCTTGTCGGCCTTCCCAATTCCTCCCTCCATGGGTTGCAGAGGATCCAGAACTCTGCGGCCCATGTCCTCTACCTCTCCAGGCTCCCTGTTCCCCCATCCCCGCTATCCTCGCCCAACTTCATTGGCTCCCCATCATTCAGAAGATCCAATTCAATAATAATAATCCTTGCATTTGATATAGCGCTTTTCACATCTTATCGACGTCCCAAAGCACTTCACAGAATATAGTGCAAAGTGAATTGACTGCATATTTGAGATCCTGGTCCTCACAATTCAAGATCCTGGTCCTCACAATTCAAGATCCTGGTTCTCACATTTAAAGCCTCCACAACCTCTCCTGCCCCTCCACTCAGCGTGCTCTGCCCAGCTCCATATCCTCCGACCCACCTGCCCCACCATTGGTGGGTGAGCCTTTAGTCACTCTGCCCCCAACCTCCGAAACTCCATCCCGTAGTCCCTCCGCCTCGCCCCCTCCCTGGCTTCCTTCAAGTCCTGTCTCAAGACCCTCCTCTTCGATGGTCCTATCGGCATCTCCTAATCCCTCCCTTCCTTCCCCACCCCACCCAAGTGTAATTTTGTGGTTGTTAAATGCACATAATATAACAACAATAAATATACAATGTAGTTAATATGATTTCTTCTACTGTTTCATGCTGGTCTTCAGTGAATAAACTATTCCTGTCAAATTAATGTAAAAAGTCAATATAGCAGCTTTTAATATTCTTTTGTTAATTTACTGCTGTTTGCTGTTGATCTACTCTGAGTACTGGAAGCCTTATTCGAAAACAAATAAGGGATTGAATCCTAATGGAGACACTGAAATAGTGATTGCAGTTTTTCCTACTAATAATGGCAACCATTCTCTTCATCCATACTCCCACTGAACATGTTTCAATCCTTTCAAATGTCTCTAAGAGGAAAAAGGCCATAGATTTTGACTGTTAACTTCAACAGTATTGACTGCCTCTACAATGCTCATATTCAATGTAAGCCACAATGCCTTTTCTGGTAGAACCACTTAAAAGTTCACTTTTGATGGAATGCCTAATTCAGATTCTGTTTGAATAAACCCATTTTAACACATCTTGTATTCAGAGGTTTAGCAGTCGCATTGACTCAGTGCAGAAATACTACTGAGGATATCTGAGAGTTCAAGTGCTTATGTGGAGCTTGAGATTTCATCATGGTCCTTACAGTTTATTATGGGCAAATATAAAGACAAAGGAAAAAAGACAACTCAAATTTAAGACACTCACAGCTATGTGATACCTAAACTCTCTGAGTACTAAACATCGGGTGTTATTTTCAAACTATTCCCATTTTGTCCAAACTTTAGCAATAATTATTTTCTGTATATTTTTATAGAAGTGTATTTAAAATCAGATTGAGGATTCTGAACAATGGCAGATCTACAGTATTTTTCAGATCCGTATTTTTACTTAAAATTAGTTACTAATGCCTGCATTTGATATAGCACCCATAGCATCAAGATGTCTCAAAATGTTTCACAGAAAGTTGGTGTGTTGTTTAGTTACCATGGATTTGTAACAAACATGGCAACCAATTGATGGAAAATAAACCACACAAACAACAAGGATCAGCTGGAGGAATGTTGGCCGGTACAACAAAGAGAAATTCACTTCTGTTTTCAAATAGTATCATATGTTCGTTAACACAGTCAGGTTGATGGTCTGGAACCTGACCTGAGTGCTCACCTACACTGTGAACTCAAGTCTTCATGTGTGGCTAAAACTGAGTCACGTTCCATCATCATAATAATAATCCTTGCATTTGATATAGCGCATTATCGACTCTTCGAGTCGTCTCAAAGTGCTTCCAGAAATATACTGTGAAGTGAATTGATTGTATATTTTGTGCGCTAAACATAGAGTAAAAACAGAAGACAACTTGTCCCTGTATAACTTTACAATTGGATGAGTGTGTGTGTGTGTGGGTGGGGAGTGTTCTTTTCAGCGGTTATGCGAGTGCCTTTTTCTAAATGTCTATAGAGAGAGATTATTTGTAATATTTTGCACTGTAAGGAGTAAGGGGTTAATGTGGTGAGTGTTTGGGTTCAGGGAGAGAGTTGCACCTGTTCTGGAGCTGGATGGTATGTTAACTTCCGTTAAGATAGCAATTTGTTTATCTTTCTTATGGGGTAAAATGTTAGTTAAGTGTTTTTGTTTATGATTTTTATGTTAAATTCTGGGAGTTAATGGGTTTTATGGCCCTGTTGAAGTTTTCTGATCTGAACAATAGTGGAGTTAGGTGTTTCCAAATTGTTAAAGGGCAAAGAACTGATATAATAGTCACTTGGGACCAGACTCCGTTGATATGGAAATTTTCCGATATCGATATATCGGTGGGCTCATATCGATATATACCGATATATCGATATCGCCGGTTTCTTTATCCTGTGTATGCGCGCGCATTCGGAGGTGCGAGTGCATTCGGAGGTGCGTGCGCATTCCAGCATGCGCTCGCATTCAGATGTGCGCATTCCGATATGCACGCGCATTCCGTGCTCTAGGCCCAGGAGGTTTCCAATGCCGGCGACAAGGTAAGTTGAAAAAGTTTGCATTATTCAGATATAACCGATTTTTTGATATATCGCCGGACACGATATACCGATATTTGTGATATACCGATATTTTTTATACCGAATTTTTCGATATACCAATATATTTAAATTTCCAATATCAGCATATCGATATGAAAAATTATATTGATATAACTGATATATTCATATATCACCGGACACTACTTGGGACATTAGGGGTATAAAAAGGAAGGAGTAGAATTATACTGGGGTTGTTGAGGTTTGGAGTTTTAACTAACACTTGACTCAAAACATTATTAATTATAAAACTCAGAATCTCAGGAACTTTGAGGAGATGTGAATTTGGGATAAGGTTACACTATTTGTTTATCCTGGTGATCCAAGTGTTAAGACTCAGTGGTTAGTTATCCTAGAATATGAGATATTATACTTGTTAAAATTATATTGATATAATATTATCAATGTAGAGGGTAATATGTGCATGCTTGCATCGAATGCTCTGAATGTGGAAACATATGTAGAAGCCTTGGGGAGAATAAATAAAGAGTATTTTACTAAACGCCAAGTGTTTCAATAATATTAATCCTTGCATTTTGTTTTGGTGTAATTTGTGAGATTGCTCTGACTGGGCATGAACCCCAAACAGTAATAGAGAGGAGACAGATCACTCCTTTCAGAGTGCACCTGGAAAAAATATGTAATTCTCTTCCAGAGAAAAGGATCTCGTGACAGCACTATGTCATGAAAGTGGAGTCTAACATGCAATACAGTATTCACAACAGGATTTGTAAAAGATTTGTAGGATCTTCGCTGCAGTGTCCAGAAAAGAGATTCAGAACAGAGATTCAGCAAGTAATTACGATACAGAAGCAGATACAACCCGGATTTAATACAGATGAATCATCTGTGAATCCTGTTATGTGATTCAGTTTTTGACCCTTGCACTAATATAATCAACACTCAAAAGATTACTGATTATGAAATGATGATAAATGTGCTATGAGTACAGCAGGACATTGGATTCCAGATTAGTACCAAGTGTAATTTCTGAGGAATGTTCTAATCGCAGTATTTATTTTCACATCTTAACACAAAGTTCTGATGTTCACCAATGTGTAATCTGGCTAACTCCTCATTTCACATTGCACTATGAGTAGTACAGGACCCGCTGTGTACATCAATAAGAGCATTTGTTCACCATAGAATAACTTAAATGTTGGGAGGCAGTTAGGGTTTCATATTGTAGGGTACGTTTTAATATTTTAATACTATAATACTAAATCCAAATATCCTCTGTGGCGTTGGTGACATCATGACTAGGGAACTTGCTAACTCAGTTGTATACAGTACAGAGTGGAGACTGATGTCTTTTAAAATGTTGCCTTTGTAGTTTGCATGGTATCGACTCCAGGACTACTACTGTCCTGACAGACTGTCAGTTAAACATCAAGTCCTGAATGAGAGCTAACTTTCTACAGTTGAATGTCAACAAGACAAGGGCCTTCCCAGCTCCTCCCTTCACAAACTGCAGATTAGTCAGAACTCTGCAGCTCGTGTACTCTCCCGCACTAGACTCTGCGACCACATTACCCCCACCTTCACCTGTCTCCAATGGCTCACCATCCCCCAGAGGGTCGAATTCAAGATCCTCATCCTCACTTTAAAGGTCATTCACAGTCTCGCCCCCGCCGATCTCTCCGACCTGCTGTCTCCCTATCACCCTGCCCATCCCCTCTGTTCAGCAGGCTCCCGTCTGCTCCAGGTCCCCCGCCCGAACCGCCCTACAATCGGTAGCCGGGCTTTCAGCCTCTCTGCCCCCACACTCTGGAACTCCATCCCGCAATCCTTTCGCCTCACTTCCTCCCTTTCCTCCTTCAAGGCCAGTCTCAAGACCTTCCATGCCTCCTGCTCCCCTCTTAATTCTCCCCTCTCTCCTACTCTCATTTCCCCCTACCTTTACCATTACTCCTACGCTCCCCCCCACCCGCCCCCACCCCACCTGCTCGGGTCCCAACCTAACTATTCAGCGCCTTGGGACGTCCTCCCGACGTGAAAGGCACTCTGTAATTTTGTTACTGTTAGGCTCGCGCCAGCGCCTTCACACATCAGGCGTTGGCAGCATCAACCTCTATGGTTGCTCACTCGACTTCACCAAGCCAGTCAGGAACTTAGGTGTCTTGTACGATCCTCAACTGTCTTTCCTGCCACACATCCAAGCAATGATTCGCTCTGCCTTCCCTCATCTCCGCAATATTTCCCGACTCCGCCACTACCTTATCCCCAGGGCCACTGAAACCCTCATTCTTGCCTTCATTACATCCCGGCTCAACTAAGCAAATGCCCTGCTTGTCGGTCTTCCCAATTCTTCCCTTCACAGGTTGCAGATATCCAAAACTCTCTGGTCTGTGTCCTCTACCACTCCAATTTCCCTGTTCCCCCATCTCCCCTATCCTCACCCAACTCCATTGGCTCCCCATTATCCAGAGAATCCAATTCAAGATCCTGGTCGTCACATTTAAATCCCTCCACAACCTCATCCCTCCCTACATCTGTGACCTTCTAACATGCCCGCCCCTTCGCTCAGCAGGCTCTGGACTGTTCCACATCCCCCGTGACTGTCCAGCGCCTTGGGATATCCTCCTGGCATGAAAGGTGCTACAAGTGAAATTTTGTTGCAGTTATTATTGTTATTTTTTAGGTAATTTACACTCCACTGGTAGCAAGAACTGTCAAAGAATGCTGCTGTTGCCTGGAGGAAGCCTTATTTACATGTAAACCTATTGTTTGTATGCTTGTGTATTGTGTGAATGTAAGAGTGCACTCACAAGGGGACAAGTCATGATATGTTTGAGCAGGAAGCAGGGTGGCATCTTTGAGGGACTTGTACTTTGAGGAACTTGTAACAAACTTGTACCAGCTCACTGCACTGTCAAACCGTAAGTACCAGCATTTTACATATCACGACTCCAACTTAACTTAAGGCTTTGGGGAGTCGTCAAAATATGAGCTTATGTTCATTAACTATTTAAAATCTATTTTGAGATGTGCATATTTACAATTTTTTAATATAAATGGTTTTGTTCTCCCAACTCGAAAAGCCACAACGCTGATCACTGAAGCATCTTCTATTTTTATACTAAGAAAATGGCAATGTTTCTCTGTGCGTCAAGAAGGATCTGAATAACTGACTGACATAGAGATAATAATAATCCTTGCATTTGATATAGCGCTTTGCACTCTTCTAGACATCTCAAAGCACTTCACAGCATGTACTTTAAAGTGAATTGACTGTATATATGTGGGTGAAAAGCAGCAGCCAATTACGCACAGCAGTGTCCCACAAACAGTTGTGGATTGAAATGACCAATTTCTTATTGTTTATCTTGAGGGATTATCATCAGGTGTGGAGTAAAGAAACTTGCCCAAGGTTTTGCCCTGGCTGGGAAACGAACCCAGGTCTTTCGCTTGTAAAGCGGGTGCTCTAACCACTGAGCTACAGGACTCCACATATGATCTGCACCTTATCGGAAAGGTCTTCCATCTGGGAGAGACATGGGCATCCTTGAACTCAAGCACTCTGTATCGTCCATAAGTTATTTTCAGTTTTCCATTTATTGCTGCAGTTCCACCTGATGGCCGCCAAGTCAAAGTGTGCTGTGGCATCATACACATATGTAAACACCCACTGCAGTTACACCTGGTGGCCACACCAGCTGAGGCACTGTGGCATTCTGCGTCACAGAGCACTCATATAGCCAAGCGGCGGCAACAAAATAAAGAACACAGACGAAGCTAAGCCACAGCAACAGCAACAAAATTACATTTTTAAAGCACCAAGTCCTATGACTATGAAAACTCCCTCCTCATCAGCCTTCCTGGTTCTTCCCTTCACAAGCTGCAGATCATCAAGAATTCTGCAGCTCGTGTCCTCACCCGCACCAAACTCTGCAACCACATTACTCCCACCCTCGCCTGGATCCATTGGCTCCCCAACCCCCAGAGGATCGAATTCAAGATCCTCATCCTCACTTTCAAGGCCATTCACAGCTTTGCCCCCACCTATCTCTCTGACCTCCTGTCCCCCTATGAACCACCCCGCCACCTCCGTTCAGCAGGCTCCAGTCTGCTCCGTGTCCCCCGCCTGACCCACCCTACCATCGGCAGACGGACTTTCAGCCTCTCTGCCCCCACACAATATTATACAATAATGTAGATATACAACATCAACAGTCAAATATTTTGTTCAGAATTGTGGGGGTGATTCTTTGTTGGTCAGTAATAGGGTCCGGCGATATATCGATATATCGCTAAAACCCGATATGATTTTCATATCGATATGCCGATATAGGCATTTAAAAAATATCGATATATCAAAAAATCGATATATCGAGGTGAAAAATCGGAATGCCGCACACTGAACTACAAGACCTAGAATGCTCATCTCTATACACAATACACAGACCGAGGTGCAAAGCTGCCATATTGTATTCATAGTCCTCGAATACAATATACAGGTATGCAAGGGGTGGGGGGGTGAGAGAGACGGCTGGGGGGTGGGGGGTGAGGGGGAGAGAGACGGCTGAGGGGTGGTGGAGGGGAGAGAGACGGCTGGGTGGGGTTGAGGGGGAGAGAGACGGCTGGGGGGGGTGGGGGGGAGGGAGAGAGACGGCTGGGGGAGGGGGAAAGAGACGGCTGGGGGGGGTGGGGGGGGGAGAGAGATGGCTGGTGGGTTGGAGAGAGACGGCTGGGGGAGGGGGAAAGAGACGGCTGGGGGGGGTGGGGGGGGGGGGAGAGAGACGCCGGGGGGGGGGGGGGGGGAGAGACGGGGTGGATGTGATAATATACAGATAGAGATGTGGGTGATGTGAGAGAGACACATAGACAGAAAAACACAGAGATGGAGAGAGTGAGAGACAGAGAGAGAGAGAAAGATATTTACCTCCTGAGGAGATAGGCCCCGAAAGCGCGTGTACCCTGAACGCACGCGTACCCGGAACGCGCACGCACTCCGAATGCGCGCGCACTTGGTGTGCGCGCACTGCGCACGCATGCGCAGTACGAAAAACCCGAAAATATCGATATTTCAGTATATCTCGATATGAGCCCATCGATATATCTAAATCGGAAAATTTCCATATCGACGGACCCTAGTCAGTAAGTGATCAATCAGTGCAGAATAATACACCGTTGCTTTCAAAGTTTGCTAAATATACGAATCTGTCGTTGTGTAGTCCTGTAGCTCAGTGGTTAGAGCCCTCGACTTACACGCAAGAAACCTGGGCTCAATTCCAGAAGGAAGAAACCTTGGGTACTTTTCCTTACTCCAAACGCCTGATAATAATTCCACCCAAAAAATTGGTCATTACAATCCATGACTGTTTGTGGGACACTGCTGTGCACAATTGGCTGCCACGTTTCACCAACAATTATACAGTCAATTCATTTCACAGTATATTCTGTGAAGTGCTTTGAGACGCCCAGTAGACGTGAAAAGCACTATATCAAATGCAAGGATTATTATCATTATTATTAACCTGCAAAGAAACTGCATTTACACTTAAATGTTTGTTTGGTCACTCAAATAAAAGATGTTTGTGGGACATTACTATGAATAAATCGGCTGCTGCTTTCACTCACAAATACTGTCACTGCGTATCACAGAAAATTCTGTGATGTTCTGGAGGTACTCAATAACGTGAAACTGTGCTATATGAAATGTATGGATTATCACTATTATCGTGATTTTTCTCACAGATCATCAAACACTTTTGATTTCTCTTAAATTAGGACCGTGCGAGACTCTAGGCAAAAGATTTATACAATTAAGTATATAATAAATGCAAGACGTTAAAAGACCAAGGTCCATCTAGTGTGCCTTCCACCTTCCTGGCGATCGCATGCAATTAGTAGCAAAGCTACTTCCAAAGGACAATCATGAAACACACATAATCTACGATTCTCTATTTTAAATAAACCTCAAATATTTATTACACTTGATAATTTGTAAGAAATGGATATAAAGTCATATTGATGACACAGGGGAATTGTAGTCCATTGATTCTGATAACTGTAATGGATAAATTATTAGCGGGAGTACAAAAAGAGAGCCTAATAAAACTGTTAGGTGAGAAATGGGAAGATAAACGGGAATCAGCATTGTGATTGGTGTGAATACCCAATTGCTCATTAGCAAGGAAATTGAAATATAAGGTAATTTATATCCTCCTGAAGTGAAAGTCACCAGATCGAATGTGAGGATTCTTACAATTAAGAACAACCAAATTGATTAAGATGGGTTAGGGAATCTCATCTTTGAGGATAGATTGCAGAGGCTGGGAATGTTTACACTTGGAAAAAATTGATTGATAGATCCTATTGAAATAATCTGGATTCTAAAGGGCACAAGTAAGTTAAACTGCAATATCTATTCAACATGGTCAAAATATTCACAAATGGGACATTTTACCTAGGTTATAAGGATTGGATAGGAAGGAATTCATAATTTTTTTTTACAGGCTGTCATGAACAGTAAACATTCCAAAGAGATTTGCAAATACAATGGAGTAAAAATGACAGTGAATGTTGGCAAATGAGACAACCAATCTGCATGAGTAATGGCCCACGAACAAAAATCGGAAAGAGCAACCAATTCATTTGGATGCAATAATGAAACCATATAACGGAAGGCTTCAAGCCCAACACTGAAGAATCACAGATTGCATGATCTTAGACAATCCACACAACTAAAACATCCTATTAGACCAATGCCAAACCAAAGTGCAGAGGAACATTAAATGTGCCTGACACAGAGATGGGCCATGATAAACAAAGACAGATTACCGACCAAATAACAGCTATTGACCACCAATTCCTGTCTCCCAAGATTGCAAGTTTGAAACTCAGCACAGATTTTATGTTGAGTACAGATAGACCCCGCTTAACGAACGCCCGGTTAACGAAAGATCACTATAAGGAGGGTTTCTATTTGTACCATTTATCCGCTTAACAAAGAGGGCATTCGCTGTAACAAATGTTTACACACACTTTAAATCTTGCGGGCTTCTTGTGCACAGCTTCTCATAGGTAGCATCTCTCCCGGTTGCTCCCGCAACACACGCTCAGTCTTTAGCGTGCCTCAGTTAAACAGTGCAGTGCAGCCCCACCCATATGGGAGGAGCTTAAGCGGCAGGATGCTTCATGGCTTCAATAATAGTAAGTCAAGGACTGTCTGTATTTTATTGTTTAATTTACTAAAATTTTTATATTTTATTGTTGTATTTAAAGTTGTGTAGCCTTCAATAGCAGTTATATCTACCTTAGGCCTTCGCTAGTACAGGTTGAGCGTCCTGAATTCAGGCCTGTAGCCGAGCCCAGGTTTGGGGAATTCCGGACATTGGAACGCCAGAAGCGCGTCACGAGTCCAGAAATGCCTGGGCCCAGATTGCAATATTTCAGTGCGGTGACTGTGAAGACCTGGCCTGGAATAGATAGGATTGGCGTTTTTATTCTTGCAATTTTTGTCATATTCCGGATTCTGGAACTCCGGAGTTTGGCCGCTCAACCTGTACACTGAAAATGTTAGCGCTAGGAACTGCTAGGAACTAAACTGATTTTAGCGGGGAGGCTTGGGTCGGGGCGGCGTTTTGGCTGCAGCCAAATACAGTAATACAATTAAACTCTCGCTTAACAAAATTTTCGTTTAACGAAGGGTTTTAAAGACCCCTTCGTTAAGCGGGGTCTACCTATACTGTATTACAAAGCCTCATGCAATATGCTTGAAAACTGAAGTAGACCTAAAAATAGAGTGTGATGTGGAAACCATGGTGGCACATGGTGGCTCTGATGTAGTCTCCCAGAATTACTTGACCTATTTTCAAGGACAAACAGCTTGAAAATAATGAAATAAGATTATCTATTGGAATGAAAAATTAGTTATATTGTAGTCATTTCTTCAGCTGTCTAATACATCTGTCAGTTGTGCATTGTAAGGCTATATATCATAGCAAATATTTTTCCTTTTGCTGATGTTAGATGCAATGATGCAATGAAGTATTATTAGTTAGATAAATCTTGAAATATGGGCACTGATTGCATAACGGGTTCATATTTCTTTCTTTCGCTTCTGAGAATCCAGCATGGATTGATCGGTTGAACTGCCGCCTACACTATTGGGTTCTAATGAATAGATGTTTGAATGGTTTCAGTGTAGTTTCTAGAGGGCAGAACATTGTCTGTGCTTCAATAAATAGCAATAAAGTAGCCGTCTCACTCCGGAAGAAACAAAGGATAACTAATCATACAATCATAGAAAGTTAAAGCATATAAATAGGCCAGTTAGCACATCAAGTGCGCATTGGGATTTTCTTCACATGAGCCATCTCATCTAATTTCATTCTCCCAATAGCATCTATCAAATTATAGCAATGGAAAGGTCAATTCCAAGCAACTATCAAATTATAGCATTGGAAAGGTCACACTGCAACTGTCGAAATTCTTCTATGCTTGGGGTTATATTTGTTGGTAAGACAAAATAGCTGTAGCCAATACTTCACTTGATCTGATACTGGTAATGGTTGAGAAACTGTTTATACAATATTATATATTAAAAAAATATTTTACAAAAACAACAACAAAATTACATAAATAGAGTGCCTTTCACATCGGGAGGATGTCCCAAAGTGCTGACCAGTCAGGTCGGTACCCGAGCAAGGGAAAGGGGTAGGGTAGGAGGGAGGGATGGGAGAGAATTAGGAGGGGAGGGACAGAGTTGGGATGGCAGCAGAAGGCATGATCAAAGACCTCTTGAGACTGGCCTTGAAAGAGGCAAGGGAGGAAGCGAGGCGAAGGGACTGCGGTATGGAGTTCCAGAGTGTGAGGGCAGAGAGGCTGAAAACCCATCCACCTAAGGTAGGGTGAGTCGGGTGGGGGACACCAGAGCTTGCAGAATGGAGTGGGCAGGCAGGTTCATAGGGTGACAGCAGGTCAGAGAGATGGGGGTGGGTGCAAGGCAAAGTGAAGATTTCACCTAATTCTTTCCAAAAAAATTGAAGCTCCAAATTGAGCTAGAATAATATGAACATGTTGCACCTTATAGTGCCACTATTTACAATGAAGAGTATCTGACTAAGGCACCAGTCAAACAACAATTAGATGAATAATCAATTGTTTATAGGATTGTTCTTGACGATGCACGGAAAAAAATCCTCTTTTCGTATAGTACTGTGGAGTCTTTAAAGAGTACCTGAAGGGACCTACATTTAATATCTAATCCAAAAGGTAACTCTGTTTAATGTATATTCCAAAAGATTCATGAATTAAGACATCTTGTTTTAAATCATCACATATTAGACCTCTCTTTCCATTCTTTAAATGTTGATGGCATTTTAAAAATATTTTTCCAGTCGAGATTGGTAGTGCAAGGTTCAACCTTTGTAAGCAAGGTTGAAAAGGAAGGTGCTTAGGTGGGACTTGAAAAAAGTGGAGAGAGGTGGCAAAAGCAGAGGGATTGAGGGAGAGTGTTCCAATATTTGGGGGTATAGTCACTGAAAGCGCGACTTCCGAATGTGGAGAAGAGGGTGCGAGAGACATGTAGGAGGCTGGTGCCAGTCAAACTGAGGGGCCGGGTGACAGTTTGGTGAGATAGAAGGTCAGAGAGATCCCATGAGTATGAGGATCTTGAAGTCGATCTGTTCGTTGTCGAGGAGCCAGTGGAAACTGGCCAGAACTGGTGAGATGTAGATGTGGAGTTTGGTCTGGGTCAGTATGTGGGCAGCAGAATTCTAAATGAGCTGGATCTTTTGAATGGTGGAGGTGGGGAGACTGGCAAGGGATGCGTTTGAGTAATCCAAGCGGGTGAACTGAAAGATTGAACCGCATATATGTAGCTCATATAGCCTGACTAGTTTTAGCCCAATATATGTTTAAACCACAAGTGTGAACCAGTCAGTCTGGCTCAGTGCTAGTGCTGTCCCCTCTGAGTCAGAATGTTCTGAGTTCAAGCTTCACATTGGGACTTGGAATCATGTTGACACTCCAATGCAGTGCTGGGGAGTGTGTTGCATTGTCAAGAGGTGCAATCTCCTTAGATGAAGCATTAAACCAAGTTCCCATCTGCTTCTTCAGGTGGAAGTTAAAAATTCGTATTATTTGAAAAGAGGAGTATCTCCTGGTGTCCTGGGCAACAAATCCTGCATTTAAAATTGATCACTTACTCCAAAGCTATCTGTGGGGCATTGCTTTGTGCAAACTGGCTGCCTTGTTTCACCCACAATATACACACTTTACAGTATCTCCTGTGAAGTGCATTGATACGTCTTGACAATGGAATCAGGCACTATATCAAATGGAAGAATTATCAGTATTATTATTACACAACTCAAATTATTCAGGGATAATGCACATTTGTAATTCATACCTTGACTCGCTGTTGCCTTCTATTTGTTTCTATGGAGGAAAATGGTCATTGGTGCAAATAGTGCTATCGTATCTTTCACTTCCACCTGAGCAGGCAGATGGGACCTTGGGTTAATGTCTCAGCTGAAAGATGGCACTTCTGACAATGCAACACACTTCCAACACTGCATTGGAGTGTCACCTTAGACTAATCGATTCCAATCAGTGGTGAAGAATGACAACAGTGCGAATGCATAATATCCATGAACCATCTGGCATCATAAATATGAGGTAATGGATAATTTGTGTTCTTCCAAGACTGTCATTTTTAGAAAACAGGGAAAAATGAAACATCATTACAACTGGCAGCCATTATCTAGGGCCTCCTGAGCTTTCATTTGGTTCAGCATCCTGTGACATTATTTTTAACAATTGGATTTGAAGCTCCTATTGGATCAGAGCTATAATGGGGATTTACTGCCACCAAGAGAAGATATAAATAATAAATATTCACTCTTATGCAAAGCTGGCTCACGCCAGTGCCTCCGCACCTCAGACACTGGCAGCATCAGCATCCACGGATACACACTAAACCTCACCAAACCTATCAGGAATTTTGCATCTTGTTTGACCATCAACTGTCCTTTCTTCCCTACATCTATGCCATGACCTGCTCTGCATTCCCTCACCTCTGCCACATTGCCAGACTCCACCACTGCATCATCCCTCAGGTAGCTGAAACCTTCATGCATTCTTTCACTACAACCAGGCTCAACTAAGCCAATACAAAACACAAAATACTACAGATGCTGGGAATCTGAAACAAAAGCAATGGTTGCTGGGGAAACTCAGCAGGTCAAGCAGCATTCATGGAGAAAGGAAAAAGAGTCAACGTTTTAGGTCTACAACCCTTCGTCAGTCCTGTTTCAACTAAGCCAATGCCCTGCTTGTCGGCCTTCCTAACTATTCCCTTCACAAGCCATAGATCATACAGAACTCTGCAACTCATGTCATCTCCTGCACCAGACTTCATGACCCCATTACACCATCATCCATTACATCATCCAGCTCCACTGACTCCCCATCCCTCAGAGGATCAAGTTAAAAATTCTCTTCTTCACCTTCAAGGCCCTCTATAGCCTTGCCCCCTCCTACCTCTCTGACCTGCTAACCCCTTATCAACCTATCCGTTTCCTCCTCTCGACAGGCTCCAGCCTACTCCATGTTCCCCGCCCGATTCACCCCACCATCGGCAGTTCGGCCTTTAGTCTCTCTGACCCCACCCTGGAACTCCATCCCATATTCCCTTCACCTCATTCTCTCCGTTGCCTCTTTCAAGGTATGGCTCAGGAAATTCCTCTTCACATTCTCCCATTGTGAAAGATGCTTTACAAATGTAATTTTGTATTGTATTGTAAATTACCATCCATCCATATCCTGTCACCATTCTGACGTCTACACCATTGCACTACTCTAATTGTACTTCAAACCGTATTTTAAACCGTAAATAAACTCCAAACGTGGAAACAAATGCGCTAAAATATTTTAATGAAATGGACTTGCAAGAAAATCAAGATAAAATACAAAAACTGTGCTAAACCCAACAATTTATCCCTAATGTCGCAGCTTTGTCAGGGAAGATCAATTGTGAAATGTGCTTGTTACTGTCAGAGAGCTGAATCTATGGGTACCTCAGGTCTCCACGGTCGTAACCTTCACAATACTTTGCACACAGAGAGAGCTAGAACGGCTGTTTTCATTCCACTTAGAATTCCACACCTGCCGTCTCTCTTATTACGGTGCAGCTGAGTCTCAGCCCACTTCATAAAGGACCAGCTTCTCATCTTTTATTTAGGCTGATTTGAATCAAACAAAATGGAAAGTCTTCTACATAAAATTGAAGAGAAACCTGAAATATAGCCACTTTAACATCACAGTGATTATTTCAATTTACATTTTTGTTTTTTTTTGTGCTCAGCACTAGAGAGGAACAGAACACTTCTCCTTTTTCCATCATCCAGCAGTAAATACTCCCAGGGAAGATGGAGCACAGGTCCAAATAATAATAATAATTATAATAATAATTATTATAATATAATTAATCCCACCCTTGAACCAAGTCTGATTGAGATTAAGAATTATCTGTAGGTTGGATTAACAATGTAACTCTATGAAGCCTTAAGGGAACTGTGGAAAAATGGCATAAAAATTACAACCAAATTAAAGAAGATTCACCGAATTCTGCAGTTTTAAATATCTAAGATAATGAACTAAAACTAATGGTATTGTGTCCTGGCTACCAATCCAATAGATGAATTGGTCATTCATTTCATATCTATTTGTGGGATTTTCGTGTGTGCGAATAAGATATTGTATTTGCCTACAATTACGACAGTTGCCTAGGAAGTGCTATATTACATACAAGGATTATTATTATTATTATTATTATTGCTATGAGGGTCATTGTTGAAAATAGTCAAGGTGGCTCAATCACGACTAATAATAATAATAATCCTTGCATTTAACAGTCGATCAGCAGAACTGGCTGGACTTTATCAAATCCTACCATTACACCCTCACCTCTCCTAAATCATCGATAATCTTCAAAGCTAAGGACAACCCCATGCTCCTCTTCTCCATCACCAAGCAGCTCCTCTGCCCACGCCTTGCTCATTCTCACCTCCAATGTCGACTGCGAGGCGATGCTCAATTTCCTCGAATCCAAAGTCGAGCGGATTCTCTTAGATACCCTAATCCTAACCCTATCCTTAGAAAACCCTCCCTGGACCCATTCCTGCCCAAAAATTACTGCCTGATCTCCAACCTCGCTTTCCTCTCTAAGGTCCCCGAACTAGCTGTTGCTTCACAACTTCGCTCCTTCCTCTCCCTCCATCCCTTCACAAAACCCTCCAATTAGGATTCCATACCACCCACAGCACAGAAACACCTCTGGCCAAACTGACAAAGAAATTTTGTCCATCTGCGACCAGTGCTTCCTTTGCCGTCTCGTCCTCCTTGACTTCTCTGCTGCCTTTGAAACCTTCGATCACTCCATTCTCATCCTCCGTCTTTCCTCTCACCTCAACTTTCATGGTTCAGTCTTTCAATGGTTCAGTTCTTACCTCTCACACCACCTGCACTTCATCTCCAAAATCTGTTTCTTTTCTAGCCCACACATCGTCTCGTGCGGCGTTCCGCAGAGCTAAACCCTTGGTCCCCTCATCTTCAACATCTCTCAGCTTCCACCCCTGTCTTTCAGACATCAAGTCTTGGACGAGAGCTAACTTTCTTCAGTTGTACATCAACAAGGCCAAGGCCCTCCTGGTTGTCTCCTGTCAGCACCTCCTCATGCTCAAATCTCTCCATGGCCTTGCTGCACCCTACTTCTACAACACCCTAACAACCTTCCCGCTCTCTTCTCTCGGCATATAACACATTGCCCACCATTGGCGGGCAGGCCTTCAGCCATTCTGCCCCCACTCTCTGAAACTCCATCCTACAGTTCCTCCACCTTGTTCCACCCCTTGCCTCCTTCAAAACCCATCTTAAGGACCTCCGTGCTTTCGATCAACCTCCTTCCCTTCACTGCCCTCCACCCTCCTCGATCCCTACCCACAGCTTGGGTCCAGAATACTGTCTGTCCAGCGCCTTGAGTCATTCTCCCAAGGTGATACAAATGTAATTCTGTTGCCTTTGTTGCAGATATTCCTCCCCCTCCGTTATGTGTTGGACTGTCTCTAACTTGCACTCCAGCTCAAAGAATCTGAGCCCAAGTGACTCAAGACATAGGTATTTCCCACAGATGTGATCAAGGGTTGATTGGGTTGGATTCTATGGTTCCGTAGGCAATTAGAATTAAGGTGAATTGCTTCTTAGAGAGCAAATACTGACATGGAAAAATGCATCAGAAGGTCTCCAAATGTATCATACATTTCCATAGTTCTATGATTAATTGATTGAGGAAGGAGATGGATAGACACTAAAAAATAGAAATATTAAGGGATAAGGCAGGACGTCAGTGAGTTGGGATCAGGGCAGCTGATAGTGTAAAGTCCATGGAATGGCCATTTCCTGATTCTAAATTAGGGACCTTTAACTCATAGTCTAGGCATTTCAATAGAGTGCTGTGGGTGCACTCCACTGCTGGAGGTGCCATCCTTCAGATGCCCCTTCTGCCTGTTCAGGGGGACATTATGGCACTATTCCCTTGACACTATTGAACAACATTCTGCATTTGTTTGCAACAAACTCAAGGGTAGCAGCCTAGAGCACTTGAGAGTGAAGGAGCATGGCCAAGCCGAGGGGAGGGGGAGGTGACCATAAGCACAGTTGAAGGGGAAGGTCTTTAGGTGTGACCTGAAGATAGAGAAGGAAAGAGCAAGGCAGAGGGATAGCGGAAGAGATTTCCAGAGTTTCTGGACATAGTGGCTGAAAGTACAGCCACCATGAGGAACATGCAGAAGGCTGCAGCTAGTCAAGGGGAGGCAGCGGGTTGTTACTTGGGGGTAAGCAGGAAGGAGAGATATGGAGGTGCAATGGCATGAAGCGTTTTGAAAATGAATGTGAGGATCTTGAAATCAATCCGTTCTATGATAGGGAGCCAATGGAGCCTGGTTAGAACCGGTATGCTGGGTGTACGGAGTTTAATCCGGGTGAGTATACAGATGGTGGGGTTTTGGATCAGCTGGATCCTGTGCATGATGGAGCTGGTGAGACTGGCCAAGAGGTCATTTGAGAAGTCAAGTCAGGAGGTGACAAATACAGTAAAACCTTTGTTATCCGGCACCCTCAGGACCTGACCATTGCTGATTAATCAAATATGCCGGATATTTGAGTGGCAAGTTGCCGAAAATCCAACAACATTCTTTTACTTATTTTAAAACATACCATATTAATAATAGATTAAATAATAACAGAATATTGTGTGGATACTACCAATAAAGCATTCTAGCACATAGTAAAATGATCGGTAAAAAAGCATTCCAGCGTTCAGTAAATTTAATATGTGCGCATATGCTACACATGCGCAAAGTGACCATACCGCGAGTGTCCCGGATGGCTACGGTATGAGATCCGGTTGCTGGAATGGTGAATTGTATTAGGAGATACCGGTTGGTTGAGTATGGCGATTGGTTGGGTACCGGATAAACAAGGTTTACTGTACATGGATGAGTAGTTCAGCTGCATGTGGGTAAGGTACGGTCAAAGGCGGGCAGTGTGGCGGAGGTGGAGGAAGGTGGGCACCATATGTGGGATAGGAAGGACAGCTGTGGGTTGAACCTGATGCTTAGGTTTCACACTGGTTTGGCAAGTCTGAGGGATAGGCAGGGGATGTTGACGTCAGAGCCATAGGATAGGTAATATTAATGGGAGCCATTGAGTATGGCTTCCGTCTTGTCAACATTTAGTTTAGGGAGGAGAGATGGTGGATGAGGATGTAGTAGTCGACTGTGTCAAACATGGAGAAGAGGTCCATGAGGATGAGGAGGCAGAGGGAACCCTGGTCACAGAGAGGCAAAGGAGTGCAGGGAGTGGTGGGGCCGTGGCACAAGGAGAGGGTGCTTTAGATGCTCTCGGGGGGCACAGAAGGGGGAGTAGGAGAGGAGGATGCTGCCAAGCAGATATTTTCAATCTTTGTCACAAAGAAATCTGGGACCCCTTTTCACTTGGTATTAGAGGTGAGGATGGAGGCAGCTTAGGGAAATGGAAGATTTTTTAAAAAAACACAGGGATTTTTATTATAAATTCCAAGCTTTCCAATAATATGGAGCTGATAAAAGTCAATATAGATCTTATGATTCAGATGAAGTTTGGAGTAAATTGTTAAATTGTCTCAGCATAATAGGAAAATATGAAACTATTGCCTTTAAAGATATATCCACATCAAGGGAAGTGTAATATTTGGATTTCATTTGCGGCATTTCTTAATATTATTCCTTAACAAGAAATCTGAGTCACACAAATTGGTACTCTTGGTAACTGAAAGTTTGTCAGGAGAAATTCAGCTCTGATGGAATCTACTTCCATAGTCGATTTCCCACAGGATTGATAGAAATTTTGAAGCTTTAAAACTTCGTTACTTTGCAACTTCTGAAGGATACTGACTTCACTTTTAGAAGACACAGACAAATAGGTTGTTAAAACAAGCTTTTGTTCTGCAAAAAACAAATCCCATACTCATCAAAAACCAAACAATTAGAAAAACACAAGAGGAGATGGATAGATACTTTTAAAATATAAATATTAAGGGATAAGGCAAGTCTGTGAGGTGGCATTAGAAAA
Organism: Hydrolagus colliei; assembly: GCA_035084275.1. Lineage (NCBI taxonomy): Eukaryota > Metazoa > Chordata > Chondrichthyes > Chimaeriformes > Chimaeridae > Hydrolagus > Hydrolagus colliei. The sequence continues at coordinate 34,991,544 of CM068745.1, read as the reverse complement.
GATGATAGTGCTATGAAATAGTGCCATGGAATACATGGATAGAGCCAGCTCTTGAGTCTAAATTAGGGACTTTGAATTCCTAGTCAAGAGGGACGTTAAAATACAGTGATGTGGGTGCACTCCACTGCTGGAGGTGCCAGTATTCGAGAACACCTTCTACCTGTTCAAGTGAACATTAAAGATCCCATGGTACTATTCAAAAACTGAAAGGAGTTGATAATTTTCATAAGGATAACAAAATGCAGTTAAAATACATCCAAAAAAACCTGTTCTTGCAGCGGGGAGGTGAGGAGAATTTTTAATCACTCAGTAAGTTGTTTGAATCTGGAATGCATTGCCTGAAAAGGTGGTGGAGGCCGATTCAATAACAACTTTTAAAAGAGAGGTAGACATTTATTTGGGGAGGACGGGTTTGCGCGTTTATAGGGAGAGAGCTGGGGAGTGGGATTGAATTGCTCTTTTCAAAGAGCCAGCACATACTCGATGGGCCAAATGGCCTCCTTTTATGCCATAAAATTCTATGATTCTAGCATCCTCAATGATAGGTTTAGGACTAACCCTCAATCCCCAGAGTCAGTAAAATAGTTTTGCCTAAACCTGCTTAAGATTTATTGCAGACAACAATTATTTTAGTGAGCCTGTTATTTTTCCCAGCCATGGGATTAGTTGTTCAACACTTCTTCTTCTGATATTGGAATAAATTTAAGATGACAAGCAGTCAAATCTATGATAAAGGTTTAAAACAAGGGGATTCTTGAGAATCTGATTGCTTTCTCCCTGTGTCCCTCTCACCAGCAGCAATGATGGTGAGAGGGACACAGGGAGAAACAAGTACCTCCATTATAGAAACTTTGACCTGCCTAGGATATAGGACAATGCAGAAGTTTAATACACATATACATTTACAACAAAAAAAATTACACTTGTATAGCGCCAAGAGGGCGTCCCAAGGTGCTGGATTTAAAGATTCCAAAAGTCTCTTATTACTGTAATGATAACCAGGAATTGTCTGAAGATCATTCAGGTTTAAGACAGTAGCAAACTTGATGTGGTAACTATGGTAGCATAAATTCATAGCCACAGTTTTTTAATCTGAGGGTAGGAATTTAACCGCATGTCAGAGAGGGCTTGCAGTTTGCCTCCGATACATCAGGCAGGAATGATCATATCAATTTGATCTGTTTCCGCTCTATTGCAGTTCTCAAATTTTTTATTTGCGATGTGTTCTCCTGCTGAGACATTAGCAGTCAGTTCATTAGGCTGTGATTTAGAAGAACTATAATGGTTTCATAATAAATGCAGTTGAGTAACCCTGGTTAAATTATTCACCTAATCCTCAACTATGATGTATTCATGTATATTCAAATAACATATCTAGAGTAATTTTTTGTGATATTGAGTATCATATATACTTGCGAATTACCTTTATATTGATGGAGATAATATACTTGTGAATCAGAATGTAAATCATTTGTGTCTATCAGGTTATATGAGTTCAGCCTTTTCTTGACTATCGGTTTAAGATTTGTGATTTCATACTTTGAAAATTTCACTATCTGTCACCGAACGGATCGACTACAGGATCCTTCCACTTGTGTTCAAATCGCTTCACTCACTGGCACCTCCCTATCTCTCCGACCTCTCACTCCACCTGACACCTCTATTCGACTGGCACCAGTTTCCTTCTTGTCCCTCGCACCTTCCACTCCACCAGTGAAGGTTGAGCTTTCAGCCACAATTGCCCCGAAACTTTGGAACATTCTCCCTCAATCCCACCGCCATGCCCCCTCTCTCTCCTTTCTCAAGTCCTGCCTTAAAACCTTCCTTTTTGACCGTGGCTGTGGTCACCTTCAGAAGGCAAGTCGTTGTTCTTGTCATTTAGACATTAGCCACTCAAATCCTTGATGCCAATATTTTTTAAAATTCCCAACTTGACTGCGATGATACGGTAGATTTTTTGGCTGGAACATGGTTGGACATCTGAACACTTCCAAACACTATGTGGAATATGTCTGAACACTAAGTTTCTTGAGCAGCTTATTCTGGGATAATCATTGGGGGCAGGTTACTCATTACTTCTAACCAGAAGTGCAGTTATTTTTGGAATATTTCCCACCTATTTTGTAAAAATGGATCTCTACTGAATCTACTGTAATATGTTTGGTCTCTTCTGATCCTCCTCCTTGTAATATTTGCTTCATCAGGAACTTCTCTTGTTTTTACACCTTTAAAGCCCTCCAAGGTCTTGCTCCATCCTACCTCTGTAACCAATTAAACCTTCACCAACCTGTTTGCTTCCTCCACGCAGCAGGCACTGGCTTGCATCACATTTCCCAAGTTGCCAGCTCCACTATCAGTGGTCGGGCATTGCAAATAATCTGAAAATGGCAACATAGAATCATAGAATCATAGAATTTTACGGCACAAAAGGAGGCCATTTGGCCCATCTAGTCTGTGCCGGCTCTTTGAAAAGAGCGATTCAATCCCACTGCCCTGCCCGCTCCCCATAGCCTAACAGACCCGTTCTCCCTAAATAAAGATCTAATTCCCTTTTAAAAGTTTTTATCGAATCAGCCTCCACCACCTTTTCAGGCAATGCATTCCAGATTCGAACAACTCGCTGAGTGAAAAAATTTCTCCTCAGCTCCCCTCTACTGCGCCTTGAAACTATTTTAAATCTGTGACCACGAGTCACAGATTCACCCACGAGTGGAAATAGTTTTTCTCTATTTGCCCTGTCGAAACCCCTCATGATCTTATAAACCTCTATTAGGTCTCCCCTCAATCTTCTCTGCTCCAGAGAGAATAACCCTAGCCTATCTAGCCTCTCCTCATAGCTGATAACATATTTCAGCAAAAAGAGATACACCTAAGCAGACAGATAGTAGACACTGCCAAAGTACCAAATTTATAATACTGAACCTCCACATTCAAACGAATATCAAAAAAAAAGTTTGCGCATAGGAAAATACTGCCAAGGGCTGAATTGGCTCCAAGATGACACACCTGGCAATTTATTTATATAGCTGGTTAGTTGGGTGTCTGACACACATGGCACACATCACCTGCTTCAGAATATCTAAATAAAACTGAGAATTCCATGCATCTTACCTACACATGGGAATTTCCAAGGATAGATTGTTGGAATGGAATACCCACTAACTTCCTGGATGCATCCTGTTTATCTCATACCAGAAAGTACTAGGTGCAAGTTTGGAGGAGCCAAGGCTTGGGGGCCCAGAGAGTACGTTGATAATATTGCTAACCAGCTAAAACCATAAAGCATGCCTATCCAGCAAGCTTTCGCACTGCTTGTCAAGCTAGGATCACCCTACCCTTTAGGGATTTGGCTTTACAGGATTAACAGGATCTGAGTGAGATTATTCCTTGCCCCAAATGACTGGTCTGGCCTTGTAAATCCTGCCAATGAGTCAGGCTAGCTGTGCTGTCATCAACAGTGCCCTTGGAGTACTGCAGAGTATAACTCCAAAGAGACTCCACTTCTTGCAGAGACAAGCATACTCCTTGGGTTCTAGGTACTGGATGTACGAACGTTTGTTCACAACTCCAGATAACTCCTTCCAGCAGCTGGCACCCCAAGCCTCAGCCTTGCAACAATAGTAATTCAAGGTTGATGTCTCCCTTGTTAACAAGAATTGAAGAGACAGATATGATCTCAAACACTCTAAATTGGTCATTCACTTCATGACTGTTTATAAGTCCTTGCTGTGCACAAATTGGCTGCTAGGTTAATCTACAAATACAATCACTATACTTAAGTTTATAGTAATCACCTTTGCAGTGCTTTGATAGTTTTTGACATTATGTGTGACAGAATATATCAAATGTAACATGCATTTCCTGGTGTGATGTGCCATTTATTCTACCATTTTCCCTGTAAATATGTTTTCAGCCTCATTTGTCTTAGTCCCCAAAACTATGCAAAAGACTGTGTATCATGATTTATTATATTTGTCAAGTTTTAGCTTTACCAAATGCCCTCCAAAGGCTGCTTACTTTCACACAAGGCTTTCACTTTCAGCTGTACCCAAGGTCCCTCCGCTTGAGCTTGTGTGGTGTGCATGTTAAGCATTATAGGTACCAATGACAAGTCCAGTCCAGTCTGGAACAATTAATTCACAAACCAAAATTTGGTTTTACATTTTTCTTTCTCAGGAAAGCAAAAATATCAACAGCTGCTCACAATTTGGATTTTTTGCAATTAAAATAGTTTAATTAATAAATTATTGAAGATAAAATGCTGTATATAAAATACAGGATGTAAATTCTTAGGTGAAGATATAAAAGGAAAGAAAATAACTAAAAGAATCACCAGTACTTGAAAAGAAATTTCATAGGCAAGCTCTCTTTAAAAATGTACACCTGTCACCTTGTCACAAATTCCACACACTCACTCTCTTTGGCCCTTGCGATTAACTTGCTTTTGACTTGAAGTGTGTCTCTGTGTTTCAATTCCCAGGGAAGAACACAAGGATGATAATAATTATCCTTGCATTTTATATAGCTCCATATTACATCATCGAGATGTCTCAAAGTGCTTCACAAAATATACTGTCAAGTGAATTGACTCTATGAGCAAAGACTAAACAAGCTGGGTTTCTGCAGTCTTCAAAGAAGATGATTTAAAGTTGGACTTCATAGAGGTGTACAAAATGTTAAATGTAAACTCAGGCCAATACTTTAGGATATATCATGACAGCAGAACAAGAGAATAGAGGTTTGGAATTCTAAAGGGCAATTTCAAGGTAGACACCAGGAAGCTTTTCTTTACACAGAGGATAATCAATGGCTGGAATAGGTTGCCAGAAATAATAATAATAAATAATAATCCTTGCATTTGGGATAGCACCTTATCACGTCTTCTAGACGTCTCAAAGCGCTTCATAGAATGTACTGTATAGTGAATTGACTGCATTTTGTGGGCAAAACGCAACAGCCAATTGCGCACAGCAGTGTCCCACAAACAGTCATGGATTGAAATGATCAATTTCTTATTATTGTGTTTCTTTGGCGGAAGGGTTATTATTACACATGTGGAGTAAGGAAACTTGCCCAAGGTTTCGTCCTGACCTGCATGGATTCAAACACAGATCTCACGCTTGTAAGGCTAGTGCTCTAACCACTGAGCTACAAGACTCCACAGATATTGGAGGCCAGGACACTGGATTCATTCAAAAATCAATTCTTGATACGGTAGTATCTAGAAGATGGTAGTGTTGGGTGTTCTAAAGGGATACGATCAAAATGCTTATCATCCAGACCAAGCTTGTGATCTTGTGATAATTAAGTGCTTTTCCCTAGATAGGTTTTGCACTTGCAATCCCTAATTGTTCTTTGAACTTTAACAAACCCTTCAGATTTGAGAGCAATTTTCTTCTTGGAACCTCAACCTTATAAATGATAACAATAGTAAACTTTGCATTTAATACAATACCTTATCACATCATCAAAATGCCTTGAAGTGTTGGACATGATTTACTGTAAAGTGTAGTGACTTGTACATTACTAGGCAGTGGTTTAACAAAGCACCAGGGAGTCCTGGTGCAAGAAAAGGTTTGAGGCTGCGGCAGTGGTGACATCATAGAAACATAGGAACAGGAGTAGGCTATTCAGACCTTCGAGCCTGTTCGCCATTTAATTAGATCATGGATGATCTGTACCTCAACTAATCCTTCCTATTCCAATTTCCTGATTTCTCCCTGATCCCTTAATACAGTACCCTGACCTACCAAAAAGCTATCAAATTCACCTTTGGTGTGGATGGATCTAGCATCCACAGCATTTTGCGGGGAGAGAATTCCAGATTTCTACCACCATTTGAATGAAAAATGTTTCCTGATTTCACTCTTAAATGGCCGGGTTCTTATTTTAAGACTATGTGCCCTTGTTTTGGATTCCACCACCAGAGGAAATAGCTTTTCTCTATCTATCCTATCAAATCCCTTTATCATGTTAAATACCGCAATCAAATCGTCCCTCAACCTTCTAAACTCAAGGGAATACAATCCAAGTTTGCCCAGCCTTTCCTCATAACTTCATGTTTTTAGGCCTAGTAACAATCTGCTGAACCGGCGCTGCAACCACTGAACTAAAAAAATAACTAAAATGCTCATCTCCATACACAATGCATAGACTGAGGTGTCGCCATCAAGCCGCCATATTACGCAGTCCTCGAATACAATATACAGATATACAAGGGGTGGGGGGGAGGGAGGGAAGGGTGGAGAGGTGGGGTGGGGGAGAGAGAGACAGGGGGAGAGAGATAGGGGGACAGGGAGGGAGAGGGGGGGAGAGAGAGAGACAGGGGGAGAGGGAGGAGAGGGGTGGGGGAGAGAGAGGGAATGTGATAATATACAGTATATATAATAGATGGACAGATAGATAGATAGATGGACGGACGGACGGACGGACATAGAGATTGGGGGTGGGGGTATGTGAGAGAGACACAGACACAGACAGAGAGACACAGACAGACAGAAAGAGAGATGGAGAGAGTGAGTGTGAGAGACACACACAGAGAGATATTTACCTCCTGAGGAGATAGGCCAACACCTGAGCCAGATCCACTTCCTCCCCCCCTCCCTCCCTCTCTCCCCTGTCACACTCTCTCTCCCCTGTCCCTCTCTCTCCGCTGTAACACTCTCTCTCTCCCTTCTCTCCCCTGTCACACTCTCTCCCCTGTCACACTCTCTCTCTATCCCTCTCTCCCCTGTCCCTCTCTCCCCTGTCACACACACTTTCGTCGCGTCGAGGACCAACCAAAATGGCGACCTCGGAAAATCAGTGGTGACACTTTGTGGGGGAGATGAGCATTCCAGTTTTTTTAGTTCAGTGGCTGCAACCCCTTCAGGGCCAATATATCTTTCCTGAGGTGTGGTGCCCAAAACTGAATGCAGTCTCCAGGTGGGGTCTGACTAACTCTCTAAACAGCTGAAGCCTCATTTCTTTCCCTGTGCATTCCAGGTCTCTCGAGATAAAGCCCAACATTCCATTTGCCTTTTTGATTATGTTTTGCACCCGGGAACTAGCTTTTAGTGATTTGTAGGTATGGACACCCAAATCTCTGCTCCTCCACAGTTCATAATTTCTCCCCATTAAGAATGAACAGGGAACCTGCAAACTTAATTGAATTCTCATTTAAATGAAGACCGATGTCTGTAAGAAATTTGACTTTCCCAGGTAACAAGCCCATGTGGGGCTCATATGGGCATGACCATCGGCATGGATCAACCCATATGTATCCCATATGGAACCCATATGGGTTAGTCCATATGGGGATCTACTTGGGCTAGCCCATATGGGTATCATATGGGAAAAACCTGGGCAAGCGCATTTGGGCAAAATATAGGCTGGCCCATTGGGGTATCATATGGGGAAAACCTGGGCAAGCCCATGTGGGCAGAATATGGGCTGGCCCATATGGGAATCATATGGGGAAAACCTGGACAAGCCCATGTATGGAGTGGCCCATATGGGTTTCATATGGGAAAAACCTGGGCAAGCCCATATGGGCAGAAGATATGGAGGGCTTTCAACAGTCAATTCACTTGATTCACTTTGCAGCATAGAGTATGGTAGAGTGAGAACTGGGATCAGTCAGTCAGTCAGGCTGTGGTTGCCATGGCAATGGCTGATGATGTCAGCGGATGGGCGGGGCTCCTGGTCTCTGCACCTTTTAGGCGGAAACCCTGCAGGTCAGAGTAAAGGCACAAGAGACCTATTGTTAAGCAAGTATCTTTTTGCGAGAGTACATAACTTAAAAGGTGTCATTTGGCCATGCACAATGTACATTTTGGCAAGGGAGGAAGTTCTCAGCCCATTTGAACACAAACACCACAACACATCCAAAACATTACCCCTGCTATTAAAAACATACACATTATTCTATTGGTTTCTATCTTTCATTCTTGCGACTTTTATCCAATCAAATTGTTCGTTAAATTCTCTTTTTGGGTTACTAGAAAAGGTAGAAATGATATATGGTCAAAAAGTTGATTAAACTTATCATCCAATCACAGTTGCTATATAAGCCATAAAATGCAAGAATAACGGATCTTAAGATTCTTAACTCACTGTAAACCATAGCATTTTATTGAGATTTCTCATGTGTTCCCATGTGAGTAGGATGTTAGTCAGCATCACATTAGCAATATATGGTGATTTTTTTTCAATTTCATAGATGAACCCCATATAATGCCCATATGGAATGGCCCATATTCTGCCCATATACTGCTGGCACACATGGGCCCCTGGTGAACCCCATATAATGCCCATATGGGATAGCCCATATTTCACCCATATTTTACCCGGATGGGCCCCAGATCTAACCCATATGGGTTATCTGGGCTGGCCCATATGGGTCCCATATGAATCTTGGGTGCAAAATCCTGTGGGGCCCATATGGGCCACTCCATATGGGACCCATATTTTGGCCCATATGGAATCCATATGGCCCCCACATGGGCTTGCTATCCGGGTTGTTGTTGGCATGGTATTGTTCAGTTCATTTACACCCACAGGTAGCAGGAACTGTTAAAGCATGCTGTTGTTGTCTAAAGGATGAATTAATATAATCACATTATAAGGCACTACGTCAAACGCAAGGCTTAATAATAATAATTCTTGCATTTAATAATAATCCCTGCATTTATTATAACGCTTTTCACATCTTCTAGACGTCTCAGAGCGCTTTACAGATGTGAATTGACTATATTTTGTGGGAGAAACACAGTAGCCAGTTTCAAACAGCAGTGTCCCACAAACAGTTGTGGATTGAAATGACCAATTTTTTTTTTGGGGGTGGCGGTGGTGTTGAGGGATTATTATAAGGTGTGTGGAGTAAGGAAAGTTGCCCAAGGTTTCGCCCTACCAGGAATCGAACCACACAACCACAAAATTACATTTATAGAATCTAGCTCTTGTGGGGTGAGTGGTCTAACCACTGAGCTACAGGACTCCACATGTATTGGTTATGAGTCCAAAGGGCTCCTTTATTATTAAATCACAAAATTGCTTTGGGTATAGAAGACACTTCAACCTTTTGATCTCATCCTCCAGAACAGAGACCCCACAGTTCTCCTACTATAGTATCAAGTAGGGTCCAGCGATATATCGATATATCGCTAAAACCCGATATAATTTTCATATCAATACGCCGATATAAACATTTCAAAAATATCGATATATCGAAAGAGAGACGGCTGGGGGAGGGGGAGCGAGACGGCTGGGGGGAGGGGGAAAGAGACAGCTGGGGGGTTGGGGAGAGGGGTGGGGGTGGGGGGGAGAGACAGGATGGATGTGATAATATACAGATAGATAGAGATGCCCCCCCATGTGAGAGAGGAGAGAGGGACACAGAGACACACAGACAGAAAAACACAGAGATGGAGAGAGTGAGAGACACAGAGAGAGAAAGATATTTACCTCCTGAGAAGATAGGCCCCGAATGCGCGCGCACTCGGAATGCGCGCGCACTCGGAATGCGCGCGCACTCGGAATGCGCGCGCACTCGGAATGCGCGCGCACTCCGAATGCAAGCACCGCGCGTGCATGCGCAGTACGAAAAACCCGAAAATATCGATATTTCGGTATATCTCGATATGAGCGCATCGATATATTTAATCGGAAAATTTCCATATCGACGGACCCTAGTATCAAGTTGTTTTTTTTAAACGACTCCAGTGTCCTGGCCTCAGCTCCTCTTCCTGATAACTTGTTCCAGTCAGTAACTCAATTGATATCCACTATGTAGTTTCAGTTTTGTTTTGCTTAGAAAATAGTGAATAAGACAATTTTTTAATTGTTTCAGTGGGAAGCTCAATTTCTCAATGCGTTGAACCTTTAATGAGAACAAGTAATAGGCCAGGGTTCATAAAAGTATAACAATTCCTCTTAGCAACATGAAGCAGACGGTCACTATGAAGATGAATTTAAGTTCCTATGCTGAAGCACAAAGCTTTAAATGTGTAAATACAATAATCAGTCTGTCCCACTGACAAAGCTACTGCTAATCTGAGTGCTGATGTGTGCATCTAGAAATTTTAACATGCAGATGATTAACTACATTAGTTCTATGTGTTTCAAATTCATTTATAACCCTGGGGCAGGACATGCATCAAAATGCTTATAATTGAATATTGCGTAACAGCACCAGCTGCTAACATTATGAGCTGGGAACAATTTACAATTACTGTACCACTAGTATTTTATGGTGACTACCAGTGCAAAGGCAGCGTGTGGATTTGGTTTGCATTTGGCTTAAACTGTAAATGAAGAACGTAGGCTGAACACAAGAGTTTTTAAGTTTTGCACTTAGAATCATAGAAGCTTATAGCATGAAGAAGGCCATTTGGTCCGTTCTACTTGTGCTTTCAAGGAGCTACCAACCAGTCCCACTTCCTCGCTCTTACCCCATAGCACTGCAAATATTTCCTTTTCAAATACACTGTACCTATCTAAATTTTAGATTTCCTTTTAACCATCTCTGTTCTAAGGAGAACAATTCTAGTCTCTCCACACAAATGAAACCTTCATCCCTGGTATCCATTTTGCACAAAATGGATTTAATTAAAATCGAAGTGAATGTTATACAGTAAAACCTTGATAATCCTCGTTTGGGCCAATTCACCTCCCGGATTTCGGAGTTTGCAGGTGGATTTAGAACCTACCTAGAAATGGCTGGGGAAGCTTCACCCCGATCTCCAACCAAAGCGCAGGATGACACAATGGCCAAGCCGGGAACTGCAAGCAGATAATCCGAACTTTAGGAGATTTGCCCGACATCAGGCAAAATCTAATATTGTATATATTTTGAAATCTTGCTGGGTTTAGGGAGTTGCCAGCTTTCGGAATGTCGGATTATCGAGGTTTTACTGTAGATGTAAGTACTGGAGCTAATTGGCCTCAGCCATGTCATACAAACAACAATAAGATGGGTAGCTTGAAGAATGCTGCATGTTAGTGTCCTATGAAATAAAAACTGGTATATTATTGAGACCCTTTGAGCCTTAAATGAGCCACAATCCTGCCATAGTTTCTGTTTTTCTCTGTGTGACTCATTTATTCTTAAAATGACACTCCAATGCAGTGTTTCATTATTGGAGGTGCCGTCATTCAGATGAGATGATAAACTAGACTCCCTACTTGCTTTAAAAATCCAATTATGCTACTTGAAAAGAGAAGGGAATGTCTCTGGGTATCCTTGGCAATAATCATCAGGATCATTTGATCATTCACCTAATAACTATGTATGAGATCATACATAGTGACTGCACTTCACAGCAATTGCCTATGAAACAGTTTGAGTGATAGGTGCTAATATCAAAGCTAATTATGTTAATTCGAATGAATGAAATACTTGAAGGCTGTATGAAAATAGTATCAGTTGTAAAACCTCACTGCTTGTGCAATGATTAACTAATGGAGGAATCCAGTGTCTTCCAAACTAATTACAGTAAAAGCCCATTTATCCGGCATGCTCAGGGGGTCGACTAATTGACTGTCGGATAATCAGGCAGCAAGTTGCCGAAAACCCAACACAAAAAATTTACTTATTTTGAAACATACTACAGTATATTAATACTATACTAAATAGTAACAGAATATTGTATAGCTACTTACTAGGGTTCGTCGATATGGAAATTTTCCGATTTAGATATATCGATGGGCTCATATTGAGATATACCAAAATATCGATATTTTCGGGGTTTTCGTACTGCGCATGCGTGCGCGCATTCGGAGGTGCGCGCGCATTCGGAGGTGCGCGCACATTCGGGGCCTATCTCCTCAGGAGTAAATATCTTTCCCTCTCTGTGTCTCTCACACTCACTCTCTCCATCTCTGTGTTTTTCTGTCTGTGTCTCTGTGTCTCTCTCCTCTCTCACATCCCCCCATCTCTATCTTTTTTATATTATCACATCCACCCCGCCTCTCCCCCCAGCCCCCACCCGCCGCTGTCCCTCTCTCCCTCCACCCCCTTGCCGCCGTCCGTCTCTCCCCCCCCCTCACCGCCGCCGTCCCTCTCTCCCCCCCGCTGCCGTCCCTCTCTCCCCCCTGTCACCGTCCCTCTCCCCCCCCCCCATCGCCTTTGCACCTCGGTCTGTGCATTGTGTATAGAGATGAGCATTCTGAGCATTCTGGGTCTTGTAAGTTCAGTGCGCGCGCATCCCAATTTTTTTCGATATATCGACTTTTTCGATATATCAATATTTTTTAAATGCCTATATCGGCGTATTGATATGAAAATTATATCAGGTTTTAGCGATATATCGATATATTGCCGGACCCTACTACTTACCGATAAAGATTTCAGCACACTCGGTAAAACATCGGTCAAAAAGTATTTTTTACTGATCAGTAAAGACCTCAAAGTTCATAAGTTTAATAAGTGTGCCTATGCACGCATTGTGCGCATGCACAAATTGAGCATACTCGCGATTGCTGGAATGGGGAATTACCCTGGAAGGGGGTCGAGCAATCCGGTTAATCGGGTCACGGATAAACGGGCTTTTACTGTATAGCAATTAGAAAGAAAACCATTAACATAGTTCTGAAATATTACTTCTTGCTACGGAAATCACCAAAGGCTGAAATAGCAAATACTCCAAGGGAGAATTGTTTTGAGATTGATATATGAGTAAAGGCAGCGCCCACCAACAGCAGTAATCTGTACTGGAGAACACAGGCACATTCTACCACAGAGATAATACTCAACAGTAGGTCGCAATGACCTATATAATACACTCCCACAACAATGTATGTTCAAAACAGCCAAGCAATTTAATATGTTAATTTCTATCAAATAATATTTTTTACAACAAATATAAATAATTATTTTAGAAAGCAATCGCTGCCCATTGCATGCTTTTCGCACACCATGATTGAAAATCACCTGCAGCTGACATCCAGTCTCCCAGCAACTCTCCCTCTATGTGGAGTTCAATGTAGAGAAATGAGCAGAGTAATAATAATCCTTGCATTTGATGTATCGAGATGTCTGAAAGCGCTTCACAGAATATACTGTAAAGTGAGTTGACTGTATATTATGTGGGAGAAACTTGGCAGCCGATTGCACATAGGAGTGTCCCACTAACAGTCAGGGATTGTAGTGACCAATTTATTATTATTTTTGAAAGAACTATTACCGCTGGGCAAGCAATCTACCAATTGACTTCCAGTAGGATTTCCTACTAGGTAAACAGATAGGTAAACAGAGGTATGTGGAGTAAGGAAACTTGCTCAACGTTTCGCCCTGCTGGGAATTAAACCCAGGTCTCTCATTTGCGAGGCTCGAACCATTAAATTACAGGACTCAAAATGAGGTAAGAGGCAGCATCAAACCATAAGGGAAGGCTTACAAATGCAGGAAAAAATGGAAATCTATCAGACTGGGAGACTTATAAAGGGCAACAAAAAATACAAAGAAAATAACAATATGAGAAAAAACATGCAAGGGATATCAAAGGCAAGAGTAAAAGTTTTTATAAATATACTAGCTGTACTAATTGCAGCTTCGCTTTCAACAACAACAACAACAACAAATTACATTTATAGAGCGCCTTTCACGTCGGGAGGACGTCCCAAGGCGCTGCACAGGAGGCGTGTGACCCGAGCTGAGAGGGGAGTGTTTGGGAAGGGGTGAGACACGAAGGGGAGGTCGAAAAGTTCGGGGTGGAACAAAAGGCACGGTCGAAGAGGAAAGTCTTCAAACCGGCCTTGAAAGAGGAAAGGGAAGAAACGAGATGGAGGGATTGAGGGATGGCATTCCATAAGGTGGGAGCAGAGAAACTGAAGGCCCGGCCTCCGATGGTGGGGCGGTTCGGGCGGGGGGCTTGGAGCAGGCCAAGTCCTGTTGAACGGAGGGTCCGGGTGGGCATGTAGGGGGAAAGTAGATTGGTTAAATAGGGCGGGGCAAGGCCGTGTAAGGCCTTGTAGGTGAGGACGAGGATCTTGAACTCGATCCTCTGGAGAATGGGGAGCCAATGGAGACGGGCGAGGGTGGGGGTTATATGGTCGCGGAGGCGGGTGCGGGATAATACACGGGCTGCAGAGTTTTGGATGACCTGCAGCCTGTGAATGGAGGAACTGGGGAGGCCGATGAGGAGAGAGTTTCCGTAGTCCAGCCTCGAGGTGATGTATGCGTGTACGAGTGTTTCGGCAGCGCGGGGGGTAAGATAGTTGCGGAGCCTGGCAATGTTGCGCAGGTGCAATAAGCGGTGCCGGTCAAGGCACGGATGTGGGGGAGGAAGGAAAGTTTTTGATCGAACATGATGCCGAGGTTCCTGATTGGCTTTGTGAGGTGGAGAGTACAGCCGTGGATGTTGAGGCTGGCAGCGCCCGATGTGCGGAGGCAAAGGAAACAATATGGAATGTAGATTGACACACAGACAGACATTTCATCTTTATGACTACGGAACTCTCTCCTCATGGGCCTTCCCAGCTGCTCCCTTCACAGGCTGCAGATCATTCAGAACTCTGCAGCTCGTGTACTCTCCTGTACCAGGCTTCGCGACCACATCACTCCCATCCTCTCCCATCAACACTGGCTCCCCATCCCCCAGAGGATTGAATTCAAGATTCTCGTCCTCACTTCCAAGGCCATTCACGGCCTTGCCCCAGCCTATCTCTCTGACCTGCTGTCTCCCTTTCAGCCTGCCCACACCCTCTGTTCAGCAGACTCAGGCCTGTTCCGCGTCCACCGACCTAACTGCCCAACCGGAACTTCATCTCGCAGCCCCTCCGCCTTGCTTCCTCCTTTTCCTCCTTCAAGGCCGGTCTCAAGACCTTCCTCTTCGACCATGCCTTTGGCTCCCCCACTAACTCTAACCCCTCTCCCACTCTCCTTCCCCTTGTCCCTACCCCAACCCTCCCCCCCTTTAAGACGCTTTAGGACGTCCTCCCGACGTGAAAGGCGCTATATAGGTGCAATTTTGTTGTTGTTGTTTATCTATATTCATCTGGGAGGACTCCTGTGGGAGTACTCATTTGGGGAGGACTCAGTGGGAGGACTTGGCACTTTAAAAATGTAATTTTTATGTTGTTGCCACAGCTTAGCATCACCTGCATTCTTTATTTTGTTCCTGCCACTTGGCTACGTGTGTGCTCCGTGACGCAGGATGCAACAGCGCCACAGACAGCTGGCGCAGCCACCAGATGTAACTGCAGTACATACCTACATTATGTCTTCTAGACTTCTCAAAGCGCTTCACATAATATACTGTAAACATAAGTGACTATGTTTTGTAGGCAAAACGCAGCAGCCAATTGCATACAGTCGCACAAATAGTCGTTGATTGAGTGACCAAATTATTATTTTTTAATTATGTATTTTTGAAGGGTTTATTACAACAACAACAAAATTACATTTATAGAGTGCCTTTCACATCGAGAGGATGTCCCAAGGTGCTGAATAGTCAGAGCATGGGGGAGGAGCATGGTAGGGGGAAAGAGAGGGAGAGAGATGGCAGGGCGGCAGAAGGCACTATCGAAAAGGAGGGTCTTAGATCAGCCTTGAAGGAGGCAGGGGAAGAAGAGAGGTGAAGGGACTTCTGGAGTTCCAGAGTGTGGGGGCAGAGAGGCTAAAAGCCCGGCCACCGATGGAAAAGCGATCCACCAATCGACTAATAACCAGGAAGAGCAAATAAAACAAACATATACAATAGATAATATCTGCATTTGTGACCAAGTGTAGGGGGCATAGACACCTAGGAATACAGATACACCAATCTTAAAAGATCACAGTGCAAGTAGGCAAAACTGTATAAAAGCAAATAAAATTCTAGGTTGGATTTTCTAAGACTGGATTTCCTTGTTTGCAGAATTGGCAGGAGATGATTGAATGTGAATTGGACTGCCTCACACTAACAGATAATTAGCGTACACAGTTCAGCATTTTAGCATTTGGCAGATTTGTTCTGCATGGGGAATGTGTGACTAGTCAGTGTCTGCTTTGCTGCAATTCTACATCCTTAATGTGAATATGAAAATTGCTAACCATAAATTTCTTCTAAAACTCTATCTGACTTTTGTTGTTAGTGTGTGAAATGTTTCACCATTAATGACTGTTGAACTAAATCTATCAGATTATTTATGTGAAAAGCATAAAAACGTGTAAAAAAAAATGTTGATGAGTAAAGAGCAGAATTGAGAGCTGATTAAATAGTGAGCAGCAGCACAGAACGAGCTGTGCTATTAAACTTTGTATAATTCTAGGAAATGGATTGATCTACAGTTGCCAAGATTTTCTACCATAGATAGACCTGCAGTCAAGTGGAAATCAAAACTTCCCCTTCAGTGGTTTCAGAATGGAACTGCCAAAAAAGAGTCAATGCGCAGCCATGTAGGTAATTCATTTGTAGGTGTGAAGCAGTTTAATTCACATCAGATCATATCCTGCCAATTACGGCAAAGCAGAAAATCCAGTCTTAACTCCAAAACTACTGTACAAATAATACGGTCCTGAAATGTTTTCAAGATATATACCAAATGTAAGAATTATTATTATTTTCAAATACTGCAACAACAACAACTTTGATTTATATAGTGCCCTCCATGCCGGACGGCGTCTCAAATACTATGAAGGGATCTTTTAACAACTTCCTGAACAGGCGGACTGGATTTAAAATCTCATCAAAGAATGCCACATCTAATGAATGCAACATTCCCCCATTATTGCACTAGTGTTTCAGCCTAGGCAAGCTCTAGTGACAGTGTGGGCCTGAACCCCAAACCATTGTGAAGAATGTGTGACACCATCACATTGTCACATACACAATAAACAAATGCAAAATACTGTAGATGCTGGAATTCTGAAACAAAAACACTCACAGGACAGGCAGCATCTATGGGGAAAGGAAAGCGAGTCTAAATGTGTTGGGTCCACGTTCCTTCGTTCGACCGATCCTTCATCTTAGACCTTAGAGTTCCTAAGATCCATAAACATATGAGTTCATCAAGTTTGTAACACAATTATGTTACTGGTTTTTCAGAAGTGAAGCAGAACCCAGAAAGGAATTGCGATTTATAAAAATAAAATGGTGGTAGCACAAAGTGCAACATTCATCAGTCAATGTGATCATTCAAGCATTGTAACACGTGGCACAGGTTAAATTTAACAGAAGATAGTCACCATCTGCCAATCCCATCCTTGATATGATAACATTAAGACACATTTTAAAGGAATCACAGAACTGGCCTGAAAATGAACAGTCATTGATCATTGCAAACAGAGGCAGCCGAAAGCAAAAGACACCCATTATAAATGCCTCCTTTTGTACTCTAATGAAATAATTCTTCAATACATATACCAGTCGGTGTTGAAAGAGAGAAAAATGTCTGAATCCAGCTGGACCAGAAGATAAATGAATCACGCAGTACTGTTGAAAAATAATACATTTCTAGTATTGAATCATTCTGCTTTTTAAAGACCTGGTTTTGAATGAAGGTATTTAATTCAATCACTTTGAGCTAAACACAAATAGTGTACACTAATTTAATTCTGAAAGCTGGGTTATTTACTGTGCATATGATAACACACATGATTGTCAAACTATGCTGCAAATGTAGGTAAATAAAATAGTTTGTTATACTATTTTTTCAATATGTTACATATTAAGTGATATCATAATAATAATCCTTGCATTTGGTATAAAACTTTTCACGTCTTCTATACGTCTCAAAGCTCTTCACAGAATATACTGTTAAGTGAATTGATTATATAAATGTGTGCGAAATGTGAGCGGTTATGAGGAGAGAGCTGGGGAGTGGGATTGAGTTGCTCTTTTCAAACAGCCAGCACAGACTCGATGGGTCGAATGGCCTCCTTTTGTGCCATTAGATTCTATGATTCTGTGAATCATAGCTTTGAGACGTCTAGAAGAAGTTGAAAGCGCTATATCAAATGCAAGTTTTTTTTTATTATTGCGACTGTCTATTTTGTATACTAAAAATTGCTACAGTATTAGGCTTTGATTGAATTTGTGCCCCAATATGATGCTTGAACCTGTAGTCTCATGATTTGGAGAAGATAGTGTAACCAACTAATCCAAACTGACGCTGTATTGCGAACACTAGAGTGAATTCTTTGTGCACCTCAATTCTTTCCATTTTCTTTTCAACTGTAGCCTTTGTAGCTTCAAATAAGAAGCAATCCTTAAAGTATTCACTCTGGTAAATCCAGCAGTGTGCGCTCACGTGTGTCTGTCTTTAAGACCACATCTTAGCCCAGCAACATTTGTAGTTTATGTTGGGAAGATATTAAAGCTAAATTGAGAACATTATAATGCCAGTTTGCATTATCTAAAGCACTAAGTGGAAATCAAACCACATTTCAAACATACTTTAAGACAAAGATTATGCTATGTGTCATGACAAATTGTTTTAAAATCACAATACAGATATCAATATTCAAATCACTCTTCAATATTCAATAAGTTTTTTCTTTACTTTTAGATTGCAAAAATATTAGTATATATCTTTATAGATAGTGACCCTCATCCTTTAACAGAGGGGAACCAATGGAACCGCAGCACACCAAGGCAACCCACACACAACTACCGTGCCTCACTTGACACAGGCAGTGGAATCCACACTAACTAGGACTTATAGGGATAGGGAAGCACAGAGAAAGTGAGGCACCACTTTTGGAAGTGAATACTGCCGTAGGGTCTTTAAAGAAAACCGGAACCCTACTTATCAGAGCCTCGAATTCCAATTAGACTTATCTGAATTCTAGATTGTGCAAAATTACAGAAAATTAAGTCTTAATTTGGAAAATTTGTTTGCTAATCATAAAAAGAATGATCCAAATGAATAATCCAAATGAAGACTAAGCCTAAGAATTGACCAATTTTGATCAGTCAAACTTTTAAGAATAAAAAATATCTTACAGCCTAAGGCTGTCTGGAATTTCAGGTTTCAGGAATTAAACTTCTAAAGCAAAAGTAATGAATCCCTTCATTCAGACAATTAATGTTGTTTCAATGTAATGATTTGGAGTCCTGCAGCTCAGTGGTTAGAACGCTCGCCTTGCAAATGAGAGACCTTGATAGGGCGGGGTGTTGGGCAAGTTTCCTTACTCCAAACACATCAGTTTACCTTGCAATAAGTGGGAACATGGTTATCAGCCAATTGCCGGATCACTTTTCCAGACTTGACAATTCCTTTAAGAAAATTATAATAATAAATTGGTCATTTCAATCCACAGGGACACTGCTGTGCGCTATTGCTATCGCATTTCGCTCACAGTAGTCTGCAGTCAATTCACATTATAGTATATTCTGTGAAGCGCTTTGAGATGTCTAGAAGACGTGAAAAGCGCTATATCAAATGCAAGGATTATTATTATTTCTCTAAAAGATCTGTTACTGAATGAAAGTTCAAACTGCTGCAAGAAAACGTCCATTAATCCCTGTGTCATCTAATTCCCTGGTTTCTGCCTTCAGGTTGCATTTTTGCCAACAGGTTGATGCTGATCATCCACAGTCTCCTGTAGTGCAGTAGTCTCAACCGCAGTGTTTTCTTGCTTCTCTACCATACCAAGACCAGCAAAAGCTAATATTTCCAAGGTCAGAAAACTTGCAAATAGTGGGATGACTGCACAGTCGTCAGCAAAACTACACAATGCAGAAGCAATACAGAGACAAGGGACAAAGAATTTGGCTCCAGAAACTGTCTTCTTATTCTGTTACAAGTATAACATGCTCCCATGCATAAGTATCACATTCTTCCGTGCATAAGCAAGGGACAATGTTATACTTGTAACAGAATATAAGACAATATTTCTACATTGTGTGCATATAGGAGGCATATCTGAAATATTAAAGTAAATATTTCAATTATATGGACGCTTGCTAGGGCGAGTGGCTGCTGTGCCTGCTTAAAAAAATAGTCAGTTTGCTTGGGGCTAATTACTTGTGAACTACTTTAAATGTTTTGATGTGATGAGATGCTTTAAATACCAATTCTCTCTATATTGGTGCAATGGAAGAAACAGGCTGTCAATTTTGCAGTTGAAAGGAGGGATTTAAATTAAACTGATTAGTAGGTGGAAAGCCTAATGTTGAGCAATGGAAAAAGATGCAAGCGACAACAACAAAATGACATTTGTATAGCTCTGTTCACATCGGGAGGACGTCCCAAGATGCTGGAAAATCAGTGTTTCGGACATGAGCTGAGATCGAGATCAGGGAGAGTATAGTGAAGAGGGTGGGAAGGAGCGTGACCGATGGCAAGGTCGAAAAGGAAGGTCTTGAGGCAGGACTTGAAGGGGGTGAGCAAGGGGGCGATAATGTTGTTAATGGAGTTTGGGGGAAATGGGGGAAAAAGATGGTTTAAAAAAATGGAAACTTATCAGGTAGCACTATTGCTGCCTCTACATCAGAAAGCTATAGATTCAAGCCGCACCTCTGGACAGTGAACTTATAAAATCTAGATTGACACTCCAATGCAGTGCCGAGCATGCTATACTGTTGGAGGTGATGTCCTTCAAATGTCTCTTCTGCCTGTTCAGGTGGACATTAACAATCCCATGATACAATTTTAAAAGAGAAGGGAGTATCCTTCCACGGCCTAGTCAACAATCCCCCAGAAAAAAAGTCATTCGACCAGCTGTTTGTGAGACAATGCTGTACGCAAATTGGCTGCAGCATTTGCCTGGAAAATACACAGTCACTACAGTACACAGTAAATTCTATAAAGCACTTTGAGACATCCTCCTGAAACGAAAGATGCTATATAAATGCAAGGATTGTTATTGCATCGCTTGAGTGGCAGGCCCATCTTACAGGTAAAGCTTGCCAGTGCACCTTTAGGAAATGCCCAAACTGCTACGTTATTAAAAGATTTTGCAACATCTTTCCATACATCATTAATGAACGTTTTATTTTAAACAGAGCTGATTATTCTCTTCGATCAATGATGTTTTCAGCAATTTCTTTGTCTTGCATTTCAAGGGACAGATGAAGAGATAAGATACATTTTCCACTTCAAGCTCACTACAATATGCCAAGACGCCGAAATCTGCTCACCGCCATCCTCATCGTGTTACCGTGGACTATTCTCCTAACCATCTGGCATCAGAATTCAGGAGCTCTGTACCTCGGAGATCCAAGAAGTACGTGATTCTTAGTACAGTACCTGCAACTGTTTGTTCAGGATGAAGCTGGTTCACGTGTTCCTTTCTTGGTTTGGTAGTGAATAATTTTATATTTTACATTTCAAACAAAAAGACAGGTGCTGTACAGCTACAGTAAGATTCATCTCTATGCTGCAGCTCAATGTGTTACATGATTCTTTCCACTACTATCATCTGAAAGATGTATAGACTTGATTTTTCCATCTGTAATCGAACCAATGTAAGAGCTCAGTGCTGGTTCCAGTCGATGCAGTAACAGTGCCCCACAGTGGCAACACTGCAGAATTTTGCTGATGGAGTATTTTATAGCCATAACTCCTCCTCAAGCTCAATAAATGCATTTGTGTAAATGAACATTGATCACTATTGATGAACATTCACTAAGTAATTTAAGACCAAAGCGGAAACACAATCGTGTGGGAAAAGGCACGTTTGTCATTTGGGGAAACATAATAAATATTAAATGCTACTGTCAGTGCTACCTCAGCCTGCAGTCTTTTGTAAAGTAATAAAAATAATAATAATAATCTTTGCATTTGATATTGTGCTATTCACGTCTTCTAGACATCTCAAAGCACTTCAGAGAATATACTGTTAAGTGAATTGACTGTGGGCGAAATGCGGCAAAAAAGTAGATATAGCATTTCAGCTGCTACAATATAACGGAGAGGAATTAATGTTTCAAACATAGATTTTGTAGCTACTCGGCTACATTTTTATCCCACTTAACCATTGTCAAGGAAGGGAAGTGAATTAAGAGCAAATTGCACAGATGCCTCTCTTGTACAGCAGCACCATGTCCAGTGCCAGCATTAATCTTTAATGAGTTCAGCGCACAAGCAGCAATGACATCCTAAAAGAGTTGTAAAATGACACCACTGGACAGTAACTCTATGACGTTGTAAAGGAGGTTTTCAAATAAAAATAGCAATGGATGCAATACTTGCTCAGTTGTTTGCACTTTTGCTGCTTGAGACTGAAGGTTGTGGATTCAAGCCCCACATGAGGACTTTGAGCTCACAGTGTAGGTCAACACTGAAGTGAAGAGCTGGGGAAGCAGTGCATTGCTGGAGTTGCCGTCTTTCAGATGAGATATTAAACTGATGTTCAGGTTAATATTAAATATCAAATGGTTCTATTGCTGGCCAATAATCCTCCAGATAAAATTAGTTATTCACTTCTATGTTAGGCTTCTTTCATCCACGATGTACACATGCCTCCTATGATTTGCCTCTTACTTTCCAGTTGCATTATCTTGTCTTCAAGGAACTTCACTTGTCAGCGATCAGTCGAAATGACAATCTTATTGAGTTGTCTTTGTAAGATCATAGCTGCCTTTTCTGATTCCATCAGTCCCTCCAACCTTTACCCCAAGATTCTCCTTATCTATCACGCAATCTACCAAGCCACAAGCCCTCCAGCTCTGCCTCTGCCAACTTCTCCTCCCTCATCATCTCCCTCAACCGCTCCCTCCACATCCACTTCATCGCCCACGTCCGTGGTTACCCATTTGACCTGATAATCACTTGGGCCTCACCGTCTCAGCACCTCACTATCACTGACAAAGCCATGTCAGACCATCACTTCATCTCCCTTAACTCATCAATCTCTCTCCCTACCGCTTGCACTTTTGCCTCTGAGACAGAAGGTTGTGAGTTCAAGCCCCACATGAGGACTTTTAGCTCAGTGTAGATCAACACTGAAGTGCAGAGCTGGGGAAACAGTGCATTGTTGCAGTTGCCATCTTTCAGATGAGATATCTGAAAGCTACCCAACCCACCTCTATCCTCTACCACCACTGGAAAATAATCTCCCCCACCTCTCTCTCCGCTGACTTAGCTTCATCCAAACTCCTCCCACACTCCAATCCTTGCTCCCCACACTTCCAATACAGTGTTCTACTCATGAAAATCACCATGGTACACCAGCCACCTCTGCTCCTTTATAGCACAGGTTCATGCCGCTGAAGGCACCTGGCTCAAATCCAATTTAATGGTCCATCGGCAGACCTGGTTGACCTTATCCAATGCTACTGTTCCTATCCATTCCTGTCCTCAATTTAGCCTCTGCTAAATTGGCGTCCTACACCCAAGGCAATCTTGGAGGCCATCACAACCCAGGCTCCTCTTCTCCATCACAAATGGCTCCTCCGCCCACCCTCTCATGCCTCACCCAACCTCACCTCCAATGCGAACTGCAAGTTGATGATGGACTATGAATCCTAAGTCAAGGGGATCCACTCAGCTGCCTCCATCCTTCTGTCTTCCCATCTCCCCCTTGCACCCTGGCCCCTACCCATCCCTCTCTCCACACCTTCGAACCTGTCTTCCACTCCTCTCCTCTCTCATTACCATTATAATCCACATGAAACGGATCATCTGTTCCCCCCACCCACCCCCATGTACAGTTAATTTCACTCACTGCCAAATCTATTAATATGACCCAGAAGACCTCCACTCCCATGCAACTCCATTAAAATTGCTCTTGTTTAAATCCCTTCTTAAATGTTGTTTTGTTCGTGATCATGTGCAGAAGCATAATACAGTACTGTATATCATAGATGCCCAATGTAGGAAAGTCATCATTGTTGTCCAAGAGAACAGCGCATCTGAAACTGGCAGGAAAAATCAATAACTGGTAACACCCACAATTCTAGTGTGTGCTAGGCCAGAGCAATTTGCAGAATATGTAGGAAGCAAACTTAATGAGCAAAGTGACATGCCTGCTCCTCCAATAACAATAATAATACTACTAATAATAATTATAATCCTTGCATTTGATGTAGCTGTTTATCACGTCTTCAAGACACCTCAAAGCTCTTCAGAGGATATACTGTAAAGTGAATTGATTGTATATTTTGTGGGGTAAAATATCTTTTTTTAAAAAAAAATGTGCTTACATTGTGCTGTTGCTGTCTCAATGAAGGCTTGAAACAATGATATGCGTGCTGAAATCTTGATGCTAAATAAATGCCTTATTAAGACAATGTGCGCTTGAGTAAAAAGAACAGTTTTCAATTTTCACACTGAGGGATGGGAAACTAGACACAACAGCATTTGACTGCACTGCATTATCTTCTGTCAGGAGTCAGCCAACCTAATTGCCATTTTTTATAACTTGTGTGGCAGTTGGTACACCTGCTTTTTAAAGTGGCAGAAAATCAAGAGATCATATTTGAATATTTTAGGGGTGAACGTTTGCAATCTTGAACAAGACCTCGACTAACACTACTTAGTGCTTTGCGTAGCGTGCAAGTGAGAAATGTTCTCTCCCAGCAATAACACATTTTTCTCTCCTAATTTAAACAAGACACATCCTTTAGAACAAGTTAGGAAGAGAAAGAAGTAAAATAGCACAAGGACTCTTGGGAACCGTTGGCTGCCACAGTGTCATTGCTCTAGTTTGTCTAAAAATGGTCCCTTCAAGTTTCATGCCCCGGGGAGCCATTCTTTTCCCAGCATCACACAGAATTGCCAGACAGAAAGTTGAATTTAATTCTAATAACATGTTTAAATTAGGATGTTTGCAACAAGAGCGACAACAAGTTATATTTATATAATAACTTTCATGAAAACTATCATCTTATAGTACTTTACATGGGCAAGTTTAGCTAAAGGAAGTTAAAGCTGATCTTGGGTCTGATATCTGGCAGGCATTAATATAAACAGGATCAGAACATCAATGAATCTAAAATCAAGGATATAGGCATTAAGTTACAATGTCATACAACACATGGTAAAAATTTTGTTTCAAAATTTACAGAAGCAAAATACTATGTATTTCTCCTAATATCATAAAACATTTGAAACAAATTTCTGGTTTGTTTTCACAACAACAACCACAAAATTACATTTATAGAGCGCCTTTCACATCGGGAGGATGTCCCATATTCACGGTCAATAACAAAAAGTTCCTTCCAACTCAATCTTGTGAAATAACTGACATGCGTGGAGTTTGAGCAGAAAATTACAAGGTAAAATAACAAGCAGATTAAGTGAGCAAGAACTGTGCAAGATTCGTAAATGAAACTCAAAGAGTATGAGGAAAAGTAGCATGTTTTGGAAGTAAGTTTGTTAGGTGGATATACATTCTAAACAGGAAGTAAAAGTTATTTCAAGTTCAGTACAGTACAATATTTTTAAATTATTTCACAGGCATTGAATAAAATCAAAATTCTAAGAAGGCTTTTACAATAAGGCACCTGAAATACAAAAGCAAAGAATATCTGTTGAGGTTGCTTAGAGTGGAGCTCCTGTGGCTCAGTGGTTACAGCACTTGTCTTGCAAGCTGGGGAGACCAAGCTGGGGAGACCTGTGTTCGAATCCAGGCAGGTCAGGGCGAAACCTTGGGCAAGTTTCCTTACTCCACACGCCTAATAATAATCCCTCCAAAAAACCCACAATAATATAATTGGTCATTTCAATCAACGACTGTGTGTGGGACACTGCTGTGCGCAATTGGCTGCCGCGATTCACCCACAAATATATACAGTCAATTCACCTTACAGTATATACTGTGAAGCGCTTTGGGACATTGATAAGATGTGGAAAACGCTTTATCAAATGCAAGGATTATTATTATTAGAGTGGTAAGTCCTTATTTGACGTATTGTGTTCAGTTTTAGGTGCTCAACCTTAGGGAGAGCAGAATAGTTTTGGAGGGCATCAAACAACGATTCTCCAGAATAAAATCTGTGATGAAGGGGTAGATGTATCATGAGAGGTCAGGTAAACGTGAACTATTTTTATTTTAACCTCCTTTACAGTTGACTGGATTAAAGGGTGACTTATGATTTTGGCCACTGTTCCATGCATTTGTGCAGCTGGGCCTGTTTCTGCATTCAATGTCTCTTTTTAGTACCCAAACCAGCGACTGTGGCAGAGCTGCAATGATAGTGGAGATAATGAATAAATAATCTATCCCCTACAGCTACAAAGATGGTGCTAATTGTTTATTTTAGACTTTAACTAAGTCACTATGCTGTAGGGTAGCATCTGAAAGGTTGATTTGCTTGGAATCCATCAGCCTCACTGGAAAAAGTAATCATTGACGGTGGCTACAGCACTTACAGCAGCATTTGGGCAAAACACCATTGAGAAGTCAGGAGATATTTTCTAGCACAGTGTAACCTTGATCCTTAATCAATGAATGAAAAGTAATTAGAAGTACAGTATTGTAACTTTGACCCACACTGAGTATTTGACCCAGATATCAGGACTGATACCCCTGTCTGGTAATTTCTTACAGATTGCACATAACTGACGTGAGAGGTGCTATAACAACTGCAATTTTGTTGTTGTTATTTTATAAAATAATATTCACCCAGATCAGCTGGAACTATGTGACTAGAACTAAAGTGCAGGGAGCCTTGTGAGTGTCATCAGAGCTGTTCAGGTAAACATTAGACCCCTCCCCACCCTGCTCTTGTACCTACCTGACTGTACCACACCTTGGGACGTCCTCTCGACATGAAAGGTGGTATATAAATGTAAGTTTTGATTGATTTGATTGACTACCTTTTTTGTTGTTGTTGTTTTCTTTCCAGAGGATATTGCCAATGGGACAACCCAAAGAGCTATTGCCAATCACTCACACAGTAGAGAACAACAAACCCCCTGTGTGCAGCAGGAAGCACCATTATCTCAGCAGCTGATCAAACTAGAATACCTTTATTCCAGACCACCGCAGTGGTCAGGGACCCTACCAACCCTCTACATTATAACACCAACATACACTAGGCCTGTTCAGAAAGCAGAGTTGACCAGGCTGGCAAATACTTTTCTACATGTGCAGAACTTACATTGGATTGTGGTGGAAGACACTCCTCGGAGGACCAGCTTAGTAGCGATACTGCTAGAAAAGAGTGGCCTAAATTTCACCCACCTGAATGTTCTGAGTCCAAAGAGCATGAAGCTCAGCCTTGCAAAACCGTCGCCTCGTACTCCAAGAGGCACCTTACAGAGGAACCTGGGGCTCCACTGGCTCCGAGACAAGCTGCCTGTAAACGACTCAACACAGGGGGTGGTCTATTTCGCTGACGATGACAACACATACAGTTTGGAACTCTTTGAAGAGGTGCTTTTATTTCAATCTACACTTGTGTTTCCCTCAAAGCAGTGCTAATATGTCTACTTCCCTTTGATTGGGTTTCAAGTCCTCTGGAAAGCTATCCCGTATGATGGGCACTATATAAATGCAAGATGTTGCTGGGCGCCGATAGCATTACCATTCATGGATGCACTCTGCACCTTACAAAGCCAATGTGGAACTTTGGCTTTCTGTTCGACCCTCAACTGTCCTTCATCCCCAACATCCATACCATGATCCTGAGCGTGGAATCCTGTAGCTCAGTGGTTAGAGCACTCGCCTTACAAGTGTGAGACCTGTGCTCGAATCCAGGCAGGTCAGGGTCAGGGTGAAACCTTGGGTAGGTTTCCTTACTCCACACGCCTAATAATAATCCCTCCCCCCAAAAAACACAATAATAAATTGGTCAATTCAATCCACGACTGTTTGTGGGATGCTGCTGTGTGCAATTGGCTGCTGAGTTTTACCCACATATATTCATTTTATAGCATATTCTGTGAAGCACTCTGAGACTTCGAGAAGACGTGAAAAGCCCTATATCAAATGCAAGGATGATTATTATTATTATTATTATTATTATGACCCCTCCACCACCCCACCTCCACAACATTGTCCAGCTCCACGAATGTCTCTCATCATGGACCGCTGAGACCCTCATCCTCGCGTTCATCACATCCAGGCTCGACTATGCAAACTTTCTGCTTGTCGACCTTCCCAACTCCTCCCTCCACAGGCTGCAGAGCATCCAGCCAATGTTATCATAAACACCAGGCTTTGCGACCCTATCACCTCCATCCTCACCCAGGACCACTCGCTTCCCATCACAGTTCAAGATCCTGGTCTTCACCTTCATAGACCTCCATGGTCTTGCCTGCTCTACCTCTGTAACCTCCTAACCTCCTACCAACCTATCTGCACCCTACACTTAGCGGGCTCCTGTCTGTTTCATGTCCCCCACCTTGCCCACCCCACCATTGGCAGGCAAGCCTTCAGCCTCTCTGCCCCCATCATCTGGAACTCCATCTCACAGTCTCTCTACCTTCCCCCCTCCCTTGCCTTCTTCAAAATCCATTTCAAGAAGCTTCTCATCAACCATGCCTTTGGTCACCCTGCTATTCAAATCCTCCATCCGCTCCACCCTTCCTGATTCCAACCACCAGCCCGGGAGCAGATCGCTGACTGTCGAGCAATTTAGGATGTCCTCCTGCCCTGAAAAGTATTATACAAATGTAATATGTTGTTGTTGTATTTGCAATCAGCCCACAACCTGCAGTAACTGTTCATTACATAATGTTGGAGAGACAGTGACAATGGACTGAGTGGTCATATAACAGCGATATCTTTGCTGTGACGATGTGGAATGCAATTGATGCAAAAGTTATTCGAATATGTAAAGGATCTAAATATTTGGAAAGTAAGACTACCAAAGGATGAGGAGAAAAAGTATGGAAATGGGATTAAAAGATCTCCTAGTAAAAT
Organism: Hydrolagus colliei; assembly: GCA_035084275.1. Taxonomy (NCBI): domain Eukaryota; kingdom Metazoa; phylum Chordata; class Chondrichthyes; order Chimaeriformes; family Chimaeridae; genus Hydrolagus; species Hydrolagus colliei. The sequence goes on along the minus strand of CM068745.1, from coordinate 34,962,827 downwards.
GGTGGAACATGCTTGAATGACCTGCATCTTTCCTTGTGCCCTTGTTGCAAGTTATATCAAGTTACTATTATTCCGATTTGCTAATTTAAGGGGGAAAAAAAAATCTCTGAATTTGTTATATAAACATATAAAATCAGAGCAACTTAAAGTGCTTTATAGAAGGGTATTATAATACAATATGATCGTCTTTACATTAGGTATAGTTCCTTTAAGAGTGGGAGGAAGTTTCAAAGGGATTTACAGGATTACTACAAGATTGTAGTGATGAGGGATTTTATAGGTGAATATAGCAGCAAATATGTGTACAACAATGTCCCCCCTGAAAGCCATTTCTGTCTTGGGCTAGGTCAATAGGAGAACCTACTTTCTCTTTTCAAATGGTACTGTGGGATTTTAACGCCCACCTTCACAGCCAGTTGGGATTTCAGTTAAATATCTCATCCAAACAAAAGCGTGCCCGACAATGCAGCATTCCCCAATATTGTATTAGAGTGTCAAACTGGATTGTGAACTAAAGTCACGATGTGGGTGTGAACTCACTACATTTAGCATTTGGTGTGGTACTGTTTGATAAATACAAGCAGATGGTAGCAACCCCCTCCAGGTAAGTGGAATCACTTTCTCCCAACTTGCTCAACACCATTTATGGTGAATAGAACATTTTTTAATGGAATTTTTTAAATGATTGAATGATTTCTAACATTGTTGTTTAATATTTATTTTATGGGTTTGACCTAGCAGCAACAACAACAACTTGCATTTATATAGCGCCCTCCACCCCGGATGGCATCTCAGAGGGCTTCATAGTGGCAGAGTCCAAGACCTAGCCAGGTGGAGGAGGAAGGTGACCGTAAGAGCGGTTGAAGAGAAAGGTCTTCAGGCGCAACCTGAAGATGGGACATGAGAGAGCCAGGTGAAGGAGTAAAGGGCAGGAGTTCCAAAGCTTCAGGGGGTAAGGGCTGAAAGTACGGCTGTCGATGGTGGAGTGGAAGATTCAGAGGACAAAGAGGATGCCTGACCCAGAAGAGCGGAGGGAGTGGGTCCTGCTGTGTGGAGAAGGGGAGGTTAGAGAGGTAGTGAGGTGCAAGAGTGAGGTTCTTGAAGTCGATCCGCTCTGTGATTGGTGTACGAAGTTTGGTGCAGAGGAGAATTCGGGCGCCAGAGTTTTGTGTGAGCTGAATTTTATGCTCAACATCATTTATGGTGAATTTTAGGAGGGAAGGCCAGTGCAGAGGGTTTTAGAATAGTCCAGCCGAGAAGTGACAAAGGCATCAAAAGGATAAGTATAAAGGGTAAAATCTGCCGTCTCTGCCCAATCTAAGGCATTTTGCCCATTATCACTAGAAAATTTGGTTACTAATAAAGAGGCATTGTATACAGAAACAAGGATGTGGCTTGTTAGATTTACACATAATATTGGTTAGGCCACAGTTTCCCTAGCACCAAAGCTCTATATCTGCCTCACACCCTGTGCTGGATGATAATAATAATAATCCTTGCTTTTCACATCTTCTAGACATCTCAAAGCGCTTCACAGAATATATTGTAAAGTGAATTGACTGTATATTTGTGGGCGAAATACGCATCCAATTGTCCACAAACAATTACGAAAAATGACCAATTTTTTTTGAGGACTTATTATCAGGCGTGTAGAGCAAGGAAACTTGCCCAAGGTTTCGCCATGCCTGGAATTGAACCCAGGCATATTGCTTGTAAAGCAAGTGCTCTAACCACTATGCTACAGCACTCCTTCAACAATTAGATTTAACACTACCATATTCCTCGGACTGACAAACAGGGACAAATAGTAGTCACTGCAGCAGAGCGTTACATAAACCAAGTAGGTAAACACATAACCGAATCAAAATAATTTAACAATAGAAAGGTATTGAGCCCACACTACCTGACACTGATGTATTACAGGGTGTTGCTTCTGAATTTGGTTTCCAGTTCCACAGTGTCAAGACCTCAGCATTAATCAAAATAGTTTTCAGAGAGCACAATAAAAATGTATTCCTTTCAATACGCAAAACACCATGAACATTAGGCCTAGCCACACTATTTTGCAGAAAACTCTGGAACAGAGCAGTGTTCCTGAAGAGATCATTGGGAATTATAAGTATTTCATGCTACCAGTAAAATTCACAAAATTTATACAAACACACGGGTATTGCATTATGCATGCTTGTTTGTAGCGCTTATTAAATCCAAGTGAGCAGTGCTTTACTTGTTTTTATGTTGCACATAAGTTTTTAAAATTATGCTACTTTTGAGAGTTCGTGTCATGCATGATAATATCAGAGCTGGGCTATGTAACAATTATACTGTAATTGCTTTGTGCATTTTTGTGACTGGATGCAGGTAGGTAGCAGCATGTGTTACAAAGTCCAACTCCAGGACAGGTGTTACAGTTTCTTCACACCATGGTGTTTCCAGAATTTAAAACTCACAGCTGTTAGCAGTTGACCTTTAAAGCCCTCCATGGTCTTGCCCCACCCTATCTCTGCAACCTCCTAACCCCCTACCAATCTGTCCACTCCCTCCACTCAGCGGGCTCCAGCCTGCTCCACTTCCCTCGCCCCACCATCGGCGGGTGAGCCTTCAGCCACTCTGCCCCACAACCTCTCGAATTCCATCTCCAAATCTCTCCCCCTCCATTGCCTCCTTAAATTCCTGTCTCAAGACCCTCCTCTTCAAAGGTCCCATTGGTCACCACTCCTCCCCCCCCCTCCCATCTCTTCACCCTCCCTGAACCCGACCCCAGTTCGGGTCTGAAACACTGACTGCCCAGCACCTTGGGATGTCCTCCCGACGTGAAAAGTGCTATACAAATGTAATTTTGTTGTTGCTGTTGTTGTTGATGCATTTCATAATTCAGTGCCTCAGATTAAAAGTTTATACAAAGCCTCTGCCTCTGGTGTTTGCTTTATGGCCACAACTTTATGGCAAATGGTTATTTTCTCTGCACACTCCTAATGCAGTTTGATATGGCTTCCTGCAGTGATTTCTTATGTGTGGACAGAAAATGTGTACATTCTACATCTTTAAGGGATAATTTTATCACAGTTCTGGCTGCGGTAGTTAAGGATAATGTTAAGGATGATGCCATATATAATTTCAATTTATTTAAATTTGTCAATGAAAAGGAATCATGATATTGCTCTGCCGTTGGCCATTCATCCATTTGTCCAAATTGGGTCTGCTTCGAGCACTCTGGGTGCATTAAAGCACAACTGTTACATTTTGTATCCTTTGAAACATATCGGCTTTTCCACTTCATTTACCAATAACATATGTTGGGGAAAAAACTAACAGATAAAATCAGAGGAGGTAATATAATATGATCCAATCCACTATTCAAATGCTTAGTCAAAACAACAACTTGCACCCATCGCACAGGAGAACAAAACAACAAAGGGATAATCAGTCACATCATCTTTCTCTCTGTCTCGTTTCCAGATTAACAGATTCAGTGAGAGCATCAAGTGGAGGTTTAGACAGTTCCTTACTGAAATTTTAAGTTTTAAACGCTGTTACATTTTTTTTAAATCAAGATTTTTTTCAAAGCACTAACTGAGAATGTTTTCTAATCCATCCTGATGCTTGATCTTTACAGATGCGATTCACGAAAAAGGTTTCAGTATGGCCTGTCGCATTTGTTGGTGGCCTACGATTCGAGTCTCCCAAATTGAGTCCAACAGGGAAAGTCAGCGGATGGAAAACGGTCTTTGATCCGAACAGGCCATTTGCAATCGATATGGCAGGGTTTGCTATCAATGTCAAGTTGATTCTCAAGAAGCCTTCAGCCAACTTTCAACTCTATGGAGTCAAAGGAGGGTACCAAGAGAGCAGCCTGCTGCGGGAACTTGTAACAATGGCTGACCTGGAGCCCAAAGCTTCAAATTGTACTAAAGTAATATTATAATATTAATTCTAATAATCCGTGCATTTTATATAGCGCTCATCACATCATCTAGACGTCTCAAAGTGCTCCAGGGAATATGCTGTAAAGTGAATTGACTGAATATATGTGGGTGAAATGTGGCAGCCACTTGTGCTCGGTAGAGTCACACAAACAAGGGATTTTCAAGGGATTATTAGTAGGCATGTGGAGTGCAGTAAGGAAACTTGCCCAAGGTTTTGCCCTGCCTGAAAATGAACCCAGGTTTCTTGCTTGCAAGGCAAGTGCTCTAACCAGTGAGCTACAGGACTCCACCTGAGCTATAGGGCTCCACATATTTCAAACAACACACACTTAACACAATGTTTTTACACTCTCCCTGATCTGCACTTGCTTTGAGAGCAACTGCAGAGCTAATCTTTGTACAAAAATATTATCTCTTGAGGGAAAACTATGCTCTTGGCCACAAATTGAAACTTTAGGCTATTTTGTATTGTAAGTTGTTACTAACTGAGTAGAACATCCACTGTGTTATCTTTTAATATTTCAATGTTGTCATTCAGTTTCTTATTAGAACTACCATATATTAGCAGTATCGAAAAAGGATGAGCCTCAGTGCTGGGACAACAATGACAATTTGCATTTACATTGCATTCTTCATGTACTAGGATAATCCTTGCATTTGATATAGCCCCTCATCATATCATCGAGATGTCTTAAAGCGATTATACTGTAAAGTGAATTGACTGTATATTTTGTGGGTGAAACTGCCTCAGAACAGTGATGAAACTCCCCCTCTAACTCCCCACTACTCCCCATCCCCACAGCACTGCATTCCATAACATAATACAGAAAAGGGGGATAAATTTGGAATAAATCTGCGTAAATAATACTTCAGTGAGTGAGCAGTAAACTTATGGAGCAGGCTCCCTAGGGAGACAGTGGAAGCAGAAAATGTTGTTTGCTTCTGCTGGAAATCTATCTAATCTTGGGATAAAGTATATAGTTTGGATCACAAATTATCAAGCGGCTGCCAGGATGGTGGAGGCTAACTAGATGGACCTTGATCTTCTTTTGCCTTGTAAATTAATATGTTCTTATGTTATTATATTGGATACTATACAGTCTAGGGCGGTCCAACTGACCCGTGGTCCGATTTCATCCCCACCACCCCACCATCCTCCCATTTTATCAGGCTCTCATGCTCCACAAAAATATTGCTTATGTGGCACACGGATGTTTCTCAAATAGGGAATCTGGCCCTCTGCAGCCAAGTAGGTTGGATCATCCTGGCCCACTACATCCTGAGAAGTGCTTTGAGGTGTTTATAATAATAATAATAATAATAATGATAATAATAATAATTGCATTTTATATAGCGCTTTTCACATCTTCTAGAAGTCTCAAAGCGCTTCACAGAATAATAAGAATAAGAATCCTTGCATTTGATATAGCGCTTTTCACGACTTAAAGACGTCTCAAAGCACTTCACAGAATATACTGTAAAGTTAATTGACTGTATATTTTGTGGGTGAAACGCGGCAGCCAATTGCACACCGTAGTGTGCCACAAACAGTCGTGGATTGAAAATGACCGATTTATTATTTTTTTAAGAGATTATTATTAGGCATGTGGAGTACGGAAACTTGCCCAGGGTTTCACAATGCCTGGAATTTAATCCATGTCTCTCATTTGTAAGGCGAGTGCTCTAACCACAGAGTGACAGCATTCCATAAATGTGATATCATGTGATATCAAATGCTAGGACTATTTTATGATCCTGTTGTCATTACGGTGAACACCAACAGTACCCTTACCCTGATGTTTTGTTTTGCAGGTCCTGGTTTGGCACACTCGAACAGAGAAGCCAATCCTAGTAAATGAGGGGAAAAATGGATTTACTGATCTAAAGATGGAGGTGTGATCTGGACTGAACCAGCTGTGCTCTGTAAGTCACGCTCTCTAAGTCAACGTTGTATAAATCCTGCTCAAGATTTCAACTCAGTTATCAACTAATTTTATTTGGGGATTTGGATTTCTCTGTGTTGTTGATTTAATGGTACTTGTAGCCCAGAATCCCAGGAATGAATTCAAATCATGCTCGGATCTGATCTGTGTTTCTCCCAAATTCTGCTAATACTGGGAAGAATCAAATGTGCAGTTATTAATAATCTTTTACAGCTTGTAGATTAAAACGCAATTGACTGTAAAGCCGAACTCCTGCTGTACCATTAAATACAGCCTCAGTATGAGCTTTTTTAAGCAGGGAGCAACCGAGTTTGCATATCCCAATTCCTGCATTTACTTGCTTGAATGAACGTTATCCATTTTCCCAAATAATTAAACATGGATTCAATTAAGAAGCAACTTGACACCACAATAGGAAGACTGTAGGTGGGGATTCAGCAAACAAAAAATCAAATGGGCAAGCAAGGCTTCTTCATTCATTGTTCTCTTGCAATCTTCTGAAATACCCAGTTTCAAATGTGGTTTCTAAAACAGTGGTGGCCAACCCATGTCTCGCAGGCCAAAAGTGGCCTGCGGAGAGGTCAAGAAGTGACCCACTGAATATTTACACTAATCTAGGTGAGTCTTTTAAATCAACAACAACAACAAAATTACACTTGTATAGCACCTTTCACGTCAGGAAGACAGCCCAAGGATCTGGACAGTCATTGTTTCAATGTTTTCTTTCCATTAGGTACTGAGTAGCAATGTTTTTGGTGTGGCCATCAATTAAGAAATATTCAAATCAAATGAGCTTGGTTGACCGCTCCAAAAGGTTTCAAAGGTTGAAAAATAATAATAATAATAAGCCTTGCATTTGATTTAGCGCTTTTCACCTCTTTTAGAAGTCTCAAATCACTGCACAGAATATGTTGTAAAGTGAATTGACTGTATACGTGTGGGCGGAATGTGGCAGCCAATTGCGTTCATCAGTGGCCCACAAACAATCATGGATTCAAATAGCCAATTTATTACTTTTTTAGGATTATCAGGCGTGTGGAGTAAGGAAACGTGCCCAAGTTGCACCTTGACTGGAATTGAACCCAGGTCTCTCACTTGCAAGGCGAGTGTTCCAACTACTGAGCTACAGATCTCCAAAAAATAATGAATGTTCACCAAATAATATGCGTAATCAGCAAATACTGACATTAAAAGAATAAATAGTCCCTGTAGCAGGAGAATATCTTAATGCACTTCACAGAATTTATTTAAGTGTAGAGACTTTATGTGCTTTGTAGGTGTCTATTAACTCAGCATGGACCAGGATTCAAACCAACAAGCTCCTGGTTCATGATGGAAGCTCCATCCCCTACATCAAGAAGCTTAGATTATAGCATTAACCCTCCACAGCAGTTGTGATTTCTCTATCAATAAAATTTGTTTATTTCCATTGTTTTCAGGTATAAGATCCTGCTGCTGGATTGATTTAAACTAGGAAAACGGTACAATCCAAACTTCTCTTCTGCACAAGTTCTGTTTAAGCTTAATGCACTCTACAAAATCAGCTACTGATGTTTTATTTTTAATTATTTTTAAACAATAATGTACTCTTGATTATTTTAACTCAGGTCCTTAGTTTTCCATCTCCTAATGATTTAATGCTGGGTAGCTAGTGGAATTTAATGCAACATTTCTTTCATAGAGTCATTCACATGGTGGGATTGAGGGGGGATTAGTTGTCTCATTGACTAAATTAAATTTATAAATGAAGAGAACAAGAATTGCAGCTGTTTTATGAATTGATCTTCATCAAGTGGTTACATAATTAATTACTCACATTTTTATAAAACATTTAATTTATTATTTAAGGCTTGAAACAATTTTCTGAGTCCTCTGAACATTTCCTCCAGTGAAATCAACAGTTCATCATTTTCAGTCAAATGACGTGTATTTGCTTAGCCAATCATTGTACCATTTGTGCACAATGGGACTGGAAATCAGATGGCTGTGATGAAGAATGTTTGTTGCTTTTCTGTGATCCAGATATTGCTTTTCATCCTCATTATTCTGCCTTGAATAGTGAGAAGATTTTGTAAAGAATAGTTTTTATGTGATAGTTGGATTATTCTTCCAACTGGCACGTTCAGTGTTATACCTCATTCTTTCCCAAATGGCAGATCAGACAATACATCCAAGTCAATCATCTGTTGCTGTGCTCCCTCATAGAATTTCTGTCAATTGTATTTTGATAGGCCTAAAGCTTCATAATTCAACTTCATTTCATCAGCACCTTGGGATGTTCCTCCCGACGTGAAAGGTGTAATACAAATGTAATTTTGTTGTTGTACTTTATTTGTGTTAATACCTAATGCAAATTCACTATTAGATCCACTAAACTAACTTTACTGGAAAAATATGTTAACATTAGCCTCCCTGCCTCTCCAGCAATAATTCCTGGAGGTCTCTTGTCAGAGCTGCCTCTCAAAAGATCTATCAATCCTCCTAGCTACCATTTTTTTCTCCTGATGATCAATTGCTAATTGTCATACGTAGAAAGCTCTGTTTTCTTGTTCATTTGGCTCTATTAAAACTAATGTTCATGATTTGGGCAATTAATCTGCCTTTAATTGCTACATTCTGATTTATTTCCACCACATATGTCCCTCCAGACTCTTGTGCCAATGCCCTGTAACATCCTCCTGACGTGAAAGTCGCTCTATGCATGTAATTTTGTTGTTGTTGTGTCCTTTCAAGTTTCTCCCACTCTCAGTTCATCTCTGCTACCCTCAGTCCATCTTTCTTTCTCCTCATCAATTTACTAGTGTCTGTGCTATTACCAAGAATAATGTTAATTCTTAGCCATAAAATTCCACTCTTTTACTAATGATTCCACTACATCTTCATCAACACGCTTCATATCTCCTCACCACCACTACACCTTGATCATTTCTATGCTTTTGGATTGTTACTTGTCAATCTAAAAGCATTTGTCACTACTGGCCAACCAGGGAATCTGCTGAAACTTGGCACATCCTGGTTGAGAGGTTCTGATAAATAACTAGTCAGTGCAAACATAGCCATTCTCGCCCTCATAGCAACCTGGGTCACACTCCAGGCGACACCTTCCCCCTGACAGGGGCCACACTACCTGGCTACATTTTTCATCATACCCCACAATCTAATCGCTGTGGTGGCAGTGTGGTTCTCATCTCCCAGTCCCCGTTTGGCCTATCCTCTTATTTCTCCGGAACCTTCCCCTTCTTTAATCCCTTATTATCCCTCCAACTTTTCCCTCAAAATTCTCCGAATTTATCGCCACCCCCAAAGCCCTCCCCCACCTTCTTCCCCAACATCTCCACCCTCCTATATTCCCTCTTCCTCTGCTCCAAAAGTCTTCTCATCCTAGGTAACTTCAATCTTCACAGCACCCTTTCCTGCTCTACCCCTTCCGACTTCTCTTCCTTCAACCTCACCCTCCACATCCACTCCGCCGTCCACTATCACTCCCTCGATCTGGTGATCCGGGGCTTCACCATCTCGGATATAACCATCATTATTAATAATCCCTAAAAAACCATTGGTTATTTTCAATCCACGACTGTTTGTGGGACACTGCTGTGTGCAAATGGCTGCCGTGTTTCACCCACAAGTGTATAATTGTGGGCGAAACAAATTTTAAAGTCAATTCACTTTAAAAACAGTAAATTCTGTGAAGTACTTTGAGACGTCTAGAAGACGTGAAAAGTGCTATATCAAATGCAAGGATTATTATTATAATAATATTAATAAAGCCATCTCTGACCATCATTTCACCTTCCTTAACACCACTATACACCTTCCCCCTACTCAACCTACTTCTATCACCTAAGGTCCTTGGAAAGAAATTCTCCCCACTCCCCCTCCGCTGCTCTGGAGTCATCCGAACTCCAGCCCCTCTGACTCTCTCACAATAAACTACCCTCTTTGATCTCTCTTCTCCACAACTCCCTCTCCTCCATCCTTAATTCCATTACCCCCCACACCTCCTGATCTGCTCCATACTCCCATAAATACCCCTGGTACACCAGCCATCTCCAATCCTTCAAGGCTCAAGTATGATCCACTGAACGCACCTGGATCAAATCAATCATTTGGCTCAACCACTACCTGCCTCCACTGTCTACCTTCTCACTCCTTGCCTATCCTCTGCTCCAATTCAAACTGCAGGGAGATGTTGGACTGCCTCAAATACAAAATCGAGGGGATTCGTTCAGTTACCTCTCCCCCGTCCACAGCTATAACCTCGCCACCTCCTCCTTATTCACTGGCACTGTTCCCACCCCAATAAACTCAAAAACTCTTCCCTGGACATATCCCTACACTCCAGCTATCGCCCCATCTCGAAACTCCCATGCCTCACCAAGATCCTGGAAAATGCCGTCACGCCCCAGCTTCATTCTTTCCTCTCCTGTCATTCCATCCCAGAACGCCTCCAATTGAGTTTCCGTGCTGCCCATTTGGTCCCCTCCTGTTTAACACTTACAATGCTCCCTCCCCCATGCCCAGGTCCTGACCTGACTATTCAGCGCCTTTGGATGTCTCCCCGACATGAAAGACGTTCTACAAATGTAATTTTGTTGCTGTTGATCCGCTCTGCTTTTCCCCACATCTGCAACATCGTTCAGCTCTGCAACAACAACAATAACTTCGAATTATACAGCGCCCTCCGTGCCGGACGGCGTCTCAGAGCGCTTCACAATAGCGGATCCCGGGACCAAGCCAGGGGCAGGGGTAGAAAGGTGACCAAAAGCTCGGTCAAAGAGAAAGGTCTTCAACTGTGACCTGAAACTGGGAAGAGAGTCGGCGAGGCAAAGGGAGTGAGGAAGGGAGTTCCAGAGCCTTGGTGCATAGTGGCTAAAGGCAGGGCCGCCAAGGGTGGAGCAGAGGATTTGGGGACGTGGAGGATGCCAGACCCAGAGGAGCGAAGGCAGCGGGTGCTGGGTTGGGGGGAGAGGAGATGAGATAGGGGGGTGCAGAGGAGTGGAGAGATTTGAAAACAAGGGTGAGGATCTTGAAGTCGATCCTCTCTGGGATAGGGAGCCAGTGAAGTCTGGCAAGGACTGGGGTAATGGGGGAGCGAAGCTTCAAGCGGGTGAGTATGCGGGCGGCAGAGTTTTGGATAAGCTGGATTTTGTGGATTGTGGTGGAGGGGAGACCGGCGAGGAGGGCGTTGCAATAGTCCAGCCGAGAGGTGACAAAGGCGTGGACCAAGGTTTCGGCTGCTTTTAAGGTGAGGTATTGCCGGAGACGGGCGATCCGTTGGAGGTGGTAGAAGGCAGTGCTGGTGACGGACCGGATGTGGGGGAGGAAGGACAGTTGGGGGTCGAACCTGATGCCAAGGTTGCGGACAGGTTTGGAGAGTTTTAGGGGCAGGCTGGGAAAGTGGAGGAGGTGATAGCCGTGCGAATGGAGACGTTGACGAGAGCCAAGGAGTATGGCCTCCGTCTTGTCAACATTCAGCTGCAAGAAACTTGTGCTCATCCAGGCCCTGATGTCTGAAAGGCAGGCTGACAGAACATCGGGGGACTGGGGGTCACAAAGTGAAGTGGAGAGATAGAGTTGGGTGTCATCCGCATACATGTGGAAGTGTGCCCCATGTCTGCGGATCACATCCCCAAGAGGAAGCATACAGATGAGGAAAAGGAGGGGGCCAAGGATGGATCCCTGGGATACCCCGCAGGTAACTGGGTGAGTGCGGGAGGAAAAACCGTTTGTGGAGATGTACTGCTGGCGTTTTGTGAGGTAGGACTCGAACCAGGCGAATGCGGTCCCACTGAGGTGGATGGCGGAGGACAGGCGGTGAAGGAGGATGGCGTGGTCAACTGTGTCAAAGGCAGCCGACAGGTCCAGGAGGATAAGGAGGCAGAGGGAACCCTGGTCACAGATAGAGAGGACATTGTTTGTGACTTTCACAAGCGCAGTCTCTGTACTGTGGGCAGGGCGGAAACCGGACTGGAGGGGTTTGAAGAGGGAGTGGGAGGAGAGGTGGGCGCGGAGTTGGTTTGCAACAAAACAACGCGTTCCAGTGCTTTTGAGAGAAAGGGCAGGTTTGAGATAGGGCGGTAGTGGCTGGGGTTTGAGGGATCCAGGGAGGGTTTTTTAAGGAGGGGGGTGATGACGGCACTGCAGGCTGCCGAGACTCTCATACACGCATTCATATCATCCGTATGAATGCTCAAACTCTCTGCTTGTTGGCCTCCCCAACCCCTCCCTCCATTAGCTGCAGATCATATGGAAACACGTATAATAATAGCATTCTGTGTCCTCTCCTGCACCAGACTCCGCTGTCACCTTCACCCTACTCCACTGATCCATTACACAGAAGATATAGTTCAAGATCCTGGTCCTCACCTTGAAAACCCTCCATGGCCTTGTTTCCCCTACCACTGCATCCTGCTAACCTCATACCAACCTGCCTGCACTCCCCGCTCAACGCCTTCTGGCTTGCTTTGTGTCTCCCACCTTGCCCAACCACCATTGGAGAGTGGGCCTTCAGCCACTCTTCCCATCCTCTGGTACTCCATTGCACAGTTCTTTCACATCGCCCCCTCCCTTGCCTCCTTCAAAAACCTATCTCAAGACGCTCCACTTCGACCATGCCATCGGTCACCTTCCTTCCACCCAGCCTGCCCAGTAGATCCCCAATCCCATCCCCCAGATCAGGTCCGAAACACTGTATTGTTCAGCAACTTCTGACATTCTCCCGATGTGCAAGGCACTATACTGTACTATAATATTGCTGTTGGTTGTAGTCAAACCACATTTGACAGACTGACTAGCAAAACTAGTTAGTGACCCCTCATAGGTGTTTATGGCAAAACCTTAGGCAAGCTTCCTTACTCCACATGCCTAATAATAATGCCTCAAAAAGAAACAATAATAAATTGGTCATTTCAATCCACGACTGTTTGTGGGACGCTACTGTTTTCTGACATCCTATGAACCTGACCACCCCCTCCATTCAGCGGGCTTCAACCTGCTCCATGTCCTGCCCTACCATAGTTCGATGGCGTTTCAGCATTTCTGCCCACACACTCTGTAACTCCATCCCACAGTCCCTTTGCCTTGCTTCCTCCCTTGTCTTCTTCAATGGCCGGTCTCAAGACCCTCCTTTTCGATCGTGCCTTCTGCCGCCCTCCCAGCTCTCTCCCTTCCCTCCCCCCGACCCTGGGCCTCCCCCTTGCTCGGGTCACGACATGACTGTTCAGCGCCTTGTGACGTCCTTCCGACGTGAAGGGTGCTCTGTAAGTGTAATTTTGTTGTTGTGTGTAATTAGCTGCCGCGTTTCGCCCACGTATACAGTCAATTCACTTTACAGTATGTTCTGTGAAGCACTTTGAGGCGCATAGAAGACATGAAAAGCGCTATATCAAATGCAAGGATTATTATTATTATCCACTGCTGAAATCAATTGTGTGTTACAGTTTTCAAAATCACAATCCTCTCAGAGGATCAGACTGGCCCACTTGATCTCATTCTTCCAGATTACCCAACCCATCACAGAATCAAACTTTTTTTTTAAATGAGTTCGATGTCCTGTTCTCAACTGTCCTTGTAAGCAGCACTTCATTAAGTAGCCATTAGGTTGCTGAGAGAAATGTAAATTTTAGTGGCAACCTTCTGGTACAATGTGTAATAATAATAATAATCCTTGCATTTGATATAGCGCTTTTCACATCTTATCGACGTCTCAAAGCGCTTCACAGAATATACTGTAAAGTGAATTGACTGTATATTTGTGGGCAAAACGCGGCAGCCAGTTGCACACAGTAGTGTCCCCCAAACAGTCATGAATTGAAATGACCTATTTTATTATTGTGGGGATTTTTTTGATCGATTATTATGCATGTGGAGAAAGGAAACTTGCCCATGGTTTCTCCCTGATCTGCCTGGATTCGAACACAGGTCTCATGCTTGTAAGGCAAGTGCTCTAACCACTGAGCTACAGGAGCTCAGAATAGCTGTGTTATTCGGATATTTAAGTTTCAGTGAATGTTAATTCTTTTTTGAGCTGGGATTCCCAGCATGGCCACAGTTCTCTGTCTTTGCACTCACCGTCATTCAGAACATGACAGTCTTGTTACATTCCTCACTACTGGCACGCCACACTTTAATGAGCACAAGCAAATTTGCGAATGCCTGACCTTTTCCTACGGAGCATGTTCTATTATGTGTCAAGCACAACTGCAGTCTATTAAAATATTGTAACAGGTGAAGTTCTTGTGAGCTAATTCTTCCACTTTTCTCTACTGTAACATACATTGCTGATGCTTACCTGGTGCTTTTTTTGAACACCAATGTGCAAATTGTTCAGTGCAAACTAAGAATGTTGTAATATCCTACAAATGCTTTCCATGTTGAAGAGCAAACACTATCCAAGAGAAGAATGAAAAATAAACAATATCTATTCTGGACAACTGTGTTATGCATTTATTTTATTTACAAAATCTATATCCAAGTCTATTGATACGTTTTTGAATGGCTGTAAATAATTTGGGTCTTTCACAGTATCCACTACCAATTATGTCAATGGGTAAAAGAATGAGTAGTAGTAGTAAAGAACAAGCAATAAATAAAACAGTCATAGATATGAAGCTAAAAATGATCCTTGCATTTTTATATACAGCATTGAAAATCATGAGGACATCTCAAAGCGTTTCGGAAGATGTTCTGCAATGTGCAATGACTGAATTTTTTGGCAAACGCATAAGCCAATTTGCACGTAGCAACACAAACCGTTTTAATATCCACCTTAACAGGTAGACAGGATCACGATATAAAGGCACATCTGAAGAATGAAAAGTCAACTGCACTCACTCCTCTGCAGAAATATAGCTAATTCTATTAGCCAAACAATAAGATCTTGTGCAAAGAAACAAAGCTCTGTGCTCAGCCTCTCTGGGAACTCCGAGACTCTACCCCACACAAGGACGCTATATAATTGCAGGTTGTTGTTATTGTCCATTGTACCTCACTGTCAAATCAGTGAGCAAACCCCACTGTATACTTGTACCTAACTCTTGTAACTTGAGAAACCCCATGCTCCATTTCTTTGTACAGCTGCATTATTTTGAATCCCTTCCCTCTTTTGAGATGGGATTCCTAATAGTGTCACGGCACATAGCACCAGAGTGTTGTTACATTCCTCACTGCTGATCAGTTTGCTTTTTAACGAGCACAAGCAAACTCGTGTATGTCTGACCTTCCTATTGATCATGTATAATATTTCCAGCACAACTATCATACAATAAAATCTTGTGACTCAAAATACTGAGGTGTCAGCCTAACTCAGTTTGTAACACTCACCCACTGAATCAGAAAGTTGTGGGTTTGACCGCCATGGTGGGGTTTTGAATTCACACAAACTAGCCTGACATTTCAGTAGTGATGGAGGTGCATCATTATTGAAAGTGTGATTTTTCAGATGAGGTATTCACCTGAAGTTGTATCTGCCTGTTTGATAGTGAGTGAATTGAATGTGAATAATCCTGCAAGTGAATTGACTGTATATTTGTGGGTGAAATGTGGCAGTTAAATGCGCACAGCAGTGTTCCACAATCAGTGGAATGAAATGATCAATTTATTATTATTTTTTATCTTGAGGGATTATTATCAGGCGTGTAGAATAAGAAACTTGCCCAAGATTTCGCCCTGCCTGGAATCGAGCCCAGGTTTCATTCGTAAGGTGAATGTTCTAACCACTGAGCTACATGACTCCACAATACTGTATGAAACAGTAATCTAATGCCGGATCCAGGACTTCAAATTAAAGCCTCTAATGACCTGGAAACAAAGACTCACTGCAATTCAGTGTGAAAAGGTCAATCTGAGTCCCATAAACCAGAGGCTCCTAAGACTGGTAATAATTATCACATCCAACGCATTATAAAGCATCACATTGTTCTGGAACATGCCCCTTGTTTTTTGATCGAAGCAAATAGCATTGAAATCCCATATTAGAATAAGAGCACTGAAACAGAATGAGATTAAACAACAACAGAATTACACTTGTATAGTGCCTTTCACGTCTGGAGGACGTCCCGAGGTACCTGTTATAGTCAATATTTCAGACCCGAGCTAGGGTCAGGGACGGGGAGGGTGGAGGGAAAGGGGGGGATTTGGGGTGACAAATGGGACCGTCGAAGAGGAGAGTCTTGAAGCGGGACTTGGAAGGAGACTAGGGAGGGGGCGAGGCGAAGGGACTGCAGGATGGAATGCCAGAGGTTAGGGGCAGAGTGGCTGAAGGCTCGCCTACCAATGGTGGGGCGGGTGGGACAGGGGACATGGAACAGGCCGGAGACTGCTGAGTGGAGTGGGCAGGCAGGTTGATAGGGGTTGAATGTGAAGACCAGGATTTTGAATTGAATCCTCTGGGTGATCAAGGAGATGGGGGTCACAAAGCTTGGAGCGGTAGAGGACACAGGCCACGGAGTTCTGGATTGTCTTGAGCCTGGATATGATGAAGGTATGAATGATGGTTTCAGCAGCCCGAGGGTTGAGATAGTGATGGATAGGGCAATATTGTGGAGATGAGGGAAGGCAGAGCGGGTCATGGCTTGGATATGGGGGAGGAAAGAGTTGAAGATTCCTGACTGGCTTGGTGAGGTTGAGTGTACAACCATGGAAGTTGATGCTGACAGTGCCTGATGTGTGAAGGAGCTGGCACAAACCAATCAGGGTCTTGTTGACATTCAACTGTAGAAATTTAGCTCTCATCCAGGACTTGATGTTTGACAAGAAGCCATTGGTGGCGACAAAATGGAGACAGTGAGGAAGAGTCGAACCAGGCGAGGGCAGGTCTGTGAAGAGTGAGGCGGTGTAGAAGGATGGAGTGGTCAACAGTGTCGAAGGGAGCAGAGAGGTCAACAAGGACAAGGAGGCATAGAGAGCCCTGATCACAGATGGTTAAAAATGTCATTAGAGACTTTGACTAGGACTGTCTCCATGCTATGGGCAGCACAGAAACCAGATTGTAGGGGTTTGAAGAGGAAATGGCAAGAGAGAAAGGAGTGAAGCTGGGAAGCAATGACTCGTTCCAGGACTTTAGCAGGTTGCTCCAAAGTCACTGTCTCTCCTCTGCCACTGCATACTCAAGCTTTTGTAACCCATTTTCCTTCCCATCCTCCACTGTTTATTAGTCTTTCATTGACCATATAAGGACTTGTTATTGTTTCTGCCCTGAACCTGGTGTCTTGATTCCAGTTTCAGTCGGTTCATTGTGTTTGATCCGGTTAACACCCTGCCTTTTATTATGGCAAGTTGGTGTTTGACATTGTATTTTCCTCGCTCGTTGGTGCTTTCATGTCCTGAGGTCATTCAACTCAATGGTTTGCATCTCGATGGTTTTCCATTCTGAGCTTTGGCAGGTACATGTCTCAAACAATGCAGCATACTCAGTCTTTTACTGAAGTGTCATCCTAAACTAAATGAGTTAATAGGTGTGATGTGATGCTTAAACCCATTACCTTCTGACTCAGAGGTGAAAGTGCTACCAACTGAGCTGGCTTGACACAAATTTTCTTTCCCTCAGATCAAATGAAATCATTGATTTGTTCAGCTGGCACTAGGTTTTTCCATTCAATCAGTTGAGAAATAATCTACACACCATGACTTGTGCATAAACCATGACTCAGTCATGATCTATTTTAAAATCAAGTATTGAAAATAACACCTTAGGATCAACTGCTTATAGCAGAAACAATTCTGTTTCATTGTCTTTATATGTGACTGAATGATTTAATGCTCGGTATTTAATGTTATCTTTCAATTTGAAACTTAGGGATTGCAGGTCTGTTTCCATGCTACAAGTCAGATTCTGTAGCCCTATGTCTGCAGCATATGTGTACACTCAGCATTTTAAAGTCATAGATATGTCCCCACCCCTTAAAATTGCTTCAGTTTGAGAGGAAGATCTATTTCAGCTTAGAAACTAAATATGGTATCTGGATGAGATAGCTTTATCTGGGTTAGTAGATTGCTGAAAAAAACTCTAAAGAAGACTATTTATATTTAAATAGCTCATTGAGGAAATAATCTTGTTGATCTGACAGCAACCAAGGGTTAATTTGAGAAAATAAAATAGAGCTCTGAAAGGCAGTCAGTTCTAAGGACAAACAATGAAAGAGTGAAGTCTAGCTGTAACTGAATATTCCAGACTTAATAACCCACCATTTGAGAAGTAACGTCAAGGTGAACCGTAATACAAGAATGATGAGGAAGAAAACCAAATGAAATATTTACAGCAAAGAAGTGACGAAATGCCAACAAGTGAAAGAGACGTGCATTGTGCGTTTGCCAAAGAGAACACTGAGGACCTTGTTCTCACACAAACTAAGCCATACATGTGGGTAGCTGTAGCGCTGGTAGCAGACCAACAATTTATTAAAATATAATTATAGTACATTGTAAACATCTCAAAAAAGTTAAGCTTGGAAAAATCTCACATATCCATAAGAACTGCAGGCATTACAAGTCACTCATACATACACCATCACCAGCAGTCAGAATCATTGATTAGTAAAATGAAATTTTACTAATTTTACATCAAATTAGTAAAATGATAAAACATCATTTGTAACAAGTTTGCTTGTTACACTGTAAAGCAACCACAATAAGGACATTGAATCATGCATTAACATGATTATGTGGAAAGCAATACTAAGCATCAATATGCATTGTAATATTTTGTCCCAATACCCCAGCTAAATTCAGTTTTTAAAACCATCCTCGCCCAGCAAGTTAATTCATCATTCACTTCAATTACCTGGCTCCAATGCCTCATTTGCAACTCTTAACAGTTGTCAATAAATAATACAGGTTGTGTATAAATTCCGCCCAGTAGTTCAAAGCTGGGAGGTTTACTATTATCATAAAAAGTTTTTGTTAAAATAATTTTCTATTTATTCCATTACATTTCTGGATAGTCCACTATGAACATACACATTTCATGAATGAAAGTATTAAATGCCACAAAAAATTAGATTATTCTTTTCACAGGCAAAACGGCAGTCTGTCTATTTGGTTGAAGCATGTGCAGTCCTATTTCCCTGACTTTACACATGCACATGCATGTAGAGCATGCTGGGAACAGTAAGCCTTAAAAGATTCCATAAGATTTGCTTCCCGGTTTCCTTAATGTGAAATCCCATCCCACTGCACACTAAGTGCACTTCAACAGCCCACAACTCCTGCAGTGAGGCATTGAGCTGAGCACTGAAAAGGTAGGAATTTCAAATCTCCTTGGTGAGAATCTGGCAAATTCTACAACCTGTGGTGCTACTGCTTAGCAACCTTAGTAGGAGCTTAAGACAATGTTCTTTATAAAAGGCTGAAGCCCAGAAAGATTCTAGGTATAGAAAACAGGTGGAAGGGACAAATAATGTCCGTGATTTACCTAACCTTAAACAAGAGTTGGAAACCATTTACTTGAAGTAAATGGCAGTTATTTAAACAAACAATAATAATCTTTGCATTTGATATGATGTTTTCATGTCTTCTAGACTTCTCGGACCGCTTCACAGAATATTCTGTAAAGTGAATTGACTGTATATTTGTGGGTGAAACGTGGCAGCCAACTGTTCACAGCAGCGTCACACGGATAATCGTGAAAAATGACCCTTTTTGGGAAGGATTATTATCAGGCATGTGGATGAAGGAAACTTACCCAAGGTTTCGACTTGCCTGGAATCGAACCCAGGTCTCTCGCTTGTAAGGCAAGTGCTCCAACCACAGAACTACAGGACTCCATGTTCATTATCAGAACTCAATTACTTATCCTCTGTCATGGGCATTTTTAAAGCAAAACAAATATCATTCAAGGCATTTAGAAAGGAGCACTCTGCCTCCAAGGAGACTGAAAAACGAACACTTTCAGATTTACCAGAAGATCATCATGTTGGGTGCATTTTTCCAATATTTAGTACTGATTTTCAGATACCACAAAAACAGGCTAGAGTGTAAAGGTTGTCCCGTTTCAATGCACAAGGCTCACTCTTATTTATCTCCAGGTAACATAATAAATTATGCACATTGTATACTTTTCCCAATTTATGTTGTAATTGTCTCAGGGTAGCTCAGAGAAATAGATCCAGGAATGGCTAACTGAAAACAGTTGTAGGAATCAGAGTTCTAATGAGGACCACCAATGTCCACTGTGATATTATTGTATAAATGTCTATGTTCTTGTGACTTCACATTGTAGGTGCAGGAGTTCAAGCCATCTTCACTCCACACTTGTGAAACTTTGTTCAGTAATTTCATCCTATGCAGGGATACAAAAGTAGAAACACCATGATTAATGATAAACATTATCAATAAACCCAACATCTACTATGTGAAAGAGGAGCATTGGGGGCATATTTGTGGTCCATTGGATATTATCCACGACTGTTTATGGGACACTGCTGTGTGCAATTGGCTGCCATGTTTTTCCCACAGATATACAGTCAATTCACTTCACAGCATATTCTATGAAGTGCTTAGAGACGTCTAGAAGATGTGAAAAGCACTATCTCAAACGCATGGATTATTATTCTTAATCATATCTAAACTCTAAGCTAAATTATTTTCCCCCTCGTTTGAGACCATGCTTGAATGGTGAAGTCCACAAAGCTGAGCGGTCAACATTGGCAACTCCCAGTTTGCAAATTGCCTTCGACTAAATGTTAGCAGGTGATGCGTTTTTAGTGAACATTAGTGCAGAATATTTCTGGAGCGTGTACAGAGAATGATTTCTGTTTGCAGAACTAATGAATCACTACATAGGATGAAAATGTCACGGTTAATGACAGTCATTAAGGTGGGGTTGAAAGAGTGGAATGCAGTGGCTGTGCAAATTGCACGTCATACTAGAAAGAGCAGTATTCACACTGCCATTTTTCTGCTGAGTGCTTTTTCAACTCCAGTATGTATCTCATAGCCAAGCGACCATAAAAACATCTAAATGATCACAAACACTAAACTAACAATTTTTAGAAAAAATCAAAACCAGCTGAATGGAATTACATTGGAACCTACCTATCACGGTTGACTTCATTTCCTTGATCCCTTTTGTGGAAAGTCATCACATATTTTGCAATCTCGAGAGATGGTCGTACGATTTTCATTTTTTGTATCTTGACTCTGAGGAAAATATAGATTAAGTTATTTTTTCACTGGATGACTCATAATGGCAATTTTTTAAAATTCATGTTTTTCCTCATTCCTCACTGTTAATACTGCTAGGAATCAGTTAGTGTCTGGTGATATATCGATGTATCGGTTATATCGATATAATTTTTCATATCGATATACCAATATCAGAAATTTGAATATATTGGTATATCGAAAAATTCGGTATGAAAAAAATATCAGTATATCCACAAAATATCAGTATATCATCAACAAATGCCACCTTACAGCAAACAGAAAATATACAACCAAAGGTTCAAATGCCCATTATGCTCCCTTAAACTAACAAAAAACCATAGATAGCATTTAACTGACCTTGTCACCTGTATTGCAAACCTCCTGGGCGTAGAGCACGCATATCTGAATGCGCGCGCATCCCCCTTCTTCCCTTCCCACCACCAAACACAATCAGACATGCGCAGACCAATCGTTCCTCCTCCTCCCACTAAACACCATTTCCGCGCATGCGCACAAGATAAAAACCCGGTGATATCGATATATATATATATATGAGCCCACCGATATATCAATATTGGAAAATTTCCATATCGACGGACCCTAGAATCAGTGCAATGCACCTAACATTACGTATGAAGATATTAACTAGGGACAAACTGAGGGGAAACTCCCTATGCACAGCGGTAATGGCCACAAGGTAATTTTAAGATAATGAAGTGTGAGTATTTATTTACACACAAGGCAATTAAACCTGTAGCTCAATGGAGAGCACTCGCCTCGCAAGTGAGAGACCCAGGTTTGACCCAGGCCCGGCAGGGCGAAACCTCGGGCAAGTTTCCTTACTCCACATCACCTGATAATAATCCACAAGAAAAAAAACATTAATAGTGTACATTGGTCACTTCAATCCAAGACCGTTGTGCTGTGTGCAATTGGCTGCCACATTTTGCCCACAAATATACAGTCAATATATTCATTATTATTTTTTTCTTGAGGGTTTATTATGAGGCACATAGAGAAAGGAAACTTGTCCAAGATTTCACCTGGGAAAACGTGTTGGGATTGTCACCTTGGAGCCAATTCAGCTCCAAGGAGCCGCTGCTTACCCTCCCCAACAGGAGGACAGTTGGTTCAACATCCAGCAAACGCAGGTTTGTGCCTTCATTACAACACAACTTGCACTTATATAGCGCTCTCTATGCAGGATAGCGTCTCAGAGCACTTAAAAGTTGATTCCGAGCCATGGGGGAGGTGGCCGTAAGCATGGTCGATGAGGAAGGTTTTCAGGCAGGAGTTGAAAAAGGGGAGAGAGGTGGCAAGTTGAAGGGATTGAGGGAGTGTTCCAGAGTTGCGGAGCACAGTGGCTGAAGGTGTCACGAGGCAGCATCGCTAGGTTAGTACAAGTTTTACCTCCTATGGCTTACCTTATGCGAAGATCATCGTCCTCTCCGCCCCAGCCCCAATACTCATTCGAAAATCCATTGACCTTTTTAAACTGCTCTGTGGTCATAGCCGTTGCTCCACCAAAATAACCTTTATATCGCAACCTTCAATTTGATAGAACAATTATAAACAATATCTATTCAAACAATATATTCAAATTTTCTTTGTTAAAGGAATTTTTGAAAAAAGATCAATCAAAACTAATTCCAGTTAAGTTTAAGGAAGATGCTTTTCCCAGTTAAGGATCACAAATTGCGATATCGGCTGAATTTTGAAAGCTATATAATTGCTTCATGTGAAGAACGTATCAGTTCTGTTCTAGATTCAAATCAATTCAAACAGTTGGCCTCCACCTCTTGATCCACAGTGCTTTGCCCCTAACCAGCCCAAACACAATCTGTTGATATATGAGCCTATACAGCAAGTTTCAACAAATCGTTTTAATTAATAAGAGAATTGTAAGCAATCCCAGAATTCTGGGTTGTCTTAAGGTAACCAAAGAAAATCACAGAGACTAATGGACTACTTTACTTCATAAAAGCTGAGTATATGACACAAATGCATGAAGGCCAAGGTTAAATGGAAGGATAAAGAACAAAGGTTTTCTTAACCTTGGAGGATAAAATTTGTCGTCGGTTTGCAGCTGGTGATTTTAACTCATTTAGCTCATTCAACAAATTGCAGTGTTACTCTCAAGAGTTACTCAGTGTATTGCAGTGTTATTCTCAGGCTATCTCAGTGTTACTCTCAGTGAATTGCAGTTACTCTCAGTGTATATCAGTGTTACTCTCAATGTACATCAGTGTTAGTCTCAGTGTATTGCAGTGTTACTCTTAGTATTACTCCCAGTGTATTGTAGTTACATTTGTAGAGTGCCTTTCACGTCGGAAAATGCAAATTTCATATTGGAAAAGTGCAAATGAAAATTTTCAAAGCAAATTGAGAGTTAGTGTCAGTTCCTACTTCACCGGAATCATCAATCTAAGTAACCCTACAGTAACACAGTCATTACATTCCTGTCCTCAATTGATATCTATATTCTTGTCAATTTGTCAGATGCCCAGTGTCAGATGAGCCGAAGCCCAGTGGCAATGAGGCTATTTATAGCACCCTTATTGTCAACACTGACTGAAGTTAACTCACGTGAGACAAAGCAGTTATTAAAACTGTGATATTCCGCATCTGCATCCCTCCGATTCACTGAGCCTTAACCACTGAGCCTTCCAGTCTGCTTCCAATCATGCCACTTAAGATTACCACACTACTGACCTATTGGGAAAAGACTGAAATGCTACGATTCAAGCACTGCACCTCACCTGTACCCCGTAGAATTCCGCCCCACTACAAGGTGTTTAGGCTCATGGTCACAGAGGTATAAATTGAAATCATTTTCTGGAACAAGGTCCACGTCATGGAAAATGAAGCAGTCCCAATTGTATTCCTTCAGTGCTTCCAGAAAACCCACATTCAATAACTTTGCTCGATTAAATACACCGTTACCAGCCTAAGGGAGCAGAGAGTCACATGAAAAGGCATTATTTCAAATGCAAGGATTATTACAGCAAATACAACATTTTATTTTTATGGTGTGTTTTATGTCAGGAGGATGCCCAAGGCATCAAAAATTTACAAGGAATGTACAGGACAGAAACAAGCCAATTAGGTCATGCCAATGTTTTATACTCCATCACCTACTCTTTATTCCCTCCCATATACTTACATTCCCCTCTCCCTCATGTGAAGGTCTAGCTTTCTATTGAAATCCTCTATCTAATTCAACCACTGCTTTAGGCAGTAGTTCCACAATCTCACTATCCTAGTTCATCGTAAATTCTCTGTTGAATCCTCTGGTCACTAGATTGTACGTGTGTCCCCTGGTAACAACACCAAAACCACATTTGTATACCACCTTTCACATCAGGAGGACGTCCCAAGGCGCTAACAGACCCCAATGTGTAATTATTGATGTTCTTACATTCCTTCCTCGAAATCAGAAGGAATGGGTTCAAGTCCTATTTCAGGACTTTGACCTCATAACAGCCTAGACTGATATCCCAATGCAGTGTTGGGGGCACATCCACAACAACAACTTGCATTTATATAGCACTCTTCACAGTAGGTAGCATCCCGGCAAACTTTGTGGTCACCACCTTATTACAGCAAATCTAGAAGCGCTTTGAGAAGTCCTCTTGATCTGAAAGTCATTATAACCAATGTAAAGATTATTATTATTATAAGAAGAATCAAATACTTGATTAATGACATATATTCCATAATCCAGAAGCTGTCGCTGTAAAAACGGATGCAGATGCTCCATCAAGTACAGAAGGTGTTTTTCTCGGTTGCGATATGGAATCAGAATGGCAACACGTTGCAATGGTACACACTCCTGCGGTCTGTACCGTCCTCCCACTACATCTGGATTTTTTGCCTGAACCTGTTCCAATGTGAGTTTTTCATCAAATCTTAATAGAATTTTACCACCTAAAAGAGAAAAAGGGAGGGAAAAAATCCAGTTCAGATTTTTAAATCCAGTTTGCCATGTCTTAATGACTTCAATAATTTGTCAATAAACGAGCTTCATTTTATTCTCCTATTAAACTAGTGCACCTTAAATATTTTGTTGAAAAATCTGTATGGTCACTTGTATAGTGAGGTCCAGTAATGGCCACTGGTTTAATCATTTTACTGGTACTCATAGACAAAGTACACATTTAAGCCAATGTTGTTGTCAATTTGCTTCACACATGATTCTTTACCACCCTATTATATAATGTAGTTTAAACATATTTGGAAGGAAAAAACAATCCAGGTGTTCACAACCCTAAATATTTATTTCCCCCCCACCAAAACTATTGATCAGGGTTTACTTTCTCTGTCCCATTTATTATTTTAGATACAATTTCACATTTGTACAGCACCTTTCACAAGGGGAGGACATCCCAAGGGAATCAGTCAGGGATTTGAATCTCCTGCGGGTTGGGGTCAGGGAGGTTGGAGGTCAGGAAGGGTTGCCAAAGGGGTTCTTGAAGATACAAAGAAGGGAGCGAGATGAAGGGAACGTGGGATGGAGTTTCAAAAGGTGGGCAGAGAGGCTGAAGGCCCAACTGCCGATGGTGGGGCAGGCCAGGTGGGGGGACACTGATCAGGCTGCAGCATGCTCCATATCCCCTGCCCAGCCCGCCACACCATCAGCATTCGGGCCTTCAGCTTTTCAGTTTGGGATCAGTTCAGGTGAATGAAATCCAGGAACATTGTGTAATAACAATAGATTATTGATAATCTACCATTCATAGATTAGAGGAATTCCTGGTGATTATGATATCGCTGAGAATTTTCTAAAGGACAACATAACACTAAAAATGAAATGCATCCAAGTTCCTGACGGTCGACTTAAGGTATTGAACAAGGGCGGGTGGCATTTGAGACCTGAAATTGTTCACGGTTTTAACCATAAGACCTTACCCTTCAAATGAGACTGTACAGAATTTTCAAAAATGCAGTTTGGACTAACAGCCTGTCAAAAGGCAGTTCAATAATCCTTCTATATTGGTTAATGCGCAATTAAGACATCTGTAGGTATTCGAACATAGTTATTCCATTGTATTTAGCCCCAAACTACTTTAGATCTTATTATGATCGACAATTTTCAAACATTTTCTGAACAAAATGTGACAAAGCAAAAGATTTCCCACTTACGTAGGTATGGTGATAGAAAAGGACACAATTGAGCACTTGGATTTGTAGTAATCTTCAATGTACTATGTGAAATTGTCCTGACCTCCAGGTCATTAGGCAGTTGTTGTACTTTCCACACCCTTTCTCTGAATCGCTGCGTGTTAGCTTGCCATACAATCGTATGGATATTATGGGTTACTATCCAGGTAATAATAGAGGTAAAACTAACAATAAGTATCAAGAGTCTCAGTTTGAGTGGAAAGCTGGAAATTAGCCATTTGAAACCCATAATAATATAGGTGCAATATCAAGTTCCAAAATATTAAAGGGACATGTGAAAGCAATGCAATGACCTTTGGCTGTAGAGCATCATAACCATTTTACAATAAGTAGGTCCATACAGGTCTCTTTAAGTAAGCTGTAATAAACATAACATTTGGTTTCTTACAGTCCAAGGATTCAACCTGCAAGACAAAACCATCAAAATAATTAAAATGATGAGTATTTTAGCTCTCATATAACTGCCAAACAAAGCACAAAACTTCACAACACCGAACTAACTTGGAACATGCATACATGGAGCTCCTGTAGCTCAGTGATAGAGCACTTGTCTTCCAAGCGTGAGACCTGTGTTCAAATCCAGGCAGGTCAGGGCAAAACCTTGGGCAAGTTTCCTTATTCCACACGCCTAATAATAATCCGTCCAAAAAACCCATAATAATAAAATTGGTCATTTCAATCCACGACTGTTTGTGGGACACTGCTGTGCGCAATTCACTGCTGCATTTTACCCACAAATATACAGTCAATTCAGAGTATAGAGTATATTCTGAGACGTCGATAAGATGTGAACAGCGCCATATCAAATGCAAGGATTATTATATTAATAATGCAACCTTTTTTAAAATATAGCTTCCATAGTTTCTTAATCAATGCAAAATACTTGCAGACATGTTCGTTCCTCATCTCAAGTCAGTTACTTATTTAAAAAAATTAGATGTATTCCATTAAAGCAGAATTTATGATAATAATAATCCTTGCATTTGATATAGTACCTGATCACATTTCAAGACTTCTCAGTGTTTCACAGAATATAATTGAATATTAATTCAATTAAAGTAAATTTAATTGTATATTTTGTGAGCGAAAACCAGCAGCCAGTTGCACATAGCAATGTCCCACAAATAATCGTGCATTGAAGTGATTAATTGTTTACTCTTTTTAAAGGAATTATTACCCCCACAAAATCGTTCCACCAATCGACTGACAACTAATTCCTACATACAGAGGCATGTGGAGTAAGGAAACCTGCCCAACATTTTGCGGTACTGGGAATCAAAACCAGGTCTCTCGCTTGTGAAGTGAGCGCTCTTAACCACTGAGCTACAAGATTCCAATTTCCTCTAAATAAGTAGTTTATTTTACTACATTTAAGATAAAGGCTTTTTCTAATCCCCATACAGTACTTAAATGTCACCAATTAGATTTCTGATTGTGTTTCTGAGTTCTTCAAGCTCCTTTTTTTTGCATTAGTTTGTATAAGCATCAAAAACAGTTGGCTGGAGAATTCAGAATTGTAATTTCAATCTTTTCGTCTTAGTAGCTAATGAGGTCTGTCATATACATAACAGTAATGCAGCAATAAATGTGCCATTTTTATAATGGGAATGCCCCTCCTTTTTAATGTCCGTTTAATCTTGAATGCCTATTGTCATTGTAATAAAGGGTTTACCTTCAATTGTAAAACAAAGTTTCCATTAACTTTTTGCACTGTGCAGATCAAAACCTTTTGTATTAGTAGGAATGTGGAGTCCTGTACCTCAGTGGTTAGAGCACTCGCCTCACAAGCGAGACCTGGGTTCTGTTCCCAGCAGGGCGGGCGAAATGTTGAGCAAATTTCCATCGTCCACACGCTTCTGACATTAACGAGATTGGCAGATTGCACTTCCAGGGATAATAATCCCTTTAAAAAAAAATTTGGTCTCTCAATCTACCAACAGTGTTTGTGAGACACTGCTGTGCGCAATTGGTAGCTGTGTTTTTCGCCCACAGATATAGTCAATTCACTTTACAGTATAATCTATGAAGCGCTGTGAGATGTCTAGAAGACGCGATAATTGTTTTACCAAATAACACTTGGAAGGCAGACCAGTTACTGGGAACAGGGATTTTTCCTACTAAGCTCTTGTTAACCATGCAAGTCAAAATTCTAATGATAGAACAAGTTGTTTGAAGATGTTCTTAATGGCAAACTAAGCAGTTTTCACAGGATAAACTCCAGCAGTACCCCCAACACAAGGTCTGGGATCCCAAGCCTTGGCTCCGGTAAAGGTTAGTTTTCCTGCATCTATTTATCTTTTACAGTAAACATCTGAAGTAAAAACTTTTCCTTGATCAAGCACACAATGAAAACAGACTGGTATCTGTTTCTTTAATTATCTTTTAAGAATGCAGAACTGTAGATGAGATGCTAAACAATACCTTTTATGTTAGAAGATATTATACACGCTCAATGTCAATAGTAGGTTTGTTCTTCCGTTTATCCTCCAGGTTAGATTCTCATCTCCACCTTTTATTGAACAAACAAAGTTCTATCTCATGTTAATACAAGACACTGGTATCAAATTACAAATACTGTAACAACCCCAGGGAATTTACGTAAAAACATGATCCTTCAATCAAGTGGGAGGGTATTTTTCAAAACATTTCCAGAGATTTGATATCAGAATAATGAACGACACAAAACCAAAATAGCCGCATTGTGAAGAGCGCTAACTAATAATTTCATTAGCTGGCTGGCACTTTACTTAAGAGTTAAATAACGACTCGTTATCCAAATGAGAACAAATTTTTAAATCACATAATCAGTACATAAAGAAGAGCCTTCAGCCACTACAGCCACTCCTTCCAAAATTACAAGCTGTTCCTTAAAAATGCCCATCATTCATACAACCACCCGTCCTTGTAGCCTGTGAGATGGCTCAAAGCTGAACCCTGAAGTACATCTCTAGAGAATGGGCTTTTAGCAACATTAAAATATACTCAAACTGCCACCAGAGCTTAGATTATTGCAAATCGGTTGATAAGAGTGTCAACATCTGTCTGTCTGTGTCTGCTTCAAGATCTTAATAAGCGATTCACGTAGAGACACAAGACTTCCTCATCGGAAAGATCTTGCGTCCAGGGGGTGACATATATATATTTGTTTTTGAATATCTCCTATCGTTCATAAGGTATGACCTAAAGTGTATTTAGTTTTAGCATTCTTCGCTGCAGTTACACCTGGTGTACGCCGAGTCAAAGTGGTGCTGGGCTATGGTACAGTTACACCTGGTCGCCGCGGGCACTGTGGCATTGTGCATCACAGAGCATGCATGTAGCCAAGCGGGGAGTGGGAATAAAATAAAGAACACAGACAACGCCAACGGTAACAACAACAAAATTTGATTTTTAAAGTGCCTTTCGAGTCGGGAGGACGCTAGTGATTGGAAATTATATATTTATATTTATCATTAGGAAGATGCCTAAGCAAAAATCAAACCTTTTCAAGAATATGTAAGTGTGTCTGTCTGTGTGTCTACTACATTCCATGTTGGATCCTTTGGTTGTAAGCATAACTTCAATGGGTATAGCTAGTATACAACAACAACAAAATTATATTTGTTTAGCGCCTTTCACGTCAGGAGGACGTCCTAAGGCACAGGACAGTCATTGTTTCGTATCCAAGCTGGGTTCAGGGATGGGGAGGGTGGAGGGAAAGAAGGAGATTTGGGGTTACCGATGGGACCGTCAAAGAGGAGAGTCTTGAGGCGGGACTTGAAGGGAGGCCAGGGAGGGGTGAGGCGAAGGGACTGTGGGATGGAGTTCAAGAGGTTGGGGGCAGAGTGGCTGAAGGCTCGCCCGCCAATGGCAGAGCGGGTGAGTCAATAGGAGCTACCGTTAGGAGCAGGCCAGAGCCTGCTGAGTGGAGGGGGCAGGCAGGTTGGTAGGAGGTCACAGATGTAGGGTGGGGTGAGGCCGTGCAGGGCTTTGAATGTGAATGTATATAATATATATAATATATATTAGGGTGCATCAAACGCCCCATGATTCTTAAAAGTGTTTGTTTTTGACTTGTCCCTAGATTAAATATTTTCTATTTTGTAAAAAAAAATAACTCCTGCAAAATTTCAGCAAAATTCACATTTGTTTATGTGGGCCACCGGACGTTTGAATATTTGAGTTGCAAACCTGCCAAATTCGGCAACCTTGCAGTTAAACATTTCAAGTGCACGGTGGCCCACCTAAACCAGCTTCAAATTATCTAAGATTTTACTGGTGGTGTTTTCTACACAAATGGAAACTTTTTAGACTAGGGACAGAAAAAAATCTGACGGAAGGGGCGTTTGATGCACCCTAATATATATATATATATATAAAACAGTCTAGATTTGTTTTTGTATCAAAAAAAATTCAATGTCAACTCCAAAAACACCATGGCTAGCATGGAAGAAACACTATGTGGTTGTGATTGAAATACTATCCCAAGTAAATAAACAAATAAGTCATAGAGCTTACTCTGTAGTCCAAAACCTTCCCAAGTAAATAAGTCAGAGCCCACACCACACAAAAAAAAAGCAATGTCCCTTTTCACACAACTCAGTGTGGAGAACTTTACCACAAACGGCTTCTCCTCTTGCCCCGCACTGTCTCGTTCCTCAGGGATCTGTCCTCAGTCCCCTCCTCTTCAATATGTTCCAATATGTTGGTGACATGATCCACAGACACGGGGTCAATTTTCACATGTATGCGGATGACACCCAACTCTATCTTTCTGCCTCTAGCCTCGACTCCAGACCTACTGCTGTCCTGACAAAATGTTTGTCAGACATTATGTCCTGGATGACAGCTTACTTTCTACTGTTGCCTTCCCCCACCTCTGCAACAGGTTTATCTCTGCCACCATCTCACACCGCTGCCAATCGAAACACACATGCATAACATTGATTTTTGTTCAACTGGTTCTTTGGAAAAAGTTCCGGAAGGGCTCCAGAATAGCTCCTTAAGAATGGTGGAGCACTTCAATGGGGATTGTATATATACTGTACAACACAAACATGGACCGCCCTGAACTTCCACAGGACTGCTGCTCCTTTTTTGACATTAAGGACAGCAAAAGGCATCTATCTGGGAAGGCAAACATTTGACTAATTGCTCTGGGGTCTGCAACAATCGCCGTGGCTCACACAAAACAGGCATCGGAGGGTGATCCCCCACCCCCCACCCCACCCACCATTGCCACAATAATAAAAGTTGGTCGTTTCAATCCACGACTGTTTGTGGGACACTGCTGTACGCAAATGGCTGCCGCGTGTCGCCCACAAATAGACAAGTCAATTCACTTTACAGTATTTTCCGTGAAGCGCCTGGAGACGTCGATAAGATGTGAAAAGCGGCTAATATCGAATGCAGGGAATGATTATTCTTATTCTTATGGTTTCCTTCACCTACCTGAGTTAGCTGCACAACAGCAACGTAACCAACAAGTGACCAATCTTTTTCAGATTCCCAGCATCTGTGGTATCATGTGTTTTTGTAACCAACAAGGAACTGGTGGGAGGATCGGCTTCACAAGCAGCGAGACATCGCGGCTTCTGTGAAGAACTGTCCACAGCCACAGCTGCTGCGATAGCGTTTCTCTTGCAGGTCCTTGAGTCGGGGCTGCCTTCCGCCCTGAGGACACTGCCAGGCCGGGCGGGAGGCCGGGCGGGCAGGAGGCCGGGCGGGCAGGAGGGTTGCCTGAAGGGCCGCCTGATGTCTGGCAGAGCCCAACGTTTGAACGGCACCAGCTGGCGCTAGTTACTGCCCTGTCTGCCTGTGTGTGTGTGTGAGTGACACACAGACTGAACAGCTCTGCGGGAGGAGGTGGGATCTCACAATGTGGGAGGGAGCCCAGCCGCCCCCCCCACCCACCGTGACCAGCCTGTTTACTATCCTGAGACTTCATCCTTACCATTTTAAACTCGCTATTAAACCGTTATTCTCTCCCCTCCCCTCCTCTCCCCCCCACCACCCCCGCCCCTCCCCCTCCTCGCCCCTCCTCCCCCCCCGCCCCTCCCCCTCCTCGCCCCTCCTCCCCCCCGCCCCTCCCCCTCCTCGCCCCTCCTCCCCCCCGCCCCTCCCCCTCCTCGCCCCTCCTCCCCCCCGCCCTTCCCCCTCCTCGCCCCTCCTCCCCCCACCACCCCCCTCCACCCCCCCCCCACCTCCCCCCCTCCTCCCCCCCCCCTCCCCCTCCCCACCACCCCCTCCCCTCCCCCCCCCCTCGCCCCCCCCTCCCCTCCCCCTCCCCCTCCCCTCCCCCCCTACCCACTTTGAAGACATTTCTGGCGCCGTTTCAACAGCCCGAGCCTCAACTGGCCACTGACTGACTGACATTGGGCGACTGTTGGGCCTGGTCTGGGCTCGTGTCTGATGGTCTTTGGGCTACAAACATGGAGTAACTCTCCCCTCCCCCCCCATGGAGCGGACACTCACTCTCTCACACCGCCCTCCCTTCCGGGTGATGTCTCCCCCAGACACACTGGCCCTGGGCGGGGAGACGAGAAACTCCAGTCCCAGGCGCTGTCACTCGGTATCAGAGCATTGCAGGCCTCCCCACCCCCGGCCCACACTCACCTCCCCCGGCCTCACAGACAGCCTGGCCCCCGGCATCAGCTCAGACTCACCTCAGTCCACGCACAGTCTGGCAGAGAGTCAGCGGGAAGCGATTCCACTGACAGCCAACGTGCACTGAGATACACAGAGAGTAACTGCAATACACTGAGAGTTACACTGAGATACACAGAGAGTAACTGCAATACACTGAGAGATACACAGAGAGTAACTGCAATACACTGAGAGTTACACTGAGATACACAGAGAGTTACACTGAGATACGCAGAGAGTAACTGCAATACACTGAGAGTAACACAGATACACAGAGAGTAACTGCAATACACTGAGAGATACACAGAGAGTAACTGCAATACACTGAGATACACAGAGAGTAACTGCAATACACTGAGAGTTACACTGAGATACACAGAGAGTTACACTGAGATACGCAGAGAGTAACTGCAATACACTGAGAGTAACACTGAGATACACAGAGAGTAACTGCAATACACTGAGAGATACACAGAGAGTAACTGCAATACACTGAGATACACAGAGAGTAACTGCAATACACTGAGAGTTACACTGAGATACGCAGAGAGTAACTGCAATACACTGAGAGTAACACTGAGATACACAGAGAGTAACTGCAATACACTGAGAGTTACACTGAGATACACAGAGAGTAACTGCAATACACTGAGAGTTACACTGAGATTCACAGAGAGTAACTGCAATACAGTGAGAGTTACACTGAGATACACAGAGTAACTGCAATACACTGAGAGATACACAGAGTAACACTGAGAGATACACAGAGTAACTGCAATACACTGAGAGTTACACTGAGATACACAGAGTAACACTGAGAGTAACAGAGTAACTGCAATACACTGAGAACACTGGGCTACACTGAGAGTAACACTGGGATACACTGAGAGTGACACTGGGATACACTGAGTGACACTGAGAGTGACTGCAATACACTTGAGATACACCGAGAGCAACTGCAATTCACTGAGTGTAATACTGAGGTACATTGAGAGTTATACTGATATTAGTAACAATCTGATACACTGAGTAACACTGCGATACACTGATGGTAACACTGGAGATAATAATATAATAATCCTTGCATTTGATATGGTGCTTCTCATATCTTCTAGACATCTCAAAGCGCTTTATAGAATTATACTGTAAAATGAATTGACTATATTTGTGGGCAAAATGCAGCAGCCAATTGCGCACAGCAGTGTCCCACAAACAGTCGTGATAGAGGAACACTGAGATACACTGAGGGTAGCACTGGAGATACACTGAGAGTAACACAGACAGACACAGGATAACAGTGAGAGTCACTGGGAATAACACGGATATGGTGAGAGTAACACTGAGATCCACAAGAGAGTAACACAGATACAGAGATACTGAGACATAACAGTGATTAATACAGATATATTGACATTAACACTGGGAGATACACAGGATAACATTGACAGTACAGTAATCCCGAGAGGCTGAGGGATGCCAATCCAGAGGGTGGGTTAAAAAAGGCTGAAAGCCCAACCACAAATTGTTGGGTGGACAGGGTGGCGCACATGAAGAAAGTCAGTTAGTGCCCATCGAGCGGAAGGGTTAGTATGGTGTTAATAGGTCATATTAGTAGGCCAGAGAGAGGTAAACAATGAGAGACTAATACTGACAGATATACAGAATAAGAGAGATACACACAATAACACATATATACCTAGTGAGAGGAACACTTCAGACAATAACACAGGTAGTCAGTGAGCCAGGTATGCATTAAGAGTTATTCTGTAAATCTATTATTCTCTCAAATGTTACTCTCATTGTTATTCTGTTTACCTATCAGTGTTATTCCATCCGTGTTACTCACTGTGTTTTTTTCAATACACACTGACTGTATATCTCTGTTTTATGCTGTGAGAATAACAGAATAAGATATATGCAGAATAACACATAGATATATAGAGAGATAAATACAGAGTAACACAAAGGGAATAACACTACAAGATAAATACTGAGAGTAACACTGCTGGAATAGTAGATAAACATAATGAGAGTAACCTGAAGGAATAACACTGAGATAAACAGTGATAACACTGCTTTTGCTTCCATATGTACGTGGACAAAACCCAACTACTTTTCTGTCTGCAACCTCAACTTCATCTCTGTTCCCACAGACTGCCTGTCAGACATCAAGTCAATGTATATTGGCAAACTAAGACTATCCTTTCTTGGCTCCATCAGTACCACCTCACTTCAGGCACAGACTATATTGACCCCACCAGCTGCCAATGTCTCACGGAGCCTCAGTGTTTTGTTCCATGCTCAATTCTCATTTAAGCTTTTCACCCAGGCTCCAAGTCTGCTTTCCTCCGTCACTTCAACATTGCTACCTCTTCCACTACCTCAGCCCCAAAACAGCCAAAATCCACATAACATACTTTCTTGTCTGTATCCTCTCCTAGTTCCGCTTGCTCCCTATCCCACTGGTGGATCGGCTTAAATATCCTTGTCCTTAACTTCAAATGCTACCACTCTACCTCTACTATGTCCTGTGACACTACTTCCACACCCATTTACCCCACTTTGCCTACTCATGCCCCATGCTCTTTGCCCCATCATCGGTCACAGCCAAATAATGCACCTGCTACAAACGGGAGCAAACAAAAAAGAAGCCTTTCAGAACATGATTGTGGTGCATACAGGGATGACTCCTGACTGTTTTAAAAGGAGTGTACCCGAAAAAATGTGTGCTGAACCAGTCTGCAGTTTTTTTTGTATTTGGCTTTGGATTCATATCTGTCATATATGTGTGCGCTTGCCTACCTACCTGCCTGCCTGCATGCATGCATACATACATCTGCAAAACAAAAAGTGTATTACATGGCTGATTTATATTCCTTATCTAACAACATCAATTGGAATTTCAATAGAACTTTGCTTTTTTTAAAAAAAAAGTGATATTCGTATATGTTAGCGTGGATGGTTTCTGAATTATATGGGCGTAATTTAATTCATTAAGAGCAATTTGCCCACAAGCCACTTGGTGGCAACATAATCCCATTCTCCATCACATAAAAATGATATACAGTACAGTAAATGCATTATATGAGATGGTGGGAAGCCATTTGGCAAATAAATTTCATATAGGTCTTTGCCCTTTCAAGAAGCCCAGTTTTTTAACTAAACAACCAAAATTCACATACTGTATTTATTGTATTGAATCTCTAACCCAATTCCTGCTGTTTCCCCACATCATCTAATACCCTTACTCTGCATTTTGTCATTTAAAAAAAACATGCCTTGTACATGAAAGGCACTATATTAAATGTGAGTATGAATATTATTATTAATACTCTAATGTAGTGGCCCAAACTACATACAATATTCTCCATATGTATGGGGATGACACCCAACTCCATCCTGTTCCATCCTTGACTCCAGGACCATTGCTGTGCTGACAGTATGTTTGTCAGACATTGTCCTGGATGAGAACTAACTTTCTACAGTTGAACATAAGCAAGACCAAGTCCCTCCTGATTGGCTCCTATCAGTAGCTCCATATCTCGAGCACTGACAGAATCACATCCAAGGATGCTCACTCCACTAAGCCTTTTTTGACCCTCAACTATCCTTCTACACTACATCCATGGCATTTCCCACTCTGCCTTTGCCCACCTTTGCAACATCACCTGAATCTGCTATTTTCTCACAAAGTAGGCTGCCATGACCATTGTATATGCATTCACAACATCCAGGTTCAACCTGCTTGTTAGCCTCCCTAGCTGTTGACATCATAGGATGCAGATCATCCAGTACCCTGCAGCCTATTTCCTCACCTCCGCAACCATATCACCCCCCTCCTCGCCCGACTCCACTGACTTCCAATCACACAGTGATACAGTTCAAGTGATACAGTCCTCACCTTGAAAGGAGTCCGTGGCCTTGCTTCCCCACCTCTGCGACTTGCTTGATCCTTATCATCTGCCTGTTCCCCTCAATAGGTTCTGGCCTGCTTCACGTCCTCCGCCTCAACAACAACTTGGATTTATACAGCGTCCTCCACACCAGGCGGTGTCTCAGAGCACTTCACAATAATGGATCCAAGTCAGGGGAGGGGGGAAAAAGGTGACCAAAAGTGTGGTCGAAAAGAAAAGTCTTTAGGCGCAACTTGAAAATAGGAAAGGAGGGGACAAGGCGAAGGAAGTGAGGAAGGGAGTTCCAGAGCCTTAGGGTGTAGTGACTGAAGGCACGGCTGGCGATGGTGGAGCGAAGGATTCGGGAGACAAAGAGGAGGCTAGACAACAACAACAACAACAACTTTGATTTATATAGCGCCCTCCATGCCGGACGGCTTCTCAGAGAGCTTCACAATAGCGGATCCCGGGACCGAGCCAGGGGCAGGGTTAGAAAGGTGACTAAAAGCGCGGTCGAAGAGAAAGGTCTTCAGGTGGGACCTGAAACTGAGAAAAGAGAGAGCAAGATGAAGGTAGTGAGGAAGGGAATTCCAGAGCCTCGGGGCATAGTGGCTGAAGGCCCAGCCGCCGAGGGTGGAGCGGAGGATTCGGGGGACATGGAGGAGGCCAGATCCAGAGGAGCGAAGGCAACGGGAGCTGGTTTGAGGAGAGAGGAGGTCAGAGAGGTAAGGGGGGTGCAGAGGAGTGGAGGGATTTGAAAACAAGGGTGAGGATCTTGAAGTCGATAGGGAGCCAGTGAAGTCTGGCAAAGACTGGGGTAATGGGGGAGCGAAAGTTTGGTACGGGTGAGTATGCGGGCGGCAGAGTTTCGGATGAGTTGGATTTTATGGATTGTAGTGGAGGAGAGACCGGCAAGGAGGACATTTGAATAGTCCAGCTGTGAGGTGACGAAGGCGTGAACCAGGGTTTCAGCAGCTTTTGGGAACCTGGATTTTATGAATGGCGGTGGAGGGGAGACCAACAAGGAGGGCATTGGAATAGTCCAGCCGAAAGGTGACAAAGGCATAGACCAGTGTTTCAGCAGCTTCTGGGGTGAGATATTGACGGAGACGGACGATGTGTCAGAGTTGGAAGAAAGCGGTGCTGGTGAGGGACCGGATGTGGGGGAGGAAGGATAATTGGGGGTTGAACCTGATGCCTAAGTTGCATACAGATTTGGAGAGTTTTAGGGGTAGGTCGTGTAGGTGGAGGAGGTGAGATCCGTGGGATTGAAGTCATTGACGAGAGCTAAGGAATGCAGCTTCCGTCTTGTCATTGGTGGGCGGGCCTTTTACTGCTCTGCCCCCACTCTCTGGAACTACATCCCTCAATCCCTCCACCTTGCCCCCTCACTGACCTCCTTCAAGTCCCACCTCAAGACCCTCATCTTTGACGGTCCCATCAATCACCCCAAACCCCCTCCCTTCTCTCCACCCTCTCCATTCCAGTCCCCAGCTTGGATCTGAAACAATGACTGTCCAGCGCCTTGGGACGTCCTCCTGACATGAAAAGTGCTATACAAGTGTAATTTTGTTGTTGTTATTTTCCCTGAATTATTCAGTTTCGTTCTAAATGCTGTGTGGACTTGGCTTGATCTGCTATATGTGGAAATGCATTCCAGATTCGTACAAAAACAATTCTTTACTTGTAAAATGTAAAAACATATCTTCTACCCTACCCTTTTTTCTTCCAGTTATAACTGGTTCCGGACTGGCTTAGTAAGGTGGAGTGTTTACCTCTTTAAGAAAAGAGAATTTACTTTGACATTCCGCTGTTTGTCATGAAGACTGCAAAATCCCTACAACAACAACAACAAAATTACATTTGTATAGCGCTTTTCATGTCATGAGGACGTCCTACGATGCTGACTATATGTATTGCAAGGCATTCTTAAACCTGAACTAATGTGCAACTATAACTTGAATTATTAAAAGCACAAAGGTCATGCCTTTGTTTGCAAGTATCCAAAACTTACAATTTCTTATAGTTCCCATTTAGATTCATAAAGATGTTAAATAGTTAAGCACTCATAACACATACTACTTGTGAAATATTGAAAGCTAATTATCCCCCATCCTACCACCCCCACCGCAAGCATACTTCATCTCGAAATACCAGAAATCATGGAGATTTCACTGATTCTTGGAGTAATTGGAAGTACTTAAAATAATTCCATTTGACGAAGTCCTCTTCCACTTTGTCTACAATAACTTTCTTACTTCTTTTGGGGTTAGCTCACAACCCAAGAGGATTTCTTTATTTACAATACCTTCTTAAGAATGCTGAGACATTGTTTATTGTGTATTTTTCTTCTTCTTGGAGTTACAAGGAACTAAGTCCTAAGAATTTAGGGGGAAAAATGAAGAATTTCATGTTTACAATCACAAACCAGAAATTAATAATCAAACAATAAATTAATTGCATATTATACACCATCATTTACACTAGGAAGTTTAGAGACTGTATTTTGTAGGCGAGGCAGTCATTAGTGAATGACCAGGAGTTACTGAACTAATTGCTGCATCCTCCTTATGACTGAAATTGTGACATGTTATATCAAATTTGGTAAATAATTACAATCCTGAAGACCAACTAACACTATTTGAGACAACATTTTGTTACCCAGACTTTTCAGTTATTTTTCACCCAAAATTACATTACAACCTTCAGGGTTGTAATTAGCAAAGTGAAACCCAAATTGAATCACGATGTGTTGTTGGTTCAATGGCTTCTGTTTGCAATTGTCATTCCCAATGTGAAAGCAAATCCACAGAATAAAATGTTCGTTACGAACAATAATATATCCTCTGTGCTACTGATTACTTGACTTATGATGCATGTAACAGAATGTGAGGACATTTGGTTGCACCACCTATTTCCACGTTAAAAATGCTGCTAATATTTCAATTATTCCCACATTCATGCATGTGTCAATTCTCACCACAATAGAGTGCACAGAACTCCTATGGCCAAAATGGTCTTACTTTGATTGTCATAGAATATAGGTAGAAGATAATAAATAATAATAATTATCCTTGCATTTGATATAGTGCCTCAACATGTGGCTGGCATGTCACAGTGTCCCAATTTGTTGTTTGAGGCAATAGCATTGTAATTAATATTACGTACACCGTTCATCTCACTCCCTTAGAAGAAAGACAATTTTCTGTAACTCCCACTACTTGAGCTACTAGACCAACTCTTGATGTGGATCATTGAAACTACCTCCAACACTTACAAGGCAGTGCTCCAACAGCAGAGGGAATTAGTCAGTCATCCATGACAATAATAATAAATATAATTCTTGCATTTGTGTCGTATCACATTGTTGAGATGTCTCAAAGCACTTCATAGAATAAACTGCAAAGTGAATTGACTGTATAGATTGTGGGTGAAACATGGCAGCAATGTCCCACAAATGGTGGATTCAGTGACCAATTTTTTTCAGGGATTATTAACCCTGGAAAAGCAATCCGTCAATCGACTAACAAATGGGTTTTCACTTACTGCTGGATAAACAGAGGTGTATGGAGTAAGGACACTTGCCTAAGGTTTTGCACTGCCCAGGAATGATGTTAACAACAAACCAGCCAGCTCACCACTGCCAGAAGTATGAGAATAGGTTTCCTTCTCAACTTCTGAAAGAAATAGTACATTAGCATCATAGACATTTAAGCACAGAAGGTATCCTTTGAACCTTTGTGCCTGTATTATGTGGGCTCCTCCACTGGATCCATCTATTCTTATCACATCTTCTTTCTCTGTGCCCTTTTACATCTTCGTTCTAGAAGTGTTTATCTAAATCTCGTTTTTAAATTAAGTGGTTGACCTCAATTGTAGAACATTCTTTCCAAATCCTGATCACCTTTTGTGTAAGCAATTTTGTTTTGATCTCCCTCTTATACTTCTAGCAACCATTTAAAATTCAAATTGTTGCCATTAGGATGGGAAGTAAAAGGAAAGAGAGAAATATAGCGGAGTTTGATTCTATTCAAAATAGATGAACCAACACTTTGTTATAAAAACCCTACTTTATAAGCAATTGGTTGCTTCATTTATTCCAAGGCTTTGAGATTGGAAGCTATCTTTACTCATGTTTAATAAACAGTTACTTTTAAGAACTAGAGTACAATCAATTTCTATTAAAGACTGGTCTGCAGGATATTATTTAGTAGTAATGCCTCCAAATGAGCGCTGGTACTATAAACCAAGATAACAGATAATAATAAATATAATCCTTGCTTTGATATAGCGACTTATCACGTTGTTGAGACGTCTCAAAGCACTTCACAGAATATACTGCAAAGTGAATTGACTGTAGTTTGTGGGCAAAAAGCGGTAGCTAATTGTGCTACGCAGTGCCCCCAAGAGATTACTTATAAAAAATACAAGATTAGCCATAACAAGTTAATAATAACAGTAATACTGTACTAATTGTTTTGTTCACAAAAAATGAATTAATCGAGCTGAATATAATATTCCTTGCATTTATTAAAGTACAATAGATGACAAGCTTCAGAAATTAAACAATTAGTGTGTTAT
Organism: Hydrolagus colliei; assembly: GCA_035084275.1. Lineage (NCBI taxonomy): Eukaryota > Metazoa > Chordata > Chondrichthyes > Chimaeriformes > Chimaeridae > Hydrolagus > Hydrolagus colliei. The sequence continues at coordinate 34,921,535 of CM068745.1, read as the reverse complement.
TGCACCAGAGTTAAGCCTTTCTCTGAAGACAAAATGCAATATAAAACTTCCGTGATACTGTGCTCCAGAGAAGGCAAGAATTACCACTACAACACACGAACTGGAATTAGCTGCTGAATATAACAACTTTGTTCCAGGAAGAATAGCAAATCACTGTTCAGGAACCTAGGTGTCTTGTTTGATCCTCAACTGTCTTTCCTCCCCCACATCCAAGCCATGACCCACTCTTCCTTCCCTCATCTCTGCAATATTGCCCGTCTCCGACATTACCTTACCTGCTGAAACCCTCATGCATGGCTTAATTACATCCCAGCTTGACTATGCAAACGCCCTGCTTGTCAGCCTTCCCAATTCCTCCCTCCACAGATTGCAGGTAATCCAGAATTCTGCGGCCCGTGTCCTCCACCGCTCCAAGCTTCGTGACCCCCATCTCTCCCATCCTCGCCCAACTTCATTGGCTCACCATCATCCAGAGGATCCAATTCAAGATCCTGGTCATCACATTCAAAGTCCTTCATGGACTCACCCCACCCTACATCCACGACCTCCTAATCCCCTACCAACCTGCCCGCCCCCTCCGCTCAGCAGGCTCCGGCTTGCTCCGTATCCCCCGACCCATCCGTCCTACCATTGGTGGGCGAGCCTTCAGCCACTTTCCCCCCAACCTCTGGAATTGCATCCCGCAGTCCCTCCACCTCGCCCTCTCCATCGCCTCCTTCAAGACCTGCCTTGAGACCCTCCTCTTCAACGGCCCCATTGGCCACTCTAAATCCGTCCCTTTCCCTCCACCCTTCCTGTCCCCAGCTCAGGTCTAAAACAATGACTGTCCAGCACTTTGTAACGTCCTCCAGACGTGAAAGGCGCTACACAAGTGTAATTTTGATGTTGTTGGTATATATCTTTTTCTTGTATTTTATTAAGCCATCATGGGGACAGGGTTTCCAGAGGGGATTTTTTTTTAGGGGGGAAGAGCGTGTGGGGTAGTTTCTAAATTTCTGCATCTCCAAATATTAAAACCCTCATATTGCGATACCATAGAAATTCCAAACTTAAACAAATCTACCCTGGCAGTAATATTGTGCTCCTCTGTTCCTTGCCTACTCTGACCAGCATCTATGCTGGACCCAAGAAGACTAGCATAAATTTTAATGCAGTATAAAAGGCCCCAATAATCCAGAGTTATGAAATGCATCACACATTCTGCATTTTAGGACATCAGTTTAGGTAATATAAAAACAGTGTAAGACTTGGTTTGCATTAATAAGGACACTGTTGTGCGCAATTTGGCTGCCGTGTTTCGCCCACAAATATACAGTCAATTTTCCTACTCTCCTTCCCCCTAACCCAACCCCTCACTCCCTGTTCTGGTCCCTACCTGACTGTTCAGTGCCTTGGGACGTCCTCCCGACGTGAAAGGCGCTATACTGTATTAATGTAATTTTTGATTAATTGATTTGAAAGCATTTTACTATTCCTGAATATGTTGCCTGCATTTGCCTGCATTTGTTGCCTTTATCCATTTGAATATTTCAAAGAACTTCAAACGATGAATTACTTCAAAATAATTGTTGTACTGTATAAGCATTCATACACACACCTGAACAGACAAACAGGACTTTGGTTTATTATCTTAATACAATATAATACTATTTATAGTCCTATAAAGACCGAGAATGTCACCTAAGTGCTTTATACACTGATCATACCTGCCAACGAATTACTGGTCTTTTAATACGATCCATCTTGTGTTTGTATTTTTTCCCATGCTCCAATGCCAAGCATTATCTTAAACACACAATAGACCTCCAATTAGCTGGTTGCTGAATATTTTTCTTTGAACTATGTCAACATCACAGAAAACAGAGCAGTACCGGTTTGAAAATTCATAGAGGCCAACAGTACTGGTTAATATATTGGGTAGTTAATGCTAAAACATCTTTAGATTGATGGATGCCTTTGTATCTAATTTAGTTGGTTCAGTTCTGACAGTAGTCACCTCTGGTTAAAGCAGGTAACCCTTCTCATGTTGTGAATACTGTACTCACTGTTTAAACGCCACAAAACACAGTCAGTCACTTTACAGTGGCATTTTGAGATGTCTTGACCACATGATAAGGCATTATATCAAATGCAAGTATGATTATCAATTTTGAAAATTCAAGAATTGACGAGAATAATATGAGCACATCAATATCATGTCAATACTAACCTGAATTCTCAAAACCATTTATCTTTAAAATAGGACTTAGTGGTGAGTCTTTCTCTCTCTTTAAGTTTCCTTTTGTAATTATTTCTGTAGCTTGATCTGTGCTTGTGTGCTATCAGTTCAGCCCCGTCGTTTTGTATTGTGGGTTATTGAAAGTGGTCTCTCTCTCACTCTCTTGCTTTTTTCCTCCCCTACTGTTAAACACCAGGCTTTTTCTTTAGAAACCTCCCTGGGGTCTTTAATAGCTTGGTCAGAGGCTGTTTGCTGTGAAGCTGACATTCACTGACACAGCCTCCAACTGCAGAGGGTTGCTACTCATTGGACATCCAGTACCTTTCATTCCTTGCTCTCCGAATACACTCATCAGATTTTGGTTCCAAGGTCACAATATAGTTAGAGATCACGGCGTTTCCAACGTGGCTCGTTTGAGCTCAGCTACTGAAGGGGGAAAAGTCTCTGCACCTGAACAGAGTGTGTTTTGCAGGTGAGGAACTGAGCTTTGGGTTTGACTGTGATCCACTCGCACATGACGAGGTGGCTTTAAAGAGACTGTTTCTAGCATTAACCACTATTTTTTTTTTTTTTTTAAAAACTCTGTTTTCATTTATTTCAATAGTTTCCAGGTGGATTTTAATTTTATTTTTTTAAATGTGGATGTAATTAACCTATTTTCCTTCAGTTGCTTGATTTGTGGAAAGGTAAGCAATTTTATTTTCGAGAATTTTGTTTCGGAAGCAGACTAAGGGAAATAGAAACCAGGGCACGTTCAAATCGCTGTCAGTAACAATCGATTTGTTTTGTTTTTACAGAGGTATTGGGACTGCTTAGCTAGGAAAGATAGAGAGTTTAGCATGGTGCCAGTTGAAGTGTTGAAGCTTTAAAGCAAGTGAGTGCATAGCTGTCTGTTTACTTCTTCATATTATTAATATTATTATTAAATACTACATCTATCTACTTTTCAACATTAGCTTCAGTAACAAGTTGCATATATATCAATAATAGTGTTGTAGCTCTTGCATCCCTGTTGCACAATAGACTTGAAATAAGTGCCAATCATTACAAGAACTGTATCTGTGGAGAGGTAACATTCCTTTAGATGCATAATATAGTGCTTTCACTTTAAGAATTTTAACAAGAACATTTCTATTAACCTAATGTGCTAGAAAGAGCTGAACCCGGGGAGGATGCTTTAGTTTGTTGCAAATAATATTAATAATAATGATAATAATAATCCCTGATTTTGATATAGCGATTTATGATGTTCTTGAGACACCTCAAAGCACTTCAGAGAATGTGGATTGACTGTAATTGTGGGTGCCTACCTTGGAATATTTCTAAGATGGTGAGAAAGAATGAATTGCACTTTTGTATTGCCCTTCACTTAAAATGTCTCGAAACGCATTATTGTCAAGTGCAGTGATGCCCGAGGCAAAGTAGCCTCGAAGTAGTACCAATCATTCTGAGAAACAATCTTTGTGAATTGAGAACTTTGCTATTGCTTCTGAAGACAAACAATAATCTATTTTATTTACAGCATCTATTTTACACACAGCAGCTTCCACACACATTCATGAGATGCAATTCATGAGATAATAACATTGGTAATTTCAATCCATGATTGTTTTGTGGGTCACTGCTATGCACAATTGGCTGCCACATTTCGCCCACAAATATAGTCAATTCAATTTACAGTATATTCTGTGAAGCGCTTTGAGACATCGATAAGATGTAAAAAACGCTATATCAAATGCAAGGATTATTATTATTATAGATAGGTGAACAATTGGACTATTGGCACGGACAATGTCACAGAATATTTAATATCCAGTTGAAGAACAATCAGATAAGACCACAGTACAGGATTTACAACACCCCCAACAAAACAGCCCTGGAGTGTTAGTCCAAATGGGGGCTTTATGTCCATTTGACCCAAGGCAATAGTACAACAAATTAAACCAATTAGATGCACAAGTGAAACAACAACAACAAGAAAATTCCATTGGTCTAGCGCCTTTCACGTCGGGACGGCATCCAAGGCGCTGGACAGTCAATGTTTCAGACCCAAGCTGGGGCCGGGATCGGGGAGGGTGGAGGGAAAGGATGGGATTTGGAATGACTAATGGGACTGTCGAAGAGGGGGGTCTTGAGGCGGAACTTGAAGGAGGTCAGAAAGGGGGCGAGGCAGAGGGAGTGTGGGATGGAATTCCAGAGGTCAGGGACAGAGTGACTGAAGGCTCGCCCATCAATGGTGGGGCGGGGAATATGGAGCAGGCCAAAGTCCACTGAATGGGGGGAGTGGACAGGTTAATAGAGGATTATACTTTAATCAGGACTACAATCCTGTAGCTCAGTGGTTACAACATTCACATCACAATAAAAAGCAAAGCTCAACTCCTGGGCTTGATTCCCAACAGGGCAAAACCTTGGGCAAGTTTCCTTACTCCACACAACTGATAATAATCCCTCAGAAAACCCCCTAACAACAACAACAACAACAAATTGCACTTATAGAGCGCCTTTCACGTCGGGAAGATGTCCCAAGGCGCTGCACAGGAGGCGTGTGACCCGAGCTGGGAGGGGAGTGTTCGGGAGGGGGTAAGAAACGTAGGGGAGGTCGAAGAATTAGTGGGGGAACAGAAGGCACAGTCGAAAAGGAAAGTCTTCAAACCGGCCTTGGAAGAGGAAAGGGAGGAAACAAGGCGGAGGGATTGGAGGATGGAGTTCCAAAGGGTGGGAGCGGAAAAACTGAAGGCCCGGCCTCCGATGGTGGGGCGGTTTGGTTGGGGGGCTTGGAGCAGGCCAAGTCCTGCTGAACGGAGGATCCGGGTGGGCTTGTAGGGGGAGAGTAGGTCGGAAAGATAGGGCGGGGCAAGGCCGTGTAAGGCCTTGTAGGTGAGGACGAGGATCTTGAACTCGATCCTCTGGAGGATGGGGAGCCAGTGGAGACGGGCGAGGGTGGGGGTTATGTGGTCGCGGAGGCGGGTGCGGGATAGTACACGGGCTGCAGAGTTTTGGATGATCTGCAGCCTGTGAATGGAGGAGCTGGGGAAGCCGACAAGGAGAGAGTTCCCATAGTCCAGCCGTGAGGTAATGTACGCGTGCACGAGTGTTTCAGCAGCGTGGGGGGTGAGATAGTTGCGGAGCCTGGCAATGTTGCACAGGCGGAAATAGGCGGTGCCGGTCAAGGCGCGGATGTGGGGGAGGAAGGAGAGTTTGGGGTTGAACATGATGCCGAGGTTCCTGACTGGCTTTGTGAGGTGGAGAGTACAGCCTTGGATGTTGATGCTGGCAGCGCCCGTTGTGCGGAGGCGCTGGCTTGAGCCAATCAGGAGGGCCTCGGTCTTGCTCACATTCAATTGGAGGAAATTGTCTCTCGTCCAGGACTCGATGTCGGACAAACATGCTGTCAGAACATCGATGGTCTGGGGGTTGAGGGATGAGGTGGAGAGGTACAGCTGGGTGTCGTCCGCATACATGTGGAAGTTTACCCCATGTTTGCGGATGACATTGTCCAGAGGGAGCATGTATATGGTGAGAAGGAGGGGGCCAAGGACAGAGCCCTGGGGGACGCCATGAGAGACTGTATAAAAATTGGTCACTTCAATTCACGACAGTTTTTGGGACACTGCTGTGCGCAATCGACTGCCCCGTTTTGCCCAAAAATGTACAGTCTATTCACTTTACAGTATATTCTGTGAAAGCGCTTTGAGACATTTAGAAGATGTGATAAGGTGCTATATCAAATGCAGGGATTATTATTGCAGATGATAACTCCTGTTTTTTTCTATTTTTGTGCAAATTTTAATACAGGCTAAATTGGATACAGTACAGTATAAAATAAATATACAGCAGATCAGAAAAAAAGTGATGATGGGTACTGTTAAAGTTTTTTTTATATCATATAAAAGAACAATAGGGCCAGCAATAAAAAAGATGTGAAGAATATGTTAAATACTAAAAAAATTACAATTGTGTAAATTGTTCTGTAACTGTGTAAAGTGTTCTGTTATATAGTGTTATATATATGAAGATAGCATAGATATAAATGGTGATACAGGCATAAGCAGTAACTTAGGTGCAAATGTATGGTGTAAATGCTAGTATAGGTGTGTAAGTATGAATGGTGGTATTGGGATAAAGAATGTAAATGATAGTTTGGTGGAAATAGTCATTCAAGTGTAAATAGTAATAAAGATAGAAAGGAAACCTGGATGAACATGATTTAATAAAACATTCAGAACCTTTACATATTGAGCCTTGACTCGGATCACTTAATACAAATTTTCATAATCTATAATAAAATAATCCTCGCATTTGATGCAGAGCTTTTTCACGTCTTCTAGGCGTCTAAAAGCTATTAATTATAGGATTACTTCTACAGTAAACAGATAGATAAAAGTACAGTAACTCTTTTTGTTTTCCCTCCAGATTCCTGGCATCTATGAATCCTCCTGATGGCTACCCTTGGGATAGTTGTTAGTTTTGTCAATCTTACCGATCCATTCCTTGGATGGTCTAATTCAACGAATCTCAAACCTACACAAAACTATTACGCTCTATTTTTTTCCCTGCTCATCTTTGTGATTGTTTTGGGGAATGTTCTGGTGTGCCTTGCAGTGCTCAAGGAAAAGACTTTGCAAACAACCACAAACTATCTTGTGGTCAGCTTGGCAGTGGCGGACCTGCTGGTTGCAATCCTGGTGATGCCCTGGGTAGTGTACGTAGAGGTAAAGGTACTTTTTATTATTCATACGGTTATTATCTATGTTATTATTTTGCCCACAATAGACACAGTCACTAGACTGTATAGTATACTCTGTGAAGTTCTTTGAGGAGTCTCAAAGAACTGATAAGGCACTGTATCAAATGCAATAATTATTATTATTAGTAGTACAATAGTAGTAATATTGTGGGTAGCTATTGGATGTATTTAAAAATAGAAAATAAAGACAATACCTCTGAGCAAAAAATCTCAATCAAGGGGTACACACACCTATAATAATTATGTATTGTAACTGGGGTAACATTACAGAAATTCATTCATCTCATATTGGTTTTGATTGAATGATTCATCTGGGTGATGATTAGTATAACAATGAGTGCATCAGTGTTTCCTGCAGTAATCTAACACTGGTTGTAGTTATCTGACACTGATGTATCCTTATATGAGAGATGATGTCAGCCTGGCCTTGCCTCTCCTCCTCATTGATTCAATACAACTTTAATGTAGTGTCTGGTGATATATCGATATATTGGTTATATGGATATAATTTTCATATCGATATGCCGATATCAGAATTTAAAATATATTGATATATCGAAAAATTCGATATTAAAAAAATCGGTATATCGTAAATATCGGTATATCGTTTCCAGTGATATATCGGTATTATCGGTATTATCGGTATAATGCGAACTTTTCCAACTTACCTTGTCGCCAGCATTGCAACCTCCTGGGCCTAGAGCACGGAATGTGCATGCATATCGGAATGCGCGCCCTCACCGGAATGCGCGCGCATCCCCAAATGCGCGCATACCTCCGAATGTGCGCACACCTCCGAATATGCGCACGCCATTCATCCCTATATGCGTGCACATGCGCAGTATTAAAAAAAATGGAAATATCGATATATCGGTATATATCGATATGAGCCCACCAATATATCGATATCGGAAAATTTCCATATTGACAGACCCTACTTTAATCCCATCCTCAGAAAGTTGTTGAATCTCCATTTTTTTTTCAGAAAACAAATTGTTCCAATATGCAAAGTCAATAACAAAAACTTAATTCCCTTAACAGAGAAATTACTTTTTTCAGAAAATGCCCCATCTGTTGCAAATCAAAGCATGATTGGGTAGGAATTTATTAACTGGATACGTACCATGAAGCTAGGTGTAAGATTTCAATCTTCAGCTATATGCTTCTGGCCTCATCTCTCGCCAAATGTACAATACTTTTGCTTCTCAAAAGAATTGATTGCAGAACATCTTGCAGCTGTATTATACAAGATCGGGAGAGACACAGAAACAGAAATAAGCCATTTGGTCTACAAAGCCCATTGTCCCATTAATCCTATGACCACTCTTTAATTCTATTTCCTGGCCTATAATAACCTAGCTCAAGAATCCAGTTCATAAATATTGCAAACGACAAAACAACAAACAACAACAAAATTACATTTATAGAGCGTCTTTCACATCGGGAGGAAATTAAGTTCCATTGTTAGATTATAGTTTGAATGATATTATATTATATTTGTATGCCTCAGATTATTTTGCTTTCATTCAGTTTTTTCTCTAGTTATTGCAGTAAAAAATATAAAAATAAATTACTGTTTGAATGTTCTTACCCACCAGGTGGTTGGAGGTTGGAAATTCAATCGAACAAGCTGCAACATTTTTTTGACACTTGATGTCATGATGTGTACAGCAAGTATTTTGAACCTCTGTGCCATAAGTATTGACAGGTAAGTCTGTTGTTTCAGACATTTTCATACTGTGAAACATCTTCCAGACGTGAAAGGCATTACATAAATGTAAATTTGTTGCTGTTTTGAATCATTGAAAAGCATAGATGCCATCAGAATAGCAAAAGCAAGAGAACTATTTTCATCTTAGAGGCTCATTCATTTGATTGCAGGATCACAAAGAAATTATGAATTAACAAAACTTTGAGATCTCATCTACCCATAATATCCATTCTGCCATATATTCACCCAGTTTGTTCCTAGCAATTGATTTTTTAAAAATCAAACCATGGGGTCTGTAGTTGCCAGATCTGGTTCTGTAACCCTTCTTAAATAGGGAAATACATTTATTTGTTTCCGATCTATCCGAACCTCACCAGTATTTGTTGACTCCCTCACAATATCTGTCAGCACTTCAGAAGTGTCCTGTCCTGTTTCTCCTGGAGGAATAGTTGGTGTCTAATCCATTGAGCCTGTGTGGAATCTCTGCCTTGTTAATATTGAAGCCCTGGAGATTAGGCATTGGTTGTTGGATGGCATTTTCTTTTATTTATTTCTTGGTAAGATTCTCCCAAGAGGAATTCATTTATTATCTCCTGTTTGTTCTCTTTTTCAATGTCTGTGTCTTTCCTTTGCATTTCACTGAACCAGGTTATGAATTATATATTTTTTTAAAGCAAATTGTACTTAACCTCCAGATTTTAGAAATGTTTAAATACTTTCATTGCTTACAAGTTAATCCATTTCCAGTTTGTAATGTTTGTAGAAAAAAACTCTATTGTTCTTCATATCCCAATGATATTTTACTGATACTGCAAAACTAAAAACAATTGGTCATTTATTTAATGGCTGTTTGGGCTGCCACATTTTGTCCACAAAATACACAGTCAATCCACTTTGTTTAGTATATCCTGTGAAGCACTTTGAGATGTCTTGACACTGTGTTAAGGTGCTATACTAAATGCAAGGATTATTTTATTATTATCCTAAATCAGCACTGAAATTGAATAACATTCAAAACAGTTTTCAACTCTAAACTCTCCCAGGTTCTGGGGTAATTGAGTGCCATTCTGACTCAATTTTTAACATTCTTTCTTTGAGTGAGAGCAGGAAATAATGTTAAGCATGTCAAGATTGCATTCTGACTCAGTATGTCAGGGAGCCCTCAAGGAGCATTTACTTTATATGTTAGTTCTCATTAGTAACCCAGACACTATTGAGTGAATAGAAAATAGTTGATCCACGAGAAAACAGTCAATTTAACCCAGGAGACAGCCCAAGAATGTGACCAAACTCTACTGTTCTTTAAAATAATATGCTTTATTATATAAAGTATGTAGGAAAATTACACACTCAAATGTAGTAAGGTCAATTTAAACAAAAATGGATCAACAGGAAAATAAAAAAAAGGAGATAAAAGAAAAAATGGAAACTTATAAAACATCTAGGAAGAAAGGAGAGGGTCAAAGTTGGACTAAATACAAGAATGTACATAAAAAGGAACAAATAAAAGGTTGAGGGAGCAAAGAGAGAATTAGAAACAACCATAGCAGCAAATACCAAACCTAATTCAAAAATGTTATTTCAATCTTATAATAGTAAGACAACAGACAGGGCAGAAGCTAAACCTCCAAGGGACCAAATAAGACTTCAAAAAGAGAATAAACAGTGTACAGTAAACATATCAATTGATCCCTCCTATTCTTTGTATACTGTACTTTGATGATTGCATTGACAACATCAGGGCATTGCTGTTGAATTTGCAGATGACAACAAGATTTAAGGAACTGTGGAATCAGAGGAGTCAGCAGAAGTCTTATAAAGAGAGTAAATAGAGTTTGCCCATAAGCTGATGACTGGAAAATGAAGTTAAATACAGGTACACGCAGGTACTGTATGTAGAAAGTAAGAATAGGAGACACATGTACTCAATGGATGCCAAGGAGAAGCTGAAAGACATGTGGAGGTGTGTGATTGACTGATCGCACACCATGTACAAGCAGTGTGAGGTAACAATAAACAAGGCAAACATGATGATGTCCTATGATGCCAAATCAAGCTCAGATCCCCAGACGTCCTCCTCAGGCTGTACAATTCTCTGCTCAGGCTGCAGCTGGGCTTCTCTGTACACTTCTGGTCAGTACAACAGAAGGGGCTACCTAAACCCTAGAGGCAGTTCAGATGAAAATGCAAAGATATGGTAGCAATGATTAGGCAATCGCTCTCCAGTCTTGAAAAGAGAGAGGACATTTTATACAGAAGTAAATGATTTCAAAATGGAATTGAGAATGTGAACTCCGAACAATATTTGCAGATGTGCCAAGATAGCAGAACAAGAGGAACAGATTCAAGGTTCCAAAGGGAAATTTCAGTACAGTACAGACACCAGGATGGTACAGCACAAACACCAGGATGTTTTTTTTACGCAGGGAGTAAACTGATTATCAGGAACGGTGAGGCCCAAAATGCTGGATCCACTTGAGAAGAACTTGATGTTGCAATGGGAGGATAGCCGTGAATGGCCTTGAAAGTGAGGACAAGGATCTTGAATTCGACCCTCTGGGGGCTGGGGAGCCAGTGGAGACGGGCGAGGGTGGGAGTGATGTGGTCGCAGAGCCTAGTGCAGGAGAGTACACAAGCTGCAGAGTTCTGAATAATCTGCAGCTTGTGAAGGGAGGAGCTGGGAAGGCCGACGAGGAGAGAGTTCCCATAGTCAAGCCTAGACGTGATGATATAAACAACTGCATGCACTTATTTATATAGTATTAATGTCTTAATGCCAGATAGTATACAGGAACAATGTAGTACTGAGGGAGTGTTGCATTTTTGGAATTGTCATAAATAAAAGCTACAAAAACAACAACAAAATTACATTTATAGAGCGTCTTTCACATTGGGAGGATGTCCCAAGGCGCTGAAAATGGGAGAGACACTGCAAATTGAGTAAAAAGAGAAAGGGAATAGTGTAGAGAGAAAAACAGAATTAATAGAAAAAGAGATGGTAAAGCTACACAAATTACATATTCTTCCTGATCTGACCAAAATGAAAGATGTCAGTTTTGGAAATGAGATATTTTCAATATTCGCAATGTCATTATCAAGCATGACTAGATCACGTACAGAATGGAATAGATTCAGAGTAGAGGTTCACGTAGCATTGTCAGGACCTGTCAATCAATAGTTAAACAGTGACATAATATCATGAAGGCAGCGCCAGCTGGGCTGGGCTTGAATTTCAACCTTCAATTGACTTAAACAGAAACTATATACTTCAGTCATTTGTTCCAAACAAAAGCCATCTGCTGCACCAGAAGCAGGAAAGATAGTGAAATAAAAAGTGAGGAAGTGAAGGCATTTTATTTTCTATTTTACAGTGAATCAGTTAATAAAAATATTGAATGTAATCTTATGCCTTATCATGTTGAAAAGTCTGGGAGCACTTTTGTTTTCTTTGTTGTATAGTGTGTGACTTTAAAGTATCAGTGGTTAAAGTTACACCACTGATCGTCTGAAGTCTACATTACAAAGCCCATGGTATTTACTGCAGGTTCCATGTGATGGAAAAGTAAATTTAACTTTTCAAAACATAGGAAGCCAAGCAAACAGAGCTAAGATTTCCATTGTTTGTTCCTTGGTTCTGCCTGGCTAGGATTCACGACAATTACAACTTCTCCAATGTTTATAAACATAATAATAATAATAATCCTTGCATTTGATATAGCGTCTTATCATGTCCTTGAGACATTTCAAAGTGAATTGACTGTATTTTGTGAGCAAAACGTTTCTTCTTTCTCTTGCCCAAGATTTCACTCTGCCTGGAATTGATCCCAGGTCTCTCGTTTGTAAGGCAAATGCTCTTGACCACTGAGCTACAGGACTCCGATAAGATAGAGTTAGAAATGTCTGTGTAAGATCATGTTTGTTCTTGGTTTTAGGTACACAGCTGTGGTGATGCCATTACAATACAACACTAATTACTTCTCCAGGACACGGGTGGCTCTAATGGTCTGTGGTGTATGGATTGTGGCATTCACAGTATCTTGTCCTCTTCTGTTTGGTTTCAATACAACAGGTAAACATTTTTCAATTTTGTTCTGGAAACATTCTTTTTAAGTCTGCATAAAAGTGTTCGGGGGAAAAGGCAGGAGAATGGGACAGCTCTTTCAGCAAGGCAGCCAGCACATGATCAATGAGCCGAGTTGCCTCCTTCTGTGCTATAATTTGCTTTGGTTCTATGATGATAAAACAGACTTGAGTGCCAATATTTAGGTCAGTGTGATACACAGTCAGAGCAAAACCAAATCATATGGTGATATTCAACATGGGGGAAAAACAACAATGTGTGTGTCAGCCTGGCTCAGTTGGTAGCACTCTCATCTCTGAGTCTGAAAATTGTGGGTTCAAGCAATGGGGGAACTCGTGGATGCCAACTCAAGGCCAACACTTTTGATTCTTTATACAAATCTGCAATGTTATACTGTATCATCATAGTGGATTGAGTTCCATGTCCCAACCTGGAACTCAATAGTATATGATGATATTGTACAGTACTACAATGCAGCGCTGGAGGTGTGATGTGTTGTTGTTCCTGCCTTTGAATGTGATGTTAATCCGAGGTTCCAGCTGCCTGTTCAAGTGGATGTTAAAGATCCCAAGAAGGGAGTGTTGTCACCTTAGCTATACATTGAGAAATATTAATAATCTTTACATTTGGTACATACATTTGGTTATTAGGAGACATTTGGAGGTAAAAAATATCATATAATGTGACAATATTTATTATTAGTAATTCTCACTGATAGTATCACATTACCAAATTTTGTGATGAATTATAACTGTTAACTAGTCCGTTGTGAGGCAGTTTCTTTGTCCAATTCCCCAGCCCACACCAAAACAATGCTTTGCCATGAAGCCATTCTGGAATAGTTGTTGCCATCGCTGGATTTAAGCAGAATAACCTGGAGGTAAATAAGTGGGACACTGAAACTCCACATTTCTCCAATGTGGGGGGAGATTAAGAAAATTTTAAAACCTTATGATTTTTCTCAAGGGCATTTGAAACATCAGATTTGTATAAAGAAGTATAGTAATCCTTATAAGATGTTTATGACATTAGGACAAACTTGCTCCTAGGTTTATACGATGACCACAACTCCAAGCTCAATAGCCTGCCCTTCCAAGTAATGGCCTTGGCTTGGCATCCACGAGTTCCCCCACACTAAACCCTTTGTTAGTTGTTACTAGAACTCTTAACTATTTTCCCATTGCAAGAAGATTAAAATAATTACAGCACTGACAACTTCAGGCTTTGGCCTTAATCAATAAGAAACTATTTCTGGGCAATAAGAGCTAAGGTTTCACTGTGGTTCAGACGATTAAGGCAGAAAATCAAATGTAAACAAGATGGAGTTGGGAGACACCATTCTGGGATACTCAACATCCCAAATGTTATATAATTTAAAAAATACTGCAGTGTCTGATAAATATTGTGGGTTTAAACGAATACTGGAGCTAGTTATTGAACATCACAAACTTTAACCTAGTGGTCCTCAATAATTAAGTTAATAGTTTGTGGACAGATTAGGGAAAGATTTTCCATACCCATCTGTTTCTATAGGTTGTCTAGCAAATTACCAGAATCTCTCAGAATTAGTTTATATATATGCATTTATATTGCACCATTCACATTTCACGGCAAAGGTAGATAATATTTGTTAAATCAGGGTATTAAGGGATATGGGGCAGGGGCAGGTAACTGGAACTTAAGTCAGAGATTCTGGTTAGATGGTAATAAAGGTTAATAAGTTTTTTTATTGTATCATTTTGCAGATGACCCACAGTTATGTTCCATATCCAATCCACATTTTGTCGTGTATTCATCCATAGTATCCTTCTACCTGCCATTTTTTGTTACACTGCTGGTTTATGCACGTATTTATGTGGTACTAAAGAGGAGGAGGAAACGAATCAACTCAAGACAGAATAGCAGCAGTACTATGAATCCGGAGAATTTCATTCAGACCAAAGTAATGGAGGTAAATAATAAATAATAATCCTCGCATTTGATATAATCAAATGCAAGATGCCTTATCACATCTTTGTGATGTTTCAAAACTATTCACAGGATATGCTGTAAAGTGTAGTGACTATATTTTGTGGACGAAACATTGCATGCAACAGGGTCCCACAAACAGGCATGGATTGAATGACTGAATTATAAATGACCAAACAAACCACAACTTTTATAAGTTATTGCAATACTAAGTTACTTCTGGAGTGGTGCCTGAAATTGGGATAGACTATTACACATTCTTGCCAACGCTTGCCAGGGGATAGCTCTTATACAAGAAGCAAGTGGCAAATTGTGGAATTAAATAACAGCAAAAAAAACCTCCTGATATTGTATTATTTTCCTAATGTAAGCTTTAGGTTGTCACCATAACAGTTTAGTTGACATCCTCCCAACGTGAAAGACGCTATACAAACGTAATTTTCTTTTTGTTGTTGTAGTTCTGAATTGCAACAGAATCCCACATTCTATGGGAGCCTTTATTCACAGGATACATTTCCCACAACCACCTATTTCTACCAGTAACCTAGCAAACTAGTTATAAAATAGGCACCAAGTTTCTTGGAGAATCCTTGAGGATAAAGTTTAAGATCCTTGCTCTTATCTTCAAAATCGCTCTGCATTTTTGCCCTACCCTACCCATGCAATCTTCTGCGTCCTACATTCTGATCCACGCATTCTACTTTTCCAATCTGCTCGCTCCTCATACCCCTCCACCCCACCACTGGTGGCTAGTAAACTATATGCCATCACATTGCGTATAGAGGGAATTATAGATGCATTTTAATATGTAATTAACAATAAAAACGATCATAAGTGATATTGCTACATTGCAAATGGTTAACTCAACTCAGGAATTAGACCCAATATCTGGTTATATTGGCAAAATTAAGTAAAATAATATTACTGGCTTCAAGGTTGTATAAATTCCCGACTGGCACACAGAGATTCTACTTGTTTATTTATGGTAATTTGCTCTTTTTAATCTAGGAGAAGTGGGTGAATGTGAATCAGGTCAAAGCTCTAACAACAAAAGAAAAGCGTAAAACCTTGTCCTTGCTGAAAGTTCAAACTGTGAGTAGCTAGCTGTTTTCATCTTGTTCTCCCTGAATGTGCGGCAAAGTGAATGTTGACAAAAGAAGCAGTAAACATATTTCCGCAATAACAGGAGTCATTAGCAGAGCTGGAGAAAGGATGGAAGTGATTATCGATTACTGAAGGCTTCCAGTCAATGTGCAGTTGCTGTCAACAAAGCAAATCAAATACTGGTTTTTTTTCAATAGCACCTATGTCTAATGTCTCACTGTGATTCATAGTGATTAACTTCAGGTGCAGCACATTATATTTTTGTAAGCAACACAGAATCAATTTGTCATACAACGATGTTTCACAAACTGCTATGTGGGGAATAATCTGCTTAACTGGAGGATTGTTAATAAGAAGAAACTCCCTTCTGTTTTCAAAGATATCATTAATCAGAAGAACAGGTAGATGTCTCATATCTCCAACAATCAGCAATACCCAGGACTGCACTGACCTGTCAACTTAGACTATGAGCTCAAGTTCCTTCATGGGTTTCTATCCACAAACTTCAGAGAGTATTAGCAACTGAGCGAAGTTGCCACTGAGTACTTCAGGTTGTACTTCACCATTTTGCTCACAACATATACAGTCACTCCACTTTGCAGTATATTCTGTGAAGTGCTTTGAGACTTGTCGAAGACTTGCTAAGGCGCTATATCAAATGCAAGGATTATTATTAGTATTATTATTACCTCAAGGACATTTAACTGCAAGCCAAAATAATTTATTGTATGTTTGAATAGATCAGTAGTGAGTCCCTATTTGGAACTTTATATGGAGTTATATGAAGATAGGACATTGATTCAGCATGCAACAATATTCTTTATATGTGAGGAACTACATAGTCATTTTTATAATATCAGTTTTCTTCAATTAATATCTGCAGTGGAGGGTTCGATGAAAGTCAATTGGTAAAATACTATTTTCATCCAAATAATAGAAATTTTAAAATTGACACAGTACATGTTTATTTGGTATGCACGTGGCTGAAAATGGCCTCACTACAATATCAGCATTCCAGGTATTCTCAACAAATATCAGCTCTGGCAATGTGCTTATTCCAAAATAAATTATAATTTTCATCGATTGCACCTACGTTTCTTATGGGTAGGGGAAATGTTTCCCTACTGATTCTGCCCTTTGTTTTAACAGAAAATTTATACCCTGAAAACCAAACGATACCTAGGTTTTCATTTTGTGAGTTACAAAACAACTTTAATGATCATTTTGTGTGTGGGATAGTGTAACCAAGATGGTGGCTGGCTTACAATCTACTCTCTCTGCTGATTTAAATGGTTGATGTGTTGATTTAAATTGACATAAACTTAGAATTTAGTTAGCCATAACTTTTTTTTACTGAGTAAGATACACATAGTTTTGACCAGATTCATTCTGCTCAGCGAACAACAACAGCAACATTATATTTGTGTAGCAACTTTTAATGCGCGGAGGACACCTGAGGTATTACCCGAGGAAATGTAGGTAGACCCCACTTAACGTCGCCTCTGTTAATGTTTTCGTTATTAGGTTGCTGATACATTGGGAACATATTATCATTTAACATTGCAACATTCGCTATTACGTCATTCGCCAGCGGGTGGAAGTGGGGCATGATGGCACTAGGACCTGGGAGTGAGCCAGGCTGACAGCGAGAGAGAGAGCCAGCTAGCAGCCAGTGAGACAGGAAGTGAGTGAGTGAGCTGGGCAGGTGGTCAGGAAGCGAGTATAATGTTCTTTGAGAAAATTGTGATGAAAAATTTCCAAAAGAACCTAACTCCAGTTTTTGCATTCATTCTTACGGGGTAAACATAATTGTTTAACGTCGTTTCGCTTAAAGTCATGCTTTCTCGAACTGCCTACGACGTTAAGCGGGGTCTACCTGTATTTCAGGACAGATTGCTCAATGTTGTTTTGCTTGCATTATATGTTGCCATCAGTCTTGTAAGATCTGCTGACATGGTGTAGATAGTACTGTAGTAACATTGTGAATGAATAGCAAAAGTGCAATAACACTGTTAAAGTCAGTGTTATTGTACAATTGACAGTATAACTGTCAATTCTCATTGTTATTGCATCAATGTATCAGAGGAAGAGATTAAGAACTACCGTACATTTGAGGTTTGGGTGGAAATTCATGTTACAGTATCTGTGTTGGTGATGTTTCCTGCTCTCACTCTGATCTATAGAGGGTCAATGCTTATACAATTCTACCTTCACACAAGTTATGGAATATTCTTAATTTCAGTCTTAATTCAGACATTGATTCTCAGAAAGTACCTGATATAAAAATTCAGGTGTTATTGAAGAATTTTCTATAATTCTGTGTAATTTGAAATGTTATACCTAAGAGATCTAAGATAATAATAATAGTAATCCTTGCATTATTATAATACTGCAAGATAAGACTGGGTGGAATCTCAGGCCCCAGTTGGTAATATGGGAACAAAAGAGATCTTTTCATCACAACTTTATAATATAATTTCCTATTTTGTGAGAATTACGTAGACTATATAACATAATAATAATAAATAATAATAATAATATAATCCTTACAGTTATATAGCGCTTTCTACGTCTTATCGACATCTCAAAGTGCTTCACAGAATACAACAATGTCCCAAGGTTGAGACCAGAGCGGGTGGGGGGGAGTGGTTGGGGGAAGGAAAGTAGGAAAATTGACTTTATATTTGTGGGCAAAACTCGGCAGCCAAATTGTGCACAGCAGTGTCCCACAACAGTTGTGGAAGTGGGGCCAGGAGAGAAAGGGAGAAAAGAGGACAAGGGGAAGAGGGAGACGAAGGTGGGGAACAATCAGATAGGAAATATCTGATAACACAATATTTAGCATCAGCGCCTTGGGACGTCCTCCCGACGTGAAAGGGGCTCTATAAATGTAAATTGTTGTTGTTGTTGCTGCTGCTGTTTATACTTCATATAAATCTCCACCCATTCTAATTGCCATTCCCTTGCCTCATTCTGTACTCCTTTAGTTTCTTCTAATTTCATATATGCACTGACTTTCTTCTTAAAAGCATAATTGCTTTCTGCTTCAACCATTGCTGCTGGCAGTATGATGCACTTTCTCACCACCCCGTAAAGACATAATAAAAAATTGCTATTTTCTACCCATATAGGAACATCAGTCTCATGTGCATTCATCTGTTTCCTGAAAAAAAGGGCATGGTTCTGGTCTCCCATGTAAAATAAAGTAGCTGACATTTGAATTTTTTTGTGTTATTCTGTATGGCAAGTTCAAATGAACCATTTTCCATGATATATCACTCGCGTCAAGTTTTAATTCAGAAAATATCCTTCACTGTGGAAGTAGCAGGGAATTTTTTCTTACTATTGCAGTCAGTGTATTGCAATCCATGCAAAGGATTGTATTGTATCAATCCAAAAGAAACTTGCAAAACAAAGAGGGGTACCATTTGTACAATTACAGCACAGGTAGACTCTGTCTAACGAAGGGGTTAGAGACTTTAAAACCCTTCGTTAAGCGAAAATTTCATTAAGCGAGAGTTTAACTATATTACTGTATTTGGCCACAGCCAAAACGCCGCCCCGTCCCGAGCCTCCCCGCTAAATTCAGTTTAGTTCCTAGCGGTTCCTAGGGCTAACATTTTAGGTGTACATGTTGAGCAGCCAAAAGTCCGGAGTTCCGGAATCCAGAATGTGCCAAAAATCACAGGAATAAAAACGCCAATCCTACCTGCTCCAGGCCAGGTCTTCACAGTCACCACACTGAAATATCGCAACCTGGGCCCAGGCATTTCCTGACTCAGGATGCGTTTCTTTCTTCTTCCCCCTCTTCTCTTTCTCTCTAGCCACCCCCACACCCTTCTCCTTCTCTCTACCCACCCACTCTATCTCTTTACTCCCCCCTCCTCTCTTTCTCTCTACCCCCCCCCCCCCCCCACCTCCTCTCTTTCTCTCTATCCCCCTCCTCTCTTTCTCTCTACCCCCACTCCATCTCTACCTCTCTATCCCCCCCTCCCCACCCTCTCTATTCCCCCTCCCCTCCCTCTCTATCCCACCCTCCTCTCTATCGCTCTATCCCCCCTCCTCTTTATCCCCCTCCCCTCTATCCCCCCTATCTCTCTATTCCCCATCTCGACTTACTATTATTGAAGCCACGAATCATCCTGCTGCTTAAGGTCCTCCCATATGGGAGGGGCTGCATTGCACTGCTTAATTGAGGCACGCTAAAGACTGAGTATGCGTTGCTGGGGCAACCAGAGAGAAACTGCGCATGAGAAGCTGCGCACGAGAAGCCCGCGAGATTTAAAGTGTGTGTAAGCATTCGTTATAGCGAATGCAGCCTTTGTTAAGCGGATAAATGGTACAAATAGAAACCCTCGTTCTAGTGAAGTTTCGGTAACCGGGCGTTCAGTAAGCGGGGTCTACTTGTATTTGATTAGTAAGCTACTATGCATCAGTATACAGTCCCAACTGCTTGCCTGATGTTAAAGATCCCACAGAACTGTTCATAAAGTGCAGGGAGTATTTCCCAATGTACTGACCAATAAACTCCAGATAAAACAGATCATTCACCTCATGGCAGCTACAGAACACACAATCACTACACTTTACAGTAAACAACTTTGTGACTTCCTCTAGACATAAAAAGCTATATTAAATGTAAACATTATCACTGTTTTGTTTTTAACATATTTTAGAGCCACAATTACAAGATTTTTCAATAATTTATATACAAACTGTATCAATTCTGATTATTTGATTACTACCAGGACATCCAAGAAGACTGTTTTCATACAACCTTACATCCATTCATTTGCCTGAAATCGAACAAGCAAAAAGACCTTTCTTCAAAGACTGGGACAATAACACCAGTTGAGATACCAAATTATTGCACTGTCTGCCAAGCCTCAATTGAAAAAACAGAGAATGGAATTGCAGTAACAGAGAGAAAGAGCAATTGTGCAATGGTAAAACATGCTTCCAAAGTGAAACAATTATCCAGTGGAAAAACCAGGACCTCGCTGAAACCCATAGTGACGCACAGAAGTCTGCAACTTAGAGAAAGAAAAGCAACTCGCATGTTGGCAATCGTTCTGGGTAAGTTTTGAGACAGTTGCTTCCTATCTTAAAAAGCTTAGCATTCTACTCCACATGAACTGCACTATATAAACGCAAATCACTACAATTGACAAGCAAGTTCTTTCAATGAGAAGGAATTATCCTGTACAGCCTCAGGGCCTCTAATGTTATAGATTCTGCAGTCCAGAAAAGCATGACATTTCAAAATGTTTAGTCTAGTCTTTAAGGTTGGTTGCATTTAGTTACATGTTGTTTACTGAGACAACAGGACTAAGGTACAGTATATAAGAATAAGAACAATGTAAACTGAGCATTGAACTAGCACTAGTACTGCCACAGGGAGCGGCAGGTGCTGCTACTGTGAGTCAGCAACTACCCTCAGCTAGTTTCCAATAATAAACAGACATAAAAGATTTGGTATAAAAAGTTTCTTAAAAAAATGTTGTAGTGAAGTTGTTAAGTTAGTGTTATGAACACCCTTCCACTGTGGCTGCATCATACACTGTATAGCTAGGGGACAGCTCTCTCCAATGTTCACATCAGTCACAGTCTTAGAGCAGTATAACCTTGTAAAAAAAAGTACCATGGTAATGGTGGTAGTACCATGGTACTATCACCATTACCATGGTACTTTTTTACAAGGGTATCTCCAGCATCAGTGTGTCATGTTCCATTTCCTGTACCAATCAATATTCCTGAGTGAAATTGTCAATTTAATGCCAAATTAATGTTCATGAACTGAGTTAAGTCTACAAACAGAATCCTTGCATTCAACAGAGGAGATTTCAATGCATCATCAACAACAAATTACATTTGTACAGCCCCTTTGTCAGGAGGATGTCCGCCAATGTAAGTCAGCAATTTGCACCCAAGCTGGGCATTGGTTTTGTCAGTGATGGAGAACATGGAGGGTGGGTGTATGATGGTGATGAACGGTGCCGTTGGAGAGGAGGGCCTTGAAGGAGGCAAAGACATTTAGAAGTTTGGACAGTTGTCATGTTTAATATACCTCCTTCATAACCAAAATATTCAGTTAATCAACTACTCACCTATCTGGTTGTCCATGGGATGTTGGTAGCACAAATGAGCTATATGTTTGCCTACATTAAAAATTATTCTCATTCAATGATACACTTTGAGATGTTCTTTCGTCAAAAGGCTTTTTGTAAGTGTAAGCTATCTTCTAGCACTCAACTGTCACTGATGGTAACATATTGTTCCCAGTCCAGATCACATCAAGTCCAAATTCCATAATTAGAAATTAGGCTTTTAACAGTTCCTATATGATGTGAAATGGCAACTGCCTGGGAATTGAACCAGAATAAATAATGCTGAAGACGATCTCCTGATCTCTGTCAAACATCCGCTATTGTGAATCAAATGAAAGAAAACATTTGTGAGCGTCATTCGAATTGGACATAACTCCTCCATGGTCTGTTGAAAGCTCCTGAACAGTCTTGTGTACAACCATGGTGAGTTTTGCCATGGTTGTTGACTGATTTTGATTTTCAGCGCCTTGGGATGTCCTGACGTGAAAGACGCTGTACAAGTGTAATGTTGTTGTTGTTGTTTGGTTCTCCAGGTGATATCAACATTATTTCTTCAGCGTTATTTGCTTCGGCTAAAATACTAATTATATTGCAGAATAGCCAAGAATCACTGCCAAATAGCATTGATTCACCACAAATGTTGCAGCACACAAGTAATACACAAGAAGCCCGTAACAGTAGTGGTTGTGTGTTGTAGAATGATGGTGATAATTATGTACTGTAGTATATATAGAATACAGAAATATCTTCATTCAAGTGAAAACATCACTAGTGGCAACAAACATAACTACATATTGTATGGAATAGTTAAGTATTCCACAGAATTGCTACTAGATTGGCGGCAATCTTACTTGACTGGGTACAAGGATGTGAGATATGGAATAATTCACACTGTGGTGTGGCGGGTGTTTGTTGTTAAAATGGAGCACATAGTTGAGGAGAAGACGGAGATTTTATTTTACACTTAAAGGGTATCTTTGCACATCATGTGGTATACAGCAACATGGTATGCAGCTAACATGTGATGTAGAGCTTACTTTATTGTTAGGTGTTAAATAATATAGAATCAATGGAAAGGACCTTGCAGATAAAACAGGAGTTTTACTCTGCGTGGCATTTGATATATTACTGTATTATTCTTTTTCTCCTAGGTGTATTCTTGATATGCTGGTTGCCGTTTTTTATCATACATATACTGAATACCCACTGCAAGCAATGCTATATATCTCCAAAACTCTACAGTGCTTTTACCTGGCTTGGATATGTCAACAGTGCAATCAATCCCATCATATACACCACCTTCAATACTGAGTTCAGGAGAGCTTTCTTTAGGATTTTGACCTGCCGATTGAGGCCATAATAATGTAGGATTGTGGAGGATTTTAATGTGTATGTCAATCCTACCTCCCTGCACCCTACAGGAAATGTGTCGGTATAAAAGAAGTCCATTGGACATTGTATTGGTAGAATTGTTCTCTGAAGATTTTGGTCGTGTATTTTGTCATTACCAATAAAATTGTTCCAGGTTTGGTATTTTTTGTCTGTTCCTTTTTTATTTAGAATAATATGTGAGTTTTCCGTTGAAATATTGCACATACATGTGGAGCCCTGTAGTTTGGTGGTTAGAACACTCACCTTGAAAGCAAGACACCTGTCAGGGCTAAATGTTGGGAAAGTTTCCATACTCTATATGCCCCTGGAATAAATCTCCTCACTCTCGCTCTCTGCTGCCCTAGAGTCATCTGAAGTCCTCTAAAGTCCCTCTGGCCCTCACTACCCTCTTTGCGCTCTTTTCTCCACAAATCCCTCTTCCCCATCCTTGATTGCCTTGTGCACCTCATCTCACAAACCACCTCTTACTTCTGTAAATCTCCCTAGTATATCAGCCATCTCCGATTCTTCAAGGCACAACCCAGGTAGCAAGCCCATGTGGGGCCCATATGGGCATGGATAAACCACAATTGGCCCATATGGGGTCCATATGGGCTTG
Organism: Hydrolagus colliei; assembly: GCA_035084275.1. Lineage (NCBI taxonomy): Eukaryota > Metazoa > Chordata > Chondrichthyes > Chimaeriformes > Chimaeridae > Hydrolagus > Hydrolagus colliei. Next base: position 34,897,606 of record CM068745.1, on the reverse strand, counting down.
CTACCTGGGAAGTGCGAGCCGTCAAACATGCCTGGACCAAATCCAAACTAACGGTTCATTGACAGATTTGGCTGGATCACACTTACATCTACCACTCCTTCCTCACCTCTGCCAAATCCTCCTTCTACTCTAATTTAGTCTTGGAGGCCAAGGATAACTCCAAGCTCCTCTTCTCCACCACCAACCATCTCCTCCGTCCACCTTCCACCTCACCCACCCTCTCCTCTAATTCCAACTATGAGGAGATGCAGGACTTCCTCCAATCCAAAATCAAAGGATCCGTTCAGCCACCTATACCCTAGTCTACCACTACCTCACATTACCTCTCCCTTATGATCCGCACCCCCCATCCATCCCTCACTATACACCTTTGACCCATCTGTCCCTCCACCCTCTCTGTACTCATCCTATAAATGAAAACCGTCACCTGCTCCCTCTACCCCATTCCCACCTCTCTCCTCATCTACTAGCTCCACCTCCTAGCCCACCTCCTAACCGACATCATAAACCTGCCATCAAGAACAGGTGGACTAGATGGTCACAGAAGGGAAGGTGAGCTGTTTTGGCCTGAAATTCTTAACATTCTTAAAATCAATATTAAAGCCAGAGGGCTGTAAGGTTTCGAGGAACAGCATCTTATCTATCTGCTAGGGACCTTGCAGTATTATCCATGAAGCTCTTTGAGATGTCTAGAAAACGTGAAAAATGCTATATCAAATGTTAGGTTTAAATTTATTATTATCATCATGGATGACTGACTAATTCCCTCTACTGTTGGAGCACTGCCTTGTAGGTGTTGGAGGTAATTTCAATTGATCAAAATCAAAGGTTGGTCTAGTAGCTCATGTAGTGGGAGTTACAGAAAATTGTCTTTTAGACAAATGCAAGGATTATTATATTATGCATTATTTTATATATGTACAAAACACTTCACATAAATTAAAGTAAAGTATGCACTGCTACTTGTTTGAGCTCCATCCAGATGCAATGCCCAGCTTGAGATCTGCTTTCTGGCACCTCAATGGCTAAAATGAAGTGACAGTGTGAATCTGTGGTCCAAAAATGGAAATACTGAATGACATTGGTAAAATATTTGACATTTGGCATTCTCTCCTTTCCCAGTATAGCTCTGAAGCATGTGGCTGGGCTAGGTTAGCGCCATGCCAATTACTGGCTTGATTCCTTTCTGTTGTCTCTCACCCTTTCCCTTTCCTATCTCCCTCAATCTCAGTTTCCTTCAGCTCTGTGTCTTTCCTTCATGAGCACCGTGCCTCTATCTTTCTGAATGTAATAATGTGTGCCAAAAAAAATTACAAATACTGTATTAGGATCTATAAAGCCATTTTTACAGATTCTAATACAGTATTTTGAATGTGTCGCATGTGCACATCTCCCAAAGGAAATCTCCTGACTCCTGGCAAATTTAAAGCCTGCAGTGAGAATGGAGAGAGTTCAAAGCCCAGGGGTGGCTGAGATAGCTATTGCTCTCAAAATCCCTCTCCGAGTTGCTGTCACATTGAGAGGAAGAGCAAATATGTTTACAGGTATAAATCAGGCAGCAGAGGTTGGAGAGAGGGAGGTTGGAATACTGTATGTGAGGACTCTGTTTTACAGAGTTCTTTTCCTGCAACCAGGAAACGCTGAGATTTACTGGGACTGTGTCTTAACATTTCATCTGGAGAATAGCATCTTCGTCAATGGAGAGCTTCGGCAGTGCAGTGCGAGAGTGGAGTACACAAAGATTTTTGGGAGTACAAATGACAGTGTCTTCTCCTGTACTCAAGAGTACGACTCTGACATTATCTTTCTACAAAATACACTGTCACTACACTTCAAAGTAAAAACATGTGCTTTGAGAATGAAATGTTTTGAAATTTTGACAACTTAGTAAGACATTATATGAAATTCAAGGGTTATTATTTGTTATCCAATAAAAGAACATGGATCACGTGAATTTTGATAATCTATTCCCAAATAACTAGAGTGCTTTAAAAACACAAATTGCACTTCTTGTCGACCCTGTGACTAACAGGATGAAGTGTTGCTTTATTTATTTTAAGGATATGTTGAACATCTATTTGAAAATGTTTTGGGTTGCTTTGTCTGTTGAGCAGCAGACTAGCACATCTGGGTTTGAATCCTGGTGGGATCGTTCATTTCTTCACCCTTTTGCAGCCAATGAAATGAGTTGTGTCTTAAAAGTTGTCCCCCCAAAAGGTAAATTGAGTCTCCCACCGGCAGAGATATTCTTGGCTTTGTTATAATATGTTTCTTGAACATGAAAGTTGGGCCCTGCCCTCTGTAGCATTGCCTCTTTCTCATCATTTTACATGTAAAAATAGAATGATGCAGAGTTACATAGAACAGCATGGAAACTGGCCATTCTGTGTTAGTGTTTATACTCACCTCCCCACCTCTCCTATCCCCCTCACCTATACTCATCTGTTGTCTTCTTCCTCATATATAAATCAAGTTTTCCCTTAAATACAGTACATACATTGATGCTATTTACGTAAACCACGGTTCCAGCAGTGAGTTCTATCCTCACCACCCTCTGCAGGTGGGCCTGATTTAGGTTTTATGGTTTTGAAACTGTGCAAAAAAAATCCTTAATTAATGAACATTAATGAACTTCTTTTTAATTAAAAAGGTCTCGTCTTTTCCTTTTTTTCTGAGAGTGACTGCTGATACACAACACTCCCACGGATAATCATTAAAAAAAAGTTAATCTGCAGCTAACCTCAATCTCTTTAATCTATATTTGCCTCCTTATAACAAAGGTAAATCTTCTGCTCCTAGTGTTAGTGATCACAGTGCTAAAATATCTGGTTTGGGAAATCTGCAGACATCAGCATTGCTTCAGTTATCTTGAAGGATATTAAATTGGTCTTTTGAATTAGAATTAAACGGAACTTTGCCAAAGCATGTGACTAGCCATTGGGATTTTCATTGAAGTACAGTAATGAGTTGAGTTGTGTGGGTAATGTTTTGCATTTGAAACACGTTTTCCTCAATAAATCTTGGGATGTCCTCCTGACGTGAAAGGCGCTATATAAGTGTAATTTTGTTGTTGTTTTGCTGTTGCTCTGTAACTGTTGTGACAAAATTGTCTGCAAAACCATTTTTTGTAGGAAGCTCCTTCAATTGATTTACAATATTTAGTTCAATTCTGTATTGTACTACAACATTTATACAATGCTATTTCTACTGATGTCCAGTCCAATAATCCACTCCCAAAAAAAATTGGTCCTTTTCAAGTAAAATGGTTGACTGTTTGTAGGACATTGCTGAGCACAAATTGTCTGCCTTGTTCTCACAAATACAGAATCAATATACTGTACCTTGCAAAGCCTGTTTTAGAAATCTCAATGGCACGATATCAAGTAAAAAGAAATATTATAAGAGGCTCATATGTGAGCATAATATTTGAGACAAATATTACATTGGCTGGGGAGCTCAATGATTGGGAATAGCTCTGAGAGGGGTTTTATATTTCATGATTATCCTGACAACTTCATTGTAGTCTCTCCTGTTGAAACTCATTTAGCTACATTGATGGGTTTTTGCAGAATAATCAAAGCAGTAGACCAGCATTCTGCAGCCAGAGTCAACCCATTTCTTTCCTTTCACGATTGTAACAGTAGTTTAATACAAAGATTTGGAATTAGGCTTGCCACTTTAATAAGCTACATTGCAATGATATGTGATTGTATTTTTTTAAAATAATTCCGCTAATGTTTTTTGTTCTATAATTGCAGACAATTTGCACTTGTACAATTTAGATGTTTAGTTTATTATATTTGTAATCCTCCTAATCGGTTTTCAAAACCCTTCAGGCACATTTCCTTTATACCGTACAGGTACATAAATATCTTCGTAATCTGTTCAATATTTGATGGCAAACCATTCAGCTGCGAAAAAGTCATGTTTAATTCATCAAAACACATGTTCTCAGTTTGAGAACAGGAGGAAGGAGGTACTATTCTTATTCCAGGAAATAAGTGGTAAGAAGAGTATAGTATTGTAGCACTGCAGCAATGTTTTCCTGAAGTAAGGTGTAGTAGAATTGTAATTGTTTTGTGATAATATATTGATTTTTAAAAAAATTAGAGCTGATGTGGATTGTTAGGGTCATCACATCCAGGTTCAACTCTGCCAACCTTGTCAGCTTCCCAACTCCTCCCTCCATAGGCTGCAGATAATCCAGAACTCTGCAGCCCGTGTCCTCTACCACTCCATGCACCATGACCCTATCTCCCGCATTCTCGCCCAATTCCATTGCCTAATATTTTCATCCAGAAAGTAGTTGGGATGTGGAATGCCCTGCCCAGGCTGGTGGAGGGAATTCCATTGTAGCTTTCAAGGTAAGTATACAGGGATATGTGGAGCTCCTGGAGCTCAGTGGTTAGAGCACTTGCCTTACAAGCATGAAACCTGTGTTCAAATCCAGGCAAATCAGGGCGAAATCTTGGGCAAGTTTCCTTACTCCACAAGCCTAATAATAATCCATTAAAAAAAAACACAACAATAAAATTGGTCATTTCAATCCATGACTGTTTGTGGGACACTGCTGTGCCAATTGCTGCCACATTTTACCCACAAATATACAGTCAATTAACTTTACAGTATATTCTGTGAAGCATTTTGAGATGTCGATAAAATGTGAAAAGCGCTATATCAGATGCCAGGATTATTATTATTATATGAAAGTGCACTGCTGCACTGTAGATTTCTGTGTTTTAGCTTTCAATCATGACTAGACCGCGTTTCTGAAATTCATCTACAATAATGATAATAATTCTTGCATTATTAAAAAGGTGATCACGTGATATCACGTGATAATAATGCATTATTATTATCGCCTTATCACGTCTTCGAGATGTCCAGGTAATTAGAGTCAGGTGAGAAGATTAGCCATGATCTTATTGAATGAAGCAGGCTCGAAGGGCCAAATGGGCTACTCCTGCTCCTAATCCTTATGTTCTTATGTTCTTATGTCTCAAAGCTCTTCACACTATATACTGTAAAGTGAATTGATTGTATATTTTGCGTCTGAAATCTAGAATCTGTCCGGCGTGGAGGGCGCTATATAAATCGAAGTTGTTGTTGTTCTGTCCTTTGCATGAAACGTTAAACCAAGGTCTGTCTGTTCGCTAAAGGTTTCATGGGGCTACAGTAAAATTCACATAAATTATATCAGTCGGGACCATAACATTTAATATGACTTTCCAGGCAAACTGGAAAATCCAGGCAAATCCATGCCTCCAATAAGCAAGGGAGTAATGGAGAGTAGGAGAGTGGCATTACAGATCAGGAGGTGATTAATATAAGTAGTGAAAATAAATCTAAGTAGTTTTGATAGGAAACTGAATGGGACTTGTACGTGAATGTATGACAAAGCATTTGTATGATTTATAAAGATGAGATTTATGCAAGTTTTACCATATTCAAAAAGAAAGGGAGTTTCTCCTGAGGTCCTGATCAATCATCCCCCAAATGTTTGTCAGAAATTGCTGGGTGTAATTGGCCGACTCATTTTGTTCCACAAGGTACCTAATTCACTCCACTGTTCAGATATCCCGCCCCAAACGCAGCCTTGTCAACCACAAAACTCATGCATCCACGGTTTGCTAAATGCGACAAGCTTCGCAAACTGCCTTTTGCGTTTTGGGCATCTGCGTTTTAAATCCTCGGGTTTAAATTTTCAGGTTTCACTCTTCCAAACAAGGGACCGCATTCATCCGCATTTTGGTGTGTATTCATCCGCTCTGCGTTTCCCGCCTATCAGCATCTTTACTACCCCACGTCGTCTAGCTGCACTCGTAACGCAAACTTATTCCCCCTATACCTGTAACAGGAATTTATTTTCGCTTCTCCACAGCCTAGCTAGTAAGTTTGGGAGCATTTTTGCTGCCAGGATCTACATCCTCTCTCTCTCTCTGTGTAAGTGTATCTCTCTCTGACTCACCTTCCCTCTGTGTCATCCCTCCCCCCCCCACCCTCCGTGTCTCTCTCTCTCTCTGTGTAAGTCAGTCAGACAGCCTCTCGGATTGCTGCAGATCCTGGCAGCCAATATGCCCAAACTTACTCCCCCTATCCCCATGTATGTTATAACTGTATGTGTTTTTTTGTGTTTAGTTTTACTGAACGCAAACTTATTCCCCCCATCCCCATGTTTCCCATAGGGCCCTGCATTTTCCAACCGCGATTTTACCAACCGCGGAGGTTTACAGCAACGTATCCCCCGTGGTTGGGGAGGGATACCTGTATATACTATCCGTGAAATGCTTTGAGACATTCTCCTGACATGAAAGATGCTACACCAAATGAAAGGATTATTGCTATTGAGTCAATTTTCTCATCAGAATTGTTCATTGTGGTAGTCAATGGTTGGGAATTAATGCTTTAACTGTTTTAATTAAAGCTTTATTTTAAACAGTTTACATCTAGTACTCGGTAGAATTAACTTTCGCCAGACAGTAGCTGACAGGTGGATATGACAATACAGTATTTCTTAATCAATTTTATGTACTAACACGTGATTCTGTTTAGGAACAATGTAATTGTCACCACTCTGACAAAGTAAGAAGACATAGCTGTAGAGGTCAAAGAGTAATTTCAGGACAGGCACCAGATATCCAGAGGATATTTCTTACTGGAAAGGCGTTATACAAATGTAATTGTGTTGTTGTTGTTTTCTAAGGAGGTTGGCTCAGGCTAGGACACTGAAACCAATAAAAAAAAAACTTGATTCTGTGATGGAAGGATGGAAATTCTAGAAATACAAAATCAAATAAACTGAAGGGCCTTCTACATCATAACTAAACTTGTGACTTTTGATGCTCGTTAATCTTTCAGTGGAAACGTTCTTAGATGTCAATCACAGAGAGTGTCTTGACTGTCATTATATGTCACAATATCTGTAGGAGAAAAAAGCTCCAACTGTAAGTTCTAAAGATTAAAAAAAACTGTATGGAGTAATTTCTGAATAACAATCTCATGTTGTGGTGGAGGGTTATAAACCACTCAGGTTTCACTGTCACAATTTGTAAAGTAAACTGAAACTTGTAATCACATAACTCGCCAGTAACCTCATCATCACAGTATCTCAGCCAGACTGATTCATACGTGGCTGCATCACCATCTGTTAGTGCTTATAACTGCTCAAGGCTTTCTTACAGACAGCATGAATGTAGCAACACTTTATTTGGCTGTAAGATGAATTTCTTTATTTGGCATTCTCTTCATGCATTTACATATGACTATAAATGACAACTTAACAGAACAGGTTATGTCACCGCATTGCTTTCATCAAATATACAACATGACAGTTTATTAAAATTCTTATTGGGGCGGATTAGGCAAGGTACACAAAGCAGATCAGTGTTCACCGAATGAATGGAGTGACTAGGTTGGTAGGGTGGGATTTAACTGAGTTATTAGAATGATTAATGCCATGTATGTTCAGAGTGGCTCCATATTTATGCCTGATCAGTTGAGAAATGTCTGAACTGTTGACAAAATTTTCCACAGAGTGCACTCTGCAATGAAATGCCTGTTCAAACTGTGTTATAACCAAATAGGTCCCTTAAGAATGTGAGGAGTGGGGAAGTTCCCGACAAATAGAAGCTGTGAGACAGATCAACTTTCCCAGTTGCAATTTGTTAATTGTCAGGAGATCTTTTATATGGTATTTTGAGCCTTTTGATTAAGCTCGAGTCATCTGTGGCACTCTTTACTCCCTGTCTAATTTACTCAAAAAATGTGTGCGTTGTCTCTTTTGACTTGCATTTGTTGCTTATCTTCTGGATTTTGCTGACAGATTTGTAGAAGCAAGAGAGGCAGTATGAATAATGAAACCATTTGGTGACAACATGTTTTTGTTGCAAACATCAGCATTACAACGCATTATGCTTGACTGGAGTCAAAAGGTTGAAGGGAAATGCATTTTACCACCGTACCTTGCCATTGCAAACACTGATTCTCTAGGAAGACAGCTTAAAAAAGAAAAAGGCTGCACAAAATTCTTTCTAATCTGAGTGTACATTGTATCACTGTGCCCTCGATGATGAGTTTGTGGAGAAAGAAGTCAATTTCAACCCAAAACCTATGCCCGGAGAACATTTCAACAATATAGCACAAGAGTACTCTTATGATACAAGTGGAAAATCTGTGGCTGTGAAGGGATGACCTCTCACCCAAGAAGGGTTTCTGAAGAAGCAATTAAAACGCAGAACCATGAAAGACTCTGGTACATTGTAAAGCTACTGAAAGGGACTTTCCGTTAATTCACTCCTCAACTCTCCTGACTGCTGGTGTTGTGCATAATTAGGTCTCCTAATGGTCCTGCCCTCAAAAAAAAGTTATGGACTTTGCTGCGGTGTGTGAAACAGTACAACTATTTGTTTTACTTGCGATGCTGATTGCCTTGCCCAACTACCTGCATTTTGGCTCTCCATTTTCACTGTGTCATTGACTCTGAATCTAGGATGGATGGCTTGATGTTGTAGTAGGATAATGGCAGGATTAGTACTTTAATGGAATGTCATCCATTAAAAGAATGGATGACATTCTTTTCTTGTGATCTCACAATATTCTCCCAAGTTAATGATCAGAGGTCCAAACTTCCCACACATCTAGAAAGAATATCTCCATTCCTACATGACATCACAATTTTGTTCTCTTGGGCACACCTTAAAGTTGTTCTAATCCTTGCTCTTTGCTACCTCTAGCTGTTTTTTACTTGTGATACTTATAACTAGAGTTACCATTTCAACCATGGAATTTAAAATTCATCAGAAATGGCAAAGAATGCATTTAAGACCATAAGACCATAAGAATTAGGAGCAAGAGTAGGCCACTCAGCCCTTCGGGCCTGCCCCACCATTCAATAAGATCATGGCTGATCTTCTGACCAAACTCTAAATTACCTGCCCCATCCCCATATCCCCTAATCCCTCTATTTTAAAAAAATCTATCAGTCTCAGCCTTGAAAATGTTCAGGGACTGAGCATCTACAGCCTTTTAGGGTAGTGAATTCCATAAATTCACTACCCTCTCAGTGAAGAAATGTTTCCTCAACTCTGTTCTAAAAGGCTGACCCTTAATTTTAAGACTGTTACCCCTGGTTATAGATTCTCCTACCAGGGGAAACAGTCCCTCAGTGTCTACTTTATCCACCCCTTTAAGAATCTTATATGTTTCAATAAGATCCCCTCTAATTCTTCTGTACTCTAGAGAGTATAGCCCGACTTTATTCAACCAATCCTCATAGGTCAGTCCCCTCATCCCAGGAACTAACCTTGTGAATCTACGCTGCACCCCCTCTAAGGCAAGTATGTCCTTTTTTAAATAAGGAGACCAAAACTGCACACAATACTCTAGGTGCAGTCTCACCAAAGCCCTATACAGTTGCAGCAAGACTTCCCTACTCTTGTACTCTAAACCTTTTGAAATGAACGCTAGCATGCCGTTTGCCTTCTTAGTTGCTTGCTGCACCTGCAAACTAACTTTTTGAGACTGGTGTACAAGGACACCCAAATCCCTTTGTACACTAACACTATCTAACCTCTCCCCATCCAGAAAATAATTTGCTTCTTTATTTTTGCTACCTAGGTGAATAATTTCACACTTCCCCCACATTAAATTCCATCTGCCACCTATTCGCCCACTCCCCTAGCCTATCTATATCCCGTTGCAATCTTATTGCATCATCCTTGCAGCTGACGTTCCTACCTAGTTTAATATCATCTGTGAATTTAGACACATTACATTCAATGTCCTCGTCCAAATCATTGATGTAAATTGTAAATAACTGAGGCCCAAGCACTGATCCTTGTGGCACTCCACTAGTTACATCCTGCCAATTCGAGAATGACCTGTTTATCCCTACTCTCTGTTTTCCACCAGTTAGCCACTCTTCTACCTATGCTAATATGTTCCCATTAATCCCCTGGGCCTTGACTTTGTGCAATAGCCTTTTGGGTGGCACTTTATCAAATGTCTTCTTAAAATCGAAATATACCACATCTACTGGTTCCTCCCTATCCAACCTGCTAGATACATCCTCAAAAAACTCTAAAAGATTAGTTAAGCATGACTTCCATTTTGTAAAGCCATGCTGACTGCCTAATCTTGTTATGGTCTTCCATAACGACGTCTTTGTTTAAGGACTCAAGAATTTTCCCTACCACTGATGTCAGACTAACTGGTCTATAGTTCCCCATGTTTTCTCTCCCACCCTGCTTAAATAGTGGAGTTACGTTTGCAATCTTCCAATCAATGGAAACTTTTCCAGTATCCAGAGAATTTTGGAAGATTATAGACAAGCCATCCACTATCTCAGTAACCACCTGCTATAAAACTCTAGGATGCAGGCTATCAGGTCCAGGGGATTTATCGGTTTTAAGACCTGACTACTGTACTATGGTTAAGAGTATCTAAACCAGATTGAGTTTCATGTATGCCTCCTAAACATGAAAATTGCCATATCTTGAATGGAATACGCATCTCTCCCTGGAGGGATACACACTGTTTGCCTAATTCCAGAGAGTATTACTGTTGGTTGCCAAGAACCAATGCTTGAGGACCTCAGAGTGTGTTTTGGTGGTACTGCTGGAATTTAACCAGCTAAACCACATAGCTTTAGAGAAATTCCTGGCAAATTTCCTGCTACTATCCAGGTAGAACTGTCCTGCCTCTTAGGGGCTTTTGTTTACAAGGTTAATAGGAGCTGAGTGGGAAGAATATGGTCTGCCCTCCTAGTCCTGCCGATCAGCCAGGCCAGCAAGTCACTGGTGGTATGTTAACTTGGATCCAGTTACCGTTCTCCCCCACTCTCCTCAGGAACACAATCAATAGTCAAAGCTGAAGTCAGCAATTTCACTTATCATTCAATTCCCATGCTGTCGTCTTCAAAACAATATTATATTATTTTCCACCTCACTACGTCTTTTAAATCTCGATACCAATGTTTCTAAAGTACTCATAGAAAGCAAGACAGTAATCCTTAGGAAAAGATGATAGATTTTGATGATTATGAATCAAAATTCATGCTTTTGCTTGTCAAAGAAACTTATTTTTGTGTCAATCGTTCCCCCTTCTTGGCTGATAAGCAGTGACAGCTCATGCACTGTGGTTCACATTCTGCTATCAAAGTTTTAGAAATCTTGGCCATGGGCTGATGGTTGATTATAAAGGATACTTTATAATCAAGCCTGATTGTCCAAATGAATCCCAGTCAGGCACAATAATTTCAAGAATCTCTTCTGAATTATAATTCCCCACTTGATCGCTGCTGGCAAACGTTTCTTTATTAAACCACAAGAGAATATGAACTCATCTAGAGATGGCCTTACCAGAATAGAAATTATGCCAATTGAGGTCCACAAACTGAAAACATTTTAGCATTACCTTTTATGTACATTATGAATCCTACAAACATCAGGTTCCAAGTTAAGACGCAATCGTAGAATTTTGTAATAACAATAGCAAAAACATAAAATGGCTAAATCTGCGCAATACTACATTTTCAGACACTGGTTTTCAGGTTAAGAGACCCCCAGATCACCACACCACCCTTCTCACCTCCTCCCCATGGCACATTGTTCCTAAAGAAAGCACTTTCGTCCTGCAAAAATATGCTATATAAATTGTATTGCACAGTACAATTTCACCCACAAATATGCAGTCAATTCACTTTACAGTATATTCTGTGAAGCACTTTGAGGTGTCTAGAAGCCGTGAAAAGCACTATATCAAATGCAAGGATTATTTTTATTATTGGTAGTATTGTATTGTATAGTATTGGAGGCCGGGCTTTCAGTTTTTCTGCTCCCACCCTGTGGAATTCCATCCCCTAATCCCTCCATCTTGTTTCTTCCCTTTCCTCTTTCAAGGCCGGTTTGAAGACTTTCCTCTTCAACCGTGCCGTTTGTTCCCCCCCGAATTCTTCGACCTCCCCTACGCTTTTCACCCCTTCCCCACCACCCCCCTCCCAGCTCGGGTCACACGCCTCCTGTGCAGCGCCTTGGGACGTCCTCCCGACGTGAAAGGCGCTTTACAAGTTTAAGTTGTTGTTGTTGTGTTGTTGTTGTTGTTGTTGTTGTTGTTGTGCAGTATGTTGTGCAGTATGAGTTGTAGATTTTCCAGTGAGCTGAGAATCCACTGATGCTCTGATAAAGAAAGTCTTGTTCCATTTAGTTTACATGACCCGTCCAGAGTGATGAAGCTGTGATGTTTCAATTCATAATAAAAAAAAACACAATGCTAAGGAGTACCCCTGTACATCTTGAGAAGTATACCTGGAGTCCTGGAGTTCAGTGGTTATAGCATTTGCCTCACAAGCAAGAGCCCTGGGTTCAATTCCCAGCAGGGCAAAATCTTGGGCAAGTTTCCTTACTCCACACGCTTGATAGTACCCCCATGAGAAAAAAACCAATAATAAATTGGTCACTTCAATCCACGACTGTTTGTGGGATACTGTTGTGTGCAATTGGCTGCCATGTTTTGCCCAGAAATGTAAAGTCAATTCACTTTATAGTATACTCTGTGAAGCACTTTGAGATACTGTATCTAGAAGACGTGAAATCTTCAATATCAAATGCAAGGATTATTATTATACTCCATGCACCTGTTATATTGCAGGGCTGTGATGGATTAGATAGAGAAAGCATCCCTGAATAATTTGCCAAAGGCACTTTGTGTTATAACCGGATTAGGCCTTTTCAAAAATGAAAGAATTGAAATCATGTTGTGGGAGAAGAGATTGCTTTCCATATTCATTCTGTTGAATCCCAGGAAACAAGCGTTTGGTACATTCACAGCACTCTTCGCATATCAGAACAGCCAATATCATTTTAAATCCCTGTGATCTTATATAGACACTGAACTTTAAAAAAAATTGGGTTCAGAGAATGTATCTTATAGTACAACTATTGATTCTTTTCAAATTGGATTATATCAGTAAAAGTTCTCCAGATTCTGCCTCCGATACAATGCATATTTTTTTCCCTTTGTATAGAAAACATTCAGTTTTGCAATATTCCCTATGCATTGTTTAAAGACACAAATCATTGTCTTATTAATTGCCTTAGTATACCTTTATTTCAATATTTTCACAAAGAGTAAGTTAATCTGTATGCTTTGTGTAAAATTAGAATAAATTATAGAATTCATAATCTATATAATACTTATATTTATTATGACGCCTTTCATATTGGGAAAACATCCTAAACCACAATGTTGACATTAAAGTGACTGACTAGAATAAGGGTTTTCCTACAAAACACACAAATTCTACAAGGGTTAACATTGGACTCAAAACGTGCTATTTGCATCCTGGATTTGTAATCAAGAACTTTGCTGGGAATCAAAAATGTGTCTCGATGACCTCCTTCTGGACATGACACATGTGGGTCAGTGTGACACAGTTCCAGATACCTTCAGTTTATATTTCTCTTAAGTAGAATCAATATTAAGCCACTATTTGAAAATCCAGGTGGTGAATATTGCCTTTGACCGCAATTTGATGTTAACCTTGCAGCCTTCAGAAATCCAGAAATAGCATTTAACATCTCAACAGTAAAAGTTTGTCTCCTGGCTTGAATGGGACAGTGATGAGAATCATTAAGAGCAACACCACACTTTTAATCAAGGTGAGGTGATGCATCCATCAGATGGGAGGCAGGTTTTGCTTGGGAAGCCACTAAATACAAGTGGAACAAAGATACTAGTTTATATCTGCCAATGTACTTATGCATGGTAACAAGGTATGCATGGACAACTTGCTGTGTGAACAATTGATAGTATCAGAGTAAAGGGGGTTCATAACCTGTTCTTAAATTATAATTCTGAAGTCTTAATTACAGTACTAAATTATTCCCTTATTGTGATCTCCTGTAAAATGTGTAACACTATTTTCCACAACCTATTTTAATCCAATGGCTGTTCCAATACTGGAATCTTTGAACTGTTGGATAACTACTGTCTCTTTGCAGGACACCCTCACGCAGTTAATAGTACCGTTGCTTCACATAGCAACTTAGCCTCAAAACTATGGAGAATTAATGGGAAACGTTAATTAAATGAGTCAAATTAGAATATAATGACAATGGATACCAGGCAGTAATATAATTTAGCTTCACTTTATCTGTTTATAATATCCCCTGAATGCTATGGCTAAATTTCTGCCTCATAAAGCTTACTTTCAACATTGCATTATTCTCAGTGAGCTGTAGTCCACAACCTGTGACTTGTGGGTTTTATAAGATACGATTGTAACTCTCTTTGAATATAGTGTGCACTAGGGTCCGGCGATATATCGATATATCGCTAAAACCCGATATAATTTTCATATCGATACGCCGATATAGGCATTTCAAAAATATTGATATATCGAAAAATTGATATATCGAGGGAAAAAAATCAGAATGCGCGCACACTGAACTACAAGACCCAGAATGCTCATCTCTATACACAATGCACGGACCGAGGTGCAAAGCCACCATATTGTATTCGTAGTCCTCGAATACAATATACAGGTATGCAAGGGGTGGGAGGGGGGAGAGACGGCTGGGGTGGGGGGAGGGGGAGAGAGACGGCTGGGGGGAGGGGGAGAGAAACGGCTGGGGGGGGGGGGAGGGGGAGAGAGACGGCTGGGGGGGGAGTGGGAGAGAGACGGCTGGTAGGGAGAGGGGGAGAGAGACGGCTGGAAGGGGGAGGGAGTGAGAGACGGCGGGTGGGGAGGGGGAAAGAGACGGCTGGGTGGGGTGGGCGGGGAGAGAGACGACGGGGGGGTTGGGAGAGAGGGACGGCAGTGGGGGGGGAGCAGAGAGGGACGGCGGGGGGGATGGGGGGAGAGACGGGGTGGATGTGATAATATACAGATAGATAGAGCTGGGGGGATGTGAGAGAGGAGAGAGACACAGAGACACAGACAGAAAAACACAGAGTGAGAGACACAGAGAGAGAAAGATATTTACCTCCTGAGGAGATAGGCCCAGAATGCGTGCGCACCATGAACGCACACGCACCCCGAATGCGCGCGCACTCCGAATGCGTGCGCCACGCGCGCATGCGCAGCACAAAAAACCTGAAAATATCGATATTTTGGTATATCTCGATATGAGCCCATCGATATATCTAAATCGGAAATTTTCCATATCGACGGACCCTAGTGTGCACACACCAAGAGGCTCCCAACTGTTTACTGCTGAATAACCCTGTGAGAGTACATAGACAATTAATTGGGAAACAATGAAAAACATGCATTAAAAAATGAACAGCTGGTGTGGTTTTATGGTTGAAGTATTGGAAGCTGAGAACAAAGAATTAATACACCAATGTTGTGGATTGAGAATCATTACATTTATCAGCTAATAACAAACTATGCCACAGATCTGGCTGATGTCTCTGCACTGCTTCAATTATCAGAGTTCTCCCCTTTCTCTGGAGATCAAAATAATTCTTGCATTTGATATAGCGTTTTTCACATCTTATCGATGTCTCAAACTGTGTCACAGACTATACTGTATACTTGGGGGAGAAAACACGGCAGCGTCCCACAAACAGCCGTGGATTGAAATGACCAATTTTTATTATTGTGGTTTTTTTGGAGGGATTATTATTAGGCGTGTAAGGAGTAAGGAAACCTGCCCATGGTTTTGCCCCAACCTGCTTGGATTCGAACACAGGTCTCATGCTTGGTAGGCGAGTAACCATTGAGCTACAGGATTCCACAAAATGGATCATATCCCAAGGATCATTAACCTACAGATGATACTACTACTAGTAATAATAATTTTTGCATTTGATGTCATGCTGTCGAGACATCTCATAGCAATTCATAGGATGTACTGTAAGGTAGTGTGACTGTGTGTTTTCTGGGTAGTTAAAATAAATGCTATGTTAGGGTCAACACAGCAGGAATCATCTGAACGCTGGTCCAAAAGAATTAGGAATGCTGTCCTGTGAATGACAAATCATTTCTTCATCGATTCCTTTATATAAATCGGTATTCATGAAAAACAGATACATGCCTGTACTTGAAAGGACAACGTGTGAAGACTAACAACAAGCTTCTAAATCTTTTGTTTGCAGCAGATCGTGTTTGATGAGGTCAAGGTTGGTCTTTGTCACAACACCAAATTCATGTGAGGAATTGGTGAGCGATGGTGTTCTGCATTTTAGAACCATACCACGTGAAGCTCTGTGACACACAACAATATCAATCTTATCCTTGCTGTTTCAGTGGTTCACATAATAAACAGAAAATGCTTCATTGCCAGGGTATTACCTTTCCTTATACAAAGGGTTCACTGGGCTCAACTCTGAATTGTCACTCAAAGACAAGTATCAGATGAACGATAAAAAAAATTCTCATAATATGTAGAAGCTATTGTTATCATAAATTGTATAATACATCATCTCCTAAATATGAAATACACAGTCACTCCATTTCACAGTAAATCCTGTGAAGCACTTGGAGACATCTTTCTGATGTGATAAGGTGAGATATCAAATGTAAGGATTATTATTATTATTTATTGAGTTTAAACATTTAATATCACTTTTTTTTAAATGTATTCATTTGGAAGCCAGAATTTACTAAAGCAAACTGTAATTTAAGAATTTTTCAACATGGCACCCTTAATTTGTAAGACAATAATACAGTGGTAATAATCTTTGCATTTCAATATAATTCTTTTCACATCTTTTAGATGTCTCAAAGCACTGCACAGAATATACTGTAAAGTGAAACAAAAACAAAAGTTGCTGGGGAAACTCAGCAGTTCAGGCAGCATCCATGGAGAAAGGAAAAAGTCAACGTTTTCAGGTCCACAACCTTTTGTCAGACCTGGGGCTTGTTTGGAGGGAGAGGTTTCTTAAAGACGTTAAAGGGGGAGAGGCAGGACATGGAAGACAAAGGAGACAAAGAAGACAAAGGAAAAGAAAAAAAGCGTGTGTTGAATATGATGGGTTGAATATGTGTTAATGGCTTCAGGGGGAGAAACAGAAGGGGATGGGTTTCAATGAAACTGGGGAGAAGAGATGTTTAGTGGTGATAGAATAAACAAAACACCAGAGAGACAGGGGGTGTCTGGAGTTATGATTGTGATGTGGGGGATGGGGGCGGGGGGAACTCCTATGGCCTGAAATGGCTGAAATCAATGTTGAGGCCAGACGGCTGCAGTGTCCCTAGTAGATAGATGAGATGCTGTTCCTCAAGCTTTCGCTATGGGTCTGTAAAGTGAATTGACTGTATATCTGAGGACAAAATGCAGCAGGGAATTGAGCACAGCATGTCCCATAAACAGTCGGGATTTAAGTGACCTATTTATTATATTTGTTTTCTTGAGGGATTATTATCAGGCATGTGGAGTAAGGAAACCCTTGCCCAAGATTTCACCCTGCTGGTCTCTCTCTTGCGAGGTGAGTACTCCAACCACTGAGCTACAAGACTCCAGAGTAGTCAATGAGGATTTACGAATCGACTAGAATTCTTTGATAAGTAACCAAACTGCTGATGAGAGCTACTTACTGGCAACATGTAGTTGCATTTTCAGAAGCCATCTGATAAAGCTCCATATGTGAGAGATCCCACTTTCCTCCAAAACAGTGGGAATAATAAGTGTGGTATAACTCCACACTCCAGATGTTAGATTGGCAGATCACTTTCCAGGGGTCAAAATCCCTCCCAAAAAATGTTCTCCCTCAATCCATGACTGTTTGTGGGACATTACTGTGCACAATTGACTGCCACATTTCGCAGTCAATCTGCTTTGTAGTATATTCTGTAAAGCATTTTAAGATGTCTTGATGATGTGATAAGGCAATACTGTATATCAAATGCAAGGATTATTATTATTATAACTGTGAGTCTTGTTGATTGGTGCTTGGGTCAGTCAGATCTCCTAAGGAATGTAAATTACATGCCAATGTGTAAACTAAACACGTGCTCGGTCAATTAATGAAATGGTCACTCTTAACAAGGGTACTTAAAATATTTAAACACACCCTGACTTAACATAGCTGTTCTGGATGAAAATTAATTTACTGATGATTCATTTGGATGAAAACAGTATAAAACTAGTCTATAAATGGCAAATAAATCAATGTGAGTTAATTAATGAGGTTCCGAAAAATATAAGAGACTGAGTTGGAAGGGGATAATAAACCCAACAGTATTCGAAATGTTCAATCAAAAACTTTCCTTCCTCCCCCACATCCGCGCCTTGACCGGCACCGCCTATTTCCATCTGCGCAACATTGCCAGGCTCCGCAACTATCTTAACCACCGCGCTGCAGAAACACTTGTGCATGAATACATCACCTCACGGCTGGATTACGGAAATTCTCTCCTAGTCGGCCTCCCCAGTTCCTCCATTCATAGGCTGCAGGCCATCCAAAACTCTGCAGCCCGTGTACTATCCCGCACCCGCCTCCGTGACCACATAACCCCCACCCTCGCCCGTCTCCACTGGCTCCCCATCCTCCAGAGGATCGAGTTTAAGATCCTCGTCCTCACCTACAAGGCCTTACACGGCCTTGCCCCATCCTACCTAACCGATCTACTCTCCCCCTACATGCCCACCCGGACCCTCCATTCAACAGGACTTGGCCTGCTCCAAGCCCCCCGCCCGAACCGCCCCACCATCGGAGGCCGGGCCTTCAGTTTCTCCGCTCCCACCTTATGGAATGCCATCCCTCAATCCCTCCGTTTCATTTCTTCCCTTTCCTCTTTCAAGGCCGGTTTGAAGACTTTCCTCTTCGATCGTGCCTTTTGTTCCACCCCGAACTCTTTTACCTCCCCTTCGTGTTTCACCCCTTCCCAAACACTCCCCTCCCAGCTCGGGTCACACGCCCCTTGTTCTGCGCCTTGGGACGTCCTCCCGACGTGAAAGGCGCTATATAAATGTAAATTGTTGGTGTTGTTGTTGTTGTATTACCAAGGACTTGTCTGTTTCATTTATGATCAGATTAGATGCATTTTAAGGCTGTGTCCCCTTGCATTAGATTCCTACCCTTTCTAGCCTGTTAATTGTTCTCATTAGCCCAACATTCCACTTATAACAATATGTCATAAAATGTGATGGTTGCACAAAATTGTAGACAATCCTTAACCTTGGTCTTAATTTGGAATCTGGTTTTCCATAGTTCTTAAAGAATAGGCTTGCAAATTATCACAGGATTTAAGAATTTTCTACAACCGTAACATATTAAATTAAAACTGACTAGGACTCTGTGAAATTAGACCACAGACTACCTACCACTAGATGAAATTTGAGCTAATTATTTTAAACAGCTAAATTAGATCAAATCTTTAACAAACTCAGCTCTAGGGTATATAACCTATTTACCCAGATTCTCCACATAACTATGCCCTCTGAGCTCAAATATGAATGTGGTAAATTATTGCTGTCTGCTCTCCAAGGCTATTGCATCATTCCTAATATTGAGTGCTCAGAACTACTCCAAATGACAGTGATAATAAGAGATTGATGATATGAGCAAGCCATAAAAGAATGTAACAAGTTTATGAATTGGGAAAAACAGGACAGAAAATCACCACAGGACACAATCATTCGGTTTATAAAAATATAACATAAACTCCTCAGGTAACTCACATGCGAATGAACAACGTACAGCAGGAAAAGGCTTTGATCCAATTCCCTAATTACAGATAGAAAGAGGACTTGGTAGTGAACCTCCTGAGATTATTACCCTATTATGACTTTAAGTTTCCAGGTTGTCTGCTTCACACAATACTTGTTTTAACAATTAACTCCTGCAGCTCTTCTTGTTTCTCAGGTACTCAGTGTAGGTACCCCAGCCACTACTCAGCACTGTGATTTTCTGGAGATTCAGTGGATAGTTTATTGTTTGTGCACCTTACCACTTACCATGTGAAATACTCTCTCCTCAATGCTCTTGAAGCAAACTTTGTATCAAGGCATAACGCTGAAGGAAATTTAACTAGAATCCAAGCGCCTCCTCAGTCACAAGGTTAGAAATGTGCGTTCACCTCTCTTCCTTCCCTTCTGTGCTCAATTCTGGTCACCACACTTTAGGAAGAATGCTAAGGCATTGGAAAGGGTGCAGAGGAGATTTGCTAGGATGGTACCAGGAATGAGGGACTTCAGCTACAAGGAAAGGCTAGAGAGGCTAGGTTTATTCTCATTGTAACAGAGAAGGTTGCGAGGAGATCTAATAGAGGTTTTTAAGATCATGAGGGGATTCAACAGAGTAGATAGGGAAAAGCTGTTTCCACTGGTGGGCGTATCAGTGATTTAAGGTCACAGATTTATATCGTTTCAAAAAGAAGCAGAGGGGAAGTGAGGAGAAATATTTTCGCTCAGCCAATTGCTCGAATCTGGAATGCATTGCCTGAAAAGGTGGTGGAGGCTGATTCAATAACAACTTTTAAAAGAGAGGTAGACATTTATTTGGGGAGGAAGGGTTTGCGAGGTTATTGGGGAGAGAGCTAGGGAGTGGGATTAAATTGCTCTTTTTAAAGAACTGGCACAGACTCCATGGGCCGAATAGCCTCCTTTTGTGCCGTAAGATTCTATGATTCTATGAAGAAAAAGGCCTTTAAAGGCCGTCTTTTATTTTTTATGAGGCATTATTTGTTACCTTCTGCTTAAAAGTTATTAACAACTTGCAGCACTACTCATTTAAAATTACTGTACTTATCCTTTTGAGATTTTTACTCCATGCAGTCACTTTCAGCAAATGTTTTTCCAGTCTATAATCTCCTTTTTTCTTTCCATACACACTTGCACCAAAAAAATGCTGTGTGCACCTCTGTGGTTGAGATTATTTAATTTGATTTTAACTTGAGTAAAAAGTAAGCTAGTGTTATTACAAAGATCAAGTGCCTCACCAAGAGTTACAGTTTATTGTAAGGTTTGCATGATGCACCATCAGAATGCACTATTTGACATCTCAATCAATCGCAAATATACTAAATCACATACTAACAACTTAACCACAATTACCGTACATTTATTGCCCTAATAGCCTTTCAAGCCTTGTACAGGATCAATCCAGCCAGCGTGACTAATCTTCATCTCTTCAAAGCAGAACACATTCAAGCTAAAATCCCTAAGTGGAAGTAGCAAAAGGGGAGTTCCAGCAGTGGCCTTCAGATGCAAGAATGCAATACACCAAATTAAATCTAAAGCCATTCATCTGGTGATTGGCAGACATCTAGAAAAATTCAAAGAAACTTTAGTCCACATTAATAGCTCCATTGAAAGGCATGCTTACAGAAGTAAGATTGTTTTATATATCCAGAGGGGTTAATTCTGCAGTATTTCTTAATTAAGAAATCCGGATATCTGTAATAGATTCATGCTATTATTCCAATCAATCTATTTTCAGGGAAGAGTCCCTATGTGTTGATGTTGACACATTTATGGTTATTGGATTTAGGTCCACAGTTGGATTTCTTCATTAAGAAACCCCAATAAAGAAATACTGTTCGGCTGCAAAACATCCACTGCGCTTCATAGAACTATATTTAAACTTTACAGTATCTGGAACTTTCTCCGAAAGTGAAAAGCGTATACCAAATGTAAGGATTATAATTTAAAAATGCACCCAATTATATAGCACTCCAGGACGCTATCCCGCTTGATGGGAGCTATATAAATGCAAGTTGTTGCTGTATGGGGAATCAGTAGCAAAACGCATGACTTTCCTTTGAAATAAAGAATATTTGGAATTGAGAAAGCACAATATTACTGACCCAGCTCCATACTCTGTCAGTGATCTTCACACACTGTGGGCATTTTCATTCTTTTACGATTAGTGCAGGCTGACCTGCTGTAAAATCAGAAATACTGAACACTGCAAAAATGGTCTCGCTATGCCTTTTACCAAACAGGAATGTATGTGTGTCTATTCATACTCAGAGAAACCCATTCATTGGCCTTTTCTGACAGGATCTTTTAAATGGTAATAAAAAAATAGAAATAACGTGACAGTGAGCAAATTGTTAGCTGCAAAACAATATTGGAAGAAAAAGCTGACAGTCGTAGCTTCTGAAAAAGATGATGGTGAAATCATAGCTAGTAAACCTACACCAAATTTGTGGTATTTCTCATCATTAAACTTTCACAGTGTTTTATTATTGTTTCTTTTTCTAGAAGTTTTGCACAAACCAGTGCTTTGAAGTTGATCGTTTAAAATTGGTTCTGGAGATTGAGTGTTTGCTCCATTGAAGTCCTGTGGAGTCTCGTAGCTCAGTGATTAGAGCACTCTGCTCAACATCAAAATATCAATTTTAGAAAGCAACAATCAATGGTGGCATTTAGTCCCCATCCCCTTAAAATGCAACAGTTCACATAAAAACAAATAAAATCCCAGACTGCCTAGAAATCTTTCAAATCCTGAAACATATTTTACAGTCCCTCAATCAGGGGATCTGTTGATCTGAAAGCATGAATTTGAAAATTTGTTCAGAAGAAGCATGCAATGATTTGGAAGATCATAGGAAAGTGCCGCCCTGATCTATTGATTGTGACTGAATATTACAAAGCATGCATGGCTGTGTACTTTGAGAGTGGAGAACTTGGATCAAGATGTCAGGAAATAAGATGGGGAGTAAATAAATAGCAAAGTCCTGGAATGCTTCTTGCAATTCTATGCTGCAAATGAGATGTAATTTGGGAAGGCAATGTCAGCAGGCATTCAATTCAAGAGAACAAGGAAAACTTTAATTCTAGTCCACTCAGAAATAAATGGTCTTGTAGTATTTTGTTAAGGGATGAATAAGATAATGTATTTGAAAGACAACTTGATACATACACGAGGTGAAGGGAATAAGAGATGTGAGGGCTCCTTTGAACCATACAAATTTACAGAAGGTCTTTCAGCCTTTTGTATATGTGCCAGTTGCCTCAAGAGCAATCTTTTCAGTCCTGATTATCCGCCCTTTCTCCAAACCCAAAGCTATTTGTCTAGTTACCTCTTGAAGGCCAATCTGGATTCTGCCTCAACCACTGTTTTAAGCAGCGCATTTCCAGCAGGGTTGTGTGATGAATAAAGACCGTGCAGACTGGTTGGGTCATATGTCCTGTTTCTAGACAATAACAATCTATGTAACTGCGCAAAGTACTTTATTTAACATGAAGTGTGTTTTGAGGGGAGGAATCTTTTTTTTTCATGTTCTCAATCTTCTAAACCTCAATTTAGTTTTCCTGAAGCCTCTAGTCCATGTGCTATTACTAGAATGCCAGAAGGAAAATAGAGGAATACACAGTGAAGAGAACAGATAGCTATTACATTACGATAGGTCTTGCGTTAATACATAACACAAACCTCCCCAGAACATAAACTGTGCCATTTGCTCCAATTCCTGAAACTGTACCTTCATTTTCTGAGGCCAAAATATATACAGAACAAGAACATGGTCATGTGGGATGATTTCTGGTATTCTTAAGAGTTCCTGAAACCTCCAGTCCATGTGCTATAAATATAACATTTCCTTACTCCACACAGCTGATAATAATCCCTCAAAAAAAACTATTAAAAAATGGTCATTTGAATCCATGACTGTTTGTGGGACACTGCTGTGTGCAATTTGTGTTTCACCCACAAATATAGTCAATTCACTTCACAGTATAGTATATTCTGTGAATTGTTTTGAGACATCCAGAAGACATGTAACGCACTATATCAAATGCAAGGATTATTATTATTTTATTTGCTTGCTTTGGAGGACTTTAATAGGTGTTGGAGGTCGGATACAGATAAAAGAACTGCCAGTTCCTCTGGTAGGAAACATTTCAGAACCATATTATAGTTTTTATGTTATGATTATTATTCACACTGTATAAGTGCTCAATGCATATGGCAGACTAAGATCAGTGTTAAGAGTTCCAGACTAAACAAGCTCCCACAATAAACTGCATCTACTATTGTTTTGTCATTTATTTAATCTATCTCCTACTAGCTTTCTCTTTCACCATTCACCAGATTTCCTAATTTAATGTCATCCACAGAGTTGCATGCACCCCTCTATTTCTACTTCCAGGTTGTTTACATTTAGCTTGAAAAGCTTGGACACTGATCTTAGTGAGCCATATAATAATCCTTGCATTTGTTACAACGCTTTTCACGTCTTCTAGACGTCTCACAGCGCTTCACTGAATATACAGTACAGTACTGTAAAGTGAGTTGACTGTATATTTTGTGGGCGAAACTTGGCAGTCAATTGCATACAGTAGTGTCCCACAAACAGTAGTGGATTGAAAATGACCAACTGTTTTTGAGGGATTATTATCAAACTTGTGGAGTAAGGAAACCACAAGTTTGCCTGGAATTGAACCCAGGTCTCTTGCTTGTAAGGTGAGTGCTTCAACCACTGAGCTACACCTACATACATATAGTACTTCTCTGTGCAAATATTAATATTAATTTGATGTGTCTGTTCAGTTGAATATTTTTTCATAAATTTATATTTTTTCATAAATAAAATCATCAGGTAAATTTTCTTACGAATTTTCTTAAGTAAATTTCTTAAGAATTTACTGGGCGAAAGAAGACCAAGGTCCATCTAGTTCGCCTTCCACCACCTTGGTAGTTACTTGAAATGTCGTGTCCTAAACTATATACTGAGATATTATTTCCTAGCAGAAATCTATCTAATTTGTTCTTGAAATAAATAACATTTACTTTCACACAGTACCTTCTCCTTAGGGAGCCCGTTGCATAAATTTACTTCTCTCTCACTAAAGTAATGTTTCCACAGATCTATTCTGAATTTACCATTTCAATCACAGGCCATGTCCTAGACTTATTCCGTTGAAGATTCTGAAGGGAATAAACATTATGTGCAGGATTTTTAGTGAAAAATTAATTTATTGAATTAAAGTGGAAATTGTTCAATAGGAAAATATAGGAGTACATAGAGGTGAGAATAGAGATGGATACTATGTTAATAAGCAAAACAAATCTCTCCTAGTAGCATCGGAAATGTGAGGATATGAGGTCTTTCCTGTATTGTTTACCATCCCACCTCCAATCCAATTTAGATTTTTTTGCACTACTACTATTTCCTGTTAATGCTAATGACAATCTGCAATTGAGCAACAGTATGACAGGAACAGGCAATGATTTTTCCTCCCTCCAGTGACGCTCTGCTCAATGCTGTTCCAAGGCCAAGTCTGAGGAATCACAGGCAAAATGTATGTATAAAACAAAGGAATTTAGGTCTGCACCATCTAAAAATGACTGACAAGACCATGCAATTAAGGGAGTATTTTCATGCACTACAATATATCACTGAAATTCAGTGCTTCTAGGGTTAGTTGGGCTGTTTCATTTCTCGGTTATGAAATTACGCTGATGCCAATTCTCAGCAGAAATCCCAGTAGAGGTTTTATATTAATTAGGCTATTCGGCATATTATGTGTAGTAGGACTACCTTTTGTCTTAAATTATTTTGCACTGTCAGCATATGTCTGGAAGGCGTAAGATCTACTCTGAATCCAATAAACAAACAAAACTTGAATTTATATAGCGCCCTCCACGCCAGACTGTGTCTCAGAGTGCAGAGAATAGCAGAGCCCGAGGCTGAGACAGGGGGAGGGAGGTGACCGTAGGCGCGGTTGAACCTTTTCCTGAAAATGGAAAACGTGAGGCGGAAGGATTGAAGGAGTTCCAGAGTTTTAGGGTGTAGTGACTGAAAGCACGGCCGCCGATGGAGTGGAGGATTTGGGGGACAAGGAGGAGGCCAGACGCAATAGAGCGGAGACAGTGGGTAATGCTGCGAGATTAGAGAGGTAGGGAGGTGCAGAGGAGTGGAGGGATTTAAACACAAGAGTGAGGATCTTGGAAGTCGCTCTGTGACAGGGAGCCAGTGAAGTCTGGTGAGGACTGGAGTAAGTTTGGTTCAGGTAAGAATGCGGGTAGCGGAGTTCTGTATGAGCTGGATTTTGTGAATGTTGGCGGAAGGGAGACCGACGAGGAGGGCGTTGGATTAGTCCAGCTGAGAGATGACAAAGGCATGGACCAGGGGTTTGTCAACTTTTGGAGTGAGATATTCCCGTAGACGGGCAATGTGGCGGAGATGGAAGAAGGCAGTGCTGGTGAGGGACTGGGTGTGGGGGAGGAAGGATAATTGGGGGTCAAACCTGACACCGAGGTTGCATATGGGTTCGGAAAGTTTTAGGGGCAAGTCGGACATGTGGAGAAGGTGAGAGCTGTGGGACTGAAGATGTCAATGAGAGCCAAAGACTATGGCTCCCATCTTGTCAATGTTTAATTGCAGGACGTTTGCGCTCATCCAGCTCTTGATGTCTGACAGACAGGCTGGCAGAATATCAGGGAACTGGGGGGTTGCAATTCGAGGTGGAAAAGTAGAGTTGGGTGTCATCCACATACATGTGGAAGTTAACCCCATGTCTGCGGATGACATCACTAAGTGGGAGCATGTAGATAAGGAAGAGAAGGGAGACAAGGATGGACCAGGCGAAAGCGAGAGGAAAAGCCATTTGCTGAGATGGACTGCTATCAGTTTGTGAGGTACGACTCGAACCAAGCAAATGCGGTCCCACTGAGGTGGGATGGAGGACAGGCGGTGGAGGAGGATGGAGTGATTGACTGTGTTGAAGGCAGCAGGGAGGTCTAGGAGGACAAGGAGGCAGGGGGAGCCCTCATCACAAATAGAGAGGATGTCGTTTGTGACTTTTACAATGATGTAGCACCTTAGCATGTCTTTGAGACATCTTAAAGCACTTCACAGAATATACTGTACTGTAAAGGGAACTAACTGTATATTTTGTGGGTGAACTGTGGCAGTCAATTGCACATCACAGCAGTATCCCACAAACAGTTGCGGATTGAAATTACCAATGTATTACTCCTGGAAAAGCAATCTGTCAATCGAGACTAACAACCGGGTTCCTACTTACTGCTGGGTAAACAGAAGCATATGGAGTAAGGAAACTTGACCAACATTCCGTTTAATTTCACCCTGTGGGTATTTACCTTGTGGGTAATTGAACCCAGGTCTCTCGCATGCATGCGTGCTCTAACCACAGAGCTATTGGACTCAGCTCCAGCTACAATAATGGGTTCTTTGAATAGGCAGACATGACCTCAGTTGAGCAATCGGCATCCAGCCCTCAGCAGCCAAAATGTTGGTATGCCCTGACCTAGACAATGAGCCCCAAGAACCTGACCGAGAAGCCAGAGTTTCTACCACTCCTGTTTCAAACAGTCCCACCACCTTATCCGTTCAAGTTATGAGCCTAGATTGTACTGTTTGATTGGAACCTTACAGATAAGTCCTGACATGACATTTAAAGTTGTCCTTTTCCACAGGAGTCACTGAGCACTGATCTTGAGCAAGTAGTTGATTTTATCCTGACTAGACCAGTCACTAACATTGATTCTACTGTACAAGTTCAGATTAGCTGACTGTGAAGTAAACTAGGAACCTTCTGAATTTGTGACTCGATGTCACCTCTGCAGTAGTTTAGCCTCTTTAGATGAAGAGCCAACATGCAAACTTATGTTGTAATCATTAATATACTATTCAACTGTAACCGAGTCATTATGTATGGGTGTATTTGCTTGTCTTGGCAATGGGGCTAAAGGATGGGGGGGGGTTCAAGCCACTCAAGGTCTTTAGTCGAGGATGCCACTCCAGTTCATAATCCGATGTGCTGTCTTTCTCATGAAATGTTAAACTGAGGTTTTTTGTCCAGTTTTTTTTCAGATTTTACAACATAACTTTCTCCCAGTGTCTTGGCCAACAATTCTCCAGATTAGTTGGTCATTCTTGCTGGCATCTTGATGGAGGAAGGAGAAAATTTCTTCCAGTTCTGCTTTAATAGAAAGTTCCTGTGAAATACTTTAATCCACTATAAAAAATGTAAATTCTTTAATCTACTGTTACGAATTACTCTGGCAATGGATTAAATACCAAAGGTATTTCAGGCACAGGCGATTGAAAACATTCCCCTGGGTCTCAGAACGACTGTAATGCTGAAGCTTGGGGCTGCTAATGTTTATTTTACCTTATGCTTCCCGCTGCACAGTGATACAAGAGACATGCATGCTAACCTATCACAGAACAAACTCAACTTTATGTTCAAAGTTGCATTCATGACTTTTGAAAAAGGGGAATTAATGTACTGATTCTGGTTATCCAAAGGGATTGATAACACTACTTGCATTTGATACAGCGCCTCATACCATCGAGCCATCTCAAAGTCCTTCACAGGATATACAGTAAAGTGGATTTTGTATCGGAAAATTAGTCAGCCAGTTTGCATGCAGAATATAGTCATGGTAAAATATGCATTGCTTCTTAAATCTTCTGAGATGCAATGGCAAAGTACAGAATAATGAGGCTTAAGATTCCACCATATTTTAATAAAAGAGCAGAGTACTAAAATATTCTTAAATTCATTCTGTTTGTAAGTTGACCTTTTTAAACAACTTTGCTCACAAATTGCAGTCAATCCACTTCACAGAACTGTATATACTGTGAAGTGTTTTGAGATGGGTTGTATTAAATGCAATAATTATTATTGTAACTTAGTAGAATTTTTCATTAAATAATTCCGTACTACGTTAAATGTTAAGACAAAATGTTCTTGCAGTGGAAAACCAAATGGAATTTCAGATTCTGGTACTTAGAACATTTCTAAATTTAATTTTGCATATGTAATTGCATTACGCAATCAGCTAGTTGGCTGAACATATTTATCTTCCTGATTAATAGCTGAAATACAATGAATGTCCATTATGTGTTAAGGAACCGAACAATTTAATGCATCAAGGAGATGTGATCCTTACTGAGTTTCTTTTACAGTACTGAGGGAGCTCAGTATATAAACTAGACAAAGCTTCATTTAAGGATAAAACTTGAACGTGTCAGATTTGTCGAAGGAACCAAATGAAAAACAGACATTCACAGCAAGGAGTAAGCAAAGTGATTAAATGGTATATTTGATTACTTGGTTAATTCATGGATCATTCTTCCTCCTTTTCCAATATTCAATATTCCAATATTCTCAGTAGTGCTTTCCAGCCAATACATGCTGCTCTGTGAAGAAGGGCTTGAGTATAGCTACTTAAGCCACACTTCACTAAAAGTTGTAGGATTCCAAACCTCTCAGAAAATTACCTAAATTCTTCTAGATACAGATGAAAAACATGGCAAGAGCCATTTACAGGATGTGCATGCCAACCTGCCACAGAATAATTGCCCGATGTACCATTGTTCAAACAGCTCTTGCAACAAATTTCCTTTCAATAACAAAATTACATTTGTAAAGCACCTTTCATGTCAAGAGGACATACCATAAATTTTCATAAATTACACCTCAACATCCAGAAAAAGGGAAGTCTGGGGTTTCAATTCAGTGTTGACCTGGTAGTCAATAGATCAAACTGAACTGCAAGACTCCAGAATTGTTCAACAGTGTTGCTGTCTTTTGGACCAGAGTGAGAAAGACATTTGAAAACAGAATGGTACTTTTCAAAGTGTTCTGGCCAACAATCTTGCAGATGAATTAGTTATTTAGATTCACTGCTATTTGTGGGATCTTACAGGTGTAAACAGGTGGAGAGTTTGAACCAAATTCTGCCTCAAACTTACCTCTTTGATACGATTGGTCAACTGTCCCCTTCTCATGTCCACTGGCTCTCACCTCCAGCTTGGTCGCCATATCAGGAGAGTTAAATGCCTCGAGACATACTCTGATGTGAAAGGCTCTATAGAAATGTACATTTGTATTGTAATGTTATTGAATTTGCCTACAAAAATAGTCATTACTTGACAATGATTACGATCACATTCAGATTCACTGGAACGTCACTCTGTATGTTTCAACCTTAGCAGAAAGTATCTATTTTCTTTGCATAGTAACACAAAAGCAATGAAAAAATAAAATACTTTCAAACAACACTGAAGGGTACAGAATACATATGCACTAGCATATGTATATATATATATATATATATATACACATATACTGTATATATACATATCTAACTGAAGCAGACAAATTCAATAAATAGCAATTAAGTAAAGCTCTTCAATATGCTGCATCCTCTATCCAGATATAAAAATAATGTTTTGTCAATTGGCAAAGCAAATCTCCAAGCTGTTTGCAAGTGAGGTGTTGAATTATTCAGGGTAAAGAATTTTGAAGTGCAAAAACCAAACTCACTTCAAAGAAAATGAATGAGTTGCACAATACTGCCACCTAGCACTTCGTGAAAACATTTTCTTCCCATTGTCAGCCGAAAAATGCCTAACTTGTGACAATTATAAAACACGTTTATCTTCATTGCATCTTTCAGTTAGTGAAATTTACAGCCTTCAATCCCAAATTGGCAAAGTCTGACAGAAGCCAAGTGAGCAAAACAGACTCTAACTAGCCCTGATTTACCAGTTGAAAATGCACTGTGTACAATGACCAAAACACAAATCGGTAAACCCTGTGAGCAGAATTTAGCTAAAATTTATTCAATTGTCACTTACTTGAGTTTCTGAGAAGCTCTGCCACCATCGTGTGAAATTAAACAGGAATGTTAAAAACTAATTACTTGTGTCAAGCAATCATGTACCCAGCACCTATGATTCTGTGAGCAGCTGTCATGCCATTCACATGAAATGTTACAATAATTTTGGTATTAAAGGCATCTTTTTGTTTCCTAATGTAATAATTTTGCACAGTTGCATTAAGATGCATCATAAATTAATTAAAATATGGGATATATGGAATACATTACAATATATTCTTGTGGCAGTGTGACTGTCAAACATTATTATAATGTAACTGTTACATAACAAGATGCAGTTCAATAGATCAAACTCTACTGTAATTACAAGGATATCAAAAGTCACCATTATTAATCCATGGTGTAAGAAATACAAAGACTCATTGTACTCATTGCAGATGTTCAATTCATGATAGCATCTGCAAGTAACGAACATCTGTCTGGGTAATTTACACAGTAATGCAGCACTCATCTCCTATTTAATTTTGCTGGCATATTCTTTGCTATAATTTCTGTTTTGTAACGAGTTCTTTCAGCTGCTGCATTTTGTTGTCTCTCAGGGCATCGCGGATTGACTGGAAAAATCCAAAGTAATGCTGGAAATTGTGAATCATGAGCAGGACACCAGCCAACAACTCGTTTGTCAATAAAAGGTGGTAGATGTAGGCACGAGTGTGATTCTTGCAGCAGTAACATTGACAATCCTCCACCAGGGGGCTGAAGTCAGCACGAAATCTGAATCAAAACAAATACAAATTATGAATTGAACCCATCAGAATATGAGGGGAAAAAATTGCATTTTATGGCACCTTATACAGTACATCGAAACATCTCAAAGTATTGTTTTTCCCAGAGTTATTTTTTTTGTTAGCAAATAAAAACAGAAGGTATCTCTAAACAGTGTAATGGGAGAATGAATATTTTTGAAGGGTAAGATCAAAGGATCTCTTCATCCATCTAATCTTGTGGTCTTGTGTTACTGATTATAATTGCTCCTAGTTCACTTCCATGAGCATCAGTCATTTTGTTCTCCGCCTCCTCTTCTATAAATTTAAAAAAGATTGTATTTACAAGGTTCTATGGAGGAACTATCTGTACATTCATTAGAACTGGAACAGTCCAATGGCTTAGAAGGCAAATACACAAGAGAATAATTTTGTTAATTTCTCCTTCACAACCACAATTCATATGCTGAAGGAAACACAGTAACTCCCTTTAAATAAATCTGATGTAATGTTAATATTCTGATTGCTCCATCAATAAATAAATTTAATAGTTTTCAGTTTTGGTAGAGAATTCTTGCTATAACAGCATTGTACAGCTGAGAAAGATGGCATCTGCAAAGTAGCTTTAGTGCTCATGGTGAAGACAAATGAATTCATTATAAATAAAAGCAAGACTTACATTTCACTTTTCAGGTCAATTGTAAAGGGAATCTTGTTTGCCTCACTAGGCACTCCTTTGCTGCCAACCTCATTATCCCCATTGCTTGTCCTTTCTAGAACTGAAATGAAAATCAACAATTACATTCTCACCAACACCTGAATGTCACCTTGTGCTGTACAATGTGTTCAGTTTAATACCAAAATTGTAGCTTAAACCAAAGAATGTCATATGCCAATTATTGCATTAGTTATTGTACTTTATGTAAGAATACTTTGACAGTTAGAACAATGAGAAACAACATTTCATTTGTATAGTGCCGTTCATGTCCTAAGGCACTAGACAATCAGTGTAAGCCACAGGTGGGTTAAAATGCTTGGTGATAATACACGCATTATTTCAGTTGTATAATTTTATGCGTGCTTGGGCAGTTAAGTGAAATCTGGGATCATTTATGTAATGGTTGGTCTTTGAGCAACGAAAGAGCGCACATCCTCTGTGATCCATGCATTGCTCATTCCTCGAACTCTGCTGACTGTTCAAGTTGAATGAATTGCAAAGCGTTATATCAAATGCATGGGTTGTTATTATTCAAACCTCTTGTACCCATTGGTTTAATGTTAGTCCTCCTATACCTGTTTGTTCAATATTAGTCATAGAGGTAAAGAATTGTATCGCAGCTGGGGTTGTACCATGACACAGAAATAGGAGACAATCCCCTTTCAAGACTTTTACTGCCAGCGCCTTGGCAAGTCCTCCCGATGTGAAAGGCGCTATACAAATGTAATTTTGTTGTTGTTGTATCTCCTCCTAACACCTGGAGGCAGAAACACAATCAGAATGTTGGCTAAAGCATGTATTTTTTGCCAGCAGTCCTGCCAGAAATTTGTCTGTCATGAGGGAACTTCCAGCTCTTGATGAATTAAGAGTAGTCTCCCAGGGCTTCACATGGTTTCTGTTATCAGGAGAATCGTATCAGCTGGAGATTAGCCTGCGGCAGTCAGTATGTGCATTTGTATGTATATTCAGGGCACCTTCAACAGTTAGCAAAGTTCGAGGAACTCACAAGTTATTTGACTCCCTTCTGTTCATACGTATCCACTTATTGCATAGTAGCCTCATTTACATCTCTCTGATATACCGTTTTAAATCTAATATACAAATATATTCTTAATATAAAAGTACAAATGATCGTGACCTTTGTTGCTGCTGACTTACTGGAATGAATGCGCTTATCTTTAGCTGTCATCGTGGTGTAAGCAGATGCTAGTTGTTGGTTTTGTGACTGGTGGAAGGGTGCCATAAGAATTCTTTCTTTTGTTGAGATACAAAGTAATTCACTGCTTTGTTCACAGTGCAGTGTAAGTATTTGAACCAAGTCTTCTTTGCCAAAGACCATTCAATTAATTTCAGGGTTACTGAAAAATGATACACATCTACCTAGAAACTATTTGGTCTATGACTTCCTTTGGGAGTTTAAATTACTGTGCTACGCCTCAAGCATTTCAGAACAACAACTGTTTCCCTAATACCAAGAGGAGCCCCCACTACACTATCAGGGTTTTGATTTGGCTATAGTCCATTGTTTATTTCAAAAACAGCTACCACACAATATTATCAGATTCTATGGTAGCCTGTAATAATCCACATGATATGCAGAAACAAATGCTCTTAACTTTCCCTGCATTTGACTACAATTCTTTCAAGATTCATTAAACTGTACAACTTGGAACAACTCTTGATGATAGTAAAAGTGCCAATTGGGATTGATTTAGGAACTTTAAACAAGTAAAACTTACACACGCACTCAGTAAGAATGCAAATCTCATTCGGGTTTATGATGAACACCAAAAGCCCAGAACACATTTCTTTGAAAACTACATTTTAAATCTAACACCAAAGTGCAACATGTCTACAGAGGTCTTCAACTTGAAGTAAATTCCCAGACTTCAAGGAAACTCAATTGATACCTTGCAGCACTTCATAGAGAACATATGGGGATCAAAAGCAGCTATGGCTCCTGGAAGTCAAACAATTCTCCTCATACTCAGACCTCACCATTTAAGTAACAAAAATCATACCTGTATGAAAAGTCTCACTCTATGGGAACATAACGGTCTAACTCTGAGAAGAGAGTGCTTGCAACTGAGCCACAACTACCACTCTACGATGATATAGTGTTTCTCATAAATGGAACAAAGCTGTTCTTCAGATCAATATAGGAATCTGGATCCGCTCCAGAAATCCGGTGCTAAGCACCGGCATGTTTGCCAAATACAGTAGAAGCCCGTTTATCCGGCACGCTTGGGTGGGGTGGGGGGGGGGGGGGTCGACTAATTGACTGTGCTGGATAATTGGGCGGCAAGTTGCCGAAAACCCAACACAAAAAACTTACTTATTTTAAAACATACTATATTAATAATATACTCAATAGTAACAGAATATTGTATAGCTGCTTACCAATAAAGATTTCAGCACATTCGGTAAAAAAAACATTTTTTTACAAATCGGTAAAAACCTCCAAGTTCGTAAGTTTAATAAGTGCGCATGCGCCCGCAAAAATTGAGCATACTCGTGATAGCTGGAATGGGGAATTGTCCCGGAAGGAGGTCAAGCAATCCGGTTAATTGGGTCACGGATAAACGGCTTCTACTGTACAAAGTGTGTGGTATGGCATTTTACATTGGAAGAGTGCAAAATAAATCATTGCTTGTTGCAGGTATAAAGCAACCAGAACCACTAGAACCTGAGTATTGAGACGCCATCCGGCGTGGAGGACACTATATAAATCGAAGTTGTTGTTGATGTTTCGTCAGTTGTTTCTCCAAACATTTACCTCTGCAGTACCAAATTTAATCACAATTCAAAAAAGAAAACACGTTGAAACTATAGTTAGAGTAAAGTCCGGATCATTCATAACTCAAAGGGAAAGAGTTCAGTGCTGAGGCGCTCAGCAGAGGTTAGGCGTGCATGCTCAGACACATCGCAGAGGCCTCTGGTCTATTGGAGGGTCATGCAGTGGCCTCCTGCCCTAACCTATGGATAGGAGGTGGGGTGAGAGATCATGGTGCAACTCTCCAATAGACCAAACACTCGATGCGTCTATGCATGTCTACTCTGCCACGCCATCTTATAGGATGAATTACCCGGTCAATTTTACATTGTAATTACTGTACTTACAAGAATTTCTGGAATGTTAAGTGAAACAACAAGTAAAGTATGTCTCCAGTCCTACGAGGAAGGAAGCATTGCTCGATCTAATCCTGGGGAATGAAATAGTTCAGGTTGGACAGGTTTCGGTAGGGGAGCATCTAGGTAACAGTGACCATAATGTTATTAGATTTAGATTACTCATGAACAGGGACAAAGTACAGTTAAGGGTGAGAATGCTTGACTGGAAAAGGGCTAATTTTGATGGGCTGAAAAGGGACCTAGAGTTAGTGGACTGGCAAGTAAGACTGGCAGGTAAAATGACTCATGAGCAATGGGAGATCTTCAAAGATATGATAGCTCAAGGTCTAAATAGATATATTGCCACAAAAGGGAAATGTGCGACAACCAAGCCAGCCTGGATGACCAGGGATATTCTGTCTAGGATGAAAAAGAAGAAGACGGCATACGACAATTGGAAGACGCAAGATACTGAGGATAGCAAAGCGCATTATAGAGAATGCAGGAGTGATCTTAAAAGAGTGATACAACAGGCTAAAAGATCGCATGAGGTTAGTGGATAACATAAATAGGAATCCTAAAATATTTTATAAGCACATAAAGCAAAAAAGATTAGTTAAAGGTAGGGTGGGGCCAATCAAAGACAATGATGGCAATCTTGTTGTGGAGGCAGAGGGCATGGCTGATGTGCTGAACGAGTACTTTGCATCTGTCTTCACAAACAGAAATGGATGCCCCAAATGCCGCAGTATTGGAGGAGAGGGTAGAAGAAATAGACCAGATTACCATAGACAAAGAGGAAGTTCTGAAAAGATTGACTGGGCTCAAAATTGGTAAGACACCAGGACCAGGTGGGTTTCACCTAAGGTTGCTGTGGGAGATACGGGTTAAAATAGCGGAGGCTCTGGCCATTATATTTCAATCTTCATTGGACACAGGAGTGGTGCCAAGAGACTGGAGAGTGGCTAATGTTACCCCCCTCTACAAAAAGGGGCAGAAAGACAAACCCGTTACAGGCCAGTCAGCCTTACTTCGGTAATAGGAAAACTACTGGAGACCATAATCCGGGACAGAATAAATTTCTACTTGGAGGAACATGAGGTAATTAGAGACAGCCAACATGGATTTGTTAAAGGCAAATCTTGCCTAACAAATCTAATAGAATTTTTTGAAGAGGCAACTGCGAGGGTTGATGAAGGAAATGTGGTGGACGTTATTTACATCGATTTCAAAAAGGCTTTTGGCACAGTACCGCGTAAGAGATTAATAAAAAAAATTAGAGGCCCACGGTATTAAGGGGACAGTGGCAGTTTGGATTAAGAACTGGCTGAGTGACAGCAAGCAGAGGGTGGTGGTTAATGGGTGTTTCTCGAAATGTTAGGAGGCAATATAGACTTGGTAGATCAATCTTAAGGGGGGTGAACGTACAGAGAGATCTGGGTGTTCAAGTAAGCGAATCATTAAAGGTAGCAGGGCAGGTAGATAAGGCAGTAAAAAAAAGGCATTTGGTGTACTGAGTGTTATTAGTAGGGGCATAGAGTATAAGAGTAGTGAGGTTATAATTAAACTATACAAAACACTGGTTAAGCCTCAACTGGAGTACTGCATCCAGTTCTGGGCACCTTATTTCAGGAAGGACATTAAGGAAAGGGTGCAGAGAAAATTCACGAGAATGATACCAAGAATGGGGAACCTTAGCTATGAGGACAGGCTGGAGAAGTTAGGACTTTTCCCATTAGAGCAGAGAAGGTTACGTGGGGACCTGATAGAGGTCTTCCAAGATCATGAAAGGTTTCGACAGGCTAGATAGGGAAAAGCTGTTTCCACTGATAGGTATGTCTGTGACCTGTGGTCACAGTCTTAAGATATCTACCAAAAGAAGCAGAGGGGAGATTAGAAGAATTTTTTTTACTCAGCGAGTTGTTCGAATTTGGAATGATCTGCCTGAAAGGATAGTGAGGTCCGATTCGATAGCAGTTTTTAAGAGAGAACTAGATAGGTATCTGAGGAAGACGGGTTTGCAGGGTTATGGGGAGAAAGTTGGTGATTGGGGTTAATGAAAGTGACTTGCTCGGTCAAAGAGCTGGCACAGACTTGATAGGCCGAATGGCCTCCTTCTGTGCCGTAACATTCTATGATTCTATGATAAAGAGGATTACTAACAATTATTAACAATTTGCACAAGACATTGACAGCATGGTGACTTTAATTTAATGATAAATTAAACGAGGGTTATCAGGAATTTACTGCATTTTGTAAATAAATTCTAAACAATATTCAAAATTTAAGTAATGGGACTTGCCTAAATTTTCAGAAAGCAGTTATTTATCATAGTTTCTTTGAATTGAAACTGTAAAGCACTAAGTACAGTAGAAGCCCGTTTATCTGTGATTCGATGAACCGGCACGCCAAAAAAAGTCCCCATTCGATAAACCGGAACAATAGCAGTGGAGCATTTGTAAATGCCTAAATAATAACAGATAATAACAGAATATTGTATTGGTACTTATTGTTAATACTACTCTCTTGCACTTCTCACCTTTACTGGTAGATGCTGCACTTGAAGCCATGATGCTGTGGTTGAGGTTTATAGTCCAGCGATTCTTTTTAAAATGAAGGACGCCAAGTGGGTGAAAAAAACAGAGCGCGACTTTAAAGCCTCACTAGCGGCAAGCCGATAATCATGGCCGATAACCCACATTGTCGCGCAGGTACAGTATTTTGGTTTGCCGTTAGTAAAGTAGGGTTATCGGCTTGCCGCTAGTAAAATCGTGCGACTTTAAAGTCGAGCTGCCGTTTTTTTCACCCGCACGGAATCCTCCATTTAAAAAAGAATCGCTGGACTGTAAACCTCAACCAGTAAAGGTGAGAAGTGCGAGAGTAGTTTTAACAATAAGTACCAATACAATATTCTGTTATTATCTATTATTTAGTCTGGCATGTATGGTGTGTATGGTGTAGGTTAAAAGAACATTAATTTTTTTGTGGTGGGTTTTCGGCTGCCCGAATACCCAGCAGGTGCTTTAACTGGCAATAGCCCAGTCCTGCGGGCGCTGTATAAACGGGCTTTTACTGTAGTTCCAATAGAAACGTTAGAGAGTTTAGTTTATGCTTTAATGCTTCAGAGGTAGCCCATGGAT
The DNA here is from genome assembly GCA_035084275.1 of Hydrolagus colliei. Lineage (NCBI taxonomy): Eukaryota > Metazoa > Chordata > Chondrichthyes > Chimaeriformes > Chimaeridae > Hydrolagus > Hydrolagus colliei. Next base: position 34,859,384 of record CM068745.1, on the reverse strand, counting down.
TGTCTACTCTTATATATATTAATAATCTTTGCATTTGATATAGCACTTTCACGTCTTTTAGACGTCTCAAAGCGCTTCACAGAATATACTGTATTAGACTATTTTACGTCGCTGGTGTATATTTTTTGTAATGTCATATTTTGGAGGGGTTTGTGTGCATATATTGTATATGCTTTTCATTGACAGCCTCCATATGATTATATTAATAATCCGTCAAAAAAAAACACACAATAATTTAAATCCACGACACTGCTGTGCGCAATTGGCTGCCGCATTTCGCCCACAAATATGCAGTCAATTCATTTTACAGTACATTTTGTGAGGCGCTTTGAGACGTCGATAAGATGTGAAAAGTGCTATATCAAATGCAAGGATTATTATTATATTATTATTACTGTAAAGTGAAATGACTGTATGTTTGTAAGCGAAACACTGCAGCCAACTGCGCACAGCAGTATCCCACAAACAATCGTGGACTGAGTGACCAAATTTTTTTTTGAGGGATCAAAAAGTGTGAAATAAAGAAACTTGCCCAGGGAATTGAACCCAGGTGCCTCTTCTGCTTACCAAGAGGGAGACAAGAACATTTGTAGCAGAGTAAATGCAGCAAATAAAAGTTTATCCACATAGAGGAGACTGGAATAACTTAATTCATGAAAATATTTCTCTATCTCGACAACCTGTTCTGAATCTATTTATCCAGTATCCCTTGTTGCTATTTTCATGTTCCTCAGTCTGCTATAAAAATTTTAAGGATGGCTCATATGTTCTTCTAGGCGCTCTCACTTCTCCCCATCTTTGCCGCCATATTCTTGTCATCTCTGTTGTCTCAACAACAGCAGCAAGAATAAATTGCATTTGAATAGTGTCTTTCACATTGGGGCTGCCTCTCTCATGTTTACCCTATACTCCATTCTCTATGGAGACCAAAGTTATCTGTGTTCATGTGCTGCCACTGATCCAAACCTTTGAAGGGTTTTAACTGATACCTTCTGTCTCTGGGTCCATTTTGTATTTGTAATTGAATGACAGAGCCCTTCCCTGCTCAGTCATCTTGTAGGGGAAGAACCCCTCAAACAAGTCCACTCCTCTCGTCACACACTCCAACACTTCATCTGGCATCCCAATCCCATGGATCATCCTAATAAAGAAACATAATAGAAAGATTGAACAAATTAGAAAATAATTAACAAACCACAAACATTTCACATGTTATCTTTTGTGTCACAAATGACTGTTGGTTTGTGTCAGTTGGTAGCACTATTGCCTCGGACTCAAGATTGTTGAGCTTGAGCTCTCAGTCCAGGCTGAATGTCCAGTGCAGTCCTCGGTGAGCATTTCATTGTCAGAGGTGCCATTAGTCAGATGAGACATTAAACCAAGGTCTCATCTGCTTGTAAAAACATCCCTTGACAGTTTCAAAAAAAGACAAGCGAGTTTCTCCCGGTCCCTGGCCGAGGATAGATTATAGTATTTACTTTAGAGTTCTGAAGATGCTATGATGTGATAAGGTGCTTTTAAAAATGCAAGTTCTTTATTACTACAATGATAAGGGATGCCCTACTCTTACTGCCATCATATAATAGCAATAATCCTTGCATTTAATATAGCGCTTTTAACGTCTTCTAGACGTCTCAAATACTTCACAGAATATACTGTAAAGTGAATTGATTGTATATTTGTGGACGAAACGCGGCAGCCAATTGCGCACAGCGATGTCCCACAAATAGTCGTGACCAATTTGTTATATTTTCTCTTGAGGGATTATTTTTGGGCGTATGGAGTAAGGAAACTTGCCCAAGGTTTCATCCCGCCTGGAATCGAACCCAGGTCTCTCGCTTGTAAGGCGAATGCTCTTCCCACTGAGCTACAGGATTCCACTTATGCTTTGTACATAAGTGCACTGGTGCCACCTAGTGTCCAGCAATAATAATAAAAGCGATCTGCCAATCAACTAACAACCGGGTTCCTACTTACTGCTAGGTAAACATAGGCATGTAGAGCAACGCTTCAGCCTGTCCAGGAATCAAACCCAGGTCCTCTCACTTGCAAGGCGAGCGCTCCAGTCAGTAAGCTACACAACTCCACAGAATCAGAATTAGCATGCCATGAGCAGTTCCTCATTTAAAAACAGGTATAACTTCACTGTCCATTTTCCTACCTAGGTTTCTCTTCAGGTAGTTCGGCTGTGACTGAGGAAAGCATGCTTAGTTTGAAATCATTTGGTATATCATCTCCATGGAAACCATCCAGAAGAAAACCTCCAACTGGTCGCTTCATGGTTTCCCAAACAGATCTCAGTCTCTCCTCAAGAACGTCCCCTCCTTCAACCACACCTATGATCTCAGTATTCTTCAACACCTAAGAGAGGGATAAATTTTCAGATCTGTATTGTAGTCAATGCAGGCTTCCCACCGTTTCACCAAATCTCCTTACCTGCAACGTCATCAATTCTTCTAAGCACTAACAAACAAACAAACAGACAAACAAACCAAATTACATTTCTAGAGTCCTTATCACTTCAGGAGGATGTCCCAAGGCGCTGAATACTATTGGAATAGAAGGCACTATTGGAAAAGAAGGCATAACATTTCCACTAAACCACCTATGATTCGCCAGGATCATACCAGGGATAAAATATATTAGCTTCAATGGATAAACATGTGAAGAGAAAAAACGTAACAGGTTACAGGGAAAGAGCACACAGTTGACATTAGAGTAGTTGGCTCCAGAGGATCACCCTACACTCAATGGACTAACTAGTTTCCTCCTATGCCGCTGCAACATCTATGAATTTGTGAGAGGATTGGCAAATGAGGATTACATATACCCAAACTCAAAAGATTAAGAACTGACTGTCTTTAAAATAAATCAAGGTATTTAAAATATGAAACCCTTCTTCCTGCTGGAACATTTTAGAGCCCAGTACGCCATTTAAAAGTCGAACCCAGAACCCTTTTATTCCAGGGAGGGAAGTAGATCAAGACTTGTGAAGTAAACATATCAAGGGATATTAAGAAAATGCAGAGAAAAGGAAAATATAACTGAGTTGTATGACAGAATAATCTTAATTGGCCTACCACAGTTCTAAATTGTTCTCCAATATAAAATACTATATTCCAATATCATAGAAAACATCCCCTTACAACACCAAACAAACTGGTAATTAATGTATCCAGTCATCAATCGGCCACAAAAACCAAAATGGTCTGTGATCTGTGTGGAAGTGGCAATACACAAAGGAATTCAGTGTTTATCTGCAGCAATGCAGACTGAAAATAAACCCATGTTTATAACATTCTCCAACTAAAACATTACACCCAGCTGAGCACTTACATTCCATTGAATATTTGCTTCCCGTTTACTTCAAGGGCTGTTTATTTACAGGTACTTGCCATTATTTACTTCTAAGGAATTAGATGTTGGGAAACATTTCAGATTTTATACAGAGTAACCTACAAGATCTAGTTTAGAGTATAACTGTGATGTTTGACCTATCACATCTCTTAAAAGACTGTTATTGTACATTCAGGCAATATGGTCCTCCCATGTTTCAAACAAATCCCTGCTTGTCTGCTGCGCTGCCCTCATTACTCAGTGAAACACTTCATGCAAAGCATGAATTCACCCCACTGAGTGAAAACTAACATTGATGCATTAACCCACAAAATAGTCAATTCACTTGATAGTATACAGTATTCCATGAAGCGATTTGAGATATCTCAAAGACGTGACAAGGGGGTATATCAAATGCAAGAATTATTATTTCATTTATTATAATGAAAGATTTATCATAAGACTGTAAAAAAAAGTATTGAGACTCAGTTTACTCTGCTTTAGTATGTTTTGCCTCAGTTTAATGTTTATTCACATCAGCTTGTTCCTAAACCTGATTTTGCAATTGTATGTTACAAACATAAGTACACTATAAATGTTTATACACAATCTTATTTCATTTCCAGAACAATTGGATTTTCATTAAGTACAATGATGTGATGTGATAGGTCAAAGATAGACTAGGAGAGTGGGCAAGTAGGTGGCAGATGGAATTCAATGTTAGCAAGTGTGAAATTATTCACCTAGATAGCAAGAATAAAAGAATAGATTATTTTCTAGAGGGGGAGAAGTTAGATAGTGTTAGTATTCAAAGGGATTTGCGTGTCCTTGTACACCAGTTCCAAAAAGTTAGTTTGCAGGTGCAGCAAGCAACTAAGAAGGCAAACGGCATGCTAGCGTTCATTTCAAAAGGTTTAGAGTACAAGAGTAAGGAAGTCTTGCTGCAACTGTATAGGGCTCTGGTGAGACCTCACCTAGAGTATTGTGTGCAGTTTTGGTCTCCTTATTTAAAAAAGGACATGAGAGTGGGTGCAGCGTAGATTCACTAGGTTAGTTCCTCGGATGAGGGGACTGACCTATGAGGATAGGTTGAATAAACTAGGGTTGTATTCTCTAGAGTACAGAAGAATTAGGGGGGGGATCTTATTGAAACATATAAGATTCTTAAAGGGCTATATAAAACAGACACTGAGGGACTGTTTCCCCTGGTAGGAGAATCTATAACCAGGGGTCACAGTCTTAAAATTAAGGGTCAGCCTTTTAGAACAGAGTTGAGGAAACATTTTTTCACTCAGAGGGTAGTGAATTTATGGAATTCACTACCCCAGAAGGCTGTAGATGCTCAGTCCTTGAACATTTTCAAGGCTGAGACTGATAGATTTTTGAAAAATAGAGGGATATGGGGATAGGGCAGGTAATCAGAGTTAGGTGAGAAGATCAGACATGATCTTATTGAATGGCGGGGTAGGCTCGAAGGGCCGAATGGCCTACTCCTGCTCCTAATTCTTATGTTCGTATGTAAACATCACAGTTCTACTCTTAACCCGATCTCGTAGGTAGCTCTATATAAAATCTGATATACAAATGTGACCAGTCTCCAACCTTCAAACTCAAATTAAAACCACCTGGCCTCCATTTACAGTGCAGAAACTCAGTAGCTCAGCAAAAAGCTACTTATAGGATTTCTATCACCGGATTGAAGGATTTCAGGATAACATTTCAGGATAACTGGATTTCTAACATCTGCACGCGGATAACACCCAACAACTCTTAACTCTCTGCATCCACCCTCGATTCCAGCACAACTGGTGTCCTGGTAGACTGTTTGTCAGACCTCAACTGCTGGCTGAAAGACAACTTTTTACAGATCAAAGTTAGCAAGACCAAGGCCCTGCCTGATTGGCTTGTGCCAGGGCCTCCACACCGCAGGCCTCCTCACCAAGCCAGTCAGGAACCTGGACCTCTTGTTTGACCCTTAACTGTCCTTTCTCCCCCATATCCATGCCATAACCAGCACTGCCTTCCACCACCTCTGCAACATTGCCCGTCTCCGCCACTGCCACACCTCTCAGGCCACTGAAACATTCATACACGCATTTGTCACCTCATGCCTTGACTACGGAAGCTCCCTCCTTGCCGCCCTCCCCAAGTCTTCCCTCCACAAGTTGCAGATCATCCACAACTCTGCAGTTTGTGTCCTCTTCCACACCAGGTTCCGTGACCCCATCAACTCCACCCTTACCTGGCTTCCCATCCTTCAGGGGATAGAATTCAAGATCCCTGTCACTTTCAAGACCCTCCATGGCCTTGCCTCCTCCTACCTCTCTACACTGCTGATCTCCGATCAACCTATCCTTTCTCTCTGTTCAGCAGGCTCCGACTTGCTCCATTACCCGCTCCTGGGCTTTCAGCCTCTCTGCCCCCACTCTTTGGAACTCCATCCCACAATCCCTTCGCTTTGCTCCCTCTCTTACCTCCTTTAAGGCCTGACTCAAGACCCTCCTTTACGACCGTGCCTTCAGCTGCCCCCTACCTCTTTCTCTCCCTCATCCCAACCCTGCCCCTCCCAACCATGCCCCTGACTGTTCAGCGCCTTGGCACATCCTCCCGACATAAAAGGCTCTCTACAGATGTAATTTTGTTGTTGTTGAATGCTCGATTTGATATGGTTTGGCTGCACTGTACAACACTAGGTAACTTTAGCATTAGAATACAAATATGATCTTTGCAATTCATGTTGTAACTCTTCAGACTAATTGCCTTACTTACATGATTTGAAAGATCTCAAGAAAGATTCAATATTTCAAAATATTATTTGTTTATGGCTATATACTAATTTTAATGGCTAAATTATAGAACTATAGAATGTGCCATGACTTCGCCCGATTACTGTGAGAAACTATTACGATCTGATAATTTGTTTAACAGTAAAATAATAATCCTTGCATTTATTAAAGTGACTTTTGTGGGAGAGGAGTCTCAAAGCACTTAATGGGATATACAATAAAGGGCAGCAACAGTGTAGTTTGTAGGAAAATTTGGAGCTAAGCAGCACAACACGAAGGCTGATGTAAATCACCACAAATAAACACACTTAGAACTGAAACTGGCAAAATATAGCATAATTTACAATTGCACAAAATTGCACTAAACCAATAAAACGATGTATAGACAGAATACTGTACTACTGTACATAGGAAATTGTTGAATATAATGGTTATTATAGAAATGAAAGCTCTGCTATAATTTTAGCCATAATCAAACATCATATTCAATTAACTCTACACCTCTATATAATAAAATCACATCAGAAAACAATTGCTGCATTGATGATAAAGTTTACTGTGTTAAACAGGTTACAGCTGCTCAGAAAATCCATTAAATAAGCTACAAGTTGCTTATGTTCCAGCTTTGATGTTTACCTCAGATTTCTGATGCATTGCAAGGCAACCATCCAGAAATGCCAGTGTACGATCCACTGATTTCTTTGCCCGCTTTCTTGAAGTTCCTGGAGGCAAAAGTTCTCCGTCTGCCATGCACTGGTACCAGTCAGGTCTGAAGGCTTGTTGTATCTCCATGAACTTAGATACTGTTAGTTCAATTCGTCCGCCTCCACCCCAGACTGATACAGTCTGTCGATTAGGGATTAAAGAAACAGAGGTTATAACAAAACTTGGAAACAGCAGAATCTAATAATTAGACGAACATTTGTATTCGCAAACTGAATTACTAACAACATTTAAACTAATGTTGAATGTTGGATAAAGACCAAAAACTAATTACAAACTGAATCAAAATGTTCTGCACCTGGTATAAGTTCCATCAATGTCAGTAACAGACCATTTGCATTACGCATCATCCTTATTATTACACTTAATGTAAAGTATGTTTCAATTTGAATTACATTTCTTCTGTAGACAAAGCATGTAATGCATGGGCATTAAGTCCCAAACAATACACTGGCCTGTCAGTTAGTAGAGCAAGCAAAAGAGAACAAGATATCAGGTGTTTTTTGCATCAACACATAACTCTCCAGAATCATGATCAGTGCACCTATCTAGTTCTCACATAGCTATTACTGATAAATCTGTGAAAGCATTACTGATCAGGTGCATAATATCACGGTTAATGCAAAGCACCAAAAATAAAACACACAAAATAGGACTGCAAGTATTAAAATAGCCACTGTCTACCAAAATGATCAAAATGATCTCAATGTTGTTTCTGAAAGATATGAAGTTATAATAATGTAATTGAATAAAAGTGGTGTACAACAACAATAACAAAACAATACTTGTGTAGCGCCTTTCACATCAGGAGGACGTCAGATTGCTGTGCGCAATTTGCTACCATGTTTCACCCACAAATAGTCAATTCACTTTACAGTATATTCTGTGACGCTCTTTAGGACGCCTGGAAGATGTGAAAAGCGCAATATCAAATGCAAGGATTATTATTATAGATTTGAATGATTACATCACGGCAGTGGGAAAATGAGATTAGAATATTTTCAGTCCTAATGGGTTGAAGTGAAATCTTCTTAAAAGATGTTCACCTGAGTAGGAGGACACAAGGGAAATTGAATGAGTCTGAAAGCAAGGTTGAAACCTAACTGAAAGCGAGCTTGAAAATGATTCATTCGGAAAACTGCAGCATAAATGGCACTTCACACGACAAAAAAATGGTCCCAGGATGTAAAGTGTATCCCCTCCAGGGAAGCCCCTGTACGTCAACAGGCCCGTGAGAACTAAGCTCCAATGAGTTCTCAGGTGGGAGCCGAGTTCTTGTGAGACAGAGAGACATAAAGGGGTTTCCCTGGAGGAGACAAACGTTATGTCTTTCGGTGCTTTTTTCAGGCAGAGAAGCTAGTTATGCTTCCTTTTCCCTGACAAGCACCTTTTAACCTCACGCTGGTGAGCTGCAGTCGACTTCTGCCCGAGTTCTGCACCATGTAGTGCATTTATTATAACATTATTCAAAGCTTGACTTTGGAATATTACTTTAAAAATGACACTTGACCCAACAAACATTCTTCATCACTGTACTCTTAAATTCGGGATATTGGTACGCTGCCACATGCTGCAGTGATAATCTAGTAATAATCAGCCAGAGCAGAAGCTATTAAATACTGTTGTAAAATTAAATCAAGGAAACTTATTTCACATAATCTTACCACAATTGTAAATTACTTCAAATTGTACCTTGTTGGTATTGTACCCTGATGGACAGGGGCTGGCTGCATCATGTAAGGAACAGTATAGTAAAGAGTCTGGCATACCTGTTCAAGAAACATAGTCAATTCAATAAACCAAAACACTGATAATAGTGTAACAACATAATGCAATATTCAGCAACTATAGATGATTGCTTTCTGGACTTGAGTATTTGCAAAAAAAAAAATGCAGCAGCAGGTCTGTGCATACTAAAGTGTCATAAATAGAAATTAATGGCCAATTTAACCGGAGGATTATTGACCATTTTTGTGTTATGTAGACTTGATTCATCTGAACTAATGTACACAATTCAACTTGCTGCTTGATCCTGGCTTCTATTGGATCAGTTGGTTTGAGATTTCATTTATGTGTAGCCTTCGCTCCGGTGAAATATATACTGTATGTCTCTTGGCTTTTTTTGTATTTTTTGTTAAATTGATCCTTTCTGAGTCTGAAACAGGAATAGTTCCAATTATTGACTTTGTGTTATCGGGTGTCCCAATGATCATGAAAGAACACAATAGTGATTAAAACCTTCCTGAATGGTTTTACAGTATTCAACACTAAACAATTTCCAACCTTGACTGATACAGCAATTTGTGAATGTTGTAGTCTGCTGGGCTAGTCAATCTACTGGACTAGATAGGGCAGGGCAGGGTTGAGCTGTGAAGGGCTAAATGTTTCCCTTGTACGAAGTGGACATTAGATCCCAGGTATTACATTAAAGCAAGCTTTCTTCATGATAGGGAAAGTATCATATGAAATACTTATACTGTGAAGTGCTTTTGAGATATCCTTTCCAATCTAAAAGATGCTATGTCAAATACAACGACTCTTTTAAAATGTTACACCTTTATTTCCTCAGCCATATGGGCAATATGACCAATCCTTATGGCTTCTGGCCAATACTCAGGGTAAAGTCAACCAATGAAATGTGTTGATAACATGCACTGTTAGCGATACTATAAGGTGATCAAAAAGTCTTGATAACTACTCTATTATCTAAAACAATTATAATTTATTTAAGACACATTAGACATTGTAATGGTATCATGATGTTTAGTCACCCTGTATAAATATACAATTCAAATTACCGTAAATACCCGCGTATAAGGTGCACTCGCGTATAAGGCGCACCCCCTACTTTTGACCTTTTCTTGGTGAAAAAAAACAGAAGCATTTTCGATGATATTGCCGGCAGAAGGGAGGGAGGCAGGAGAGTCAGGTAGGTAGGGAGGAAGAGAGGGAGGCAGGCAGGCAGGGAAGGAGAGAGAAAGGGAGAGAGGGAGGGAGAGAGGGAGGCAGGCAGGCAGGCAGGGAGTGAGAGAGGGAGGCAGGCAGCCAGGCAGCCAGGGAGGGAGACAGGCAGGCAGGGAGGGAGGGAGGCAGGCAGGCAGACAGGGAGGGAGAGAGAGAGAGGGAGACAGGGAGGCAGGCAGGCAGGGAGAGAGGCAGGCAGGGAGGGAGGGAGGCAGGCAGGAGGGCAGGCAGCCAGGGAGGGAGAGAGAGAGAGAGAGGGGGAGGCAGGCAGGCAGGGAGAGAGGGAGAGAGGCAGGCAGGCAGGGAGGGAGGGAGAGAGAGAGAGAGGGGGAGGCAGGCAGGGAGAGAGGGAGAGAGGCAGGCAGAGAGGGAGAGAGGCAGGTAGGGAGGGAGGCAGACTGACTGAGTAAGGCAGAAGGCAGGCAGCAGGCACAACACTGGGGAACGGCGATATATCGATATATCGCTAAAACCCGATATGATTTTCATATCGATATGCCGATATAGACATTTTTAAAATATCGATATATCGAAAAAACTATATGTCGAGGTAAAAAATCGGGATGCGAGCACAATCAACTACAAGACCCAGAATGCTCATCTCTATACACAATGCACAGACCGAGGTGCAAAGCCGCCATCTTGTATTCATAGTCCTCAAATACAATATACAGGTATGCAAGGGGTGGGGGGAGAGAGACGGCTGTGGGTGGGGGGGGGGGTGAGGGGGAGAGAGACTGCTGGGGGGGGGGGGGTGAGGGGGAGAGAGACGGCTGGGGGGGGGGTGAGGGGGAGAGAGACGGCTGGGGGGAGGGGGAGATAGACGGCTGGGGGGGGAGAGGGGGAGAGAGACGGCTGGGGGGGGGGGGAGAGGGGGAGAGACGGCTGGGGGGGGAGGAGAGGGGGAGAGACGGCTGGGGGGGGGGGAGGAGGGGGAGAGAGACGGCTGGGGGGAGGAGGAGAGGGGGAGAGAGACGGCTGGGGGGAGGGGGAGATAGACGGCTGGGGGGGGGGAGAGGGGAGAGAGACGGCTGGGGGGGGAGAGGGGGAGAGAGATGGCTGGGGGGGGGGGAGAGGGGGAGAGAGACGGCTCGGGGGGGGAGGAGAGGGGGAGAGAGACGGCTGGGGGGAGGGGGAGAGAGACGGCTGGGGGGGGGAGGGAGAGAGAGACGGCGGGGGGGCGGGGGAGGAGAGGGGGAGAGAGACGGCTGGGGGGAGGGGGAGAGACGGCTGGGGGGGGAGGGAGAGAGAGACGGCTGGGGAGGTGGTGGGGGAGAGAGACGACGGGGGTGGGGGGTGTGAGAGAGGGTCGGCGGGGGGGGGGGGCAGAGACGGGGTGGATGTGATAATATACAGATAGATAGAGATGGGGGGGATGTGAGAGAGGAGAGAGACATAGAGAGACACAGACAGAAAAACACAGAGATGGAGAGAGTGAGAGACACAGAGAGATAAATATATTTACCTCCTGAGAAGATAGGCCCCGAATGCGCGCGCACCCGGAATGTGCGCGCACTCCGATGCGCGCGCGCGCACAGTACGAAAAAACGGAAAATATCGATATTTCGGTATATCTCGATATGAGCCAACCGATATATCCATACCGGGAAATTCCCATATCGCCGTTCCCTACACAGCACTGAAGTCCGCTGCTGCTGCCGCTGCCCGGGCGGCCGAGGCCGAAGCTCCAGCACCCGCTCCCCCCAACCCCCGCCGGACACTGACCAAACCCCGGCTGACAGTGCGCCAGCCGCCCCTCCTGTTTACTGTATTTCCGAGGCTCAAAATTTCTTGTATCTGCGTATAGGGCGCACCCCCAACTTTCGAGATCTTCCGACGTGCAAAAAAGTGCGCCTTATATGCGGGTATTTACGGTATATAATCTGAGCAGATTTGCTTAACTGAAGAGCAGTCTCTAAAATTGAATGAATACCTATGAATTTTCCAATCCCTTCCTTATATTCTTCCAAAACTTCATGATGTTCAGCCCTGAAAGAACAAGTAAAGAATCAATGTACATTGGCACACCCCGGACAAACAAAAGTCGCATATTTGGTTAAACTTGTGTTGAATTTCTCTTTGAAGCAATGCACCATCCATAATACTTTTTAACATTGATGGAAGCAAAGAAATATTGCTTCTCATTCGATCTTTTTCCACACAAAAGTATCATGATATCAAAAGGTAGTGAAAGGCGCTCTATAAATGTAATGTTGTTGTTGTTGTAGCAATTTGGAATTTTCTCCCCCAAAAGGCTGTGGATGTTGCATCAAATGAAATGTATTTTGTATTGTAATACTGTACATTTGTTTTGTATTGTAATACAATAAATGTAAATTGTATTGAAAAGACAGAGGTGAATTGATTTTGTTAGGTTAGGGTATCAAGGAATATGGAGCCAAGGCAGGTAAACGGAGTTGAGGTACAGATCAGCTACGATCTAATACAATGGCAGAACAGGCTCAAAGGGGTGAATGGCCTAATCCTGTTCCTACGTGGAAGCAAGAATCATATTTCTCACTCCCACTACATTAGTCTGAGGTTGAAGTCAACAGATGGTTGCATAAGCCTCTAAACAAACCAAGTCAGGAATACTGTGTGCAATAGCTGCCTCGTTTCACCCACAAAACATGAGAGGCTATTCACTTTACAGTATTGTATATTCTGTAAAGTGCTTTAAGTCGTCTAGAAAATATGGTGAGACGCTATATCAAATGCAAGCATTATTGCTATGCAAGGAATAACTCTATGGTTTAACCAGTCAGAATTCTAAATTCATTGTGGAAAGAAAAGGCATGATTTTATACTTGAACATACAGTGTTGACAGGGTTAGCTGCACAGGTTCGGGTATTTTTTCAATCAAATGGAGCGTGTCGTGGGTCAGATGTGGAGCTGAACCTGTCCGGGTATAAAGTAGGCAACCAGGAAAGTCTATGGTTTTAGAGCCATTCCGTCCTACTTCAGTCAATTTGCCGAGGCGACACCCATTCACAACACTTGAGAGGATTAGCTTCATGTTTCCAGTTCAAACTTTCAACTCAATTTCAGTTTTTGTAGGTTGATCTTTTATTGAATCCACCAGCCTGCCAAATCCAGATCTGATGGCTATAAGATATCTGTCATCCAGGAAAACACAGAATTGTGTGGCAACTTCTGTTGGGAGAAAAATAAATAACAAAACACCATTACTCAAATGAAACGTAAAATACAGTACTGTATTCAACAATTAACTGATTTTTTTTTACAAAAAGTGGGTTAATTTTCTTTCTAGTTCATTTTTTTTTGTCAATTTATCTACAATAATAATGATGATCTGTACATTTGGTACACACCTTTCAGGTCAACGGGGCATCCCAAAGACCTTCATAGGATATACTGTAAAATGCTGTGCATTTGGCGTGTACTTTACACAGCTGGAAGAAATCAATCTACGAACATTCACCGCCCAGGGCTGAGCAGTGAAGCTCTCAACGTTGTTTCTTCACCTCCTTCTTTAATCGTTCGAAATAAACAAGCCACTGTTGTGTTAGTTCATCTGAAATAAATGGCGGTTTGTGCTGTTATTGTCCGGCTCAGAGCCACGCCAGCCAACTGGCTTCCAAACCTGACTGATCAGCTCAGGGTCTGGGGGACCAGCTCTCAGGACTCACCTCTCCACTGCACCCGGCAGGCGCTCTCTCTCTCTCTCTCGCTGTCCCTCTAACTTGTTCTCTCTGTTATCTCCCCCTTTCTCTCTGCTTTGCTCTCTCTTCCCCTCTTTCGCTCCCTGCCTCACTCACTCACTGTCTGTCTGTCTCTCTGTCGGTTGTCCAGCGGCAGCCGCACGAGTTCAGAACCCACGGCGTCGCACGTTGATGACGTATCCCTGTTCCGGGAGCGCGTGATTTCACCGACTCAGTGTGTAAGCGCAGTAGTGTGTGAGTGCAACACGCTGTGTGAATGCAATACAGTGTATAATAGTGTGTATAATACAGTGTGTAAGTGCAGTACAGTGTGTGTGTGTATAATAGTGTATGACTGCAGTACAGTGTGAATAATAGTGTCCATGCAGTGCGTGAGTACAATACAGTGTGAGTGCAATTCAGTGAATAATACAATACAGTAGAACCTCGGTTGGCGACCACCTCGGTGGCGTGACCGCCCCGCCTAGGCGGCCAATCAGAGCCGCTCCCGAATATTTCCTTACTCGTTTCCAGTTAAATAAACCTCCACTGACGGGACCACCCCGGTTCCCGGACAGCGGCCACTGATTTGGCGGCTCCCAAACAACATTCTCATGGTCCTAACGCGACCACGCTGGCCGATCAGGCTGTGGCGTGACGTCACCGAGACAAGATGGCGGCGCGGATTTGGAGAGGTCACGTGAGCGGCCTCTTTGTCAGACGGGGGAAAAAAAAGAGAAGCTGCAGGTAACGGAGCGGTCCGGCCCCGCACATTCCCCCCGCCTCGTGTATCCCCACTCCCCGGCTCGGAGACACTTCCTCCGAGTATCCCCCTCCCCCCCCCGGTCTCGAGTATCCTCCCTCCCTCGCCGGCCTCGTGTATTTCCCCCTCCCCCGAGACTCCCCAGCCTCGAGTAATTGGAATTGAAAGGATTAGCTGAGGTTAAGATCGGCCCTGATTTAGTTAAATGGCAGAATGACCTATTCCTGTTACTATTAGTATTCTTTCTCCCCACCCCACCCCCCAGCCTCGAGTACCCACCCCTCCCTGGCCTCAAGTACCCCCCCTCCCTGGCCTCTCCGAATGCATGGACGGTAGCCAATAGTTTAATCTTCCATCCAGCAGAATCGACACCTCACCCCGCCAACACGACCACCTGGTCATGGTCCCGTGAGTGGTCGCGTTACCGAGGTTCTACTGTATATGCACATACGTGTGTAAGCGTATAATACAGCGTGTGAGTGCAATACAATGTCAGTATACAATACAGTGTGAGTGTGCAATACAACAACAACACTTCGATTTATATAGCGCCCTCCACGCCGGACGGCATCTCAGAGCGCTTCTACAGTGTCGGGTGTCAGTGTTTAACAACAACAAAATTACACTTGTACTGTATAGCGCCTTTCACATCAGCACGATCTCCCAAGGTGCTGAACAGTCATTGTTTCAGACCCGAGCTGGGTACGGGGAGGGTGGAGGGAAAGGGGGGTATTTGGGATGACCAATTAGTCCGTCGAAGTGGAAGGTATTGATGTGGCACGTGAAGGAGGCCAGGGAAGGGGTGAGGCAGAGGGACTGCGGGATGGAGTTGCGGAGGTTAGGGGAAGAGTGGCTGAAGGATCGCCCGCCAATGGTGGGGCGGGTGGGTCGAAGGACATGGAACATACTGGAGCCTGCTGAGCGGAGGGGGCGGACAGGTTGAAAGGGGGTTAGGTCACAGAGGTAGGATGGGGTGAGGCCATGGAGGGCTTTGAATGTGAGGACCAGAATCTTGGATTGAATTCATACAATTTGAGTATGCAATATAGTATGTCAGTGTGCAAAACAGTGATTGCACGGTTGAAGTAATGCCAGTAATGTAGACCCGAAACATTGACTCTTTTTCCTTTCTCCATGCATGCTGCCTGACCTGCTGAGTTTCCCCAGCAACTTGTGTTTTTGTTTGAAGTAATGCCAAGTGGGGCAATGGCTGATGCCGGCAGTCACGTGATGTATACATACACAGGCCAGCTATGTATAAAGTGTCCGTTGATGATCGTTGCCCATAGTAACGGAGGTGTCTGTATGCGCAGGTGCGGTTGGGCGGAGTGCATTATGGGAGTTGTATTTCGTAGCCCCGGCGGCAGGCAGTCCACGATCACAAACAGGACTACGGTACCCAGAATGCCGCGCGCGTACCGTATCTGCAAACATGGCGGTTTGAAAGAAGGTTCTTGCCCGGAGAGTGGCTTGGAGCTGACGGGGGAACGGCCGAGGAGGCTCGGAGGGTGGACATGATGCACAATAAGTCAAATATTTTCCATTGGCAAAGGCTTACTGACAGCAAAAGAGATGCTCCCAAGGTACTCTGTACTGTACTGTACAAACTGTACTCCTCTGTTCAAAGTAATAACGTCCGACTCTCGTTTCGAATATTAGTTTTAACATAGAGGTTAAAACTAATAATCCTTATATACACCCAATACAAGGACAATAACAATCCTTGTATTGGGTGTATATAGCGCCTCATCAACTTTAAAATATAAGGAGTTCACAGGATTTCATGTAAAATCCAGTGACTATATTTTTGTAAGTATGTGTTTTTGTAACAGTGTTGCCACAAACGGTCATGAAGTATGTTTTACTGCAGTTACAATTTATGGTAAGTTTCTTTCTGTTGCTACAATTTATGATAAATTCTAATTTTGAAAACAACAATAATTATTGTAGTCCAGGGACAAATTACCTCCTGATTCCAAATTTAGAGATGACAAAATCCTCTGCTCGTTGTTAATCTTGTGGATTAAGCGCTTTGAGACGCTACTCTGCACGGAGGGCACTATATAAATGTAAACTGTTATTAATCAAAGGAAGATTAGTAACTTTCCTTCCCTCCTCAATGGTGAATGAATTGTACTGTATGTAGCAGTTAAAGAGATGCACCAGTTAAACAACTGAGCTCAAACCCTGAAAATAATTTCCCAGCAATGCAGATGAGACAATTAATAGTTAGAAGTGGTTAGCTGTGAAAAACAAATAAGGATGTCAAAATGTGACTGCTTAAAAGATGCCTCTTCAGAATTTTTTTTAGTTATTAATGATGTGCATAGAAAGTTAACCAGCATGTTATATTTTAATACTATAGATCTGTCAATATTGGGCAAACTTTAGGACTATCATTTATCATTTCCAGCACCTTGGGACATCCTTCCAATGTGAAAGGTGATATGTAAATATAATTTGTTGTTGTTGTTGATTGGCAAGAATGACACAACTTTTAATTCCTTTTTAAATGTTACTGTATATTCTTTTTAAGTGTGAAACATGTTAAAAACAGATCGTACTATACATCAACACAAGTAAATTGGCACATGTGATGATAAAGCACTTAGAGAATACATCATTTTTAAAGAGCTTTAATAGCCTTTATATGCACTGAATTTTAAAAGTTTATAAGGTTTCACTCTGTCTCATACTGCAGTCTGACGAAACTCTCAGAAATGCAATCATAACATCCAGGCTTCACTATGCTTGTCAACTATTCCAACTTCAACCCTCCATATGCTGCAGATCATCCAGAACTCTGCACCCCATACCTCTCCCGCACTAGGCTCCATGAGCATATCACCTTCACCCTCGTCCAACTCCACTTCTTTCCCATCACACAGAGGACATAGTTCAAGATCCAGGTCCTCACCTTCAAAGTTCTTCATGGCCTCGAACCGCATTACCTCTGCGACCTCCTAACCCCCTATCAACCTACCTGCTACCTCTGTTCAGCAGGCTCTGGCCTGCATCACATTCCCCACCTCGCCCGCACCACCATTGGCTGACAGGCCTTCAGCCACTCTGCCCCAACCTCTGGAACTCCATCTCGCAGACCCTCCACCTCGCCCCATCCCTTGTCTCCTTCAAGACCCATCTCAAGCCCCTCCCCTTTGACCGTGTATTCGATTAACCTCCTTCCCCCTCTGCCCTCCACCCTTCCTGATCCCTACTCCCAGCTCGGGTCAGAAATACTGTCAGTCTAGTGCCTTGGAACGTTCTGTCTACCTGAAAGGCGCAATGCAAATGTAATTTTGTTGTTGTTGCATAATCAAGACCTGAAAAATGAACTTGTTTTTGCTGATTGAGCTTTAATTGTGCACTAAAAACGACATTACAGAGCTCATGTTAATTATTGGATTGGAAATGGAGAGACTAAGTGGGCTTCGAAAATACTTTTTTTTTAAATGTCAAAATTTAAATTAAACAATATCTCTTCAGATTGTTTTCTGATGTCCTTGAGGTTTATTTCACTATGCAGCAACTTATCCAAAGGTCTACTTTTAGTTCAGCTGCAGAATTATCTAACCTATCCATCTGGTTCATTTTATTTTTTATTATTTTTCAAAACTCATTATCGTTAAAGGAAGACTACTTGGTGTGTGAGTTAAATTGTTGTAGATATTGATTAACTGCAATATTTTTATTATTATCTTTAGTCAAACATGGATTGTGATGATATTCAAGACTGGATTAAAGTAAGTGCAACCAACTGTTTTTATACTGAAAGGCATGAGTTTGTGAACTGTTTAAATGATTTTAAAATATTTATACTTTCAGCATAATCAGGTTAACCTCATTTTCTTAAATTAGAAAGTTGAACAAGCATCTGAATGTGCTATCACAGAAACATTTTTCTCAAAGAAGGCAAAACAAATTTCAAAGGCACGAGGTTATGTGGTGGCCATGGAGACAATTGATCAGCTTCATGATCATGATGATGCATTCGTTGAAGGTACGCCTATGTAGCTCTCCAATGATCTTTAACTCTCTGAGACTTATGTAGATCAGTTATGAGGAACACATGCTTTTCACCTCTAGATTTGGAACTATTCCAGCAAAATCAGATGAAAGTCCTCTTTTTTTCGCTGGGATGCTGAGCGTTTTCTGATAAATCAAGACTGAAGTCTTTGGGAATTAATAAACGTGTCTCATCATTGGCAGATTTGTTTCTACAGTACCAAGTACAATAAAAGGCCAATATTGTGAAAAATACTAAGTGATATACAGTAAAAAGCCTGTTTATCCGGCACCCTCGGGACCTGGCCAATGCTAGTTAAAGCACCTGCTGGATATTCAGAGGAAAACGTCAAAAAAAATTTTTTTTGTCAATGCATTTTTCCGGATAAATTCCAGTTAATAGAATGCAGACTTTTTTTTTGCAATGCCGGTTATATGGAAGCTACAGTTGATTGGGTGCTGGGTCAACGGGCTTTCACTGTATATCACATAGCATTTTTCACAATATTGGTCAAAGGGGAACCTTGTTATAACATGGCCAATTAGTTCCATTGTCTCAACAGTTATATTATTATGTTATGTTATAAGTAAAGTGTACAACAATTGACAACCTTTCAGTTGTTAGTTTACCTTTGATTAAACTTCCTATGGAAGTTCACACAATACACTGTCCGTGCAAGTCCGTGCTTCTTGTTTGTGTGGGTCCATAGGAGATTCATATTATAAATACGGGAATACTTTACTCAAAGGCACCACAGACGCACTATACTCTAATTGTTTTTTGGCAATGGAAGATGTGTTGGTGTACTGGGCACAAACATTTTTGTTTAATTGAAAATCTAAAGTTCATTCAATGCCGTAGTAGTTTCCATTTCTTGATGAGTTCAATGCATTGCCATTTGCAACATTCTTCATAAACAAAAAGCTTTCCATAATCCACACACAATGCAATCCTTCGATGAGATTTAATAATTGTTCTTAAATTGTATAAGATTTAACTATTTTCTTTAGGTACAGTATTAAGTTTCTAAACTAATACTTAAATTGAGGGAATTATATTTAGTTCATTGCTGTAAATGTCCAGGAAAAGTATTTCGGAATGTTTCATCACTTTCTCTGTGTAGCTCAAGAATTACTCAGTGAATGGATGGACTCTAAAATAAGACTGGAATTGGAATACAATGAAAGTGAAGAACTGCAGCACCACCTGAATTCTTCAGAGGAACCTACATATTCCCCACCAATGAGCTCAGTCGTGCCAAAATATGAGACATTTAACGGTAAGGACATCCAAAAATGTCTTTATATTTCATTTTAGTGTTTTACAGCACAGACTATCGCTACAATTCAAGGTTCCGGCTATTACTTTAAACAGGCATGGTGGTGAATATTTTTAAATCCCATAACACTAGTGAAAAAGAAAAGGGGCTGTCCCCAGGTAAATTGTATTGTTTTATGGCTGCTACTAATTGCCTGCTACTAATCCACTGTGTGTTATTGTAGACTTGTATAATTACCTGGATCAAGAGAAAGAGAGTACAATAGCTCAGAGCTTCTTACAGAAACTACTGGAAAAGAAGGTGGTGGAATCTGGATTCTTCGAGGATCTGGGGATGGGTGCTGAAAGTCAGCAGAAAAATCATCAAGACCCACGGCTCACAATGGAGGCAAGACACAAACAGGTGTGTACCTGGCTATGGCTGGGAATGTCAATTTCACTAGTTTATGGCTATATCTCTCCATGTCTCTTGACATGTGCAGATTCAATTCTATAGGAATATGCTGCAAATATAATTACTTCCCCCAAAAATTGTTCACTTAATCCACGATTGGTTTTGGGACAGTGCTGTGCACAATTGGCTGCCATGTTTCGCCCACAAAATATACAGTCAATTCACTTTCAACATATTCTGTGAAGCGCTTTGAGATGTCTCGAAATCTGCCACCCGCATTTTCACCCGTATCAAACTCCGCTCCCTGATTACCTCAGTCCTTGCCAGATTGCACTGGCTCACTGTCCCAGAGAGGATTGATTTCAAGATCCTCAAGCTTGTATTTATATCTCTCCACTCCTCTGCACCCCCTACCTCTCTGACCTCTCTCCTCACAACCTTCGCTCCACTGGGTTTGGCCTCCTCCTTGTTACCCAAATCCTCCGCTCCACCATTGGTGGCCGTGCCTTCAGCCACTACGCCCCAAGGTTCTGGAAATCCCTTTCTCACTCCCTTCGCCTCACCCCCCCTTTTCCTACTTTCAGGGCTCGACTAAAGACCTTTCTTTTCGACCGCGCATTCAGTCACCTTCTTCCACCTCCCCCTGGCTCGGTCCCGAGATCCGCTATTGTGAAGCGCTCTGAGACGCCATACAGCTTGGAGGGCGCTATATAAATCCAAGTTGTTGTTAAAGATGTGATAAGGCCCTATGTCAAATGCAAGGATTATTATAACGTACCTTGAAATGTTTATGGTGACACATTTATGATTCAAAGAGATCAAACTTGAAAACTGTTTTACTCTCCTGGACAAAATTAAAGCACACTTAAGATTCTTAAGCTCCGTGAAGAAACAATAGTTTCAGTGGAGTGATTGTACCTGTACTTTCAAAGGTGAAAGAGAATCGTTTAAAAAGGCAGGCTGCGTTGGAGAGCCAGAAGCAGAAGAAAATCAGGAAGAAATTAGCATATGAAACAGCACAGCAGATGGTTCAGGAGGAAGAAAGGAAGAAAGCTTCACAAGCAAAGAAAGAAGAAGAGCAAATCAAGAAAGCGATGGTGCAGTTACGGAAAGAAATGCTTGATAAGAGACTCATAATGGAAGAGGCAAGGCGATTGTAAGTTAGTTATCTGAAAAGCATTGAAATGTTGACTTTCCATAATTATTTGGTCTTCCTACTAATCAGCAACCTGGTGAATGTTTTTTTAGGGGAGCATGGATCATGGAAATTAATGTTTGTAACTTCAGAATATTCCTTTAATGAAAGCATTTTGTGCTAAATTTTTCACCTTTTGTAATGAATATGGGCTCAAACAATCTTACAAATAGCCAACAAATCTATTCACTTTTCCTTTTTACAGTGAACGAGAATGGATGGAAGCAGAGAAAACCCGGCAGATGCCATTTAAAGAAAAAACTCAATATGTATTAATGGAATTCCAAGAGCAACAGAACCAGGCACGACAAGCATTTATGCAACGTCAAAAAATGCAGGAAGTTCAAGCCAGGATCAATGCTCACCATCTCCGGGTGAGAGAAGATTACTAATCAAGTACACCACAATGGAATATAACATGGCTTGAATTTAAAAATTTCTAAATTATTGAAATGAAACCATATACTGGAAACCTTTCCTCTTCACCTCCACTCCTCACCCCAATTAGTTTTCATTATTAAAGTTTCATTGTTAAGATCCTTAAAGTTGGCTCTTAAATTGTGACTTTAGGATTGTACTGTACTGCATATACTTTGCCTCGAGAGCCACAAGCCAGAAATCAAATGTGTGATGTAACTTCATAAGCATGTACATTGGAAATACTTTGGGGTAGGGGTTCCTCTAGCATAATGTTGGCAATTCCAAAATGATCTTGAGAGCCATAAAATCTTGAAACAGACAAAGGTGTTGGTGAGTATCAATGCTTACATTTCTTTGCTTGCAGTCTCTACAGAAACCTTTTTCAGCCTGGTATAAAGTAGTCCTGGACCATAGGATAAAAATGGGGAAAGCCAGAGCTTTGTTTGATTGGAGAAGTCAGCTTCGAGCATTCCAGGGATGGAAAACGTTTATATGGACAAAGAAACTGGAGCAGGAGACTCGGCGCACTGAGAAGGAATTAAGGGACGAGAATAGGTAACAAACTTCTGCAAAACATGTTCAAACCAACTGCTTAATATTCTGTTCACGTTCTAGATATATTTAAGTAAGAAAAGTATCAAGAATATTATTTTTGCACTGAGTCTAACTATTATAATTGAAGTTTGAGAGAAATTCCACATGATCTAAGATTATTCTATGTAGCATTTTAGAGCATCCAGAATTTGGCAAAATGTTGAATTCACTCTTGACTTTGAATGCTTTAAATGTTTAACTCACTTAAACATTGTTTACATTATTCAAGTCAAAATTGATATACGGTATTCATGGAACTGAAAGAATTCAAGCACACTCTGTTATTCGTAGGAAAAATCAACTTGCAATCAAATGCAACAGAAATCGGATCCTTTACTACTACTTCACAGACTGGCAGCTGTGGTGCAAAGCTGAGAAGGAGAGGAGGGAGTTAAAAGCACGAAAAGAGGAGACCAAACAGAAAATGGCAGCACTGCTGGATGCTGCTTCTTCAGGGAAACTGAGGGCAGACAAAGTGCCAGATTCTTGCAGTAGTTTCAAGTGTGCAACAAATGAGCTTCAGCAGACTAACTCAGATCAACAGAAAATGGTATGTAGGGACTGAGTAAAGTACAGTACATGTTTGGACTGGTGTATACACAAGTTTGAGTCATTATTCTTTACATTTAATTATGATTATGTACAAAATCACAAATTGTTGATTATGTGCATTTTGTTGAAATTACAAATGTATTTGTTTCTCAGTGAATAACTTTATTTTTGAGCACAGCATGTAACTTGAGAACCATAGAAAATTTAGAGGATCAAACTGAACCTTACCATTCAATAGTGTTATTTGTAGGAATGATGATAATTTTTTTTCAAAAAAACACAGGACGAGGTTAAGAAAGAAGATATTTTCCATTTAGCTGATTGTAAAGTAAGGGAAAGCAGCAAACCTCAGCATCAAATTCCCACAAAACCAAAATATGCCTGGCAAGTTACTCGTCAACATGCAGCTCTGAGCTCAAGAGATAATGCTCGCTACCACACTGAGAAGAAAATGTCAGAGGAAGACCAAGGTAGTCAACAATTAAACTCTGACACTGCAGGGAAGAGGAAATTTTTACAAAGCAACTTCCAGCATCGTCACAATTTCCAGCAACAACTCATTGTGGAGCAGAGGAAACAACTTCAGCTACAGCAGGATATGATCCAAGAGCTACAAGAAAACCAACATCTGATAATGTTGCAACAAGAGGCAAAGCTTGCTTCTGACACAACCACAACAATCAGTCATTCAGCACAAAAGTTACAATTCAAGCCATATCAAGAAAACACAGCACTATCTGGAAATGCCCCGTCTGAAATGAGAGTCCCCTTATCAAGGTACAGGTATTTCCAGCTAGGAACTCACAACGTTATTTTTTTATTGCAGTGCCTTTCCATGCTAGTTATAATATCATCTTAATTTGATGTCAGTTTGACTCGGTTGATTAGCATGCAAGCCTTCATTTAGTACCTTTTACATAAAAGATACATCTCAAAGTCACTTTTAAAATGAGACTAATTGGAAATTAACGTCCATTTTGTTAAGTAGGCAAACACAATATCCAATTTGGTCTACCAACATCCTATAACCATTGACATGAACAGCCAATTAATTTGATTGGTAAATTTAGATAAGGAGGGACAAGTAACCAGAAATAAAAATTCCCTTTCAAATATCTTAAAGTCCACTTGAAGCACAAGGCAGATATTATATTTAGTGAGTCAAGAAAAATATCTGGAAATAAATATACAACAACAACAAAATAACAATATAATAATCATGTTACAGGTAATTATTAGCAAGTATTATTGCAGGCAAACGTAATCTATATCAGTAATGCCCACAAACAATAATGAGAAATGATACACATGTGTGAGCTAGGTTCGGTGCGATGGTTAGTATGCTCACATGAAGATGTTTAGAGGCTTAAGTCAGGCACTGTCCTGATGTAGCTTCTGTATCTCTTTCTGTGGCACTTTGTCTGGTTAGTCAGTTGCTTGGATCGCACGTGGCTGTGCTCTTTGTGTCACCCAAGCCTTCAATGTGATGACCGTGGGATTGAGCAGGATTCAATTTGATGGGTCCATCGAAGAGGAGGGTCTTGAGGCGAGACTTGAAGGAGGCCAGAGAGGGGGCGAGGCAGAGGGACTGCGGGATAGAGTTCCAGAGGTTGGGGGCAGAGTGGCTAAAAGCTCACCTGCCAATGGTGGGGCAGGGTATGTGGAGCAAGCCAGAGCCTGCTGAGCGGTGGGGACGGGCAGATTGGTAAGGGGTTAGAATGTCATGGATGTAGGATGGGGTGAGGACCAGGATCTTTAATTGGATCCTCTGGATGATGGGGAGCCAGTGAAGTCGGGTGAGGATGGGGGAGATGGGGGGTCACAGAGTTTGAAACGGTAGAGGACACGGCCTGCAGAGTTCTGGATTATCTGCAGCCTGTGGAGGGAGGAATTGGAAAGGCCAGCAAGCAGGGCGTTTGCATAGTCGAGCCGGGATGTAATGAAGGCGTGAATGAGGGTTTCAGCTGCTTTGGGGGTGAGGTAGTGGCGGATTTGGCAATGTTGCGGAGATGGGGAAAGGCAGAGCGAGTCATTGCTTGGATGTGGGTTGAACAAGACACCTAGGTACCTGACTGGCTTAATGAGGTTGATGCAGCCAGTGCCTGATGCATGAAGGTGCTGACGCGAGCCAATCAGTAGGGCCTCTGTCTTGTTGACATTCAACTGTAGAAAGTTAGCTCTCATCCAGAACTTGATGTCTGACAGACAGTCTGTCAAGACAGTGGTAGTCCTGGAGTTGAGGGTATAGGCAGAGAGATAGAATTGGGTGTCATCCACATACATGTGGAAGTTAACCCCATGTCTACAGATGATGTCACCAAGTCGGATGATGTCGCCAACATTCAAATAAAAACATCATAGGCTTAGCAACAGGTACGGTTTGAGCCAATCTGACAGTTTTAGGAGCCAATCTATTTTAATCAGTGACTTGATGATCTTTAACCTTCATGGAAGGCAGTAAAGGCGATCAACCGGCAAAAACAACCAATGCTGTGTTTCGGTTTTATACAAATGTGTTTTTTTTCAATCAATATTTTTGGCTGCACTAATAGATTTATATGTTAAATATGGAAGACTTCTGCAGTGTTATATTTTAGGAGAAATCTGTGTTTTGTTACGGCTTTAAGGAATGCTCTGGGGATTTTTTAAATTGTGGAATTGGTATAAATGTGAAGCTTTTCATTTTATCGAATGATCTCTGTTTCTTCTCGTTTTCTCAGCCATTTGAGAACCAATGGTCCAACCTAGCCTCCATTGTTAATATACAAATATATTTTAAATTATTTTAATAATACTGTATTACAATGTCATTTTTGCTTAGCTATCAACACTCCTGTCTCTAATCCAAGAAGATAGTATGGGGTTAAGCTCAAAGTTTAATTTAGTACACTAAAGCTAAATGAGAAGTCAAACCAAAACCCTGTTCACCTTTTTCTGGTATTTTAAAATTTAGGTTTTGTAACTATTTTGAAAACACAGTTTTCCCAGCATCCTAGTAGTATTCCCCTCTTATCCAAATCGACCACAATACATTTCAATCTGGTCATTAATTTCATTGCTCACCTTTTACTCACACAGATTAGCTGTCAGGGTTGCCAACTTAATTTGCTGCATCAACCTGCTGCATCAAATGCAAACATATTTATTATGCATCATCATAAATTAGATTCAATTGATTAAGAATTTAAGTTGATGGAGCATGACCAAACTTGCCATAATTTATCACACTCAGAAGTTTTTCTTCCTACATTACAGTAAATAAATACTGGTTTGTTAAATTGAATAGGCTGCCAGCTCCTCCATGTGTTGAAGGATCTAATTGTGCCAGAAGTACTACGACTGATTGCAGCAAAAACAGTAAAAACGTTCGGCACTTGGTTGCACCTCATCCAATTGTGACAGGTACATCAGCAATGTTTTTAACTCATTATGTACTTGTATTCAAAATAATTTGCTTCAATTTTCTATCTCTTCTGCCCAAAAACTTGCATAGCTGTTCCATTAATGCTAGAATTATCACCCACAAATATACAGTCAATTTTCCTACTCTCTTTCCCCCAACCCCTTCCCGCCCCCCCTGCTCTGATATCTACCTGACTGTTCAGCGCCTTGGGACGTCCTCCTGACGTGAAAGATGCTATATAAATGTAATTATTGATTGATATTGATTGAATGAAAGTTTAGAATTGATTGATTTCTTTTTGAGACATATTTTGTTGGATTATTAGATTCACCTGTGCTATTATTCAGTAGTCTATGATCTTATAATAAGTTTTGTTTGGACCCTTATTGACTTGCTATGAGTTTCTAGTTTTTTCTATTTTAACTTCTGAGATTTTATTTTTGTTTCCACAATAGAGAGTAAGTGCCGGAGTGCATTGCCAAATTTAAACTTTTCTCCAAATGTAGTTTGCAAACACCATTTGTAGCAAATAGAGCAAGTGATTTTTTTTAAAAAGGGCCCAATATAAACATCCCAAGATAAGTAATTTAACAGAAGTGACATCAAATACTTAAATAGTAAAGAGGGTTGAATTAAAATGCAAAATTATAGCACAAGATCAGATCAGCGGAGTTATTTGTTCTATATCAGAGTTATTTGTTCTACATCAGAAGCAGATAGGAAGGTAGGAAACGTGAGATAACTAGTTGTTCAGCACTTTGGGATGTCCTCCTGACATGAAAGGCGCTATACAAATGTAATTTTGTTGTTGTTGGTTGCTGTTGGATACAAATAAATATGTTAATTGAATATTCTTAAAAACAGAGGTTATGAATGGCCTAAAGGTTATATAGTTAAAGGGATGCCCCTAAAGCACTTCACAGGATATACTGTAAAATGTTTGTGTTTTCTGGGTGATCAGCTGTACTATGAATTCACATTTCAGAGCATGTTAAACAGACCCAATGTACCAATCCCACCCAATGAATAATATGTTAGTAGAACAAATGGGTTTCCATTTACTTCCCTAACAACAAACTGAGCAGTCAGCTCAAGGCCCTATTGGTGTTGTTCTCCCCATGAGCCACCTAGTCTAATTATTCTCTCCTGCTTGATCCACATAACCTTTAATACTTTTCAAGCAGCAAATTGCTTTTGAAATAATTCTTGGTATTTTCTTAGCAATGGAGGAAAGAGCAATGCAGCGCATAGCAAGGAAAAAAGAATTGGAGGAGATCAAACAAAAAAAAGAGGAAGAAAAACTTGTGAGTAACTTGAGAATATAGCTTTGCAAATTCACTTTTCTTACCTACTGTTTTTCTCAATTTATTTTTGTTTTCTTCACATTTAATTTTCCTTGTTTTATTCTTTATTTGTATAATGTATTCTTCTTGTGCGACACTTGAAACTAGAGAAAATTGTAAGTTATTCACACCCTGTCCAATGATAATTTTAACACTTACCTGTATGAGTTGTGACTGTCAAATATAATGCCCATCAACGGAGTGAAATCAATTGTGTGTGGTAACACGAAGCTCAGGAGTGAAATGGTTTATCCTTTAATTTGATGCATGTGATTGGTGACTATTTTTCAACAATGCTATAGGCTGCATGAATTGTTAATTGTTTTACTTTATCCTGTAAATAGATTAATAGTTTATGCAAGATAATTAATAGTTTATGAAGGATGCTCAGATTTTTGCAGCATTTTCCACCTTGGAGTCCCTCTGCCTTGTCGCCTTCTTCCCCACTTTCATAATCAGCCTTCAGATCTATTATTTTGACTGCACATTTGGTTACTTTCTCCACTAGCCGCTTGAGGTTCCAATCAATTGTGTGAAGTGCTTTGAGTCATTCTGATGTGAAAGATCTATAATGAATGTACGGCATTTTTAGTGACCAAAACATGGTGAACAAAACTACTATGGATGAAATCTGATTGTCACAATAGAAAATGTAGAAAGATATATTCCCCCACCGATAGTACACTCCCAAAATAGAGAAATTCAGCATGGAGAAACCTGACAGAATGTTTAGAACTTTTGATGTATTTTGTTTCTTGTTTGGTTCAAGGCACAGTTAAAAGCAGAAGAACAAGAGCGACAGAGACAGCAAGAGGCTGAGAAACAAACACTTCTAGAAAAGAAGCGGAAAGAGAAAAGCTTACAACAACAGGTCTGCGTTTATCGAATTTAAGGTGCCTGGCACTGTTAGGTTTACTTGTGGAAATGAAACTCTCCATGTTTATGGTAACCCTACCACTGACCAGTACTGTTTGGCCCGGTTCCTGCAAATCGTGCATGCAAAAATTAAAAGAAAATGGTGAAGACCAGGTTCAAATTTGTAATTACAAGTTTATATTGTATTTTTAATTAAGTCTTTGAATATTGAATACTAAAGAAAATCAGCAGTTAACATTTTACAGCAAATCTTTGAAAATAATAATCTATATAATAATTTTGGGAGGACATGTTTGCAGGGCTATGGAGTGGGGAGCTGGATTGATTTGGACAGCTCTTTTCAAAGAGCCGCACAGACATGATGGGCTGATAGCCTTCTTCTGTGTTGTATAATTTTAGGATTCTAAGAAGCAATCCAAACTTTACATTAACTAGAGGAGTATGAGCTCAAATAAAGCTGCATGTTACCGTAGATGGATATTAAAACATAAATTCTGAATATACACTAATTTTCCTTGGTATTACAGAGAGAAGTTCAGAAGCAACTGAGATTGGAACGCGAACAACAACTGCATTTGGCTGCAGAGAAGCACTATCAGAAGTTTCTTCTACACAAGCGAGGCATGGAACCCTGGAAGAAACTTGTAAAATTGTCCAAGCAGAAGGTGAAGGTAAGTAACTGCAATTGGATTTTAGAAAAAGTCCACCTAATCTAGTGTAAAAAGTTAAATGTTTTATCTCTTCATTATTTTTGTCATGTAGTAATACTCTATTACTAGCTCCTTTCTCTGTGGGAGAAATATTGCATTGTTCACGCAGGTGCTTTATTTTTTTGGCAATGGGTTTCATTGTAATTACTACAGTGATGGGGAATATGAGATAAAAGTCTACCATTTCCCAAGCAGTAGATTTTGAGCTTGATTGTCCTTTTGATTCTTGACTATTCAACTCATTGTATTACATCTAGGGGAAAACTGGAGACAGAAGAAACTAATGTGGAGTTCATTTCTTAACTTACATCTTTCTCTGGTTCTTTACGTAATTTCAAGCTGTGTAGGAATTGCAGCAACAAAATTACTTATTGTGGATTTTTGAGCAGGTGAACTGTTTCTCTGGGTTGGGGCTTGAATAGGATCTATAAATAAACTTGCACTGCTATTACCCATATAAATCTTTGTTTAACTAATTGCTATTTCTTATTAATCTTTGCTAAACCACTACATAGCTAGCAGAAGAACACCATATGGCTACAGTCCTACGGTTATGTCTTTGTTCGTGGCATCAGATTGTAAGAGAGACACTGGTTAAAAATATACTCAAAGCTGAGAAAGTGTACCAAGTGATTCTCCTGAAAAGGTGTTTCAAAAACTGGATAAAGGTGAGTGTTTCAGGAGCACCTATGATGATTATTACTTTCTGATTGTTACCCTTTCAGTTTTTTCCCCAGGTGACCTAATAGCTGTACAATTAACAAGTTGAGTTCCCAACTTCAAAATGACATTTTGATATAAATATGCAATCGCTTTGTTCAGAACTACTGTGATAAGGAAAGGATTGTAAACCAAATATTTAACTCAGAAGCTGTAACAAACTTTATATGACTAATTTCTGTGTAAACATAGGTTCTAATTATTGTACGATTTAATCCTGGTCCCCAGCTGCCCAGGGTAAATAGGTGTATACTGGAAAGAGCTTCAAATTAAAAGATGTTTAAATCAGTCAGCACAATACCTCATTTTACCACTCCATTATTAATGAAGGCCTTTTATTTGTATTTTAGACCATAGTCTTGTACATTAGGTGCTATTTATTATTTATGAAGAATTATTATCCAGCTCGCCCCCTCCCTGGCCTCCTTCAAGTCCCGCCTCAAGACCCTTCTCTTCAATGGACCAATCGGCTGCTCCTAATCCCCCACTTCACTCCGCCGCCCCCCCCCCCCCCCCCCCCCATCCTAAACTCGGGTCTGAAAAAATGACTGCTCTGCGCTTTGGGACATACTCCTGACGTGAAAGGCGCTATACAAGTGCAATTTTGTTGTTGTCGTTGTTATTTGTGATAACAACTTAGACAAACTTCATATAAAATATTTGTAACTAAATTTTATATAGAAGTAATTTGACTAAATTATTTTAAAACAGTGCAAAGATTATGCCATCATAATTGAAGAGAAAGCACAGCAGCATTATCTGACAACTTTAAGAAGAACCTGCTTTATATTCTGGTTGGATTTTGTGACTGAGGAAAAGAATGCATCACAGGAAAAAGAGAGAATTGGAGTAGAACATAATCAGAGGTAATGGAAATTCCTGCACTTGTAAGCTTTAGGAAAATACTAAATGTGGAGTTGTAAAGTACTAAATCGAAACCATTTGAATCAGATTTTATTTCAAGAACAGAAATATTTTATATATTTGAGTAACTACTGTGAAACAAATTTCCCTAAATTCTTGAAGCAGAAATGTCTAGGGGAGTACTTTCTGTTCAATGCTGCCATCAGTAAAAAAAATTACACTATTTAAAAGAAATTCTATCTAACAGAACTTAGTTTAAGATAGAAAATATATTTTGACTTTGTTGTTTTCCAATGTATCCAAAGGAAATATTGTGAATGAGACTTTCCTTCCTCATATACACTATTTTCTATATTATATTTAATCAATATTCTTTACTTTCAGGAGAGTAGTCAAGACAGTTTTCAGAGCATGGAAAAGATTACCAATACTCATCAAAGAAGAAGAAAAAAAGGAAGTGCTTAGACAACAACTTAGAAAGAAAGTTAGTGAAATTCTCCCTGACTTTCATACAGAAAAAGCAAATGATTAAAGGGAAGTTTGCTGCTGCATCAACATGCTACACTTTTGAGTTTCAAGTTAATTCAAGTTTGTCTGGGAAGCAGTTCTATGTAGCCAAGATACTGGGAAGCAGTTCAGTAAAGGCAAGACATTTGAGTGGAGGAAGCAAAGCCAAGCTTACTTACATCTTGCCTGCCTTCTATTGGCTGGCTAAAGAACTGTTTCCTGAAGACCCAACTATTTAGTCACAGAATAATGACTCGCGTGAGAGGGCAAAATAACTTTTCAAGCACTTTTATTTACATGGTATGATATATTTCTAAATCTTAACTGTTTCAGAATACCTTCCCCTAAAAACGGGGCACCATTGCTGTGACCTAGGTCAATTAACAGTTGTCACGTATGAATAAAATGGAATAATTTGAGGGATAGGTAGAGTGATGATTGTTGGAATAAAAATTGTTTAACTTTTTTTGTAAATGAACTAGTCTTGTATTTAAATTGATCAAATGAAATAAAAATAAGAAAAATTTGAACAGCAGAATCTTTAATGATACAATATTAAAAACATTGCAATACATGAACAAACACTGCAATCTTGAAAAACAGGTTTTTGCACTACATCTTTGGCTAATAACTACAACAATAACAAATTGAATTTATTCACCCTCCACGCCGGGCAGCGTCTCAGAAAGCTTAATAATGGTGGAGTGGCCAAGCCAGGGGGAAGGTAATCTTGAGAATGGTCGAAAAGGAAGGTCTTCAGGCACGACCTGAAGATGGCATAGGAGGGGGTGAGGCCAAGGAATTGAGGGAGGGAGTTCCACAGTTTTGAGGCATAGTGGCTGAAAGCACGGCTGCCAATGCTGGAACAGAGGATTTGTGGGAGAAGGAGGAGGCCGCTATAACAAGCACTGTCTATTACTGTGGGCAGAGCAGAAATAGGACTGGAAGGGTTTGAGTAGGGTGTGGAGGGAGAGGTGTGCGCAAAGTTGGTTGGCAACAACGCATTCCAGAGCTTTTGCAAGGAAAGGCAGGTTTAAGATAGGGTGGTAGTAGCCAAGATTGGAGGGATCGAGGATAGGTTTTTGATGGCAGTTTTGAGGGGGAGTGGGACTGATCCTGAGGAGAGGGACTGGTTACTTGTGTCTGGTAGCAGTGGGCAGAGGAGGGGGAGCTGGATGATCAGCAGTCGGATGGGGAGGCGATTAGGCAGCAGGCGGTGCGTTTCATTGTGGTGATGGTGGATGAGAGGGAGGAAGGAGAGTTGGAGGTGAATGAATGTAGGTGAGGAGCTGAGGGTAGGGTGGGTGAGGGAGACAGAATGAGTGTGGTGGTGGGTGACATGGGCCAGAAGGGTGAGGGTGCCAGGCAGATGTTGTCAATTTTGAAGGTAAGGAAGTTTATGACCTCTTCACACTTGGTGGTGGATGTGAAAATTGAGGGGTTGCGCACAGAGGAAGCAGGTGATGGAGAATAGGATTTTTGAGTTATTTTTGTCCTCCTGAATGATGTTATAGTAGTGCACTGGTTTTGCTTGCGACAGGGAATGGCAGTACCTGTGAAGATGCTCAAGGCACTGCTAGTGGTGGTCCGTGAGGCTGGGTCTCTGCCACCTGCGTTTGAGCTGCCGGGTTTGAGATTTTAGGGAGTGGAGGTGGCTATTGTACAAGGGAGATCGGGTGGGTTTAGAGACGGTCCTGGATTTCAGGGGAACAAGGGAGTTGAACGCGGAGGAGGTGATCATGGAGCTGCTTGACAGCTGCTTCAGGGACTCTGTAGGTGGAAGGCCAGAGGGTTGGAACATCTGGCGATCAGAGGGCCTTTGTGAGAGTCTCTGGGGGAGGGGGAACCTTTTCCATGGGAGGAAAAGTGATGATTATGGGCTTGATGGAAGAGAGAAGGATGTGAGAGGCAAAGGAGATGAGGAAGTGGTCCAAGAGTTTATTATTATAGGATTATTATAAAATGGTCTTGACCTTGATTCACAGGTCGGAAATGTCAAGGCCATGTGTGATGATGAGGTTGAGAGGGGGGCCACAGTTGTGGGTTAGCGAATTGATGTGGAGGGTGAGGTTTAGGGAGGAGTGGAGGGCAGCAAAATTTGAGGATGTAGTGCCAAGGGAGCTTAGGTGTAGGTTGAAGTTGCCCATTGTGAGTCGGTGTTCTGAGCAGAAGGACATGGAGGAAGACGGAGATATCAGAGAGGAAGGAGCCATTGGGTTTTGAGGGGGCAATAAACCGATAATACATGTATTAAAACAATTCCTACCACAAATCTGATCATCAATTGATTAATACAATTAACATAGTTATATCCATAATGTATCTATTGTAAATGTTTATACTGTACAGTACTAAGTGTGAAAGTACTAGTTTATACAGTATAACAGTCAAAGGTGAGTCTGAGGATCTAGTTTGCAACATTTCATATTATCATAGATAGATCTGTTGAAACTGCTCTGAAATGAAATCACATCAGAGCAAAGTTCTTGTGGGTCAGTGTAAAGTACTTTTTAATCAGAAATTAGTCCACATTTACTTTATTTTAGATTCCTTAGAAGGGAATAGTTAAAGAATATTGCAAGTTGGCCTGATTATCTAATTTTTTGCAAATGCTAATAAATGTTATTAAAACCTCTTCAGTCAGCAAATTTGCACCTCTCTTATTTAACAACCTCAAATATAATGCAACTAATTAGTGTTAAAAGAAGTAAAATTAAGACAGACACTGATTGTGATCTGCACTTGTCAGCATCAAAGGGATTTAATCTAGGACAGAAATTAATTAACCCCACATTAGCTACTTCCACTGTGCATTGCATTTCAAGGATCAAACCATTATCAAAGGCACTTATTAAAAATCAAATGGTTGGCCATTATGGGATATTTTAAGAAATGCTCAATTTGATCCCACTGAGATGTTTGATATACAGTACAATTTTTTTGACAAAGTGAATGTCACTTTAGATGGAAATCTAAGACACTAGGACATTACAGCTAAGTTACATGTAACTCATGTAACTGTAAATGCAATCTCAGACTCAATTATGGTGGTTTATTTTTTGTATAAGCCACCTTCATAAAGGAACGGTCAAAATAATACGTTTAAGGAGTGATGTTGAAACTGGATACTAAATGCACCAATGCATAAATGCATTGATAACACAGTGGAAGGGGCAAGGTGCAGTCTATATGGTCAAACCAAACAAAAAACAGGCATTGCTCAAGTCTATTTTCCTATTTTGTTCAATTTTGTATTCTGCAAATAGATGTACCCAACTATAATTAAAATGGTACAAAGTAGATATTGCTCCTGGTAGATTACATCCAATAACACAACCGACGCAACTATAGAGCACCATGCAAATATACTGATAACAAAACCCTCTATGGATTTCTATTGAAATTGCTATCATTTTAAACTAGTTTGATAAATAATACCTGAGACTACAAATATATTCAAAAACTCGCATAATGCAATCATCACTCATCAAACACAAAGTGCAATATGAACACATTAGGGTCTAATTTGCAGTATAATAGGAATGCCTCTTGACCAGTGGAATGTCTCTGGAAGTCGATTGCATCAGAGTGATTGGGCAGTAGGCTGATGCATGAGTTAACATTTATGTCATTCATTCCTTATTAAATAAGAAATCCATTATCCTGCAACTTAGCAACTATTGATTATATATCTCTAGTATAATAATGCTTTTTGCATTTGAAATAGCATCTTATCACAATTTCAAAACCTCTCAAAGCGCTTCATGGTAGTGATTGTATTTGCAAACGAACATGACTGCCAATTTATGCCTTGCGTTGTCCCACAAACTGTCATGAAGTAAATGACCAATTTTATTTGGAGGATTCACAAAAGAAAGTGGAAGAGATCCTGCCTTCCGTTATCTTTACCTTAATAGGCCTCAGTTTAATATCTTATCGAAGGATGTCATCTCAAACAATGGGTACAGCATTGATCTATGAGTTCTAAGTACTGCCCTGGAACTACAACATAACTCAGGCAAGATTCCTACCACCTGAGCACGTCTGTCTTGATTTCTATTGAAATTACTGTACTATAATTTTTCTAATTCACATGACAAGTTAGTCTAATTTGTATAGTGCATTAGTACGCATTTTTTTGTTTGTTGAAAAAACAAATCTTAAAGCCACAACCAAACAGTATTTGAAACTCAGGTATCCTGTTCTCACATAAATTGTGATTTGTTATATAAAACGTGAAGCTCAATGCTAATTGTTAGCATGCTCTATAAAGCTTTTAAACATAACTATTTGTAGCATTACTGGTGAATCAATATTTTATACTACCACCATCTATATTCAGAGTGAATTGCAAAGTATCATCTACTCAGTAACCTTCAGAAAAAAGTTTTAACATGATTGTCAATAACAGCAGACTTCTGTACTGCGAAAGTAGCATTGCTTTATTCAGATCTGCTGCATCCTAAATTCCACATTCAAAAAGATACAATACTCATGTTCATGTGATCTGGACTAAAGTGCTTATGTTTCCTTTGTTCAAAACTAACATTTTATATAAAAAAAACTATATACTGTATAGTAATAGAATTTATAAAAGCTGTAAAAGAACACAACACTAGAAATGTGCAGCTTCATTGTGGAAATGGTGTCAATAAGTGTATCTAAAGTAGCCCCCAAAGTTTATTTTTTTCTCCAGTTTCAGTTACACTGGATATGTCTATTTTGTTTTAAGGTTTTCTAAATGATTATTAATGACTGCCAGCCGCAGGATACATTTATAAAAATCAAACAGCCCAGACTGGCAGTCATTTTTAGTATCAAAGTGTTCTAGATCAGTTCATAGGATTAGACACAAGATCTTGGAACTCAATGATATAACATAACTCCAAGCAAACTGCACTCTCACAGCTTGTGGGAACTCAAAGACCATGAGAAATTCAGAGCTTGTTTCAAATGAAACACAAATCTATCTTGTAGTCCCCCTATCTAGCCCAATGCAAATCAAGGAACATAATGTATGCATTGGTAAACTACTTGGAATGTAATCCTTCACAGCAACATTAATATATTAGTGCATTCAGTGGCATATTAGCTGCTATGTCCAAAGTTTAAAAAAAGCTGAGGCCCAATCCAGTAAATCAGCACATTGGGTTTCGGCTATTAACTGTTCTGAAATCCTGTTTGATAGAATATTCAGTGTCTGGTATGTTGGAAGTTACATCTTTCAGTATATTGTGAATATATTCATCTATAATTATCAATTAAAAAAAACTTTCTGAACTTTGTTGTGCTTCTAAGATGGTTTGTATTTTGTAAAGATAAATGACAACACTTCACCATAAATCGTAATGGAAGACTATATCAATAAATCATTATTGACTGTGTGGTCATTACACGTGAGAGGAGGTTGTTAAGTTAAAAAGTAAAACAATAAAGAAATACTTATCGATTTTTATAAAAGTCCCTTTGCATCCATGAATTTCTTGTCAGGCTGTTTTTTGGAGTGCTTTCATAATCGACTCTATTTAACCCAGAGTCAAAAAGGCCTGATAAGTTAATTCAATAAATAAAGAGTATTTGAGACAAAAAGTTGCTGTTGCACCTGTTGTACTTCTGGATTAGTTAAGGCATGATTTTGATAAACCCAGGATTACTTAGTCTAACTGTCTGATTTTTATAAGGACAATGTACAGTAGTAAAAAGATAAGGAATATTTCAGAAACTAAGGAATGTTATGCAAACATTTGATGAATGAAATATCCTGTCCCCAGATGAATAATATAAACTTTAATTGCATAAATACATATTGTACACCGTTGTGCTTGGATTGAAATTGCAACACATTTCAAAGTTTTTTTAAAAAAACTGTTTACCAATAATTTTTTAAAGGAAAATTACATTTATAATGAGTATATATTTTATAAATGACAAATTATATACTCATATTAGAAATGAATTTTCTTAAAAGAAAAAAATAGAAAAAACTCTGAATAGTTTTCAAATTTAATGTGGATATTTTGAATTTCACTAAAGGTTGAAATTATTGTTTGACTCTGATATAACTTTAATTTAGGGTCATGCCATAAATAGGCTCTATTTCTCCACGAGTACAAAGACTACTCAAGGGGAAGGAGTAAAAAAAACTATATATTTAATTGCTCTGAGACTTCCTCCTGAAATTTGCAATATAAGTGTAAATTGTATTTTTTTAAAACAGCATTATCTTGCAGAAGACAAGAGAGTGTTCGTTGTAAGTTTGCCAGTAGGAAACAGCATCAGACATTACCAGAAACCAGACTTGACAATCAATGTTATTTTTTCAAAGACATGCCACTTTGAAACTTTTTTTAAAATCTTAAGAATGCTATTTTGGGGTATATTCAGTATTAAATTGCAACTATTAGTACAAGAAGCCCTTAATTCCTCTGCTTTTAGCCATAAGGTTAATTGTCCATTAAGGTTAATTGTTTTATAATTGAAGATTATGCAGAACTTGGGAAATTTTTCCTAAATTCTACTTCAATTTGGAGGCCAGTTTTCTGCACCGGGCAAGAATTCTTCCCCCTAAACTCTTATTAATCCAGCAAGTAAAAGCACTAATAGGATAGTTCTAGTTCTAATTTGCCAGTCAGTGCTTGCAATGGAAGCTATCCAATTTTATCTGATTAAACTCCAGCAGTAATCCAACACACACTCTGGGATTTCCCAAACATTTGCCCCTGCCAATTTGCACCTAACGCATTCCAGATTTTGCAAGCACAGACACAATGGGCTGAATAGCTTCCTATAGCGCTGAATAATTCTATTATTTAGGTAACCAGGAGGGAATCCGCATTCCATTCCAAACAATTGGGGAAATGTACACGTAAAGATGGCTTTCATTTGTGGAACTTTCAGTGTTGCTTGAGTAGTCTTAAGCAGAGTGATGGCTTTCTGCTTGTGTCAGACTCACTGTTGACCAAAAAGACCTCTGCATTTCAACATGGCTCGTTATTAAACCAAGAACTAGCTTCTAAATTCATTGAATTTAAGATTGTTTCCAAACTATTATTATTATAAACTATGAAAGATTTTAAGGCAACAGTGATCAGGCTAAAACCACGAGAAATTTCAGACTCTACATCCTTGTTTAACACTGTTTACTCCTATAAAACATGTGCTGTTGTGTTGCTATTAAATGAAGTTTAATGTCAAAACAATTTCAGTGATCGGAATGAGATATTGGAGTATTCTCTGCATTACTTATATTTTATGTTATAGCCTTATATTTTGCTTTAGTAGCCCTATTTTAATTTCCCACTGAGCTAAAGTGAAGTCATGACTTTCTGTCATGCTGCTAATCAAAATTTAAAGCAGCAATACGGTACAGTATATCATAACTAAAATATAACAATACCATTATTTTAGAGATGAATCTGAAAAAAGATTCAAAATGCTTTAACACCCAAACATAGTTATGTTCTTGTAAAACATAGCAAAGAAAATACAAGTTGAATTATAAACAAGTATATAAGCCTATGAATAAAATCAATTAGAAGCATTACACTATGTCTTCAATGCGTTGCTGTGAAGGACTGGGCCCATGTTTCAGGAACTCTTTCCAGTTCTTAATGAATCCTTGGTTGTAATCCTCAATTATAATAATCAGTCCCCACAGGTACCTGTGCCCAGTCTTGTTTCTCATGGCTAGCCGAGCCTCTCTTTCTGTGACATTGCAACTGATGTTGATAAACTGGATGATGAAGAGATGACCCATCCCGGCGGTGATGATCGTACAGTACCAGACGCAGGTGAATGACAGCGCAGAACTAGGAAAAAAACAGAATTCACAGCAACATTTAATTCCCAGATCCAATGAACCTGCGCTCCTAGATTACATAAACCAATAGCATTAGGCAGATTACAGTAATGTAGGCAATTCTTCAAACAAAAGTTTTGGAAATTATTCACCAAAAAAGGCATTTAGATGTGATGAAAAGAGCAGACCTGATGTTGAAATGTTATTATTCGTAAAAAAAAGTGTGGCATTAATATTTACTGTATTTTATTTAATAGATAACATGTTTATTCCACAATTGTTTAGCACAGGAAAATGCAAAAGCTGAAATAATACTTAAAACCAACTGGTGTATTCCATTAGCATTCCAGTTTAATGAAATGCCCAAGAAATGCAATAGTCAAATGCAGAAGGGACAAGCTATATATTCAATGATGAACAGCTTGACCACACACAGTACCATAAAATTGTTGAGAGAAATCACCAATGAAATAGTAGACAAGTAGAAAGAATTGGAAAAAATAATTATTATAGAATTACAGAGGTAATTATAAACTGGTGTAATGGAATTTAATAAACAGCATGATGGTACAGTGCAAGCTTGAGCTACTATTCCCTTATATGGCAGGTTTATAATCTCAGCCAATGACAATAGATGTGCTCAAGTAAAGGACAGGTTTATCTCCACAGGGTGGGTGAGCTCAGATGGCCATTAATCTTATGCCTTTACAAATCCTGGGAAACATATCTGCACTTCATCTGGCAAAGGTGTTAGCATTGGAAATTTCAGGAGAAAAAATATTAAACAAATAAAACCAACAGAACAATGAATATGCTCGATTAGTAAATGTCCCAATAAGTAATTGTTGCTTACAAAATCACATAGTAAATCACTGAGAATTGCTAAACAATGTATCTTGCTATACCCTCGCAATAATAACCTTGTGAATAATTTCAAAGTAGCATTTGGCTTTTCATTCATCGTTAGCTTGGTTGCACCCAGAAATGATAAAATACTGAAAATACTAAATTGCCCCAAATCAAAACCCCTGAAAATAGTGATAGGTTCAAACTGTTCAGTAGTACTTCAACATGAGTTGGAGTACAGTAGTAAATCCCCACTTTTGTTGATCCTTGCCCTGTATTGCAAATTTCCTCTACAAACCAACATTTTAAAACATAACAAATATAACTCTCGACTGTTCAGCCCATCTTTCATGACCTGGAGATGACGAATATTGGGTACTTGGTGAGAATCTGCGAAGTAGAGAATTTATTTCTAGAAACGAAGATCTGATAATTCATGTGAAAAAGGCACCAATGTTTCACTGCGTGGTTCCTTGTCACAACAATAAATCCTGCAATCAAAATTACCTTTTGGAACATACTCAGTTTACACTGGGAGTTTTAAAAATAATATTTTTAATAAGCACATCCATTTAGGTTTGGTGGGTATGATGATTGCAAAAGCACTTTAATACTCCCCACCAACCAGTCATATGCCTTTCACCTTCCTTCAGAGATACTGGACCACCATATTGAAGATCCCCTAAGCACAAATACAATATTACTGAACAAGCAAGCACAGTATTTAATGAAACATACGTGGGCAGGTGGGGGGTGGGGAGGGAAAGGAGTGAAGGGTAATCTTTAGATTGTCCTACTTTGCAAAGCCAGGATCGATTTTTGGCTACAATATCAGGCATTATATTAAGATGGGTTCAACTCGTATTTCAGAACACTTGATTAGGACTGATCACTGGAAGTAAAAGGGTGAAATGCTTGCCGAGCCTTATTTAATGCAGAGAAAACCATCCCCCAATATAGGTGGAAGCACATCCCTCATTAAATATTTCTCTCCTTATATCCCCACAGCATCCATCATTTGCTTGACTGTTAGCCAGGCAATATTTACTTTGTAAATAACAGGCACTACATCATGTTCAGTGGGTTTTTACCTGATTCTTTTTCAAAGCTTTGCCAAGGGGGACTGAAATCTTTTTGACCAAAAAATGACTTTCATCAATTTATCAGGCAGCCTTTCGATCAATAAAATGATGTTTCTTGGTGTAGGAGAGAGTGGGTTTTGTACTTCTTCAACATCAATATTAGAAAATAAATATTTAACAGAAAAAGCCTGGTGTAGGGTTAGAGAAGAAAATTTACCCACCTCAGATTAAAAAAATATATGGCGGAAGCTAGAAGCTGAATAGGTAGCCCAACAACAACTTCAATTTATATAGCGCCCTCCACGCCGGACGGCATCTCAGAACACTCACTTACCTGGTGAGAAGCGTGATCATGTTTGCTTGACCTATATTATAAACACTACAAATTTTACCCCATTATCAATTGTATGCCTCTCTCTTCAAACCAGCAGCCGTTGCCTTTGCTCCACCAGATCTGGCCTCCTCCATGTCCCCTGAATCCTCCACTCCACCCTTGGCAGCCGTGCCTTCAGCCACTATGCCCCGAGGCTCTGGAATTCCCTTCCTCACTCCCTTCACCTCGCCCCCTCTTTTCCCAGTTTCAGATCACAGCTGAAGATCTTACTCTTCAACCGCGCCTTTGGTCACCTTTCTACTCCTGCCGCTGGCTCGGTCCTGGGATCCGCTATTGTGAAGCGCTCTGAGACGCCTTTCGGTGTGGAGGGCGCTATATAAATCAAAGTTGTTGTTGTTATGACATCTTGGAAAGCACAATTTGTGAACATTTCTGTTTATCATGATCATGTCCTTCGTTGTTGTTATGACATCTTGGAAAGCACAATTTGTGAACATTTCTGTTTATCATGATCATGTCCTTCGTTGTTGCTGATCTCAATTTCACCTTTCACTATCCTCTGGTTTTACACTTCCAATTTCTTTGCCCTACTGTGATTGTTCTTTGCCTTCAATGGGAAAATTCCATTCCAATTCCATTTGACCCATTTACTTGTGAAAACAGCTAGAGATAATGACAGCACTTTAGGTAAAAATCATTGGAAAGGAAGAAAAGCACAAATGGAAAGGCCAAAGCAGGAATCTGAGGCAGGTTAACAGGAAAGACAGTGTAGAGGGATGGATCCAAAATTGTAAAATAATTCCATTAATCAATATTAGTCATCGATATAACTATATAGATTTCACGTCATATGCAGTGCTACAACTAGCCAATTTTATACAATAGAAGAGATTAGACTTGATCTCGTACATCGTTAATAATCCTAACCTTTGCATTCACAACAAGGAACTGCGAAGCTCACCAACAAGGATAT
The DNA here is from genome assembly GCA_035084275.1 of Hydrolagus colliei. Classification (NCBI taxonomy): domain Eukaryota; kingdom Metazoa; phylum Chordata; class Chondrichthyes; order Chimaeriformes; family Chimaeridae; genus Hydrolagus; species Hydrolagus colliei. The sequence continues at coordinate 34,817,254 of CM068745.1, read as the reverse complement.
GTATGTGCTCCAACGATGAGTGGAGCCAGCTCTGCTATAAATAGTTAAACTGGCCACAAAGTATGACATGAATGCACAGTTACTCAGCTAAAAATAGTCAAATTAATCCAGCCTAAAACAGTGATTGCACAATTCTTACCTGTGATTATTGTAGACTCCAGGACAATAAAACAGAGCCATGAAAATGCTTCTGCCTTCACATATGGAATTCAGAGTCAGACTAATTCCATAAAGCGAGGTCAACAGGAAAAGGGCGAGGGTCAGAATAAATGCACGGTGATTGGCTTCACCAACACAGCTGTTAATCCTGGGATCAAAGAAAATGGTTCAAATCAAATACACTGCATTCTAAGCATAAAGATGATCTTCAAATTTCTATTTAATCTGAAACCATTCATGGTGGAAGACTTGAGATTAACTCAAATTTGTGATTATCCATCTGGCCCAATCGTCAGTACTGTTCTCAGTCATGAGAAAGCACATTCTACGTGTCTGCAACCAGTGTCATGCGCTTAAAATGGGATTTCCTCCCTTCCCGTACCCACTTATAACACAAGGCCAAGGTCAAGAACTTCAGCAACCACAATTGGGGCTGCAAACTGCAACATGCGATAGGATATCATTTTTTTTGCTGAATGTAATCAAGATGGTTGATAATAAGACTGTCGCAACAATTGGACCTGAAGCCATCCACAGCTGGCATTGGATTTGCAAGATCGTGGAATGCCAGATGAACCTTTGTTTTGTTCAGTTAATTTGGTATCTCACAAACCAGTACACCCTAAGGTGACTTATGAATTAAGTGTATTCCTGGTATAGTCTGGAAAAAATGTTAAATACAGCATGATCCACACTATGCTTAGTCATATAATTAATAGTACAATGGTAAGAATGACAGCTTTATCTGCAGTTTGTTAACCAATACAAAAATGAAATGTTCCAGGAAATAAATAAGGCACACTCGGCTCTGGGTTAGAAGATTGTGTTTCATGTTACTGATTGGAATTTGAACTCACAGTTAGAATGACACTCTAATATTGGAGGGAGTATCCATATCAATGCTAACATTACTCTGCAACAGTTTGTTAACCAATAGAAAATACTAAATGTACCATTTTTAGCAAAAGTGATCCAATGCACAACACACATTGGATTCCCCACGTTACACTTTCTTGCAAGTGATAGTCATTTTTGCAGCACCTTGGTACATCCTCCCGACGTGAAAGACGCTTTATAAATGTAATTTTGTTGTTGTTGTTTTCAGTTCCATATTTCACATCTCCCCTACTTGAAGGAAGCCAAGGGAATCTGGACAGAGAAACAACTGCTTAAAACTTACCACACACAGTGATGATCCAACTTTTGTACACAAGCTACACAAAGCCGGCAGTGTCCTGAACGAGGTGGTCTTGAAATTTCGCAGACATTGCACCAGTTCTTTCTCAGGCTCCCGTTCCCTGCTTGCATTCCATTATGTCCAAGATGATGCACCTTGGAGGAACTATTTCTGCCGACTTGTTGAGTTTTATGCATACCATTTGAACAGTCTGATGTGACATGTGAGTGGATATCTTTTATTGGAGACCTGCCATTGTCTGCTCTGAGGTAGCCTGGGTCCATCTTGGCTTGTCTTAAACACAGCAGTGTCAGTACCATACCACTGGTTAGTACCATTAACTGCACAAGGCTAACATTTCCTTTAGGAAATACTTCGCACAGGAATAAATAGTACATGTAGCCCAGGGAAAAGAGACCCAGACTGAGGAAAAACAGAGTCTGCCCTTTCTTATGATGGGTGATGTAGTAATACCAGAGAACTAATATTGGTAGTATTGTTAGAACAATAAGTGCCAAGATGTGGTGAAGGGCTGCAATATGAAGGAAGATAGGAAGTAGGATAAGTGGTGGCAGGATTGTGATGTCAATTTTCTTAGCACCTGAGCCCAAAAGCCATGGTACACGGAGACGGTCAGAAATCGTATCTGCTATTCGTTCAAGACTTTGTGGATTGATGGACTGGCCTTTGAGACACCTGCAAATGAAGACACGTTAGTAACATAATCCATTTGCTGTCCCATGAACATCCAATGTTAAGGCTGAAACAAGCACAGCAGAACTGGCTCTAACCTGTCACATGCATCATCCAGATCCTCACAGTCACAGCAGCTGGCCAGGATATGTGTTTTTTCTCCATTCCGGTTAAAGTACTCGCAGCAGCAAAGAGTAGCATCCTCATCCGTTCTTCGGGAATGTTTCTTCTTCATCCTGTCTTGTTTGCTCACACTTATCATTTAATTTTCACAGATCTATCAAAAAACAAATGTCTGACTTTCAATTTCACTCTATATTTTTCTGTAAAGCTAACATTGGGTTATTAATTGCACCTTCCATACACTCAACAACTGTTTTTAGACATATACATTGTTATGCTATTACAGATAATAATAAATCGTATATACTGAGTATTTGTAGGCAAACGCAGCAAACATTTTGGGTTTAGCAGTGTCCTAAAAACAGATATGAAATAAAAGACCAAGTTAACCGTAAGATTATTTGCCAGGGCATCTGGACAAACTCACTTCTCTTTTCAAATGGTATCTTTTGCTGATGCAAATAATAATAATCCTTGCATTTAATATAGCGCTTTTCACATCTTCTAGATGTTTCAAAGCACTTCACAGAATATACTGTAAAGGGAATTGACTGTATATTTGTGGCCGAAACATAGCAATCAATTGCGCACAGCAGCTAACCCACAAACAGTCATGGATTGAAATTACCTATTTATTGTTGGGTTTTTTCTCGAGGGATTATTATCTGGCGTGTGTGTGTGTGTGCTGTAAGGAAATTTGCCCAAGGTTTCGCCCTGACCTCCTGGGAATTCAACCCAGATCTCTAGCTTGGAAGGCGAGTGCTGTAACCTACATTGCAGAGCTACAGGACTCCATATCATAACAACAATACCCGCATTTGATACAGCACCTTATCACTTCTTCGACATATGTCAAAGGATTCACTGTAAAGCTTAGTAACTGTGTGTTTTGTGGGCAAAACGAGGCAGTCAATTGAGCCCAGCGACATCCCCACAAACAGCCATGGGTTGAGTGACCACATTATTATTATTTTGAAATGATTATTACCCTTCGGAAAGTGATCCACCAATCGACTTACAGGAGAATTCCAACTGAGTGCTGGAAAACTGTATCTGTGACCTCATTTGACCATCACAATTTATGAGCCCCTTAAAGTCGATAGGACAAGATGCTGTAAAAATGCAAACTCTTTCCTTGTAACTTTAAGGTTGTAATCTAAGAGAACATCAAATATGTTAAATTAGATCTGTTTATAATAAGAATTTGAGGACCAACGGTTCTTACAACTCTTGAATGTACTGCCAGTTCTCAGTTCAACATGTTTTGTTTTAATGTATTTGTGGGTAGTTTGATTTGGTTCTGGGCAGCTTGTACCAACTGTAGTCAGGGCAGGTGGCAGCTGTCACTGGACATGCATAATTATTTTCCCCCGAGAGGTTTTATGATCCTAAAGTCAGTTCTGGAGTTGCATGACGAGATAGTTTTGTTGGGAAACTGAACTAATTGCAACTACAGGAGTCAGTTTCCCAACAGTTTGCAGGTGAGTGCAGGAAATTCTGAATCAAGTGTAAAGAATGATCAATATATATTTGGAAATAAGCATAAAAAGATATGAAGTGACTAACTGCACTTGTGTAGTTTCATATTGATACCTCACTGAATCAATTGCAGCTCAGTTACATTACGTACCGCCCACAAAATATACAGTACATTCTGGATCTTTTGTCTTTAATCCTGCTACTGGGATTAAGGATTTGTGTTTCTTTGCCAGATACTGTCCATAAATTAATTTTAAAGTTAACAAGCCATTCAAGCCAAGATTTAATTGATCCCAATCTATTTATCCCCATTCATAAATAAAGCATTTAAGAATAGCACAATTTTGATTTCAGATATTATGAGTCAAGATGTCTCAAAGTGCTTCACATCAAATTGCAACAACAACAACTTCAATTTATATAGCGCCCGCCACACTGGGCGGCATCTCAGAGCGCTTCAAATTGCAGTCAAATGTTGTGACTGTTTTTGAATGACAGATTGAGTGTGCATTACTCACGGCATTATCCTTACTGAGTTAGTATCAGCTTCCCTAATACAAACCAAAGCAAGCAAAATATAAAACTCTGAAAAATAATCTTACCAACACTTCACTTTCCTTGTTTTATATCTGACAGTCTGCTCTTGAAGGAAGTAGGCCAGTTGCCCATTAAAGCTAATGCAATTTTCAGAATTTATGATCCACTAGCTCCAATGATAGTGAATCGTTTAATAAACCGCAGTGACACAAATATGTTTGTTACTGAGCCAGTTGCACTTTTAAAAGTTCAAGGATGAAACCTTTAGCTGTCCGGATGTGCATGCCATCACTGAGCTCTCGAGCTTGCCAAGGCATCCCTATATTTACCAGTTTGGCACTGGATCAATGGAGCACACGGAACAAAAAACATCACAGCTAACCCTTTGAAAACTAGAATCAGCACAAGACATCTTCATTGAGGATTTTTTTTTGCATGAACATACATGTTTAATCTACACAATGAAAAACAACATATGTGTGTGTGTGTTTGGGTGGAATGGGAAGAGGGAAGGATAGGGAAAAGATGTATGTGATGTGATAATTATCTGCTTTTTGTCTTTGACCTGCTGCTCAAACCTCACTTCTTCTGTCTCAGTAGAACGGGGATGTCCTTGGGCCCTATGGCCCAGCTTTCTAGAATTCCCTGAATTCATTTGCCTTATTCCTTCTCTCCTTTCTTTCGAAGCGTATTTAAAAACTTTGATAATGGCTTTGGTGAAAATCTTTGAACTCTTTCTTATCGTTACTGGTCAGTACTCGCTATCATCTATGTGAAGCATTACAAGAGAAACATGATATTCTACATGAAAGGCATTATATAAGTGCAATATGTTGCTGTGCAGCTCCCACATTTGCTTGCTAAGACAACCACATGCTCATTCAACAAAGTAGTTGAAAATCCAAAAGAATTGATGGCAAAACCTTGAAGTGCAAAAAAGCAATTTGATTTTTTTCCTGAACCAATTCAGTAATCAGAGCTGTAAAAATGTAACTGAAGTAGAGCAATTTTGCTAAAAGGATACATATAGTAAAAAGTATATTTTACTAAGTAGCCAGCTAGAAGTATTGGGAGGATGTCTTCCCAACGTTAAAGGCACTATACAAGTGTAATTTTATTGAGTTTTTATGGTTCAGTAAAGTATTATATCCTATGTATTTTCACTTTAGAATAGAGTACTGCTTGTGTTACATTAAATTTAGTTAAGAAATATTTAATAATGTAAAACTGGTTCAGTGTCATCTGAAATCCACACTGTTTTTTAAATCCACAATGGGGCCAATCCCTATCAGTGTAATAGTTTACTTTACTGATGTATCATTTTAATTTGTATCTCCTTGGTCTAATTGCATACTCAGAACTGACATAGCTTCTTTCCAGACTCAAGAGTAATCATTTGCTCGAGACCTAAATCTTTACCCAAGTTTGCTCTTAGGAGAATTTATCTAATGCCGTGATCCAGAAATCAATTCCCACACAGACAATTGTGCAGTAAAATTCTTAATTTAAAATAAAAGTTATTTGATCTGACATATATTTAGCTGTCTCGAGTAATAAAATTGCCTTTTGTTCTGGCTAACAATACTCATACATAGATTGGCTATTCATTTCATTGCTATTGGTGGGACCTGGTTGGATGTAAATTGCTGGCACAAACTTCAACATTATAGGTGTTATATCAAATAGAAGAATTATTCTAGGTTTAGAAAAGTTAATAAGTAGTCAACAAACCCAGCACTGTCATGCAAGCTTTCAGCTATTCTCGAACTCCATCCGACCACTTCCGCCTCCTCTTTTAAGCCTATCTGAAAACATTTCTTTTCGATCACACTGAGGTTTTAGCCATCAGAAATCCTTCATTTGAATTAATTTTGAAAATTTAAATTAAGTTGGTTCCAATTTCCGCAATGCATTGGTTTGCTTGTTGAAAAGTAATAAGATGGTATTTGCCAAACCAAATACAGTAGAAGCCCATTAATCCGTGACTTGATGCACCAGCACTTCTGTGTAACCGGCACACCAAAAAAAAGTCCCCATTCGATAAACCGGAACTTATCCGGAACAATAGCAGTGGAGCATTTATAAATGCATAAATAATAACATAATAACACAATATTTTATTGGTACTTATTGTTAAAACTACTCTCTTGCGCTTTTTACCTTTGCTGGTAGATGCTGCGCTTGAAGCCATGATGCTGTGGTTGAGGTTTATAGTCCAGCAATTCTTTTTAAAATGGAGCGGGTAAAAAAACGGAGCGCGTATGACTTTAAAGTCATACTAGTGGCAAGACGATAATGCTATCCAATAACCCACATTGTCACGCAGGTGCAATATTTTGGTTTGCCGCTCATAGAGTCTAGGGCTTCGGCTCGCAGCTAGTAAAATTGTGCTGCCTATTTTTTCACCCACTTGGCTCCATTTAAAAAAGAATCGCTGGACTGTAAATCTCAATCAGTAAAGGTGAGAAGCGCAAGAGTGTAATTTTAACAATAAGTACCAATACAATATTCCATTATTATCTGTGTGTATGGTGTGTGTTAAAAGAACTTTAATTTTTTTGTAGTGGGTTTTCAGCCACGGTCCGCCCGAATATCCAGCAGGCGCTTTAACCAGCATTGGCCAGGTGCCGGATAAACTGGCATCTACTGTATAATGCAAACACATTAACTTAACCCACAAAACTCAAAGAGAATGATTACTCATGGAACAAATCTATACATTCTTCCATTAGAAAATAATGAATATTTCAGATACTTATTATACTCCATCTATGCTGCATAATTGGTGGCAATTTGCTGATAATTTAACCACAATTATCCAGTAATGGATAAACTTGGGTTGGGAGGGGGAGGAAGGGAATACGATCAGAAGAAATTGTGTTGGAGACTTGCTATCAACCAAGAATAATTATTTCTTAAGCGCAAAGCTATTTTCACCAGTGAAATTCACTCCCTTGAGATATTTTTAGACTCATAGAATCATACAGCACAAAAGGAGATTATTCGGTCCACCTAGCCTGTGCCGGCTGTTTGAACAGAGCAACTCAATCCCACTGCCCAGCTTTCTCCCCATAATCTAACAGACCTGCTCTTCCTAAGTAAAGATCTAGTTCCCTTTTAAAAGCTGTTATGGAATCTCCACCACCTTTTCAGGCAATACATTGTAGATTCGAACAACCCGCTGAGTGAAAAAAATTCTCCTCAGCTCCCCTCTGCTTCGTTTTGAAACTATTTTAAATTTGTGACCACGAGTCACTGATTCGTCCACCAGTGGAAACAGTCTTTCCCTATTCACCCCGTCGAAACCTCTCATAATCTTATAAACCTCTATTAGGTCTCCTCTCAATCTTCTTTGTTCTAGAGAGAATAAGCCTAGCCTATCTAGCCTTTCCTCATAGCTGAAGTCCCTCATTCCTGGTACCATCCTAGTAAATCTCCTCTGCATCCTTTCCAATGCCTTAATAACCTTCCTAAAGTATGGTGACCAGAATTGTACACAGTACTCCAGCTGAGGCCTAACCAAAGTCTCATAGAGGTTAATCAGCACTTCCTGATTTTTGCATTCTATACCCCTATTTATAAAGCCTAGTATCCCATATGCCTTCTTAACGGCTTTGTCTACCTGTCCTGCCACTTTCAAAGAGTCACTAACACAAATCCCCAGGTCTCTCTGTTCCTTCAAACCCTTTAAAATTGTACCATCTAGCCTATATTGCCTCCCCTCATTTCTTCTCCCAAAGTGTATCACCTCACACTTCTCTGTATTAAACTTCATCTGCCATGTGTCTGCCCACTTTACCATTTTATCTATATCCTCTTGCAGATGGCTACTATCCTCCTCACTATTCTCCCTAACTTAGTATCATCTGCAAATTTGGAAACCGTACTCCCTAAACCCAAACCATTAATGTATATTAAAAAGAGCAGTGGTCCCAAAACTGATCCCTGGGGGACGCCACTGCACACGTCCTTCCAGTCTGAAAAGCAGCCACTCACCACAACTCTCTGCTTTCTGTCTCGCAGCCAGTTGTGGATCCACGCTACCACTGTCCCTTTAACGCCGTGGGCCTCTATTTTCCTAATAAGCCTCTCATGCGGCATTTTGTCAAATGCCTTTTGAAAGTCCATGTAAACTACATCAACTGCGCTGCCCTCGTCCACCCATTCTGTTACATCGTTGAAAAATTCTATCAAATTTGTAAGGCAAGATTTGCCTTTTACAAATCAATGCTGGCTGTCCTTTATCAGCCTATATTTTTCTAAATGAAGATCTATCTTGTCCCTGATTATAGACTCTAGAAGTTTGCCCACTACTGACATTAGACTGACTGGCCTGTAGTTCCCAGGTTTGTCCTTCTGCCCCTTTTTGTCCAGGGGAGGTACATTAGCAACCCTCCAGTCCTCTGGTATCACCCCTGTGTCCAAGGAAGATTGAAAGATTGTGTCCAGAGTCTCTGCTATTTGCTCCCGTACTTCCCTTAGTAACCTAGGATGCATCCGTCGGGAACCGGGTGACTCATCTACCTTGAGCGCCATCAACCTTTTTAGTACTTCCTCTCTGGTTATGCTTATATTATCCATTTCTACTACACTCTCCTCCAATAAATACTGGTACATTGGCTGCATCTTCTTCTCTTGTGAAAACAGAGGCAAAGTACTCATTCAGTACATCAGCCATGCCCTCTGCCTCCACAATAAGATTTCCTCCTTGGTTCCTTATTGGCCCCACTCTACCCTTGACTAATCTTTAACCCTTAATATGTTTGTAAAATACCTTAGGATAACCTTTAATGTTACCTGCTAATTGTTTCTCATGCATTCTTTTTGCCCCTCTAACTTCCTTTTTTTAGTTTTCTTCTGCACTTTCTATATTCTGATTGGTTGAATTCTGTATTCTGGGCCTGATACTTATCACAAGCCTCATTTTTTTTGTTTTATTTTCACCCCAATTGCCCTAGTCATCCAGGGAGGTTTGGATGGCCTACATTTTACCTTTGTTGGAATGTTTCTAACCTGTACCCGAATTATCTCTTCCTTGAAGACTGCCCACTGCTTGTTAGCTGTTTTACCTGCCAATCTTTCTTTCCAGTCCACCTTGGCTAGGTCCCGCTTTAGCTCCCTGAAATTAGCCTTATTCTCAACCCTGTGTTGAGTGTCTTCACCTTAAGTGTTCCCTATCCCTTTCCATAATTACACTGAGCCTAATGAAATTGTGATCACTATTCCCTAGGTGCTCACCTACAGAAACCTGCTTGCCCCACCTCATTCGCCAAAACTAAATCTAGAACTGCTTCCTTCCTTGTTGGCCTGGAAACATATTGATTGAGAAAGTTTTCCTGTACACATTTCAGGAATTCTTCTCCCTCCTTGCCCTTTACATTACTTTTTCTGCCAGTTGATGTCGGGATAATTAAAGTCACCCAATATCACTACTCTATTAGCTCTGCATCTTTCTGAAATCTGCTTGCAGATCCACTCGTCTATCTCCTTCCCGCTATTTGGTGGTCTATAGTATACCCCTAACAGTGTAACTGCTTCTTTTTTGTTCCTCAACTCCAACCAAATAGATTCAGTTTTCAGGCCTTCTTCCACCTCGATCCTTTCTAAGGCTGTAACCGAGTCCTTAATTAATATTGCCACCCACCCTCCCTTTCTCCCTTCTCTTTCCCTCCTGAATATATTAAAGCCAGGAATGTTCAGTTCCCATTCCTGCTCTTCCTTGAGCTAGGTCTCTGTTAGTGCTACCACATCATATCCCCTTGCAGCAACTTGAGCCTGCACCTCACCAATTTTGTTTGTCAAACTTCGTGCATTTGCATACATGCACTTCAAGACAGAATTGGCCTGCTCTGTACTTTTCTCCTATCCTACCCCTCCCCTTGTCCCCTGTCTTACCCCTCCTCTAACTGAACTACTGTATGCATTCCCATCCCCCCTCAAAATGAGTTTAAACGCTCCTCTGCAGCATTAGATAATCTCCCTGCAAGGAAATTGGTCCCAGCCTTGTTCAGGTGTAATCCACCCATTTTGTACAGATTCCACCTGCCCCAGAACCGGTCCCAATGATCCAGGAACCTGAAGCCCTCCTTTCTACACCACTTCTCCAGCCAAGCATTCATGTGCCTTATCCTACTGTTTAGAAATTCACTTGCTCGAGGCAGTGGGAGTAATCCAGAGATCACCACCTTCGAGGTTCCAGTTTCCAGCTTTTTCCCCACCTTCTGATATTCTCCCTGGACCATCTCAGGCCTCTTCCTCCCAATATCATGGGTCCCTACATTGACCACAACTTCTGGATGTTCCCCTTCCCCCCTCTAGAATTTTATATACTCGTTCGGTGACATCTTCAACCCTTGCACCAGGGAGGCAACATACCATCCAAGATTCTTGTTTTTGGTCACAAAAACGCCTGTCTATACCTCGGACAGTTGTATCCCCTATGACAATTGTCTTTGAACATTTTTTCCCCTCCATGGCCCCTTGTGTATCCACAGGCTGTGCATTGCTCTCCCCTGAGATATCAACACTCTCATCCACACTCAGTACAGAGTACCGGTTTGTGAGTACCACACTTTCAGGAGATTCCTGCACTGCCTGTTTCCTCTTCCTACCACATCGGGTTGTCACCCAGTCACTCCCCTTCAGAATCCCCGCTGGCATTGGGATGACCACCTCCTGAAACATTTGATGCACACAATCCTCAGCCTCTTGGATGCTGTGCAGTCATATGCTGAACGCTCTTGGGCCTAATAAATTTACCAAGAACTTACAACTACTTTTTTGAACAAATAAAGAGAAAATTCTGAAACTCTGTATGCTTTTAACAGCCACAATTTGATGTGGAGTGGTGGAATGGAAAACATCAATCTGGACTCCACGCCCCTGCACAGCTGAAACTGATACTTTGCTTCCAACAATATAAAAGCTGCATGAATCAATTTGTAAAGGTATTAAGTGCTACAGGTATCTTATTTTCTTTATCTACTTGTCTCAAAGGAATACCTCCAGATTTTTCACAACTATAAATTTTAGTTAAGAGGAGAAAACAAATGAGGGGAGTTTTTGAAAGTCAAAAAAACTGAAGCAAAATGCATCAGATAAGACACCATCAAAAATCGACAGTCAGAAATCTGAAATGAAGTGCTAATCAGGTTACAAATTGCCTTGACAGCAGAAAGCATAGGATAATACGGACTATCTAAATTAAGCCAACATAATGAGTCATGGCAACCGTTCTTACTTATACTTATTAATAACTCGCAGCTGTGCCTTCAACCAGTTTCATTTAATCGTCCTCTCGTTCATTTTTATTTGTCTTTGAAAGATGTGATCTCCGCTTGTTAGGCATTGTTATCCTTAAGATTACGAAAATGTGCTATTGAACTCATTAGCATCTTCACATATTTGCACACATATCCTTTTGGGAGGACTCAATGGGAGGTCTCAGTGAGATAACTCCTGTTGAGAATATTCCTGTAGAGAAGACTCTTTGTTGGGAGGACACTTGTTGGCAAGATTCTTCTCCTCTATGCAAGATTTTTCCAATGAGGAATAAATCATGTATGTTTGGCAATTGGTTATTGACACAAAGACAGACAGGCATTTTCTGTTTATTAGAAGAAAATATGCCCATGGCACTCCTCCATGCAAGACCTCTCTGGTGAGGTATAAATCATGTCTCTCAGTCAATCTGTTATTGAGCTATTGGCAGACAGCCACACAGAAAGACATTTCATCTTTATTAGTAATGTATATAGAAGATATCTCAAGAAGGGTGTGTGATTTCTCAGTTGCTACTTTGTTGCAGAATACTATGCTACCTTTTGAGGGGCTTAACTAAAACATGTTCTAGTATAGCTCAACAATTATAGTAGATTCTCCCCCTAAAAAATATGCCCACAACACTTCTCCTGTGCAAGACCTTTCCGATGAGATATAAATCATGACTCTAAACCAATCGGTTATTGTGTTATTGGCGGACAGACACACAGACAGACATTTCATCTTTATTAGTATATAGAAGATAGAAGATCGTGTGAGCAGTGAATGACAAATATCCACCAATTCTCTCTGCTCATCAAGGTCATCTCTTAGAATCTAATAGAACAACTACTGAAAGACTAGAGTCACATTTAAAATGTTTCTTAACAACAACAAAATTACATTTGTATAGCGCCTTTCACATCAGGAGGACATCCCCAGGCACTTCAAACTAATGTAAATGGGGACTCCTGGTAACTAAAAGTACATTGTGCCAAACTATGGGAATTCTTTTGGAGTTTAATGGGATTTCCATTCCAGGGTTCAACAGGAATTTTATTAGGATTCCTTAATAAAAAATCCCATTAAGAATAAACCAAAATTAGACTCCAAAAATCTTCCCTTGACCATTCCCTCTTCTCAATCTATCTTTTATAATAATAATATTTATTATAGCCTTCCTTTTCTTTCCAAGGTTCTGGAATGAGTCTTTCCTTCCCAGCTTTGTTCCTTGGGACCTCCTCCCGACGTGAGAGGCACTCCATAAATGTCATTTTGTTGCTGTTGTTGTTCCTTCCTCTCCCATCACTCACAGTATGAACTTCTCAAATCTGATTTTGTTTTGCCCACAGAACAGGGAAAGCCTTTGTCAAAGACACAATGCTGAGTTCAAGATTCTTATCCTCACCTCTAAAGCCCCCCCACACTCTTGCTTCTCCCTATCTCTGTGACATGCTAAATCTTTACCTACCCTTCCGCCCCTCAGCTCAGTGGGCACTCGTCTGCTGTACGTCCTTTACCCTGCCTTCTCCACCATCGGGGGCTGGGCTTCCAACTTTCTGCCCCCATCCTCTGAAACTCCCTCTCTGCTTCACCTCTCCTTGCTTCTGTCAAGGTTCCATCTCAAGAACTTCCCCTTCAATCATGTCTTCAGTCATCTTCTTACCTCCACCTCCTTGTCCTCCAACCCTCTTGATTCCAACCCCCTGTTCGGGTGCAAACCCCAAAGCACCTCAGGACCATCCTCTTGTCGTGAAAAGCGCTACATAAATATAATTTGTTGTACGGCTGTTGTTATTATTGTATGAAATCCATGCAAAGGCCACCTGCCAGCATTTAACATGCAATTTATATCAATGCCAAAATCAAGACTAAGTAACTAATATTTGGAACAAAGTAAAAGATAAAATAAATATTTGTCATCAAAGGAGCCATGTGAAGAGGGATGTGTGCTCAATCTCAAATACCTTATGTAGCTTTTCTACACAAGTTATGTGACAAGGGCAATCAATCTGTTTTATCTGTGTGAAGAATATTGGCCACAGCACTTAGAGAACTCCTTTCTCTTAAAAATTGTACTATTCAATCTTTAACACACACCTGAATGATTCTAGTTTAATATCTTATCAAAAAGATGGCTCCTACAAAAATACACATTAAGAGTGTCAATCTGGATTTTGCTGCTATGGATTTCAAATGGTCAACTTCTGCTTGTCAAAGCAGTCATGCTACCAACTGAACTGAATCAAACTGGCACCTTTCATGAGGTATTTTAAAATACAGTATGTACATCATCCTTCTACAAATTAGTCTTCCGCATCACTTTATTGCACAAACATTTAAACAGTGTTAATGTAGACTTAACATATATAACCATGCATTCCATGTCAGCACCTTGCAACGTCCTCCCAATGTGAAAGACACTATACAATTGTAATTTTGTTGTTATTGTTGTGTAATACTGTACTTGACATTTCATTTCATTTACAGTGTAAAGTGCAATTCAGAATTTATTCCAATAACTAGTAGTCTTTATAATTCATTTGAAGATGGCATTAGGTATAGAGTTTATACTGTACATACTTTTATGGAAAAAAAATTAAAGTACACAACAGATCAATAACATATCTGTTGATGTCACAGAGACTTTAGAATTACTACTATAATCCAACCTATTCTGATCACAGTTGAAATCATCACGTACCTTACACCTCAAGTATAAAGCAAAGGATGAACCCCTCCAAAAATATCAACAACATTCAGAACACCAGATGGTTGAAGATTATAACAGGTTTTTAATTCCACCTGCAAGGAAGTTTTTCCAGCCTTCTTTGTGGGAGTGTAAACCCAAATTATATCAAAAGCTTCAACCTACAGTAGTCATTTCTCTAAAATATCCTTTGTGTAGATTTATTTCACCATATCACAAATATTACCATGTGCATAAGATATTATACAGTCTCATTCACAAGAGGTAATATAATAGCCTTCTGTCTATGTTGTACCGTATTAACCCACCATGAATAATGACAAAACTTTTTACAGCAAGTCACCAGAATGTAATTCATTCTGCCGATTCAAAGATCATTCCAAGTTTAACGTAGCATAAGAACATTTCCAATTAAAAGCATTGCTGAGATGTCAGACATTTATTCATCGCTCTACTTGTGTTATCTTGCGGACTCCTGCAGCTCAGTGGTTCGAGAACTCACTTAGCAAGCGAGAAACCGGGGTTTAATTCCAGGCAGGATGAAACCTTGGGCAAGTTTCCTTATTCCACACACCTCATTACTTCAAAAAATAATATCCCCACGCCAAATAATCCCCCCAAATTGTTCATTTCAATCCATGACTGTTTGTGGGACACTGCTGTGCGCAACTGACTGCTGAATTTCACCCATAAATATACACTCAATTCATTTTATTTGAGTGAACTGCTTTGAGGCGTCCAGAAGATGTGATAAGGCGCTGTAATCAAACGCAAGGATTATTCTTCTTACAGAAAAAAGTATTTGCTCTCTTTAGGATAAATTCACTTGTTATTTATTATTAACAGTGGCACATAAAGCAACACAGAGTTTATACTGCACACTGCATTTCAGCTAGGCATCCCTCCATTTGATATAGTGCCTTCCACGGCTTCTGGACGTCTCAAAGCGCTTCACAGAATATACTGTAAAGTGAATTGACTTTTTTTTTGTGGGTGGAACCCATGGCAGGTAACAGGTAACAACTCACACCTAACACCACCTGTTATGTTCCATGTTGCAAATGTTTATAAACTATATTGAGGAAATCAGGAGTTTCCCGATGGAGACAGTGATGGAGGAGAGTTGCTGGGGAAGCCTGACCTGCACTGTTGCCGCTGCCCCTCGCTGGGTGGCCCGAATCCTCACTCTCCGGCTCCGGCTCCGGCTCGCAGCTCCTTCGGTTGGGAAGTGGAGCGCACGGCATGGAAAGGCAATAGCAAGAGCGGCACCAACGCTTCTCCTTGCCTCGTCCCCCCTCCCCTCCCCCAAGGCACTCACTGCCCAGCCCGCACGGCACTCACCCCCTGCCCAGCCCGCACGGCACTCACCCCCAGCCCAGCTCAGTCCAGCCCGCACGGCACTAACTCCCAGCCCAGCCCGCACGGCACTAAACTAACCCCCTTCGCAGCCCGCACGGCACTAACTTCCAGCCAGCACGGCAGTAACTCCCTGCCCAGCCCGCACGGCACTAAACTAACCCTCTTCGCAGCCCGCACGGCACTAACCCCCTGCCCAGCCCGCACGGCACCGACCCCCTGCCCAGCCCGCACGGCACCGACCCCCTGCCCAGCCCGCACGGCACCGACCCCCTGCCCAGCCCGCACGGCACCGACCCCCTGCCCAGCCCGCACGGCACCGACCCCCTGCCCAGCCCGCACGGCACCGACCCCCTGCCCAGCCCGCACGGCACTGACCCCCTGCCCAGCCCAGCCCGCACGGCACTGACCCCCTGCCCAGCCCGCACGGCACTGACCCCCTGCCCAGCCCGCACGGCACTGACCCCCTGCCCAGCCCGCACGGCACTAATCCATTGCCCAGCGCGACTACTTCCTGGTGCTTTGTGACGTTACATAGAGAATGCCGCCCCCTGACAGACCGGGAGATTCAAATCAGCTCCGGCTCCAAGTCTCAACACAGTGACTGGGGCACCTTCATGTCCGTCACTCACACCTGGAATACCTGGATACCAAATGGCCCGGAATAAATAGGATGACGGTGGCCTTCCTGGACTGTTGTTTCGATTCACTTTTGAGCAGCTGGGGAGAAACTTTGCAATAACTTTTCTAACAGAGACTCAACAAATCAGGTAGACTGGAGGTTAATGTCCCTATTATATGTACAACTCACTGATCTATGAAGGTCTGGATGGGACTCTTTTGAAACGATTAGCAGTTCGGTTCTGCCGTTTGACACAATGTTTAGTGCTGTATATCAGTTCATTGCAACAATCAACATACTCCCTAGTCAGCAAAACTGTACATTTTAAGCGTTAGTTTTCCCGTGGTTATTGATACAGTTTTGGTTCCTCTCCTTCCTGGCCAATCAATTGGACTTGGATTATGTGGTCATTCTCTCTTGTACCGTCTTCCTCTTCACGGTTTCCTTGTCAACCTGATTCATTCTAGCACAGAGGGTTGTGTACACAAGCTCCATGCTGATACAGGAACTCAGCTTAGCCTCAAACACCATATCGAAGGATATTTTCTATACATTGCCATGTTCGCTTACAAAAACTTCAACAAGTGAGAAAAGATTTTAAGATTTAATTCTTCTTAATGTAATGAACCTTTAAGGATGATTTTTCATCAGCTTAGTTTCATCACAAATGTTATTATCTTAATTACCTTCAAAATAATAATAATAATCATGTGGTCACTCAATCCACAACTGATTGTGACATTTCTGTGCACAATTGGCTGCCTTGTTTTGCCCACAAAACAGTCACTTCTACAGTCCACTCTATCCTCCACCGCCACCACGTTTCCTCTCACAATTCTCACAACTCAAATTTTATTGTCCTGTCTAGACTGGTTCAGATCCTACTTTTCACACCATCTCCACTTTGCCTCCACAAATGGCTTCTCTTCCGGCCTCCACATTCTTGTGCGGCGTTCCTCGGGGCTCTGTCGTCAGTCATCTTCCTCTTCAACATCTACGTACTCCGACCTGGTGACATTATCCATAGAGATGGGGTCACCCTTGCCTCAAGGACCACTGCTGTCCTGACACAATGTCTGTCAGACATCAAGTCCTGGATGAGAGCTAACTTTCTCCAGTTCAACATCAACAAGAACAAAGTCCTCCTGATTGGCTCCTGTCAGCATCTCCACACCTCAGGCACTGGCAGCATTACCATCCAAGGATGCACATTCCACTTCAATAATCAGGATTGGAACCATGGCGCCTTGACCCTCAACTATCCTTTCTATCCCAAATTCGTACTGTGACCCATTCTGTCTTCCTTACCTCTGTGTGGAATGCATGGAATTCCCAGCTTGGTTCAGATACTCTTGAGCATGGTGATGGATTTCTAGTTCCCCTAGACTAGAGGATAGAAGTCAAAATCCTTGTCTTCAAAGCTCTCCACAGCCAAACTCTTTCCTACTTCTATGACCTGCTAACACCATATCAACTTGTCTGTTCCCCCTTATAGTCTTATATTTGATAGTACGTGACCGAGTTTGTAAAGGAATCTTTTGGATTGTCATTTGTCAAAAGCCTTTTAGAAGTCTAACTCCAAAACATCATATAGCTTCCCATTATTAAATTGGGATGCTATCCGCTTACAAAGAATATAAGAACATTAGAAATAGGTGCAGGAGTAGGCCATTCAGCCCCTCACGCCGGCCCCGACATTTAATGAGATCCTGGCTGATCTTCTGACCTAATTCGATTTACCCGTCATTATCCCCATATCCTTTAATCCCTCCATTCTTTAGAAATCTATTAATTTCAGTCTTGAATATGTTCAAGGACTGAGTATCCACAGCCTTCTGGGGTAGAGAATTCCATAAATATTCTGTTGGATATGATTTATGTCTTCTTATACCAGGATAGCTTTAATTTGTATATCAATAATGGTATTGTAAATGTATTATAATAAATGTATTATTTGTCTCAAAATAAGGGTCATTAAATCCATAACTACCACATGGGACATTGCTGTGTGCAAATTAACTGCTGCATTTGACTACAAAATACAGTCATGACTTTTCACATTTCCTCCTTAGAAAAACTTTGAAATGTCTGAACATGAAAGGTACTATATTAAATGCAAGCATTATTACTAACCATATAGAGGATGATTAATCTTACTGTAAAACAGATTAGTCAAGAATGTGCAGCCAAACAGAATTAACTTACAACTGTGTACACCTCCCATTGAGATAAATACCCAAGAATAACAGGTTTCACTACCATGAAATGTGTCCACCAGTGTCAACTCCTACCAGAAGTCTACAATCTCCAAGCCAGTGGGATCCATCTAGTGGTAGCTAATACATACCCAACTAATTTTATGGATCAGGATCAAATCTCTTGTGTTGTGCAGCTTGTTTCTGTGTTGCTTTTTGTGCTAATACAGTACTTAACTGTAAAGCGCAGGAAACTATGATTCCATTCACAAAGACGGTAGGTTTTAAGGTTCTAAAAATTAATTGAATTTAATTAAACCTCTGCTTTTGTCTTTGAAGTAGAGTGACAACATGGAATAGTGATTTTGATTCAGATTTTTTGTGATATTATTAAAAGAGAGATTAAGTCACTGCCAACATGTAGGATTACAACAACAGATGGACAGTGGAGACAGACAAAGGAGTTCACAGAATTACCATTGCGTGGCTGCCAGAATATTAGTGTTGTCATCCATAATCACATGAGGGAAATATATTCTCAAGTCACAATCTCACACAGGTGAACTGTAATGAATGAGGCATTGGGCGCTCAAGTGAATAATCTTGTTTCTCTTGAAATGAGGGGGCAGCAAAGCCACGGGCACATCAGCTTGTACTGAAACGTGACTGATTCTAGTCAGATTACAAAAGGAGTCAATGAAGAATGTAATAATAATAATCCTTGAATATGATATAGCGCCTTATCATGTCTTCTAGACATCTTGAAGCTCTTCACAGAATACAGTATACTGTAACGTGAATTGACTGTAAATGATATAGTCAAAATGCAGCAGCAATTGCGCACAGCAACGTCCCACAAACAGTCATGGATTGACTGAATCCAGAACTTGTGTTCTGATCATGGTTCGTGGACCCAAAACGTTGCCTAATTTTTCCTTTCTCCATAGATGCTGCCTGACATGCTGAGTGTTCCCAGCGATTTCTGTTTTTGGGTAGACACACATATCCTGCTTACTTCATTCTGGAAAGTAGTGGTGCAGGTTGACAAGAGCAAAGGCTTGTGGACTCCAGAGTGTGCGTTGAGGTGACCAATTAAAACTGCACATCAACCTCCTCAATTGTCCGTGAGTTCACGATCAGTCACATGTGATATTCGAGCTTTAACTAAGATGAACAACTTCTTTAGCACAGCAACAAAGCTTTGCTTCTAGACTTTTTCTGCTGAATACATGTAAATACATGTAAAAATTTCAGAAATAACAATTTGTACTTGTTTAGCAGCTTTCACACGTGGACGTCTTGCAGCCCTTTAGAAAACAGAGTGAAATATAAAATTCCAATTCCATAACAGTATCTAAATGTCAAGAACCAAGATCAAATGAAATTGCAAGCAAAGTATCCATAATCATCAGTGTGTATAAGATGCGTGCCTCTGACATTAGCAAACTACACCAAAATTTTCAAAGGCTCTCAAATCCTTATCTGAAATACACTAGTGGAGGATTCTGTACACATCAGAATTTTCTCTAATTGGTTTCATGAAATTCTCTATGGGATTTTAAACCTTCCATTGTGTTCTGCTGCTAAATGAACTTGTAGGACTACCGTTTGTGCAAAATACTTGCATTATAATAAACAAAAATGTAACATTTGCTTTATGGTGTTACAAATGTTTCTCATACATCAGGCGGCTGTGAATTCTTAAAGTATCTGCTAGGGTCCGGCGATATATCGATATATCGCTAAAACCCGATATAATTTTCATATTGATACGCCGATACAGGCATTTCAAAAATATCGATATATCGAAAAAGTCAAAATTTGAGGGAAAAATCGGAATGTGCGTACACTGAACTACTGCTCTTCTCTATATACAGACTGAGGTGCAAAGCCGCCATATTGTATTCATAGTCCCAGAATACAATATAAGGGTATGCAAGGGGTGAGGGGAGAGAGACGGCTGGGGGGGGGTGGGGGAAGGAGGAGAGAGATGGCTGGGGCGAGGGGGGAAGGGGGGAGAGACGGCTGTGGGGGGTGAGGGAGAGAGACGGCTGTGGGGGGGAGAGGGAGAGAGACGGCAGGGGTGGGGGGGGGGAGAGAGACGCGGGGGTGGGAGAGAGGGACGGTGGCGGGGGGGGGGGGGTGAGGAGAGAGGGACGGCGGCGGGTGGGGGGAGGAGAGAGGGACGGCGGCGGGGGGTGGGGGGTGTGGGAGTAGAGACGGGGTGGACGTGATCATATACAAATAGATAGAGATGGGGGGGATGTGAGAGAGGAGAGAGACACAGACAGAAAAACACAAAGATGGAGAGAGTGAGTGTGAGAGACACAGAGAGAGAAAGATATTTACCTCCTGAGGAGATAGGCCCCGAATGCGCGCACACCCCGAATGCGCAGTACGAAAAACACGAAAATGTAGATATTTTGGTATATCTCGATATGAGCCCATCGGTATATCTAAATCGGAAAATTTCCATATCGACGGACCCTAGTATCCGCAGACAACTGCACACTTCAACGGTACTCACTTTCCATTTGTCAGCAATTTTTTCAAGGAAAGTGGCAGAGCAAACACATCACATTCTCCCCACCATTTGACATAGCAGTATGGTAAAGATCATGATGTGCACTCGATAAGGTGAGGTATGAAGTGAGAGTAGCTGCAGAGTCGAACAAATATCAAATAACAGGGACAAACATATAAAGCATATGTGTACAATTTTCATTAATGCCTCCACCAGATATCTCTGTTGTTGTCACTCAACATAATCATGAATGTGACAACACAAATTGCTTTTATATGGTGCCTTTCACATTCTAAGGTGCTTAAATGTCAAGTTTGCACTCGATCTGGTAGTATTAAATTTGATATAGCACTTTTCACATCTTATTGACGTCTCAAAGCACTTTACAGAATACTGTATACTGTAAAAGTGAATTGACTCTATATTTTGTGGGCGAAACACAGCAGCCAATTGCGCACAGCAGTGTCCCACAAACAATCGTGGATTGAAATGATCAATTTTATTATTATGGTTTTTGAAATGTAGGTAAAGTGTGTGGACTCCGTATTAAATAAATGGAAATCAGACACACATAGAATCTCAACAGGTTGGTTAGAGACTCTTAAGGCCAGTTTATCAGTGTGTCAAACACGCAATCGACCGCAAAATCATTTGGTTACATGTGACTACAAACGTGAATTGAAATGACCAATTTTTATTATTGTGTTTTTTTTGGACAATTATTAGGCATGTGGAGTAAGAAAACTTCCCCAAGGTTTCGCCCTGATCTGCCTGGATTCGAACACAGGTCTCACACTTGTAAGGCATGTGCTCTAACCACTGAGCTACTGGAACTCCACAAGGGACAAGGATCTTGAAATCCTGTGGATTTTCCGCCTAGCTGTGCTTTAATTAAACTTCATAGTTATGTAATTGCTGATCAAACTTTTCTGAATTTGTTGATATTCTTTCAGTCAAGCAGAAATTTACAGTACAGTGCTTGAATTTATATATACCATCAGTGGCCGGGCTTTCAGCTTCTCTGACCCCATACTCTGGAACTACATCCCGCAATCCTTTTGCCTCGCTTCCTCCTTTTCCTTCTTCAAGGCCGGTTTCAAGACCTTCCTCTTCGACGTGCCTTCTGCTGCTCTCCTAACTCTCCCCCCTTTCCTATTCTCCCTGCCCCAACACCCCCCCCCCCCCCCCCCCGCTCAGATCCCGACCTAGCTGTTCAGCGCCTTGGGACATCCTCCCGACGTGAAAAGCACTATACAAGTACAATTTTGTAGTTGTTGTTGTCCTCCCAATGTGTAAGGTTCTCTATAAATGTAATTTTGTTATGGTTGTTATATAGCTCCCTCCAATTATGGATCCCAGGGCCGAGCCAGTGGAAGGGGGAAGGTGACCGAAAGCGCGGATGAAAATTATCTGGAAATGATAGGTCTCACACCAGGTTGGATGGCCATTAAATTCAACTTGTGTGAAACCACCAAAAAAATAAGTTTTAAGAGTATTTTTTAAAAAAGCCTTTACCTTTATTTATAATTTAATAATCTGAAACATTCTGATAATCACAGTATTCAAAAGCTATCTTGGAAGCTCAGTCAATATTGCTCACTTTTCCCTCGTTTCCTTTTCTCAGCGAGCTATGTAATTCGTGGAAGTATTTTCTCTTCAGCTGCACGTTTGACACCTGCAAAAACCCACCACCCTTACTTAAAAGAGTACCTAATAGATAAGAGTTCCACAGGTATGCTACTGATGCTGGGAAATGTCCTTGTGTCTGGAATGCACATTTGATTAGCAGGATACCTCCTAGTCATCAAATGCTGGAAAGTAGTTGGCACAGATTGGTTGGAGCCAATGCTGGGGGAGCAGTGTGTTTTGGAGGTACTGATAACCAGTTAACCAGCATGGGGGGCATTATTGGGCAAGTCAGGACCACCCTCATCCATTGGTTAGGGTTAGGGTGGAAAGCTTGGGGGTGTGGGGTTGGGCGGGGGGGGGGTACCAGCAGTGCCCTGGTGGTCCGCAGCCCCCACCATCTCAGGTACAGGGCTCCTGACATCTTAGAGGGTTGCTTTGATTCTTACATTCTATTGCCAAACAAGCCATTTTGGAGCCAGTTCAAAGCGCTCTGGGACACTACCCCGCCCGAGGGTCTCTATATGAATCAAGTTGTTCAGTCCTGGAGCTTCCTCTTCCCCCCTACCCCCCAGAAAAGTGATTTATTTCATTTTGAACCAGTGACGGTCAGTCACTGTGGGGCCATCACAGTGAGAGTGGCCTGTACACTCCACAGCCCAGCACCTGTGATGCAGGGCCTCCCTCCTCACTCGCTCCCCTCCCTCTCTCCTCACTCGCTCCCCTCCCTCCCTCCTCACTCGCTCCCCTCCCTCCCTCCTCACTCGCTCCCCTCCCTCCCTCCTCACTCGCTCCCCTCCCTCCCTCCTCACTCGCTCCCCTCCCTCCCTCCCTCCTCACTCGCTCCCCTCCCTCCCTCCCTCCCTCCTCACTCGCTCCTCACTCGCTCCCCTCCCTCCCTCCTCACTCGCTCCCCTCCCTCCCTCCCTCCCTCCTCACTCGCTCCTCACTCGCTCCCCTCCCTCCCTCCTCACTCGCTCCCCTCCCTCCCTCCTCACTCGCTCCCCTCCCTCCCTCCTCACTCGCTCCCCTCCCTCCCCTCCCTCCTCACTCGCTCCCCTCCCTCCCTCCTCACTCGCTCCCTCCTCACTCGCTCCCCTCCCCTCCCTCCCTCCTCACTTGCTGGCCTTGCCTCTCTCCCTCCCACTTCACCTGCTGGGCTCCCCTCCCTCCTGACCCCTTTGCCCCCCCCCCCCCCCTCTCTCCCTGACTCCCTCCTGACCCGCTGAGCTGAGAGCCGGAGCCCCCGCCATGTTGTGTGGCGGCGCGGCCTGTGCCCCGGACGTGGTTTCGCTTGTTTTGATCCGATCGACGGAAGTGAGGGCGGAGCAGCGGCGAGGTGCGGGAGGAGAAGATGGCGGCGGCGGCTGCTCAGAGCTGACAGCGAGCCCTGGGGGTTGGGGGTTCGGAGAGGAGGAGGAGGAGGAAGGAAGCGGCTTCGACTGATCACCGCCTGGTACAAGGCCCCGGGAGCCGGCGGGTCAGCGAGGACCGGAGTCTCCATGAGCTGCGGATAGACGGCGGCGGCGGCGGTTGGGCTGTGAGCGTCAGGCGGTGCTGACTGTGGCTGTTGCCGATGCTGGTGAGTGGGTGGGTGGGTGGGAGGGAGGGAGGGCCGTGGCTGGCTACCCGCTACCCCCCGGGTGGGCTGGGTATTTATCGGTGGATGTGAAATGTCCGCTTCCCCCCCCCCCCCCCCCCCACCTGAGCCAAGAGCAGACTTTTTACCTTGTAGCTCTCTCCCCTCCCCCTCCCCTCCTTCCCACCCCGTACGAGAGATAACCGGGTGGGGGATGGGGGAGGGAGGGAGTGAGGGTTGAAGAGTTCACCCACCCACCCGCACCGACTGACTCCTTGCAATTTCTTTCCGCCTATTCATTTTCTAAACCCAACTTCAAATTATTCAGATTCTTCTTCGCCTGCAAAATACAGTCAATTCACTTTACATTGTATTTGGTCAACGCGCTTTGAGATATCTCAATGATGCGATGAGACGCTGTATCAATTGTCATGGTATTCTTAGCCCAGAAGATGCCCATTACCCTGGTACCCTCTCCCCTCCACACACGTGTGCACCACATGTGCATCTCCAAACATGTGTTGTCACATAAGTAGTAACCTTTTGCATCTGCATGCTTCTTTCTCCCTTGTGTCTCGTCTCCCCAGGCCTTGGGACGTCTTCCTGATGTGAAAGGCGCTATACAAGTGTAATTTTGTTGTCGTGTCACGTCTCAGAATAAAGGCACAGGGCTGCGACCGTGTAATAAAGACAGCCCCAACATAAAAATGCTGTATTTATTATTAGATTATTTCATTTAATAGGTCAGTTTTAGTCTAGCCAGTGTGTGGGGGAGGGCTGATTTTAGTTATCATAGTGCAGTTTCTGAGATTGCTTAATTGTTTTTAGAACCATTAAAAAATTAATTGCTACAACTGATGTTTCATTCTGAAATGATGATGGTTAGTGTTAGGAAGAAGTTGCAACTGTTAATTGTGTATTTGTCAATAGTTAGAATCATAGAATTGTAGTTGTGCTTTGGCAAACTTGTTTTTTCAATAAGAATTGTATGTTCGGAACATCTTCCAACATGTAATTTTGTATCTTGATAATTGAGTGTGTAAATGCAAGAAGTAAAACTAACGAATAGATTCTTAGTCCAGAAGATTCTTTGCCCTCGGTTAGATCATCTCAAAGTGGATGAAAATGGCTGTATGCTTAGGTTAAAGGTCTCAGGTTTGGGGGTATTCCTCTCCACATCCAGTGAATCTTGGTGGAGGAGGCATGTGTGCAAATCCTGAGTGAGAACAGGATTGGGCTCAGTAGTAGCTGACACTCACTGTCTAAGTTAGTGCAATGAATGTTTGTTAAAATTCAATAGCAGATCGAGGGAAGAAGAAAATGGCCTCTTCCTTATGACAGTATAAGCAATGAGCAGGTGGAACAAAATCAATACATAAACTTACTTTGTTCTCTACACCGATTGTTTCCTCTTCTTGCAGGAGCCACTTGCTGGTGCGGAGCCTCCTTTAGGGAGGAGCGCCGGACGATCTGGCCTGCGGACGTCTCCACGACTGCTGTCAATGTCGCTCCGCAATCAACCCATAGAAGGTGCACTTGCAGCAGGGTGAGATGACTGTCAGATTTCCCTATTAAGAAAGGAGTGTCCACCCATCTATAGTCTGACATTGTCAGCAGTCTGGTCCAGAATGGATGATGTACAAACCTGGAGCACAATCCATGCTTGTGTGTTTGAGATGCAGCCAGAATGCTACTAGCTGAGCTCCTCAGTTACTTTCTTTTAAAAAAGGGTCTGCGTTTATGGAGTGTGAAGTTGAGTTATTCCATCATTGGGAAAGTTAGCTTGGATATGGTTCTGCAAATACATGGGATTTAAAAATGCTTCTAAAAGCATGGGATTTAAAGCACCTTATTTGCTCCACATAAGAATTCAATGTATAAAAAATTATTCTTTGCAACATTCATGTATTTCAAAGCTTCTCTGCTACTAGCAGTTTAAAAATATGAGCAGCCTACCTGAGGGAGCATGTCACTTGAATAGGCACATGCTTATTGGAAAGCTGTACACCACTAAATAGCCCCTGGAACTGGAATGTTGAAAAAACTGCTAGATAATGGGTTCTCTGTGTTTATTTTTGCCTTTCTTTCCTCTCTTCTCCCCCCCCCCACCCATACGTACAAGTTGGTAAAGCCATATGAGATACATTGAAGGGAAGTAGAGCTGTACATATTACCCAAGACATCTGCCCTTCCTGTCCCTTAGTTGTAGGGCACCATTCACAGCAGGTTGTTGGCTTGGCTGTCTAGATTTTAAATGTGCGGCTGCAGGAGGCACACAGGCATAGGAAATTATGAACAGAGTGAATGATCATCGTATTCTAAAATGTAGTATACTGGTATATGCATATAAATGAAATGAATGAGATTACATTCAATAACCAAAGGTGGTGCTTTATAATATTTCCTATGCCTTACAAGAGTGATAACTGCGTTTGAATCCTGACAGATCAGGGTGAAACCTTGGGCAAGTTTCCTTACTCCACATGCCTAATAATAATCCCTCCAAAAAAAACCACAATAATAGAATTCGTCATTTCAATCCATGACTGTTTGTGGGACACCACTGTGCGCAATTGGCTGCCGCATTTCGCCCACAAATATACAGTCAATTCACTTTACAGTATATGCTGTGAAGCGTCGATATATCAACAAGATGTGAAAAGCGCTATATCAAATGCAAGGATTATTATTATATGATGTGTATTGTATTGTTATGATTGTCCAGACTTCTGACTCCAATGCCTTGGGATGCCTTTGTGACATGAAAGGTGCTCTAAAAATTTAATTTTGTTGCTGTTTGTTGTTCTTGGTGTTTAAATACAGGTTTATTTGTTGTAAACATGTGTTTGTAGCAAAGCTTTAAAACAGTACAAAAATATGCAAACACTAACTGCAACATAAAAATCCAGTATTTTGTCATTTAAATGGTATTGGATGTAATAATATCTACCTGAAATATAATGTTTTAAATATCAATTAAAAAAGTTACAGTAGGAATAATTTTTGGGCTTGCTTAAGATTTTTACCATGTACAGTTTCTCCTGTTTAAACAACTAAATTCTGTGTTCTAATTTTATTGAATATCATTATACGTTTCAGTTAAGCAATTTCTTTGACTATTGTAATGGAGGAATGTGACTTGTGTATTTTTGTATACTGATAATAATCCTGCAAGAAAAAAATATTCTAATAATTTGGTCACTCAATCCATGACTGTTTGAAACACTGCTGTGTGCAATTGGCTGCCCTGTTTTGCCGACAAGTATACAATCAATTTGCTTTACAGTATATTCTGTGAAGCGCTTTGAGACTTCTAGAAGATGTGAAAAGTGCTACATTAAATGCAAGGAATATTATTATGATGCGAGAAACCATTATTGATGCATCTGAAATTCTTCTAAGAATACACAAAATATCAATGGGAAGCAAGAAATGTTTTGTAAACAAATAATGATTGTTTCCATACATAGTGCTATTAATATAATTAGTTATATTTACCCACTGGCAGTGTCCTCCCGATGTGAAAGGCGCTCCAAAAATGTAATTTTATTGTTGTTAGTTTATCTTGTACATATTTGCACCTACATTTTAGGGTAAATCCTGTGATGTGCTTTGAGATGTCCCATATTTCACAATGGTACATATATCATCTGTCCCACTGTGGAGTCCTCTGGTTCAGGTTAAGAGCACTTGCCTTGGAAGTGAGAGACCTGGATTTGATTCCAGGCAGGTTGAAACCTTGGGCTAGTTTCCTTATTCCACATGCCTAATAATAATCCCTAAAACAATAATAATAAATTGGTAATTTCAATCCACGACTGTTTGCGAGACAGTGCTGTGTGCAATTGGCTTTTTTCCACCTCCCGACGGATTGCCCGTCTCTGGCAATATCTCGTCCCAAAAGCCTCCAAAACCCTGGTCCATGCCTTTGTCACCTCTCGGCTGGACTATTCCAATGCCCTCCTGGTCAGTCATAATAATCCATAATCCATAAAATCCAACTCATTCAAAACTCTGCCGCCCGCGTTCTCACCCGTACCAGACTTCGCTCCCCCATTACCCCAGTCCTTGCCAGATTTCACTGGCTCCCTATCCCAAAGAGGATCGACTTCAAGATCCTCACCCTTGTTTCAAATTCCTCCACTCCTCTGCACCCTCCGACCTCTCTCCTCAAACCAGCACCCGTTTCCTTTGCTCCACCATGTCTGGCCTCCTCCTTGTCCACCAAATCCTCCCCTCCACCATTGGCGGCAGTGCTTTCAGCCACTACACCCCGAGGCTCTGGAACTCCCTTCCTCACTCCCTTCGCCTCGCTCCCTCTCTTCCCAGTTTCAGGTCTCAGCTAAAGACATTTCTCTTCGACCGTGCCTTTGGTCACCTTTCTACCCCTGCCCCTGGCTCAGTCCCGGGATCCGTTAATGTGAAGCGCTCTGAGGCACCGTCCAGCGTGGAGGGCGCTATATAAATTGAAGTTGTTGTTGCCATGTTTTGTCTACAAAAATATAGTCAATTCACAGTATATTCTGTGAAGTGCTTTGTGGTGGCCAGAAAATGTGAAAAGTGCTATAATAAATGCAAGGATTATTATTATTTACAAAGATTATTATTCTACTATATTATTTTCAGTTTGGAACAGCACAGCCAATTGCTCACACTAGTGTCCCACAGTTATGGATTGAGTGACCAAATTATTTTTCATTTATTTTTATGAAATTATTAACCCCAAAAAGCAATTGACTAACAAGTTCCTATATTCAGCCAGGTAAAAAGAGAGGCATGTTCCCCTCTGGCCTGCTTTCTTGGGGACAAACCCTTCAGCACATCACCCTTTCCTCTGAGGCCCATCACATGCAGATTGGAATTAAGATGGTGATGCTTTGCTACAATTGCTCAAACAACTGAATTGTGCTGCCTATTGTTTGAAGATGCCTTTGGCGTTAGTTATGATGTGTTGTGTAGTTAAGCAGCCTGATAAAACTGTAGACTGGTTTATAAAGAATGGCTATCTGAATGAGGCTACCACAAGTATAGAACCGTGTTCTAGCAGTTTTTCCTGCTGCAAGGTCCTGAAAACGGGCATGAGGTGAAAGTCCAATTTATTTGGAGGATTGTTAGCCACTACACTGAAATTTCCTTCTCTTTGTGAGTGATGACTTGAGGTTTTTAATGTCCATCTGAAAGGGCAGGAGAGAATTTGGTATATTGTCTCTTCTGAAGGACAGCTTCTCTGACAATGTAGCCATTACCCAATTTTGCACTAGAGTGTGAGCCTGGACTCTGAAGCTGAACTAGATTGTTCAGAAGAGCAGAGAAGGGAAGAAACTTGGGCGGACCCCATCCTACAATTTACTCCCCGCTCGTCAAGAACTGGCCTGCTTCATATCCCCTGTCCTTTCTGTCCCACTGTTGGCAGTCAGGCCTTCGGCCCTTCTGCCCTGCTCTCCAGAACTTCATCCATTCTCTTCAGCTTGTCCCCTCCCTTGCATCCATCAAGGTTTGTGTCAGACCTTCCTGTTTAACTGCGTGCTTGGTGATCCCTGTACTTGTTCCTCGATTGCATTTGAGAATGCAAGTATGAGCATTGAGGGAGAAGTATTAATGAATGTTGGATGCAATCTAATTTGCATAAAATACTCTTGTGATTTTCCATTATAGATCATCCAGAGATTTTGACATTTTTGGCAAATTCATTGATGTGTCTGTTATTGGACCTCAACCAGAAGTCCTGCATATGTTGATAATTTGTGACCCTCATGCAGATATGTGGACCTGATCTTTGATCTCTCCATAAAGTACATCTTATCTAGTGTTCAGGGTTTGAATTTGTCTCTAATGTGTTGTAGATAGTTTTGTGATGGCCTCAATGAGCACAGTTTTAAATGTAGACTCTTAAATGTCACGTTGATTTCCTTGCTTCAGGGAAACTAACATCTACTAAGTAAATGATGGTTTGGTTTAATGGATATTGAATGCAGTGTAAGTAATGTGTACTCGAAATGACATGTCTAAACTTAACTTGCATGTACAAGGTACCTTATAACTTGCTTAGAAAGTACTTACCAACAATCCTCCAGATTAATTGGCCATTTACCTCATGGTTGATTGTGGTATCTTTCGAGTGCAAGTGGTTCCTTTTTATCTACAAAATCACTACGGGTAATTAATTACCTGTAATGCACTTTGAGACATTTCAACAACATAAAAGTGCTTTTAAAATAAAATTATTTCGTTCTTAGCAGGAAAGGCATTGGAAGAGAGACGAGAAGCTTTGTGATATTTCCAAGAGTTGGAAGAGAAGCTTAGGCCAGATTCCCCTTTGCGGTTGAAGCTAGAATCTGTTCAGTATTTTCAGTGCCTGGATAGGTTTTCAATGAATCAAATTGTAACAGGCTTGTCACTTTTTTTTCCCTTTTCTGGTGAGGCAGTGTGTTGATCAGGGTATTGGATTGTGGTGACTTTATTGAGGTGGCTGTATGTTCATAGGTACATTGCAACTTTGATTCAGCAATCTTTTTCCTGTGGTATTCTTGTCCTGTTCTCACTTTTCATGGTGAGATTAATGTCCTGGATCACACAGTAATTTGATATAAACCCTGCAATTTTGAAACATTTCAAAGTGCTACACGGGTATTTGCTGTGAAATGAAAACACAGCAGTCAATTTGCGTACAAGGTCCCACAAGCAGCCAGATGTGAATGATCAATTTATCTGGAGAATTGTTGGCCAAGAACCTCTCCTTTGTTTTGAATAGTGGTGTAGGGTCTTTAATGTATCCTTGAACAGGAAAATGGGATTTCTGCAGGACTCACTAAAACTAAACTGGAGCATTCTATTTGAATGTTTACCAGCCAATCAAATGTTGTATATAAATTCCTACTTGCCTCAAACCCTGGCCAACGGCATGTCAAACTGCTAATGTTTATTGATGAAGGATTTCATCTGCACTTTGTGATAATGATTGTTGCAGGCTTCCTTCATGTGAAGTGAATTAAATATCAGATGTCTACAATGTGAATACAAAAATAACTTGATTTGTTTAGTTGACTGTTTCCCTATGTGAAGTGACCAACGGTATCGACTCTTTGTGAACTCAGTCTACTGACTCTGGGTGTTAAAGAGAGTCACATTTGTCTTCAAATACATTATATTTGTGATATTTTCCCAGGCCTTAACTAGGAAGATGTATGCGCTTTTAATGATTCCAATCACTTGATTTTCTTAAGACATTTCTCAAACTGTTTGCCATTTTACCATCTGTACTTTGACTATTATTTTTATTATTTCAAAAACCTTTTCAATTCTTGAAGCTTTTGAATCTTACCTATGGATTTAGCTGGCCTGGCTTTTTTATATGTGAAATTAACCAGCATTATTCATAGGCAAAATGCAAGCTTGTTGATTTATCCATTAAATGTGAAGAGAACATGGGCAGTCAGTAGTTGTGTTTGATTCTTAAAAGTAGATTTTGATTTACAATTGCCCTTTGAAGTGTGCTAAGGTTTCTTGTTTTGCTTCTTTCAGATTATTAATGGCAGGAAATGTGGATGTGTACAACTCTTCTGTTCATGACTCCTGCGTTTCCTCTGGGTTCAAAACCCTGTATGAAGAAGGATTGCTGTTTGATGTTACTTTGGTCATCGAGGATCACCAGTTCCAGGCTCACAAGGCACTATTAGCTACACAGAGCGACTACTTTCGTATAATGTTCACAGCAGACATGAGGGAACGGGATCAGAATAAGATTCATCTCAAAGGTCTCACTCCAACAGGCTTCAGCCACGTTCTTCAGTTCATGTATTATGGCTCCATTGAACTGAACATGAGCACGGTCCACGAGATTCTGCAGGCAGCCATGTACGTCCAATTAACTGAAGTGGTGAAATTCTGCTGTTCTTTCCTGTTGTCAAAAATCTGCTTGGACAACTGTGCAGAAATCATGCGACTCTTAGATGATTTCAGTGTTAATATAGATGGTATCAAAGAGCAACTGGACAAGTTCCTGCTGGACAATTTTGTGCCGCTAATGTCTAGAGCTGACTTTCTGTCCTACTTGAGTGTTGAAAAGCTTTTGTCATGTTTGGAGAATGATCAACTCAGCAGGTTCCCAGAGATTGAGCTGTTTGAGGTAGCACAGGCCTGGCTGAGACATGACCGAAGCCGCTGGAGGCACACAGATGCCATTGTTCAAAATGTCAGGTTTTGTCTGATGAACACTACAAACGTTTTGGAAAAGGTTAGTATGTTTGAATCCAGTGGCCAAGGGCCGTCTCTTAGCTAAAGTGTTGTATGTATAGTGGGTGATCTAGCTGTGGGAACGTTTATGTCGGTCTCTTGCAATCACTGAATTTTTGCATACTTTCTGTCTGCCTCTACCCTTTTTTTTTACTAAATCCTTCACACTTGCATTATTTTTTGGGGTGGGTGAGGTGTTATTTCAATGTTATTTAAAACACAATTTTATTTCAAAATAAGATAACAATGTTTTTTTTAAAAACCAAAAGATTTACCCCTAAGATCCTTACCAAATGCCCCCAGTAGTTTGTCAATTTTTGCAGTGTAAATATTTGTATTTTTTTTAATCCAATGTTATAAAATCAGGTGGCAAACCAGAGGGTTTTATGTTCTGGTACAGTGTCATAGCCAAGTGTCTGAGCTACGTTGCTAGACTCCTGGGAAGCAGATTCTTGAGATCTTTGGTAGGGTTCTGCTTGCATTGGCGCTGGGAACTGGTCCCGTTCCCTTGCACCATGAGGTAGTGTACAACAACGGCAATTACTTAGATTTCTATAGCGCCCTCCATGCCAAACGGAGTCTCAGAGTGCTTGAAGCTAGTGTAGTATACTGACTGTGAGAATGAAATGCTTGAATAAGATTGTACTATAAAAGCCCACAGTCAAGGATACTCATCTTAAGAGCAAAATCAATTCACTGGGGCGATTCAGAAAATATCCC
Source organism: Hydrolagus colliei (assembly GCA_035084275.1). NCBI lineage: Eukaryota > Metazoa > Chordata > Chondrichthyes > Chimaeriformes > Chimaeridae > Hydrolagus > Hydrolagus colliei. The sequence continues at coordinate 34,784,262 of CM068745.1, read as the reverse complement.
TGAGGAATTTGCCGAGAAAACATTTGTGGATTCTCCAGGATTGATGGAAGGAGATTTTTGTAGCTTTCATGGAATCGATTTGAGTTAAGGATCGTTTTTGCACCCATCAATGAAATATTGCTCTCCAGTCATGTCAGAATTGGTCTTTGTTTGAAGAGAAGCTGGTAGTGCACTTGTGGTATATTTGTGATGAGGGTATTGTCGGTGGAGGGTACCTATTTATAGACAAATCATGTTAAAATCCAGCAAACATCTGTGTGATAACTTTAGTCTTCCACACAGCATTGTGCAGGTCAGAATGTTTGCAACAATTAATGAGAAGCTGTGCAGAACCCATTGCATTTTATCCACAATAGTCAAAAGCAAATACAGACAAAGAGAGTGCAATATGAAAAGCCAACAAATGTTGATTGGACAGCTCTTGATAACATCAGTTTCCCTTTAGAACAAATTGTACTGTAACATTTGTATCTTTCATATCTGTATCAATCCAGAAATTCAGAACCAGTCCCTGTTTGCAGGATATTCCCTATTATGTTGTCTAACTTTGTGAGAAATGGGTGGAAGATAATCATTGCATTTGTGTGAGTTTGGAAGGTTGTTAAACAGAAAATGCTTTGTCCCCCCCCCTCTCTCTCTCTCTCTCTTCTGCTAGCAATGCACTTTCTGCAACTAAGTGGCAGTTGGTCAGCCTGTGTTTGGGGTAGCTACTAATAGACGGGCTGGGAGGGGGAATAGTCTGAGCAGTATTCTTTATTCTTCCTTTTGATTCTCCCTTTCCTCCTATAGGGAGATGCCTCCCCACAGCAGCGTGTCTGAGTAAGGGATTGATCCTGTGTCCTACGCTCCATGGCTCAGTATTGCTGCTCCAGTGCATTGTGCCTCCATACCATAAGCAGTTTATATTTCTATCCAATGGAATTCAATCTACATTCAGAATTTCCATTTACTGATGCAAGCATGATTGAACTTAATTTTGTAAGATTGAGTTCTATCTTAAATCATCCTTTTTAGACCAGCAAAATCATCCAAGCTTGTTTGAAAATCTAATTCTACCATGTTTCCTTTAAGCACAACAACCCATAGAAAGTTATACCACAGAATAAGGCCATTTGGCCTATCATGTGAGCTATAATGAATAATTATCCACTAATTAAATCAAATGTGTTTTCTGTTCCAAATTAGTATTGTTCTAGATTCACACATATTTCATAACTGCTCACCATAATTTTTTAGTACATGTTAAATGCTGTACACTATTCACAGCATAAACTGGTGATGCCACATATATAATAATAATAATCCTTGTGTTTTGATATAGCGCTTTCCACGTCTTCTAGACTTCTCAGAGCGCTTCACAGAATGTACTGTAAAGTGAATTGACTATATTTGTGGGCAAAAAGCGGCAGCCAATTGCGCACAGCAGAACATATGGTTTTAATTTAAATAAACGCTAAGGGGAAAAGATTACATCATAATTTGAGTTTTCTGTGGCATAACATGAGATTATGTGTGTAGATGTTTGTGGGGATGGATAGTGTTGGAGCTCCAGTGAAATAACCTATCCCTTATTCTCATTTTTAATTGTGAGCTGGAGATGGAGAGAAACAGTCAATTTGGCAGTATTAGCAACTGTAATTGTCATTATTCTTAATGTGAAAATGTACACGTGTGTGATACAATTACAGATTTTTTGGAGCAAAATAGCTGTGTTTTTTTTGTTTGTTTGGTGTTTTTCTTGGGTTGAAGAGAGAGTGGACGCACATTTTTATAGCTCATATTGTGCAGAAACATGGCAGCACTTATTGGGAATAGCAAAACCTTAAACGGCTTGATGAGAAACTGAACCATAGAGCAAGGAATACCCCAGATTCCCAGGCTGTGCTGAGGTAGCCAATCTCTGCTAGAGTGGTAAGAGTGATTGGCCCACCACCTCGGGATTGGGAGGAGAAAATCAGTCATTCTTCCCATTCCTGGTTGCTCTGCAGTTTTCCTTGTGCATGTGTAAATTGCATGAGGCTTTGCTTTGATATCACAATGGTCAAAAAGCACTGTGAATGCACACATAATGGCCACGTATACAAAATACAGCAGCTGCCTATGGAATGCTCTGAAATAGAAAAAGAAAAAGTGATCTAGACCAAGGTTGCGGGGGGGGGGGGGGGGGGGAATAGAACAAGATGAAAAAGAAAATACAATAGAATCCATAATCTGTCAATGTGTCCAATAAAAGCTGAGTTTGGATCAGTGACCTGGACCACGTTCTGCTCAGCCTCATGGGCCAAGAGAATCCTCTGTTGATGCCATACTTAATACATACATTTTATCTTGTATTTAAAAACGCTAGTTTCCAAAATGTGTGCCCTAATATAAAAGCACTGTCTTTTTAAAATGCCACTATTGACTTGTTACTTTGAGGGAGAGGAGACAAAACAGATGTAATGTAAGCTGCATTTTGTTTACACCCATTAAAATATTTCTTCAGAACCCTCTATTTCTCTTTCTTCTCCCCCTATTAATATGAGGTTTTCATATAATATAATAAATTCCTATACCATATATTGGTTCAAAGATTCTCAAACACTTGCCCCGGTTATTAGATGTAGATACTGACGAAAAATTATTTTGTACAACTTCTGTGTCACTAAAAGCAATTTTGTGTGTAACTTCAGTGTTCTGCAGGCACGTTCCTCCATAAGTCTGCTCATACAAAGGGAATTTTGGGTGTAGCGTATCTAGTTTCAGCTCTAAATATTTCTCTTCTGCTTCCTTGACACCAAATGGTTTGTGAACTACCAGAACTGAGTTTGAGGGGAATAATACAAGTTTTTCTTAAAAGTCTGGTAAAACACTTATGTTCTTTAGGAAATCAAGTAAATTGGATTATAATTTTACTGTTTTAATTATCCTTACTGACAAACAGCCACACAAAAAACAATAATATACTGCTAGATCATCCATGAATCTATCCCCACTGCCATTATATATGATTTATTGCTCAATTTAAATATTATTGCACTCATTGGAATAGTCAACCAATCGCTGAATATCTTCCCGTGTCATGAAACATATTCTGAAGCGTATTGTATGTTGAATTTATAGGATTGTGCTTTTTACAGTCCGTCTGAGTAAATGTGTTTACTTAGATTTACAACTGACTTCCTTTTCCAGTGCTAAACTTGTTTTTTGTTTTCTTGGAAATTGTAAAATCTCTTGAGATTATCCAAACACAGGCATATTGCTTCTGTGGAAAACTTACAACTTGTTTACACTGGTGAGAGATTGCCAGTTCTAAGAATCCTGCACTCATCTGTTCAAGTACGAGTGAAATCAAAGTAACATTGCCAACAAATGTATTCTTGGGGTTATCCTAAACTTGTGAGCTCCCTCGGTGGTAAATGTATCCTATGGTGCCCTATTGAACTATACAGTGCAGGAAGTTACTACCGGGTGTGATTCCTTATACAGTAGATTTACATTCCTTCAGGAAGGGAAGACGTTAGCTGAAGGTCCCCTCATTACGGTCCAGTTACTCCCTTCTGGGAATACAGCTAATAAAGGCTGTGTTGTGATGACCAGCATTGTTGGGTAATGGCTGGTGAGACTCGCTTTCCAAGCTCATGAATACTTTGTGAGGCAAAGGTGGGCTCCAGTTAGCTATAGAATGGCTCACCAGTTTAGCAGCACGGGACAAACTCCCAGAAATGTTGATAAGTTTTCAATTTGACCTTTGAGTATGTGCAGTTTCCTATTTCATGAATTCCTTCAATTGTTCTTCACCTTGTGCCGCTGCACACGATTTTAAAAGAACTTGATTGGAAAGTCCACTCATGACCTGCTACTGTTGTTTTTCTATTCTGTCCATCTGTTCTTAAACTTCATGCACCTTTAGTTACTTATATATCAGTTATTCAGGCAACAAGGTCTTGAATAAATATGAGTGATTCTTGTGATTTACATCATTATTTGTGTAAAATACACAATAATAAATAATCAAGTCATTTCTCTTTAATTGCACCTACATGGCTCTGGGACACTACCCTGCATTATGGGTGCTATATAAATCCAAGTTGTTGTTGTAAGCCTTCAGTACAAGATTAGCAGATGTGGTTCTACTTCACCTCAGGAAAGTATACAAAATAGGATGATGTGCTCTAATTGATGTATACAACTATAATCTTTGTTGAGTGTAAAAAGAAAACTGTGACCTGTCCTGCTTTTTGTATTAAATAGGAGCAGCCATTATGTGCCATTGTGCAATATCATTGGAATGTTCCCTTTCTCTGGTTTATCGCATTATATTATCTAAAGTCCTATTGTAATATGCCCAAGTGAAGTCTAGTATTGCTTGACAGACCGTGAAGCTTAATGTACTGGATTTTATCTCCCATCAAACTGCACAAATATCAAAAAACAGTTGTCACTCAATTTTCAATTCAGATTTTGTCTGGTACGGTGGCATGTGTGGATGATAATGTGTGATTTCCAAATTGGCTTTGATAAAAAGCTTTTAAAGTATTGTATATAAATTCATTTTCAGAAACAACTGTTCAGCTTCTGTGGTCTATATACAGTAGGAACACTGGTACTATTGAGTTTGCAAATGAACAAAGATGTCTGGTACAATGATTGCTACATCGTAGTTGACAGAGACTATATTAGAGTGCTGCTAGTTATATTGAGACGTAAACTTCAAAGTGTATTGGCATTGGGTGTTTTTCAGCTCTAATGTTAACCGTTGATACCGTTTGTTCACAAATAGTTTGACACTAGTTTGTTAGTTGTAGTATGTGCCACATCATTTGTGATATATGTTGATGGGATTCTTTACCAACTAATCCTGTGAGAAGTCAAGTCATTTGGTTTGTGTGTTCCATAACATTGGTTACTGGAAGGATTCCCATTTATGTACGTAACTTGAATTTCTTTCTTAAGAAATCTTTTTCAAAAAACACTGCAGACTGGACTCTATTGAAACTTGTCTGAATAGTAGTTAATATAGGGGATTTTACCAGTTTAGTAGTTTAAACTTGGCATGTTTTTTTTTTAAAATTCTTCCAATTCTATCGCCACTCCATTGCCACCTAACATTTTTTAACCTACTGCAGGGGTTTGATTCCAGATATCCGCTGTTTGGCACAAATACAACAATACAATACAAAGTAAATGTTTTCTTGATATTCAGTCTCCAGTCACCATCATTAGTTTGAGTGGGAGGAGTTGAATGGTATCAATTTTTTTCAATCCAGAGTGTCTCGCACCTAAAATAGTCGCATTGCATTTATGTGTGGCAGTACAGTACAATACTGCCTTTGTTTTGTGATTGGATTCAGGCCAATGCTTCCTGTCCCTGTAGCTAATTTGCAACAGCTAATGTAGCTAATTTGAGTCACTGGAGCATGAAGGCTGGGATTACATTGTGATTAAACTTAAAAGTCACATAGCAGCCTGGAGTTCTAAAAGATGATTGACCATCTAAACAGAATGATGCTGGTGGCAATAGGACATTGGTACAGTATATGTCAGTCAAAGGGTGTAGGTTCAAGGACAGTGTATGCTGCATAAAATGTCAATGCTGGGATAGTGCTGCATTGTTGGAAGTGCCACCCTTTGGGTTAGACATTAAACAGAGGTTGCGTCTCCCTTTCCAGGTTAATGTTAAAGATTCTGTGCCACTATTTGGAAAGAGAACAATTTGTGGCTCTTTGGGAACATTGCTATGTGAAAATTGTCTACTGAGTTTGGCTACAAATACACGGTCACTATACTTTAAAATGATTCCTATGAAGCTCATTTGAATTACGTGATCAGGTGCTAAATCAAATGCAAGGATTATTATCAGCAGTCAATTTTTTTTTGGTGAATTATAGTACTGTGGTTTTATTTTAGATTGGGACCTCATATTGTAAATCTTTTGTAAACTGGGATTACCAATCTTAACTGGGAGAAAGTATACGAGAGGAACTTCCTATCCATGCTATTTAAATGCAATCTCCTATTCTAATTGTCAGTTTTATTTTATTCTTGTCTCTTTCCAGGTAAAGCCATCTGAATTTTATCGCTACTCTCGGCAACTGCGTTTTGAGGTTGAGCAGGCGTTAAATTATTTTCAGAATGTTAATCAGCAGCCTCTGCTGGAGATGAAATCTAACCACATCCGCTCTGCCAAGTCGCAGACGGCAGTTTTCCGAGGAATGATTGGACACAGCATGGTGAATAGTAAGATTCTTCTCCTACACAGGCCTAGAGTCTGGTGGGAATTGGAAGGCCCTCAGGTACCTTTGCGACCAGATTGTCTTGCCATAGTCAACAACTTTGTGTTCCTCTTGGGTGGGGAAGAGCTGGGACCAGACGGCGAGTTTCATGCTTCCTCTAAAGTCTTTAGATATGACCCCCGACAAAATTCATGGTTGAGAATGTCAGACATGTCTGTCCCTCGGTCAGAGTTTGCTGTTGGTATTATTGGCAAGTACATCTATGCTGTGGCAGGGAGAACACGAGATGAGACCTTTTATTCAACAGAACGATATGATATCACACAAAATAAATGGGAATTCATTGATCCCTACCCAGTTAATAAATATGGCCATGAAGGAACTGTTCTCAATAATAAGCTGTACATAACCGGAGGAATAATGTCCTCTTCAACCTCCAAGCAAGTCTGTGTATTTGATCCCAGTAAAGAAGGGACTATAGAACAACGGACACGGAGAACACAAGTGGTTACAACGTGCTGGGAGAACAAGGCCAAAATGAATTATGCAAGGTGTTTTCATAAAATGATTGCCCATAATGGGAAACTCTATGTATTTGGTGGCGTGTGTGTAATTTTACGGGCTTCTTTCGAGTCGCAAGGCTGCCCATCTACAGAGGTTTATGACCCTGATACAGATCAATGGACTATCCTCGCATCAATGCCGATTGGAAGAAGTGGACATGGGGTGGCAGTTGTTGAAAAGCAAATAATGGTCCTCGGTGGCCTTTGTTACAATGGTCAATATAGTGACTCCATACTTACCTTTGATCCAGAGGAAAATAAGTGGAAAGAAGATGAGTACCCAAGGATGCCTTGTAAGCTGGACGGCCTGCAAGTCTGCAGCCTTTACTTTCCTGACTTCATATTGGAGCATATTAGACGATGTACCTAAAATGTGAGTGTGGCTCAGAATGACTAGGATTTTATTCTACATTACATTAATTCACTGGGAGGAAAAGCAACATTTTTAAAAGGATTTTTGTCAGAACCAGTCATACAGTATTGCAAACAATATTGTTCTTCGCATTGAAGATGCTAAGAGAATTTGCATATATAATTCCTGTGCATTTCAGAGTGTGTTTGAAAACAATTATTTTCATTCTTGTATGTGGGCTTTGTTGAGATTTTTATTAGTAGATTTTATGTTCATAAACTATCTGTACCATTTATCTTTGCAAGCATATCCTTGCAGATTCTTAAGATGTTATTAAGGCAGCTTGTTTGAAGTTTTAAACTGTACTTGACTAGCTCTTAGTTCCCATGCAGCCTCTTACTCACACTTTTGGATTCTGTACAATTTACCATATTTGTCCTGAATCTCTTTACCTTTTGCAATTTTTAAAAATTTCTTTCCACTTTTAATTATTTGGGTCCTATTTCCCACTGTGATTGTATTTTTATAGGAATGTTTACTTTTCCTTTTATCTCTATTTGCTATAACTCTTCCCGTGATCAATGTTTAGCTTATCTGGTTCATAGTTAGGCATCTAAAATCAAGCACAGCAGAAATTGTGAAAAGATTTCATTATTATTATAATTTCTTTCAAAGTGGGACTTAAGTTTGCTACAGATAATACTATTGTGATCATAACAATAGGGAAGAATGTCTGGGGTGATGGGGGTAATAGGGGAGAAATGTACAATCAACTAACTGAAAGGAGCATCTTAATGGAAGCATTGGGTCTCTTAATGTGTGCATAATTCAGTGTTCAATAGTTGTATCTTCTCATATTAATTTTTCATAAACATTTACTTCAATCTTCAATTTTTAGCTGTATTGAGTGAATTGATCATTTTCAGAAACCACAAGTGTTGCATCATGCGACCATAATCAAAGTACTCTAATTCCAAGAATGCAAGGTAATGTAGGATTGCTGGGAGATCCTTTCAGTTACCCGAAGAGTTCCCTGTAACTTTAGATTTAATTATTGTTTGACGTATCCAAGATTTGAGCACTAGGATAACTTTTAAAAAATAAATTACTGTAGTCAAGATTCCACGTGGATGTGAGTTGTAATGATCTGTATTGTGGAGAGGTGCACAATGCAGTTTTATTTTTTAAAAGAAGGTATGTTCTGTTCTAAGAACAAACCATTTTCTAAAATGCACCTAAATGTATATTTTTATTACCCTTTCCTTGGTCTCTTTTGGGGAATGAACAATATACTTTCTTTGCACATTCATCATAACATTTTGTCCTCAAAACTTGAGGTTGAATATAGAAACATTTACCATTTTTGTCAAATTCTAGAAATCAGAATGTTGGTCAAGTAATACTTGTATATGGATTCTATTGCAAGAGAACTAGGAGTCTTTTTGGTCAAACATTGTAAAAGGAATAATCAGGAAGTGTAAAAAGTGTTTTAATGTGAATCTTTTACCACATGGGAAGATGGGTATACGTCATGTTTCCAACTAAATGTATTTAGTTAGTTGTCGTCTTGCAAACTTGGGCTACAGTTTAACTAAATTACTGTATTTAAAAATTGATTTTTCAGCACTTTTACACACAATTATTTGCCTTGATTGTAAGGTTTAAGTAATCTGAAATGAATCGAGTCTATCAATTACAAAATGCCAGCTAGGAATGGCTTGAGGTGTCATCCACCTTTTGCTGATCACTTAAGTCATTGCAATTCCTCCTCTTCAAAAATTGCTCTGTATGATTCACCCTTTGCAAAACGGGTATGTTTTGTTGTGTTGTAAATCCTATTTCCATTGATAAAAATAGGATTTCTATTGAAAAGTATAACATCCACATTATTACTGATTTGCTACATATCTCCCTGAATGACCTGCCTTTCATCTGATACCATCTGATGATTTTTGTGCTGAGGCTAGTATTTCAATAAGGATCAGGAAGAAGTGGTGGCCTTAATGTACATATCAATTTGAACAGCCATTAACTATAAGACACTGACATTAGTTCCTACTGTCCCCCAAATAATTCTGGTAACTTAGTGAAGCCTGGGAGTTAAGTGCCTATATCGCAAGTTAAGCCTGACGTATTTGGTCAAGGGTTTCTAAAGACAAACTACTTTTCTGTTACTAAAATTGGGACACTTAAATACTGTACATAGCAAATCTACAGTTTCAGGCTTTTGTGGGAATTTGTGGTGACCTGTAAGTCCTAAATATGGAGCTTGTGGGATTTACAAAAGCAGTCAGTGCAAGGGAAGGTATGAAATGATCTCTCATTTTCTCACTACTGTAACATTGTTTTGTTTTGAGATAAATCTCTTCAAGAGCCACGAATATACCAGATATTGTATCATTGAGAACCAGCTCGATCATCAGGAGTAGACACTAAGAAGGCAGGCCTGAGTTAGAAATGCATTTACATGTTAAATATTTGTGAATGTTCACATTTTACTATTTATAGCTTCAAATCATTTATATGAACTGTATATCTTAACTGGAAAAGTTGGAACCACACTGCAGTACAATTCAAATGAGCACTTGATAAGCAGTGGCAAATCCCCATAAAGCATTGCGACTTTTTAAAGCTGAAGATATTTGTAATAAATGTAAAAAATGTTAAATAAAAGTTGACTTTTAAAGAGGACTTATTTTGTCAACGTTGCTTAAGAGAATATTAAACTACTGTATTTGCTACCTTCATATAATTCCTGTTAAAAGGAAGCATCTCAGAGATTGTTTTGTGAGCTTTATCCTTAATTCTGTCAGTTTTAATGCCAAAGAGTAAACTTGTTTGTTTTCCAATTTCTTTGTTAATTAATGCACATGTTTAAAATCGAATTGTGGCCAAAGCCCTGCTCCTACTCTTGTTTTTGTGAAAATGTGGCACAGCTCAACATTTTCCTTAATTCATTTAGCCTTGAATTGAAATAGTGACCTGGGTTCAATTCCAGGCAAGGTGAAACTTTTCTTACTCCACATGCCTAATAATAATCCCCACCCCCAAAAATAATTGGTAATTTCAATCCACAACTGTTTGTGGGATACTGCTGTGCACAATTGCAGTCAATTCAGTCAATTAACTTTACAGTATATTCTGTGAAGTGCTTTATGGAGTCCTGTAGCTCAGTGGTTAGAGCACTCGTCTTACAAGCACGAAACCTGTGTTTTGAATCCAGGAAGATCAGGGCAAAACCTTGGGCAAGTTTCTTTACTCAACACGCCTAATAATAATCCCTCAAAAAAAAAACTAATAAATTGGTCATTTAAATCCACGACTGTTTGTGGGACACTGTTGTGTGCAATTGGCTGCCGCATATCGCCCACAAAATATACAGTCAATTCACTTTACAGTATATCCTAAGGAGCGCATTGAGATGCCCAGAAGACGTGAAAAGCGCTATATCAAATGCAAGGATTATTATTATTATCCCTCACTTCCCCAATGCACAGGGCACATACATTGTGCTGCTCTGAGAGAAGTCACTAGAGAGCAGATAGAAGCAACCCACACTTCTGCATTTATTTTCCTTGCTCTAAGGTTGGGAACTGAATCCATTCCGTTTCCTGGGGCTGCAGTTCTAAGGAATTTGGATTCCAAGGGATCAAATAGTGGATGAGGCTGATACCTCCTACCCACCCATGGAGATTGCGATAAACTTTGAAATCAGCAGACACTTGCCTTTTTTGGTCTAAAACTAAGTTCAATGGAACCAGAGATGTTTGAACCGAAATCTACAAGCCAAGAATGGAAATGCAAAGTACTGCACAGTACTCCTTCAATGGGAGTCTGATAACAATATAGTATACAGGAAAGAGATCTCTATTAACGAATGAGAGCAAATAAACATATTAAATGACCATAATATGTCTGAAAAATGTGTCCTCATTTCAAACTCCCACCTGCCCTCAAGCCTTTGATGTTAATTCTGTGTACATCGTGTTCACTGCTGTGCTTGTGTTTCTCAGAAGCTAGTACTTTTTTGCTGATAACACAGTTATTGATTGCACTTTGAACACAAGATGTTTTCATATAAAATATGGCACAACTCAGACATGGGTTACAGGAAAGATTGTTAAGTAGAAACCCGGTTTGCGGTCACCTCGGTAGTTCAGCCACCTCACAATTGCACATTTACACAGTCTCTAATTGTCTGTGTTAAAAGATAGTCTGCTTTAGTAAACTGGGCACCTCACTATTCAGGACAACGGTTATTGATACAAGTGCCCTCCTCCACTTCAAATGCAGTAGAAACACCCCTATCTGCTACTAACCTGTACACAGTGCACTAGGCCTTGGGCCTCTTGCACTGTTTGCTCAATGCTGCTACCATATGCTCCAGGCTCTCGCGCAAGGTACGGGGATTGTGGAAAAGGCAAGAGCGGAAAATCAACTTTGCCCGGTGCCTGCAGCCTAATCTGAGCTCCCACGGCCAATTCTTGGTAAATGCTGTAAACGTGCCACCGTAAACGGAGTTGTCCATTTCGTGAGAGAGTGGATTTAATCAAAAACAGTAAGGGCAAAAGTGACAGTCTGTGATCTATGGCATTGGCAGAACACAAGTTGAATGCATTCTCAGAAGGAAAGCTGAATACACAACAGCCTGATAGACAATGTGTGTGTTTGAACTCTCAGTATGAGGACATTGATAAATTTGACAGGAATGGTTCCAGCGTGCCTGTGGTCTCAACATGCCTGTCTCGCCCTATGACACTACAGGAAGATACTTTGAGCTTTGACAACTGGAAAGAGAAACTCCCTGAGATTCAAGTTGCCTATGCACCCAAGGATAGCTTTAAACATGGATGAATCTGGTAGTTTTCAGAGTTCTCCCTGACAGGAGCCTTTCAGTTTGTGGTGATGGCTGCACTGGTGGGAAGAAAGGCATCATCAGCATGTCTTTGAGAGTCAACATAGAGGGAGAGTTTGAACGCATACGGTAATTGTGATGAGATTCAGTAGCAAGAAGGCATGGGTGACCAGTACCATTTTTACAAAGTGGCTTCAAACCTTGGGCAGGTTTCCTTACTCCACGCATCAGATAAGAATTTCTAAAAAAAACGCAATAATAAATTGGTCACTTCAATCTGCGACATGTCTGTTGAATACTGCTGTGTGCAACTGGCTGACGCATTTTGCCCACAAAATACACTATCAATTCACTTCAGTATTTCCTGTGAAGCACTATAAGACTTTCAGAAGATGTGTAAAATGCTATATCAACTGCAAGGTTATTATTATAGTATAGTACTGTATATAGCTACAATAGAAAGATATGGGCACAGAGCAGGCATGTGCTGCTGTTTTTGGATAATTCTCCAACTCACCCTCACAGCATTTGTACTCTAACCAGTGTCAAGTTTGTGCTTTTCCCAGCTAACACCACATCCATTCTCCGACTGCTTGACCAGGGCAGCATCAAGAATATCAAGATGCAATACAGGAGGAATCTTCTATATATGGTCTTAGAGAGATGGCTAAATGTGTGCAGGCTTCACAAGTTGCCAAATCCATCAATGTTCTTCATGCAGTCACCAGGATTCATTCAGCAGTCAACATGGTATGTAGATCAACAGTGCCAAGGCCAGCTTTAGTGTGGATGAACCTGTGTAGGAGGACCCTGATGATCACGTGCATCTTGCCCAGTTGTCTCAGACCAATCATTGCCCTATGATACTGGGGAAAGCACTCACCTTTGCAGCTTCACTTGGCCAGACTGGCTTCAAGTCATCAAAGTTGAGGGTGGGAGCCCTATCTTCAGTGCGAAGGAGTATGCAACCATTGACAGTGATGTGCCCTCCACTGAGGACTTGAATGATGGACGGGAGTGTCTGGTGGAGGAGTTTATACCATGGGGACTCAGGAGAAGGAACAGGAAGAGCAACCTGAAACATCAAAGACACCTCTCACTTATGCTGATGCACTGGATTTGTTGGGGCAAGTGAAGGACTTTTGCCTTGTTCATGGACTTGACGTATGGAAGACTTTGGTTTATGCTGATGGTCAGCTACAGATCAAGGCAGTGCAGGTTAAATCAGCAGCCAGACAAACAACCCTGAACTCTTTCTTCAAGAAATGAATATTCAGTGTGATTTTAGCTTCCCACGTGAACATTAAATAATGAAACCTAAGATCTGTTTTAAATGTAGCAATGCCTTTATTTGATTTGAGATTGCAAAGTGTGGTTGTTGAACCTTCATCACTCTTCCCCATTACCAATGCCCTTAACATTACAGTAGTGATCTAGTAGGTCACTTTTGCCCAGTCCTGAAGTGACTAGCTTAGTGAGGTTCTACTATCTAATGCTTCCAGATACTGTCGTATTTAACAGCCACATAAATAACTAACCTCAGAATTGTATTAGGTTATAATTGCAGGCTGTATTTAGTGTACACTCTATAAACACATATCCAATGGTGTATACACTGGTTATTGGCTCACAAAGCTACAAATCATAAACTTGATTTTTTCCATAACAGTATTAGATTTGATGCTGCAAAAAATCTGGGTCAGCTTGATCTGATGTGGTGCCATTTGCAATTCATTACATTTTCAGTTAAAATGTATTCCTAAAATTCAAATGACAATTCCTGAGTCCAAGCATACAGCTTATCCACTTCTTTCTCCCACTCTTCATCTGATACTGTATTAGGAACTGAATACCTTTTATTAAGCGTAGATATTGTGACAGTTCGAGGATGGTCACTTGCAGCTCCATGAGTTGCTTCTATGGATTCGTCCTGAAAACAAATTGATGCAAAATACTGTAGTACAGTACTATGAGATTTAAAGCAAAAGCATCATTGCAGTACATGACTGTTGCATTGTTATATGTGTTTATAGTGTGGCTACTCCATGAACCCAGCTAGTAGCAGAAGTGAAACAACAACATAAAAATTAGACTTGTATAGTGCCTTTCACATCAGGAGGACATCCCAAGGTGCTGAGTGCATTACATCTCTGGCTTATGGCACTGCCTGGCTAGTTTCTTGTGCACAGCCAGCCATCCACTCAGTGTCCGCAGCATCTCGACAATCCCTGAAAATATTGGCAAGATATTAATGGGTACTTCTATAAAATTATCAATTTGGATAAGATGGTAATTGTGGTAATTCTCCAGATCTTTAGAATAGCGGTTGCCACTTTGCTCCTCTGGTCAAATTTTCCAAGTGACAGTATCTGTAACGCCGAATAACCTCTGTATTGAAGAGTAATAATAACAATCATCCTTGCATTTGAAATAGCACATTATCATCTTTTTGAGACACCTCAAAGCGCTTCACAGAAAAGTGAACTAACTATATATTTTGTTGGCGAAACGCGGCAGCCAATTGCGTACAAGTGTCCCACAAACAGTCGTGGATTGAGCGACCAAAATATTTTCATTTATTTATTTTAATTGTTTATATTGAAGGATTTATTACCCCCAGGAAAAGCAATCCGCCAATCGCCTAACAACTGGGTTCCTATTTACTGATAGGTAAACGGAGGCGTGTGGTAAGGAAACTTGCCCAACGTTTCACCCTGCCAGGAATCAAACCTAGGTCTCTTGCTTGCGAGGCGAGTGGTCTAAGCATTAGGGTTACAGGATTCCAGGAGTCCATAAATAAAAGAAGTATCAATAAAAGGGGAAGAACTTTCATTCTAGAGTAAAATCCTCTAGATTGCACCCTCCCACACCTCTTTAATGTCTCAACACCTTTCTCTTTGACTGCATCTTCAGTCATCTTTCCCATCCCCACCACTCTCGGCTCCCACTCTCAACTCGGGTGCCAAGCCGGGTCTGTCAAGCACCTTGGGACATCTTCCCAAAAATGAATGTAAGTTTGTATTGTATTGTACTTTTCGTTTTGTGTCTGTTAAGTTGGTATTTACCATGTCAAGTTAGAAAACACCCAGTCGCTGTTATGTGATAACTTCAGTTATGGGGAAAGGCTAGATAGGCTAGGTTTATTCTCTTTGGAACAGAGAAGGTTGAGAGGAGACCTAATAGAGATTTATAAAATTATGAGGGGATTCAACAGGGTAAATAAGGAAAAACTGTGGGCGAATCTGTGACTCATGGTCACAGATTTAAAATAGTTTCAAAACAAAGCAGGGGGGAGCTGAGGAGAAATGTTTTCACTTAGCGGGTTGTTTGAATTGTATTGTATTTCAGGCAATTGCATTGCCTGAAAAGGTGGTGGAGGCCGATTCAATAACAGTTTTTAAAATAGAATTAGATCTTTATTTAGGGAGAACAGATCTGTTAGGTTATGGGGAGAGAGCGGGGCAGTGGGATTGAGTTGCTCTTTTCAAAGAGCAGTCACAGACTAGATGGGCCAAATGGCCTCCTTTTGTGCCGTAAAATTCTATGATTCTATGACCAAAAAAATCACAAGCAATACGATTGAAGAAGCCCCTTTGGCCCATTTGATAATAACAATAACAAACCTTGCATTTTACATAGCGCTTTTCACATCTTCTAGACCTCTCAAAGGCGCTTCACAGAATCTACTGTAAAGTGAATTGACTGTATATTTGTGGGTAATATTTGTATATTTGATCGCGCCTTTCAAATTACCTACCTACAGTTTTCCAACAAAAACACATAAATGTTAGCACAGAAGATGGCAGAAGATGGCTATTCAGCTCATCATGTTGCCACTTTACTAACTTCTCCTCTCCTAATTAGATCTAAATATACTAACTAGTGTCTGGCGATATATCAATATATCGGTATAATATTTCATATCAATATGCCGATTTTGGAAATTCAAATATATCGGTATGTCGAAAAATCCGATATACAAAAAAAATCGGTATATCGCAAATATCGGTATAACGTGTCCGGTGATATATCGGTATAAAGCAAACTTTTTCAACTTATCTTGTCGCCAGCATTGCAAACCTCCTGGGCCTACAGTACGGAATGCGCGCGCATATCGGAATGCGGGCGCACCTCCGAATGTGCGCACATGCGCAGTATAAAAAACCCAGCGATATCAATATATCGGTATTTATCGATATGAGCCCATGGATATATCGATATTGGAAAATTTCCATATCGACGGACCCTAATATAACCCCATTTTGCTATTCTGCCCCTTCCCCCCAATCCTTTCATAATCATATTCAATTGTCCATCTATTTCTTGTTTAAATATCAGAATTTACTTTGGTGCTACACGAAGTGGCCAAATGAATAATCCTATGCAATCAGGTTTTTACCTCTTTTTTGTAATCCAGTCCATAAATCTTTCGCATTTTGTTAAATTTTAGTAGTGCTTTGTGAGACCGACGTTGTGAGTTTCTTGGTGTCTTTGATTCTTTCCGCATAGAGACTGAGATAGCTGGAGATGAAGATCTAGGATGAAACAATTAAACACATTGTTCTATTATTGAAATATTTCCTTTGTAGAACTGTTGTTTGAGAAGCAATTTAAATACTGCATTGGTACAGTACTGTATATACATCAAGAGCACACTTTCAATCATTTATCAATAATGCTGAGAACTGATCTGGTTCATAACATCCTGCAAACTCACCACAGGATATGGTTTTAAACAAATGGTACTCCCAGAGATGTTTGGAAGTCTCCAGGGCTGCAGAAACCACACGCAAATTTTATCTGCTTTTGGAAATTGTTTGTAAACACCAGCCTCAAATTAATCTTTTCAATGGCATTAGTCCTTAGTGACAAGTATTTCCTTAACACAGTATATAGAAGTGTTCATATTTTCCAGAGTGAGTTCTCCTTTGAGATACCTGATTCGAGAGAGAGCTTTAATATGTTGAAGCTGTATATCTTGAGAAGTCGGCAAGGAAAGTAGAATTGGTAACTCTTTCTTCAAACGTGGAGATAAAATTCTGCTTTGAGCATATTCTGCAACATCAAACAGAAGGGTTGTCCTGGGCAAGTTGTCCATGGACAATATCCTCCAATTATTGTCTCTGCCTCCAAGATGGGCTGGAATCTCATCTAGATGACTCTGGTACTGGACAACAACAGAAACAGGTAACAAAGCAACAGTGTAAGCATATTTTACTCTATGGATGTTTATA
The DNA here is from genome assembly GCA_035084275.1 of Hydrolagus colliei. Lineage (NCBI taxonomy): Eukaryota > Metazoa > Chordata > Chondrichthyes > Chimaeriformes > Chimaeridae > Hydrolagus > Hydrolagus colliei. The sequence goes on along the minus strand of CM068745.1, from coordinate 34,767,043 downwards.
CTACCGATTTACTAGTCTACAGTAGGCTTGTTTTCTTTCTGCTATAGTACATTGCCACAGAGGCTGAATGTTCTCCAATACATTCTCTATAATGGTTATTGTTAATGTTTGAGTCTTGATGGAGAGTGTTGAAGAGATTATTTGTTTATCAGCCCATGCCAATATTGACCTTGGCCAAAGTCTACACAGAGATTTTCAGACAGCAGTGAGGTAGGCACCGTGTTCAATTTTCCTACTGCTGATTCACTGAGGTAAATTATAATACTCTTCTCCAATTGCTGCTCAGCTGATATGAGCTAAATTGGCACGAAATACAGATTGATACAGTAACCTATTGGGGTGAATGATCATGTGCTGCCCCAACAACGACGTTTACTCACTCGTGGGCTGAAATATTCTGGTTGGTATTATTGGCCATAGTAGTATCGAGGATGTCAGCTGCTGATGCAATTTGCCCATTACAACTGCATAACATCAATGTCACTACACATAGCACCAAGCAGAATTTCAGCCCCTATATTTTGCAAAAATTAACAGAAACTTTGAAAACAGAACTGGTTAATATTACTTTCAGTTAAATTGTCTCCATACATTTTTATATTTTTGAACATAGACAAATGTAGGAATTAGAGGATATATACAATGAAAATATTTCCCATTCTATTACTGCTAATAATTTTTATATGATAGTATTTTTTGCCTACAAAATATACAATCAATCCACTTTACAATACATTCTGCGAAGCAGTTTGGGACGTCTCAACAACATGATTAGATGCTATATCAAATGCAAAAAATTATTATTAATAAACTGCAGCATTACCGTAATAGTGTTTGTACCTGCATGTAATCTTTCATTGTGATAACATCAACTTCATCTGCTATTTTGAATCTTTGAAACTGAAGTTCATCGTCTATCAACAAATCATAGAACTTCCTGTGTCCCATAACCTTGCAGGAATCTGCTGCTGCCTTGTAAAACAGAAAAGAATTCAGAGCTTTTATAATCCTTTTACAATAATGTAAAATGAGTCGTGATAAGGATTATGAGAAATCCCATCAATAGCTAACATTGGGATGCTTCAACATCAACCTGAGCTCATGTAGCTCAGTGGTTAGAGCACTCGCCTTACAAGTGTGAGACCTGTGTTCGAATCCAGACAGATCAGGGTGAAACCTTGGGCAAGTTTCCTTACTCCACACGCCTAATAATAATCTGTCCCAAAAAAACACAATAATTAAAATTGGTCATTTCAATCCACGACTGTTTGTGGAACACTGCTGTGCGCAATTGGCTGCTGCGTTTCGCCCACAAATACACAGTCAATTCACTTTACAGTATATTCTGTGAAGCGCTTTGAGACATTGATAAGATGTGAAAAACGTTATATCAAATGCAAGGATTATTATTATTATCATAAGGCGCTACACCAAGTATTGTAGAAGCATTCTTCTTATAACAATGACACATCTTATAAATCGATGTGATTAAGTGCTCTGGGATGCTACCCTGCAGTTGGGGTGCAATATAAATGCATCCTGTTAAAGATGCAATAACAATGCATTTAATGCTGATTGGAATTTTTATGCATGTAATGTTACAGACAACACAAATGTATTTGCATTCACCCATCCCTGCCTCCAAAACAACACTGGTGTCTAATTTCCAATGATTGATAAAAATAAGTCATTAATATGATAATAATATTTCCATTTGATGTAGCACCTTGTGAAACATCTCAAATCATTTAAAGTTTTTCCAGACCGAATCAAACATACACTAAACTCCTGACACTGTGTCTCTGGCTTAACTTGTCACAACAACAACTTGTTTTTGTGCGACCTCCAATGGTGGGGCGGAGGGTGTGAGGGCTGAACAGGAAACTGGTGCCAGTCGAGCAGAGGGACCAGGTGGTGGGTTGGGGAGGGAGGAGGTCAGAGAGGTAGGGAGGTACCAGGGAGTGAATGGATTATGAACACGAGCATGAGGATCTTGAAGTTGATCCGTTCGGTGATGGGGAGTAAGTGGAGGTCTGCCAGAACTGATGTGATGTGGGTACAGAGTTTGGTCCTGGGCAGTATGCGAGCCGCAGATTTCTGAATCAGCTGGATCTTTTGAATAGTATAGCTGGGGAGACCGTTGAGGAGAGCAATCCAAGCGGGAGATGACAAACACAAGTATGAGGGTTTCGGCTGCATTTGGGGTAAGGTACTGTAATTATTCTGTAATTGATGTATTGCATATTATCTGAAAGTATAGATGTGAAAGACTTTTAATTTATCTGTATATACATTTAGAATGTAACCTACCCATAATCCTTTAATAATGACTAGTTTAGCAGGTGTTAAAAGTTGCTTTGCTGAATCGGTTGAGGTCAGCTTCTGGTTACATTCCTTATTTACCTGGGAATTCTCTGAGATTATGCGCAATTGGGTCCTTGAGCACAGATGTATGAACAATGGACCACTGGAAGAAAAGCCTACAGCATCAGACACCTGCCTATGTCACTCAAGGATGAAAAGCAAGCAGGCTGTGGAAGGCTGCCCAAAGTTGTCCAAATCTCTCTCTCCGCAAAGCAGCTTGAGGAGAGAGAGATTTGGACAACTTTGGGTGGGGTTCACTTTACTTTCTTGCAGAGTAAAAACTACAGACAAAAGAAACATCTTGTAAAAGATGAACTAGGTGAAAGGTCATCTACCAACTGGATAAGGAGACATCAATTCAGGAGGAGAATCAGAAGAGACAGGGAGTTGGGACTTGGGAGTCGCAAACCATATTCCAGGTTCTATAGAAGAAAAATCAAGACTGAGACTTAGACAACTGTCAACAAGTTTATCAATGCTCTCAAAATAAGCAACAGTACCACAGTCCCTGGATATCTTTTTGATTATCAAATGGGCAGCTGTGCAGCAGTGCCTGAATATCTTTTGTTGGACATTAAATTTGTTGGACACTCCTCCATCTCTTCTGCAACATTTGGTTTGGCTAACCTTAATTGTTGTGAACTGTACATGGATATGTAAGCATTATTCTGATGAATTCTTTAAACTACTTATAAACATTACTAATTTGATTTAATTTGATTTGTTGAGTAAGTTTCCTTACTCCACATGCCTCTGATTACCTAGCAATAATTAGAAATTGAGTTGTTCCTTGATTGGCACATTCCTTTTTTGGGGGGTAATAATTCTTTCAAAAAAAATTGTCCACTTTAATCCATGACTGTGTGTGGGACACTACTGTGCGCAATTGGCTGTCATGCTTCACCACAAAATATACAGCCAATTCACTTAACAGTATATTCTGTGAAGCATTTTGAGATGTCTTGAAGATGTGATAAGGCACGATATCAAATGGAAATATTATTATAATTATTACTCTTTGAATCACCTTTAAAATGCTTATCCACTTGTATAAGATCATTTCGATCATGCCTTCTGCCGCTCTCCCACGTCTCTCCCTCCCCTCCTGCCTCTCCTCCCCCTCATCAAATTGAAAATATTTGGTCTCGGTCAGTATGAGGACAGGACGATACAGCCAAGCAGATGGTTTAAATTTTTGAGGCGAAGAAGTCTAGGAATTCTTCGCACGTGACGTGGGATAGATGAGGCTTGAGGGGTGCACGGAGGAGGTGATAAGACGGTGGAAAACAGAGTATGTGGATTGTTGTTGCTTCCAGGATGCCTCCACTACCATTTAGGTCAGCCTTACTTACAACACGCATGCAGAGGAGACTTTCTTCCAGCCTGAGCTTTTCTCAGTGACAAGACTTTACATTGGTGTGGGAGCAGAGGAGAGTTGGTGTAAAAACCATAATTGCTTCACAAGCAAAATCAGTTACCTCAGTTGCAGGCCTGATCACACTTTTTCCACTGAAGTAATGGCTTTTATAGGTCATGTTGTGCTGAAAAATCTTAAACACGAGAATTGGAGGAAATTCTTGTCCAGCAAATCTAGAAAAAATAGAAAAGAAACATTCCTGTATAGGATATATTGTGCAAAGCTACCAGTGATGTTTTCAGAGGTTAGGAGTACACCATCCAGGATTGTGCATCATATAATGACTTACAAATAAAAACAGGTCTTTCAAAACGTTGTAAAAATAGGAAATTTAAATTCCACTTGTGAGAATTTGTCGAGAGAAATTAGTCATTGGATTCAACATGTGGCATAGAGTATTCTGATGGACGTAAACCAAGCTCATTATGTACTAATGGGTTGGCAATTCACATCACTCTTGTGAATTGTTCGCCCACAAAACGCAGTCAGTTAACTTTACAATTTATCTTGTGAAGCACTTTGGATGTCCTGATGTGAAAGGTGCTATACAAAATGTAAGTACGTATTATTATAATTCAATTATTAAACACTCTTCTTTTCAAAATCAGGTAACATGTACACTTTTTGAGCATTTTTTTTTAGAAAAAGATGGAAACAAATTTAGAGGTTAAGCCGTCAATTATAACACATATGAAAGAAAGAAAAACATGGAATCATGAAACTGGTGGACAATAACTATTTAAAAAAACTGCACAGACCAAACTTCTGTCAATTTGTTGACTAAGAAAATTCAAGAACAAAGCAAAGACTAGTGGAATAGCAATGCCAAAATAGATACTGCAAATCATAGAGTAGAGAAGAAGTTTAAAGGTTATGAATGATTTGACAGATGAAAGATTTAAATTCCTTAAATTTAATTCCCTTGTATGGGTGGCAGAGTTTGAATCAGGTTGACATTAACTTGAACTTGCCTGAAAATCCAGGGAGTCCCTTAATGTTTAATGTGAATGTCATGCAGTTACATAACAAGTCTCTGGATTTTCAAATTTCTGTCATAAAAGTAAACCAGTTATAAAATCGCAATGTTCTGGTGTTATAAAAAGCAAAATGTTTTAAAATGTATTTGTATTGAAATAATTCAAGTTTACCATTAAATAGTTTATCAAAGTTTGAATCAAATAACTAACTAAATATTGTCACATTGTACATTGATGTTTGTACCATGTTTTACTTCTCTTTTTCGTTAGAGCTCCACTGGAGTTATATTGTTAGATCCCACCCTTACCTGAATTTCACTTTGAATCTCATGCTCGAGTCTTTCAGGATTTCATGCTCTAAGGGTTTCAATTTTCTCAGGATATCGTGTGTCATACTGTGTTCCTATAGGGCAGTATTTGTAAAGTTATGTAGTCTTTCGTACAAATACAACAGAATAATTAACATGTGGATTTACACTTTCAGAAAATAAATAACAATTAAAAGATCATTTAAAATAACAATTAAAAAAAAATTAAAATAACTTATTTTTTTTAACATCTTCTGATGCCGGATATAACTTCATCCAATTAAGTTTCCTGCTCCACAAAGAAGATGATTGTTGATATGAATTGGTCAAATTCAATTTAAAATCAGGAAGTCATGCCAAATCTCAGGTGAGCACTTTGCCAGTATTTACAATAATAACAAAATTACATTTGTATTGCACCTCTCACTTCGGGACAACGTTCAAAGGCGCTGCTGGACAGTCAATGTTTCAGACCCAAGCTGGGATCGGGAACGGGGAGGTGGAGGGAAAGGAGGAGATTTGGGGTGACTGATGGGACTGTCAAAGAGGAGGGTCTTGAGGCGGGACTTGAAGGAGGCCAGGGAGGTGAGGAGGAGGGACTGCAGGAGGGCATTCCAGAGGTTAGGGCTTGCCTGCCAATGGTGTTTAATGCTGTTAATTGCCAATAGTGTTAAATGCTGAATGCTTGCCTGCGGATGGTGGGGCTGATGGGTCAGGGGACATGGAGCGGGTCGGAACCCACTGAGTGGAAGGAGTGGACAGGTTGGTAGGACGTTAGGTCGCAGAGGTAGGGTGAGGTGAGGTCATAGAGGGCTTTGAAGGTGAGTTTAGTTTGCTTCTTGTGCTAAATATGGGGGAAACATTAACAAAAGTACATAGCTATTGTTTAGAAATCAGGAAAGCAGGTTGTTTGGGGAATCATTAATGCCAGTCATTCACACACGAGAAAATGAATCTTTCCAAACTGCAAATGATTCTGCTGCTACACTTACCGCTGCACAAATAGTGTGTTTAAGCAGTCGAAATAGCTGTTTATTTTTGTAGCCACGCCATGTTCTCTGAATAATTTTAGTTGCCAAAAGTGAATTCATTCTACAACATAGAAGAGCGAAGACCATCTAATTACACTGTGCAGAATACATTACTTAATGTGGCAATGTAGGTGTCAATGTACAAAAATAGTCACTATGTTTTACAGTGAATTCTTAGGAAGTACTTCTGAACGTCAAAGGTGTTATATCAAATGCATCAATTATTATGATAATTCAACATGCATAAATAATTTGCTCAGTAAAGATAAATATCTCAATCGTTTTTTCTGTTTGTAAAACAACTACAATACTACAATGAATTAATTCATGATTCTGATCATGACTTCATTATTTTGTGATAACTTACAAGATATCAGCTCGGTTTAGCTAGTAAACTGTCCCTCGCCTCCGAACTCTCCCCCACTACCCTGCCCCTCAATAGTTAGGGCACTTGCCTCTCAAGCGAGAGACCTGGGTTTGATTCTCGGCAGGTCAGGGTGAAACTTTGGGGAACTTTCCTTACTCCATATGCCTGATAATAATCCGTCAAAAAAACAATAATTAGTCATTTCAATCCACAACTGTTTGTGGGACACTGCTGTGTGCAATTGGCTGCCGTGTTTTGCCTACATATGAACACACTTTACAGTATATTCTGTGAAGTGCTTTAAGACATCTAGAAGATGTGAAAAGCACTATATTAAATGCAAGGATTATTATTATGTTGAGCAAGTTTCCTTACTCTGCATGCCTCTGTATTCCTAGCAGTAAGTAGGAATCTGGTTGTTAATCGATTGGTGGATCACTTTTCCAGGAGTAATAATTTTTTTAAATGAGTCACTTCAATCCACGATTGTTGTGGGACTCTGTTGTGTGCAATTGGCTGCCTTGTTTCGCCCACGCAATATACAGTTCATTCACTATACAGTATATTTTGTGAAGCGCTTTGAGATATTTCAAAGGCATGATATCGGTTAAACTGTGTCCCACAAACAGTCGGGGATTGAAGTGACCAATTTCTTACTGTTTTTTTTCTTGGTGGATTATTATTAGGCATGTGGAGTAAGAAAACTTGCCCAAGGTTTCGCCCTGCCTGCAATCGAATCCAGGTCTCTCACTTGCAAGCCGAGTGCTGTTACCACTGGATATTAAACAAAAACACCCAATTATTTAAGTAGGAACTTGATGTATTCATGACGCCGAAGGGAATTGAGGGATATTATTATCATATAGGAGAAGTGAGAAGTATAACAACAACAACCAACAATAAAATTACATTTATAGAGTGTCTTTCACATTGGAAGGACCTCGCAAAGCGCTGAACAATCAGGTTGGGACCTGAGCACGGGGGGAAGGATCGGGGTCGGGGGAAGGGGAAGAAGAGTAGGAGAGGGGGAAGAGTTAGGAGGGGAGCAGAAGGCATAGTCGAAGAGGAAGATCTTGAGACCGGCCTTGAATGAGGAAAGAGAGGAAGTGAGGTGAAGGGATTGCGGGATGGAGTTCCAGTGTGGGAACAGAGAGGCTGAAAGCCCGGCCACCGATGGTAGGGCGGTTAGGGCGGTGGATGCGGAGCAGGCCAGAGGTGCAGGCCAGGGTGGGCTGACAGGGAGACAGCAGGTCGGAGAGATAGGTGGGGGCAAGGCTGTGAATGGTCTTGAAGGTGAGGACAAGGATCTTGAATTCGCTCCTCTGGGGGATGGGGAACCAGTGGAAACGGACGAGGGTGGGAGTGATGTGGTCGCGGAGCTTGGTGCGGGAGAGTGCACGAGCTGCAGTTACAGTGGTACATAAACAACAACAACAACTTCGATTTATATAGCGCCCTCCACGCCGGACGGCATCTCAGAGCGCTTCACAGTAGCGGATCCCGGGACTGAGCCAGGGGCAGGAAGGTGACCAAAAGCTTGGTCGAAGAGAAAGGTCTTCAACTGTGACGTGAAACTGGGAAGAGAGGGGGCGAGGCGAAGAGAGTGAGGAAGGGAGTTCCAGAGCCTCGGGGCGCAGTGGCTAAAGGCACGGCCGCCGAGGGTGGAGCGGAGGATTCGGGGGACATGGAGGATGCCAGACCCAGAGGAGCAAAGGCAGCGGGTGCTGGGTTGGGGGGAAAGGAGATCAGAGAGATAGGGGGGGTGCAGAGGAGTGGAGAGATTTGAAAACAAGGGTGAGGATGTTGAAGTCGATCTTCTCTGGGATAGGGAGCCAGTGAAGTCTGGCAAGGACTGGGGTAATGGGGGAGCGAAGCTTAGAGCGAGTGAGTATGCGGGCGGCAGAGTTTTGGATAAGCTGGATTTTGTGGATTGTGGTGGAGGGGAGACCGGCGAGGAGGGCGTTGCAATAGTCCAGCCGAGAGGTGACAAAGGCGTGGACCAAGGTTTTGGCGGCTTTGGTGGTACAAAGACTGGCTGAATGGCCTGTATTGTTACACCATATACCATTCTATGTAAATAATCTGTTTCCTTTCCTCTATGATGTACTCATGACACATTAGGTGTTAAATCACAGTTAGCATGAAAACCAAACAAAAAAAGTCTTATATTAATTATAGATTGTAGCAGACGAATATGCTCTTTTTCCATAGATTGTCCAAGTTCTCCAGAACTAGGTTCCAATATGGATAAGTTTGTTTTAATTCTAAAACCATAAGCAAGAAGACATTATGTCTGTTTTGTCAGCATATGTATTTGATATCGTGCCTAGAACATCAAAAACATCTCAGATAAATAATTCTTATTGAGTGTAGTGACAGAATTTAATGAATAATGACTATAAAGTCAACTAGAATTAAAGGTCTTGGAATTAAAGCCTATTCTAGAATTACAATAATATTACTTAATATGGCACATTATCATGTCTTCGAAACATCTCAAAGCGCTTCATAGAATATACTGTGAAGTGAATTGATGGTATATTTTGTGGGCAAAATGCAGCAGCACATAGCAATGTCCACAAAAACTCCTGGATTGAGTAAACATTTTTTTAGAAGGAATTACTACCCCTGCGAAATCGATCTACCAATTGACTAACAACTGGGTTCCTACTTACTGCTAGGTAAATAGAAGCGTGTCGAGTAAGGAAACTTGCCTAAGTTTTCCCCCGGTCCAGGAATCCTACTGCTTGAGATGCAAATGCTGAGTTTTTTTACAATTCAGTAGTTAAGTGTTTGGAGACGTTTTTTGATTTATTCCCTTGATGAAACCTGGTCATTGTGAGATTTATCAAAAAATTAAATTTACAAGAAATATATACATACTTTCCTGCATTTATGCAATATCGACTTAAATGCCATAGTGAAAATAACAACAATAAATTATCAATACGAAATTAACACTTTTGCTTTCATATAATGCAACTTGTATTTATATAGCGCCCTTCACGCCGAACAGCGTTATAGAGCATAATCCCTCAAGAAAAAGAACAATAATAAATTTAATCCACAATTAATCACTTTAATCTACGACTGTTTGTGGGACACTGCTGTGCGAAATTGGCTGCTGAGTTTTGCTTACAAATATACAGTATAAACAAAATGCAAAATACTCCAGTTGTTGGAAATCTGAAACAAAAACGGAAATCGCTGGGAGAACTCAGCAGGTCAGGCAGCATCTTATGGAGAAATGAAAGTGAGAACATCTGGCAAAGAGTCGTGGACCTGAAAAGTTGACTCACTTTCCTTTCTCCATAGATGCTGCCTGACTTGCTGAGTGCTCCCAGCAACTTCTGTTTTGTGTCACTTTACAGTATACAGTACTCTGTGTGAAAACCACTATACTAAAACCAGAAGATGTGAAAACCACTATACTAAAAGAGATTATTCATATGTTTACTGCTCTCAAGACCAATCTCAATGTGAATTATTTTCAGTGGAAACAACAATAACAACTTACATTCGAATAGTGGCTTTCACATGAAATGGAGTCTCAGAGAACTTAAAGCAAATTATAGGCACAGAGAAAAAGTGGAAGATGCAATGTTGTAAGCTTGCTTTGAGCTCAGACTGAAACCAGATTGATGTAAACTTGTGATAAAAAATAATCTTAGCATTTGATAATAGCGCTTTATTACGTTGGTGATTCGTCTCAAAGCGCTACACAAAATATACTGTAAAATGATTTGGCTGTATATTTGTGGGCGAAACGCAGCAACCAATTTCACCCAGCTGTGTCCCACAAACAGTCATGGATTGAAATAACCCTTTTTTTTATTGAAGGAATTATATTACCCCCAGATAAACGATCCGCCAATCGACTAACAACTGGGTTCCTACTTCCTCTCAAGTAAAAAGAGGTAAGTAAAAAGTAAGGAAACTTGCTCAGTTTCGCCCTGCTGGTAATGTAACTATTAATGATGTGATATAAACATGTGAACAATGTTTACAAAATAAAGTCTCAGTGACACAACCATTGACTAGTTTGCACATCAGACCGAGAGTTGCAGTACCTATTGACTATGGTTTGTATGTTAAAGCCGCTCTTTATTGGTGCAAGTGAACCCCAACAATATAGATGGCCATTGACCCCGAGCCCCGGGAGCCCCGACTCTGAGGAGCCACTAACAACAGTTAGTATTCTGCAGGCTGCAGATCATCCAGAACTCTGCGGCCCATGTCCTCTCCCATTCCAAGGTCCGTGACCCCATAACCCCCATCACTTGACTCCATCGGCTCCCATCATCCAGAGGATCCAATTCAGGATCCTGGTCTTCACCTCATCTCCGTGGCCTCGCCCCACCCCTACCTCCGCGACCTCCTTAACCCCTACCAACCGCCCACCCCCTCCATTCAGCAGGCTCTGGCCTGCTCCATGTCCCCTGACCCACCCGTGTCACCATTGGCGGGCGAGCCTTCAGCCACTCTGCTCCCAACCTCCGGAACTCCATCCCGCAGTCCCTCCGCCTCCTCCCCTCCCTGGCCTCCTTCAGGTAGTGCTTCAAGACCCCACCTCTTCGATGGTGCCATCGGTCAAACTTCCTTCTTCTTCCCTTCCCTTCCCGATCCCGACCTCAGCTCGGGTCCAGCGCCTTGGGGCCTCCTCCCGATGTGAACAGCAACAAAATTACATGTATAGAGCGCCTTTCACATCAGGAGGACATGTGTACAGATGCTAAACAAGTGTAGTGTTGTTGTTGTTGTTTTGTTGTTGAGAAGCCCCGACCCCGGGGGGGAGGTGGCCTGACCCTGAGCTCGGGGAGGGGCGTGACCCTGAGGGGGAGGGGGTATGATCCTGACCCCGGGGGGGAGAGGGCCTGATCCTGAGCCTGGGGGGCGGGGGGGAGGGAGCCTGACCCTGAGCCCGGGGCAGGGGAGGCCTGTACCTGAGCCCGGGGGAAGGGAGGCCTGTACCTGAGCCCGGGGGAGGGGAGGCCTGTACCTGAGCCCGGGGGAGGGGAGGCCTGTATCTGAGCCCGGGGGAGGGGGGCAGGGGAGGCCTGTACCTGAGCCCGGGGGAAGGGAGGCCTGTACCTGAGCCCGGGGGAAGGGAGGCCTGTACCTGAGCCCGGGGGAGGGGAGGCCTGTATCTGAGCCCGGGGGAAGGGAGGCCTGTACCTGAGCCCGGGGGAGGGGGGGGGGAGAGGCCTGTACCTGAGCAGAATCCACAATCGGTGCCGCGAGGTCTGAAAAAGCGGCGCAGACCAGAGGCCCACACGCTGCCAACATTACCAGGGCAGCCGTCACCACGGCAACCGTCACCACGGCAACCAACACAGACAGACACGATCAGCCCAGAGGCAGACACATGGATACACCATTCACTATCTGGAGAAATCCATTATCAGATTTTTATTGGAATTGGGGGAGAGGGGATGGAAAAAAAAACTAAGAAAATGTTGGAAATAGCGGGGCATTTTGTATATTGAACTATATATCAAAATTAAGCATTAATTCTGCAGCTCGTGTACTCTCCGTACCAGGCTTCGTGACCACATCACTCCCACCCTCGCCCGTCTCCACTGGCTCCGTCACCCAGAGGATCGAATTCAAGATCCTTGTCCTCACTTTCAAGGCCATTCACGGCCTTGTCCCCGCCTATCTCTCTGACCTGCTGTCTCCCTATCAGCCCGTCCGTCCTCTCCGTTCAGCAGACTCAGGCCTGCTCTGCGAGCACCGCCCAACCATCGGCGGCCGGGTTTTCAGCCGCTCTGCTCCCACACTGTGGAACTCCATCCCACAGCACCTCCGCCTCGCTTCCTCCCTTTCCTCCTTCAAGGCCGGTCTCAAGACCTTCCTCTTCGACCGCGCCTTCAGCTGCCCCACTAACTCTTCCTCCTCTCCTACACTCCTTCCCCCTCCCCTCCCCCGCTCAGTTCCCGACCTGACAGTTCAGCGCATCCTCCCAATGTGAAAGGTGCTATATAAATGCAATTTTGTTGTTGTTTGTTGTTGGGAGTTCCCATGAATTCAACATTAAACACTTGTGCAGCGCCTTTCAAGTCCCATGGCGCTGGACAGTCACTGTTTGGGGTCGGGGAGGGAGGAGGGAAAGGGGAGGGAAGATTTGGAGTGACCAATGGGACCGGTGAAAAGGTGGGACTTGAGGCGGGACCTGAAGGAGCCCAGGGAGTGGACTAGGCGGAGGGACTGCGGGATGGAGTTCCAGAGGTTGGGTGCGGAGAAGCTGAATCGCCAATGGTGGGGCAGGCCGTGCGAGGGACATGGAACATATCAGAACTCGCTGACTGGAGAGGTCGCTATGAAGTTAACAGGTCACAGAGGTTGGAGGGAGCAAGGTCATTGAGTGCTTTGAAAGCAAGGTCGAGGATTTTGAACTGGGGGTGGGGGGGTGGGGAGTGGAGCCAAGCAAGAATGGGGTTGATAGGTTGAGAGGCTGGTGTGGGAGAGGACACTAGTTGCAGAGTTCTGAAGGATCTGCAGCTTGTAGAGAGGAGTTGGGAAGGCTGACAAGCAGAGTTGGTAGGGAATTCATATAAATAAATATTCATGTTTACAAAAGAGGTTTCAAAAATTTAATAATATGCACACCATTGTAAAAGTGACAGCAGATTTGTATTTTGCCCTAAACCAACGAGATGAAAACCTAATTGTCTTGAGTAGGCATTTATTGTAACAAATCCAAACATTGTAATATTTCTGGATTACCATTTAACGCGATCATTATCATTTAACGCGATCATTACAAAGAATTATATTTTTAAACTGTGATGTATGTTTGATACATTTCATTTCTGATATCAGCCATATTATCTTGTGGAGATGTTAAGTGGAAACAAGATATCTCATATTTGACTGGAAGGAAAATGAGTAGGATTTTGACAGAGGTGTTTCATAAAAGCTTGCCATTTCTTTTGTTGTGTTCAATTATTGACAGTTTCTGATTTTTATATCCAAATTGTTTGGGCTCCATCAGAAGCTGTGGTAAAACAATCTCAAAAGAATGTTTCTCGACATAGTGGACATGTGGACTTGTTGCTGGATGTGAACCATCTGTACTGTAGATATAAAAATAAACAAATGTTAGCCATAGATTAGAATTTATTACCATTAGAGAAAGATTGTTACAAATAGAAACAATACTGCTAGAAATTTAATGAAATACTACTAGAAGGTACGCCTGGTTTCTACTAAGTTTATATAATTATTTGTCTATGTACAATCAAAACTCCATTATTTAAATTTGAAGTAGTAATAATTTGTGTGTGTGCTATGTTACACATACTTATTTTTGGCGCAATGCCCCCAGTCAAATGCTGTCTAAAAACTGATTAGATACATGGACTAATGGGCAATTGTAGAAATCTAGAGCCATTTTTCAGTCAAAAAGTACTTACCAAGCAGGCTGAATGGAATTTTTTCTTACATGTTCTGCAAGCCTTCTTTGGAAGTGAACAATTCGAACCATGAATTACTGAAAAGCAGATCATGCACTCCTCAATGCCTTCAAACCGTTTGTCCACATTACTTTTCCATAGTGTGAGGCCTTCCATGATGCTTCCATTCTGAAAGTAAAAATGAAATGTTATAGATCCAACTGCTGTGTCATAAATATTCTAAAATCCATAATTTCCATTTATATCAAATTCTTTAAAGATCAAAATTTCGATTTGACTTTTTATTTAATTTTAAAAACAAAAATCAAGTATACTGACTGGGGTCCGTCTATATACATTAAAATGTTAACTGATTTAAGAAAACTTGAAATTGCTTGATGGTAATTCTTTATAGTTAAATTAAATATATATCAGGTATAAATTGATTATTTAGGTTATTGTTCTTTTCATGATTGAGTCAATAATTTAGATCTTCTATGCCTTAAGATTCAGATAGAAGATCTCCCCACTGCAAAAATGGGGGAAATGGGAAAAAATTGAGAATTGTGTTATATTAACTCCTCATGTAAACTCTGTACAACATATCAGACAACAAAGCAGACAACAAACATGAAATGAAAGGCAGGAAAGAAATTCTTTGAAACCATTCACATAATATATCTTTAAATAATGACACATGGTTCATTAAAATAATATAATAGTTAGATGCTGCAAATATCTTGTGAGTAATATCTGCAACACATTGAGCTACCTGAAGATTAAGAAATGTGTTCAGCTGTAACATCCAGTTGCGCCATTGTTGAACAGCAACACCAACTCGTTTCCCACTTTCTACAGTAATTGACCCAAGAGGATAGTTTGTTGGTAACTGTATAACAAGCTCAATGAATATATCATCTACAGAGTAGGTAGCAAGTACCTCGCGGGCTGCAGGACGAGCTTTCACCTGATGGAAAAGCACAAAAAGATAAGTAACCAATTTTTGAAGAATCTGACAGAACATACCATGATATTCAGTGTTGGTTTATTTCTGATCAGCAAAATATCATCAATGGAGGGTGGATTCCTGGTACAGTAAAAGCCTGTTATCTGGCACCCTCGGGACCTGGCCAATGCCGGTTAAACCGCGTGCTGGATATTCAGGTGGCCAGATGCCGTAAACCCAACACAAATAAAATTAATATTTTTTTAAACATACTATAATAGACTAAATAATAACAGAATATTGTATGGATACTTACCAATAAAGCAATAAATATTGATTACAGTCTATAAACACAGCATACAATCACAAAGCAAACTTCTACAATGGCGGGCGGAAGAGTTTTTTTCTTCTTAAAGGGCATGGTCAGTTTTTCCCCTATTTTTCTTTCTATCTTTCTCTCCCTCCTTCCCTCTTTCTCTTTCACACACCCACTCAGTCAGCCTGGCATCTCAATGGCTCCAAATCCAACCCCCTACCCCCTTTCCCTCTCTCTCCTCTCACCCCACCAAAACAGTGTATAAACCCACGATACCCCCTGCCTCGCTCCTCCCACCCCACCAAAACAGTGTATAAACCCACAATTCCGTCACAGGCAATACGTAGTATCCGACAGAGAGAGAGGGGAAGAGATAGAGAGAGGGAGAGAGATAGAGAGAGGGAGAGATAGAGAGGAAGGAAGGAGAGGGAGAGAGAGAAAGAAAAAGAGGGAGAGAGAAAAAGGAGAGGGAGAGGAAACAAATGCCCCTTTAAGAAGAAAAACCGGAAGTGCCACTACCGGCAGCATTCAGAACTAAACAGAAGGTCAAAGAGATAGGCTGGGGCAAGGCAGTAAATGGTCTTGAAACTGATCGTACTGTACTCTAGTGCAACAATCGACTCATTAAATGCGCCCTCGCGATTATGACGGATAAGATCTGGTTAATCGAATGGGGACTTTTTTTTTTGAGGTGCCATTATACGGAAGTTACGGTTGATCGGGTCACAGATAAATGGGATTTTACTGTACTTTCAACTAATAACTTGAGTTTTTCAAACTTGTGCTGTTAATAGTATTAAAGATAACACTTCCATCAAAAATAATTTTTCTAGCATTTCTGAAAAGGTCAGCATCTGGGTGCTAGGAATAAAGTTGAATCATGTTCATTAATGCAGGTCTCCAGCAGTACAATCCATTTTTTTTTTAAATGTTAAAATTAAAGATGCATTACATTTTACAAAATTATCTTCTGCTCTCTTACTTCAAGTCAGATTACTAAATTACTGAAAAACCAAAACCCTGACTGAAACCAAATTTTTTTTCATTACTGGAGAGTAAAGATTCTATATACAGTAATTAGTTTGAAATTTTGATTTATTATAATAATCCTTGCATTTGATATAGTGCTTTTCATGTCTTCTAGACGTATCAAAGTGCTTCACAAAATATATTGTAAAGTGAATTGACTGTATATTTGTGGGAGAAATGCGGCAGCCCATTGCACACAGCAGTGTCCCACAAACAGGAATGTATTTAAATGACCAATTAATGATGTGAGGGATTATTATTAGGCGTGTGGAGTAAGGAAACTTGCCCAAGATTTCGCCCTGTCAGGAATTGAACCCAGGTTTCCCGCTTGTAAGGCGAATGCTCTAACCACTGAGCTATAGAACTCCACAATTTATTGTACGAAGTGGACATCTTGTATTCTCTTGTGAAATATTGAGTTGTTCACTGTGCTGTCAGAAGATACATCTGGAAGAGCTTCTATAATAACTAATTCCACAGATCTGTAAATAAAAATCTTATGCAGTGTGTTGCTAGGGTGAAAGAAAGAAGAATAATTAAATTTCTGAATATATCAAAATTAGCACTAACCATCATGCTTGTGAATGTTTGTGTACTGGTTTGCACAGCAGCTATTTCCTGTGAAGAAAGAACATGACTGACATATCTGCTGGTGTATCTATCTACAGTGCTTGAAATACGTTTGTCTTGGCTGTTCCACCAAAGTCGAACAGTGGCTGGCAAATCTTCCAATACACTGTAGTAAACGGAACATGCGAGCTGTGGAAGTTCTGTGTTTAAGTTCTCAGTCTCTGAAAGGGGAAAACAAGGACAAGAAATACAAGCAAAAAAATTTGTAAAAATGTTTTTAGAATCCTTCTGATCATCAAAGATGTTTCCAGCTTTCCTAATAGCATGCTGATTTTATACTTCATAGCAAACTGGACATAAAATTTTAAACAATACAAGTTTTATTTTAATGCAACAACATTCCTGTAATTTAAAAGTTGGAGATTCTGGGCAAACTGATCAGATAAACTATCCAAAAATGCATTGGTAAAAACCATATTTTTTGGTTTAAAGATTAGGCTAATAAAGGAGTTCCGATGGCAAACCGAAGGAGAAAGCAAAAGTGCTTGTCGGTGTTACAATCAGCCTGCATAAAGATACAATATCTTACAATCGCTAACATAATAATCCTCCATTTGTGTTCAGTAAGGTTTATCAATGAAGTTCACACTTTTTCTTTTCCACCAGTGACTACACTTATGATTGGTATGACTCTGTCATGTGGGTTTATATTGCAAGACAGGCAATTTTATTTTCCCAACATAAAATGTGTATCTCCTCAAGTGACAAATGAATACAATTTTTATGAAAAATACATTGTATGTCACATTACTGTCCAAATATTATTCAAACATTTTTTCACACCAAATATACTCCCATTTTTGTACAGATTAACCATCATATTGTTCCAATAACAGTAATTAAAATAGGTTTTAATAAATTTGCTAATTCAGTTGTTAAGAAAATCCTGTAGTTTTCAGCACAAAAGAGGTAATTTAAGTTTAAATTAAATATCTATCTTCATCTTGTTTCGCTCACAAAATGGACAGTCAATTCACTTTATAGTATATTTTGTCAAGCTCTTTGAGCTTTAAGCTGTGATAATAAATTGGAAGGATTATTATTATTATACGTACCTTGTAAAACGATGGTATGTTGCTCCGTGAATAGTGTCTTGGTTCCTTTACTGCTAGAATCAGAAACCTGTCCTGGAATTATTGGACTTTCTGGCATTAACCTGAAGAGATGCTGGAGTAATTTGTGCAACGATTTAGTTTTACGGAGATATGTTGCATACTGAACCCGCAGCTGGTAAACACAGGAGGAAAACAAAAATTAACCTAGTAAAATTCCACTGGTCAACTTTTTTTAAAATCCTATCATCTTACCATACAAAATTAAAAAAAGCAACAACAATGATTTTCAAGTCTTAACACTCTTGTGTATAAAACTAGTTTCCTATTAAAGTGTATGGGAGTATGTGGTTTGGATTTACTCTCAATATTTGAAAACATTCAACAGATAATATTTGGTGTTTTGTAACCTCCCACAATATTGAAGAAATAGAAATTAAAACCAATAAAAATCACAAACAACTTAGATTTAAATGAAATCAAAACAATCTAAACATTTTAGCCATCGGAATTTCAGAAACAGAAAATGTTTGTAAATATTTTCTAAATAGTCCTGGGAATGATATTCAAAAATACTGCAAGCCCACAAATATACAATCAATTCACTTTACAGTATTTTCAGTGAAGCGCTCTGAAAAGTCTAGAAGACGTGAAAAGTGCTATATCAAATGCAAGGATTATTATTATTATTAAGCCATATACTGTAATTTGCACATTTTGTACGTACTTCTGATTGCGATGCTTTGAAAAAAACAAGAATGAGCTTCCATGCGAGCAAATAGCCCAGAACACAGTAGTAAGCTTCACTAAGTGGTTCAATTACTGTGTACTCTCCAACTGGTACATTACTGAAAATATTTTCCAAATCTTCTTCTTGAGCACCAATCACTGTCATAAGTGCTGCAGGTGGAGATCTGAAACAGAAACACACAGATTAAAAGAAAATAGCATTACCATTACTTAATAGTATAGAATTAGAGAATAGAGAAGAGGTCACTGGACTGTTCTGCTTTCAAGCCTTATGGATTCTTTCTTTCGTCTGCCAATTTTCTCCATCAATTTTTATACTATTTTAAAGGAGGCTTCTCCATCTTTCTTACTTATGTAGGCTAACAGGAGGCAGGCGAGACTTGATAGAGCATTTAAAATACAGGTATCCCGCCCCAACCGCGCCCTTGACAACTGCGAAACTCACGCATCCACGGTTTGCTAAATGCAACAACCCTTGCTAACCACTCAATGGTTATTGCTTAACCCCTGCTTATCCACGGGTTTTAACACTAACACTAGCGTTTGGCACTAGGACCCAGTTGCATCAACCAGCTTCGCCGCTAGCGTCTGGCACTAGGTCCCAGTTGCGATGTCGCAATCAACCAGCGAGATGTCGCTTCTCTCTTAGGATTAAGGTAAATCTCCATTGATTTCTCTCTCTTTCTCTCTCTGTGTCTGTGCCTCTTTGTGTCTGCAGATCCTGGCAGCCAATGCTCCCAAACATGTCACCCACCACACCACCTTCTCCGTTGATTTCTCTCTTTCTCTCTCTCTATGTCTATGTGTAGATCAGTCAGTCAGACAGCCTCGTGGATTGCTGCAGATCCTAGCTGCCAATGCGCCCAAACTTACTATGCCCATGTATGTTATAACCGCGTATGTGTTTTGTTTGTTTAGTTCTACGAAACGTGAAACTTACTCTCCCTATCCCTATGTTTCCCATAGGGCCCTGCATTTTCCAACCATGAAAAAGTAAACGTACTCCCCTTCTCCCCATGTTTCCCATAGGGCCCTGTATTTTCCAACCGCGGTTTTACTAACCGCGGAGGTTTTCAGGAACGCATCCCCTGCGGTTGGGGAGGGGTGCCTATATTACAGCTTTGAAAAATTTGGAGATAGGTGAGTGTGAATTGAAGGGCAACTGGTGGTCCCAAGAACCTACAGCAATTGATGCCCAATGAGGAAGCTTTAGCTAACTCGATCCGGGTAGAAACCAAGGAAACTGGAGGATAACGAATCTTGAAGAGAAAAATATTAATGGTACATTTAGAATCATAGAATTTTATGGCACAAAAGGAGGCCATTCGGCCCATCTGTGCTGGCTCTTTGAAAAGAGCAACTCAATCCCACTGCCCCGCTCTCTCCCCACAACCTAACAGATAAAGATGTAATTCTCTTTTAAAAGCTTGTATTAAATCGGCCTCCACCACCTTTTCAGGCAATGCATTCCAGATTCAAACAACCCGCTCAGTGAAAAAATTTCTCCTCAGCTCCCTCTGCTTTGTTTTGAAACTATTTTACAGTTTTTCCTTATTCACCCTGTCGAATCCCCTCATGATTTTATAAACTTTATAATGGTACACTTGTATCCACATTTTATCTAAATTTGACAATGTTTTCAAATTGTTCATACGTGCATATGTTAAATATAATAATCCTTGCATTTGATATAGCGCCTTATCAAGTCTTCTAGATTTCTCAAAGATGTCTATGCAACATTAATTGTGCTCAGGTGCAACAGAATGCATGCAAAGTTAATGCTGACATTTTGTGCCTTTGATTTTGTCCCCAGTGCCTTGGGATGCCCTCCTGACATGAAAAGTGCTATACAAGTGTAATTTTGTTGTTGTTATTGTCACAAAGAGTACTTAAGCAGTGAAACGCTAATAGACCAATAAGTGTTTAGATCTCTGTCTTTAAACAACAGGGGACCCTTGCTGCAAAACACACCAGAATAACGATGATCACCACATTTTAAGTGCTTTGAGATGCCGCCCGGCGTGGAGGGCGCCATATAAAGCGAAGTTGTTGTTGTTGTAATGACAACCAAGCACCAGTTAATGCATACTT
The DNA here is from genome assembly GCA_035084275.1 of Hydrolagus colliei. Lineage (NCBI taxonomy): Eukaryota > Metazoa > Chordata > Chondrichthyes > Chimaeriformes > Chimaeridae > Hydrolagus > Hydrolagus colliei. The sequence goes on along the minus strand of CM068745.1, from coordinate 34,746,371 downwards.
GTCTATCTTTACCTACTGGTAGAAGTCTATACACATCAAGATTAAAAAGATGAATGGGTGAAAACATTACTCACAAAGCATGCTCCTCATCATTCCCATTGTCTTCACAGGATTTTAGTTGCTCATTATCGAATACAGGCAGCTCTGGCATTAACCTGTTCATTTTTGAAAGAAGTGCATTAGATTCAAAACATTCCGTTTACAAGTATAATCATTTTTATATTTGATATCGGGCCTTAACTTGTTTAAATCTTTCAAAGGCTACCGCATTTTTTGTGATGTTTAGTGACAGTAGACCCATTTATTTATTAATAAAACAAAAATAGTAAGAATGAAAAAAGTAGTTTTATCAAGAATGTGAAGCTGGTTTCCCATGACATAATTCAGAAAAGTCCAAAAGTCACAAATATTTTTGCCTGTCTACACGGAAACAAAGGACTGTGTAGCAGAAGAGGAAATTATACCAAATTTAGGGGAAGCAGAATAAAATGCATGGTAAAAATATGAAAACGGATGTATTTCACCCCAAAAAATGTAATTTAGTAAAACAACAGAAATAAAGTAAAGTATGTCACTTGAAAATTGTTCTAAATTGTTCAGAAGTGCCACCAACAAGAAACTGGGCAGAACTGAAACAAAGTACTTTTCAAATTTACAATAACTACTGTACTTACAAATCAACTATTTAAATTACCCAACAGTGCAAGACATGAGTCCATATCAATTTTACTATGGAAGGTTGGTGGTTTCCCACTAAGGCAAGATTCTTCCTCAGCAGGAGGGAATAATTATAATATGGCATCCAAACAGCACCACTCTTGTCCACTTCCCAGCAGCTTGGAATGTGCTGAAGCAAATGACAACAATTCAAAACTGGGCCCAGGGAAGATAAAGATATGGCAGCAGATCAAAGATAGTGAAATGCTCTTTTGTGCTGTAAAACATGGAAATCTGTGGATTTTTTCTTGTCAGGTTGCACTGTATTACTGAAATTGTTTGGCTCCCTTTTATATCTACCAGGGTATTGTTTCCTGAACACCAGTTTCCCAAATGGCAGTTCATCATGTTCGAACCTCGAAAATAAGTTTTGATACCTAAGCAGGGGATCCGGAGAGTAAAACACAAATGGGACCCTGGCCAATATTCCCTGTAGGCAGAGAGTCTGAAACAAATTGTGGAGTCCCGAGTGCCAAGAAGACAGATATCTTCTCATAGAATAGATATATATGTATATTGATAAAGACCAGGAATAAAGCTGGGAACTTATTGAGTTATATTTTATTGAGTAATTGAACCAATCACTAAGCCTTTGGGTATCAGTAAAAAAACCAATTTAATCAGTGCAAAAAAAAATTCAATTAGAACAGAATTAAGACTTGTAGCGTAACCATTTCTGGGATCCAGTTACTGAAATTCACTTCCAAATGGCAATTACAGGAAAAAACAGGAACAAATATTAGGTTAGTTTTAATACTTTGCTGCTTTACTTACTTGTGTAATAGATGGTAAACTGTAATTTGCACCGGTCGAGCCAGGAAGAGAAGTAATGGAGCAAACGTGTTAAGAAGTGTCTGAAGTTTGTCGGGGAGATTTGTATTCTGACCAGCAATAAGTTTAGCTGGTAAGCTGTGATTCATCAATTGTTTCAATGGAGTAACTGCAGCAGCTTCACCAAAAGCAGTCAGTAGGTATATCGAGGTGGGGAACAGAAGAGTTCCTTTGCATTGATCTGCCAATCAAGTTAAAAAAAAGTCAGATCTATTGCAATAGTGAAATCTAACTCAGTATGTATCAACTTAAATGTGCAATACATCTGAAAATCCAAACAGGTTAGAATATAAAAAAAACTTTAATTTATTATCAAATAAGGGAATATTTTTTAAGGTAGAAGGTGGACCTTAGGGAAGAAATCAAACAGATTAATTGTATATAAATTTTCTTTTGATATCTCAAACTTTATCAAAGATATAGAATTAATTTATGTAGCTGCACAATGGTTAGAAGAAAAAAAATTCTAAACTATGCAAGAGCACTCAGCAAATCAAAATAAAAAAAGGATAATGCATGAATTTGGCAGACAGCATCGTGCACTGGCTGCTCCCACAAACTATAATGGCCCAGGATTGAGATCATAAATTGCCATATACTGTATTGAATTCCCACATTATCCAAGTAGTTTGGGCTGAATATCAGGGTACAATCGAGGAAATAAAACATGGGATAAGTCTTTAAATAAAACCCTGTTTTAAAGTGGAACCCTAAACCAGTTGCTTCAGGGCTGTACTGAATATGTCTGCTACTTTAAAGTGCTGCATTCTTCCATACATCTGAGTCTTTATATCTTTGGTATCTACAAAGAACTTTAAAAACATACCGGTAGGAGTTGATAGATAAATTAACCTGATTTTCTGTTGTTTGTGAATAGTTTTCTGCACGATTGTTTAAATGCAGCTCCCATCAAACAGGACATGTTAGATAAACCAATGTGAGTGAGCATTGTATATGAGGAATATGAGGAAAGAGGATAAATTTGAATGGTGGATATATAGGCATGGAATAATATTTTTTTAAAAATTTGATTGATTGATCTTTGGAGTTTCTTTCCGGAACAATCCTCTAGGAACAACGATTAAAGTAAAGTTTGAATAAATCTTTTTAAATGGAATATAGAGAACCTTGGCCTAAGTAATTATAACCTTGAGCTACATCCAAGGTTGTACACCTTAATTTCGGAATTCTCTCCAGCTTTTTGTTTCCAATTAAGCCTACAAAATTTAGTCTTCATGGCATTAATTAGCAATTTAATTGAAGAAAAATTACCTACCTTTGGAAATACTTTCCCAACTTCTCATTAGCCGTTTCTTAATGGTAAAATTATAGCCCCCTTGTGCTTCATTTCATATTCAGTGCAATGAATAGACCTCCCATATAATCTTTTATTTAAAAAAAACTTCAAACATTGCGTTTTGTTAAACTTCAATCGTCTCCACTTAATTTTCCCCTTTATTGCCTGGAGAGAATAATTCAAGCTCTCTGACCAAGCTATAATTCAAGCCAGCCCACCAGGCTTGCAGATATCTGCTGTTTTGTCTTTGTTCGTAAGACCAAAAGAACCAATTTTCACTGAATACTGCAGGAAATTAGCAGTAACAAAATATGCAAGGCAGTTTGTACAAACCAAGAGAGATTTAATGCCTATTTTGGGATGCTTCTTCCAGCATCTTTTTGTAACTGATCACTGGTTGTTGAGTGAGAAAGGCCTGGAGTAATTCACCATTCAATTCCTTGATGAAGCATCTGGATACTGCTCATTTGCTCCGAAGTGAAAGTCAATTTTCCAATTGAATGAACCAGCATATCTGACTAAAGAAATGTTTTAATAATATCATGAAGCTTGGCCATCCATTCTGGGTAACACTGGTACTCCACTTGGGACCCGAGCGGGGTGGGGGGGGTCGGGTCAGGTCACGGATAGTGGGAAAGGTGGGAGAGTTAGGAGGGCAGCAGAAGGCACTGTCGAAGAGGAAGGTCGAGACCGGCCTTGAAAAAGGAAAAGAAGGAAATGAGGTGCAGGGATTGCGGGATGGAGTTCCAGAGTGTGGGGGCAGAGAGGCTGAAAGCCCAGCAACCGATGATAGGGGGACATGGAGCAGGCCAGAGCCCGCTGAACGGAGGGGATGGGCAGGCTGATAGGGAGACAACAGGTCGGAGAGATAGGTGGGGCAAGGCCTTCAATGGCCTCGAAAGTGAGGACGAGATTCTTGAATTCGATCCTCTGGGGGATGGGGAGCTAGTGGAGACAGGTGAGAAATGAAGAACATAAGAAGTAGGAGCAGGAGTTGGCTATTCGGCCCCTCAAGCCTGCCCCGCGCCATTGAATAAGATCATGGATGATCACTTATCCTAATTCCATTTATCCACCCTATCCCCATGTCTCATAATTAAGGCATTCATTTCCAATTAGAAAACATAGTAATGCATAAATGCAATAAATAGTATAATCACATTATTAAGAATGGAGATGAAACCATGTTAATCATTTACACAGATGTTCTTGTGACATATTGATATCAAGAACACTAAACTCACGACAATTTGCTCTTCCAAAAACCTAGGCTTATTCCTCCAGTATGTGCAAGATGATCAATAAGACATCATCCTTCCAACAATTAGACCATGTAATGCTTGATTTGAATTTATATTCTTTGAGAAGTTGAGAAACAAGTTATTGCTTTCAGACTCAATTCATATCAAGTTTCTTCTTAAATAATTTAGTGTTTAATGCACAATAGTGAAGTCCTGTAGCTCAGTGATTACAGCACTCGCCTTACAGGCAAGTGACCTGGATTAAATTCCAGGCAGGCCGAAACCTTGGGCAAATTTCCTAATCTTTACTCCATATGCCTAATAATAATTCCTCAAAAAAAATTGGTCATTTCAATCCACGACTGTTTGTGGGGCACTGCTGGCTGCCGTGTTTCGCTCACAATATACAGTCAATTTACTTTACAGTATATTCTGTGAAGCACTTTGAGACGTCTAGAAGTCGTGAAAAGCACTATATCAAATGCAAGGATTATTATTATGATAATGATGAATGTCATACCTAGGATTTTTATTAGTTGTGGCAACAGCTGATTGTAGGCTTCTTCTACAAAAAAATCACCCCATTCCTTGGGAAGACAACTCGGAACATTCTTACTTATTTCTGGTGTTAAGGTCTGAAACATGTTGCTGAGGTCAGATAAGATGCCACAACTTTGGCAAGCAAAAAGCAGCATCAGAGGGGAAGATTCAAGCGTAACCGTTTCATTAACAGTCTGCAACAGAAGAAAACATTTCAAATGACTATGGCATAGTATATTCTAATCGCTTTGCATGCACAAATAAGTCATTCTATAAAGATGAAAGTACATCAACAGTCCAGTTTGAGACAATACTTTGCTTTAAAGGGTAACTAGAAAAAAACTATGAATGCTGCTGTAAGTTCTAATACCGGTTGGGATAATTACTAGAGAACATGGGGAGGAAAACCATGCATGACTGGCACTCCTTTGGTTTACCACCCAGCCAACCAACTAATTTGTCACTAGCCTGACCCAATCTCTGAGGACACCTAGGATGGAGAAAAATAGGGCTGGGGAAATAACATTGCCTGTTTTCACAGGAGGGGCTACACCATCTTCAACATGTAGCAGTAATCAAAAAAAAATCAGATTTTCTATTTCTGTAATAATCTGCATCATTACCCATCATCATGTGCATTCATTTTAGAAACTGTAAAACTGGGTGATCAACACCTTCTCTTGTACTTAGAACCAATTTGCTTCATTTAGTCCCGACCCCTGACTGTTCAGCGCCTTGGGACGTCCTCCCGAAGTGAAAGGCTCTCTATAAATGTAATTTTGTTGTTTGTTGTTGCTCTATTCTTAGAACTCACCTGTAACCAGGTTAACATAGAGCACATAACAAAGTCCCATTGATCAGCTGTTACCGAAGATGGCAAATATTTAATCAACAATCGCAAGAAACGTAGAATTTCCACGTTGATACCAAGCAGAATAGGCTTTGGATTTTTCAAAGTGCTGGAGAGAAACAATAGAGATGTTAACAAGTTTGTAAAAGAGTCTCTGATCTCAAGTGAAAACATATTTTTAAATGAGTGAATAACATGTAGCACCCTTATTCCTGAAAAAGACGGCAAGAATTATTCTCGTCAGTTCACACAAAGAATAAAATACACAATGTCTCAATTGTGCACAAAACTTGGCAGAAGTTTTTTCTGACCTGCATTACACTTAAGAGAAATTGCATTTGTGCTTCAGTTAGTCATTCCCAATTAGCGATAAGATTGACACCCAATTGCATTCCATGTGTAAACAATGACTCAGAGCCCCAATTATGAGGATTACTGAGGTAAATTTATTTGGGTTTGAAGAATATTTTTTCGAATATTGCAAATTCGAATTCTTTAAAACACTGAGATAATATGGGTTGGAACCCATGAGAAATGAAACGCCTGATTTTTTTTTTAAAGTACACTATAATCTAATTGTTCTAGTTTTTATATGTTGTTACAAATTTCACCTTCTAACTTGCTTTAATTTGCCATAAATATTTAAGGTTCCTGTACTCTCAAATTGTAGTCACACAATTTCAGAGCCAGATTCTCTTGCATCTTCCTTTGTTGTAGTGTAACCACAATGACCAAAGCATTCTGCTGGTATTGTCATTTTATTTCAAACATAAAGTAATCTGTTTTAAAACAGGTGCAAATGAAAAATAATTCTGTTTGAGCCAGAGATGCTATTGTTCTTCATTGTCAAGTGATACATTAACGTTTCCAACTCTAAAATTATGAAAGAGAATGATATAGCTTTCAAAGTTTACAAAAATAACAAAGGTACCCATCAAAGAAGAATATTTCTTCTTCATTATTTCTCCAATCCATCATTGTGTTTAACACATCTACGAACAATTGCTCATCCATACTGGCTCCTTTCTCTAGGCAGCTATTGAGAACAGCAAGGCTCCCAAACCCTCCTGTTACACAACATAAATAGGATATGTTAGTTCAATGAATAAAATAAATTTCAAACCAATTTCAAGTTGCAGCTAGATATGCATAACTACAAAAATACAATTACAGTAAAAGCCCGTTTATCCGGCACCCTCAGGACCTGGCCAATGCTGGTTAAAGCGCGTATGGGATATTCGGCCAAAAACATACACAATTTTTTTTAAAAAAACATTGTGCCGCATAAATTCCAGTTAATCAAATGCGGACCTTTTTTTTGTGGTGTCAGTTATACGGAAGTTATGGTTGATCGGGTCACGGATAAACGGGCTTTTACTGTAGTAACACACATTCTTCAAAATCACTTTGAAAAATGCAAATCAAATGCACATCAGGTAAAAGAACATCTCAAAGCAACTCAGTCTTGCGCCATGAATATAAAGTGGGAGAATTTAGAAATGATCAAAGGCATGGTTAAAGAAATTATTTGTTGCTCAATTTTAAAAGGTAGCCATCTTAAGGAATCATTTTCCATGAATTATTAAATCTGTGAAATATGAATTATGAGTGATCAAAACCCAAATGAATGGAAGTGATGAAAGGAGTCCTGATTTGGGGATCATTCTTCAAAGCAGAGCATTGCGGCTTTGAAATCTTAAAATACTTGCCATCAATACTGGTGATATCTGTACCCTTGCTTGTAGAAAGCTTTGCAGTAGACTGGACCACAAGAAGCTCCTTATCTTCTTGGAGAAGAAATGGAGCAATACTCTGTACAGTATGCAGATTGGCTTCAGTCAAAGGGAAAAATCTGCAAATATAAATTAAAAGCATTTTAAAGGTGATCTTGAGAAGGAAAAAAATAAAACCAAAACAGATTTCTCAGAAAAAAGAAAAGTTGGATCAAAAATCTATACTTGCTCAGTGAAGCTACACAACCATTTAAGTTTTTTTCAAAAAAGCCTCCTACAATTAATGGGGTTCCAAAGACAAATTTGCATTATTAGCCTACTACAGTAAAAGCCCATTTATCCGGCACCCTCGGGACCTGGTCAATGCTGTTTAAACGACATGCTAGATATTCGGGTGGCAAGCTGCCGAAAACCCAACACAAATAACTTTTTAAAAAAACATACCATATCAATAATAAACTAAATAATAACAGAATAGTGTATGGATACTTATCAATTAAGCAATAAATGTGGATTAGTCTATAATTACAGCACACAATCACAAAGTAAACTTCTACAATAGCAGACGGAAGAGGTTTTTCCTCTTAAACCAGTACAGTCGATTTTTCCTCTTTTTTTTCTTTCTTTCTCTCCCTCCTTCCATCTCTCTCTCTTTCACACACACACTCAGTCAGTTTGGCATCTCAATGGCTCCAAACCCAACTCCTCTCATTTTCCATCTAAATTAATCAACTCACTCCCTCTCTCTCCCCCTCCTACTCCTCCCTCTTTCCCCCCCACCCTGCCCCCTCTCTCCTTCTCCCACCCCACCCCCCATCCAAACAGTGTATAAACCCAAGATACAGACAGGCTACACAGGTAATGTGGTATCCTTCAGAGAGAGAAAGAGGGAAAGAGGGAGGGAGGGAAGGAAGGAAAGAGGGAGAGGTAGATAGATAGATAGAAAGAAAGAAAGAAAGAAAGAAAGAAAGAAAGAAAGAAAGAAAGAAAGAAAGAAAGAAAGAAAGAAAGAAAGAAAGAAAGAAAGAAAGAAAGAAAGAAAGAAAGAAAGAAAGAAAGAAAGAAAGAAAGAAAGAAAGAAAGAAAGAAAGAAAGAAAGAAAGAAAGAAAGAAAGAAAGAAAGGAAGGGAGAGAGAAAAAGAAAAAGAGGGATAGAGAGAAAAAGGAGAGAGGAAAAACCGACAATGCCCCTTTTAAGATGAAAAACTGGAAGTGCCACTACTGGCAGCATCGTACCGTACTTTTTTTGAGGTGCTGGTTATACAGAAGTTACGGTTGATCGGGTCATGGATAAACAGGCTTTTACTGTACTTTATTTTGTTGTCTTTCTGACAACAGAATTATAAAATGATAGTCCAAGGTGCTCAGAACATATAAAGCAAAAGTCTTACCTTTCAACTGTGCCATACAATCTTTTCAAATCACAATCACCATCCACCTTGATTTTAGAGATAAACTTAGACGTAGCTAAAGCCCATAGCAAACCACCTTCCAGTGATCTATTTGCAAAAAAGAAGACTTTTATTAATGTACATATTTAGCTTTCTGAAATCATTCATAAATTAAATTATTAGGGGAGTTGTGGTACAATTTGTAGTCTAAATTAAGGGATTGCTTAAGTATTATGCTTAAGTATTAACATTAACATAAATGATCTGATATATTGGACATGAACCAACCCATGATAATTAATGCTTATATCCAGTTTTCTGGATTGCAAAACACAAGAGAAAACACTAGAGATACTAGTTAACGGGATCGCAGCCTAACTAAAATGCAGAATATACTGCCATTTGAACACTGCAATCTGCAAACCCCAAGCCCAATGTGTGACCTTGAGAATGGAATCTTCAATTCAGGGCTCTGAATTGTTTTTGATGCTGCACAATTATATGCCAATGTAATTAAGTTAAGAGTTTGGAGAGCTTTAGATAATGGTTTACAGAAGCCGTTACACAATAATATTTTTTGAGAAAATAAAATGAAGTTCTCCGGGTTTACCAAAATAATGATTAGACCTCTCAAAAACAGAAATGCAATTTTTTCAAGCATATTGTTTTGTTCATGCAAGCATTATTTTTTACCTGTTGAAAAGTGCTTCATCCAATGTACTGCATGCTTTTCTCAGCCTATCATGTGTAATATTAAGTTGAAGAAGCAACCCACAGTATCCGGAAGCAGGACAGAAGTCCTTCATTTCTTCACACCACTGCAAGGAGTACAACATCTCTGTAGCAACTGTCAATCCCCAAAACAAAACATTATGTTCAACAAATGTTTATATTTTTTCTCAAAATATTTGACTAAAACATGCAACGCTAGATAAACGCCTTTCAGCGCCTTAGGACGTCCTCCCGACGTGAAAGGCGCTCTAAAAATGTAATTTTGTTGTTGTAAACAAACGTTTTAATGTAACATCGAGAATTTCTGTTGTTTTTACTTCTTGCAACAATGAACTGACTAATTTTGATTCCTTCTCTGGTAAATATGTGAGAAATGTAAAATACAGTTTCAAAGTGTGATTGATACCACATGTAGTTCCACACAGTTATCTGTACATTTATTAACACCATACAGACAAGTATGTATGAATGTTGATACTGAGACAGGAAATTACTTTCCCTCAAATCTGGCAAGAATGCAATTTCCAAAACTGTCAGAAGGGATGAGGTTGTAACCTACATTGTGAGAGAATACATTACTTGATGATCCACTGTTGGGAGACAGAGGATACTCAATCTACCGTTATTAGTGTTGAATTTGTGGGTAATTCAAATGTCATTAAAGATGACACTTAGCTTTGAAGCTATCATGAAGAATCTTGAAAAAATGCTAGACCAAGAATACATATATAAAAGTCGGCTTTGGAAATTGCTTTGGTTCTGAAATTACGAATGTTTTTACCTTTGTACTCCGACTGGCAGCATTAGTCTTCCTGTTCTGGTGTTTTCTAGTTCCTAACATCTAACTAATCCCAAATTCCACTACCCATACTCTCATCTGCACCAAACTACACACACCCCAATCCTCATCAGAATAGACTAGCTTCAAGACTCTGAATGAATAACCTGATAAGTTGGTGCATTAACTCATTTTTCAGCCTGCCCCATCTGATTCTATTGACCCAAACCACCATGTTATAATGGAATCCGTCTGACATTATAACTATTGATTCAGAGTTATTAAAGCGTTTAAAAGGGAACTATGATAAATATTTAAAAGAAAATAATGAAAGACTTGAGGAAGCAGCCAAGATCTTACAAAAAGAGATGACTAGGCAAGAATCTGGAATGATCACTATCAAATGACATTTAATAGATAAATGCAAGGTCCTGCAAAAAGAAAGTAAAAATAGGAGATAAACGTACTCAATAGATGAGACAAAACATACCAAGGTGGGAAACGGAAAAGATATTAGAGACAGTAGTTAACCTGTCGCTCACTAAATCCCCCCAAAATGCATCAAACATGGCTACATTGTCAAGCCAGTTGTGTTAACCACAGAGGTTATAACAGTGTGAAGAATGCCAAATCTGGAGAAAGAAACTAACAATAATTTTCTGAAATACCAAGGCAGTAAGATAAGCGGTGATGGGTTTAAGGTTGTGGGCAAATATAAAAGCATACAAAATGTTAGGAAATATCTCTAAGGGATACAGCATAAAAGTCAAGCAAGGATATTTTAAAATTGTGTAGGGCAATGGTAATACTTTCTTTAAATATGTTCCAGACCCTAAATTAAATGAGTTTGCAATTTTATCTCAGACCTCAGTAGAGTTTGCTGGACTTTTCAAAACTATTCCTGCAAATACCAACTAGCACTTAAAATAACTCACTGAAGTAGTGTTCCCACAACCTGAAATTAAAAGGTGCTCCAGCTGTGTTCGACATCAGCAGCATGACGTCAGAGCACTTCGTCACTACATCACATGCACGCATGTACGTACGCATGCACGCATGCAGCAAACTCTCACTCCACACTCGATCATGTTATGGTCAGTAATACTAAAAACAAGACCTGTGAGTGTGACTAGTGTGAGGCACATGGCACAGACTCTCACTTTTCCTCTCTCTCTCTCTCTCTCTCTCCTCGCATCTCTAATTTTCCCGGCGCGCCGGCCACTCTCTCCTTACCATTCACTCCACTGAAATAATCCTTCTGACAAATATTTTCCAAACATGTTTGGAAAAATTATAACATGTCTGGAAATTTAAAATGTATTGGCCCTAAATTTAAACATGTCGGCCCGACACGTCAAAAGCGGTCGCGGAGAACACTGCTGAAGCATCCCCTTATAAGACTGTTGTTTACCAAAATGATTCTCATCCATTGTCATGAATAGTTCAAATTCTAGCAATCTACTAACAGAAAAGTAGTATATATTTATGTGCAAAATAACTTACTTCGTGGTGTACATGCAAGAGGCAAATATTTTTCTTCAAACACATTATTCTCTTGTATTCGCAGTGCCACTTGGGATAATAAAGCTGCGGCACACAAGTGATTCGGTATCTTCTCAGAGGAGTGGCTATCAATGCGTGCGCACAAGGCATCTCTATTCAGACTTATCTGTCCCTTCAGAAGCACCTTATTCAGCCACTGCAAACAAAGCGTACACTGAAGACTTATTTGTTAACCAGGAAAAATAGGTTGATCAATCTTTAAATATGCTTAGAACTTTTTCCATTGAGAGAGCAAACTTTTTTTTTGTTAGTTGATGAAATGCAAGCTCCTTTTAGAGTTTATGTTTATAAAAATGTAGGTTTCAAACCTAAGGAATATATACAAATAGAAACTATGTGTACATAAAAAACCAAGCAAAACTATTTCAAAACAAACAGAATTACTGTCAAGCACCTTAACATATTTGAACATTTACATTAAGAAATAATCAACAAAGCACAAACTATACAAGTTATAGAATATCAAACTAATTTCTACAGTTGAAACTTTGATATAAAAAATTAGATCGGTATGGTCTAAACGTGTAGTATGTTTAACCCCTATGTCGGAGCTTTACTTTGTAATCGAGCTGGCATTCCATTGCAGCAATGAGGGAGTACTGCATTGTCAGAGGTGCCATCTTTTGGAAAAAATGTTAGAGCATTAATTTGTCCATTCTGTTGAATGTTAAAAGATTCTATGATACAATTTGAAATTGGATTTAAGTGGAATACCACCAAAATTAGTGTTGGTTTAATGTCTAATCTGGTGGGTCAAGCTCAAAACCTTGAACTTAGTATACATATACCACGGGTCCCGAACTCTCAACCAGAGGTGAGTGAGAGTGCTACCAACTGAATGAGGCTGACCACAGACTGTTTAATTTCCTGAAATGAGTAAAACTGCCCAGTGATGAAATTAAGAGTAAGCCAGATGAAAGAAAAAAAATTGATGCTAAGTAGGTGGAAATATACATCTTATTTACATATTAATCTGTTACCTGAGAATTAAGCTTTTGCCTCAAATTTTCCCACTCCGACTTATCCGGTTCCATGTACTCCAGAAACGTTGGTAGAATTTGACCAGGATACTGGGTAGCTTTTAGAAGGTTATCGATCAAAACACAAACACACGAAAGAAGAATCTGAAGGCTTAACAAAAAGTAACTTTTTATACTAAATGCTTTTAAGAATTACTCGCATTTGCAAAAATCTTTGCTAAAACAATAGAATCCAAAATGAAATTAATTGCACCAAGAATAGCAAATGTTTTTGACTCTAGCTTAGCTTTTTAAATTCTAGTTTTTCAACTTTACTTCTCAGCAAATACATCTCCCAAAAATGAAAATCACACTATAATACATAACATGAGAGTGAATTCTGAATATCAAAAGAACCCACGGGTGATAGACATGAGTCTTTCTCCCTCCGCATTGTTTGTTTCACAGAATATTTAAACGTATTTCATGATGAAAACAGATTGCACAGCTTTAGATTGTAATGCAGTGAGCTGCTGGGATGGTCAACATTTTGAATACATTACAGTTTAAATTCCCATCAATTCACATCAACATTACAGAATCATCTATTGGCACTTTGTAAATACAAATCACTCACAGAAAATTGTGCAGCCCATTAACAATGAATTCATTGCACAGTACATGTATACTATGTGTAATTTATCAATGGCATCAATAACAAATCATTACAATTGACTATGTATACTGTATGACTGAAATTTGATATCACATGGTCTGATTTCTTCCTTTTTAAAAAAAAACCTGTTTGGATTGTATTTTAACTTGTTTGAAAAATAAATTTGCTTTCAATTCCTCCAGGTTTTCTTCTTTCTACTTCAGTTAAACAGAACAGTTTTGACATTCTGGCCTTCTTCCACAGAGGATGATACGATTCATCCTGAAGAAGTGATGTAATCATGTCCATCCCTTACTGAATACTGAATACTGAATACTCCACGCACCTGACATTTTCTTGTGAAAACGTAGAGATTTGGACCTGAAGCTAAGACTACTGACCTGACAAAGTGTAATTGAGTACTATACCACCAGAATGTTAACTATTTTAATACTAAATTAAAAGTTAACACCCTTAATGTAAATCACATTTAAAATTCAAATCTTCTAATTAGTGTAGAAGCCTCCAAAATGGTCACCATATTCTATTTTTGACTCCTGACAACTTTTAAAACAAAATATTTGAAAGCAATGGGAAATCCACTAACTGGGGGCAATATTCTTATCAGCACACTACAGCAATACTCATTCACTTTCTCTGCTACATTCTTCTGGCTGTAAATTTGAGAATGCTAATTGGAATCATCACAAAGGCAGAATACAAAACTGTTTCTTCTCACCCATAATGACTTACTGTAATGTTACAACTTCAATATGCTGTGTTACAATCTTTCACTAAAACAAAGTTTGCATGTAGCTAAAAAGCAGTTTTACACACAAGTAACACATATCTGTGAGGTGAATCCTTACAGCAATAGCACTAGCATTTAAAAAAAAGGCAGTTAAGGATTGAATGCTAAATAATACCTCTTGATATTCAGTTCTGATGTTTGGATCTGTTTTTTCACCCATATTGCAGAGTTATGAAAGAAACCATCTTTTCTGAAGTATCCATCTTGCTGACTGATCAATGATGTCAATCCTAGTAACCAGGTTTGCTGTAGTTTATGCAGTTCAACGTCTAAGAAAACAAATAATAAATAACCTATTAAATGAAAACTAAAACCCAGTTTTCTTTTTCAGTATGTTAACCAAGTGACAAATACATATATGTACCCTTAATTGTGTAGTTAACCAACAAAGCAGCTTCCAGAATAAACTATAATCCTTTTCACTGGTTAATTACTAATAAAGATTGTAATTTGTAGTTCAACATGCCTTCAAAATGGATCGGATTTATGTCAATATTAACAATGACATTAAAGTACAATGTCATATTCCTGAAAGTCAATTAATTCACATTTTTACTTATTAAAATGAAAAGTATAATTAATATGTGCACAATGTTGTTAGCTAATATTGTTATTAATAAACTGTACAGATGAATCATTCTATCATTAAATTGGAACCAAAACAAATCAATGTTTGATAATGGTCTTAACACCAGGAAGCTTCATGTTTTGATAAAATTGAAAATCCATTGAGTGTAAAAGTCTTTTCAGTGGTAGCTAGCATTATGATGCAGGAAATCACTGTGAATAATAACTGCACACTTGAGAGTATAAAAAAAAGTTGAAATTCTAAGAAATCCAAAGGGAGCTGAAATAAAGATAAACATGAGACTGTAATCCTGGCCAGATGAACTACAATTCTCATTTCTGGTCCTTTATGCTCCTAATGAAATTACTACTTCTCAGAGATTTTTGGATAAGAAAAACACTAACATTATCCTATTCAAACATGCAATACACACTGAATGAGCTCCAGAACTGACATTATAGACAGAGAGCTTTTGGATAGGCTCAATGCACAATACATCCTCTAAAATGGACACAGTGGGGTTCTTAAAGAGACAAAGTAGATTTGTGAACAAATCAATTAGTATTGGAGAGATTCCAACATACAAGAAACAAGCAAATGACATTCCATATTCAACACTGACAGCCATAACTGTCAATTACAGCCCCTAAGCATGAATCAATAGTAAGAGAAGCAAATCAGAAGCAACGTGGAAGAATGTAAGAATAAGAATTCATGCATTCTGGCCTCTTAACGTCAGAAGGAAGCAAGTATATTTTGCCTGGCCATATTCATATAGTTTAATGACAACCTTAAGTCACATGACAATGACATAATAATAAGAATAATCTTTACATTTGAAATAGCACTTTTCATGTCTTCTAGACAACAACAACAACAAAGTTACATTTGTATAGCCCCTTTCATGTCAGGAGGACTTCTCAAAGAATATGCTGTAAAGTGAATTAACTGTATATTTGTGGGAGAAACATGGCAGTCAATTGCGCACTGCAGTGTCCCACAAACAGTCGTGGATTGAGATGACCAATGTTTTTTAATATAGGGATTATTATTAGGTGTGTGGAGTAAGGAAACTCGCCCAAGGTTTCGCCCTGCCTGGAATCAAACCCAGATCTCTCGCTTGCAAGGCGAGTGCTCTAACCACTGAGCTACAGGGCTCCAAAAGAATTTAATAAGATCTACATAAGACATTGCTTATCAAAAAAACTATTGGATTTTAGTGATATGACATGCTAATGGATTAGCAACTGGCTAAAAGGATGCAGAGTAGTTTCAAGGAGAGCAAGGTTGAAATGGGAGGGTTTGTAGTACTACGACTTAAGTGTACATAAACGACATGTGCATGCTCAGCACATTTGAGGGATGTGCTGTTAAGAATGAGTGGATGAGGTAATGTTCTTCAGCCTCTTAAGATAGTAAAACAAATGATAAAAGCAAATCTGGATCAACACTTTCTAACATCCAAAGCAACAGGACAAGAGTTCACAGGTTGTGAGGGACAATTGTAGGACAGGCATCAGGAAGCAGTATTTGTTTTTTTTAAAAAAGAGGTGGTAATCAACAGTTGGAACAAATGACCAGAAAAGGTGATATAAGATATGAGAATGGAGCCATTTAAGGAATGGATTAATACTGTAATGGGAGGGCAGTGGATAGGGATTCTGGAAGGATGACGTCAAATATATTGAAGTGCCTTCTTCATTCAAACTGAAATACTAGCTGTCCAGCACCTTAGGACGTCCTCCCGACGTGAAATGCACTTTATCAATATAATTTTATTGTTGCTGTTCTTCTTCTTCCAACCTTGCAAAATGAGTCCGAACCTCTTTTGAGAGTCAAAGAAAATTAATCAAAGCATATAAATCAATTTCCCTATTTATTACTCAATAAAGCATCGAAGCTGAAATTTTACTGAAATCATATAAAACAGCAAAATCACATTTGTTTAGCGCCTTTCACGTCGGCAGGAAGTCCTTGAGGATGTCCTCCAAATATACAAATCCTTATGAAGACTATAAATATTTTATTTTTCTAAATGGACTAAAACCAAGAATGCCTTTTCAATTGCATAAGCATCAAAGAACAAGCGAATCTGCAGCAGATACCAAGCTCTAGAATATCAAGTGAGATCAATAAAGGAATACACTTAATCAAGAGTTTCCATCTATATATAAACACTGTATTTTCCTGGAAATAATATATCCGAATTTACAAAAATATTCTGGCATAATAAGCAACTACATACATAAATGGTGACAGATTGTTAGTAGCAATACTGTATATGCAGAGCTGTACAGTGAATGCAAGGCTGGAGCAATGGCATTTGCACTATGAATCACTTTGGCTATATTTTGTTTTTGTATAATAAAACTGAAAGCCCCCATATAAATAAATTGCACAAAATGCCCCCAAAACAGGATTTAATAAAAGGATTTAACAAATACATATAAGCCCATTTTAAAGACATCAAGGATTAAAAATAAAGCTTCATGAAATTAGTGAATGTTGAGTTGTGCAGTGCAAGTTAAATGGTGACAGTAGTGTCCGGCGATATATCGGTATAATTTTTCATATCGATATGCCGATATTGGAAATGTGAACATATTGGTATATCGAAAAATTCGGTATATAAAAAAAATCGGTATATCACAAAACATCGATCTATAGTGTCCGGCGATATATCGGTTATATCGGTATAATACAAACTTTTTCAACATACCTTGTCGCCGGTATTGCAAACCTCCTGCGCGCGCACATCCGAATGCGCGCGCATACATAGGAAAAAAATACCTGGTGATATTGATACCGATATATCAATATGAGCCCACTGATATATCGATATCGGAAAAATTCCATATCGCTGGACACTAGGTGACAGTAATAATAATAATCCTTCTTCTAGATGTCTCAAAGCGCTTCACAGAATATGCTATAAAGTGAATTGACAGTATATTTGTGGGTGCACACAGCAGCCAATTGCACACAGCAGTGCCCCACAAAAGGTCAGGGATTGAATTGACCAATGTATTACTGTTTTTTTGAGGGATTATTATTAGGCTTGTGGAGTAAATAAACTTTTGCCCTGCCTGGAATCAAACCCAGGTTTCTTGCTTGCAAAGGCGAGTGCTCTAAGCTTTAAGCTTCTTGAAGTGCCAATGGAGCTATAGGACTTCTGAATACAGTATATAGTAGACATTTTAAATGTTAAAATGAAATAAGTGTCCAAGTCATACAGCACATCATATGATATATACTGCAGCTCCATTGTAATACAAAAACAGAAATCGCTGGGAACACTCAGAGGGTCAGGCAGCATTTATGGAGAAAGGAAAAGTGAGTCAGCTTTTCGTATTCACAATCCTTCGCTTGTACAAACAAGCGAAGGGTCGTGAATCCGAAAAGTTGACTCACTTTTTCTTTCTCCATAGATGCTGCCTGATGCTCGCCCTGCAAGCAAGAAACCTGGGTTTGATTCCAGGCAGGGCAAAAGTTTCCTTAATCTTATCTGATTTTTGGATTATCGGATCTCAGGAGTCACTCTATGTGCGCTGAGCATGCGTAGCCCACAGGAAGTGGCATTAGTGAATACCATTAGTGGAAGTCAGCTATTCATTCACTGACTGGCTTCTTGAAGTGCCAATGGAGCCAGCATGCATTTTGGATATTTGGCGTAAGTAAATGTTGGGGTCCAATGAATCTCCATATAACTGGGTGTACCATACTTAGCAAAACACAAAGAAAATTATGATAAAAGATGCAAATCCACCTTATAGTAAACTCAAATACTGTAAAAGCACATTCAGTTAAATATTCCAATTTATCATTTCACTTTCCATATAACTGAATGAAAAGTTAATTAGTGTTACAAACTGACAAATGGATCTAAAATACCACTTGGCAGATATGTTAACCACATTAGACAGCAACAATTTGTTTTAGGTTTCTTCAATAGTTTTATCCCTGACAATTAAATAAATCAACCACTCAGTAGGATTAATGCTGGAAATCTTTTTTAAAATATCAAACAGTTAATGTTATTTAGAGCTGGCAAATGCGTTCCTTAAGCTTTACATAGATAACCTGTCAACATTAAGATGCATTTCCACTGCAGTAAAATCTGGCAAAGCAGATGCACAGGAGTTTGAATGGTTTGCACTTCCCGAGGAGAACTAAGAGGCATGGTTTAATGTGCATTATGCTAATTCAATAGGCTGTGATCTGTGTGGACGGCATGATTGACTGAACTGCTATTCACATAACAGTGAAACTGCCTGCAGACCATTTCGATCTGGGCTCAAGCAAAAATTGTTTCTGGTATTCAATGAAGGGAGTCATACAGACCATCACAAATATGGTGGTGAACATTTCCTTACAATATTGGTAACTGACAATTTCACATTCATCAAAATAATGAACGTTAAATACATCATTCTTCTTCTAATCTTATTGATAACAATGACTACAGAATGTGAAGGTAAGTACTGCATTTTTAACAAAAAAGCAGCATTTTTTACCATGCACTGAATGCAACTTATGATTATTATGAATTCATCTTAAGATAAATGACTATTTAAATGATGTGCTAAATAATCTTAATGCGCACAGAATAAATCAGTTTTTGAAAGCAATCATCTTGTGACGATAGCAAAGGCTGCAAAGTTAAATGAATGTCTTAATCATTATGTCTATGGTGTCTTTTCATTATATTTCAATTCATTCAATAGTTAGGATTTAAAAGTTAACAGCCGCAATTCTAAGCGTAACATTTTACAGAATGGTAATCTGCTGAGTAGCTGCTAGTGCTTATGTTCCTTTGCTGACATTGCTGTATTGATAATGCTTTTTCAGTCACAGAAACGGTCAAGCTACCAAACCCTGACCGATTCATTTATTCCTTTGTTAGGAGTCCAGCAGTTTGCACATTGGCCAGAAACACAGCCAGCAGAAGATATCAGTGAATCAGTAAACCGTGTCATTCGATGTTCAGGTTGCAAACAGTCTACTATGAGAGAAAACAAACGTATCCGACCTAAACTATCCTGCAAAGGTCCGCTACCCTTTTAAAATCAGGTAAACAAAAAAACAGAATGTATTTAGTTTTAAACCAAAATGTTATAAACACACACGCCTAAATGCACATCTGAACATCAAGATAGGTTAACTTTTGGAGTAGAACCAAAAGCCAAGAACGGTCAGACAGACCTAACTGTTTTTCTGGTTCCACATATCATTATGTTCCTATCAAAACTGATGATGGTTCTACCTAAAACATTAGTCAGTTTCTAATGCAGATTCATCTGCTGTGGATGTCCAGAAATTGCTTCTATTTCAGAACTCAGTATTTTTAGTTTCCCTGTAATGGAGATTTCTATCTCGGGTTGCTCTTTAGAATGCTAGCTATATAACAATAACTGTAATTGATAAGACAACAAAAATTACATATTCAAATTGAATATGTTTTAAAGAATAAGCATTTTTATGTTACAGATCAAAATTTTAGTGTTCTAGATCACAAATTGTGTACATTACATGTATATCGTGTGTACTTTACAGATGTACATATATGTAAATATATATAAATGAAAATGTACATATATGTACTGTTCGTTGCGTTGAACAGGACCTGAAATCTGTCATAGATAACCTGACTGTGAAAAAGATTTGATGTTGCCATTGGAGTAATCCCTTTTGTTAACAAGCATAAGTCCACCTACAAGAAACATAGAAGTTTCTTAATTGGAACACCCCTCCTGGAAACAAAATATTCCATATTCAACCTCCTCTATTGAATAAATACAGTATAAGATACAGGAAATAAATCAGTTTCCTGATCAAATCTGAATCTTATCTGACTTTTTAAAAAATTCCAAAACCTATTGCCAAATGATTTCTAATGCATCAGGGAGACGATTTGTGGTGTTACAGACAGCAAAGCACACACTTGTGCTAATTTCCCATACGGTTCATTCTAGCTGTCAACTGGGCTGTATGGAGGTGGTGTAAATTAAGGCATTTCCCCATAGCGAAAGGAAGTAACCAATCATGTAACTTGAGTCACTTTCATGGATCTACTATCTGTTGGTTCCACAGCAACACTGGCAAAGTCTAAGGAAAAAAGGTTGTTTGTGCATTCTCTTGACTGTAGCTTGATGTAGATTACAAGGAAAGGGATATAGTTAAGAAAAAAATCCAACAATCATTAAAATAAAGCATTTTACACAAAATGTTTAAACAAACAAAATTTGGAAAGACACGTTTAGCAAGAGTAAACCCTTTAAACGATATTTACATAATAAAAATGTGTGTCAGGGAAAACCGCTCAACTGCAAACCTTATGTAGTGCACGGGTGAACATCCAAATTCTTCGCTAAAACAGTCATTTGCTTTTTTTGAGCACAACCATAGCAACCTCTTGCAGTCATTCCTCACTTAAAAAGGAATTAAGACTTCAAATACAGGGCCAGTATTGTATCACAGAGCCAACTCTCCAGTTTGCCACAGAAACATCAAGACAAAGCCACTTCTGTGAATTTAACATCATTTCTCTTCTGTTCTCTTCTCTACAGGCACTCACTCTATTGCTCCCAGTGCCTATTTTCATCAACGATTATGCCCTGTACCATTCTAGGAATAGAACTATCAAGGACAGACATTCCTTTACCATCTCTTTGAGGAATTCAATCTATATTTCTATTGGGACACATACAATATCAATTTCTTCTGTTCACTCCCGCTATAACAGAAGGATCACACTTTTTAGCCAGATGTGAATCTGCAACCAGAATGAAGATAATCAAAGGTCAACATTCTTTGTGTGGCACTATTCATGGCATACAACATTTTCTCTACATATTACCAAGTGAGCAATTCCATCTGTGAACAAAACAATCTTAAAGCTGTTTCATCTCTACTTTCTCAGCAGGCTCCAGGTAATTGACACGGTCTGAGTAACAAATTATTTCAGATGATCACTGGGTCAATTCATAAGGCATAGTTATATATTGTAAAATGCAAAAAATGTGGTACAAACATAATTTTCCACTTAAGATAATTTCATATTTGAAATAAGTGTGAATTAGATAGGGACCTGCTTTAATTGTCTCTGAACTATTAGCAGGGCAAGAGAAATAGCAGCAACGCCAATTAATATTATCAGGGGTTCTGTTAAAGAACTCAAGTTACATAGACAAGTACAGCCATGTCACTTAAA
Organism: Hydrolagus colliei; assembly: GCA_035084275.1. NCBI lineage: Eukaryota > Metazoa > Chordata > Chondrichthyes > Chimaeriformes > Chimaeridae > Hydrolagus > Hydrolagus colliei. The sequence continues at coordinate 34,724,495 of CM068745.1, read as the reverse complement.
TATTTCAGAAGTAATAACAAAAATGTGGATAAGGAAAAGTGATAAAAGGTTAATGGAAAATTAAAATATTCTACTCTGAAGTATATACTCTGAAGGCTTTGCATAAACTTCTGATACATCGCAGAGAGTGTTGATAGTAAATCTTAATTTAAAAATTACCATTCGTGTTAAATCTTAGAATATAAGATCGCATTTATTTGCAATTGCCCTTTCAATTTAATATGTTGATATATTTTCTGTCGTGATAATTGCATAATGCTTTTTAACATTAGTTTACAAGTGATGGACAGCCAAATTGTAACTGAGATCTGCTATTAAAACGCAGCAATTAATGATGTTTTAAATCAAGCTTCAAATAGTCTGGCTTTTTTTGGTCAATTGTCATAATCTTCACAGTTAGAAAAAACCAATGTAATGTTTACTGCATGGCATGGTATGCTATTAACCCACCCTTCCCTGATTAATTTAGAATTTGATATGTGCTTTGCACATTTAAGGATCGTACCAAAGATAGCTGTTTGCTTTCTTCACACCGCTGTAGGACCAAATCAAGCTGATACTTGTCATGCGATGCTGTTTTCTGGAATATTATCCTTGAAATGCTTGTTAGCTGGAATAAATTACTGCTGCACTAAGTGGAATCATTTGTAAACTATAGTACACATTTCTGGAGATGAGTACAAGTGGAACAAGAGACAAATGCTTCAACAAAACATTGCAATGAAGAGTTAGTCTAGTTTTACATAAAATATATATTGCATCTGATTTAACTTGTGAAAATCTGTGGTGTTGTCATGCTTTTTTCATGCAATGTTCGGCCCTCATTATGGCCCAATGTCACTATTGAAGCTAATTCATCACTCCATCGGGTTAATCACAAACATAAGACAAATAAATTCAGCCACACATAATTACCTTCAATTACTGCTGATAATAATGGGTCTTTTACTGCAGCAGACTCCACTAGAACTACAAATATAACTCAACCATCTCACAAACTTAAATTCTCCTATCACTTGCTCCTACCTTGTGATTTTCACAAATGGCTTACATGGTTTTCAGCCATAAGTGAAGGTTTACATCAAGAATTACATAGAAATTATATAGCACAGAAACAGGCCATTCACCCCAAAAGGTCTGTTTCATAATTTACAAAAACTCCCTATAGTATTGTGTTTTAAGAAGTAAAGCAGTACTCTATAATTATTTGGTGTCTATTTAAATTTGGTGTCTATTTAAATGGTTACTGTGCTAAAAGTAAAGTAAAAAATAACTATAATTTAGAGAATTGCGAGATGGCAATCTTTTGCTTTTTTAGTGGGAGAAGATGAAAGAGGAGTTACATTTCCAGTTATACTATATATATATATTATATATATACATCCACAATATAACAGAATATATTATATATATGCATACAAACATGGAAGTGGCAATCTTGTAAATTATTCCTATCAAGCTGCAGGACTAAAATGACTGAACAATTTTATTTAGTAATTATTTTAAATCTTGGTACTTTACTCAAATGTTATGTGTAATTGAATGTTTAATGTGCATTAAATATAAATAAAAGTGTTCGTATTCCAGTCATGTGAACTGCAAATGTTTACTCATCCTACATATATGGGCTCAATGAAGATTTTTAAAAAATGTTCTTGCTAATGGGCAATAAGTGGATAACAGACAGCAACAAACCATTACTGCATGAAAGAATATCCTTCTTTAACAGAATTCAATCCAACTAAACCCATTACATTATGGATTCATAACCAGGAATGTGTTGTTGTTTTGTTGATTTTGTTGTAATATGAAACTAGATTGACCACACAACTGCATCTATAAAAAATTGCTTTCTTACCACCCCAAAGCAAAAATGCTTTATTGCATCGATCAAACAAAGGGATGACATTTTGTAAAGCTGATTACGAAGTGCAAGCTTTACCATGAAGGACATTTTGGATGTCAGTAAAACATGCATACTGTATGAAATCATAATAAAAATCTAATTTCATTTTGGTATTTAACAGTTGAATTTTATGTTTATAGTCAAAATAGGATGAATAAGCCCATGGTGCAACTTCAAAAGCACTGATAAAACACTGCTAAAATAATCATTTGAATTCATGCTACATACTTTCACCTCAGTGCACGAATACACTCTACTCCCACAATGTATTTGATGCTGCGTTTATATTAGACATTTTGTGGTAAATTACCGAAGAAGTACCAGTCTTGCAGTCCAAATCTGATCTGAAGCAATGCTGAGGCAATGAGGAGGGTCAGAACAGGAGCAGTGCATCACACAGGCTGAGAATTAAAATACAAATATAAAAAATAAAATGTGCTTACAAATGTATAAAACCAAACGTTGAAATATTGAGCTTTACCTGAGAGAAGGGTCTTCTCCTGGCTTTGGGCACAGAGCTGGAAGATTGTGAGAAGAAGATCCCCAGCTGATGACATTTGCAAACAGCCCTTTATGGAGCAGAAAAAATTAGAAGCCAAATCACAAACGAAGGAAATCGATGGCTCCTGGGTTCCAGTTTTTGACAAGTCATTCGCCTTGGACAGGGCACTATGTAGTCTTTCAATTATTCTTTCTATATAAACTTCAGCAATCAAAAATTCTGCAAAAAAAACAGTACAATTAAATACTATGTCACTTTACAAATTTTGCACTACTGGTTACACTGGTTATTTGTTACATTGAACCTCTTGTTACCATAATTCGATGCCCTTGAAATGCATCACACTAAATGGTAAAATGATAACACTGATGAACTTTGCACTACTGCGAAGCAACATAAAAGCATCATCAAATATTCTTATTTCTGCAATGATATTGTGACCTTCACAAGCACAGGACAGTTTATTAGTTCAATCACAGAATATTTTGCCCACAAAATACAAAGTCAATCCAGTGTTTTGAGACTTCAACAATCGAAGAAAGAGCTATATGAAATGTAGAGATCATTATTTTTATAATAATCGATATGCACTAAGAGAGGTATTGGGATGACGGGAACTTCTTAGTGAGCTGCTAGTATTTCATTTTATCTCCTCCTCCTCAGTTTCATGACCCATACCTCAGGACTTCTTTATTCAGATGTCACAGCTGACATATGTATAGTTACTAATGACTTTAGCATTAGTAAAAAATAAAAAACAACACATTTTGTAAGTGCATTCTCCCATTCGGGCAACAGAGATACATTAAATCAATCTGGATTAGTGTATTATGAGCACATTAAACACATTGCATTAAAAAGCTCTGCAGACTGTCATGTTCAAACTCGTTATGAAAGCTCTATTCTATTAGTTTCCTCCCTTCCACTCTTTCTTTACATTGAGTTTAGCTCTCCCATAAATAGTGTACATTAGATCAATAGCGATCGATCTGTCTTTTTCAGTGCCCAACAGAGTAATATCTGTGAGTTAATTTTATGGATACCAAGAGACAAAAAAAAACTAAATTTAATAGACATTATCAAGAAAAATTAGTGAAATCAACCTGTCATCTTGATTATTCATTTTACAGTTCCGATCATTAATAGCCTTATGAGGGTGCCCAAAAAGTCCCATTACTATGCTTGTCCTGTCAATCAGTCTACCAGCATTAAATAACTGCCAAATAGGAATATAAAAGATTGCATATTTATTTCCAGCTTTTTTGTGGCTAAAATGCAGCATTGATCTTATATTGTTGAATTTATGGACAGATGGAAAAGATGGTGTGACATTTTAATGATTGTTGTTTGAAATGTGAGATATTGAGTTACAATATAGAGTAAACACTGCATCACTCGTTTTTCCCAAGTGGGTGAGCTGCAGACAGAGATGGGAGCAGATCTATGCTAAGAAAGACAGAGATAAGACCATAAGAGCAAGCAGCACAAGATGGAAACAATATAACTCAATAATAAATTCTAGTTTTTCACCTCATATAGATTGCTTTAAGAGAAAATAACTGGTTAACACCATTGCTGAACAACAACAACTTTGATTTATATAGTGCCCTCCACGCCGGACAGCGTCTCAGAGCGCTTCAATGCTAAACAGTAAAAATAACATTGAAATGCTATACAGTATATACGTTTCATGTTTTTGGGTGAAGTAATATTATATTTAAGTACAGTATCAAGATTGATACCCATTTAACATGTAAGTGATTGTGTAGTTATTTGGAACTAAAGAAAGTAACAGCAAAATCTGAAACACAGGATTACTGATGTTGACTAATCCCTCTCTCAAATCAAATACAAACAAATAACGTGCAAAATAGTATTTTATGAAAAAAATCGATATTCAAATGAAATCAGTAAAATGCCAGATACAGGTTGAGCATCCAAAATCCGGAGTTCCGGAATCCGGGGCGGGCAGGGTCGTCCGGAATCCATAATATGTTCCGGAATTCGGACACTCTGTCAAACCGTTTCCGCCGCCAGCCGTGCCAGTAAAATATCGCAATCTGGGCCCAGGCATTTCAGGACTCAGGACGCATTTCTGGCGTTCCAAAGTCCGGAAATACCCGATCGTTGGATCGGGCGTTTCCAGACTTCGGACATCAGAAACATGTTCCGAAATCCGGATAAACAAGAAAACTGGCTCGGCCTCGAGGTTGCCAGATTCAGGACCCTCAACCTGTACTATTATGAAGAAACAGTATTTTGAGCCAACTTTTGAAGAGTTTGTCTGACATTTTATTCTTCCATAATTATGAACCATTTCTTTTTATGCAAATGTTGCTGGATGATTCCATACTTGCACGAGTTATGTGGGAACCTTGGGAATATTGACTTTCCACAATAGCACATCAAACAATCATCAGTGCCACTTTTGTTGAATCTTACACCGCTGATTCAGGGCTTGGTTCATCGTCTGATATGGAACAATCTCTACCAACTGAGGGAACATCATAAATGGAAGGATCCATTTAATTTTCCTCATGTGGCAAAACAGGAGTTGAGTGAATACAAACGTATTCAACAAATTATTCTGTACTAATCATCCATCAATTGGCAAAATAAGTGCTCCAAAGACTCAGCATGTGGTCGTTTTCAGATGCAATTCGAGATTCAGATTAGTAATGCAAAGAAAGCCCTCAAGTGAACTCCATTTTACTGGGCAATTTAACATTACCTATAGCGTGTACTCACCATTATTTATGCGTTTAGATAAAGCCAAGCTAAGCAGAATCCAACTATGTGCACCATCATCTTTTAGTTGGGTACTGTGTGTTGTTCTTGTTGTACAGAGTTCTTTTGTCAATACAACTAGCTTCTCTCCTAGTACTTCTCCTTTCAGCCAATCAGAAACAGCAGCATACTTTGCAGGATCTGCACATGCCTAAATGTAATGTTAGAAATTCAAAGAAAATAAAGAGGTGAGATTGCACAGTTTCAACCATATCAACTATCTGAATTGGAGCACCCACTATAATGACAATCATCTCTCACAGATAGTCAGGTGTGAGGAACTTTTCCAAAATAGCTGCACAAATAAGATAGCAGACAATCAATATCTTAAAAACTTAATGTGAAACAAGAATTAAAAGAGAAAGCACAATTCTTTTTAATTTGGAGTTAGTATAAATACTAGGATGTTATTTCATTAGGGAATGCAAACAAAGAATTGCCATGATATAATCATATCACATTTATGTTAATAACACATTGCAATTCTAATAATAGATGAAAGGGTTTGGAACCGAGCTGGAGGTTGGAATCAAGAGGGCTTGGGGGCAAAGGTAAGTGGGAAGGTGACCTGAGGCACAGTCAAAGTGTAAGGTCTTGAGACGGGCCTCATTCAAGGGAGGGGCATGGCTGAAGTGCTTTGGGATGGAGTTGAGGACAGGGGTGATCAGAGCACATAGTTAAGTCTGGGAGAGGACATGGCTACAGAGTTCTGAACAATTTGGAGATTGTGGAGCAAAGAGTTGGGAAGTCCTGCAAGCAGGGAGTTAGCCTGGACGTAATGAAAGCAAAGATGAGGATCTCAGCGGCCTGAGGGGAGAGATAGTGACAGAGGTGGGCAATTTTGTGGAGGTAGAGGAAGGCAGAACGGGTCATGGCATGGATATGGGATTTTAAATAGTTGAGCATCAAACAAGACACCAAGATTCTGTGTTGACTCAATGAGGTGGAGACTGTATCTGTGAATAGTGATGCTTTCAGCGCCTGAGGTGTGGAGCCTAGCAGGAGGGACTAGGTCTTATCAACATTCAAATGAAGAAAATTGTCTCTCATCCAGGATGATGTCTGAATTAAGAATTATTGATTAAAGTCTATGAATGGCTAAAACATCTCAATCAAAACACCAACAGCATTCTTTGAAGCAGAAACTGAGCTTGAGTGCTGTGCAGTAATGTAAAAAGGTAGCTATAAAATTATGCCACTAGGATACTTTCTAGCCTTTGGTTGATTTTAACACTATAGCCTAGAGACCTAATTTTTTTTCATAAAAATGTATTCAAAGTTTACTGCATTACCTCTCTCATATCTAACATTTATTTATAGCCGATGGTGTGCACTTTGGCTTCCAATTAAAATAGAAGGTAAAATACATTAAATGATTCAATTCCTTAAAAACAACAATTTAAAAAAATACCTTTTGCATGATCTGAAGTAAGATAAGCCACCCACATTCCATCTGCAAGGAAAAGTGAATATCCCTTAATGAAAAGGTAATAACTGTACTACATTAACACAACATCCAAGCAATATTTTAGGCACTGGAATTTTCAGCATAAATGTGCAACAGAATTAAAGTAAATTCTAACATTAATAAAATAAGCGTTGAAAATTCTGAGATAACCTCTTGTCAAATATACATTATTTGGTAGTGCTTCCTTTGGCAGTTAAAGGTATGAAGAAATACTCTTTATAAAGCTATTCTATAAAGTAATCAATATCATTAATGCAGTTTTTGTAAATACAGCATACACAGCTACTGCAATAGCTTTCATGACTATCTCTTCAACGCAGTTAAATCTTGCTTTATAGCCATCATTGTCCATCATACTGGTGACGCAGTATAATAATTCAAGCAGTTTATTGAGAAAGTCAAACTGGAACATATTGGTCAGAAGCAGAATGGTTTAACATGATTGGAACATGGAGTTTGGAATAATAATAATTCTTGCATTTGATATGGCACCTTATCATGTCATTGAGATGACTCAGAACTCTTCAAAGAATATATTGTAAAGTACAGTGTATATTGACTGTGCGTTTTGGGGACGAACTCTGGCAACTAATTGCACAGCAGTGTCCCACAACCAATGGTGGATTGAGTGACCATGTTTTTCAAAATCCAATTATCTCATCAAGCTTGCTCTTATGAACACCAAATATAGAATTTTCCAGAACAATGACCCCTTGAGAAAGAGGAATGACCATCTAAAGTGATAGACTCTGACAATTCTTTGTTTGCCAAAGGTAACTATAAATTCCCCAGATCAATCAAATCTCATGATGATGATAATTATACTTGCATTTGGTTTAACGCATTCTTCTAAAAGCGCTTTACAGAATATACTGTAATAATCTACCTCATTTAAATTTAGGCCAGTTCATCTATTCAAGCAATGTTTACAGAACAATCTATCTTCATCCAGTATTGATAACAGAGAAAGATAAAGAGACTTGATGGGCTGCTATAGCTCCTGCTATACTGAAACTTTCTCTGTTTTTAAAATCTGAAATTATTATTGTAAACATTGATTTCAGCTGAAATGATTGATTCCCAAATATCCCAGTTTAATTCACCAGCTATTTAGTTAGAGGTTATCTAAGTTAGCACTAAGCAATGATACTTACTTCATAGAAACCTATATTGTAGCCAGCCATTAAACTGCATAAACTAAGATACCAAACCATTTCCTTCTATTTCAATTAATAATTGTTACAATTGATTGAATTTGAATACTCTCAATCTCACATTTAAAAAAGTAACACAAAACAAAAAAAGTTAACTATTCACCACCTACCTCAGAGATTTGGTTCAATAACACCTTCCTTTCCTGGTTGTTGTTGCAGCAGTGAAGAATGCTATAGAGCATATCAACCAAATAATCTAAATCAGCTCTAGAATCTTTAAACCAGAAAATTAGATTCTGATACAGAAATTGTACAGCAGGATTGCTTGCCATGGCTTTTACTTCATCATTTGTTTCAAGGAAAAGCCCAGCACTCATTGGATCATCATCATCTTCCAGTAAAACAGTAAATAGTTTTCTTGATGGAAATAAGCTAGTCAGTCCAATGAGAAACTTCAAATGCTTTTCAGAGTTCTGCTCCTTGATAAAGGTCATGGTCAATTTGGCAAGTTTGTGGACTAGGCCTTCTAAAGGTTCAGTTCTGGAAGGGCTATTCTGCTGAACAAGCCTAGAAGTTACTGACAGCTGTTCACATCCATGCATATTCTTTGCTATATGATTTGCAATGTTATTTTCACCATCTTTAGTTTCGGCTTCATCCAGAAATCTGATGCTCCTTTTCTTTTTCACTGACTGCTTTCTAGATCTCACAGGATTCTCCAAAAATTGGAGTAAAGAAGAGACCCCATCCAAAAGATTTTTATCCGTATCTATACTGGCGACTTGAGACAAGCAAAGTTGAGAAAGACCATCCCAAAAAATAGACAGCAGTTTTTTGTATGCGCCTGTGCAATCTTCTATTTCGGGATTATCCACACGTTTTTCCCAAGAGGTAAGGATATCTACTAGATGGCAGAATGTCCCATTTTGCAGTTTGGGAGTCTTCAATGCAAATTGTAAAAGCGGCAAGAGCTAAAGAAAAACAAATTATTTTTTTCAGAAATTATACAAGTCATTCTTTGCTTTATTTTAGGCATTTATATTCCTTCCTGAAAAACTTTCCACGTTTTCTGTGTAAATAATAATAATAATACTTGAATTTGATGTAGCGCTTTTCATGTCTTCTAGACATCTCAAAGCACTTCACACAATATACTGTAAAGTGAATTCACTGTATATTTATGGGCAAAACGTGACAGCCAATTGCTCACAGTAGTGTCCCACAAACAGTGGTGGATTGAAATGACCAATTACTGTATATGGCCAAAATATATTTAACTGTTTGCAAATAATCCAGCTAAACGTGGTAGCTAGATTTATGAAGAATCATGTGCAAAATCCTATGTACACTGACACTGAAGTATTAGCTTGTCAAGAATGCAGTATCAGGATTAGGCCATTTATTCCATCAAGTCTGTTCTGTTATTTTCTTAGTTCACGGTTGATCTGTAGCTCAGTACTGCTTGCCTGCCTGTTCTCTCTCCCCGACAGCCTGATTAGTCAAATATTTATCTATTTCCCTCGTAAGCATTCCCACTGACTCTGCCTTTACAGTTCTTTGAGGAAGTGAATTCTACAACACCCCACTCTTGAGTAACAAAATATCTTCTGATTTCAATACTATCAGATGTAACTTTAGTTTTTGTATTATACCATCTTGTTCTGGATTCTGCAATCATAAGTCTTTTTTTTTATAAACAAATATATATTTATGCAATCATAAGAGTCTCTTCATCCACTTTGTCAATTCACTTTACAATCTCAAACACCAAGCCGAGTAGCGTTTCTGAGCACTTAACATTGGCAGAGATTGACCACGAGCATAGTCAAAGAGGAAGGTTTTCAAACCAGGCTTGAAAAGGGGGAGGGGCTAAGGTGAATGGGTTGAGGGAGTGTTCCAGAGTTTTGGGGCATAGTGACTGAAAGCGTCACCTCCGATGGTGGGGCGGAGGGTGCGAGGGACAAACAGGAGGCCGGGGCCAGTTGAGCAGAAGTGCCAGGTGGTAGATTGGGGAGTGGAGGTCGGGGAGGTAGGGAGGCGCCAGGGAGTGAGTGGATTTGAACAGCTTGATCAGATCATTTCTAATCTCCTTTATTCAGGAAAGTGTAGCCTCAGTTTGCCTATTCTAGCTAAGCCCCTTCAATCTAGACATCATTTGGTTTCCTTATAGAACTGAACAATTGTCAAACAGACTTACCATCATAATAGATATATTTTATAAAGAAAATGTAAAGGCAAATTAAAGGAATCAGTTCATTAGGAGGCTTGTATCATAGTGATAGAAAGTGGGCCAGTACCAAATGTTCTACATTGTAAAACAGAAATCACATCTATGTTGTTTTTGTTGTTGGAATAACCTTCCTACACTTCATGGTGGTCAATTTAAAATAGAAACTGCCTGGAAAAGAATGGGATTACATGTGGAACCTAACATGGATCACATATAATACTAACAATCTTAATAATATTAATAATCATAGAATCATAAAGCACAGAAGTAGGCCATTTGACCCACCATGTCTGTGCCAGCTCTTCGAACAGGGCTGCTCAAATCAATCCTACTCTCCTGCGCTCTCCCTAATAATCCTTGCATTTGACATAGCACCTTATCACGTTGAGATGTCTCAAAGTGCTTCACAGAATAAAGTGTAAAGTGAATTGACTATATATTTTGTGGGTGAAACATCATATAACAGTGGTGCTCAATGCTCACAACCAGTTTAATTCTGAGATGTCTTTGATAGTTACTAATCTCTTTCCATACCTGATCATTTATTAACATCTGTTGGAGTTTATGCTGATCTTCGTCCTCTCCCAAGTTTTGATGTAAAGTGAAGCGCAAGCATTCCATAAATGCACTTACAATTGCTGAACTCTCTGAAATGCTTACTGCTGCACGATCACTCCCCAACCTTAGGGCATAAATATAGAAATATTATCATCTAAAACACACATTTCAAACGTTACCGTTGTCAATTCCTATGTACAGTATTCATATACTTTATAGATTCTTAAAACACCCAGATATTATTAGTAATGTCTAGCATATTTTTAAAAATCTTATTGGCTACATGCAAGTTGTTGTATTTATATATTGCCTTCACACGAAGTAGCGACGCGGAACACTTAAAATTGGTGGAGTATGTGAAAAAAATGTGAACTGTTCCAAGCATGGCTTTTAAAAACGAAATCTCAAGCCTCACGCAGTTAATCCCAATATCCTGTTGGTCAAATTGAAAGGGCAAAGATATTTTACTTCAAATACTATATCGAGCATCCACTAAAAGCATTTAGAAAGCAGCATCTTAGTGGAAGCACTCAAAACTGTAAATCGCTATCAAAGGTTAATTGTATTCAGCATGATTTTTAAAAAGTTTCAAAATTCTAATTAAAGATTCCTAGCAAAAATGTAATGATATAACAAAATATAAAATTACTGTCATATATCTAGCTTATTCCAATTTTTTTAAAAAGTGTGATTGTTTGTTAAAATAGTTAAGGAATCTCGCAGGTTCTACTTCCCTTCACTCTGCCTCCAGATCTGCTGGAGTGATAAGCACGATATCAAGTCACTCTCATCCGGCACAGCCTGTGAAACAAGGACTAAGTACTTGATGAGAATATGTATTTGATTGTCCTGGGTTTGTCATGCTGTTAATAGTGTTTGGTCCTAACCAGGGGCATTGTATGGTGTGCAAAATGGTGCCCCTGGTGAGGGATCAAAGGTATAATTTTCTAAAGTTTTAGCTGAACGATCGTTGATTGTAGAAACATGACAATAATGATTGTTTCATGAACAATGTAAAATTAAATAAACACTCCAGGAAAACGCATCATAATGATTCACTGCTTTTTTGTTATAAACTGAAAGTGAAGTAGATGGCTAGGAGCAGATAAAGAAAAGATATTGTCGTGCCTCAACCCTTGGAACAACTTAGATGTGGCAGTGTCGATCGACAGGACAGGACAGTAAACTGTTGATAACTCATCACTTCTAGGGAAAGGAGCTCAGTGACCAGCTTTCTGGAGTGATAAGTTATAAGTTAGACATATGTCTAAACATCCAGATATTATTAGTAATAACTGTTGTATTTAAAAGAACTCATTGACTAACAAACAACCTGCATTTATATAGTACCTTCGCAAAAGGTAGCAACTCGGAGCAATTAAAATTGCTGGAGTATGTGTAAAAAAATATGAACTGTTCTAATCGTGGCTTTCAAAAACAAAATCTCAAGCCTCATGCAGTTAATCCTATTGATCAAATTATAAGGTCAATGATATTTCACTTCAAACACTATATCAAGCATCCACTAAAAGCATTTAGAAAGCATCATCTTAGTGGAAGCACTCAAAAATCAAATCATACCCTTTGCTAAATGTACTGAAGAAAATGGTGAAAAAATCCATCTTTGATCCAATTACTTCTTCGGGTAGTTTGCTAATAAATGGCAAGAGGCTAGGATAGATAACAGTCGCCAAGCCCCGGCCACCTTCTTTAAGTACTGTCCATAATTTGGGCAGAACTCCTTTCTTCGCATTTACATGGCTCCAGCAATCCTACCAAAAAAAAGAAAATATTTCATTATATACTCAGTGAACTCTACAAATGTAATTTTGTCATTGGGGTTGAACTAAAAATAGAACAGAAAATATGGCACTCCACTTTTAAAGAAACCAGTCACAGTTTCAACAATTATTTCACATGTTAATTATTGGTATAATTTAAAGTGAAATAACAACAATAAATGATATTTGTACAGTGCCTTTCAAGTTGGGAGGCCGTCCCAAGGCACTGATAATGGGAAATAATTAATGATAATAAACATCCAGTTATAAGACGAGACTTGATGCACATATGAGGGAGAAATTAATAGAAGGACACAAGATAGATGGAGCATGAACATTGGCAAGCAGCCGTTTCTGTGACATTATGTTCCTTGGAATTCTATTTACTGTAATATGCTTATAACAGTCTGGAGCTTCAGTAAAATAGTAGCTAATGCAGAACGAAGGGAAAGTAATATCTGATATGAGAATTCAAAATAGTGTCTGGTACCAGAGGTGCAAGACTACATATCTTGCGGTGCAAGATAGAAATTACTAGACATAATAGAAAAATATGAATATACAATATTATAAAGTGGTACAAAGCTGGCAACATAGCAGCTAGAATAAATACATCCATCACACCACCTTCTTTCCAGAGCTTGTTTGACTGGCAGGTTCCGGGAAATTTAAGAAAGCTTAATTAACGGTTTAATGTGTTCTTGTAAGTAAGTTGTCATTTTTCTAAAAATGCACTTTGCAGGAGACTAAGAAACAGTGTAGCTGAATACAACTGTGCTGAGAACTAGAGTCAAACCCTAGCGGTTGCTAGGAAACTAAGACATGTCCTAGCTTTCAATTGCGCATGCAATAATAACCCTAGAACAGCAACTGAGTTATCTCTGCAGTGAAGCTTCAATATGGACCTTTCCGACTGACAAAGAATGTGGAAATATAATTGTGTGGTTTTCTCAGCATTCGAGGCAATACATTATTAGTTGGCACACTATCCCATTCAGTTCTTCATCTTAATGATTGTGTTATTATCAATTCAGCAAGAGCAAGTGGCACAAACTCTAAACTCTGGGTCTTGCTGAACGTAAACTCTTAAAGACCATTGATCAAACTTTTGAAGTTCAGGGGAAATGTTACCTTTGCTGACTGACACTTTGAAGCCTGCCCAAGACTGAGTTATTGCATTTCTTATTTTGGTCTCTGGACCAAACAGATGCAGATTGGCCGAGTCCGGCCTAATTGTTGACTCACATAATCATGGTGCAACTATATGAACCTTGCTCTTGTTTAAATATTTTTACTTCATTAGATTTCTTCTATTGTAGTATAACAATGTTCTGTAATAAGAGTGCAGTTACCATTGCAAACTAACATCTCAACTTTATTTCAACCCAAAATGATGATGGAATCCTTGAAATTCAAATACAGCGGGGGATACATTCCCTTAAAGCCTCTGCGGTTAGTAAGAGAAGGTGGAAAAGGTGGTGTGGTGTCTGACACCGAGGGGGTGGATGTGGAGAAGGTGGTGTGGTGGGTGACACAGAATGGGGTGGATGTGGAGAAGCGACATCGTGGCTGGTTGATTGCGACATCGCAACTGGGTCCTAGCGCCAAACGCTAGCGTGAAACGACAACGTGGCTGGTTGATGCAACTGGATTGCAAGTGGTAGTGTTAAAACCCGTGGATACGCAAAACCCAATGCCGCAGTTAGCAAGGGTTGTCGCAGTGAACCATGAAATGGATATGTGAAATTCGCAATAGAAAAAACCGCAGTTGGGGCTGGGTACCTGTACAGTAAAACCTGGTTTATCCAGTACCCAATCAATCGGAATGCTCAACTAACCGGTATCTCCCAATACAATTCACCATTCCAGCAACTGGATCTCATAGCGGAGCCATCTAGCACACTCCTGCTATGCTCGCTTATTAAACTTATCGAACGCTGGAATTTTTATTTTACTGATTATTTTATCAAGTGTGCTGGAATGCTTTATTGGTAAGTATCCATACAATATTCTGTTATTATTTAGTCTATTATTAATATGGTATGTTTTAAAAAGAAGTTAATTTTTTGTGTAGGATTTTCAGCAACTTGCCGCTCGAATATCCGGCATATTTGATTAGCCGGCATCGGTCAGGTCCCGAGGGTGCCGGATAACAAAGCTTTTACTGTATTACATTTAAGTTTTCTACTATAATTCTTCACTTTTACCTCAATGCAGGTGAGAACGTAAAGTATTGCTTCCCAAATGGACGGACATACAACAGGGTCAGAATCATCAATGTTCAGCAGCACTGCCGAGCATACTTTAGCAGCTTCCGCCTTCATCAGCTCAGGTAGATGCTGACAAAAGGCAACAATCAATTCAAAGAAAGCTGAACGGATCTAACAAAACAAAGATCAGAACAATTACGTGAGCATTTTAAATTCGTTCTATTGATATTTTTTTTTTAATTGAAAAATGTGAACAAAATACATTGTGACATGATGATGATTAAGGAAATGGAGAATAAAAAATGGCTATTGTACAAATGTTCCAGAGCAAACAAAAACAAGCTATTCTCTCTCTCTAAGTCTCTATCGCTGCCAGTTGGCACTTTTCAGTCAAGAGATTAAAACAGTCTAAGCAAACTGTCTTAGTCTGGCACCCTTTATCACTGGAGGTGTTGTCTTGTGGGACAGGTCTAGCCAAGCCATTATGCCTCCTCCCCTGAAGTGATTTACCGCCTCAATTAGCTCCATTCATGCAACAATCAAATAATTCTAAAAGCACCTAATTACAGTATGGCTACTACTGTGATTGCAAGCTAAATGATAAATTGGTCACTTCAATCCATGACTGTTTGTGGGATACTGCTGTGCACAATTGACTGCCGTGTTTCGCCCAAAAATAGTCAATTCACTTTACAGTATATTTGGTGAAGCACTTTAAGACGTCTCGAAGATTTGAAAAGCAATATATCAAATGCAAGGATTATTATTATAAGAACATAAGGATAAGGAGGAGTAGGCCATTCAGGAGCCTGCCCCACCATTCAATAAGATCATTGCTGATCTTCTAATCTAACTCCACCTGTCTGCCTTATCCCCATATCCCTTAATCCCTTTATTATTATAAATGTTCAAATGCTGCAACTACTACTTGGTCTTTTACCAAGCAACCCTTTTTATAAGGAAACCACCAGTCCTCGCTAGAAGTGATACCACTAGCAACCCAATGAACCACAGTCAGGACACAGGGCACAGTGTCTAATTTTATGAACGCATATTATAAAGGACCCATTCTAAACAGGTCATGCTGTATTTATAAGTACATTTTTTTAAAACAACTTCTTGGATCAGGAATACAAAAATAAAAAAATACTATTTGTGGAAAAACCTAGGTCAAATTCTGCAGCTTTTAATGTTATAGACAGTTAATATAAATGTGCAGCAGAAACCATTAAAACTATTTGGCTGCTAAAAGATTACAACAATAACTTGCATTTATATAGCGTCCCTCCAAAGGGTTAGTGTCTCTCAGCGCTAAACAATGTCAGAGCTTGATGCTAACCCGGGGAGAAAGGGAAGGTTGACCATAGACACTGATGACTGACAAAGAGATAGCAAGCGAAGAGATCGAGGGAGGGAGTTCCACAGTTTTGGGACAAAATGGCTGAAAGCATGGCTGCTGATGGTGGAACTGAGAGGATGAGAGGGGTGCAGAAAGCTGGAGCCGGCTGAGCGAAGGGGACGGGTAGAGTTATTTTACAGAATGGGTAAGTCAACAGTTTACAACCTGTGGGGTTTTATGCTTGCTGTATTTCCAGAACTTGGGTTGAGATAGAAGTTCCATCAGTCTATCCTTCAGAATCATGCACTCGTTTTCAGGCAGCAGATCAAGTAGCTTTTTCAGAGCTAATAGTGAGCTTGTCACAACTCTTTGATATTTGCCTTCCCTTTCTTCTTCAGGAACGCTTCTAAAAATGAACAGCAACTCAGAATTATAAAAACAACAAAATTACATATGTATAGTGGGAGGACATCCCAAGGCGCTGGACAAACAGTATTCAAATTAATTTATATAGACTTAAATTAGAACTCAGCACTCAGAAATCAACAATTATGTAAAAGCCTCTGTAATAAGAACAATTTTTTTTTCTCAAAGCATTGTTTTTTCTGCATTTTATTACAATTAAAAATACAAGTGAAATAGTCAATGATTACCTTCATTGCTGAAACATATTATATGCACTTTTTCACAGATGCTATCTTGCGTGAAGGGCACTATATAGACGCAAATTGTTAATTTGTCAAATGTTTAATCTAAATCCTTTCAAATGTCATAACAGATCCAGCTCTGAGGGCTACTGGTGGTAATGCATTCTACATCCTAATTTCACATTGTATTTGCAAAGAATGTATCTTTCAAACCACCATCACTGGCATCACTGTACTCAAATAATTTCTCCAGGTAGAATAACTTACTGTGGGTCACTGAGTGTATCTGGAGTCTCTTTCATGATATTATCATAGAGAATCTGTGTAGAAAATTTGGAACTAGTCAGAAAACATATCTTTTGTCAAATTAAAAACAAGCTACAGCTTAACACGCTATTCGAAGAGCAAAGGGAGTTTCTCACAGCATAGTGCCAATAATCCCCCAAATAAAGTCATTTGTTTAATGGCTGTTTGTGGGATATTGTTGTGTACAATTGTGCTGCAGTGTTTACCAACAAATACACAGTCACTCCATTTCACAGTATAGACTTGAAACATCATTCTGACATAATAAGGCACTATAACAAATGCTATTACATTGTTGCAGTTACTCAAATGTTGCCACAAGGTAGCACTGTAATAAACTGCCACATGTATACAGCAGATTATCTCCTCCATTGTTCAGATAATGGATAAATATAAAAAATACAAAATTATATATATTTTTTTTAAATAGTCTTCAGCGTTAACTAAACATTCCTTCCCTTATAAATTATATTGTTACCATATTTCCACACAATGTCAGTCTTCCCCTCTCTCTGACTACTCTCTTTCTCTCTGACCCTTTTTTCCCTTTCTCTAGTCTCACTTTTTGCACATGACTGAAATGTATCCCTGGCAAACTTGGCTGCATGTGTACAACTGGATTTTTGTGCCAGTATTGCAGTGCCATGCAAAAATGTAGATAGTGTGTATGTGGATAATGGGTTTTCCACTCTATTTTACTTAAATGAAACCATCTGAGTGAAACCATTAGAAATAATCCTTTTAAAAAAAATACGAGTATAATTGCTGATACATTTTTAAACATTCTTAAGAAATTTTATGTTCATCAAGGCAATGTTAGTGTTGGGAATTAAAAGAATCCGAGTACTGTCAAGCACTCCCAGATATAGCTGTACTTACATTTGTAATCTCTTCTTTACAGAAAGCGACTGCCTCCGACTGTTTAGGTGGTGGGAAAGCTGCTTGAAATGCTTGTTTGGCTGCAGAGGCTGCAGGGGTATATGTATCACACTGTGAGATGAGCCAGTATCCCATAATATTCTTCAAGTAAGGTGCCAAATTCCGTTTCACTTGAAAGACCAGCGATTCAAAAGCCTGCTGAGCAGCTTCTCGAATCCGACGGTCATGGTCCTTAGTGGCAAAAACAAGCAAAAAAATAAAGCTGCTAAAGTATCCATACAATAATAATAATCCTTGCATTTGATAAAGCGCTTTTCATATCTTATCGACGTCTCAAAGTGCTTCATGTAAAGTGAATTGACTGTATATTTGTGGGTGAAATGCGGCAACCAATTGCGCACAGCAGTCTCCCATAAACAATCATGGATTTAAATTACAGATTTTATTATTGGTTTTTTTTTGGAGGAATTATTATTAGGAGTGTGGAGTAAAGAAACTTGCCCAAGGTTTCACCCTGATCTACCTGAATTTGAATACAGGTCTCACACTGTTAAGGTGAGTGCTCTAACCACTGAGCTACAGGAATAAATATAGATATAGTATACTATATATAAATACTGTATACTATATAA
This sequence comes from Hydrolagus colliei, assembly GCA_035084275.1. Taxonomy (NCBI): domain Eukaryota; kingdom Metazoa; phylum Chordata; class Chondrichthyes; order Chimaeriformes; family Chimaeridae; genus Hydrolagus; species Hydrolagus colliei. Next base: position 34,706,096 of record CM068745.1, on the reverse strand, counting down.
ATATAGTATTTCTCTGCCAAGCATTCAATCAAAGGTAGCAATAGCCTGTTAATTGTGAATGTCTCTGATCCTCCAAGCAGCTGCTAATATTTGCTAAATATAAAAAGTAAGCATTTCTAACTCTACTAATTTGGCTACAAAGGGGATATTGATAGACTGGTTGATGAATTATTCACAAGACTCAGATGTGACAGAATATACAGAAGTATTCAGTATAAATTGTACTTCTCATTTGCCTTTCTTTGTTCCCCCACTCCCTTCAGTTCTGTCTTACAAATGTACTACTTCACTTGCTAAGTAAGCCCTCTCTTTGAACATTTCTTCTGCAGGGTATAACCAGGGTGTTGCAGTGCAAAACAAATATGACAACAGCAGCATGAACAGCAAAACAAACAACACATGTACAAACTCATGTTTCTAAATATGTTTCAAAGTCAAAAATCAAACTTAGGTTTCTGGTCTTAGAACCCTCCACTGCTATTTAAAAAAAATCTCCAAGCATAACATTAGTCCTTCTGTCTGGGGGAGCTGAATACTTGCCAGGCAACAGCCAGCACAAAAATAGGCATTTTTCTATATGAAATAATTCTACCTTTAATTTTGTATTTATAACAGTTTTGGTTTGGGGGCAAATTCTATGGATTTGCTGTCAAATATACAGTGTAAACAAACAGTGCAAATAATACTGAAGTTCAGATTCTGAAACCACGTTCAAGATTCAGGAGCAGAGGAATTCATACTCATTCAGTAAAAATTCAGGAGGTGCAAATTACACCAGGCTCTCGCTTCAGAGACCCTAGAAAATTTAACCTTTGTTTTTTTTTTAAAGTTGGTAAATCATGAGATCAACATAAATAACCAAATAACCACATGTGCATGGTGCATTTGTACACATGTACAGAAAACCAAAATTAGGTGGGAGAGGGTGGGGGCTGCTGTCTTGATTGAAAGCAATTTGAAACAGGCAAGATAAATCCAACTTCCTGCTCCACATTGCTATACTCTAGCTTCACTCTCCGTAGGGAACGGCGGATATATCGATATATCGCTAAAACCCGATATAATTTTTATATCGATATGCCGATATAGACATTTTTAAAATATCGATATATCGAAAAACGATATATCGAGGTAAAAAATCGGGATGCGAGCACACTGAACTACAAGACCCAGAATGCTCATCTCTATACACAATGCACAGACCGAGGTGCAAAGCCGCCATATTGTATTCACAGTCCTCGAATACAATATACAGGTATGCAAGGGCTGTGGGGTGAGAGAGACGGCTGGGGGTGGGGGGTGAGGGGGAGAGAGACAGCTGGGGGGGGGGGTGAGGGGGAGAGAGCCTGCTGGGGGGAGGGGGGGGGTGAGGGGGAGATAGACGGCTGGGGGGAGGAGAGGGGGAGAGAGACGGCTGGGGGAGGGGGTGAGGGGGAGAGAGACGGCTGGGGGGGGGGGGGATGAGGGGGAGAGAGACGGCTGGGGAGGGGGTGAGGAGGAGAGAGACGGCTGGGGGGGGGGTGAGGGGGAGAGAGACTGCTGGGGGGGTGACAGGGAGAGAGACGGCTGGGGGGGGGGGGTTTGAGGGGGAGAGAGACGGCTGGGGGGGGGAGAGGGGGAGAGAGACGGCTGGTGGGAGGGGGAGAGAGACAGCTGGGGGGGGGAGAGATGGCTGGGGGGGGTGAGGGAGAAAGAGACGGCTGGGGGGGGGGGGGGGAGAGAGACGACGGGGGTGGGGGGTGCGAGAGAGGGGCGGTGGGGGGAAAGAGAGAGACGGGGTGGATGTGATAATATACAGATAGATAGAGATGGGGGGGGATGTGAGAGAGGAGAGAGGGAGAGAGACACACAGACAGAAAAACACAGAGATGGAGAGAGTGAGAGACACAGAGAGAGAAAGATATTTACCTCCTGAGAAGATAGGCCCCGAATGCGCGCGCACCCGGAATGCGCGCGCACTCCGATGCGCGCACGCATGCGCAGTATGAAAAAACCGAAAATATCGATAGATCGGTATATGTCGATATGAGCCAACCGATATATCCATATCGGGAAATTCCCATATCGCCGTTCCCTAACTCTCCGTTGCACAATAGTTGCCAAAACACAGTTTTAGAGCCAAACTAATCTACACCGTAAGTGACACATTTGGCCTTGGGAACAATTTACACATATTAGTTTTGTTCATATAAGATTTACAAATGGGTAAAAACACACATTTTTAAGATGATAAACAAAGTTAGTAAATTACAATGGTGATAATTCTAATAGTGATTTGTGAGTTAAATGTTCTGAATGTCCAAATGACTGCAGACTCTCACTTACATGCTTATATGATGATGCCCATTTAATACAGATATATAAAAAACTGCACAGAAACTTACCAGAGATATTTTACAGTAAATCCTTGACCAATAAGGAAGAACTGCTTTTATAGTATCAGGGTCTCTCTCTTTGCACATTGTCCCAAATTCTTGAACAGCCTTAGGCAGAGAAAAAAAATTAATAACTAATTGTTTGGAAGATTTTTTAAAAAACGCATCAGTGATTTTGTACACAAGATCCCACAAATAGCCACAAGGTCAAACAGCAACGTATCTGGATAACAGCTAACTAGGAACCAGGAGAATTCCCTTCACTTCAAATAAGGTTAACAACAACAACTTGCACAAATAGCACCCTCCATACAAGGTAGTGTCTCAGAACACTTAACAGTGGCGGAGCCTGATTCCGAGCCGGTGGTGAGTTGGGAAAAGTGTAAGGATGGTCGAGGAGGAAGATTTTCAGGGATGACTTGAAAAGGGGGAAGAGGGGGCAAGACAGAGGGATTGGGGGAGTGTTCCAGAGTTTGGGGACGTAGTAAATGAAGGTGCAATCTCCGATGGTGGGTCGGAAGATGCGAGGGACGAGGAGGAGGCTGGTGCAAGTTGAGCGGAGGCGCTACGTGGTGGTTGTAGAGTGAGGAGATCGAAGAGGTAGGGAAATGCCAGGGAGTGAGTAGATTTGAACATGAGTGTAAGGATCTTGAAGTGTCAAGGTCGGAGGCAGGCAATGTGGCGAAGATGGAAGAAGGCCGTCCTGAGCTGGGGCTGGATGTGGGGAAAGGAAGGCATGCTGGGGTTTGAACCAGACGGCATAAAGGCATACGTGCATTGTCTTCTCACAAATTATCTTGCCGAAGGCTTCAAAGGGACTGTAAACAGTGAGATGTGTTGACATATAACTGTTGAATATTGCAACATTTGGAAGAGATTGGCAACATAGTAAGTTAACATACTTTTAGTTTTGTAGTTGCATCTCTTTTGTACATTTTGCGCAGAACCAAACGAAAATCAGGATCCACGGAATTATCCACTTCCTCAGAGCCATGGACTGCAGGTATGTATCCCAGATCATTCTGTGAGGTGCCAAATCCAACAAAACCTGGAACTGTTCCCTTGTCTTTAGCCAACAGCTCAGCTGCCTTACTGCTGCTGGATGGCTATAGAAACAAAATAATTGTCATCATGAAAGCACCATTGGAGTTAAACAAACTTGCAAGATTTTCAACTTCTGCACACAACTGAATAAGAATATTAAGGAATGTTTTATTTAGAAAAAATCATTATTAGAGGGTTTTTTCCTGGCCAAATATACTTCCCAACGATGTTTTACTTCCCTTTTCATTCTATTGAGGTTCCTGGTTCTTCCCTTCACAAGCTGCAGATCATCCAGAACTCTGCAGCTCGTTTCCTCACCCACACCGAGGTCCGCAACCACATCACTCCCACCCTCACCTTGTTCCATTGGCTCCCCATACCCCAGAGGATTGAATTCAAGATCCTCATCCTCACTTTCAAGGCCATTCATGGTCTTTCCCCCCCATCTCTCTGATCTACTGTCCCCCTATGAATCTGCCCGTCCCCTCCGTTCAGCAAGCTCTGGCCTGCTACATGTCCCCTGCCCGACCTAACCTACCATCGGCGAACGGGTTTTCAGCCTCTCTGCCCCCACACTCTGGAACTCCATCCCTGAGTCCCTTTGCACCGCTCCCTCCCCTGCCTCCTTCAAGACCTGTTCGATCGTGCCTTCTGCTACCCTCTCAACTCTCTCCCTCCCCTCCTAACTTTCTTCCGGCTCTGCTCCCTACCCTGCCACTCTCCCTTGCTTGGGTCCCGACCTGACTGTTCAGCATCTTGGGACGTCCTCCCAACGTGAAAAGCTCTCTATAAATGTAATTTTGGTTACGTGTTGTATCCTACTGGTGAGACAACCTCCAAGTAGTAATTTTTCATGTGTGAGCTTCGAAAGGTGTCAGGCTATTTAATTGCTAGAGGCATCACTGCTAAAGCCAATCCTGCCTTCATCTTATATTCAACATGTGTGCTTTCCAAAGGGGCAGGGGAGTGGGGGGGGTTATTGATTGGTTATGATTAGCGAGAATCCTGTAACTACTCTACTAACCACTTCTTTGGTAGCCTGACTCCTCAGCAATTGACAGAGCAGCTACACACTCCATGACCAGGAAGCACAAAAGACCAAATCCTGTTGCCATCCATGTCTAATAGAAAATGTATTCATGCTGCATATGCACAAACAAGGCACTTAGAACTCACTGTAATAAATTGGTACAAGGTGCGTTCTACACAGGAACAACAGCATACACTCACAGTTCACAGGTCCAATTGCACTCACACCGTCACCATCCTAAGTGACCAGTGATCATTTCTGTTTCCTCTCTGTAAGGTATTTTGACTCATTGCTTAAGTTATGAGCCCATTTCAACAAGGACATCCATCCTGGCTCACCCTCTCCCTTGCCTCATTCACCAAAAGCACTATTTTTGTCACCCTCACCCCCTGGCTCCCACCCCTTGATTTCCACCTCCAGCTGGAGAGCAAACCCTCCAATCACTGGGGTCTTCCTCCCGATGTGAAAGGAGCTGTTGTGTAAAATCAATTGATATGTTTGTCGTTTGAATAGTTGCACTCGATCCTTATTGGCCACAGGCAGACGGGACCCTGGTCCAGCCCACTGAACTAAAAAAACAACTGGAATGCTCATCTTCATACACAATGCAGAGACCGAGGTGTCGCCGTCAAGCCGCCATATTACGTAGTCCTCGAATACAATGTACAGGTATACAAGGGGTGGGGGGAGAGGGGAGAGAGGGGGAGGAGGGGAAGGTGGGAGAGTGGGGGGGAAAGAGAGAGACGGGGAGAGGGGGAGAGAGACGGGGACAGGGAGGGAAAGAGACAGAGGGAGAGGGAGGGAAAGAAACAGGGGGGGGAGGGGGAGAGAGAGGGAATGTGATAATATACAGTATATATAATAGATGGACAAACAGACAGAGAGAGATAGATAGATAGATAGATAGATAGATAGATAGATAGATAGATAGATAGATAGATAGACAGACAGAGAGAGTGAGTGTGAGAGACACACACAGATATTTACCTCCTGAGGAGATAGGCCAACACCTGAGCCAGATCCACATCCTCCCCCCCTCTCCCTCCCTCCCTCTCTCCACTGTCCCTGTCTCTCCCCTGTCACACTCTCTCTGTCCCTCTCTCCCCTGTCACACACTCTCGTCGAGGACCAACCAAAATGGCGACCTCGGAAAATCGGTGGCGACACTTTGTGGGGGAGATGAGGATTCCAGTTATTTTTTTAGTTCAGTGGTCCAGCCTCTCGTTGAAAAGACGGGACCTTGTCACACTGCAGCGGAGGGTCCGCTTTAGAGTCAGCCTGGACAGTGTGAGGGCAAACTCCTGACCTGGGGCCGGAATCCACAGCCTCTGCCTTCGAGGTGAAAGTGCAAACAACTGGGCCAGTCGGGCTGAAGTTTTAATGTAACCCCAGACCCACTCGCTGGGCCCCGGCTTTACCGTGGAGTTGGTGTGTAGAGAGCAGCTGAGCTGAGCCGGGACAGCTGTTTAATGATCGGTGACATCGGGGCCTTCAGCACCCGGATACCCGCGGGGGGAGGGGAGGCAGCGGCGGCGGCAGATCGGGGTCACCTCGGGGCCGCCTTTCTCTTACCCGCACGTTGCCCTTCGTCCGCTGCTTGTTTTTTCCGCCCATCGCCGCAGCAGCCAACAGTTCACTCTCAACCGACCACCACGCACCAGCCTCGGCCCCTCACTGCGCCTGCGCCAGTAGCCCACCGTGTGCGCCGCTCTCAGGCCGCCCGACTGCAACAGCGCTGAATGCGATCAGTTCCACAGAACTTGTTAGTCCCAGCACACACACACACAGCCCTCCCAAAATACACTGTACTGTACAGTATATGGATTTGAATTAAATGTGATTAACTGAAAAATAAACGGTGGGTCCCTCCCTCCAGGGCGAGTGTGTTCATTTCCATTCCAGAGACAGGAAACTCTCCATGTTTCAGTGGCGGCAACAACTTGCTTTATATACAATAACAAAATTGCATTTATAGAGCGTGTTTCACGTTGGGAGGGTGTGATGCAGCGTCTTCATGGCGTCCTGGAGCGCTTGACAGTGGTGGCCGGAGTCTGACAACGAGCCAAGGGGTGAAGGAGGTGATCAGAAGCACGATCAAAATGGAAGGTCTTTAGGTGGGAATTGAAGAGAGGGAGCAAGAGGACAGGAGGTTTAGCCAATGTGGAGCTCCCAGTCTGGCTTCGTTATTCTTTGTGTTCTTTTTGGGGCAGGCCCGGCCTCACCGGTTTGGAAATGTGTGGTGGTGGGTTTCCCCATTATATCAATAAATAACAAAAAAATATTCCAATACTATTTTTGAATTAATTTCACAATGATATTATTGGAATGTATCTTAAAGCAGAGATTATCCAGGTAGTTAAAATTATTTTTAAAAAGCATTAGAAAATTTCAAAAGGCATTTATTAAACTTCGAACAACTGTATCAATCACTGCAATTCCTAATGATCAATAAGAAAGTTCCTTCAATACAATAAATATTGCCACTTGTTGTTCTTGATAGTTGGCACTTCATCACTACTGTAAGATAGCATACAACTCTCAATTTTTACCACAAACATGGTGAATTTATAAAAGTCAAAAATGTTTTTTAAAAAAACCAAAGTTACAAAATCAAGAGGAATTCTTTTTAAACTGATCAATACAAAAACATTAATTTAATAATTTAAAAAATATATACAATTGTATTTCCAGTCACAGCTCCTGATAAGAGTATGTAATAAATGTCAATGGCATAAAAATGCACATATGATTTTTTTTTGCTCTAGTCTGGGTAAACAAAATGATGTGAGCGCATAACTATTCAGATGATTTTCCTTCAACACCAAAGTACAGTTGAAAGATATCTCGACATCCGCTTTCATTTAAGAATTGGTAAAGCTGTCCCAGGTCCATATGATTTCCCTTGCCACCACGTGTATCAAATATTTTTTCCTCAAAATTTGTGAACTTGCGAAATGTTTCAATTTTGGCATCCATGTCAGGACTGATGGCATCCAAAGCAACATCTTCCCTATGGCGGATAAGAATTCTCTGCCAGTTCAGCCGTCTCAGTCTGTAGAGAAATTAAATATATTATAATGCACTTGATAAGCATATTACAGTGGAGCTACATGGGTTTGTGCCCACAATGCATACATTAAGGCTCATCATATCAGTCTGGAGAAGAGACAAAAGCATGCCAAATCACAGACCCAATCTTTCAGGGTGCAAGAGGAACAAATTAAATGGCTGCACTGTATGGTTTCCCCTAAAAAAAACCTTGCTAATTTAAATGATTTGGGGTGATTAGATAAAAGTATCATTTGCAAAACTGAATGTTTGGATTAGATGAACCAATAATGTACTCTTACCTGAAATTGGTACTGGGTCAAAAGTAAAACTTTTGGGAAAAACAATTTTAAGCCTTTATAAACCTGATACGATGAAGATACCAAATGATGATGCCCTGGAAACACACCTTGTCCAGAATTCTTCACAAAGACTTTGTGATCCTTCAACACAAACCACACCTGGCTTGCCTGGCATACTGAAGCCAGTAAGAGAAAGTTCTTTTGCCCATTCCAGAATATTCTTTCTCTTCTCTTTGTTGTAGATATGGTGACTGTAGATCCAAAGTCTGGTACAAATAGTATCTTTTAGGTAATTTGCTGTCTGTTTCTTTTCAACTGGAGCAACGGCATTGCTTATGTAAGTGGCTACATGGTCCTTGAGCCATTCTATTGCATTCAATATACACATCTCTCCATAACAATTTTCTCTTAAATATTCTCGAAGATCTGTATTTAACTGCATCTGCTGTGTTCTGTAAATAGCTTCGGATCTGGAAAGTGGAACCCACAAGTTATTTTAGAATGATTAAAACATTTATAGGGCATGGAGTATTTACAAACTAGTTTATGTATTCTTCCAATGCAACACTTGGAGCAAGCGGAAGGCAACAAGAATCCATTTCCACAAACACAGATAGTTCTCCTGAACCTTATCTAAGTATCATTCTTTAAGTGATTCTAGACAGTGAGGGACAGTAAACCGAACCCCATACTGCTCTTGGAGATCATGCCCACAGATGCATTTGCTGGCAGGATCACCAGATATCATTTATGAGTAGAGACACTGGCTGTACACATACTACCCTTCCTGGCCCAAAGGCACTGGGGTAAATTGAAACACATTTACAGATAAGAAAACTCTCAGGGACATGAAAGGTGTCTAATTTTACCTATGTAAGGAAATCTTACCCTTACCAGTATCTATTTTTATTACAGTCAACTGAAATTGAACCCAGATTGATCATCCCATTGACCTATGGGATGACAATTGTTCTTTGAACGTTGGAGTACTGGTAGGATTAACAATTGCCCCAGTTTAGGAATTAAAGGGCATGAAAACTTTCATCGTTGGCTGCAATTCACCCCAAAATGGAGAATAAATAATCCCAGGGAAGTCTCAGTGACTCAGTCTGTAGTGACCATTTAAAAAAGTATTATTATTTGGAACACGGATCACATATTCAACAGGGAATGGTGGAAGACTTCAAGGGAAAAAGGAAGAAACAAAATTGCTGAATTCTTTCCTCCACTGCAAAATAATCCTGTAAATTACTAATGCTTTACATTCAGACTTCACAGGGACTGTAATACTAAACATTTATGGTTTAACATTCCTTCTTTTGGCCTTTTACAGATAATGGTTTGATTTTTTTATTAAAGTTGTAAATTCATTGGAGTATACCTTATAGAAATTTCTGGTAACTCCTCTGGATAATTTGGGGGAAATGCACACAATAATGTGCACACCACCTGAAAACAAAGATAGTAATTCAGTTGAAGAGTAAAAAAAATTAGTTTTGAAATAATATCCATTCAAAAATGCTGAACAATATACAGTAGAAGCCAGTTTATCCGGTACTTGCGGGACCTGGCCAATGCCGGTTAAAGCACCTGCCAGATATTCGGGCGGCCTGCAACCAAAAACCCACTACAAAAAAATTAAAGTTCTTTTAACACACACCATCCACATCAGACTAAGTAATAACAGATAGTGGCGGAGTACTGTGTTGGTGCTTGTTGTTGGGGCTGCTCTCTTGCGCTTCTCACCTTCACTGGTTGGGGTTTGTGGTCCAGCGATTCTTTTTTGAGTGGAGGGCACCAGGCGGGTGAGGGAGGCGGAAACGTGATTTTAAAGTCATGCAACTTTACTAGCTACAAGCCGAAGACCTAGACTCTACTAGCAGCAAACCAAAATACTGCACCTGTGCAACAATGTGGGTTATCGGCTAGCGTTATCGGCCTGCCGCTAGTATGACTTTGAAGTCATATGTGCTCCGTTTATTTCACCCGCTTGGCATGCTCCATTTTGGGGAGAGTCGCTGGACTGTAAACCTCAACCACAGTCTCATGGCTTCAAGCGCAGCATCTACCAGCGGGGATGGGAGAGTAGTTTTGATGGTGAGAGCCAATACAATATTCTGTTATCATGTAACTATTTATGCATTTATAAATGCTCTACTGCTATTGTTCCGGATAAGTTCCAGTTTATCGAATGGGGACTTTTTGGGGGGCGTGCCAGTTATACGGAAATGCCGGTGTATCGAGTCACGGATAAACGGGCTTCCACTGTACTATGTGCATATATGATGACACTGACATAAGGAGCATTCAGCTGGAGGTGTATTGTAAACTGTACTGTTGAAGTGGGAGGGCTCAGCATTCGCCCCTCCACATATTCTCTGAGCTCTGCTAAAGCCAGTTGATCATCCAACACAAGTTCATTGGGAAACATGCTGAACAGGAGCTCCAGCTCACAGATTTGCACTTCAGCTTTGGCTGCACTTGTCATTATAAACGTTTCAAACACTGGTGCCTGGAGAAATAGTAAACCATCTAGAACACATAAAAAAGACATAAAAACTTCACATTGCACCTTAACACTAACTGTGCTCAAACAATTATAAATTGCTCACTTCAATCCATGACTGTTTGTGGAACATTGCTGTGCGCAATTGGATGCCGTGTTTCACCTAAAAATATACAGTCAATTCACTTTACAGTATATTTTGTGAAGCGCTTTGAGACATCTAGAAGATATGAAAAGCACTACAGTAAAAGCCTGTTTATCTGGCACCATCGGGACCTGTCCAATGGGTGTGCCGGATATTCGGCCGAAAATGCAAAAAAAAAAATTCTAAGCATTTTTCTGGATAAATTCCGGGTAATCGAATGCGGACTTTTTTTTATGATGTGCCAGTTATACGGAGTTACGGTTGATCAGGTGCCGGATAAACGGGCTTTTACTGTATATCAAATGCAAGGATTATTATAATTATGTACTATATAATTATAATACAATATATAATATGATTATGTAGAATTGCTAACATGGATACAATGAACTATTTCACAACTGTTAGAGGGAGATGAAGTTCCCCAATACCACTAAAGGATACCCAACTATAGCCCATTTGTAGAAATATTGGTAAAGTAGCCCGGGCTTCAATCTGAGAAAAGGGAAACAAATAAGAACAAATAACAATAATGCTTGCATTTGATATAGCGCATTTCACATCTTATCGACGTCTCAAAGCGCTTTACAGAATATACTATAAAGTGAATTGACTGTATATTTGCGGGCGAAACGCGGCAGCCAATTGCTTGCTTGATAATAATAACAATAACAGCCCCCCAAAAATAATACATTTAATTACAATGGAGGGAATGCCTTCTTCCACTCCTTCCACGTCAAATACATTCCAATTTTACACCTTTAAAATTGAAAACCTGGAGGTTCCCAAATTTGGGTGAATTTAATATGTAAATTTAATATCTTGGGTCAGTTGCAAAATGACACAAGTCTCCAAGTCCTGATCAACCTTCTTCAGCTTCTATCTACCATAGAATCCAAGATCAACATCATAGGTGTGTGGGAAACTATAAATGCTTGAGAAACCTTTTAGTCTCAAACAGACACTGTGGCAAGATGAACTGCATTGCAAGGCATCATCACATTACTTACAACTAAATCAATTGTGATGTAAATGATGCATTGCTTTTCAGACTCTTTATCCAACTTACACATTTGTTTCCACTATTGTGAAAATAACACTTCTTCTCTCACCTCTAATTTCTCAATCCTTTTCTGAAAGCACTGACTCATGGTTTCAGAGGTGCTGGCCGGTCTCTGATCCTTCAGCCAAGTGACAATTCTTTCTGTATTGAAATTGTCTCGAAAGTGAGTATCCATATCTCATTTCACGGTGCAGGACATCAAAGCTGAACACTTATCCAGTCCTTACAGAATATCAATGCTGAGATTACTGGACTAGAACCAGCATCAGAACATTGATTTTCCTATTCTAACCCAAGGATACTGACACTGAAGCCAAATATGGAATACCTATTGCTCGATTAGCTGACATCAACTAACTCAGCACAACAACAGCAAAATTACATTTGTATAGGTAGCTTCTCTCACGTTGGGAGGACATCCCAAGGCACTGGACAATCGGTGTTTAGGACCTGAACAGAGATTCGATAGATTTTTGCCTCAATACCACGATGGACAGCAGATAATAATCCTTGCATTATAGTGCTTTTCACGTCTTCTATATGTCTCAAAGTGCTTCACAGAATATACTGTAAAGTGAACTAACTATACATGTGGGAAAAATAACCAATTGCGCACAGAGAGCGGTGTCCTACAAACTGTCGTGGATTGAAATAACCGATTTTGTTTTACGATTATTAGGCGTGTAAGGAAACTTGCCCAAGGTTTCACCCCGCCTGGAATTGAACCCAGGCCTCTCGCCCAGGCGAGTGCTCTAACCACCGAGCTGCAGGACACCGGTGGGAAGGCTCTTTCTTCAGAAACAAAGCTGGTCTTACTCAGATACAATCAAAGGTTTGCATAGATGATTGAGACATTAGTACATTTATAAATTGGGCAGTGGCGGGGTGAGGGTGAAGGGGGGTGAGGGTGAAGGGGGGTGAGAGGGGCTGGGGGTGGGTGGGAGGGAGGCGGTGGAGGTGGGAGGGAGGCGGTGGAGGTGGGAGGGGGGTGGAGGAGGGATGGCCGGCTTGTGTGCAGCTGACACCCAGTCAGTAAGAGCGCGGGGGCTGCCGGGCTGAGAGACACAGAGAGGAGACGGAGGCCGAGCCGCTGCTACACTCTGAGCTAGAGAGGGGGGCCTGTGGCATGGTCTGTACCTCACCCGCTGCTGTGACCTCCTCACCTGAGGCGGGGCAGCCAATCCCCGGCCTCCACCATCCTCATCTCCTCCCCCTCACCTCGCGCTCTGGCGGTTGGTCACTCGTCTCCCGTGCCCACTGCACGTCATGTTAGCAGCGCCACCATCACTATCATCATCACCGCGGCCACAGTTGCACAGCGAGGACCGCCCCGTGCCTCAGCCCTGGGCTAGAGAGTGAGTACAGCACTGAGCTAGGCCTGGGCTAGAGAGCGAGTACAGCACTGAGCTAGGCCTGGGCCAGAGAGCGAGTACAGCACTGAGCTAGGCCTGGGCCAGAGAGCGAGTACAGCACTGAGCTAGGCCTGGGCCAGAGAGCGAGTACAGCACTGAGCTAGGCCTGGGCCAGAGAGCGAGTACAGCACTGAGCTAGGCCTGGGCCAGAGAGCGAGTACAGCACTGAGCTAGGCCTGGGCCAGAGAGCGAGTACAGCACTGAGCTAGGCCTGGGCCAGAGAGCGAGTACAGCACTGAGCTAGGCCTGGGCCAGAGAGCGAGTACAGCACTGAGCTAGGCCTGGGCCAGAGAGCGAGTACAGCACTGAGCTAGGCCTGGGCCAGAGAGCGAGTACAGCACTGAGCTAGGCCTGGGCCAGAGAGCGAGTACAGCACTGAGCTAGGCCTGGGCCAGAGAGCGAGTACAGCACTGAGCTAGGCCTGGGCCAGAGAGCGAGTACAGCACTGAGCTAGGCCTGGGCCAGAGAGCGAGTACAGCACTGAGCTAGGCCCTTGTCCAAGCAGTCGTCACATCAAGACTGGACTGTGGAAACTCTCTCCTCGTCGGTCTTCCTGTCTCTTCCCTTCACAAGCTGCAGGTCATGAGTTACAGCTCGTGTCCTCTCCTGCACCAAACTCTGCGACAACATCACTCCCACCCTCGCCCGGCTCCATTGGCTCCCCATCCCCCAGATGATCGAATTCAAGATCCTCTTTCTCACTTTCAAGGCCATTCACGGCCTTGCCCCTGCCCTCCACCACCTCTCTGACCTGCTGTCCCCCTATGAACTTATCCGTCCCCTCCATTCAGCCTGCTCCATGTCCCCTGCCAGACCCGCACTACCATCGGCGGACGGGCTTTCAGCCTCTCTGCCCCCCACACTCTGGAACTCCATCCGAAAGTCCCTTTGCCTCGCTCCCTCCCTCGCTTCCTTCAAGGCCGGTCTCGAGATCCTCTTCGTCGAGCGTGCCTTATGCTGCCCTCCCAACTCTCTCTCCCCCCCCCTCCCAACTCTCTCCCCCCCCCCCCCCCCCCTCCTAACTCTCTCCCCCCCCCCCCCCCCCTCCTAACTCTCTCCCCACCTACTCTGCCCCTCTCCCTTGCGCAGGTCTCGACCTGACTGATCAGCGCCTTGGCACATCCCCCTGACGTGAAAGGCGCTCTATAAATGTAATTTTGTTGTTGTAGAGACTGTGTACAGCACTGAGCCATGCCCGGGCTAGACAGTGAGTACAGCACTGAGTCAGCCAGATTGCCTAGTGAGGTTGAGGTTGAGTGTGCAACCATGGAGGTTGATGCTACCAGCACCTGATGTGTAAAGGCTCTGGCGCGAGCCAATCAGGAGGGCCTTGGTCTTGTTGACATTCAACTGTAGAAAGGTAGCTCTCATTCCAGGACTTGGTGTCTGATAGGCAGTCTGTCAGGGCAGCAGTGATCCTGGAATCAAGGGTGGAGATAGAAAGATAGAGTTGGGTTTCATCCGTATACATATGAAAGTTGACCCAATGTCTGCAAATGCTGTCACCAAGGGGGAGCATATAGATATTGAAAAAGAGAGGGCCAGGGACAGAGCCCTGGGGGACACCACAACTGACAGTCCGGGGGCTAGAATGGAAGCCGTTAATGGCGAGGTAGGAGGCAAACTAGAAAAGGGCATGTCCACAAAGATTGAGTGGGAGGAGAGGTGGTGTAGGAGGATGGAGTGGTCTACAGTGTTGAAGGTGGCAGCGAGGTCGAGGAGGCCAAGGAGGCAGAAAGAGCGATGATCGTAGATGTTTAAAATGTCTCTAGAGCCTTTAACCAGGGCTGTGTCCTTGCTGCGCGCAGCACAGAAGCAGGATTTGAGGGCTTCAAAGAGGGCATGGCGAGAAAGGACGCTGGGACGCAGTGACTCGTTCCAGGGCCTTGGAGAGTAATGGGAGGTTGGACATGGGGTGGTAACTGGAGAGTAGGGAAGGGTCCAGGAAAGGTTTTTTTCAGTATGGGGGTGTTTTTAGGGTGTGGGAACACTGCCATTGAATAAGGAGAGGTTAATGATGTTGTCTAGGAGGGGTCCAAGAGGCGAAGCTGATAGATGATAGAGATGGAGTCAAGGGAGCAGATGGTGGTACAGGTATAGTCTGGGCAAGAGAATGAGTATAGTACTGAGCAGAGTCAGGCCTGGGCTAGAGAGCTGTGTAAGAGTCAGTCTAGGCTGTGTACTAATGTTTAACCAGTGAGGTGGATGTATGTTGAATAGTTTAACTAGAATCCTGTCTGAAGCAATAGGTGAAAAGAAGGAATAGGTGAAAAGAAGTTGAAATGGGAGTTTTGGTGTGTGTATGGGAAGCAGGCATTTAGGGCCAAACTGATCGCTTTGTCAAAGAGAAGGATGAGCTGAGTGATCTGTACTTACTGTCCTTGTTCATCCTATCGAATCACCTGATAATTTTGAAAACCTCTATTGAGTCTCCTCTTAACTTTCTCTGCTCCAATGAGAATAATCCTAGTTTCTCTAGCCTCCCCTGATAACTGAAAATAACTGAACTTGTTTTACAGCAAATTCACTTTTATTCGCCATTGTATAAAATAGCAGTTGTGTAACATTTTCGAAATGCGGGGCAATGCTTGCATTTCACGGATCAAAGAATGTCACAGCATGGACATTGGGCCATTTGTCCATCACCTCTACTATTTTTTTCTGTCCCAAGAAAATCTTTTTCGTAAATTTGTAATTGCTATTAAGCATAATCATTTTATATTTGTAGGCAAACGTGCAGCTCGTAGTCAGGCTTTGCCACTGTTACGCGCTCTGAGAAGCTACCTTGCATAGAGGGTGCTATATAAGTGCAAGTTGTTATTGTTGTTGTAACACTTAGTTATGTGGTCAATGACCAATCTGGATGATGGTCGGCCAGAATTTTGGGGACAACTTCTTTTTTTGAATAGTGTCATGTGATTATTTATTGAATAGGCAAACATCAACTCCATTTAACATCTCATCCCAAGTGTGGCATCTCTGACAATGCAGCCCCTTTTGTTGTCTCCTTTTTGTCAGGTTCATTGAACATTGTTTTTATATTGTAGGCACTTTGGTTGAAGAATCTGGGCCAGCACTAAAATGGGAAAGAAGAAAACAAAACGGAATTCTCAGCAGGATGATGAGTCTCCTGATAATTTGGGTAATAAATTCAATGTTTGTTACAAATGAAAGAGTGAGATTAAACCACAAATTCTAGTTCTACCACTCCTTATTTTAATCTTTTCAGGTTTATTTTATGTCAGGAGTGCTCTTGTCTTGTTTAGTGACTTGGGACATCCTCCCGATGAGAAAGGCACTCTAAAAATGTAATTTTGTTGTTGTTGTTGTCTCAAAGATATACGTTCAATAAATCAGCAAATAATAATCAGATAATTTACCTGCTTTTAATAATCATAATCCTTGCATTTGCCATAGTGCTTTTTACGTCTTCTAGATGTCTCAAGGCAAGAAAAATAATGTGTGGATTGAGGTCGAATTTGAATGAAATGTTGGCTGTTCTCTGTGATTTTATAAGCATCCAAAAATGGAGTGGTGGTCGGAACAAGTGTGTTATCACTTGCCTATAGCTTAAAAATGATTTCTTATGGTCTTTCAGAATTAAGTCTTGAAAATGGAGTACAGTACAATGTTTTGGTGATATGATTTGGCCTTATTAAAAACTCATTGTAATTGGAATTCCTTGAAAATGAGATCCATACTGCAGCAATATTTTTTTCTGTAGTGGTGTTGGTAACAATGAAATGGAGGAAACATACTTATGACCAAATTATACAATTTTTATGTTGTGTTCTACTGATCAGTAATTAGGACAAATTATCTATATGTATACATAAAAAATACTGGCAGTTATTTACTACTTAATTTCTTGTATTTTGCTGTACATATTCATTTGTAATATCACCAAAAATATTTTATACATTGTAGATGTGAATTTAAAACTATCATTCACATCTACATATGGAGTCCTGTAACTCAGTGGTTAAACAAGTAAACAATCGTAAACAAGAGATCTGGTTTTGATTCCCGGCAGAGCAAAATGTTGGACAAGTTTCCTTCCTCCACATCCTTCTGTTTGCTGAGCAGGAAGTAGGAACCCAGTTGTTAGTCGATTGGCAAATCGCTTTTCCAGATAAACCTTTTTTTAAAAAAAAACACATACACAAAAACAATAATAATTTGGTCACTAATCCATGACTGTTTGTGGGACACTGCAATGCGTAATCTGCTGCTGCTTTTCACCCACAAATATAGTCAATTAACTTTAAAGTATATTCTGTGAGGTGCTTTGAGATGTCTCGAAGACATGAAAAGCACACAGTAAAACCTCGATAATCCGACATTCCGAAAGTGGGCCCCTCTCTAAAACTGGTAGGAATTTAAAATATATAATGTATTAGATTTTTTCCGTGGTCCAGCAAATCTCCTGAAGTTTGGGACACCTGCTTGCCCTACCCAGCTTGGCCGAGCGGCTGTGGTTGCCGCTCGGCCGCTGTTTGGCTTCAGTGAGTGTTTACAGCACATAGATTCATAGATTCATAGAATTTTACGGCACAAAAGGAGGCCATTCGGCCCATCTAGTCTGTGCCGGCTCTTTGAAAAGAGCGATTCAATCCCACTGCCCTGCCCGCTCCCCATAGCCTAATAGACCTGTTCTCCCTAAATAAAGATCTAATTCCCTTTTAAAAGTTGTTATCGAATCAGCCTCCACCACCTTTTCAGGCAATGCATTCCAGATTTGAACAACTCGCTGAGTGAAAACATTTCTCCTCAGCTCCCCTCTACTTCGCCTTGAAACTATTTTAAATCTGTGACCACGAGTCACAGATTCGCCCACGAGTGGAAATAGTTTTTCTCTATTTGCCCTGTCGAAACCCCTCATGATCTTATAAACCTCTATTAGGTCTCCCCTCAATCTTCTCTGCTCCAGAGAGAATAACCCTAGCTTATCTAGCCTCTCCTCATAGCTGAAGTCCCTCAATCCTGGCACCATCCTAGTAAATCTTCTTTGTACCCTTTCCAATGTCTTCACATCCTTTCTATAGTGTGGTGACCAGAATTGAACAAAGTATTCCAGCTGAGGCCTCACCAAAGTTTTATAGAGGTTAGTCAGCACTTCCTGACTTTTGTACTCTATACCCCTATTTATAAAGCCTAGTATCCCATATGCCTTCTTAACAGCCTTGTCTACCTGTCCTAAAACCTTCAACGAGTCACTAACACAAATCCCCAGGTCTCTCTGTTCCTTCACACCATTTAAAATTGTACTATCTAGCCTATATTGCCCCCCTTCATTTCTTCTCCCAAAATGCATCACCTCACACTTCTCTGCATTAAACTTCATCTGCCATGTGTCTGCCCACTTTACCAATTTGTCTATATCCTCTTGCAGATGGCTACTATCCTCTTCACTATTTACTATTCTCCCTAACTTAGTGTAATCTGCAAACTTGGAAACTGTACTCCCTACACCCAAGTCCAGATCATTGATGTAGATTACAAACAGCAATGGTCCCAAAACCGATCCCTGTGGCACACCACTGCTCACTTCCCTCCAGTCTGAAAAACAGCCGCTCACTACAACTCTCTGCTTTCTGTCTCGCAGCCAGTTGTGGATCCACTCTGCCACTGTCCCTTTTACGCCATGGGCCTTTAATTTCCTAATAAGTCTCTCATGTGGCACTTTGTCAAATGCCTTTTGAAAGTCCATGTAAACTACATCAACTGCGCTACCATTATCCACCCATTCCGTTAGCTCATCAAAAAATTCTATCAGATTTGTAAGGCAAGATTTGCCTTTAACAAATCCATATTGACTGTCCTTTATTAGCCTATATCTTTCTAAGTGAAGATCTATCTTGTCCCTGATTATGGACTCTAGAAGTCTGCCCACTACCGACGTTAGACTGACTGGTCTGTAGTTACCAGGCTTGTCCTTCTGCCCCTTTTTATACATGTGGTGTATGGGGCAGGGCTTCTCCAGCTATTTCTGGGATAGGTTTCTAAATAACGGAAAACTCTGAAATCCGAGAGGTGCATGGGCCCAAAAGTGCCGGATTATCAAGGTTTTACTGTATATCAAATGCAAGGATTATTACTGTTATAAGGCAATTAAATGGCTTGATATGGTGAGTTTCAAACTCCATTTAACTTAGAGGAAATTCACCTCTCTTGTAACTTTTCAGTGCTGACCCCATGAATTTTGATTTACTGTAGTACAACGGTGTGTGCACGTTCGTAGGGGATTGGACCGCAGCCAGATTAAGAAGCTTTTACCCCAGAGTGAGTGGAAGGCTTGTGAAGACTGCAAATGTGATGTTAAAACTATCCAGGAACCAGAGGAAACTAATGAAAGTCCCACTGTCTGGTTGTGCTTGAAGTGTGGACATCGGGTAATTTGCTGTTTTATTAATGTACTCCCAGTGTAAAACAGCTTGTAATGTTGTGAACGAGTGTCGACCTCTGCTTCAACTGATATAATTTTCACATGGGTACAGTTTAGACTCTTGGCTCTTTTGTGTCTTAAGGGACTTATTTAAACAATCCTTTATGTTCCAATAAGGACATTTAAGCATAATATGAAAGTACTGACATAATATGAAAGCGTTGAATCACAAATCTAGTTTTCGTGCACAAGTGATTCATTTCTCCCCACACCCCTCCTAAATCAATAAAATATGTGATTTCCAAAATCAAATTTTGGCAATTTCTTGTTGAAAATAAATTCATCCGGTATCAAGCCTGTTAATTTAACATTTCTGGACATTTTGGTACTTGCCTACTCTTCCATGCAGAATAGCTGCTTAGGCAGGGCAGTTATTGTGTTTGGGACCTTATGCTGGCAAAAGCTAGTGCTGTGAGAAGAGGGAGAAAAAGTACCTATTGTTTAAAAACCATTATGAAATAATCACTGGAACATGGAATGTGATGCAAAAAAAACTCCCAGAATCACCTATAATAAAAATGGAATTCGACTTCTTCGTTCAAGTAAAATTAATTTGTAATTACACCGACTGTTTGAAGTTTTCGATCCTGTGCCATTGGTTTCTCAGTGTGGGAGTCGTCTCTTTGTTGGGCACTTTGGGATGTCTTCCTGACATGAAAGGAGCTCTAGAAGTGTAAATTGCATTGTATAAATAGCTGAAATGGTTAATTAACGCAGAATCTTTTGCTGCTTTGCTTTCCTATTAATAATACGCTTACCCTAACTGGTAGAAAGTAGAATTCTGTACACAATATAATTTAATTTTTAAACACAGAATACTTTGACCTATATATATTTGTCTCCCCATCATAAGTGCAGCATAATTATTTTATTTGGGCTAGGATAATTTTGTAATGATTCATCATTATGTTTTCCAGGGTTGTGGGAGGGAAACAGAAGAACAGCACGCTATTAAGCATTACAAGAAACTGCATTCAGATCCTCATTGTGTTGTTCTTAGTTTGGATCATTGGGGTGTTTGGTAGGTTAATGTCTCATTCAATGATGTAGATTATACAATGACAACAACAACTTGTATTTATGTAGCACCCTCCATGTGAGCTAGCGTCTTGAAGGGCTTAATAGGGGCAGAGGTTAATGCTATGCCAGGGAGAGAGGGGAGGTAAATAATCTCAGTCAATTGAAAGCCATCAAGTGTGATCTGAAGGTGGGCAACACAGGTATTGAGGCAGAGAGTTCAGGACATGGTAGTGGAAAGCATGACCGTTGATGGTGCAGCAAAGGGGACAAGGGGCATACAGGAGACTGGAGCCAACTTAATGAAGGGGAGGGGTGGACAGCTCAGAACCTGATCAGTCTGTGAGCTGGGTTTTGTTATTTTGATAATATTTTGTGAGTGTCTAATTAAACAATGATTACTGTAGTAGAGGAAATTAAGATAGTGACAATTGTTTGAATATGTGATAGTCAGTGTATTATTTATCACTGATGGTTCAGTCTCATTGTAGAACATTGTATTCTTTTACCGTCAGGCCACGATTAATACCCATTCCCCGCAAAATGGTTGGGCCTGAAATGGGTGCAGTATCTTTTTAAAGTTCTTTAAAAACTAAAGTTCAGTTATTCAAATGAGTCACTTGATCAGTGACACCAAGGGAATGCTCAGTAACTGGCTGGAGAATTCACAGTAAGAAATTCAGTTTATCTGCTGATGATCAGTTTTTATTTGAACAATTGTTGCGTTAAAGCAATGTTACATTCTCACCATATTAGATGCATTCAGTGCATAGCTCCCATTTGTGATATTGAACAACGCGGGTGTTAGGTAGGAAGTATGGAATTTCAATTTGGTTTGGAGTTGAATACATTTTTGGTTTGGTCTTGTGCAGGTGCTACTTGTGTGATGACGAAGTTCATTATGGAGCCAAAGGTCAATTGGGGCAAACCATAGAATATATCAGAAAAAGAACTGCTACTAAATGTGCCAAAGAATGTGAGTACCTATCTTGGTCTTTTCATTTGACATT
Source organism: Hydrolagus colliei (assembly GCA_035084275.1). Taxonomy (NCBI): domain Eukaryota; kingdom Metazoa; phylum Chordata; class Chondrichthyes; order Chimaeriformes; family Chimaeridae; genus Hydrolagus; species Hydrolagus colliei. The sequence continues at coordinate 34,684,699 of CM068745.1, read as the reverse complement.
AAACTAGCATTTTGGAGCAAGTATGGCTTGTATTGTATTAATAATAACAATCCTTGCATTTGTTAGCCTTATGTCTTTGATATGTCTCAAAGCGCTTCACAGAATGTACTGTAAAGTGAATTGACTATTTTGCGGGTGAAAGTTGAGCACGGCAGTGTCCCACAAACAGTCGTAGGTGTATATCGTGATTGTTAATTTTCAGCTGCTGGATGCATTTTCTTTCTGCAAAGCCACAGCAAATCTAAGGATATCTGGAAGTTTCATTTTTTTAAAAAAAGTGTTTCATGTGAATTGTGCTTTTGTTGTTACAGCTATACCGCCTCAAACAAATGGAAAAGAACAGAAGAATGAAGAGACGGAAGAAAAAGAAACACAATCTGCGAAAGCTGAACAAGAAAACACTTTAACACAAAACATTAAACAGATACCAGTGAAAGGATTTAGCAATCTTGGCAACACTTGTTTTTTTAATGCTGTGATGCAGGTAATTGCAGATTGTTGAACAAAACTCTCTGGATTCTCTGGACCTCTCAACTCCAAGACCACTGCTGTCCTGACAGACTGTCCGTCAGACATCAAGTCCTGGATGAGAGCTAACTTTCTACAGTTGAATGTCAACAAGAGCGAGGCACTCCTGATTGGCTCGCACCAGCGTCTTCGCATAGCAGGCACTGGCAGCATCAACTTCCATGGTTGCACACTCAACCTCACCGAGCCAGTCAGGAACTTAGGTGTCATGTTCGATCTTCAACTGTCTTTCCTCCTCCACATCCAAGCCACAACCCATTCTGCCATCCCTCACCTCTGCAGTATTGCCCGACTCTGCCACTACCTCACCCTTTCGGCCATTGAAACTCTCATTCATGCCTTCATCACATCCAGGCTCGACTATACCAACGCCCTGTAATTGTTGGCTTTCCCAATTTCTCCCTCCATAGGCTGCAGATAATCCAGAACTCTGCGGCCTATTTCCTCTACCACTCCGAGCTCCGTGACCCCATCTCCCACATCCTCGCCCGACTCCTTTGACTTCCCATCACTCCACGGATTCAATTCGAGATCCTGGTCCTCATATTCAAAGCCCTCTATGGCCTTACCCCACCCTACCTCTGCGACCTCCTAACACCGTACCAACCTGTCCGCCCCATCAGCTCATCAGGCTCCGGCCTGCTCTATTTCCCCTAACCCACGTGCCCCACCATTGCTGGACGAGCCTTCAGCCACTCTGCCCCTAACCTCTGGAATTCCATTCTACAGTCCCTCTGCGTTGCCCCCTCCCTAGCCTTCTTCAAGTCCTGCCTCAAGACCCTCCTCTTTGATGGTCCCATCGGTCACCCCAATTCCCCCCCGTTTGCCTCCACCCTCCTAGTCCCTGACCCCAGCTCAGGTTTGAAACATTAATTGTTCAGCACCTTGGGACGTCCTCCTGACGTTAAATATACTACACAAGTGTAATTTTGTTGTTGAATTTTAGAGACTGTGTAGTTATTTGTGATCAGATTGATGCAAGTATTTGATACATGATAATGATTATGTGAGATAAAAGAGGTAGGTGTAAATCTTGGTGTAAACACCAAGAACAAAATTGCATATGTGCAGCATCTTTCACATCAGAAGAATGTCCCAAGGAGCTGGACATTTTAAGGGTTTGCACCCAAGCCTGGGGATGGACTCAATGGGTGGGGAGGCATATGACTGGGGCAAGGGTATCAATAATGACACAAAGGGAGTTGCGGAGGAAAGTGACCGAGGAGGATAGGTTGTTACGGGAGGAAGCCCAGAAAGGTAAGAGTTCAGATGCCTAGGGCAGTAGAAAGGGTATGGAGGGAGATTTTTTTCTAGCAATGAGGGGATGGAAGTGGGTTGAGCAGCAGGGAGGAGAATGAAGGAGTTAAGGGAGAAGAAATTTGTGACCTGAGATGGCTTTAAAGGTGAAAGGCAGCAGAGGAGTTTGCGGGACGAATGTGGGAGGAGGAGGAGGATTTATGAAAAGGGTGGCAATGTGAATGAGTGAAGAGGTTTGCTCCCAGGGGCTGGGACCGATGGGCCTTGCACTGGTTATGGGTATGGAGTGGTCAGGGTGGTTGCTATTTTCTGTCCACAATGGGTCTAGTGGAGATTCCCAGGCTAGAACAGAGGGAAGTTGTGGGCCTGTCATGAGGAGAGAGTAGGCAGGGAGGGAGGAAAGAAAGAAAGGAGACCCGACCAGGAGTAATGGAGGATGGGAGTATTTTGTGCAGTCCTGGATAGGGAACACGAATGGGGGCATTTTGTGCAATCCTGTAGCTCAGTGGTTAGAGCACTCGCCTTGCACGCGAGAGACCTGGGTCTGTTTCCAGTCAAGGTGAAATGTTGGGCAAGTTTCCTCACTCAACAAGCCTCGATTTACCTAGCAGTAAATAGGAACCCAGTTGTTAGTCGATTGTTTTTGTATGGATAATAATTTATTAAAAATAATACATGGTCACTTTAATCCATGACTGTTTGTGGGACATTGCTGTGCGCAATTCGCTGCTGTGTTTCACCCACAAACATATAGAATCAATTCACTTTAGAGTTTTTATTCTGTGAAGTGCTTTGAGACGTCTTGAAGACGTGATAAGGTGCTATATCAAATGCAAGGATTATTATAATGGGTGCATTTTGGAGTTTGACAGTTGGGGTCAGGGACAGCATCCTAACAATGCACATCAAGACTTTCTACCTTTCTACCACCTTTCTACCCCTGCCCCTGGCTCGTTCCCGGGATCCGAGAAGCGCTCTGAGATGTCGTCCGGCATGGAGAGCGCTATATAAATCGAAGTTGTTGTTGTTGACTTAAGAGTGAGCGAACAGAGAGCCAGCGGGGCATGGTCAGCCCACTGACATGGTGGGGATAAGGAAAAAGGCACGATGGGTTAAAAGAGTCTGGGGCTTTGAGAACAGGGCTTGTAATTGGAATTACAATTATGGCTGGATTAGAGAGGATATGATCGGGAGAGAGAGAAAAAGGAGAGCAAACTGGAAAGGCAGGAGATTGTAGAAAAGGATGAATACAGTAATAAATTCTTGCAAACCAAGAATAAAAATCTATTCTTAAGATAATATTGCCAAAGATCTGCAAGTTGCCACAGGTTTGAGAGTACCTAAAGCTATGGGTCTTCTTCTGTGCCATGAATCTTGTTGACAGTGACATTTCTAATAAGCAATGTGATGAAAAAATTCATTGAAAATTCAGTATGTAATTCAGTCAGCAGAAGTAGAAATCATTTGTAGCAGGACGATGTTACTTTAATTTTACAATAACTTTGTTGTAAACAAACAGCTTAACAAGCCAGAAAACACAAATCAGCAACTCTTTTACACTTCAAATTAGATTCTACATCCATAGCTGCACTTTGACCTGTATTTTAACAGTAATCCACCACTTTATGTAGAACATCAGTGCACTCAGGATAAATGTTTTACTTGTTGTAAGGTGGAACGGTTCAAAAGGACAAACTGATTTTTTTTTCTAATCCAGAATTTATCACAGACCTATGTTCTGAACGAGTTGATTCAAGAGGTAAAACTGAATCGGACTGCAATTACACTTGTACCACCTAGTGACTCAAATCTGGTAAGTGAACTTTTGGGCAGAGGAATCCTACCTGGAGCTTTCAGATATGAAATGTTTACAAATTTACTCAACTTGTGAAAAGAAAGTTCCATTAATAAATAGAAAAGAGCAACTGGTTAGTTTTAGATCATGTTGCAATCCTTACTGACGTGTTTACAATTTTGGAAAAATAGGTGAATTACTTCCTGAAAAGCTCTGAAAGCATTTGGTTCAATCCTAATTTTAATTTGTGACAATGAAAGAGTTACTGTGTTAAATTAAAATAATGTATCCAGTAAAAGCCCGTTTATCCGGCACCCCCGGGACCTGGCCAATGCCGGTTAAAGGGCCTGCCGAATGTTCGGCCGAAAATCCGACAAAAAAAAGTTGTTTTTCAATACATTTTTCCGAATGAATTCCAGTTAATCGAATGTTGACTTTTTTTGGGGGTTGCCGATTATATGGAAGTCACGGTTGATTGGGTGCCGGATAAACGGGCTTTTACTGTATATGAAAATATGGATGGGGAGACTTTTGACGATAAGATGTTGGCGGCAATACTTATGAATAAGTATTTTTGTAAACAATATGGATCTTTTATTTATCAGGGTCCCTTGCAGATTCAGGTTGATCAGCCGGGGCCACTAACATCCGCCATGTGCCAGTTTCTTCTTGACATCCAAGATACTAAGAAACATGTTGTTACGCCAAAGGAACTGTTCTCTCAGGTCTGCAGAAAGTGAGTATACATCAACAAAAATATATGTATAAATCCTGTTAAGGTCTTTGAGATGTTTCAAAAAAGGTAATCAATTTCAAGAATTATTCTCATTAATATTTCCGAGGCTTGTTTAATTTCAGACATAATTAAACTTTACAGAATTCTTGGAACAAGAACAAGTATCTTGCCTTAAAAACTAGATAGGTGTTTTGTTTTGAAAACACTGGATTGTACATTTGAAAGTTGTCCAGGTGGACACAGAAGAACAATTCAAAAATGTAAGCAGAGCATTGCAACATAGGAATAAATATAATAGGAAAGTGTAGGCATATTCAAAACCTAGGCACCATTTTTAATATTATGATTAATTTACTGGTACGAAATGTGTATCTGGAAAATACAACAGATTTATAATTGCTGTCTGGAAGAACTTTTTAAAAATTTCTTTCACATTGAAGTTTTGAACCATATTCAGGTGATTAGGGAATGTGTGCAATTGTGACTAATGGATGTCTGCACTATGGACAAATATTCAATTTGTGGTTTGTTATTGCTTTGTTTTGTTCCAGGGCAATACGATTTAAGGGATTTCAACAACAGGATAGTCAAGAGTTGCTTCGCTATTTGTTGGATGGAATGAGGAGTGAGGAGATCAAAGTAAGTGAGTTGTTATGATGCAAGTGGCTTATTATATAAATTGTGGTAATATGATTAAAAAGTAGTTGGTGTGCTGTAATTTCACACAAATAAATTTCATCTGAAAGGTTCCCTTTGCTACAAAGGGACTTTTGGTAGCAAAATGTGTTTAGGTGAATTTCAATTAAATAGATTCCCTTTACAGAAATCATGCTCATTAAGACATGTTAATACAGTAGTTTAACCAGTTATAACCTGGGCCAATAGAAAAGTGCACTTTTTCCATTGAATCTGCTACAAACCCCCTCTTCCACTGCAAAGATACTTCCAACCCTCCCTTCAAATTGGCCTTGCACAGTGCCCAGCGTAACCTGAGCTCCTATGGCAAATTCTTCATAAGTGCTATACTATTCACGTTAGTATTTGAAATATTTTAAACATAATGCATGTTCATGAAATATATGATTTTAATCTGAGTTGTTTCACAAAATGTATCAGTCAATAGCACCAATCAACTCACACAATTTGGCAGATTTCCACGCAATTTCCCACAAAATTTATCAAATGCCTAACTTTCTTATTGGCCCAGGTTTTAATGCACTTTATAGTGCATGAATTGATTTTATTGTTATTGCTCTGGGGACTCCATTCACTACAAAGTACACAGTAACTATACTTTACAGTATCCTGCAAAGTGCTTTGAGACTTCCTCCCAAAGTGAGACACTGAAATATAGAATTATAAATAAATCTTCTTTTGTTGGAATAACTTTCATACATATGTATATAGCAAGTTACATTTAACGTGTTTTGTTAATCATGTCTGCCCATTTTGCCTTATTCAGTTAGTCTCAGAAACAGCTGAAAAATAAACGTTTCCATTGTGGTTTGATCTCAGCGTTTAGGTGCTGGCATTTTAAAAGCCTTAAATTACTCAGAAATGATGGAAGATGAAGAATCCAGGAAAACTGTTAAAGGTAATTTCATAATGTCTCTCAATATCTGATCTATCTTTACTAATAAAGACAAAGTGTGTGTGTGTATGTGTCTGTCCGTCCGTCTGCCAAAAATGCAATAACTGATTGATATACCCTTCTGGAGAAACAAACCTATACTAACAAACCTACAGATCATACAGACGATCTTTGTCTGTATGCCTGTCTAACTGATTGACGTAGAGACACCATCCAGGAGTCGTCCCAACAGGAGTTCTCCCAAAAAGATATGTGTGCAAACATGTGAACAAGGGATGCTAACCCGTTCAATAGCACATTTTCTTAATATTAAAGGATAAAGATGCCTAAGAAGCGAAGATCAAGCCTTTGAAGGACAAATAAAAATGCAAACGTAGCTGCAACGGGTACAGCTAGTATACACATTGTAAGAGGATACTTGGTCTCTCTGAATAGCTCACTGCCTGGGCTGTACAAATCATTTTGTTCCTAAATTTAAACCATGTTTATTCTCAGTTGATTGTTTACAGTCATGGTGAAAGTGGGAGCTTTAAATTGCCCACATGGACCTCCTGGATCAACCTCTGAATAATTAGTAATGCAATATTGGAAAATATACTTGAGCTGAATAGTTATCTGTTGGTGAGCTGAACAGATACTGTGTAATTCATATAGTATAAACATTTATATAATATTTGTTCCAAGAAGCTTGTAAATGTTGCAAAGGAGAGTTATCCATGCGACAAAGGTTTATTTGTTTCCCATAATGACGTAATAAAATACTGTACCTTTCCAAGCTACAGTAAAAGCCTGTTTATCTGGCACCTGATCAACAGTAACTTCCGTATAAGCAGCACATCAAAAAAAAGGTCCGCATTCGATTTACCGGAATTTATCTGGAAAAATGCATTATTTAAAATAATAATAATTTTGCGTTTTTGGCTGAATATCCGGCACATGCTTTAACCAGCGTTGGCCAAGTCCCAAGGGTGCTGAATAAACGGGCTTTTACTGTATTTTGATACATATTAAAACGCAGTTTTTTAAATGCACTGCCATGTTTCCTGAAAATAAGTTATGTTTCTATTGCAAATGTAACTAGTAGCACATTTTAATCTTTTTAAGAAATCCGAACTATGAGAAGAGTCCATATTGTAGTTTTAATCATGATGTATAGAAGAAATTCAGAACAGATACTAAGTCCGGCGGTACTTTTGTGCCTGATTTTTGTTACAATTTTACTTTGTGCAATTTTAATTCTGACTTCGGCTTAAAACAGGGTTATCTCATTTATAGTAATCAGCGTGAGATCTGTACGGTAGTGTGTGCATATTTACTGTTTGTAAGCTGTGATTTTTCTGTATTGTGTGAAAAAGTGATATTTAATGAAACACGTGTTGTATTGAAATAGTTAATTTTAGTGGCAAAGAAATAAAAGGTCTTGTTTTTGCAGAATATCAATAATTTCTGCAAAAATATGATTGTTCATTAAATCCAGTATTTTCTTTATCAAATTAGTGTATGAGAAGGAAGGATCCACACAGAACTTTGTGGACCGGATTTTTGGCGGGACATTGACTAGTACGATAATGTGTGAAGAATGTAAAACGGTGAGATTTTCGCAAATGTTTCAAATAAGAACAGTAAACACAGAATTGTAATGGAGGACAAATCATTATACTGATCGTTTTAGGAATCAAAATTGTAGTATAGAAAAGGAAGTATAATATTGAGTAAGGTGTAACACCCATAAAGTGAATGTCCAGTTTAGAGAATAGTCAGCCCAGTAGAATCTACCTTTGCTTCAAATAATAGTTTCACTTCTTTACGAAGCATATTAACACTCTTATCATGAATATAAACATGGGAATATACCAAACACTAACCATACTTTACCTATTTTTACAGGTTACGCTAGTGAAAGAATCCTTTTTAGACTTGTCCCTTCCTGTTTTGGATGAACAGGTAAGATAACATTTTGCATTCCTTTGGTGTGATATTTTGTAGATTTTTTTTACAAAAATAAAATTTTCCCCCTAGTTATAACACCTTTTGTCAAAGAAAGTTGACAATTTTATAGTGGTCCAGTGGAATTACAGATCTCTTCAACAGATCTGACTCTTTTTTGTTCTGAATCATCTTATCATTGTTCATCTTTTTTCTCCCTCTTGTCATAAGAAACTATCGTTAATTTGAAGTGTTTGTCTTCTACACTGTCTTACCAAGTGCTATATACAAGGAGTAAACTAAGTGTTGATGACAAGTGCAGTAGATTTTAATAAATTTATATTTTAATATAGGTTGTTAAGAAAAAAATGCTGGGGAAAGGTGGAAGAAAAAATATTGAAGATGATCAGAATGAAAACAGTGAATACGTCAATGGAAATGTTATTACTAAGGACAGAGGTGACAATTCAACTGGCACCACTAAACATCAACAAAAGAAGGCAAAGAAACAAGCTAAAAAGCAAGCCAAGGTAAATCAAATTCCGCTGTAGTACAACCCAAAGTGATCACTATCTCAATTTAATTTGTACCTTGGAAGTTGTAATTAATAATAAATAATTTGATCATTTTGATCTATGACTATTTGTGGGACACTGCTGTGCACAATTGGCTGCTTCATTTTGCCCACAAATATACAGTCAATTCACTGTACAGTATATTCTGTGAAGCGCTTACCATTCTGATATGCAATTTAAGGATTGGAAGTGTACTTGTCCCCTATTTTGGCACTGAGAGGAGAATCTGATTGTACCAATTACATTGATTGGTACAATACAATTACCATTGGGTATCCTAATCTGGTGAGGGACTCAATGTCCATAAAAGATTGAACCCCATGTGCTTGGTATCGTTTTCTACCTGATGACAACAAAAGGTACGAGTTCTACCTATTGATGAGCAGTATGGGTAACTTTCTCTGTAGCTTATGCAGCCATCTATTTCCAGGTCATTATACTATTACATCTATTTATCTCTTTTACTACATTATGAGGGGTTATGTGAAGTTCTGTTGCTGAATGGTTTGAGCACTCGCCTTACAAGCGTGAGACCTGTGTTTTGAATCCAGGCAGGTCAGGGCAAAACCTTGGGCAGGTTTCCTTACTCCACACGCCTAATAATAATCCCTCCAAAAAAAAAAACACAATCATAAAATTGGTCGTTTCAATCCACGACTGTGTAGGATACTGCTGTGCGCAATTGGCAGCCACGTTTTGCCCACAAATATACAGTCAATTTACTTTACAGTTTATTCTGCAAAGCGCTTTGTGACATCTAGAAGACATGAAAAGCGCTATACCAATGCAAGTATTATTATTAGCAGTCAGGTTATTCTTTGTGCACTTTAGATTAACTTCAATATTGCTGTTTGCAATTGGCTGCTGCATTTTGTACACAAAATATACAGTCAATTTACTTTGCAGCATATTCTGTGAAGCAGCTTTGTGACAGATCAAAGACATGAATAAGCACTATATGAAATGCAAGGACTATTATTATTACAAATGGTTGCTAGCCTGTGTAGTTTAAGTGTGAGTAATGTTTATTATTTTGTAGATGCTAATATTTATCATATAGTTTAATATATAATGCCGAGGGTTGTGGATTTCATCGAAGCTACAATAAAATTCTGTTAACCATGCTTACTCAAGCTTTTTAAATAACTCAGAGAAGGAGGCCATGCACAAACAGATTCTTCCAAGATCACAGAGGTGTAAAATAAACCTCTGATTGACTGAAGCCTCTCAATTCACTTTAATTGAAATAGCAGTTGGTACTATTTGTAGACGTTAAAGAACGCATTAGTCAAGTTAGACCTAGTTATAGGGACTTACATTCATTAGTCAGGAATGAACACAGAGGCCACCCAATACACTTTGCAAGGGGGAAGCAAAACATAACGTGGCTCAAGACTCCTCTTCGATGGACCCATCGGCAACTCCTAATCTCCCCCTTCCTTTTCCTTCCCCCCCACCACCCTGTCCTCAGCTCAGGTCTGAAGCAGTGACTGTCCAGCACCTTGGGATGTCCTTCTGATACGAAAGGCGCTATACAAGTGTAATTTTGTTGTTGTATATGTTGGGGTGTAAGAACCATCTCAAACCTATGTTCTCCCACCTTCCTTCCAAATGAAGTTGCGTGACTACTGAGGAAAATAAGGAAATAGGAGTTTGGATATGCAGGGATAAAAAGTTGTCATGTACAGTTTAAGAATATTAAGCAAGTTTGCATTCACCTGAGTCACAATGTAAGCAGTTGCCATTCTATTTTGTTTAAAAAATAACTTAAACATGAAGTTTCTTTCTACTTTACTACTCAGCTTCTAAAATGTTTTGCAACTTGGTTTGTTTCAGACTCAGCGGCGACATCAAAAGCTGCAAGCAAAAGTTCTTGATTTGGTTGATTCATCTGCTGTTGAGAATAATTTGGATGAGGGTGAAAGCAGTGAAGATGTTGTGTGTTCAGAGGACAAGATGCAGCTCAATTCACATTCCGTGCAGGAAGAAATCTCGCCAGAACAGAGCTCATGTGGCAATTTATCTTCTGACCAATATCTTGAGACTACACTAAATGAATGCACAGAAGACTTTAACCAAGAACTAAGCCAAGAAAATGCTGAGGCAGAAAATGAGGATGAGGAGTCGAGTGAAAATGTGCAAATGAATCATTTTCCTATCTCCAATAACGACTCTTTAGATATCTTTAACTCAAACCTAGTGAATGAGAACCGATTTAATACACTTTGTCCAAATGAAGAGGATATGATCAATAATATGAATAAATTGAACTTGAACGATTGTTTAGTGAATCATGATGAAATAATGATAGAATTTGAGAACTGTGATAACTCATCAGAAAATACACATCATCCTCTTTCTTCCACGAAAGATAAACGGGTGGTTTGTCTGGAACCAGAGAAAGCATTTTGCACCCTTGCAAACAGAGAAATACTCAATTTGCAGGACTGTTCCATTGGGGCCTGTTTACGACATTTTACCCAGGAGGAGAAACTTACTGGAGCAAATAAACTTCTGTGTGAAGAATGTACACAAAGTATGCACCGAGGTGAATCAAAGACCAATCCAAATGGTAGTAATATTGTAGTGGAGAGAAATCTCAATTCAATTTTGTATGTTTTCCATAATGGAATAGTATTAGGGATGCTGTATTATAGTCAACAATCAACATATTAAGAATGAGATGGCAAAATTTAGAGTATTGTTCTATTGAAGGAGACAAGAGCAATACAGGGGAATAGCTTCAATCTAAATGGCCATTCTAGCTCTCCCAACTGGAAAATAAAACTCGGGTGAATTTAAAATTCAAAAGGAAAAAACTAAAATGAGAATAGGATCAGCACATCAACAAATTATATTTGTATAGTGCCTTGCAAGCCAGGAGTACTTCCCCTTATGGAAACTCTTACAACTTTTACGGTTGAGGCATGCAAGCATTGTATTTTTTCTGCCTCTGTGTGGTAATCCCAGCATTTCAACCAAAGTCGATCTTTCTTCTGATGAGGTTCAGTTCCAATGAACAATGATGGTATAGCAACAGCCTAGCAACAGCCTTTCTTGTTTTGACCCCACTGCAACGAGGGATAGTGCACGGAGTTGCAAAGGTTTCATTTACTATTGAAATAGGCTGGTAAACATAGCTAACATCAGCAGTATTTTACAGAGCTGTTTACTGAGTGAGTAGCTACACTATGGAGACTATCCATGTCCCAGGTGAGGGTCCAGGTGTGTAACATTAGCAGATATTAGCCACAATGGTTTGAGAGGGAGAGAGGCAGAATTATTCCCGGTGATTTTTGTTAGGAAGAGAGAATTCTTCCTATTCCCTATATATCCTGAGACATTTGCTGGAAAATATATGTGGGTGTTGGACAAAGACAGTGTTGAGCTTGGTTGTTATGCCTCCTATGGTCAAATAGGATTCTTTAAATGATGGCTCTGTTTGAAGATAAAGAAATTGTGCTGTATATTGTTAATATACCGTTAATCATCCATTTTAGTTAATTTGCTAAAAATAATTTCTACAGTTTCTTATATTCATTAGAGATTTATAGAAACTGCACTGTGTGTTTTGGGAACTGAAAATAATTTTCAGTGTTCCAAAGGATTTAAGTTAATTGGAATGCAGCTAAATGTCTTCTAGTTTATTTTTTTTAATGTTTCCAGATGACCAGAATGTTTACACGAATGCCCAAAAACAAATGCTTGTTTCATCTGCTCCTCCAGTTCTCACACTTCACTTGAAAAGATTCCAGCAGGTAATTTGTATTCAAATAATTGTACATTAAACCCATGTAGCTGGGTTTTTTCCCGTGGAACATTTATACCAGAATTAAACTTCAATTTCTTGTTCTTCCTAGTTGGGGTTTAATCTTCGTAAAGTAAACAAGCACATCCATTTTCCACCAGTGCTTGATCTTGCTCCATTCTGTGCTGTAAACTGCAAGGTACGTTTAGAAAGTAAAATTTCAATATGGTTTTACAATACATTTGTATCTTCACATAAGGATCAGTTCTTCTCTCCAGTATAAAATTGTAACGGTGCAGGTCCTCAATTTAGTGTTGGTATGACCTGTGTCACCACTGGTATGAACTTAAATTTTAATGGGATTTTTGTCTGCATTACAAAATGAACATAGAAATTTACATAACAGTAAGAATGAAACAACTCAATCATGTTGCTTTATTTTATGAGTAGATGGCCAAAGCCATGTACAAATACATTTAATGTCCAAGTATCAATACCAATAATAATAACCCTTCCATTTGACATAGCGCCTTACCACGTTGTGAAGATATCTCAAAGCGCTTCATAGGATGTACTGTAAAATGAAATTGACTGTATTTTGTGGATGAAACATGGCAATGAGTCCCACAACACACAACAATGTCCCAAGCAGACATAATAATAATAATTACATTTGATATAGCACTTTTTATGTTTTCTATTCGTCTCAAAGTGCTTCATAGAATATACTGTAAAGTGAATTGGCTGTACATATGTGGGTGAAACGCAGCAGCTAATTGTGCACAGCAGTGTCTCACAAACAGTCGTGAATTGAAATTGAAATTGCCAATTTATTATTGATTATGTCAAGGGTTTATTATCAGCCATGGAGTGAGTGACCAGTTTTCTTTGGAGAATTGTTGGCTAGGAGACTGGGAATAGTGCCATGGGATGTTGTGTATTCACCTAAATAGGCAGATGGACCTTGGTTTAACGTCTCATCTGAAATACAGCAGTTCTGATAATGCAACACACCCCAAGCATTGTGTTGGAGTGTCAGTTCAGATTGTGTGATTCTATGTCCCATCGTGGGGCTTGAACCTTCAGATTTCCAAGGCGAGAGTGCTACTGGGCTTACACATATTAAACAACAACAACAACAACAACAATTTACATTTATATAGCGCCTTTCACGTCGGGAGGACGTCCCAAGGCGCTAAACATGCGAGAGTAGATAGCTTTACTGAATAAATTGCTGATAATTATTATAATTTAACATTTTTCATTTTTGTAGTAGGGCTATCTTTTAGGTAAGAGGTTTCTTCATCTCCAAATTTTTTGTTTTATCTTCCAGAATGTGGCAAAAGATTGTGTGAAGGTTTTGTACAGTCTATATGGTGTGGTAGAGCACAGTGGCACAATGAGGTCTGGACATTATACTGCCTATGTCAAGGTGCGCACTCCAATCTGTCAGTTCTCTGAACATGTGCGAAATACTGGGACACTGAAAGGTAAGTGCAAGTATATCAAATATTCTGAAAAAGCATTATTAGTAAATGTCTTAAATGTCACCGCTGTAAGTTTAAAAATATGCTGAGTATATACATCTACTTTGGAAATACTATTTGTTCCCTGAAAATAATGTATTTTGAGAAATAAACGGTTGAGTACATAATCTATACACCTACTCTAATACCGTTTGTTATCACTCCTGCTTGAACACTCATACAGTACTGTTAATGTTTGATTGTCTGGAAAGATCTTGATGGAAAGAAAAAAACACAAATGCTAACAGATTATATTTGTCATTTTGTTTTGTAATCTGTATCTGAGATTAGGTCCATCAAGGATGCAGTTTTAATTGGACTATTGTACAGTTTCGTATTTTATTACCCTTAAAAAGCCTCATTTTATTAATCAAACCCAGAACCTTCCATTCCTGTGTCTTTTGGTCACCTGGCTGAGCTCTCCTGGATGTTTTGATGGACATGTTTACGTGGGTGAAAGTCATTCCCCACTATTGTCTAATTTTGTTTTATTTTCCTCAATGGTTAATGATAGGGAGGTAGGAAAATGTGAGGAGAATTTAAGGTTAGCACAACATTAACATCCTCTCGACGTGAAAGGCGCTATATAAATGTAAGTTTTGATTAATTGAACATTGATTTGCTGCAGTATTTGGAGAATCTGGACCTTGATAAGGATAGGACTAATGAATGTGAAGAGCCTTGAGAGGGAGAGAACACGAACTGCTGAGTTTTGGAAGTTTGAACCTTTGAGAAGAGGAGCTAGAGCTAGGAAGGCAGAAGTTCAAGTCTGACGTCAGCAAATTCAAAATGAAGGGAAGCTCAATTTTTGGGAACTGTGGATGTAGTTCCAGTTGAGACATCCATTTTGTTTCTATTCATTGACATGTTGCATTTGTTTTCTTTTAGCATTGACTGAAGCAGAGCCATCCAAAGGGAGCTGGTTCCATATAAGCGATACACACATGCAAGCAGTGCCTCAGGTTAAAGTGCTAAGTGCCCAAGCCTACCTCCTGTTTTATGAGAGAATTCTTTAACTATCACTCGTGAAGTGGACATCATGTTTATCGATTTGGTTCCCATTTCTCTTGATTCCTTTAGTTTTCTTCTGAAATTTAGTGTAGTGTCTAGGTTATATAAATCTATGCAACATTTATTAAAAAGGTAGACTACTGCTTATTGTATATGAGCTGTGGGTGCAATTACCCACAGTGTTTGATGTGTAATTTGTGGTCTTTTGAATAGTATTATAGTTGGTAAAAAGAAGTGTATTTGCCTTGTTTTATTAAATAAAAATTGTTCTGGTTGTTTTGAAAGAAAGCCATAAAAAACACATTGGGCAATAAAATGTATTCACGTAAGCAGTACTTTCTATGGTAAGAATTGTATTTATTTTACCATATTTTAAAATGTCACTTTTTTAATTTTCAACTGTTCAAAAACGTAATGTAATTAACACAAAGTAATTCACCAGCAAAACTAACATGAAAGCAGCTCCTAGCTCAGTGCCTCAATCTTTATTTTGAAAACCCTCTTTGATGGATTTGTGATGAAAGATGTATTCTGTTGATTTAAATCAGGAAGGTTCAACTGGACGGCCACAGGCCACATCCAGGCTGGGGGGTGATTTCATCCGGCCACAGCTTCATTGTGCAACAAGCACTTACAATAAATTACTTATGTAAGGTAATAACTGGCAGAAGCAGTTGCAGTTGTAAGAGCAGGGTCGGATCTAGGGTTGAAGGATTGAGTTGGATTGGCCGGGTGTAGTGGGAGAAGAGTGGGGCAGGATTTGACCGACTTGGATCCCCTCCCCTCCCATCAGCTCCTGTATCTCAATGGTTAGAGCACTCGCCTTACAAGTGTCAGACATGTGTTCAAATCCAGGCAGATCAGGGTGAAACTTTGGGCAAATTTCCTTACTCCACACACATGCCTAATAATCCCTCCAAAAAAAACCAATAATAAAATTTGTCATTTCAATCCACGACTGTTTGTGGAACACCTCTGTGCGCAATTGGCTGTTGCGTTTTGCTCACAAATATGCACTTTACAGTATATTCTGTGAAGCTCTTTGAGACGTTGATAAGATGTGAAAACGCTGTAATAATAATCCTTGCATTTTGATAATGCAAGGATTATTATTACAGTATTTATTATTATCAGGGCTGTTTGTTGGACTGTGGGTAATGTTTAGCGTTTGACTGGCAATTGGTTGTTGATCAGGGTCGGATAAGGGGACTTTGATCAGTTAGTCAGTAGGTGGTTGAAAAAGGCAAAGTGATCACGATAAAGTACAGATATGCGAGTCAGTGTGGGCCAACCTCAAGCTGATGGGGGGACATGAGCCCTGATGACTTGCCTCCTCTATCTCCACTACTGTGCAATACTAAATTGATTCTCATGAGTTGCAGTCAGTTGCTTGCAACATTAGTTAGGCATTGGAAGATCATCCTTTACATTCCATATAATTAATTCATGTACATTTCTACTTCATAACCCTGGAAAACTAATTGGCAGATCTCTTTTTGGGGTTAATAATTTCTTCCAAAAAATTGGTCACTTCAGTCCACGATTGTTTGTGGGATACTGCTGTGCACAATTGGATGCAGAATTTCACCCACAAAATAGTCAATTTACTTTAGTGTTGTGCACTTTGAGACGCCTAGAAGATGCAATGAGACGTTATATCAAATGCAAGGATTATTATAACAATTTCTATTCTTTGGGGGTGATTTTTAAAAATCTAATTCAATCAAACCCTACAAGGTTTGTTGATTGTTTTAAAATTTGTAGGAATTTTACATTGCCTATTTGAAGTTTGAATTCTAATTAAAATATAGTGAAATTAAATAACAATTTAAAAATTTAAAACCTAGGATTTTTATATATGATTCTTACTGGTTGTTTCTGGAAGGTAAACGCAAAAATATTGCTTATGCGACACCCATGGACATTTCTCAAATACACTATCTGGTTCTCAGCTGCCAAAAGGTTGGACCATCCTGATTTAATAGTTCTAATGGAAATGTAAGTGAGAATGATAGCTAGTTATGTTGATGAGACCAATTATTCTTATTCACAATTAAACTTCTTGGGTTTAACTGGATGAAAATCATTCATAACTGTTTGGTTTGAGGTTAAAATAAACCAATATTTTCTGATAATGTATAATAGTGCAATAATGTAGAGCCTCCTGACAATCAAGAGTAGCCATAGGAAAGGAATGTCAACGAGAAATAAAATAAAGCAATATTTATTAGTTACTTTTTGGTTTGACAAACATGATTTATGATGTGAAAAAGTATCTATTTAACAGTATCTTCCCTCCCTACATAAAAAAATTAATTTGAAGATTGCTTTACTGATGAAAGTATCTTATACAGAAGGGTAGAATGAAATTGGAAATTAAAACAACCAGATATTAAGGACATATCCTTGTTCGCGACTGACTGGAGTCCAACTGGTCATTCAAAGTAAAATTATTTGACAACTTGCATTTTGTTTATTGCTCTGCAAGTGGGGTAGTGCTTTTAATTGAATTTGGGAATCAATGTTAATTTATTCTTAGTTCTCACAAGAGATTAGAAGGTGGCAGATAAAACTGGGAGGGATCTACAACTGCCATCGGAGTGCCTTGTCAAATATTAAGTTAATTTATGCAAAAACATTTCTGATCAGATTGACTGATGTAGTTAGTACCAATCAAAGATATGTCAGTTTTTACTTGTTCCCTGATATGATGGTACATATGATATGATATTATCTTACCCCCCGCGCTGCCGAAACACTTGTGCATGCATACATCACCTCACGGCTGGACTACGGAAATTCTCTCCAAGTCGGCCTCCCCAGTTCCTCCATTCATAGGCTGCAGGTCATCCAAAACTCTGCAGCCCGTGTACTATCCCGCACCCGCCTCCGCGACCACATAACCCCCACCCTCGCCCGTCTCCACTGGCTCCCCATCCTCCAGAGGATCGAGTTTAAGATCCTCGTCCTCACCTACAAGGCCTTACCCCATCCTACTTAACCGATCTACTCTTCCCCTACACGCCCACCCGGACCCTCCGTTCAACAGGACTTGGCCTGCTCCAAGCCCCCCGCCCGAACCGCCCCACCATCGGAGGCCGGGCCTTCAGTTTCTCCGCTCCCACTCTATGGAATGCCATCCCTCAATCCCTCAGTTTCGTCTCTTCCCTTTCCTCTTTCAAGGCCGGTTTGAAGACTTTCCTCTTCGATCGTGCCTTTTGTTCCACCCCGAACTCTTTTACCTCCCCTTCGTGTTTCACCCCTTCCCAAACACTCCCCTCCCAGCTCGGGTCACACGCCTCCTGTTCAGCGCCTTGGGACGTCCTCGCGACGTGAAAGGCGCTCTATAAATGTAAATTGTTGTTGTTACATATTACATAGTACATTGGGAGGCTTTTTATAAGCATTAATTGTTTAAAAATTATGTATGTGGCTTTTGGAATAAATATAAGATGTGCATCCAAATCCAATACATTATCAATTTCCTTCAAACAACTGGTTAGATCTTGGGAGTAAGTTTCTCTGTTAAGATCACATTCTTTGTATTATCCAATAAATGGACTGGAGATGTCTGAAATTTAGTTGGTCTGTTATTCATTGAAGGTCTGGAATTATGAACTGTTACACCAAACATTGTGCAATTGCATGTTTAAAAACCTAGAGGATTCTAAACATTAATTTCCACATAATCTACCACTAGAATAATTTTTCCAAACTAAAAACTATGCTTTGTTTATAAAGGCCACAATTTCAATGTTAATGCAAAAAAAAGTACTCTGGGGTTCCAGGAGTTTGGTTGTTGAGGCATTTGTAATACAGTCATAAGTATTCTATTAAATAATCACCTAAATCCCATTCAATTTATTTGCACCAGTCATTAACAACTGTGTAACTCAAAATATTGATACAGAATTTACTGACTGCTGCGTCAAAACTTTGGGTCTGAAAATTTCTAGTTCAAAACTTAATATCAAATTTGATGTTGTGGTCCCAACTGATAAGACCCGTTTTTACTTCCTACTGCAATTGATATTTGATTAACTAAAAACAGATTCCTTATACGATCTTCATTACTTGCACTACAATTGTATATTTTCAAACTTCTGTATTTTGTTATTAAATCAACAATAATTTAGCCTAGTTGCTGTAGTAAGTGCCTTTGAAGTTTTAGGTTAAACCTACATCTCTAACTGCAATGTATTTTTATCCTCATGCACCTCTTCCTTGAAAGGAAATTTGGAAGTGCTAAAATGTCAATATTTTTTACTATCAAAACACTTACAGACTTACTGCACTTAATTACATTCGTAAAATCTATCTTGCAAAAAGTATTTGTATTTGGTATGTGAAATTAAATTTTCAATGCAAATAGTTTAGTGAGAACCAAAATTAATTATACTGCAACAGAAAATCTATTCATGATAATGTGCAGAAGCAGTTGATTCCCAATGTGAAACAAATGTTTAGTAGTCCAAGTGTCTTTATTGAACAGAACGTCAAAATCAACAGACTCTTGAGTATCATGTGGCAATTTACACCAGAACAGAAATGTATAAATAAAACAGAACAGTTCAAACTGGTGCTAAACAGTACAATTTCTGCTCAGTTGACTACATTGTTATGCTAGTTTGCAGTTAAAAAGCAAGTACAACAGTTTTAGGTAATCAAATGCAGAACTGTTCACTCATTTTGGTCATCATCCCAGTCTTTCTTCTGTGCTGGAGGTTTGGGTCCACCTGCTGGTTTTGCCATAATTATCTATGGGAAAATAAAGTATTTACTGTGATGATCAAATTACTCATCTTCACACACAGATTTTCACAGCCATGCATAAAACATGCTTCAGTTAACAGTTGACAAAGTGTTAATAAAGTATTTTCAAGTAACAAATACAAGGCAGTGGGCTAACTATATACCACTCTTAAGACAAGACTTTCAGTGAATTAAAATTATATTAAAAAGCAACCAAATGTGTCTCAAAGGCATACATATAAAATTATTCTCCAATTTACTTTGCTCATGATCTCCCAAAGTAATTATGTTTAACTTTAGATATCACAAAACCAGTTCACTCATCATCTAGAAGAAACAACTTTTTGTCAGTGAATTACATCCTGCAGGAATTAGTGGGATTCAATACAAGCAGTTACAAACTAAAAATCAAACTTGTGTATTCTCTTTAGTATGGAAACCAAACAATTTTGTGCCACACCAAAGATAATGTATTCATTTTTGCAATCTTTTATGAAGACCAGGTTCAGTTTTGCTAATTAAATTTCAATTTATTTTTACTTTAATTAGCAAAACTGCACCTGGTTGCCTGAGAAAGTCTCCACTGAATTTGGTTCATTTAAATGTTTGATATAGTTAGTATGAGGATTGATAGTTCAATCAATTTGTTCAAAAGTTGCAACATGCACATTTAAGATCAATATATCACACATTCTTTCTAGTTAAGAGTCTATAACATATAGCCTTGTAAACTCTATATATTCAAACCCACATAAATACAACCTCATTAACACTCACTAAAGCGAACTATTATGAACGTCACTAACAGTAATATTCAGTTTAAAACATGTTAAATGATCACCCCCTGCCACAGAAACTGGATAAACATTCTATCGTTAGATCGGCTTTTTGATCTGGAATAGATAATCCAATTTATTTTTAAAATAATTATAATATATGTTTGTCACTTTGCTTATTATGGACTACATATTTTCTTATTCAACATTTGAAACCTGGAAGTTATCCATTTGCAAAAGACCCTCGGAAAATCGAAAGGAATTGAAGTACTTTGATGTTAGGGATTGCATTACTCACCTGATCTACTCTTAGAACAGTCATAGCAGCATTTGCAGCAAGCTTAATTCCCCAGTATTTAACTAGGTATGGCTCTATTATTCCAGCCTCAAGCATATCCTTTAGGCCTGAACCTTCACCCTGGAATTAAAAAAAACATGATTAAAGTATTCATCAGATTATGTATTCCACTTTAAAAAAATTAAGAAGCCAAGTTGAGGAAAGATCGTTTAGCTATCAAAATAGGGTTGCCAGTTGGTTATCTGCATTTTAACTTTTTAACTGATACCAGTGTTTACTTAATTCTGTTTGAATTTTTCCAATTTTTAGACTATACAAATGATGGCTGACTTCCAGATTGTAAAGTTGCCACAGGTGCCACTTCCAAGATCAAAAAACATTCAACAACATTACACTTGTAAAGCACATTTCACGTCAGGATGTCCCAAGGAGTTGGACAGTCATTGTTTCAGACCCAAGCTGGGGTCAGGGACAGCGAGGGTGGAGGGAAGGGGGGGTAACCGATGGGACTGTCGAAGAGCAGGGTCTTGAGGAACTTGAAAGAGGCCATGGAGGGGGCGAGACGAGGGACAGCAGGATGGAGTTCTGGAGGTTGGGGGCGGAGTGGCTGAAGGGTTTGGAAGTTTCAAAGAGCAGAAGTCATATGTTTGAATACTGTGTTCCAAAAAAACACCAGAATATCAATGTGTCACTAATTACCTCAATATCAAATCCTATGTTTTTGTTTCCTTCCTGATGCACTGCATACAATTTTGAAATAATTTCATTCGCCTTCATGCCAGAGTTCTCAGCCAAAGCCCGTGGCACAGATTCAAATGCTTCTGCAAATTTCTTGATCCCATACTGCTCAAGACCAGGACATGACTGTAAAATAAAGAATAAGTTAGGAATTCCGATTGAGATTTCTTATTACAAAACAAACCTGAAACGTCACCAGCGTGGTTTCATACCTCTCCATAAGTAGTGATCCGCTTAGCCAGTTCAATTTCAGTTGCTCCTGCACCAGGTAAACAGCGCTTATCCTGCAAACAACAACAAAATTACATTTATATAGTGCCATTCATCTCGGAAAGGATATCCCCAAACACTGGACAGTTAAGGGATTGTGCCCCAGCTGGGGGTTGCAATTAAGAGTGGAAGGTGGTCGAGAGCACAATCAAAGAGCAAAGTCTTGAAATGGGCCTTGGAGGAAACAAGGTGGAGGGATTCTAGGATTGGTTGTGGTCATCTTCAGTGATTACACTAACACTCAGGCAGTTCATTATGGTGTACTCAAGAGGTACATAGGGTCAGAATACATTAGATGCAGAAATACGAAAACTGGGTTGAACACGTAGTTGAAAATTAAACATTCACAATGTGTAAAATAGTGTTATGCCTAGAGATGGCAGCCTTCTTGGTGCTGACCTCCCATGATTTGTGGCTAATATATTGCAGTATTAATTAATTAGCATTAGCTAATCAACTATAAGAATACAGAGGATAATTTACCCTTGTAAGAACTTTAAAAGTATTCACACCATCATCCACTGCCCTCTCAATATCATCCATGATGTTGTCAGTTGAACCACGGATTAGCATTGTGGCAATTGCACCATCTTCATTTTCTGCAAAGCAAGATAACAAACTCAGATCCTGTGCACTGATGAATGCCACTTTCATTTTTGCACTTGCCAGACAAGACAATGACTATTAGTTACAAGCATAACATAAAAGATGTATTAAACACTTTAAACATCCATCTCTCCAACTGAATTTACGCAATCAAGACTTATAATGTAATGAAAATATAAGGCAAACTTTTCAGCAAAAATCACTGCAAGTATTTGAATAAATAGAAATGTCAAATAGGGTGGGTGTTGATACTTGACTAACCCACTGAGAGGACAGAAATGAACCCAAATGTTTCCTCATCCCATCTGCAGTTTCAGATTCGGTTTTATAAAATAGAATTAACAAAGTCTAATAGTCACAAAATCCATTAAAGTGGTATTTCAAAAGTAGAGGTTAAAGTTGAAGCTCTGAATCAAAATTAAGTCCAACCATTAATAATAATAAATAATATTTTTTTTAAGAGTCAATTTAGCATCAGCAATGTTTGGAGAATTCACACGAAACAGATGTATGAACATATCCAGTTACTTATCAATTAGTCAACATGACAAGTAGATATTTTTTCAAATGAAAATATAGTAAGCCATCTATTTTCACACACCATCCATAAACAGTACATTTCCTATGTAACATTAACCATTTCTTTTGCAAAACATTTACTGTAGCATTTTAGCAATCTCCCCTCCACTCCCATTTAATTATGACATAAAAGGATTTTTTTTTAAATCAACAATTCCATGTTTTCAGAGGACAAATATGAGATTCTTTATACAGTATTCAAGAATAAGTATACTAGATGAAACATGGTACCTATGTGTGTGCACTTCTCAAAATAAAAATCTTACCATGTTTAAATATCACCACCTGTGTGTCACCAACTTCTGCCAAGTAAACACTGTCACAGTGACCCATTTCTTCTGGAGTCGGTGCAGTCTGTAGAACAAATACTGTTAATACCTGAAGTACTGGAAGTAATTCACTTATCAACTTTATCTTTTTTTTTGCACTACCTACCAAACGTGGAAGTGCTGTACATCCAACAGTTCTGGACAACCTTCTCAAATCCCATTTGGAGTTTAACCTGAGAAAACAAGATAGTTGCTCAGACAAGAGAATGCTTTTTTTTACATCAAAAGAATAATTGAAGCTTTTATTTAACAATATGCACCATTCACTTCTTTTCAAATCTACTCCACTTTACAAAGCCCAGCTTTGGTCCCAGGAGCTTAGAACATTACCCCAAGATGAACACTATATAAATTTGTTATTTTTTCACTGAAACAATTGGGCTGAAGAAATCATTTCACATCTTACCTAACCACCATTAGCTGGTACTTGTTTGCAAAGTGCAAAGCCAGGTCTGCTACTTTTCCTCCTGTTACTATAACATTTGCACCAGCATCTGCAATAGCTTTCACCTGGACTTCCATCTGATTTTCCTCCCCTTTACTGACGCTCATCAGTTCTTCTGCATTTTTGATCAAAACAGTACCCTTCGAATGATAAAACAATATCAAATCAAAACCGTATCCACTCATTATTAAAATCAATGGCGATTTAACAAACAGCAACAAAACATTTAAACGACTCGATTGTAATAGCTCTGTCATGCATTACCAGTTTGTCCCCAGAGGCAAAGTACAAATGGTTCACGCGTCTACAGTACAGAGACTGAAGTCATAAGAAAGGAACTTATCAACAACAATTAACTGTGGAACTAGTTTTAAAATTGTGAAAATATTTAACTTATCTGAGATCATCTAATTTACACTCATTCTTGGCACAATAATGGTATTCCATTAATCAAGACTTAAAATAGACATCGCAAAACATTACCAATTAGAAACCACTCAAATGTACCTTTGTCTCGGTCGTCGTACAATCAAAAGGGCAGGAATATACTGCTATTTTAGCATCTTTGACCGAGGTTACATCTCCCTCAGTCTCCCGTTTGAAAACCATCCCGTGGAGCACTGATGAGGCATGGATACCACAACCCTACAAATACACAAAAAAAGGCTCACAAATGAACTGATTGATCCCCGCCCCCACCCCACCAATGCACAGATTTATATTTAGAAGTGAAAATTACGTTACTTTTTTTGTTTGGTATAGATATTTTTGTCTGATACAAATACATGTGAAGGACATTATATAGATGGAAGTTATTGTTGTGCTGCAGTTCTGAGGAGTAATGTTTCAAGTAGGGAACAGCGATATATCGGTATATCGCTAAAACCCGATATGATTTTCATATCGATATGCCGATATAGACATTTTAAAAATATCGATATATCGAAAACCGATATATCGAGGTAAAAAAATCGGGATGCGAGCACAATCAACTACAAGACCCAGAATGCTCATCTCTATACACAATGCACAGACCGAGGTGCAAAGCCGCCATCTTGTATTCATAGTCCTCGAATACAATATACAGGTATGCAAGGGGTGGGGGGAGAGATGGCTGGGGGGAGGGGGAGATAGACGGCTGGGGGGGGAGAGGGACAGCTGGGGGGGGGGGGAGAGGGACGGCTGGGGGGAGGGGGAGATAGACGGTTGGGGGGGGGGGGGGGGGGGGGGAGAGAGACGGGGTGAATGTGATAATATACAGATAGATAGAGATGGGGGGGGGGATGTGAGAGAGGAGAGAGGGAGAGAGACATAGAGAGACACAGACAGAAAAACACAGAGATGGAGAGAGTGAGAGACACAGAGAGAGAAAGATATTTACCTCCTGAGAAGATAGGCCCCGAATGCGCGCGCACTCCGATGCGCACGCGCATGCGCAGTACGAAAAAACTAAAAATATCGATATTTCGGTATATCTCGATATGAGCCAACCGATATATCCATATCCGGAAAATTCCCATATCGCCGTTCCCTAGTTTCAAGGCAAGCTATCTAAGCACCATTTTCTGACCATCATCATATAAATACTTACTGTTCCTCACCATTACTGAGGAAACAGCGAAAGGGGAAAGTGGAAAGAAACATCGCTTCCATACATAAACAAATAATATGATTATTAGAGGAAACTGAGGGTAAATGGAAAGATCACTTGCAAGCAAAAGCAAATGACATCTCAACACTTGAAGCAATGCATCACCAGTGTTATTTGGCTTTTTTCATTCACTGAATGACAAGCTGTTGCTGAAGTAGCAGAAAGTCCGGAGACTAGAAATGTTGCTGTAAATTTGTTGCTGGGAAAAATAGATTCTTGATTATCATTTGCAAGCAAACCCATAATGACAAATTGTCTCCATCCAAGACACTTTCTTGGATAACGCTTCCTTGGCAACTAAACACAAACTTATTCTAAAATGTTTTGTCCATACTAATTTAGTCTTAATACTTGACCGTAAAAGTTCAATATGGATAATGTAGCTAACTAATGCATTTCCTTATAATTAAAAAATTTGAATTCTAGTGAAAGTGGTTTCTACAAGAAAGTTTTTGTTTCAAACTAGTCCACTATCCATACACAAAGAGTGGTTCTAAAAGACTCACCAGAATTTTGCAAACTCTGATATTATCCACATTGAAATTTCCCTTGTCTGAATAAATAGATCCTGAAAAGAAAAAAAAAATACATAAATTACAACCAATCTTTCCAAAGCTCATGGCCCTTTTGGTATGATAACAAAACTGCTGAATTAACAAGCACAGGAGAGGTAACAGGATTCACGTACTGTTCCGAGTTAAAACAAAATCATTTTAAAATGTTACAAAACTGTTAGAATTGATTTTTATAAAAGGCATACCACATGCTTGTGAGATGAGCTTGCCCAGAAAATCTTCATTTCCATACTGTTTGCTCATAACAGCACTTCGAATAACAGCCATCACCTCTACATCTCGTAAGTTTTTGACAGAAGAACACACCAAGTCTGGAAGGATCTCTAAAGCCTTTTTGCAGGCTGCGTCATATCCTTCAATTACCTATAATGTTACATTAGTATGTAAATTAAATTTAAGTAATAAATACAACTACTACTAATAATAATCCTTGCATTTTGTTACGGCGCTTTTCACGTATTCTAGACGTCTCAGAGCTCACAGAATGTACTGGGGGGAGCGAGGAACGGTGGCGGGGGGGGGGGGGAACGAGACAGGGTGGATGTGATAATATACAGATAGATAGAGATGGGGGGGGATGTGAGAGAGGAGACACAGACAGAAAAACACAGAGAGAGAGTGAGTGTGAGAGACACAGAGAGAGAGAGAGATATTTACCTCCTGAGGATAGGCCCCGAATCCGCGCGCACCTTCGAATGTGCGTGCATCTCGCGACATGCGCGCAGTACGAAAAACCCAAAATATCGATATATCTCGATATGAGCCCGTCGATATATCTAAATTGGAAAATTTCCATATCGACAGACTCTGGTACAGATAAATAAGCCTTCATTTCAAATATCATGTACAATTAGAATGTGGTCACCAGGAAGGGTGTGCATTTTCCATTCCAGACAAAGGGGAAATTTGCACATGTTGGTAGCATACATATGTAGAACTCTGCCTGGTTTGGATACTCTTAAACATGGTGATAAGTTTCCCTATGCATCAAGACAAGATACTCAGCTTAACCAAAAATAATTACCAGGCAAACATCTTCAGAACATTCGGTTTTCCTTTTTTATTTAAAAAAGAAAATATTTTCTGTATGATAATTATCCTTGCAATTTTTATAGCTTTTCATGTCTTGTAGCGCCTTGGGATGTCCTCCCGACGTGAAAGGCACTCTATAAATGTAATTTTGTTGTTGTTGTAGACGTTTCAAAGGGCTTCACAGAATATATTGTAAAGTAAATTGACTGTATATTTTGTGGAGGAAACGTGGCAGCCAACTGCACACACCAGTGTCCCACCAACAGTGATGGATTGAAATGACCAATTTTCTTTGAAGGATTATTGTCAGGCATGTGGAATAAGGAAATTTGTCCAAGGTTTTGCCCTGTCTGGAAGTGAATCATCCATGCAAATAAATTATATGCAATCCAATTACAGTAAAAGTCCGTTTATATGGCACCCGTGGGACCTGGCCATTGCCGGTAAAGCACCTGTCAGATATTCGGGTGGCCCGGTGCCAAAAACCCACCACAAAAAAATTAAACTTCTTTTAACACACACCATACTAAATAACAACAACTTCGATTTATACAGTGCCCTCCACGCCGGACGGCGTCTCAGAGCGCTTCACAATAGCGGATCCCGGGACTGAGGCAGAGGCCGGGGTAAAAAGGTGACCAAAGGCGCGGTTGAAGAGAAAGGTCTTCAGCTGGGACCTGAAACTGAGAAAAGAGGGGGCAAGACGAAGGTAGTGAGCCTCGGGACATAGTGGCTGAAGGCACAGCCGCCGAGGGTGGAGCGGAGAATTCGAAGGACATGGAGAAGGCCAGACCCAGTGGAGCGAAGGCAACGGTAGCTGGTTTGAGGAGAGATCAGAGAGGTAGGGGGATGCAGATGAGTGGACGGATTTGAAAATAAGGGTGAGGATCTTGAAGTCGATCCTCTTGGGGATAGGGAGCCAGTGAAGTCTGGCAAGGACTAGGGTAAGGTGGGAGTGAAGTTTGGTGCGGATGAGTATGTGGTCGACAGAGTTTTGGATGAGTTGGATTTTATGGATTGTGGTGGAGGGGAGACCGGCAAGGAGGGCATTTGAACAGTCCAGCAGTGAGATTACAAAGGCGAAATAATAACAGAATACTGTATTGGTACTTATTGTTAAAACTATTCTCTTGCGCTTCTCACCTTTACTGGCTGAGGTTTATAGTCCAGTGATTCTTTTTTAAATGGAGGATGCCGTGCTGGTGAAAAAAACGGAAGCGCGACTTTAAAGTCGCACGACTTTACTAGTGGCAAGCCGAGAGCCCTAGATTGTACTAGCGGCAAACTGAAATGTGCGACAATGTGGGTTATCGGCTTGCCGCTAGTAAGGCTTTAAATTTGCGCTGTTTTTTTCAACTGCTTGGCGTCCTCCATTTTAAAAAGAATCGCTAGACTATAAACCTCAATTGCAGCATCATGGCTTCAAGCGCTGCATCTACTAGTAAAGGTGAGAATCGCAAGAGTAGTTTTAACAGTAAGTACCAATACAATATTCTGTTATTATTTACGCATTTACAAATGCTCCACCGCTATTGTTCCGGATAAGTTCCGGTTTATCGAACGGGTACTTTTTTTGGGGCCTGCCGGTTATACGGAAATGCTGGTTCAAGTCACGGATAAACGGGCTTCTAATGTATTAAGAATGTTAATCTTATTCCATTTAGCCATAGATTTCAATACTTCTGAAATAGAACCAATGCAGAAACAGTATTAGCTGAGGTGTACTTGAGAGCTTCATTCAATTGTATAGCAAATCCATAAAAAGACCAGCCTGTCTGACATAATCTTACCTCAGAAGACATAAGACATAATCTTACCTCAGAAACTGAAAGACCCATTCGCAAAAGCTCTTCGGCAAGTTCAAGAAGAGCACCAGCAAAAACCAGCACAAAATTTGTACCATCTCCAACTTCTTGCTCCTGCATGTGGGAAGCCATCACCAACATCTTAGCTGCAGGATGCTGAACCTGTGTCCAGGAATTTAAGAGGTAAATTAATTATAAGGGATTTTGTCAGTGTGAAAGGGGGCACTATTCATACAGACACCTGGCAATAACATTAATATATATTTTTAAAAAGGTAAATTGAAAACAGGGCCAGTGTCATAATTGCAGAAAAAATACAAGCAATACAAAAATAACTACAATTCATGATTTTCAAATGACTGTTTCCGATTAGTTTTTAACCAGATTCAAACATCTACATTTCTGAAGTTTTACTTCTGTGTTTTTTTATATAAAAAGAGACACATTACAAAGATTGTCCAATTTATACTCATTATATACATACACACACTATTTTCCTTGAGTTCTCAATCTACTAGAATCATACTTAAAAGTCTATTACTATTCAAGCACCTGACGCTAGCAATTTTTTAAATATCAAATTAGAGCTAGAATTTCATTAAAACATACCTCACATAAAACAAATTCCAACTGCTTACCTCCAGCTCTCGTAGAATGGTAGCTGCATCATTGGTCACAAAAAGTTTCTCCACATGATTAATGACCATTTTATTCATCCCTGCAAAATGGATTATCTATTAGTTTTACATTACCAGTAGTAAGGCAATACATTTTCTCTAACTATAGGAAATTGAACATAAATATACAGGAGAACAAAAACATACCATTTGGACCATAAGCTGTACGGGTGGTCTGAGCTAGCTCCTTGCAAGCTTGAATGTTCCTGAAAACCGCTTCTTCCATACCAGAATAGTGCTGAAAAAATGTATAGGTTTGTGATAAAAATTATAACCAAGTAAGAAATCAAAACATATCTTATATCATATAATCCACTACAAATTTAAGGCAGAGCTTCTGTCTAGAATATGAACTTCAGCTTTTGCTAAACATTATTGTTATAAATAAGAAGCAAAACAAAAGTAAGTCTAAAAATCTAACAGCAAGACAAAAATATTTAACATTCAAAATGAGTGATTTAAAGTTAGATTTGAAGGTATTACAAATAGCTCTAAGAAAAAAAACATTCTACAGTATTAAAAAACAGGAAGTGGTAGAAAGTAAATAAAGTAGACCTTAGTGTTCCTATTTGCCACATAAGAGTGCCTCAAAAATACTGGATTGAATTTAAAAACAAGAGTAATGGATAAAGTTTCTAAAATGTATAGAAATAAGATTTAAATCTTAATATTGTAGTTCAAAAATTGGGCTTGAAAGACAATGAATGGACTGGTTGGGAGAGGTGCTGAATCGTCACATCATTCAATAATTTCAGTTAGTAAAGTTAGGAAAAAAAAGTAATTGAATACCATCTTATTTCTGCTTTGATTCAAGACTGGTCCCAGAAAATATAAGATTCACAGACTAATGATATTAGTCTATATCTTTAGTGCATGGGCACTATATTCTTTAGTGCCCATGCACTCAGTTAATTAAGCTCAACCAGAGTAACAAATACTTTGCATCTTAACATTCTTTGGAGCGGTTGAGTGGAAAAACACTGCTTCTGATTGTCATTAACCTCAATAAAAAGTGTATTTGTGAGAATATTGAACAACACATAACTAGGGACAAATGTAATGGCTTCAATTCAGGTTGGTTTAATTAATTATTCTTAATTATTTTAGTCTATTAATTCAGTTAATAGTCCAGAGGTAGAGTGCAAGGATAAAAAAAATTACAGAAAATTTCTGGGTTTAGTCAGTCAAACTGTCAATTCACCGATATGGAAACCAATTGTGTTACAACTGCCTTTAAGAAACCAGCAATATTGTAATAATATTTTACAAGATATATTCACAAATGTTAGACAATGCTTGCTAAAACTATTTATATGGTGTACCTTGAAATTCTACCTAGAGACCCACCGAGTGCCATTTGCTCCTCATGTCCCCCGCCCCACTATTCAGCCACTCTGCCCCCACCCTCTGGAACTCCTTCCACTCTGCCTCACCCCATCCCTTGCCTATCTCAAGACTCTCCTCTTCGACAGTATGTTGATCACCCTCCTTACCTACACTATCCCACCCCCCAGTTTCGTACCAAACACTGATTTGATTGTACAGCGTCTTGGGACGCCCTCCTGATATGAACGGTGTTCTACAAATGTAATTTTGTTGTTGTAGTCCTGCATTGTAGGAATGGCACATGCACCAAAAAGCTCTTTTGATGCTAATATGAAATATAGAAAATTGCAAAACACCCAGTTTTGTCATGTTTGTTTGATTGGCTTTCTTAACATATTTAGTACCCAATACTCGATTCAAAACTGGTCCAGACGACATCCTGTGTGTTTCAGTTAACAGGTGAATTGCAAATGTTGCAAAATATCTGCAACCCACCCATATCAGGCTGGCTCAGCAGTAACGCTCCCGCCTGAATCAAAAAGCTGTATGTTGAAGCCCTAGATGGGGATTTAGAATCACAGCCGACACTGACATCCCCAGTGCTGGGCTCAGGGGGGGTGGGGTTCCCGGGTCAGATGTGCGATCCTCCAGAATGGGATGTTCACCCGAGGCCCCATCTGCCTGTTCAGTGTAACAGGTCCGGTGGCAATGATTAGAAGAGAAGAGGAGGGAGTTTCTCCCAATGTCCAGGCCAACAACGATAATAATAATAATATAATAACAATCCTTACATTTATACAGCGCTTCCCACATCTTATCGAGGTTTCAAAGCGCTTCACAGAATACAACAACGCCCCAAGGTAGGGACCAGAGCGGGGGGGGGGGGGGGGGGAGCAGGACAGCCGACTGTATGTATATTTGTGGGTGACACGAGGCAGCCAAATAGGTGCCGCATCCTCGGGTGGTGGCTCGACAGTATCGTGGTTTAACAGCGGGCACCGGGCACCCGTCCCTCCCCTCACCCCCACCAGAGCCGGGACAATGGAGGTTGTGTAATGGCGGCCCGAGCACATGGAGCCGGCGCCCTCCCCCTCCCCCCCCGGCCCACACTGCAGGCCGGGAAAGGCGGAAACACGGGAGGATTAAAAATAAATAAACCCCGGGTTTGCGCTGAGCAATCGTCCCTGACCCTCCCCCACCTCCCAGCTCTAATGGCGCCTCGTGTCGGCCAGGCCGCCGCCGCCGCGTCACTTGGCCTTTCCAGAACCTTCCATTACCGCGCGCTGTCTGGAAGCCATCCCTCCAGCAAAATCCACTCCTGGCGTTCATTTTTAATTCGGAGTTTTAATCAACACTCACCTTCGCCCCATCTTTTAGCATCTGGGCGAAGCCTGGCGCTTTAGGGACGTGGAGAGCCATGTTTTCAGGAGGTTGTTACCGGGAGACCAAAGACCAGCGTCTGCACCAACCCCCGCCGTGTGAGCCGCCTCCCACAACACCCCGCGCCACGCGGCTCGGCCCGGGTTGGGCGGCTTAGCGCCCAATTGGGCGGGTTTTGTTGTTGTGTTAAGTATGAAGACGATTTTGCTCCTGCCAACCGTGTGTTATTTTGTTCCCTTTCAAGATCTTTTCTTACACAGTTTCAAAAGCTACCACCTAAATTGGCCACTCCGCTGCCCATACATAATATTGGGCTACTTTTGGGCTAGTATGTTGATGACTTTGGGCTAAAAAGTATTTTAATTTCTGGGAACCCATCACAGCAACAGCAACTGTCAGTCCAGCCAGAGCCACAGGAGCCAGTTACTTCAACTCTTCTACATTTGCCAGGAGAGCACGTCTCAATTATAGTAATAGTCTAACAACAACAACCCGCGTTTATATAGTGCCCTTCACGCGGGGTAGCAACGCGGAGCGTCCGAAATGCCAACAGGAGCTGCCAATAGCCTTTTTAATAATACTACTTGCATTTGATATATAGCGCTTTCATGTCTTCTAGACGTCTCAAGGCACTTCACAGGATATACTGTAAAGTGAATTCACTGTGTATTTGTGGGCAAAACGCAGCAGCCAATTGCGCACAGCAATGTCCCACACACAGTCATGGATTAAAATCATCAATTTTTTTTTCTTGAGAGGTTATTATCAGGAAATATAAGGAAACTTGCCCAAGGTTTCACCCTGCCTGGAATCGAACCTAGGTCTCTCGCTTATACCACAAGTGCTCTAACCACTGAGCTACAGGACTCCACAAGGACTTTTGCCATTATCTGAGGGAAAAAATTCAAATTATCGAGGGCCATGGGGCATCTGAGAAAAAAATGCAATTAAGTATAGTACATGTATTTCAATATAGTACTACTGTTATGGGAAAAAATATTTATATCTTTCAGCTATGGCACACTTCTCTGAGCTAGAGTTGCTTCTTGTGGGACCCAACCACCAGCAGTGTTATAATCATGATCGTGAAGATGTGTAGTTTGCTGATTTATGAACATACTGTCCAATAGCATGTTGAGACTTTGTTCTTTCTGTACTTCCCAGTACTGTGGGCTCAAAATTAAATTGCATTATCAGTCCAAAACATACAGTCCAAGCATCTGCATAAGTGGATTCCAAGAAGCATAGAGGCTTTGCAGCACCATTTACATCATGCTTAGCTGCATTGGGGAGACCAAAAGGGGGGAAATAAAATAGTTTTTTGAATAGATAGAAGACGGAATGTAAACAAATAATTATAAGGATGGATTTGATCCACTGTTAATGTTGGTGCTACATGTATAATTTTGTGTACTTGGTTTGTGTGGCCGAATTATATAACTTGAGCTTCAAATCATTAAAGCCCACATAAGCTTTAATGATTGGCGTCCTGGCCAACAATCCTCTAGATCATTGGAACATTCACAATATCTGCTGTGTTTTCATTTTGCAAAAAACAGTCACTATATAGAAGCATTACTAATTAGTCTAAAGCACTCTGGGCTGTTTCAATGTTATTGACTGAATAATTACAAGTTTCAAATTTGTTTTGAGTTGTGCGCAAACTTGTTCACCTACAAATACACAGTCACCACACTGAGACATCCTCCAAGCATGAACGGTTCTCTGAGATAGAGTTGCTTCTTGTGGGACCCAACCACCAGCAGTGTTATAATCATGATAGTGAAGATGTGTAGTTTGCTGACAGGAAAATTAGTGTTGTAACAGATGCTCCCCTGAAGGTACAGAATTGACTCATGTAGATCAGACTTATCTTTCTTCTATACTGAGATATATAGTCTTAGCCAGGTTATCACCATTAGTCGGGGCGGTGGCTGGACTTTCAGCCTCTCTGCTCTCACACTGTGGAGCTCCATCCTGCAGCTCCTCCGCCTTGCTTCCTCCCTTTCCTCCTTCAAGGCCAATCTCAAGACCTTCCTCTTCAACCGTGCCTTCGGCTCCCCCCTTAACTCTTCCCATTCTCCCTCCCTTTCCCCCAACCCTTCCCCCACCACCCCCACCCCTCCGTTCGGGTCCCGACCTGACTGTTCAGTGCTTTGGGACGTCCTCCCAACGTGAAAGGCGCTATATAAGTCCAATTTTGTTGTTGTTAGTTGTCCTTGCTTAGGTTCAAGAGGGTATAAATAATAAATGTCTATTTGCTAATGCCTGTAGAAAGTGCATACGTGGAGTTTTGGGTGAAGAAAACATTGGGCTTGATTCTCCATAACCGAACAGTTTCACGGAAACGCTTTGTCCAATCTCAGGTAGGAAGGATAGTAAGTTTGACAAAATATGAGAGACTGCTGTCATCTATGCTACCCCACACCAGCATGATTTAATGCCTTCAGGAAAGAAGGGGAGACATATACTTTTGCAATAACTAAAGATTTTATTATCAGTCAAGGAATCCAGGGAAAAATAGTATGAACACTTATTAAACTGAAAGATGCGCATAATAGCCATAGTAATACTATGCAAACAATGTGGATCAACAAGTTAAAATTTACTGGTACTTATATGCTTATCAGATTACATAAATTCTTATGGCTTACCAAAGGGAATTAATTGAAGGATAATAACCAAACACCAAGAGCTGGATTTTCAAATTAATTGCACAAAATTATATTTATAATATAGGGTTAAATTCTACAATTTGCCAAATTCTTAAATAGCTTTAAATTTTGAAGCTATTTTCTGTAAGTTATTAAAAAAAAAGGCTTCAAAAGCCGAAACTAAATTCAACAGTGTGATAAGTCAGTAGAGTAAATCTAGACAAGAGAGGATTTCCCTATTATAGGTCGGTTCTGCGTCTGCCCACAGGAGGGAGCCAAATCGAGATACTCAGCATCATGAGCCATGCTTAGTGACCATTTGATCTTTTGGTTCTACTCTCGCTCTCTCTGTGGTTTAATTCTGATCTTTGCAACACTGCATTGCTAGCTTTAGAGTGAGAACAAGACAGGAAAACGATAAGTAGCTGAGACAAAACGAAGAAGGAAGGTAAGAAAATTGGAATACATTATTCTGATCTCATTAACCTTCCTTGGGAAAATCAGTTGACCTTTTACAGTACTGTATTCTCATTCAGGAGTGTTGAGTACTGAAGCCAAAGTTTTGCATTGCCAGAGACCCAGACTGATCTGCAACATCTCACAGTCTTTCACTGGAAGTTAACAATGATAAATTGGGTTAATTTTTATAAGTGTAACTAAGAATCAACTATATACCAGGACTACTTTATAACTTAAACAAGGAATAATTTACTTTTATTTGCAAATACTACTGTTGTAAAGAAAATAGTAATCAATGGAGCTAGGAATTCTATAGACATGATCCAATGGGATAAATGAAAAAAATAGTTTTGTTCCAAAGCAAAAATGATCTATGGAGGGCTGTTGATTGGCACAATATTTAATATTTATGAAGCAGTTTTACAATCAAAACCATATTCTAATAATGTAAAAAAAGTAATAAAGTTAAGCTTATATCAGTACGCCACTTACAAATGATCATATGTGTTTGTTCATGTAGTTTTGGGCATGTGTTACTCAGATTTAGGGGTACTGTATTTACAACAACAACAAAATTAGATTTGTACAGTATAGTGTCTTTCATGTCGGGAGGACATTTCATAGTACAGTACTATATGCATCAGTTGACACACATTATAATAATAATTAAATAATCCTTGCGTTTGATATAGCACTGTTTACGTCTTCTAGATGTCTCAAAGCGCTTCACAGAATATAGTGTAAAGTGAATTGATTGTATGTTTGTAGGTGATACGCAGCAGCCAATTGCGCACAGCAGTGTCCCACAAACAATCATGAATTGAAGTGACCAATTTATTATTGTTTTTTTCCTTGAGGGATTATTATCAGGCATGTGGAATAAGGAAACTTGCCCAAGGTTTCGCCCTGCTGGGAATCAAACCCAGGTTATGTTACCTTTTGCCAACTAGCATAAACAGGATGAAAACAGACATGTAAAGCACTCATAAGATGAAATGTATATGTTATAGTTGAAAATAACAACAACAATATCAACAACTTGCATTTATATATTGCCCTTCATGCCGGGTAGCATCAGAATGCTTCACAGTGGCGAAGTCTGACAACGGACCAGCGAGAGAGGGTGGAGGGAGATGACCTTAATTATGATCAAAAAGGAAGTTCTTCGAGCAGGATTTGAAGTTGGAGGCAGGAAGCAATGCAGAGGGGTTGAGGGAGAGAGTCTCCAGAGGTAGTGGCTGAAGGCACGGCCACCGAGTGGTGGAACAGAGGGATGAGGGACAAACGAGAGGCCAGAGCCAGCCGAGAATGCAGTGGGTGGAGGAGTGGGGGGCAAACAGGTCGGATAGGTACGGAGGTGCCAGGGAATGAAGGGATTTGAAAACAAGTGGGAGTATCTTCAAATCAATCTGTTCAGTGATTGGGAGCTAGTGGAGCTTGACAAGGAGTGATGGGGGTATGAAGCTTTGTAACTAGTGAGTATCCGGGTGGTGGAGTTTTTAATTAAATGGATTTTGTGTATGGTGAAGCTGGACAGACCAGCAAGGAGGGCATTGGAATAGTTCAGCCGGGGAGTGACAAAGGCATGGATGAAGGTTTCAGCTACGGCGGTTGTGAGGTACGGATGGAGTTGGGCAATGTGGAAGAGGTGGAAAAAAGCGGTCCTGGTCAAGGAGCAAGCTGGGGATTAAACCTGATGACTGAATTACGCACTGGTTCATACAGACTGAGGGAGAGCCTGAGGAGGTTGAGAAGTTCAGAACTGCAGGAGAGAAGGTATTGATGAGAGCCAAAGAATACAGCTTCTGTCTTGCTGACATTCAGCTGCAGGAAATTTACATTCATCCAATCCTTGAAAAAGCTGAAAGGACATCAGCAGACTGGGAGACACTGGGATACATAAGGAAGATGACCCCATATCTGCAGATGACATTGCTGAGAGAGAGTGTGTAGATGAGGAAAATTATGGGGGCCAAGGTTCGAGCATTGTGGTACCCCACAGATGACGTATGGGGGCTGGGGTGAGAGGAAAAAACAATGACCAAGATGAAGTGTTGGTGGTTGGTTAGTTAGGATACAAATACACAAACAATAGGAATAACATTACCAAATCTTAGTCTGTAAAACCATATTTTTTTTAAATTTAAAGTCACACAGAATTATGGAAAATTCTTAAATTCAATCTTAATTTGAAGCCAGTTTTTTTTAAAGAAATGGCGTCCAAATTAAGACTTAATTTAAAAAAATTCCACAATTTCGCTCTTAATAGTTAAGGTAATGTGATATTAAAGTTTAAAACTAGGTAGAGTTCTGAGTTCTGAGTACAGTATACTGTATAGTGAAACGCCTATATAATACATCCTGTTCTACATTCGAAGTCTGGGACAAAGTCTTATGTTGTGACATGAGAAACGGTGCAATACCAAAGGAATTGTATATTGTTGAAGGTGCTGTCCTTAAAATGAGATACTGTATTAAACCAAGATCCTATCCGACTATTTAGATGAACATTACCATCCTGTGACACTACTCCAAATGAGAAGGGAGTTTCTCCTGTTGAATTGGCCAATAATCCTGCAGATAAACTAGTCATTCGCACTATTGTGGGGCCCTGATTTACACAAAATATGGCCTATTGCCCTATAGCAGAACATTTCTATACTTGAATTTACAGTTTGAAATTTTTCAAAATGCAAATCTGCTCACCTCTAAAATATTCTTTCTAATAAGTGTGAAACACATTCAGGACTGGGAATTACTGGTATCACTCTGTTGCTGCCTGAAAGGAGTTATTACTTAGTAACAACTTTTTTTCTTCTGGGTGAGTCAGTCAGCTGTCTTGCCAAGAATGTATGAATCTCCTAACAATTATTTGATGCCCATGCAGATGCTCAAATGTGTGAATTAAGCTTCTTATTCCTTTGAGGATAGGCGGGGACATTGAGCTTTTTGGAAATACAGTCATATGATTTGTTTAAAAAATTATACTCCAAATTTATACACCTATAAAACAATTGTAAGTACGTATAACAGAATGTAAAGAGATAAAGAAAAAAGCGCATCTGGCGTGGCTTAAGAAAAATAAAAATCTTGTATTATTTTTGGAACCTGTTGCGGAAATAGCTGAAGGGTCATGTGGTTGGGCTGACACAGTGAGAGGTCTTAATATAAGCAGCTGTCAGCGAGGGTGGCAAGGGGGAGGCCAGGTGCTTCTCTATAGGGATAGAAGGGAACTGGAGGATAAGTCACTCTGGGTTGCTCATGCACACCTCTCACAGAGTGGCATTAACAGATGGAGTGGCACTTTTGGAAGGTTGCCCATCTGCCCAGTTGGCAAGGCAATGTGGAGGGTTGGTTGGGCAATCTAAAAGGATTATAAAAAGTACCAAAACAGGATTAAAAATAGCTGCAAGATTTTTTTAAAAAAGGATTAATCACTAATCTCCCTGGCTAGCTCTAACACTTTATTTGTTTTAACTGCTGGGTAATTTTTCATTTATTGCTATTTAGATATTCCAAGAGAAGTAGTTGAACCATTTGCTCATTGATTTATAGGGTGAATTTTACTGGCATTTCATGGGGTGAAAACTGATTGTTGGAATTTGAGCAGTCTGTTCTATAAAAGTCTACTGTATATCAAACTGTGGTTATTTGATATGTGAGTTGTAGAAAAGATGCCAAATTATATGCGAGGATATTCATGTCAGATGAGGCTGACACCTGCCCTTACTGTCACTCAGTGCTGTTTGTTTCTATTGCACATACTGCTTCTCTGTCATATTGTACAGAGAAGCACAGACACACTCAGCCTCAGTTTGGGAAACAGCATCATGGTACAGTTACGTACTGTTGCAGCTGCAGTCCAAACTAGCTATGTCACCCTGAGCTAATTGGGGTCATAGACATTTTTACTGACTGGAGTCATGTTGTTTAAAGGAGTTTGCTGGAGCAGGCTCACACAGGCAGGGTTATGCTGACAACATTCTTCTAGTTTAAGTTTGTGTTTATAGCTTTCTTAAATGTGAACAGAATGGAGGGAAAGGCATCAGAGAGAAGCACTTTATTCTGTGTTGTGCGAGTCAATAAAATTATCTGCCTTTTTTCATAGGGGAGGGAAAGTACAGCTGACTGAGACCAGGCCTCAGGGAGTCCAGAACCCATGGGAAGTGCAGGTAACAGCATGCTGTCCTAGCAGCTGTTTCAGCCTCTATTACACTGTCAATTTGTTGCCATGCAGCAGGTGCTCTATCTCACATTTAATCTTTAATGCTCTACAAAGGCAAAGACCAGGCAAGAAACAAGTCCTCTCAGAAGCTTGCGTCGGCAGGTGTGGAGTTGTGTAAGGTAAGGCAACAGGTGTAGCTATCCCTGTACCATATATGCTTCAAGGGTATTATATTTCTTATAATCTAAATTGTGTACTTATTCAATATTTTTTGTATGAGCTTTATTGTCTATTTATAGTTTTTTTTGTAGCTTATTGTTATATAAATGTACTTATCTAAAGCGTCCTGGGACGCTATCCTGAGTGAGGGGTGCTATATAAACGCAAATTGTTGTTATCTTGAACATTCATGAAATGTGATCTAAAAAATAATATTGAATGAAGTATTGTGAAATCTGAAAACAGTTATTGAAAATGAACATGTGGGCAAATAGATATTGTTCAATTACTTTGAATGTAAAAAAATCTTACTAAATGTTCACAACAGCTACCAGTAACTTGGAGAATCATTCTTTTCTTCATAGCTAAAGAGCAGAAACTATAGTCAGCCTAGTCCCATTGACCATATGATTACCACAAGAAGGCTACCTTCGGAAAAACCTGTCCATATTTCCTTAAGTCTTGATGAATTGACGGGTAAGTGAACATTTTCAGTCTGTAATATTAATTCAGATATTTCACAGTCTCCTTCATATAACGTTGGGATCTGCAATGTGGTGATTTAAAAACTGAAGTACGTCATGCTGAGCCGTGGGAACTGGACTCCAATGCGATGTACTTTCGGAGTGGCGTCCCCACGAGTTGGCATGGTGTATGTGGAATCCCCACACGGATTCATTACCAGGGAAACCCTGTTATAAATCACAATATATTTAGATAATATTTTACAATGCTTTTAAAAATCTGCAGCGGAGGTTGGTCCAATTGTTCAGTTGATACAGAAACAAACCAGTATAAACCCGAGGTATTGTATAAAGACCAGGAACGCCCCGGGATCAATCCCGCTCTGTGCTGAATTATCAAATTTCGACTGGAACAGCAGTAGGAGAGCCACTATTAGCTCCAATGCTCCCAATCTGAGGAAGGCATCGTGCTCTTGGTCACCAACTCTTGGTGCAGCATACATACATGTGGATGTCAGATGAATGTAAGATTGGTACCCCTTACCCCACCAGTCACATAACTCTGATACTACTCATTGTCTGTACTTGTACATGAAGATTGACTCTTGGTATGTGGTTGGGATGTGGATACAAATTGAATTTACATAGAGTGAGTCAGGAGCTTCAAGGGAGGAGGATAAAACCTCCACCTCACAAACCCACATCTGCATCAGAGTGTTTAGACCATGGAGCTGAGTTTCATTTTAACCATGTATTGTTTGATGAAGTTAATATCTTGCTAACTAATAGTCTAATATAACTATCTGTGGGCTGGCAATGTTTGGGATAATCATTTTGCTGGATGCTGCAGGGGCTGTCAAACCTGTGGACCAGTCACCTATCAGTTGGGACAATATAACATATGATCATATCATTTCCAAATGTGGCCAATAGCAGTTAATAAGCAAACACGTTTAACCCCAAGGCCAGTGATAGCTATTGATTACTTTTGACTCAATGTTTGTTTGTTTTGATTATGATTATCAGTAATAATATCATTTGCTGCCTTTCCCCCATGGATTCAAAATATATTTTAAATGTCGACATGTAACAGGTATTCTCAATTGTACAATTATCAATACTAAACTACATAGGCACTGTGCTCATGCTGAATAGTGTAGACACTGCTGGTATGAATAGTGTCGACACTATGCCAGTATGAATGGTGAATCACTGTGCAATATTTCTGCCTTTAAAATATCTGTGATAATTTTTCTAGGATGGAGGAAATAGGTTTCCACATTGCATTTATCAAACAAACCACGTACTTTAATGAATCTTACCAATCTTGGTCAGTTGCTTCATGTTTTTTTGTGGGATGTTGCTGTGCGCTAATTTACTGCTGCGTTTGTCTACAAATACATAGTCACTATACTTTACAGTAAATCCTGCAATGTGTTTTGGATGTCCTCCCAACATGAAACAAAATATATCAACAACAACAACAGACTACAGTTGTATACAGTTGTATAGTGCCTTTCAAGTTGGGAGGACCAAATGCAGTATACGGTTATTATTCTTATTTTATTTATTTACTTCCTTGGGAATGGCCATCTCTTATTTGAGTGTCTGAAAGATGTGATAGGGCACTAGATCACAAATGATAACTACCGTCCGTTAGGCATTGCTGGTAACTGGAGT
Source organism: Hydrolagus colliei (assembly GCA_035084275.1). Classification (NCBI taxonomy): domain Eukaryota; kingdom Metazoa; phylum Chordata; class Chondrichthyes; order Chimaeriformes; family Chimaeridae; genus Hydrolagus; species Hydrolagus colliei. Next base: position 34,643,126 of record CM068745.1, on the reverse strand, counting down.
GCTGTAGCTCACTTAGAGCACTTGAGTTACAAGTGAGAAACCTGGCAGGGCAAAATCCTGTGCAAGTTTCCTTACTCCACACGCCTAATAATAATCCTGCAAAATACATAATAAAAATTGGTCATTTTCAATGCACGTCTGTTTGTGGGACATTGCTGTGCGAAATTGGCTGCCATGTTTCGCCCACAAATATACAGTCAATTCACTTCACTATACAGTAAAAGCCCATTTATCTGGTACCCTCAGGACCTGGCCAATGGTTAAAGCGCATGCTGGATATTCAGCTGAAAATGACCCCAATTATTTTTCTTTAAATGCATTTTTCCAGATAAATTCTGGTTAATCGAATGCAGACCTTTTTTTTTGCAGTGCTGGTTAAACGGAAGTTATGGTTAATTGGGTCACGGATAAACGGGCTTTTACTGTATTCTGTGAAGCGCTTTGAGACATCTAGGTGACGTGAAAAGCGCTATATCAAATGCAAGGATTATTCCACCTTGCAACATTTTCTTATAAATAATCTTGGTCTGCATATAAGGACTCAATATCAATGTTACAGATGTAGTTGTAATAAGATGATGATCATGGCATTTTCCTAATTCACCCCAAACAAAATCGATTAGAGTTCCAATGTAGCTTTGTTCAATGAACACAGTTCAAATTCCTGGTATCAAAGTGTCTCTTTTTATAAGGTTCATTTCATTTAGGGGTTATTGAAAATATATAACCTAGACTTTTCGAATATAGAATATAAATCTTCGTACTTGTACTTCATAGAAATATAATCAGAATCTTAATACAACCACTTGTGAAAGATGATAGATACCAGCATTGCTGCTCACTACAGATTTTAAGAAAACAATTCTGGGACTTAAGAGAAGTACTGTAGAGTAGTTCCTTCTCTAATTGTTGAATCTTTATATACAGTAGTTTGAATAATTCAATCCCTCAAATCTGAATAGTGCATTCCATAAAATGGTTAAATTCATAATGAGCTCAATATGTTATTTGATTATTAAGAGTTGTTCCCCATAATAGTCTGAAGACTTGAAACCTCTAATTTGAGAATTATTATATACTGCACTTGTATAGAAGGCAAGCTTTTTTTATTCATCTAATGGATGTAAATGTGTGACATTGCTGCTGCTCAAGTGGTTTCATTAGAAGATTGTTTAATTCATTGGCATGCTTTCATATATTTTTACACTCTGTGTGATGATACAGTAACATAAATGATGTGTTAAATCCCATGCATAAAGCACCCTGAGGCGCCTCCTTTGAAATGGGCACCATATAACTGCAAGTTGTTATTGTATATTATCAGAAAGGTAAGACAATGAGTAGTACAATTTAAGTTGGAGTATCGCATTATGGTAACTTTGATGTAATTGTTGCATTTGTTTCCAAATTGAGAGGAGGGGCATTAGATAAGGAATAGAATTAAATTTTAGAAACATTGTTGATAGTGTTTGAAAATAGTGATATTTGCATGTTTTATGTAGTACTGATTGTTGGCTTATATGGTAGGCACAACACAGATAAAAACTTCAACAAATTATATTTATACAGCGCCTCTCATGTTGGAAGGCCTTGGACAGTTAAAGTTAACATCTGAGATGGGTGTTGGAATCAAGAGGAGAAGAGTGCAGTGTGGGTCCATCTGAAATTGGTCAATTTTATAAAATTTTAATTGGATTTCCTAATGAATAAATCTGGATGTCCAAGGCACTGATCATGGGAGTACTGCTCCAATTTAATCTGTTTTCGGAGGGGAGTTCCATCGACTCAACATGACATGCCTGATGTATTCTTGATTATTCGAACAAATCCCCACTTAGACTTCTCAATTAAAGAAACCTATTAAGAAATACCACAACATTTATCCCATTATGGTTTGGCAGAGTTCCGTATACAGTATTTGGATGTTATTTGTATTGACAGGATTGTGGTGAAAGTAAAACCAACTCAATAAACCAACCAACCTGGCTTGGACAGTTGCAATTGGGAAGACAGGATACATTAAACAACAACACATTAAAAATGTGGTGGATCTTATTCCTTTGGAGCTACAGAGAACAAATTAAAGAGGGTCCAGCAGGGGAGTGAGGATTACATGGAGTAAACCTATAGACAGCAAGCTCAATCCTTCCGAGGCTTGCCATGCTATAGCCCAGCCTGTCATTGATTTTTCTGATGGCAGCTCCCACATGTTTTTTGTTGGGGCTTAAGATTTACTCAATATCTTAGGGATACACCAACTCACTGCTCAGAGCAAGCATTGTTGGCGAGTGAACACTTAAGATGAATATGTTTGGGGTTGGGTCTGCCAGGGATCACGAGTGTTTCTAAAGTGCTCTGATGGCATCACGCCTGCACGGCTGTTGGCAAAGGCACCCACAATTAAACTGCCTTAACGCAGTTGCAAGGCTTGATTTCGGGCCTGAGCCAAAGCTCTGTGTGATATACACTGAGTTCCTTGGAGAAAATACTCTTTTTTGTTGCAGGTACATTTGCCAGCGGGCACGCTGCAGTGGCATTGCTGGAGTGCTTTTTAGATGTCACAGACTGAGGAATGTTCATGATCCCCTCCCAGAAGGACTGGAGGTGGGCATTTTACCAGAATATATTCAGGCATGTGCAACGTTTGGCTGCTCCCATTGGCACTCATCGGTCTAAATAGGATGGAATTGTCTAAATTTACTCAGGGAGAGATATGTGATATTACCTTTCCTTTTTTTCAATTTATAGCATAAATGTTAGGAAGACATTAGAAATAAATAGGTAGTGTAGAGGAAACAGCACAAATTCTTGATCACACACACAGACAGACATACACATACAACAACAACTTGCATTTATATAGCGTCCACAACACCGCAGAGCACTTGGTGTGCCTGTGCCCCCCCACCTCCACATACATAGACAAGAGGTGTGCACACACACACACATTCACATGTGCACACACTAATACACACAAAGATAAGCTAAAGGGGCAGAAAAGAAACAAATACAACAATAATATATAAAGAACGAGAGATTGATAGAAGGAGAGGTAGAATCACCCAATAATAATAACAACAACAACAACAACAAATTACATTTATAGAGCGCCTTTCACGTCGGGAGGACGTCCCAAGGCGCTGAACAGGAGGCGTGTGACCCAAGCTGAGAGGGGAGTGTTTGGGAAGGGGTGAAACACGAAGGGGAGGTCGAAAAGTTCGGGGTGGAACAAAAGGCATAATATTAATATTCCATGGAGCCCTTAGTACACTACTTAGATTACTCACATCACAAGCAAGGGAACCAACCTGGATATGATTCCTGGGCAGGGAAAAGCTTAAGGAAGTTTCCTTATTCCACACACACATGTTTACCTAGCAGCCAGTAGGAACCTCCTTGTTTATCCATTGGGATCGCTTTCTGGGGGTAATAATCCCTTTAAAAATAATAATGTGTCTATTTAATCCACAACTGTTTGTGGGACATATCTGTCTACAATTGGCTAAATCATAATAAATAATTGATATTTGCATTTGATATAGCACTTTTCACACTTTCTAGATGTCTCAAAGCACTTCACAAAATATACTGTAAAGTGAATTAGCTGCATAATTGTGAGCGAAAACGCGGCAGACAATTGTACACAGCAGTGTCCCACAAACAGTTGTGGATTGAAGTGACCAATTTCTTATTGGGTTTTTTTCTTGGAGGATTATTATTGTGGAGTAAGGAAACTTACCCAATGTTTCGCCCTCCGGGAATCGCACCCAGTTCTCTCGCTTGCGAGGCTCTAATCACTGAGCTACAGGACTTCAGTGAGCTACTGAGTTTCATCCACAAAATATGCAGTCAGTTCACTTTACAGTATATTCTGTGAAGTGCTTTGGGACATCTCAACAACATGATAAGGTGCTATGTCAAAGTAATGGTTATTAATATTCTATATTTGCTTCTTGCAAAATGTTTTGAATCCAAACTTTTACTCCTTGGATCCTGTTGGTAGCTGAAGCTAAAGAACTCCAGGGAGCAAGCTCAGCTACTCTCTATGGTTTGCATGTTCGTATGAATAATGTAGTTTTTATAGGAAATATGGTCTCATAAGAAGTAAACATCGCTACTGATCAACTAGCCTCCTGCTTCTTTGTATTTGAAGAGTTTCACATCCCTGGAACACAGTAATTTCGAAGAATTAAAATTGAATGTTTGTTTAATGTAACATTGCCGTATGAAGAAATTTATTGAATACCTTTTGAGAAAATTGTTGGCATGGAATAACCCTTATCAAAGTAACTGCAAAATGTGTCTCTGATATACAACACTAGGTTGTATTGTGAAGACAAATTCTACTTGATGTTCAGATTTCACAATTATTCTCTTGTCTTCAGCCCTGTATTACTGTCAACATATTTTACAGTTAGGCTTTCGTAACATTTCCACAGCAACTGTACTGTTGTCATTACAGACCTTCATTATTTGGACCTTACTGGCCATCTGGAATATGATTCATCCATCTGTTTTTAGAATACTGATCTATTCTCAGCTCAGCTCTGTAAGAAAATCTGTAACCTAGCTAAACAAGTAAACAGGTTTGAGAATGATTTTCGGTGAGAAAAGAAAGTTTTTTTTTGTTTGATAGCTCAAAAATCACACTTGGTTTTAGAGTGTTCCTAATGCAATGATCAGAAACTTCTGGTGAAATAGTGTCTTGTGAAATGAAAGTCTGAACACTTTCTTGCTGAAGGCCAGGAATCAAACACATGTCCTTGTGGAGTAAACAGTGCCAATTCACTGCTAAGATACCGTTGGTGATAAGTGTCTAATTGCTCGGAATTCACCAGAGGTTCCAAAAGATTTTTGTATGCATTATAACATTAAAAAAGGATTTCTGAGTGATATTTTTTTAAATAAAAACCTTTGTAGATATGTTCAATTGTTTGTAATACATTTAATAGAATTCCACTGGACAGATGAAGGGTGTGAGAGATATCTTACTAAAGGCTGTAGACTGATGAGCCACCAAATAGCTCAATGGGTAATTCCACAGCATGGTGTGGCACAGAGCCATACAGACCAGGAAGGTCTCGGGTTTGATTGCTAGGCTTTGCTGAGTTAGTTGATCTCAGCCGTCGCAGCAGTTGTTCTATAATTGGCCTCAGTATGAATAAAAAGAAGCTAGAATTCCCTCTACTGGGTATACAGGTGAATTCTAAACAAGCACATGGTCAGGCTCTTGATGTTTAACGCTGACACATTTATCTACTAAATACACAGCCACATTACAGTAAATCCTGTGAAGCACTTCAAGCCGGCCACTAAATGTAAAAGGCATTGCAAGGATGACTATTATTGCATTCAGTACTCTTCGCAGCCTTGAACATTAATGACTGAAGTACCATTGCTCTGTTGGAGTCATCTCCCAAAACACCAAGTTGAGAAGGAGCTTGAAATGATTAAATGTGGTATGCAGTACTATGGTGAATAATATAATTATCAAATAATATATGGTTGATGGGGAGTTTCAATTGAGGGTTTTTGATGACTTAACAACACCTGACTGCAAAGCTCAATCAGTACATGAATTTCAACCATTGCCTTGTACCTTTCCCAACCATTTATAACAATTTTTAAATTAGAGAATTAATGTGTCTCACTAAGATTGCTTACAGGGATCAGCAGGGGCGATGGGTTAGAGGAGGTCACAGATGCCACGGAGGGGTTTGAATTTGATCTGTTCGGGGATGTGGAGCCTGTAGAACTGAGCGAAGATGGTGGTAGTCTTGCGGAGCCCAGTTTGGGAAACATCATGGGTAGGGGTGGGAATGGTGGCGGGGACAACTTCTCAATGGTTTGCAGTTTGTCTAGGGAGGAACTGGAGTGGGGTGGGAGGGTTCTGGCTAGCAGGCGTCTATATGGTCAAGACTATTCAATTGAATAAAATTATGATTATATTATGATTTTTTAAATTAACTATTTTTCGCTACCTATCCATATTATTTTCTTTTACTTGAGAGGATAGGATGGACCAGTTTGTAAACAGGAGTTCATTAATGTTACAAATGTAATTATTCACCAGGAAGAATAATAAGAATCCTTGCATTTGATATAGCAAGTTATCAGGTTTTTGAGGTGTATCAAAATGCTTCACAGAATATACTGTAAAGTGAATTAACTGTATATTTTGTGGGCGAAACACGGCAGCCAATTGCACACAGCAGTGTCCCACAAACAGTTGTGAATTGAATACCAGATTCTTTTTAAAAAAAAGTCACTTAAAGGAACACAACTTTTTTTTTAAGTGACTTTACAAAAGTCGTTAGTTGGATATTTGAAATGAGACTAGTACATAAATCTGTCCAAAAAATCCCTTTAATAAAATTGGTCATTTCAATCCATGACTTGTTTGTGCGACACTGCTCTGTGAAATTGGCTGCTGCGTTTCACGCTCAAATATACAGTCAATTGACATTGCAATATATTCTGTGAAATGCTTTGAGATCTGGAAGACGTGAAAAGCGCTATATCAAATGCAAGGATTTTTATTATTATTATAAACGTGGCCCCTTCCCAAATAGCCATATGAGATTGGGAAGGTTCTTTCCCTGGATGAAACCCATTGACAGTAAAGAATGATTTCTTTATGAGAGGTGCACAGGGCTGTAGGTGTTGTGTTTTTTTCCTTGAACAAGAAAACAGACAGATATGATCATCATGGAAAGTACTATAGTAACACATGACTGAGACCCCCAGTTTGCAATTATTTTATTAATAATAAAAGAACAATTTTTCACTCCATTGTCTCCTTTACACACTTGAAGTGCTGACTGACTGCTCGTACTGATATAAAAGGCGCTGTATCAAAATGCAAGGATTATTATTTTTATCATTACCCACTATTGCTATGTGCCTGTGATGATTATTGACATGTGAGCTTAGACAGTGATCGGCAGGAGGTTACTCCACTGTGAAGAATATGACAACCAAACCCTCATCTGACATTCAGAAACTCATATTTCCCAGGGGCCGTTATTTGGATATTGATCAGGAACAAGATCTCTGCCTGTTTTTCTTCCCCACTTCCAGCCCTGACTTGGAGCTAACGTGTCACACACAATACATCAAATTTGCGACCATCCGATTGTTTAATTCTACACCTTACAATGGTCTCTAACGATACATCTGTCGGAGGAGCATGTTAAGTTCTACTCTATAAAAGGAATTTGTTCCAAAAGAATGTTGTTATAAAACCTCTGCGTTGTATCCCCAAATTAGGGTCAGGTTTAAAGAGAGTATTTGCATTTATGCATTTTTAATGTCACTTTCTGTTGCCTTTAGGGCGCCTTGTGCGTGTACCTTTTCTCAGGCCTCTGCCAGTGGTGCTGCTTGTTTGATTCAGTCACTCATGAGGAAACAGTTGGGGAAGCATCAAGTCTCCACTCTGGGGTCTAATTTGCGGATTGTGTTAACCATGTGCAAACACAGAATTACATGTAATCCTTTTCATTGGTTCCTAATCACATAATGAAGGCCATCTGTAATTCCCTGTGCACATTTATATTTACAAATGATTCACACCACTTGTAAATTAGAACCGAGTATATCTGTCCCTTGTGGCCAAGTTGAGATTGGCAATTTGGAACACAAAGCTATCTTCTACTTGTGTATGATATTGTTACTTCAATTCAGTCCAATATAAGCAGCAAAATTTATCAAACTAAGCAATTAAGAGTTATTTGTTTTGCATTGAATTCAACGGTTTACATTATATGGTCTTTCTTCAGAGCTGAATATCCCTGATGATTTTATACCAAGTGTTTACCTGCAACTTGATCAGCATCTACAGGTAAGGGATACTATAGTGTTCTAGCATTATGCATCACAAAAGCAGCACACGTTTAACAAAGTTGAGGAAAATAGAAGCGAGTTATTATTTATTTCCAGTACTACAGAAACCATTATGTCCCATAATCCCAAATTGTGTTCCTTTGAGACTTACACTGTTCAACAACAACAACATCAACAAAATTACACTTGTGTAGCACCTTTCATGTCAAGAGGATGTGCCAAGACATTGTTTAAGCAAAGTGATTTCAGTTTATAAAAAGAGGGTATGAGGTAACTCTCTTAGTTGGGTTTAATTTTCAGCAAAATCTATAATTAATAGGGCCAGTGTAATTATCAATAGGTCAATATAATTATCAATAGGTCAATATTTATACATAAATAAAATATAAAGGTCTAAAATTAAATATAAATAATTGGCTTGGTAATAAATCCAGTTGACTTGATAATACTGCGTTTAAATTAAAATAGGACAAATAACATTGCTGGAATTTATTTGAGAAGTATCATAAAACTGCTTTTGGAAATGTTCCAGTAACACATAAAATTACTCAAATTTGAATGTTGGCTTGAAGTTGGATGGCTGACTTGCCAAATTGTGATGTCATTTAGCTGTTAACTGTTTCTTACTTCAGTTTATTACAACTACAGAAGTCTTGACATTGTAGTTTAGATTCTTGACAATTATATGCATTCAAGCAAATAATAATTTGGTCACTTCGATCCACGATTGTTTGTGGGACAGTGCTGTGTGAAATTGGCTGCCACATTTCACCCACAAATATAGAGTAAATTCATTTTACAGTATATTCTGTGAAACACTTCGAGACGTCTAGAAGACATCAAACGTGCTATATCAAATGCAAGATTATTATTATTATCCCGTACTGTTCCTTCAGGAATCTGTCATAAATAATTTTGGTTATGACTATGACAGTATTAACATTCCTGAAGCCAAAGTTAGTCTTGGAACCTCAGAGTATTTCAGTAATTGGATCCTCTGTTAATATTGGGTTACATGTAAAATAACAATTCATTGCTAGCTATTGTTAACACTACCAACTGGAAAATCCAACTTCCTGTCACTCTAAGCACATTCATATTCATGACTTGCGATGAGAGTAGAATAGTAAAGACTAGAAAAGGTTCAATTCTGAAAAGCATCAAAAACAATGTTTAGCTGATTAATGGCCATTAATGCTAAGAAAATATCTGTGCCTTCTCACCATTTTGCTTAATCTCAGACACTAATGTCTAAAACGTTCAGAAACTAAAAATAAATTAAAAATAATCCTAACAATCTCAAATAAATATATTTCCTATCCTCATTCTAATATATTGTTGACTGATTAATCAGAGAAAAACAATGTTTATTGAATGAAATTGTACATTTTACATTGAAATATTTACATACGATACAAATACATATATTTACAACATTAGCCTTGGGACATCCTCCTGACGTGAAAGGCTCTATATAAATGTAATTTTGTTGTTGTACAACAACAAATCACATTTGTACAGCACCTTTTATATCGGGAGGACGTCCCAAAGTGCTGGGCGGTCAGCAGTGTGAAAAAGTGCAAAAGAACAGTAATTTCTGACAAAAAACAAAATTAGAAAAGATTATTCAAAGAAATCTGATCGCATTTTCAATGAGTTTGAGATAACTGACTGAAGCCAGACCGAGATACTCTGGTTTACTATCGTCTTTGATATTCTGTTGAACTGAAGAGAGAAAACCAGTTATGTTTAAAAGGAAAGAAGGGTCTCACAGGTGGAGTTTAGAATACTTATGACTGAAAGGGTATTTCCAGCTGGGCAGGATAATAATCAGCAATATCTGAGACATGATTAATTTGGACTGAAAAGTTGTGGAGTTGTTGATTTTATTACTCTCCCAGTAAAATAGAGTTGTATATTGTTGGAATTAACTCAATTTGTAATTAATATTACAAAGTATTGATTGTATGTTTGCCATTATTTTTAAGTTAATTTATTAGCACTGGGATTTATTTACTCCCTGATACCTCTCGTTGGCCTCCCTGTGCCACACACTATAATTCCATCAAGAGATTGGGCAGGTGCCATGCTCCAAAGTTTCTGTCAATAGCACCCGGTGATCAGTTGGCAGCAGGTGCACGACAACAGTCTGGGAAGTCTTGCTCTCTCTCTCTCTCTCTCTCTGATTTTGATTTCCTTTCCAAGCTGTGTGGAAGTGCATGTGCTCTACTTGGCTTCTGTGCCATGCCTTTGAAATCTCATTGTGTGGGGAAACGTGAAGGTGAACTGAATGTTGGTAACTGAGCCATCAGTCACTATGCGCCTAATCTCTGGAAATCCCTGCATCAATCTCTTCAACTCACCCCTCTTTATTGATCTTTAAATCCTATCTGAATGTATTCCCCTTTGACCAAGCCTATGGTCATCTCCCCGTCCCACTGAGTATCCATGTTTGCCACTATACACTGCACAATGCTACCAGACATTAATCCTATGTAAAGGACAATATAATATAAATGCATTTGCTATTGTTGTCCTCAATCTCTGGGATCACCACCATTACTGATGATTTACCTAATTGCTCCATCTCACCATCCCTTCTCTCCCATTTTGGAGTGGAGTCCTGTAGCTCAGTGGTTAGAGCACTCGCCTTACAAACGATAGACCTGGGTTCAATTCCTGGCAGGTTGAATGCTTGGGCAAGTTTCCTTACTCCACATGCCTAATAATAATCCCTCCAAAAAAATTGGTCATTTTCAATCCACAACTGTTTGTGGGACACTGATGTGTGCAGTCGGCTGCCGCAATTCACCCACATCTATACAGTCAATTCACTTTACAGTATATTCTGTGTAGCGCTTTGAGATGTCTAGAAGACATGCAAAGTGCTATATCAAATACAAGAATTATTATTATTATTATTTTGATCCCTTCTCCTGCTACAATCACCGCTTTATACGCAAGATTGCAAGTAGGTGACCTGGAAGTTTCAGAGGGGCAGTTTGGGTTGTACATTCTTTAACTTTCCCAGATTTTCTTTGGGGACATACCTTGCTTGAATTTGGCTCTTACCCTAGATAGCACGGGGAATTCCATATCCTACCACATTCCATCCCAGAGTACAGCAATGTGCTTGCCAGTCTAGTGTATTTTTAGCCTAATTGGAAAAATGCCTATTAGATGTGATGTACATCGGGCAGGAGGTAATTTAATTTCTTTTTTTGCCTGTTAGCCTCTGCAGCCATGTCTCAACTCCAAGGAGTCTATGCTGGTGTTCGAGCAGCACTGCAGACTAGCTGAAGAGTACTACAAAGTCCGGAATGAAATTGCACTCCTGCAAGAAAGAAAGTAAGTGATAGTTCTGCTAGTGTACTGCTGACACCATGCATATTTTGTAATATTTGCAAAATACCATATTCCTGAACCTGAAAATAGATAAAATATTAATAAGAATAATAATCGTTGGTTTGGTACAGAGTTTATTATGTCATTGAGACATCTCAAAGCAGAACATACTGTAAAGTGTATTTTGACTGTGTATTTTGTGGGTGAACAAGCCAGTTTGTGCACAGTAATGTGCCATAAACAGCCATGGAGTTAGTGACTAATTCTACTTGGGGGATTGTTGGCCAGGACACCAGGAGAAAATTTGTTCCCTTTCAGAATAGTGCCATGGAGCTTTAGCGTCCATTTAAATAGGCAGACAGGACCTTGATTTAATATCTCATCTGAAGGACAACACCTCTGACAATGTAACACACTCCCAGCCCTGCATTACAGAGTCACCTTAGACTATGTGATTTCAAGACCCGACGTGGGATTTGAACCCAAAACATTCAGTCTCAGAGGCGAGGGTGCTACCACTGAACTGGGATGGTACACAAATTGCTTTAACTAATAAAATTGTTTTACATTCTGATTTATTAATGTGAGATTCAATTTTAAAATGTTTTAGCACTTTAGTAGCACACTCTGTGCCTCAGGATGCAAAATTTAAAATCTGCTTTCGTGCAGCAAATAACACAGCATCCTAAACAGAAATAAATTAAATGCTTGAATGATTCTCAATTTGAAAATGCAGAAGGAACATGGATTCATTTCACTTTTTCAATACACAATGGCAGGATTAGGGGGTTGCTACAATTATCACAGTATTCACTCCTCATTTAAAGACCATAACAGGGATTAGAAGTAATTCACTTGCACATAAATAGATTTCATACAACAACAACAAAATTACATTTATATTATGCCTTTCACGTCGTACAAGAAAATCAACAGCAACAGTGGTGGCAGACTACAATCAAACTTGTGCTCCACATGCCTCTCTTTCTTATTAGTTTTCTTGTGTGTATGAGTTTCTGAAAGTAATTCATGGATTTTTTCCAATGAAATTAATAGTGCACAGCTTGCTCATTTGAATATGAAAAAAGTGCTTAATTAGTAGACTTTGGAATTATCTGTGAGATTTGGGGAATTTTCATTGCCTTGATTTGCTGATCCGATTAGGCCCTCACAATCCCATTCTATGCACTATGATTTTGTACTTCTGCGAATCCATTATAATTTGATTGTTGTTCTATATTTTAGGATCCTTTTTATCAGACAATGGGGACAAAGGTACAGTATTCTTAACAGGATTTGAAAAGTTTCAATAAATTTTGATTTCTGCCATTAACCTGACCTGCCCAGAAGGAAATTGTTCAGAGCAGAGATCTCATATGTGGGTGTGACGAATGTCCAGCAATCAGCAGGTTTTTATATACTGTATATGATTCCTGTTATGGACATAGTGACAAAGTTTCAAAAGGCAAAGTAGAATGAGCCAATGTAATAACAAGGAAATACTGGAAATCCAATCAGCATAGGAAAGAGTAAGGTATGCTAATGGTTGGTGTAACCCTTTAGAATGTTTCATGGTGGGTCATGCCTGAAATATTAACTTGTCAATCTTGTTCAGATCCAGATTGACCTGCTGATGTTTTTAAAGAAATTATTGTTAAGCTTATCTTCGTTGCTTAGATTTTTCTTAGGAATGCAGACCAGAAGAAGGTGGTTCAATCTCAAACCTGTTGCATCAATTTATTAGGTTCCAGTTTTCCTGTAGAGCAGTTCAGCACTTTGGTATAGTACAGGACTGTGCACTGTTGTGCTGCATATACCAGGTTGTGAGCAAGCGCCACCTGCTGGTCAAACAATAAAGCTGTAGCAAAGAAGCACCTAAACAGCCAGTCAGGAATTATCAACCGAATTTGCGTTGTTTTTTATTATATTGAATCTGTTATGAAAATCATCACATTTTCACATGTATTCTTGAAAGCAGCAAGCCACTGGTATTTAAAAATTATATATTTCTATTAAATTGTCAATTTTGGCTCAGGTTGGGAGCACTCTTGCCTTGTTTACAGTAGGGAACGGCGATATGGGAATTTCCCGATATGGATATATCGGTTGGCTCATATCGAGATATACCGAAATATCGATATTTTCTTTTTTTTCGTACTGCGCATGCGCGCGCGCATTCCGGGTGCGGCGCATTCCGGGTGCGCGCGCATTCGGGGCCTATCTTCTCAGGAGGTAAATATCTTTCTCTCTCTGTGTTTCTCACTCTCTCCATCTCTGTGTTTTTCTGTCTGTGTCTCTCTATGTCTCTCTCCCTCTCTCCTCTCTCACCCCCCCCCCCCCATCTCTATCTATCTGTATATTATCACATCCACCCCGTCTCTCCCCCCCTCCCCCCCCACAGTCCCTCTCTCGCACCCCCCACCCCCGTCGTCTCTCTCCCCCACCACCCCCCCAGCCGTCTCTTTCGCCCTCCCCCCTCCCCCGCCATCTCTCTCTCCCTCCCCCCCCAGCCGTCTCTCTCCCCCTCCCCCCAGCCGTCTCTCTCCCCCTCTCCTCCCCCCCCCCAGCCATCTCTCTCCCCCTCTCCCCCCCCAGCCGTCTATCTCCCCCTCTCCCCCCCAGCCATCTCTCTCCCCACCCAGCCATCTCTCTCCCCCTCTCCCCCCCAGCCGTCTCTCTCCCCCTCTCCCCCCCCAGCCGTCTCTCTCCCCTCTCCCCCCCCAGCCGTCTCTCTCCCCCTCTCCTCCTCCCCCCAGCCGTCTCTCTCACCCCCTCACCCCCCCCCCCACCCACAGCCGTCTCTCTCCCCCCACCCCTTGCATACCTGTATATTGTATTCGAGGACTATGAATACAAGATGGCGGCTTTGCACCTCGGTCTGTGCTTTGTGTATAGAGATGAGCATTCTGGGTCTTGTAGTTGATTGTGCTCGCATCCCGATTTTTTACCTCGATATATCGTTTTTTCGATATATCGATATTTTTAAAATGTCTATATCGGCATATCGATATGAAAATCATATCGGGTTTTAGCGATATATCGATATATCGCCGTTCCCTAGTTTACGGTATATTCTGTGAAACACTGTGAGATGCTGGAAGACGTGAAAAGCGCTATATCAAATGCAAGGATTAATGTTATTATTATTACTTTTACTCCAGACTGCATTGTGCCAGAATGGCAATTTCAGATGTGACACTGCCCTTCAGATGAGACATTAAACCAAGACCCATTTAATTCACATACATACAGTAAAACCTTCATTATCCGGCACCCCTGGGACCTGACGGGTGCCGGTTAATTAAATATGCCAGATATTCGAGTGGCAAGTTGCCGAAAATCCTACAAAAAATTTACTTCTTTTAAAACATATCATATTAATAATAGACTAAATAATAACAGAATATTGTATGGATACTTACCAATAAAGCATTCCACTCTATAAAATGATTGGTAAAAAAGCATTCCAGCGTTCGGTAAGTTTAAGTGTGCATGTGCGGCGCATGCGCAAAGTGAGCATACTGCGAGTGTCCAGAATCTCCCAATAATTGGGAGATACCAGTTGATTGGGTACTGGATAAACAAGGTTTTACTGTACATTTTTTAAAAAAAAACACTGGCCATTCACATCAAGACTATTTGTGGGATATTGCTGTGTGCAAAACAGCTGCTACATTTGCCTAAAAAAAACAGTCAGCACATTGAAGCACATTGAGAATTTCAGAATTATAGATAATTCCATGCAGTCCAATGATTAATTTAAATTTGGAAAATTACTAATTACCAGAAGTTGGCTTCTCACATAACAACAACAACAACAACTTCGATTTATATAGCGCCCTCCACGCCAGACGGTGTCTCAGAGCGCTTTACAGTAGCGGATCCCGAGACCTAGACAGGGGCAGGGGCAGAAAGGTGACCAAGCGCGGTCGAAGAGAAAGATCTTCAGCTGTGACCTGAAACTGAGAAGAGAGGGGGCGAGTCGAAGGGAGTGAGGAAGGGAGTTCCAGAACCTCGGGGCGTAGTGGCTGAAGGCACGGCTGCTGAGGGTGGAGTAGAGGATTCGGGGGACGTGGAGGAGGCCAGACCCAGAGGAGCGAAGGCAGCGGGTGCTGGGTTGGGGGGAAAGGAGATCAGAGAGATAGGGGGGTGCAGAGGAGTGGAGGGATTTGAAAACAAGGGTGAGGATCTTGAAGTCGATCCTCTCTGGGATAGGGAGCCAGTGAAGTCTGGCAAGGACTGGGGTGATGGGGGAGCGAAGCTTAGAGCGAGTGAGTATGCGGGCAGCAGAGTTGAGGATTAGCTGGATTTTGTGGATTGTGGTGGAGGGGAGACCAGCGAGGAGGGTGTTGTAATAGTCCAGCCGAGAGGTGACAAAGGCGTGGACCAGGGTTTCGGCGGCTTTTGGGGTGAGGTATTGCCGGAGACGGGTGATCCGTCGGAGGTGGTAGAAGGAACATAATCGGATGGTCTCGTAATAGTGCCATTAAAATTAATAAATGAACCTCATATATTCTTAATACACATTTAAATGGAGCTGCCAGACTGGTATTGCAAGTAAGCAGTTCTATGTTACTGTGTGTGCACAATCCAGAGCCTGGAGGTGATGAGTCATGATGCCTGCTATAGTTCACAAATGAGTTCTACAGATGAGCATAACATAACAAATTGTTTTTTTAGAACAATCTTATTTTAAAGCTGCATCTAAATGACCCATCGTTGAAGTCGGGACAATAACCTCAAACTAATCAAAATGTTGCAGAATCGCAAAAGTTTGAAACCAGTCTAAACCATAGCTGTTATTTGTCAGGAGAAATCTTATGTGAAATTCTTTGAGCAATGCTACTTAATAAAACCAAAGTTTTTATTGTATTGAAGTTATTTTGTTGCTGATACTCGAGTCTTGGGTTAAGATGGCGGTACACAGTAAAACACAACTTAGTTGAATCATAAATAATTTTAAGTTATTCTTGAGTCTGGGGTGGGTGGGGTGGTGGGGGAGTTGGAGGGAAAGGGGAGAAGCATTGTACAAATGCGACCTCCCTTTGATTTTTTTTGCGTGAGCTGTCACTAACAAAATTATCCTCTAAATTTTTGACGACTTTAGTGTACTTTGTAATCAAGCACTATAAGTGATTCTACACCATAGATGACAGGGAATGATTATAGTTCTTGATTTTGGAGATGTTTTAAAATAAAATCTGGTTCATTTTTACACACAATTTGGAGTCTGTTGAGTGGGTATTACTGACCAGAACTTGCTGTGCACGCTCGAGCTGGGCACTGCGAGATGCTGCCCCAAGTGAAGTTCAATGTTTAAATGCAAGTCGCTGTGCACTAGGGAACGGCGATATGGGATTTTTCCGGATATGGATATATCGGTTTGCTCATACCTGCTTAAACCGATCTATCGAGTTTTTATACTGCGCATGCGCGTGCATTCGAAGTGCGCGTGCATTGATGGCGCGCGCGCATTTATGGTGCGCGCTCAGTCGCGGTGCGCGCGCATTGACGGTGCGTCCGCACTGACGATGCGCGCGCAGTCGCGGTGCACGCACATTTCGAAATGCGTGCTCTAGGTCCAGAAAGTTTGTAATGTTGGTGTCAAGGTCTGTTGAATTATACGATGTTGTTTGCTCTCTACCTCCCCCTCTCCTTCTCTCCCTCCTTTCCCCTCTCCTCTCCCTCCCCCTCTACTCTCCCTCTCTCCTCTCCCTCCTTCTCTCCCTCCCTCCCTCCCTCCCTCCCCTCTCTCCTCTCCCTCCTTTCCCCTCGCTCCTTCTCTCCCTCCTTTCCCCCTCTCCTTCTCTCCCTCCCTCTCCTCTCTTCCTCTCTCCTTCTCTCCCAACTTTCCCGCTCTTCCTCCTTTCCCCTCGCTTCTTCTCTCCCTCCTTTCCCCCTCTGCTTCTCTCCCTCCCTCCCTCTCATCTCTTCCTCTCTCCTTCTCTCCCTCCTTTCCCCTCGCTCCTTCTCTCCCTCCTTTCACCCTCTCCATCTCTCCCACCCTCTTCTCTCTTCCTCTCTCCTTCTCTCCCTCCTTTCCCCCTCTCATTCTCTCCCTCCCTCTCCTGTCTTCCTCTCTCCTTCTCTCCGAACTTTCCCCCTCTCCTTCTCTCCCTCCATCTCTAAACACAAAATAGAGCACACACACACCAAAAACAAAATCTAGAGATTTATTCTCCTCCATTTCTTGCTTGAAACTAGCATGTAATGTCCACGTGTAAATGAGATCTATTACAATAGAAAAGAGAGAGGCAGACAGTCTGACTGTTAAGAGTTAGAAGCCAGATTATCACTGCTGTGTGTGTCTGACTAGACACACACATAGAAGCAGTGATAATCTGGCTTCTAACTCTCTCACACACAAAAATAACACTTACAGCCACAAAATGCCACTTATTTTTATGTAGTCTGAAGTCTGAATTAATGTCCTTCGCCATTGGCAAGCTCTCCTTTGCTATGCAAAAAGTGACAGCGTTCGTGATACTTTGCCACTTTTTGTCCCCTCTCTGGTACAATGTTCTCCTCTTAAATAAAGCAGGAATTGTTTGAGCTGCACTGGCCCCACTACCTGTCGCTTTCTCCGAAGCGCTGGTTCGACTTCCTGCTGTTGTCGACAATGATTTCGCTCTGAGGGCAGCGTGCTGGGCGGGGTGGTGCTGCTTAATGTGTTGTCGCAGGTTGCTCGTGCTCGAATCAGATGTCTTAACCAAGACCTTGCAAACTGTACATCTATACACACCATTACTCACTGCATTGTTTTCAAAGTAGTCCCATACTTTTCCCCATGATGAGAAAGGTAAATTTTCAAACTACAATTTTCAGCGATGCGACTTTGTTAAGACGCCACGACTCACGTCGAGTATACACAGTAAAGTGTGCGCGCGCATCGGATGTGCGCGCCCGTTAATTGTGCGCGCGCACCGAATGTACGCGCATTCCATGCTCTAGGTCTAGGAGGTTGCGATGCCGGCCACAAGGTAAGATGGAAAAGATCGCATTACACTGATAATACCAACAATATTGATATATTGCCAGGAACGATATTAAAAATATAACGATGTATATTTTTAAAATCGAATCTCTCGATATAACGTTTTTTTTTAGAATCACCATATCGGCATACCGATCTGAAAATCATATCGGGTTTAATCGAAAAACCGATATATCGCCGTTCCCTACTGTGCACATATATATTGTCTATGATTTTTAGATAATTTGCTGATCTGATAATGAACCTGAATTTGCACTGTTCTATGCTGCTTCATGTTAGCCAGAGATGAGACTGAATGTGGGCTTTACAAAAAAAAATTGTCATCTGGAGACTGACTGTTTCCTGTGGCTAAAGTGGAACTAACTTATTTTTTGAAAAGTACATGTGGCTTAAAGAGGAAGTCATGCCATCACAAACCCTGCGTTAAAAAATCTATCTGTTAAACTAATCAGTTCTTTGTCAATTTCTGGAGAACATAGTAATTTATCTCGAATTGTCTACGAATACCAGACTCTAATGGTTTTATTTTGGTCAGCAAGTATTTGGCACTTGCGGAATCAGAATGCTAAAGAGGATCCAAACCAGTTTGAGAGTTTCACATATTCACAAAATCTTTCTATGTCTGGAATAGAATGCTCTCGCTCTCTTTTTCTCTCACTCTCTCATGAGGAACACACCCTGCTTAATTAATTCTAGGGAGTGTTAGGCGTAGGTGAACATGAGCGAAGGCTAGGGGACTTCCAAATGTGTGTTGGGTATTGGTGGAGTTTAACCAGCAAATAATACATAGGTTGCTACTGAAAGAACATAAGAATACAACAACAACAACAACTTTGATTTATATAGCGCCCTCCATGCCGGACAGCGTCTCAGAGCACTTCGAATATAAGAATATTAGTAGGAACAAGAATAGGCCATTCAGCCCCTCGAGCCTGCCCCGCCATTTAATTAGGTGATGTCTGATCTTCTATCCTAATTCCATTTACCCACCCTATCCCCATAATCCCTTAATCCCTTTATTTTTCCTAAAAACTGTCAATCACATTCTTGAATGTGCACTTTACAGCAAGATTCTCACTGCTTGTCAAGACAGGACCACCCTAACTAATGTAAGCAGTATACAATCGCAGATGCACAAGATTGGCAGATTTGGAATTAAGCTACCTCAGCCACCGCACTATTATTTTATTCCACTATCAGAAATAGACCCACATGGACTGCCTTTATGGCTACATAATACTATTTCCATCAACACAAATATTTATAGTAATATATGGTTATTTCATAAAATTTGACTTTAGGACTGGTCAGGTAGAATAAAATTAACTTTTTTGGTTTGCACATTTCTTTGTTACTATGGTCTCTGAATTCAATATGTATGATGGACTCACTCCCACCAGGAGTTGGTCTAAGACTAACCCTTGTCACTTTATTGAGGATCCTTGAGATTGATTACACCAATTTTTAATAAATCTGGGTTAGGTGTAATTCCAGATCCCACAACTGAAAGGGCAATGTTTTAATTTGGAAACTGGACACCTTGTGGGGAAATATCGTTTGTGAAGAGCAGCATACCACAGACTCCTTAGCATTTTCAGATTGGCAAATGTTCTGATTTGCGTTTAGCTGATACATGCCATCAGCTCAATGGGGGGGGTGGGGGTGTGGGGGTGAAAAGAGTAAAAGTGGATACAATTGTAAACTCAATGAGTACAAAATGATTTAATAATAACATCCACGTCAGCCCATCAGTCACACTGAACAATGCCGATTACACTGAATGGTGCAGGTGCCAACTGCTGGTGTTCATTTCTGAATGGCGCACCTTCGGATGTCCTCTTGATGTGAAAGGCGCTATACATATGTAATTTTGTTGTTGTTGTTGTTGCATGAGAGCTTTAACTGCCTTAACTACCTGATCCCCATGATAGTAAATGAAAGTACTGTAACTTATTATTTTACATTTATATTTTTATAGTACCTCATTATTTTGGAACGTCTCAAAGTGCATTACAGTAATTACTGTTAGGTATGGAAATTATTATTTTATGGGCAAACAAACAGCAATAAGGTGGAGGAATGTTAGTCAGGACATCTGGGAAACTCCCTTTTCTTTTCCATTAACTCAACTTCTGTTTACAGATTCTGTCACAGGATCTTTAACATCCACCTGAAGGGCAAGCAGATGGTGGATGCAAGTTAGAGTATCCTAATACCCTCCTCAAGCCCCTGCCCAGGCAGCTGTGGAGTGTCCAGGGCTCCATCCTTGGCTCTCTTCTTTTCCTTATATGCTCCCTCTGGGCAATGTCATCCACAGACACTGGGTAAATTTTCACCTATGAATGCTGATGACACACAAATCTACTTTGCCTCTTCCAGTACCTACTTCAAGTCTACCAATTTTCTATCAGCTTGTCTGGCAGACATCAGGACTGGATGAGTGCAAACTTCCTGCAGCTGAATGTGGACAACACAGAAGCCATACTGCTTGACTCCCCATCAACATCTTCACTCCTTCAGATCTGAACTTTTGAACTTCCCTGGGCTCTCGCTCACTCTCACCAACCAATATGCAACAATCAGGTTCTGCCACTGTTACGCACTTTGTGACTATCCTGCTTGGAGAGCGCTACATAACTGCAAGTTGTTGTTGTAATTTGAGAAATTTAAAATGTTGTTCAAGGTTATGAAATTGTAGAAGGAAAAAGAATTATTATTTTCTGAAATATTTGTATGGCGCCTTTCACATCTGGGAGAGCATCCAAAGGTTCTGGACAGACAGTATTCTGGACCCGAGCTGGGGTAGTGATTGGGGAGGATGGAGGGCAGAAGATAGGGGAAGGAGGACTCGAAAGCATGGTCAAAGAGGAGGGCCTTGAGATGGGTCTTGAAGAAGGCAAGGAAGGGAGCGAGGCGGAGGGACTGCTGGATGGAATTCCAGAGGGTGGGGGCAGAGTGGCTGAAGGCCTGCCCGCCAATGGTGGGGAAGGTGAGGCGGGGGACGTGAAGCAGGCTGAAGTTCACTGAGCGGAGGGAGCGTACAAGTTGGTATCGCTCATATCCCACTCCTCTGCCTGCCCCCTTTGCTCAGCTGCACAGACCTGCTGTGCATCCCCTGACTCCTCCTTGCCACAATTGATGGATCCACCTTCAGCCAATATGCCTCTAACTTCTGGAGCTCCGTGTCTCAATCTCTCTACCTTAGCCCCTTTATCCATTTTTACATCCGACATTACGACCTATCTCTTCGACTATACATATGGTCACTTCTCCTCCCTCTTTTCCCTTGTCCAACCCCGCCACTATGCAGCGCCTTGAGAAGTTATTCTGCATGCAGGGTGCAACATAAATACACATTGTTATTGTTGTCATACTTCCTCATAGAATAATCTCCTTTAAACATGGAATATTCAGTGTGAAATTTGGCATTTCATAAACCCACATGCTGATTTAGTTGATCTCTATCAGGTGGAAATACGTGTACTATGGTCAGTATGGTACAGTGAGTTCTCCTTATAATGAACACTTGTATAATAGATGCCTTTATTCCATGTGAATGGAGGGTGTGGGTCTAAATTATCCATGGATTATGAAGCAACTATGAGTTGCTGGTGCTTAAGACAGACCTCTATGCTATAACAGAAATATATGAGCGGTTGCACTTTAGCATTCTGGTTAAATCAAATATGCATGCCCAGAATATCAGAGGCAACATCTACACTGTATTAGCATTGCATTTGATACATACATGAGAAGAAGGTGTATCAAATTCTATTTTTATATAATCTTGAACAGGATTTTAAATTGTTTGCAGTTGATGTAGTTGGCTGGGTCTCTGATATATTTATTTAAAATACAGAATTAATCATTTGAGTGAGTCCATTGTAACAATCACCAGTGTTGCAAAGGTATATGTATCACACACAAAATATACAGTCAATTCATTTCACAATACTGTATATTGTGATGCACTTTGATGCATTTTGAGATGTCTCAAAAATATGATCAGGCGATATATCAAATGCAAAAATTATTATTATATTATTATGTTCGGTTATGGGAGACCTGTTGTTCATTGATACAGTGCTCCCGACGTGAAAGGCGCTCTATAAATGTAAATTGTTGTTGTTGTTGCTATTTCCTCTAAGCCTCTCTGTGTCAGTAATGATGAGTTACAACTTTGCGAGACACCTGGAATTTTAAAGCACTGATGCTAACATTTGTGTAAAGCGCCAACAATATGAATACAGAAGTTCACGATCTTCTTTTGCAGATTTGTACTGTATTTCAGACCTAGTGTGTCGAATAACAAATGCACTGCTTATACTACATTATGTGTTCTAATTTTTTCCACAAGCATTTTAGAAATTGAATGAAGCAGCATGATTCAGCAGTTATAGGCTTATCTCTTTAGGACAAACATTCACACACTTACCATAGCAGTGGGATTTCCAAGGGCATCAGTCAGGAAACAGAAAGCAGCACAAATTGCTTAACTGTAAGCTCTTTAATAACTACAATATTTCAGTCTTTATCATCAATGGTGCTAACAATGCACTATATGTAGACCTTGTTCATATTGTAACTGATATTATTTGTGGCTGAATTTGGTTCAATCTTGTTCACTTTCCAACAATTCACTTTGGGCTAGTTATAAGCGTTTGTTTTTGTCAAAGGATTTCAAAGGCTATTCTTTTGAAAAATATCAGTCAGAGAAGACTACAATTTTTTAAAATTATCAGGGTCTCTTGATAAAGGAATCAGGCAGAAATTGTTTCTGTTGGTTAGTGAGTTAGGAACTGGAGAGCATAGATTTAAAGTAATTATCAAAAGAACAAAGAGACAGTTTAGGAACAAAATGTTTACATAGTGGTTAGGATGTGAAATGCTCTATCAGAAACCATGGTTGAGGCAAAATTTGCATTAATAATACTAACCCTTGCATTTGATATAGCGCCTTTCATGTCGGGAAGATGTCTCAAAGCGCTTTATGGTATTTACTATAAAGTGCAACAACTGTGTATTTTGTAAACTGTGTTATTGTAGTTTTTATGAGAATTATTATAGTAATTAGGTAACTATCAGAAGAGATTAATATAAGATGGTATGGCTAAACAGTAGGATAATGGGACAATGTATAATGGTAGGCAACATGCATCATACTCTTTGCGTTGTCACTATATATCATGCATTGCTTACTGGGCCATAGTAATTGTAAATAGTTTGTGGCGATTCTGGCAGATTATGCTGTTAGTTGTTGACTTTCTTAGATGTTCAAAGGGCATTCTTGTGTGGGTCATTTAACTCTGAGAAATTGTCATTTCCTCTTCAAAAGTGTAATTAATTGACTTACTCAGTGTGCAAAAAAGGTTATCTGCTTTGCAAATGAAGGAACATTTGCTTTTGATTATCATCTTATCAGATCAAACTGCATTCATCTTTTCACAGCAGGCTTAAAATGAACACCTGCCATGTGGCAATTAACATTAGTGAAAATTAACACTGATCACATCTATGGATGAGACATTAGCTTTAAGTTCCTTTCCCCCTGTGTTTTCTGCAATCTGATACAATTAGGATGTATGGTATTGTTTTACAATTTTTTTTGCAAACAACAATTTACAGGAATTGTATTTGCAATGTAATGCTGGCTATTTGTTTACATTATTTTAACGTCTCAATTCCTACCCACTACTGTGCTTTTTTCCGTGTTGGGGGAGGTGGTGGGGGAGGGTACTGTTTGTGAGGAGGAACTTCTGTGCTACCAACTTCTACATGGTTATTTCTAGTGACTTTCGATTGTCAGCCAACAGGAAGTATGCTGCCTGGTGGAAGTGGTGATGTGGAGCTTAGATTATCATTCCTCCCAAAGTTTATAAGAATTGCTTCATTTAATAGCTGTTGTTTGAAAATGCACAATAATTATGACTTGGATATGAACTTTGACCATTCAAATAGTAGTTCAGCGGTCTGTGTTTTGAAATTACCTGCATTATTCCCCAGGGTTCATTCATTCGAATGATGAACTTCTATATCGACTTGATTCAGCGCCTTGGGACATCCTCCCGACGTGAAAGGCACTCTATAAATGTAATTTTGTTGTTGTTGATTCAATGTAAACCTTTGTATGCATTTATAGAACTCTGCCAAAAGAGCAAATGTAATTTCTTTTATGCAGT
This sequence comes from Hydrolagus colliei, assembly GCA_035084275.1. NCBI lineage: Eukaryota > Metazoa > Chordata > Chondrichthyes > Chimaeriformes > Chimaeridae > Hydrolagus > Hydrolagus colliei. Next base: position 34,618,766 of record CM068745.1, on the reverse strand, counting down.
GAGTTGAGAGTAGCCAGAATCATCTTGTATAGTTTCCCATGTTACACTGCAGAAAATCAGGTCATTCACTGCATTCTCTATTCACCGTGTCCTTGTGGATTGCACCAGGAAATTGTCTCCGAATGAGCGGTAAAACTGAACGTGGAATGTTATGCAATCTGAATGTATCAGTGAAATTGCAAACACACATTTGAATAATGTTTGAAAAACTTGTTAGAATAATATTTGTTACATGATGCATTAAGGCATAATATGCTGCGAAACAATGCCATCGAACAATCTCACTCCTCTAGTGAATCAATTGTGGATACTTATTCTTCCCTTGAAATGTGTCGTAGGCCTTTGCCTACCCTTGTGATCTCCTTCCCTGCTCATCCTTTTGCAGGATGCAACACTGGCTTAATAATATATAACTTACTTCATATACCCCTATTTATTCTACTTCACCATCGGCAGACCAGGTTTAAGTCATTTTACCCACCCTTTGAAACTCTAGCAACAATCCTCAACCTCCCTGGTTTCAATCTAAAGACATATCTCTTTGAATGTACTTTTGGCCCCAATCCCTTTATTGTTCTCCCATCTTGGGCTCCCACTCTATCTTTGCACTCTGATATGTTCTTCCTATTTGCAAGGTACAATATAAGTGTAAAATGTTGTTGATTTTGCCTGATTATAAAATACATATTTCAGTATTCTTATTTTGGTGTTTTGTTAGAAAGCAGCTGATTGCAGAACTTGATCAAGATGAAAAGATTCAGATGAACGCTTCCCATCTAATGCAGGAATACCAACAAGTCTCTGAAGACAATCAATCGTTGACAACCTACCATTTACAGTGCAGAGAACATCTAGAGAAACTTCGGGTATTACTGCAACAAAAGCAAGGATCTTCCTGACTCTAGGCATGTGGTCCTGTATTTTATTTATGGCAAACACAATGCTGGAATAGCTGTGGAATCTTCTTTGCAGATTCGCGGAAACAAATTCAAGGAATTTGCAATGAGGGGAAAAGAAGCCATTTTGGTCGTTCACTGACTTACTACAGTGATTTGCAGCGTTGCTGCATTTTTCGACATGAGCTTGTCTTTTTATGTGTATCCAATATGTAGCAACATTTGAAATTGCTGGCATCAAAGAATACAACATGGAAAGGAAGATCCTAAGGGGTCATAACAGTGCAGGTTTTCATATTCAACTCACATACATTACATGCTTCATTGAAATCAATTAAAATACGGATGATCTTTTTAAAAACATTTTTACAATAATCAAGTAAATGCTTGTATGCTGCTCATCAGGATATATTGTATTTACCGTGCTGTGAAGTACAAATTATAATCTATTAAAAAATCTGATTATTTTAAATATACGGTGCATGCAGAGGATTTAAAGATGCTAGCTCAAGTGACAGAGCCATAGTTTGAAATCTTTGAAAGTATTCTGAGAGTTGTCTGTTTTCATTTTCAGTGCAGAATCATTATCATACAACCTTTTTGTATAATATAAACCATGCACCATAAATTTCCCAATTTACCCTGCTGTTCAACTCAATATGCTAAGGTTTAAAAAAACAAGAGTGTGAATGTAGTTTGCTAAGGTGGTTCACACCCAAAGACTTACAGTCATTTTGTTATGTGTTTAGGAAGATTATTATTGTTCATGATCGGAGGATTAGTAGACCCCATCATTTTACGAAAGTGATAATTTAATTGTTGGTGTTCCTAATAATCTGAGTAATTGGGAAGGAGAATAATTAACTTGGCTTCTTCATTCAGGTGATGTCACTTGATTATTTCCTCACGTTTGCTTGCTCTCCAACTCTGCTCTCATGTCTCGCTTGCTTTGTTGACTCAATTCCCACCTCCAACTTTCCTTCTAATTTCAGCTCCTGTCTCCTCCTCATTCCCAACTTGACTCCTCACTCTCGCTCATTCATGCCTCTTGCTTGATTAAACTTCTGCCTCTCATTCTCCTTCCTAATTCAGTCTTTTGCTGCCTTACTCAATTTAGCTCCTCGACATATTTATCATTGAAATTGAATGCCATTACTAGATGTTTGTATCTGATAATTAGCAATTTGATACTTAAGTCTAATGAAAGACATAAATCTTAAATGATCAATGTGTGAGTATCTGAATCACACAGGGTTTAAGCCTATTTGCATGTCTAACCTTTAAAAGTGTGTACTTAATCCATTGCTACTATTTATTCTGCTATGTTGAGTACTAATCGTTAGTTATTTGGAATGCTAGGTGGCAGGACTGTATCTGTATATAGAACAGCCAACATGGGAGTAAGGTTATTAACAGATAACCTTAGTTATCTATTGGTTTCAATAATGCTTTGAGATAATTCCACTCCATTGTGGCCAATTGAGGTTTCACTTTACAATTTTTTAACATTTATATTTCACCAGTTTATGTTTCTAGACTTTCTTTGTAATAGCATTTCTCCATTTAAAAAAAAAGGTTTTATTGATTTTGCACTGTTCACTAATTCAGCTTTACAACAGTGTTCAGAGTGTATGGAAATCCTCTGTAGATGTTATGTAATGGAAGTGTTTTCTCAAAGTTGTAATGACATTTAAGTATTCAAAGGATCAATACAAAATCTAGAAAGTTGTTTCCAGAGGTCATATAACTGTATCATTATTTGAAATGGTTTTCAGCCTATAATTCTAATAAAACTTGTGGTGACATGATTTTTACCTATTTTTTAAAACAATAACTGCTTATATTTGATAAAGGGTCTTCCATGCAAGGAGGATGTCCCAAAGTGCTTCACACAACATAGAATGATTGTGTGTTTTGTAGGCGGACATGGCAGCCAATTTGTACACCTGAATGTTCCACAAACAGCCATTTGTAAAAAGCAAATTTTGACAGCCAGGTATGTGGTACACACAGAAGCCATTTACTATACAGTACTTAAGAATATCCAAACCAAACTGAGGCACCAGATCAAATTCCTTATGGACATTGGTGGATGCAATGTAGCCGTGTTTGTCTTGAGCTTTATGACATTCTGCAATCTCCTTCAGTATAAACAACAACAAAATGACATAAACCCATACACACACACTCTTCCATGGAATGGAATTGAACCTGTCCATTCCTAATTACTCTGAGGGTTTCTAATGCACTTGAAATTGTCACGATTACCTGAAGCATCTTAAAAGCCACTGAAATCAATGAGATTCCTCCCAGTGCACAGTTCACCGTGTTCCGTCAGCTCTTCTAACCTCTGTACAGTCACGACTTTTGGGGTCAAACACAATCTCTGGATACTTTTCCCTTTAGACCCTTCACATGTCTCACAAACAACCATGAAGTGTATCTGGAGCATTATTGTCAGGACACAGGGAGAAACTCCCTCTCTTGTCCACCTGAACAGACAGATGCAATGTGGGACCGAGCATCACCCTATTTTCTGTGTTGTTCTTGAAGTTTTTATATGATTTTCAGAAATTAAAAACAAGTAAAATCATCCATATATTGTGTGTTTTTGTGCCAAGTAGGAAAGAGCTGTTTTTTTCATTAAAAAAAACACCTTGAAAAATACGACAGATTTAAAGAAAGAAGATTGATTTTAATTAAAGGGGGAGAGAGAAAGATCAACTAAACAGCCAGGAATCATTTTGAGCATATATTACTGAGTGTTTCATGCAAATAACAACAGTAAATTTTATCCTCGTGATATATACAGTATTTTCATGCCCATCTCTCTGTCAGCTCCTGGACGTTTGCCTGCTGTACCAGGGGAGCTCATATAAAACGTTCGTTATCAGCATAGTGTCTGTGTACCATCTCTTACACAATAGATCCTTCATTATCAGCACCTTCGTGTGTACATTTATTCCCAAACGCAGCCTCCTCATCTCAGATACAACCATCACCTCTCACTCAACCTCACTTGCAGGCACGACTGCATTCAATTAGACTTCAAAAAGTCTGGGAAATTCTATTCTCTCGAATAAATCATAAATCATGATGTTAGAAATTTCTATTCCAGAGATTCTGTTGCTGGTTGGACATGAGTTGTTTTTTGTGTGAATGAATTAAGGCGTTTGGTGCAAACATCACACTTCTGGTAATTGTAGCTGGAATTGGCAGTCGCCCCCACACATACAGCTGTCATATGACAGACTGATAGACAGACAGACATCCTGTGACTCGGTTGATTCATTGCCACGAAGTTCAGCTTCTCCTTGTCAGATGGTGCCCGGCCTCAGCGAATCACAGGTAAGTAATGTGTTGGTGCCGGTTAAGATGATGGGAGAAGAGAAATCCACCCAGACAGACCTCCATCGCCTCTTTACAACAGGGAGCTATCTCACAGACTTGACTCATCGCAGGATTACTCACTGTGCAAAAGGTTATATTAAACACCTACACTAGGCTGGGGTGGGGGGGGGGGGGGGGGGGAGTGAGGAGGCACTTTCCACCATCCAAACACAATGAGAACATTCATTATCCCAACACAGTCGTATCCTAACACAGTCCAGACCAACTGATGACCCGACCTTTCACACAACTCTTCCAGACCCTGGTTTTGGAAAACTAGCTGATTGCTGGTCCAAAATACAAACTCTCAAATGTGTTGTGTGTGTGTGTTGTTTGTTACACTGGTTACCATATATATATGTGTATATACAGTGTGTGTATGTGTGTGTGTGTGTGTATGTATGCCCGGTAACCAAAGTAGGATAATTAAGAAGGTATATATTGTTCTGATTTATTGGTCCCGAAGAACACATGTTATGTCTGTATAAAAACAGAAGTTGCTGGGGAAACTCAGCAGCTCAGGCAGCATCCATGGAGAGAGGAAAAGGAGTCAACGTTTCGGGTCTACAACCCTTCGGCAGAAACGTTGACTCCTTCTCTCCATGGATGCTGCCTGACCTGCTGAGTTCCCCCAGCAGCTTGTGTTTTTTTGTATCAGATTCCCAGCATCTGAGGTACTGAGTGTTCAGTGTTTTGTTGTAGGGTCTGTGTATATAATGCTTCTCAGTTCCCTGGTTCTGCTAATTGTAGCCCTTGATTTCTCTTGAGTGCCACAGACAGTCCGTGCCTCACACAGCCCCTGCCTCACACAGCCCCTGCCTCACACAGCCCCTGCCTGGGTGGGTGGGGTAAGGGCACTCTGCTCTCCCTCTCTGTGTAGCCCACTAACCCTGCTGGCATGACGTAATCGCGCATCAATCCAGGTTGGGTGGGAGGGGAGGGGGTAGTGACTGACGGGCGCGCTGACCAGTCGGAGGGCGGCAGGTAGGCGGGAGTCTCACAAACGGCCCAATGAGCGCGGTAGCGTTGCTGAGGGCCCCGCCCCCTTGGTGAGGAGGAGGCCGCTGTCATGTGAGGAGGGTGAGGAGAGACTGAGCGGACAGACCAGACAAGACAGACAGCGCCAGATCCCGAGCGGCGCCGACGGACGCACAGGCCACCTGGACACACACGCCGCCAAGTCAGTCCGCCTTGAGGGTCGGTAATGCGGATGAGGTGAGCTGCGAGCCCGCTGGTTGCTAGGGGCCTTCTCTTTGCTCTCCCACCCCGCAGCGAGGACGAAGGGGGCAAGTGGCCGCCCGCCGGCCGGCCGCGGACCCAACCCACCCGGGGTGGGGAGGAGAGGAGAGCGGAGCAGGGAGACCACAGCCCAGTGAAATGGCTTGTGATGGCGGCCTGAGCTCTCAGTGCTCCCCCCCCCCCCCCCCCCCGACTCACCGCCCCCGCAGCTCGGGCTCCCGCCCCCGCAGCTCGGGCTCCCGCCCCCGCACCTTGTCCGCGCTTCGCTTCACTCGGTAACCGGCCGGCCGTGTCCCCCCCTCGGCCGCTGCCTGTCTGGCCACCGCGCACACCCGACTTTCCCTTGTAACTTCCAAAAGTTTTCCTTCCCCTCTCTCTGTCTCTCTCTCTCTCTGTCTGTCTGTCTGTCTGTGTCCCTGGCCATACCGGTGGACTTCCTGAATTTTAATGCAACTTCCTCGTCCAGGTCGTTTAACCCTGGTCTCCCCGGGACTCCCTTCCATCGAAGTTGTGTCCCTCGTCTGTGTGTGTGTGTTACTGGCAGTCAAGTCGGTCCACACACACACACACAGCCCTGTTAATATTGCGGTGAAAGTGCGCTCAGCATTCCCTCTTCCCATCCCTCGTTTGATGAGTCGATGTAAATCTTGTTGCTAATAACAGCAGCTAATAACATATGTCTGCGTGCGTTTAGCCATAAAACGCTTCACCAAATGCAGCTTTGACCCATTTCAGGGAACGAGCCAATGCAGCCAACCGTTCGTGATTTGATCATCTCCATCTCTTTCTCCATTTGGAAAATTGACACCTGAACTGTTTCGTACATGTGCAGCAATGTATTCCATCGTGTACGGTCGTTTGTAGGTATAAATGGGTGACGAGAAATATGCTGCGGATAATAAAGTGGATGTCACAGGGCAAGAACCACCATGGGATTAATGGAGCTTGAGTATTAATACCTTGTACCACATATATTGACATAGCCTCCATGAAATAGGTTTACATTTGTGGAGATTCAATTGTGAACTGTATTTGTGAAAGCAGGAGTATCATGCTAGTCTACAATCTGTTTACAACAATAATAATCCCAGCATTTGATATAATGCCTTATCATGTCATTGAGATGTATCTAAGCGCTTCACAGGATATAGTAAAGTTGTTTGTGTATTTTTTGTGGGCGAAACGTTTGGTTCCTGTTTAGAATAAGAACCTATGTTTGTCATTTGAAATAGTTGCATATTGTTTCCTAAGACAAGAAAACATGATGGAATCATTGGCACTTCAATGTTATAAATTACTGTAGAATGTTTGCACCAGTTACTGGACAGCTCATTTGCTTATGGGATGTGTTTATGTATTCTCTATCTGTGTGATTGCTTTTAGCATAATTTGTTCTTTATAATCCATCAAAGTGAATATTTCGTTGAACCGAGTGTTGTTACTTAACATCGAAAACACCAAAGGCTGCCCATCAATAGTGAATCCAACTGTCAAAAGTTCGCCAACTAATGTTTGGTTAACAATGTGCATTGTACATTTGCAATATTTAAGATTGAGGATTTTATGATATTAACTGAGCAGAACAGAGTGTTGTATGTTCAACAGAAGTAGCTAACAACAATAGCCTTTTTTTTAACATACTTTTGTCTTTTTGCCTTATTTCCCATAAGAAGATTATCATTAGGATTTTTATTATGTTTTTGCTGTCATTTTGATCACTAAGTTTTGTTGAGTGACCAAAAAGGAAGGTTTAATATGTGAACTAAAACTGGAATTCGAGAATTGTCTTCTAACCTAGTTTACTATAGTATACTTTTGCATATTTATGTTTGAAATTAATACGATAATTGTGTGAGAGAGATAAATAGACTGCATTGCACAACATTATAAGATTGAGAAAATGTCAAACTGACTAACACTTATCAACAAATCAACTGACTGTGTTGCACGTTTTAAAGATTGCTTCAGTCTGTTTATGTAACACTGTATATTCAAACATTTTGCAAGCATTAACCCCTGACAGTAGGTGAAAGGCTTCAGTTTAACCTTATGATTAGATCTAAGTGGTATTGTACCTACCATATGATTGCAAGTTTTATTTCACTGTTTGCTACAGGAAATAGGACACAGTACTTTGTTTTATATATGTTTTATATATAACACAGCCTATGACAATGCCAATACAGCAATGACTTGTTGAGATGATGCTAAACCAAAAGTTCCAAATGTTTCAATAATGTCATCTCAACTGTGTGATTTGTTACTGCTTTGGAATTAATTCCTGAGTTTATCATCTCCACATCAATGTGGGCATCAATGTGTTGAAGCATTGTACTGTACCTCAAGTATTTTCACAGCCGATTTCTCTCAATTCCCGTGTCCAGATTATTTTTATGTAAATGTGCTCTGATAGTAATAATAAACATTGTATTTGATATAGCAACTTATGGCTTCAAGACATCTCAAAGTGTATCACGGAATATACTGTCAACTGAATTGACAGTATATTTGTGGGCAAAACAATCTAATAGAACGGTTGCAATTCAAATGAACAATAAACCTAAAGCGACGGTACTACAGTATCTACCCATACTTTGCAAAATCTCTCTTAAGATACGTATTGCAGCAAGGTTTCATATTAAAACAATAGTAGTTCTATTTGAAGCTATTTATGACCATTCATAAATACTGAGATGCTATTGAAAATGAAAATTACATTTCTATCATTCTGTTATTTTTGTGCTGTAATTCTTTGTTTTTTTGCATTCCTTTCTCACAGTTTACAAAAAAACAAGATTTCTCATGACAAGCATCTCAGGAATTTTTTTTCAGCATCTGCAACATGCTGAACTCAAGAAATTATCTTTCATCTTGTATTATTAGGATTAAAATGTTCATTTGTCTTGAAAGAATTGGATGCAAAGATCAAATCTAGTTATTTTATAATACTATACTACATCATTTCTAGGTGTAGAGCCTCACAGTTTTGACATGTTCATGAATATGGCAGTTCACACTGCTTGATTGGTTACAAGAACATACTAGATGTTCAGTCAGTTTACCTTTAAAGATTCCGGATTTTAATCCTGGGGTGCCCAACCTTTATCCTTTTGAAGTCAGTAAAATGAGTAACATATATATTAAAATTGGAGTAAGGTACACCTATTAGGTCTAAACTCAACCTCACCAAGTCAGTCAGGAACCTAGGTGTCTTGTTCGACCCTCAACTGTCTTTCCTGCCCCACATCCAATCAATGACTGCCTTTCCACATCTCCGCAACATTGTTCAACTCCGCCACGACCTCACCCCCAAAGCCACTGAAACCCTCATTCACACCTTCATTACATCCCGGCTCGACTATGCAAATGCCCTGCATGTTGGCCTTTCCAATTCCTCCCTCCACAGACTGCAGATAATCTAGAACTCGGCGGACCGTGTCCTCTGCTGTTTCAAACTCTGTGACACCCCTTCCTCGCCCGACTCCACTGGCTCCCCATCATCCAGAGGATCCAATTCAAGATCCTGGTCCTCACATTTAAAGTCCTCCATAAACTCGCCTCACCCTACATCCATGACCTCCAAACCCTTTACCAACCTGCCCACCCCCTCCGCTCAGCAGGCTCTGGCCTGTCCACGTCCCCCAATCCACTCGCCCCACCATTGGCGGGCAAGCCTTTAGCCACTCTGCCCTCAACCTCTGGAACTCCATCCCACAGTCCCTCCGCCTTGCCCCATCCTTGGCCTCCTTCAAGTCTCGCCTCAAGACTCCTCTTCGATGGACTCATTGGCAACTCCTAATCCCCCACTTCCCTCAGTTCCCCCCACCCCCCCCCTCCTTCCCCAGCTCGAGTCTGAAACAGTGACTGTCCAGTGCCATGGAACGTCCCCCTTGAGTGAAAGGGGCTATATAAGTTTAATTTTGTTGTTGTTGTTGCAGTATTGCAAGGTAGACTTGGCGATGAAGACAGGTTCTACTTTGCAAGCCAGAGCAGCTCCGTATGAACAAGTACTGTAATATTCTGTATGGTACTTATGGTTGATAGTGAAATAAAACCATCTTGTATGGTTTAGACATCTGAAAACTCCTTCAGTTGCCAACTTTTATGTAATGGACAGTTCCATCAGGGTTAGGTATCCCTAACTGTGAAGGAACTGCCCACTACATTGATGCCATCACTCAGGGACTGGAATTGGAATTTGTTCAAGTACCCTTTGTCTTAATACATTGAGAAACGTACAGAGGTTTTATGCATTTGCAAAATTGTATAAATATTTTTTTTCTTGGTGTCTGGGAACACCACAAACTGCCCGCCTCCTCCGCTCTGCAGGCTCTGGCATGCTCCATGTTCCCCAACCCACCCGCCCCACCATTGGCGGGTGAGCCTTTAGCCACTCTGCCCCCAACCTACATTAGTTATTGAATGTAATGCTTTTTGTGTAGTAGGAAACTGATACTGACTATCAGGTTTTTTTTTACAGTATAGGCAAAATCTATTCAAGGCTGAAGATTGTACTTAGCAATAAATAGTGTGCTTCACAGTTTAATGATGCTGTGGCAGGATTCAGTGGATCCCATTAGCCATTATTCATTATTGTGAGCATTTACTGTGAGTGTCAGTGGATTATTTGATCATGGAAGCAATGCAGTTCAGCCCCAGTCTTTCTTCATGGGATGTTGAAATATCCACACGTTACATGGGTGGGGTGGGGGTGGGGGGGAATCAATAAAAACAGCTGATTTTGTTTACTGTCTCCTCAATTATTGGGTGATGAGGCAAAATTTTAAATGAGATCAGATAAATTAGCATAGATTGGGATTGAAACCTGAACCTTTTTGATCTGTATGTCTTGGCTTTTGACTGAAAAAAAGTTGCTGAGTCATCGGGGAGGCTTTTCAAAGCTTTTGATAACTTTATTCAGTCATGTAATGCACAAATTGAGAAATTCAATGACACATTTACAACTGAGTAAAAATGAACGAGTCAGGAATTTTTGTTCCCACATTGTGGTCTGGTGTAGAGGATTAAAGCTGGGTTTACTTTGCAGAGGTAGCTAATTTTGGCTGTTTATATATTCTAATACTGATACACATGGATATATTGTGCATATGCTATAACTTGCTTCAAGTGTGTCTGTTAATTCTTTTTTAGTTGTAAATTCAATAAGCATGTCTTTTGGGTGAGGGGGATGTCCTTGGAGATAATTTGACAAATTGCTTAAATGTAGCCACACCAAAGGAAAGTATTATTTTCAATTGTGGTACTACTGTATATTATTATAATGGATTATAATTATGCTACTGGTTCCCAGCTTAATTGTTAGCACTTTTGTTTGAGTCAGTATGTTGGGACTTTGATTTCAAAGTTAATGCTGCATTAGCTAAGGTACCATTCTTTGGATGAAACCTTAAACTGAGGTCCATCTTGGTGGACTTTAGGGATACGGAGGCACGATTCAAAAGGAAGTGAGCTACACTGTGTCATGACCAACAATCCTCACTATAAATTGGCCATAATGTTCCAAGAGATTGGTGCTGGAGCCAGATTTTATTCTCTTAAATAATGTAATAATCCTTGCACTTGATATAGCACTTTTTACGTCTTTTAGACATCTCAAAGCACTTCACAGAATATACTGTAAAGTTGATTGACTGTATATTTGTGGGTGAAATGCGGCAGCCAATTGCACACATCAGCGTCCCACAAACAGTCATGGATTGAAATTAACAATTTATTATTTTTTAGGGATTATTATTGGGTGTGTGGAGTAAGGAAACATGCCCAGAGTTTTGCCCTGCCTGGACTCGAACCCGGGTCTCTCACTTTGAAGGCTAGTGCTTTAACTATTGAGCTACAGGACACCATAGGAATCCGGGTGAATTTATTATCTATGTTTGTAGATAACAGAAAGGTTGGAGTTGTAATACATTTGTGACATGTTCAGAAAAGCTTCTATGCGTATCACTGCCAGTTTTGTACACATTACTGTGTAATAAATTGAAAATATTCAACTAAAGAAAATGGTTGCCATTAATCTATGGCAGCAATGACTTTTTTTTAGGTAATTGCTGTTGAGATCACTGAAATGAGAAATGCTTTCAGTTAGTCAGTCAAATCGTATATTATCCCATCAAAAATAATTAATGCAGAGTTGGACTTGAGAAGCAGTGTCTTTGGAAATGGGATCTTGATCCTCAGAATCATATTGTAACTACAGTACAGTACTGTATTTAGAAAAAAAACTGCTGACAAAATGAGCAGCTTTCCTATGAGAACTACAAACAAGAGGAGAATTAGCTTATCTTGTTTCAACAGGTCTGGTTTTACTTTATATACAGCCAAAATGAGCATATTTAACCTCATTTTGGGAGGACATCACAAAGCGCCTCACAAAATTTATTGTTAAATGTATGGACTGTGCATTTGTAAGAAAATTATTTTATGAGATTGTTGAATGTTGTCTCTTGATGTCAAAGGTTCTGCACTCGACAAGAGAAAATGAATTAACTAGCGCAAAGATCATAGATGTGTTATTTTTCTTCTCCAATGGTTGCTGCTTTCCATTTTGATTCTAGTTGGTTTCTAGTTCCATGAATAACTGTTCTCCTCCAACAATCTTCTGATAACATGCCCAAAGAAACAATATTAGGTGAAAAAGAGCTGGCACTTCAGGCAGTGGTCTTCCCAGTCTAGTTGGAGGTTGACAGCTTTGAGTTCCCATTCTCTGACTTTTTACTCCTCACAATTTCTCCATTCTGCCTTGTGCTCTCCTTCCATACCCTGACTTTCAAGCTGAGATTAGCAAAATTCTATTGGTTTGCAAAAAGCTTGGTCTCAGATTTGCTCCTTTAGTAGCAAACTCTTGCCCCTGGAACAGAAAGTTGTGGGTTCCAGGTCTATGTTAATGAGAATGTTGTATGCAGATGACACCCAACTCTACATTTCTAACTCAAGTTGCGACCCCCAGTCTCCTGATGTTCTGTCAGCTTGTCTGTTGGACATCAAGGGCTGAGTAAGTACAAACTTCCTGCAATTAAATGTCAACAAGACGGAAGCCGTACTCTTTGGCTTCTGTCAATGTTTTCTGTCCCACAGTTCTGACCTCCTCAACCAATCCGACCTGTCCTTAAAACTCTCCAAACCTGTGCGCAACTTAGTCGTTAGATTTGATCCCCAGTTATCCTTTCTCCCCCACATCTTGTCCCTGACCAGCACAGCTTTCTTCCATCTTCGCCATATTCTGTCAATACCTCACCCCAATAGCTGCTGGAAGCCAACAGCTTCAGGCTGGACTACAAAACCCTCCTTGCTGGTCTCCCCTCTTCGCTGGTCTCGCCTCTTCCACCATTCACAAAATTCAGCTCATCCGAAACTTTGGAACTCCCTCCCTTTGCCTTACCAACTTCTTCCCCATCTTCAGGTCGCACCTGAAGACCTTTCCCTTAGACCATGCTTATGGTCACCTTCCCCCTCCCCTGGATCAGCCTTGAGCTTCGCCATTGTTAAGTGCTCTGAGATGCCATAGGGCATGGAGCGCGCAATCTAAATAAAAGTTGTTATTAAGATTTGAGTTCATAGTCTAAGCCAACACTCCAATGCACTACTAATTGGGGAAATGCACCATTGTCAGACATGTCATTTAGGTTAGATGTTAAACTGATGTCCATCTGCTTAACCTCAGGTAGACCTTCAAGATCCTACGGAACCTTTCTAAAAGAATGAACAAATTCTCCACTTTCCTAGCCAAGTCTTTTATTCATGGTGTGAGGGTTTATTGGAAGATTTCTAATTTAGTCACCATTAGAGGCACAAGTAAATTTGTGGTACTTCTAATTATAATTTAGAAATATTCCTGCAGTTCAGAGAGCTGAATTATGTGCATTTGATGGATTATGGCACTGATCCACATCCATTTACCTAATTACTGCTTCTCTGGACTAAACAGGGAATTATGAAATCTCACTTATAGCACGGTATTAAAAGAGTAGTAGTAAAGGAGTGAGTGACCTTATCTATACATATGAGAACTACAGAAACAACTTGCTCTTGTATAGAATAGAATCTTCTTTTATAGCAATATACAGTAGAAGCCCATTTATCCGTGACCCGATTAACCGGATTGCTCGATCCCCTCCTGGGGCAATTCCCCATTCCAGCAATTGTGAGTATGCTCAATTTGTGCATGCGTGCAATGCCTTTTTACTGATTTTTTTTGCGCATGCGTGCAATGCCTTTTTACCGATTTTTTAAACCGAGTTTGCTGAAATCTTTATTGGTAATATTCTGTTACTATTTAGTATATTATTAATATAGTATGTTTTAAAATAAGTACATTTTTTATGTTGGGTTTTCGGCGACTTGCCGCCCGATTATCCGATACAGTCAATTAGTCGACCTCCCTGAGCGTGCTGGATAAACGGGCTTCTACTGTACTAAATCCTGGAGTACTTTAGCTCAGTGGTTAGAGCAATTGCCTTATATGTGAGAAACCTGGGTTCCGCCGTTACCTTACCTCCAAGGCCACTGAAACTCTCATTCATGCCTTCGTTACATCCCGGCTTGACTATGCAAACGCCCTGCTTGTCGGTCTTCCCAATTACTCCCTCCACAGGTTGCAGATAATCCAGAATTCTGCAGCCTGTGTCCTCTACCGCTCTTAAGCTTTGTGACCCCATCTCTCCCATTCTCGCCTGACACCATTGGCTCCCCATCATCCAGAAGATCCGATTCAAGATTCTGGTCCTAACATTCAAAGCCCTTCATGGTCTAGCCCCACCATACATCTGCAACCTCCTAACCAACCAACCCACCCGTCCCATCTGCTCAGCAGGATCTGGCTTGCTCCATGTCCCTGACCCACCCACCCCACCATTCGCGGCCGATTCTTCAGCCATTCTGTCGCCAATGTCTGGAACTCCATCCCGCAGTCCCTCTGCCTCGCTCCTCTCTGGCCTCCTTCAAGTCCCGCCTCAGGACCCTCCTCTGGCCATTCCAAATCCCTCCCTTTCCCTCCATCCTCCCTGTCCCCAGCTCAGGTCTAAAACAAAGACTGTCCAGAGCCTTGAGACTGTCCTCCTGACGTGAAAGACGCTATACAAGTTTTAGGACTCATGGTAGCACTCTGACTTTTAGGACTCATGGTAGCCCTTGCACTCGCCATGTGTCAAGTCTGGTATTCATATTGACTTTCACTCCTAGTCTCCACTTCCTCAGTCAGGCTCTGTTGACTATCACCTGGAACTAAACTCTCACCTTCATTCACACTTGAATTCTGGTTTTCTGTTGAGTCCTCTGTTACCATTACTGACTCGTTTGTTGGTTTAAAACTATTTGGTTCATTAGATTTATCCATTTCTCGCCACTCTTCCTGTACTTGTGTAGGTAAGATGTGATCAATATGAACAAATCTGAGTTTGCCACTTTCAAACATCCTGACCAACTAGGTGCACGGTCTTTCACTACTCTTCCTGGTCCCAACTTTACCCATTTGTGATGATGGTTCTTCACTTTAACTTTTTGGTTTAACTCCAGCCTTCTGTCTTGCACGCTACCTCCATCATGGTTCTCTCTCTGTCTCTCCTGTTTTCCTTTTACCGTTTGTGCTAAATTGGGTTTTACCAATGAAAATCTTGTTCTCGGGTGTCTTTTTAGGCACAACTCAGCCGGTGTTCTGCCTGAAGTGGTGTGAGGTGTGTTACGATATGTTATCAGAAAGTTGGCAACGATAATTGACTTCTCCTTGGGTTTGCATCTAGCATTTGCTTAACTAGTGCGCGTTTGATAATTTGCACTGTGCGCTCTGCAGCACCATTCGAAGCTGGATGGTATGCAGGTACTAGTGTGCGGTGATATATCGGTTATATTGGTATAATTTTTCATATCGATATGCCGATATTAGAAATTCAAATATCGATGAAAAAAAATGTCGAAAAGAAATTGGATATATCGCAAATATCGGTATATCGTGTCTGGCGATATATCTGTATAAAGCAAACCTTTTCAACTTACCTTGTCGCCGGCATTGCAAACCTCCTGGGCCTAGAGCATGGAATGCGCACGCACATCCAAATGCGCGCACACCTCCAAATGCGCGTGCATGCGCAGTACAAAAAGACCCGGAGATACCGATATATCGGTATATATCGATATGAGCCAACCGATATATCGATATTGGAAAATTTCCATATTGACGGACCCTAGCAGGTACTCTAGTGTGCTTCACACCATTCTTTGTCATGCATTGCGCGAACTCTTCTGAACAGAACTGTGGTCCGTTGTCAGACACGATTTCCTCTGGAAATCCATATGAAGCAAACAACCCCCTCAAAATATCCAAAGTTTTGCTAGATGTGTTGTGTTCATCGGAAACACCTCAACCTACTTGAAATGACTATCTATCACTATGAACAACTGCTGTCCATTTAGATCTGCAAAATCTATGTGTAACCTTTGCCACACTCTGGCTGGCCATTTCCATGACTGTAGTGGTACTGGTAGTGGACTCCTTCCAACCGACTCACGTACACTGCACTGTTTTACCGTGTTTTCAATGTCTTTATCTAAATCTGGCCACCAAAGATAGCTTCTAGCTAGACTCTTGGTCAGACACATCCATAGGTGTTGATCATGAAGATCACCTAACAACTGTACTCCGTACCTTTCAGGAATTACCACTCTAGCTCTCCACATGACACATCCTTGGTCATTTGACAATTCATGTCTCCTAACAAAGTATGGCCTAATTTCTTCTTCTGTCTCAGTTATGAGACAGAAGAAGAAGTTATGACTAAGCCACCCATTGACAATATAGTCATGCACCTTGGATAAAACCCTGTCCCTATGAGTTGCCTTGCTGATGTCACTTGATGTGACTGGCAGCTCTTCAACATGGGAAAAATAGAACACATCTTCCCTGTTGGGTTTCATTTCTGAAGCTTAGGGTAACCTCGACATTGCATCGGCATTACAGTGGTCTGCTGACCTACGATATTGTATGTCATACTGGTATGCTGACAAAATCAAAGACCATCTTTGCATTCTGGCAGCTGCTAGTGTAGGTACCTGTGATTTTGGATTTAGGATGGCTGTCAAATGTTTATGGTCTGTTTCAATGATGAACTTGCGACCATACAAGTATTTGTGGAATCTCCTAACTCCAAAAATCAAGGCCAAAGCTTCTCTCTCTATTTGGGCATAGTTTTTCTCACTACTACTCGAAGTTCTAGAAGCGAAAGCTATCGGTCTCTCTTCCTGTTTCTAACACATGAGAGATAACCGCACCAACCCCGTATGAGGAGGCATCACACGCTAGCTTGATTGTCTTTGTGACATCATAGTGTACCAGTATTGTACCATCTACTAGCTGTTTTTTACACGACTTGAAAGCCTGGTCACATTCATGTGTCCATTTCCATGGTACATCTTTCTTCAAAAGCTCATTCAAGGGGTGTATAAAGGTTGCCAAATTTGGAATGAATTTTCCATAATAATTCAACAATCCCAAGAATGATCGTAGCTCAGAAGTGTTTCTGGGAATGGATGTATTCCTGATCGCCTCGACCTTACTCTGGGTTGGGTGCAACCCATCTTTGTCTACCTTGTGCCCTAGGTACTCTACAGACTCTTTAAACATCTCACATTTGTGAGCCTTGACATGTACTTGGTGTTTCTCTAACCTTTGTAACACCACGTGTAGCCTTTCATCATGAACTTGCCTATTTGGCGCAGAGATGAGTATGTCATCAAGGTAACATACTACCCATTGATTCCCTCTAGAAACTGAGTCATGACCCCTTGGAAAATTCCTTGGCTTGACGCAATGCCAAATGGTAGCCTATTGTATTGATGCAGGCCCATATGAGTGTTGATAGTCAAGTATGCCTTTGACTTCTCATCTAACTCTAAATAGGTGTTTGACAAGTCAATTTTAGGAAATACTTTACTACCCACCAATGTGTTGAACAAATCTTCTACATTTGGCAACGTGTCAGGTGGATTACACTCAAGAACTCGATTCACCGTTACCTTGTAGTCCCCACAAATTCTGATACTACCGTCAGATTTTGGAACTACAACAATGGGAGTACCCAATTAGTTTGTTGTACTTTACTGATAATGTTCTCTTTTTCAAGTCTTTTCAGTTCTTTTTCTACTTTTTCTCTCATTGCGTATGGCACTGGGCCTGGCTTGTAGTGCATTGGCCTTGCTTCACCTTGCACTCCTACACTCGCTTTGTATCCGCTGATTGGTGCACCGGATTCACTGAACATCGTCGGATGCTTCTTTATCCCTCTTCCTGTGTTGTGAACAAGATTTGCACATGGAAGATTTCTTGCCGATCTAATTTCAGCGAATTCATCCAATTTCTACCAAGTAATGCTGGTTTTTCTCCCTTCACCACAAGAATTGGCAAATCCGCACATTGATCCTTGTATTTAACCGGAACACACACTCTACCACAACTGGGATGATCTCTCCTCCATAGCTACGCAGCTCGACCCTTACTGTTTGCCGCTTATTCTTGCTCAGCTTTCCTCGGTACAGTGTTTCAGACACCACACTGACTGCTGCTCCAGTATCAACTTCCATGATTACTGGAACTCCATCCAATGTTACTTGGACCTTGATGCAATGCTACTTGCTACTGGACGCTTTTGTGTTGTAGATCGTGTTGATCTCCACTAGCTCCTCAGAGTCCTCACTCTCCTGGTGTCGCTCAACCGTATGCAGAAACTGACGTCCTTTCTTGACCGTATTCATCCCCTTGGTCTTGAAACAAGCCTTCGCAAGATGCTCAGTCTTATGGCATGAATAACACTCTGCTTTCGTGCAAGGGCAAGATTGTGCTGGATGAGAACCCAGACATCGATAGCATGACTTTGCATTATTCCAGCTACTCTTCCCTAGAGATCGACTCACAGATGCTTTGAATTTCGGTTTGCACACCTGCAGCTTGTTTACCTCCCCCGCTGTTGGGCAATAGCTTGCTCGAGTTTCTTTTGAATCTCTCTCAGCCATGTCCATAGAAAAGGCAGTTTTACATGCTAAATCAAATATTAGCTGTGACATTGCCATTAATTTGCCTCAGATACGGTCGCTCTTCAGTCCACACACAAACCTGTCTCTTAATGCACGGTCCTGGAAATCTCCAAAATTGCAGTGTATCGACAGCTTTTTCAACGCTAAGATAAAATTGCCAATGTTTTCCTCTAGTAATTGACACCTGGTACCAAATCGGTAACTTTCTGCAATCTCTAATGGCTTTGGGTCATAGTGTTCTGTAAGCTTTTCAAGAATGTCTTTCAATGGTGTGTCCTTAGGCTTAGCTGGGATTAACAAATTCTTCACTGTTTCATACACATCAAGGGGGGCGGGAGCAAGTCAGAAAGGTAGGGAAGAACGAGGGTTATGAAAGGATTTGAAAATGACAGAGAGAATGTTGAAGTCGATCCGTTTGGAAATTGGGAGCCAGTGCAGCCTGGCAATGACTAGTGTGATGGAGGTCTGGAGTTTTATATGGGTTAGTGTCTGAATTAATGAACTCTGAATTAATTGTATTTTATGTATGGTGGAACTACAGAGGCTAGCTAGGAGGACATTTGAAAAGTCCAGCCAGGAAGTGACTAAGGCATGGACGAGGGATTCAGCTGCTATGTGTGTGAGGTACCGACGGAGGCTGGCAATATAGAAAGGAACGGATGTAGGGGAAAAAGGAAAGCTGTGGTTTGAACCTGATGCCTAATTTGCGCACGGGTCAGAGAGAGAGAGGACTCACTTTGACGAGCTGCGCTGAGGGCAGGCTGAAAACCAAACTGGAATTGTTTGAGTTGGAAGTGGAGGGAGAGGTGTGAGTGCAGTTGATTGGCAACCATGTGTACCAGGGAGGGTAGGTTTGAGTTTGGTCTAAAGTTTGTCAGGTTGTAAGGACCAAGGCTGTTTTTTTTTGGAGGGCTGATGACAGCAGTTTTGAGGGGAAGTGGAACAGAACCTGAGGAGAGGAATCGTTTGATTGTATCAGCCAGCAGTGGGCAGGCAAGGAAGAGTTGCGTGACCAGAAGCTGATGGTAAGGGGGCAGCAGGCAGTAGGTGGTGGGCTTCATTTTAGTAATGGTGAGAGAAATGGAGGAGGAGAGGTGGGGGCAAATGAGTGGGGATGTGTGGAGGAGGCAGCCTGGCGGATGTTGTCGATTTTATTAAAAATAAGTCAAGGATCTCTTCGCACTTGGTGTCTGAGGTGAGGGTCAGGGTTTCAGAGGGGGTGTGGGTCGTGGAGAAAAGGATTTGGGGTTGTGTTTGGCCTCGAGGATGTGTTTAGACTAGAAAGCAGCTTGGGAGAGGGAGTGGTGGTAGGTGTGAAGATGCTTTAGCCTAGGGTCCGGCGATATATTGATATATCGGTTATATCGATATAATTTTCATATTGATATGCCGATATCGGAATTTAAAATATATTGATATATTGAAAAATTTGGTATTAAAATATATATCGGTATATCGTAAATATTGGTATATTGTTTCTGGCGATATATCGGTATTATTGGTATAATGTGATCTTTTCCAGCTTACCTTGTCGCCGGCATTGCAACCTCCTGGGCCTAGAGCATGGAATGCGCGCGCACATCCGAATGCACGCGCACCCCGAATGCACGCGCACTGAACTACAAGACCCAGAATGCTCATCTCTATAAACAATTCACAGACCGAATATATTGCGTTGTCCTCGAATACAATATACAAGGGGTGGGGAGGGAGGGAGAGACGGGTGGGGGGAGAGGGAGGAAGAGACGGGGGGGAGAGGGAGGGAGAGACAGGTGGGGGAGAGGGAGGGAAAGACAGGGGGAATGTGATAATATACAGTATATTATAGATAGATAGATATGAGTGGTGGGGGGGGGGTGGGGGGTGGATGTGAGAGAGACATAGACAGAGAGACACAGACAGAGAGAGAGAGATATGGAGAGAGTGAGTATGAGAGACACACACAGAGAGAGATATTTACCTCCTGAGGAGATAGGCCAACACCTTAGCCAGATCCACATCCTCTCCCTCTCTCTCCCCTGTCCCTCTCTCCCCCCTGTCCCTCTCTCCCCTGTCCCCCTCTCTCTCTGTCCCTCTCACCCCTCTCTCTGTCTAGAGCTCTCTCCCCGTCACACACTCTCTCGTCGAGGACCAACCAAAATGGACCTCGGACAATTGGTGGCGACACCTTGTGGGGGAGATGAGAATTCCAGGTCTTTTAGTTCAGTGCCCCGAATGCGCGCGCACCTCCGAATGTGCACACATGCGCAGTACAAAAACACTGAAAATATTGATATATCGAAGTCGGAAAACTTCCATATCGATGGACCCTACTTGAGCCACAATTAAAGATTAACCGTAAGGCTGGTTTTGTGCTATCTGCACCCGAGAGACTGGGTTTGGGTTTTGAGTGAATGGAGGTCACTATTGTACCAGAGGGAGTGGAGTTTGCTTTGAGACAGACCTGGTTTTCAGGGGGCCGAGGAAATTTAAAACTAATTGAAATTTTGTTTTACCCAAATTCTAAACTTTTATGCATGGTTTGATATCTTGTTTTGCAATTCATATGGGCAAACTGCTCCTTCTTATAGGATTTGTAATTATGCTTCTATAAAAGATAAAAAGTATGTTGAATCATCTGTGGCTGGATGATTTAGGGAAGCGGTGATGTGGAGAAATAGGAAAGTGCTTGCTCATCGTTTGTCAGCAGAGACCAGAACTTTGCTCCTTTAGTGCAGATCTTAGCTGACAGTATGGCACAATTTTATGTTGCACAAACTACAATTTCAACAAACTGCATATAATACTAGATTGGTGCTGTAAATTACCTGTATTAAATTTATTTTCTTCTTTCCCCTTAGATTACAAAAAGTTCTATGATATAGTTATGGAATTTGTGAAAGTGAAATGATCTTTAAATAAATGTAAGAGATTTAGCAGCTACTGGTTACTTAAAATCTGCATTAATCTTAATCAGTTGCTCACAAGATAAAACATAGACATGATAAATGTGAATAGACTTGCTTGGCTTTTGGACCACAGATGTGTGCAATTGGGTTGCGACGTTTGCCTACAAATCCATGGTCACTGCATTTCGTAAAAAGAGATTGGTGCTGTTTTTTTTAGTGGGTTAAAAACCCTGCCAGTAATTAAGTCTTGACTTATTGGCCTATTTAATTTTGAAATTGGGAAGTTTAAATTTATTTCCTGAATTTTGGTTTTAAACCTCCTGTGAATGGGTCTTCAGAAATGAAAAGATGAAAAAGCACCTGTGCGGCATTATGATCTAATGCATTTGTATTTCTGTATTCCTAGGTATGAGACAGAATGTCTGGAAGAGAAAAGAGTGACGACACCTTGGTATATTCCTATGAATCGTCTGTGCACAGTACCAGTATTCTTCTGAGTCTCAACGATCAAAGAAAACAAGACCTTCTCTGTGATGTGACTCTCGTTGTAGAAGACAAAGCCTTCCGTGCTCATCGTTCTGTGCTTGCAGCCTGCAGCGATTACTTTCTGTCAACAGTGGACTGGAAAAAAGATTCTGACCTGGTTATTAATCTTCCTAAAGAGGTAAGGTAAAGAGAAATGTGATTCCTGTTCATTTATTTTGTAGGATAGAACTTGCAGTTATAATTTGTGCATCTTTCCACCAGTCCTCATTCCTGTACTTCAACAACACTCTTTTCATTGTAAGGACAATGATGGTGAATATTTATTAACTGATTACAAAGATGTGTTTCATTCAGTTGTTAGATCCAATCATATTGAAGTGACCAACAAAGGCAATTGTGTCACCTAATCCAAAGTTTTAAAGAAAACTCATTATATGCTACTCTATGTCCCTGAATAGGTTTATTTGCCAAATGTCTGTTTGATTCCCTTTTGAATTTGCGAACAACAAGTTGCAATTATATAGCGCAGCGCCCTTCACGCAGGGTAGTTTCTTAGGGCACTTAGCAGTGCTAACATAATATATTGTGTTAAACCTAAGAAATCTATTGTATTGCCTTCCTGCATAGTCCATTCCACAAATTAAAAACTCACTATGTGAAGTAGTTGAATCTGAACTGCCTTCCTTTTCTGAGCTTGATGTCCCCTTGTTTTACAGTTTGTAACCATGTTAAGCATATTATTTCAGTTCAGTTTATCTGCAATCTGGTATCTTGAAAACTTCAATAGCATCTCCCTATCCAGCTTCTATTGGTTCTCTTTGTAATTTAAGTTTTTAATTGCCAATAACACTTGACAATAAATTTTGATCAGCGCCTTGGGACGTCCTCCTGACGTGAAAGTCGCTCTATAAATGTAATTTTGTTATTGTTGTGAAGTGTATTGAAAAGGATTCCTGACATGAAAGGTGATAGATCAAATGCAACAATTATTTATCAGTTATAGTACTAAGCAGTCACTTTGTAAACTTTTGTGTAGAACTGTACGTAGTACTCCAGATAGACTGAACTTGTACAAATTCATTCCATTTAATAAGTTGCTTGTTGATCAAGTTACACTTCGCGGTTATATAACGGCCTTCACATGGGGTAGCATCCCGGAGCACTTAACAGTGGTGGAGCCTGACCCTGAACCAGAGGAATTTAGTAAAACTGTTGCTCAGTGTGAACATCAGGGAATTCACAGATTTGAATTCGTTTTTGTGCTGAATCACTAATAAAGATGCTAGAGTTGACTTAGGCATCCTTCACCCAAGGAAGAAAAATGTCTGCGAATGTTCTTGCTATCCAGTGATACCTGCTGGATAATGTCATGTGGTGACTTATTATGAGGATTAGATTGTGCATTTGTTCATTGACTCTTTCAAATCACACACAAAGAATGCCAATTTTGATAAATTACTGAAGGAGACTGGCATGTGTGGAACTGTAATCTAATCCTTCATGTGGGAGGTTGGGAAGAGCGGAGAAGAAAGCAAACAAAATATATATTTCAGATTCAACTTGAAGCACTTTGGGAAAGTGAATGAATTAGAGTGATAAGTGCTATATCCAATTCAAAAGGCATAGTCCTCCTAAGTCAATCAATTTTTTTTTCTAAATATTCTTGTGTTTCTGTCATACCAAAAAGAACTGCGTGGTCAGGTGAGGTGTGGTGAGGAGAATCAAGTAAGGAGTGCCAAATGTCTGTCAATGTAGTTTTGTAATTCTTCCCAGTAATACATGCCAAATCTCTAATGTGGAGAATGCTATTGGTTATCAAACGTTGAGTAGTCTAATGTGGGACATTAAAATGTGCATTAAAATATACTATGTGCAGTTGGCTGCTGCGTTTCACCTCAAAAATATAGTCAATTCACTTTACATTGTATTCTCTGAAACGCTTTGAGATGTATTGAAGACTTGATAAAGCATTATATCAAGTGCAAGAATTATTATTGTTGAAATAACTTGTTCTCACAGCAATGTTTAATTTACAAGATTGTCAGTTGTATTAATTTTACTATCCACTCTTTCCTTTTGTCTTTTCAAGAAGCAGATTGCTTGATTGGGAATATGCTGCACAGCATTCAGAGACTGACACATTGTATTTTGTTTTTAAAAATTGCTACATTTTCATTATTTTTGCATCAATAAATTAACACAAGGCACCTTTTTTGTTCTGCTATGTTCGAGCATTAAAATAACTTCTGAATAAATTGTGTTTTGGGGGTTTGTAACCACTCCTGGGGGGTTTTTTTTGCTAGTTTTTTCCTATCCTGAGCTCCAAGCTAATTCACTAGACGATAATATTGGACTTGAGATTTTAAAAAAAAACTGAATTGAAGGGCACTTCTACCCATATGGAGTTCTGAGATACATACTAAATGTGTGTGTCATGTTCCTGAGTCATCTGATTTGGCAAACTGCCAGAAACATAAATGTAATCCTATTAAATTCCAAATAAATGTAATCCCATTAAATTTACTATAGGCCTAAAACTTCAGTGGAGAATCATCAGTGCTCAGCAATTGAAGCAATTACAATTATGTACATTATTTTATTCAGAGAATTTAAAAGAATATAATAATCCTTACATTTATATAGCGCTTTCCACATCTTATCGACGTCTACTACAAGATGGTGTTTGTTGCATTTTAAATGAAAACATCCATATGCTCCATCTGAGCAACAACAAAATTACATTTATAGAGCTCCTTTCACGTTAGAAGGATGTTCCAAGGTGCTGAATAGTCAGGGGTCAGGACCTGAGCAATAGGAAAGGAGGTGGGTGGGGGGAGGGGGGGGAGGGCAGGGGCAGAGCTGGGAGGGCGGCAGAAGGCACATAAGAACGTACGAATATGAGAATTAGGAGCAGGAGTAGGCCATTCAGCCTCTCGAGCCTGCCCCACCATTCAATAAGATCAGGGCTGATCTCAGGGCTGACGCAAGGATATTTGACGTCCTAGGCGAGCCTTCAAATGTGTGCCACTTAATAACTTTTGATAAGCTAATGTTAGTACTAAAAATTCATATAATTAAATATCAATGAAAGTAATGGTAATACTTATACAGTTATTTATTTATGAAACATACTTCTGTTTTATTTAAGTACAGTAAACGCCCGTTTATCCGGCACCCGATCAACTGTAACTTCCATATAACCGGCACACACAAAAAAAAACTAAGTCCGGAATTTATCCGGAAAAATGCATGAATTATTTTTTTTTTAAAATTGTTTTTTCCTTTTCGGCCGAATATCCAGCACGCTCTTTAACCGTCATTGGCCAGATCTTGAGGTTGCCAGATAAACGGGCTTTTACTATAGTAAGCATTCTCCGGTCAATTTACTGCTAACTCCCACGCCTCTGCCACTATACACCAGCAGACGACAGCAGTAATTTTCGCCATGCGTGACAAATCATATGTACTCTGTAACCAGGGCATAGAACCACCTAGTTCACCTAAAGGTAGCGCTGGCCCTGGCTGATCTTCTATTCTAACTCCACCTACCCGCCTTATCCCCATATCCCTTAATCCCTTTATCCACAAGAAATCTATCAATCTCAGTCTTGAATATGTTCAAGGACTGAGCATCTACAGCTCATTGGGGTAGACAATTCCATAAACTCACTACCCTCTGAGTGAAGAAGTTTTTTCTCAACTCAGTATGAAAGGACTGACCCCTAATTTTAAGACTGTGACCCCTGGTTATAATTTCTCCAACCAGGGGAATCAGTCTCCCACTATCTACTCTGTCGTGCCCCTTAATAATCTTATAGGTTTCTATAAGATCACCTCTGATTCTTCTATATTCTAGAGAATATAGGCCTAGACTGCTCAACCTATTCTCATAACTCATTCCCCTCATCCCAGGTAGCAACCTAGTGAATCTATGTTTTACCCCCTTCAAGGTGAGTAAGTACATCCTTTCTTAAATAAGGAGATCAAAACTGCACACAATATACTCTGTGCGGTTTCACTAGGACCCTATACAGTTGCAGCAAGATTTACCTACTCTTATATTCTAACTCTTTTGTAACGAATGTCAATATACCGTTAGCCTTCCTAATTGCTTGCTGTACCTGCAAACTAACTTTTTGTGACTGGTGTACAAGGACACCCAAGTCCCTCTGAACACTAACACTATCTAGTCTCTCCCCTTCTAAAAAAAATCTGCTCTACTGTTTTTACCACCTAGGGATGACTTCACACTTCCCTACATTATACTTCATCTGCCACCTACTTGGCCACTCACCTAGCCTCTCTATATCGCGTTGCACGATCGAAGAGGAGGGACTTGAGACCGGCCTTGAAGGAGGCAACAGAAGAAGTGAGGCGAAGGGACTGTGGGGTGGAATTCCAGATTGTGTGGGCAGAGGCTGAAAGGTCACCACGGGTCGGACGGGGATATGAAGCAGACAGGAGCCCGCTGAATGGAGGGGGCGGGCAGGTTGATAGGGAGTCAGCAAGTCGGAGAGATGGGAAGGGGAAAGGCTGTGAATGGCCTTAAAAGTGACAACAAGGATGTTGAATTTAACCCTCTGGGGGTTGGGGAGCCAATGGGGCCAGGCGAGGGTGGGAGTGATGTGGTCACCGAGCTTAGTGCGGGAGAGGACAGGAGCTGCAGAGTTCTGGATGATCTGCAAATTGTGAAGGGAAGAGCCTGGAAAGCCGACGAGGAGGGAGTTTCCATAGTTGAGCCTCGATGTGACAAATGCATGGACATGGGTTTCAGCGGCCTGAGGGGTGAGGCGGAGTCTGGCAATGTTACGGAGGTGGTGGTAGGCAGTGTTGGTCATGGCACGAATGGGGGGGAGGAAGGACAGTTCAGGGTCAAACAAGACACCCAGGTTCCTGACTATCAAATGCAAGCATTATTATGTTAAACACAAATTGGTTTCATTTTGAGAGAACAAAGTCTGTCTGGAATTTCTGAAGCATTGCCTTAATACAATCGGTTTATTGCTTGGATTCATTTGGCATGCTACCATGTAATTCTGTATTAACATCTCCGGAAATAAGGGGTGGATTGTCCTTGATGATTCCATAAAAACAACTGATATGTCACTGTACTGAAGCGAATTACCACAATCTAGAGTAACAAGATGCCAAAATCCACAAGTAGAGAGCTAAAGCGAACAACAAATTGCATTTATTCAGCACTTTTCATATCGGGAAACCGTCCCAAGGCACTGGAAAGAGCTACGGTATAATGTCCAAGTAGTTTAACTGGGAAATGCAGTTAGACTGTATAGTATCCCTCAAATATATTTGCATATAAAGGTACCCCGCCCCAACCGGGGCCTCGTCAACTGCTAAACCCACTTACCCACGGTTTGCTAAATGCGACAACCCTTGCTAACCACGCAATGGTTATTGCTTAACCCTTGCTTATCCACGGGTTTTAACACTAACACTAGCGTTTGGCGCTAGGACCCAGTTACATCAACCAGCTTCGCGCTAGCGTCTGGCACTAGGACCCAGTTGCGATGTCGCAATCTACCAGCGAGATGTTGCTTCTCTTTTAGGATTAAGGTAAAAATCTCAGTTGATTTCTCTCTCACTTTCTCTCTCTGTGTGTCTATGGCTGCAGATCCTGGCAGCGAATGCTCCCAAACTTACTCCCCCCATCAGCATGTCACCCACCCCACCACCCTCCGTGTCACCCCACCCCCTCACCCCACCCTCCTTAACACCCACCCTCCATGTCACCCACCACATCACCTTCTGCACACTGCCCCCCCGCCCTCCGTGTCACCCATTCCCCCACCCTCCGTGTCACCCAACCCCCCCACAGCCTCCGTGTCATCACCTCCCTCCTCACCCACCATGATTTATCTCTCTCTCTCTCTCTGTGTCTGTGTGTAGATCAGTCAGTCAGACAGCCTCGCGGATTGCTGCAGAGTCTGGCAGCCAAACATACTCCCCCTATCCCCATGTTTCCCATAGGGCCCTGTATTTTCCAACCGTGGTTTTACCAACCAAAGAGGTTTTCAGGAACGTATCCCCTGTGGTTGGGGAGGGAAACCTGTACTTCTAACAGTCCAAAATATTTGTGCTAAGCAGCAATAAGAAATAATCCTTGCATTTGATAGTGTCTTTCACATCAGGAGGATGCATCAAAGCACTTCACAGGATTTGCTATAAATGTAGTGACTGTGTATTTTGTAGGTGAATGGTGAACATCAATGCATTGATCATTTAGTTACCACCAGTACTACCCTATTGTAGTATAGAGGAGTGGATACGGAAAAGTAGCTTGGCATACAGGACACATATGGTATTCCATCAGTGTGTAGAGCAACAATACTAAAGTATGCTTTTGTCCTAAAGGGATCAAAAAACAAAGAGGGGCAGAATAATTCTAGAGTTGAATACAAATCCATGTACAGTAAAAGCCCGTTTATCCGGCATTCTTGGGACCTGGCCAATGCCGGTTAAACCGGGTGCCGTATATTCGGGCGGCCAGTGTACAGTATTGTATGGATACTTACCAATAAAGCAATAAATATCAATTACAGTCTACAAACACAGCACACAATCATGAAGCAAACTTCTACAATGGTGAAAGGAAGATTTTTTTTCTTAAAAGGGCACTATCAGTTTTTCCTCTTTTTTTTCTATCTTTCTCTCCCTTCTCTCTCCCTCCTCTCTCCCTCCTTCTCTCTCACTCCTCTCTCACTCCTTCTCTTTCACTCCTTCTCTCTCACTCCTCTCTCACTCCTACTCTCTCACTCCTACTCACTCACTCCTACTCACTCACTCCTACTCACTCACTCCTACTCACTCACTCCTACTCACTCACTCACTCCTACTCACTCACTCCTACTCACTCACTCCTACTCACTCACTCACTCACTCACTCACTCACTCACTCACTCACTCACTCACTCACTCACTCACTCACTCACTCACTCACTCACTCACTCACTCACTCACTCACTCACCTACCTCAATGGCTCCAAACCCAACCCCCCTCCACTCCTAACCCCCCCCCCTTTCTCTCTTTCCTCCTGCCTCTCTCTCCTTCTCCCACCCCACCCCCATTCAGAACTAATCGTACTGTACTCTCGTGCGACTATCGACTCATGAAATGCACCACCGCGATTGTGCCAGATAAGATCCGGTTAATCAAATGGGGATTTTTTTTTGAGGTGCCGGTATACAGAAGTTACGGTTAATCGGGTCACAGATAAACGGGCTTTTACTGTATGTGGCACTCCACTGCCACAATTGCTGGTACTTGTCCTCCGAGAACTGTCAACCTTGTAGAAATACGAGGACTGACACTTGTGATCAGCTGCAGAGGAACAGAATGCAAACATAAACATGGAACTGGTTTATTTTTAATGTTGAGCTACGTCAATATAGATCACATTTTCCAACTTAAAGGAATGACTGTTACAAACATAGGGATGGTCAGCAGATGCTATAAAGAAGCCATCTTGGCAATGAAGCATCTAAGTCTATGGCATCTTGCCAGAATCTCCCAATTCATAGAGTATGTTTAATATAAGAAGAAACCTATGTAAATTACCCTAACAGATTGATTTGGAAAAGGTGTTTTTATTAAATTTAGAACAATAGCTTTTAGGTTCAGTTTTTTCAGTCAAAATATCTTTCTGTTTCACTCTGCAATTTTAGCTTATGTAAGATAGGATTTGTTTTGTAAAATTACATTGGAGGCTGCAAATTGTTTGTGGGTGGTGGGGACTGATATTGAAATGAGAGAAAGCGTTTTAATCTTGCCTTTAAGCTACCTCTGAATGCAAACTACTCTGGGTTGTCAGAAGCTTCAATTTGTAAAATAACAATCACACAGACAGCTACCACAAATATTAAGTAATGAATATTCTGTTCCTCTTTTTAAAACAAATTCTACTTTTAAACTTAGTGCTATTAATAGTATTTGCTAAGACTGTTATTTGCTAAATTTTACATTGATTATTGGCTGCAGATGCATGTATATCTCTGGGGGTGGGGGTGAGGAGGAAGAAAAGAACTGGGTGGGGAAACTAGATTGTGAATAGGCACTCTTAGCAGATTTTTTACCCTCCCTTAAATTGAGAACACAAATGGCAATACATGCACCCCAAATGTTGTTTCAGTACATCAAATCTTTGAATTTTTGTACTAAAGGAATAGATAGAGTTAAGTGCATTACTGTTCTGGAATGCAATTCTACCAAGAGATGAAATGATCATTGATTGGTGAAATGATTGGTGTTCTCTGCAAATGTTTTGAACTAATGCAGAAAGTAGGTTGTGTGAGATATCCCTCCTAAGCAGGCCTGGCTGGATTAAAGGATCTGGAGGCTCTAAATCATGTTTGAGGGGCCGCTTGTACGATGCATGTAATGGGGATTGGGGAGAGGTGGCGATTGTGACACCACATTCTCGTTGTACTCCGCTCTGCCTCTCGGCCAAGGTTGTACGAGGTAAAAGGCAGCACGGAAACTGACGGAAAGAGAGCCGGGGCAGGAGGTAAAACTGACAACCATATCCGGGGCTCACTGCAGAACATTGGGCCGAAGCCATGGCTTACGTAATTTAATGGTTAATTTGTTCCTCAGGTTTGTGCAAAAAGTTTGTTTGGGACAGTAATATATCTGACACATGTGAAAACCCATCACCATGCTTAAAAGTATTCAGTCCAAACAGAATTCCATGCATCTCACCTACACGTAGAAATCTCTCCCTGGAGGGATGCATCCTGCCTACGATAGAGAGAATTAAATAGAGAGAATCCGCTCTGCGGTTTCCTCCCCCCACCTCTCCTCCGCCTCTGCCCCTCCATTCGTTATTTCAACCCCACCACTCCGTCTTTAGTCACAAAAATAATCACCTCCATGAAACCAACCACGTGCTCATTGGACCCCATCCCCACCCCCCTCCTCCGCACCCAGCTCCACCTTTTGGCCCCGCTCATTTCTGACACCATCAACCTTTCCCTCTCCCTACCTCCCTTAAAACAGCCACCATCACCCCTATCCTGAAAAAACCCTCCCTTGATGCGTCGCAGCCATCAAGCTACCGACCCATCTCCAACCTCCCGTTTATATCTAAGGTCCTTGAAAGAGTGGTTGCCATCCCAGCTCCACTCTTTCCTCTCAATTCACTCACTCCTTGAACCCCTCCAATCAGGTTTCCGCCCTGCTCACAGCACGGAAACTGCCCTGGTCAAGGTCACTAATGACATCTTTACCGCCTGCGACCAGGGCTCCCTCTGCCTCCTCGTCCTCCTTGACCTGTCTGCTGCGTTCGACACAGTCGATCACACCATCCTCCTTCAACGTCTTTCCTCCCACCTCAACCTTCAAGGCACAGTCCTTGACTGGTTCCATTCCTACCTGACCCACCGCCTACATTTTGTTTCTTCCAACGGTTTCTCCTCTAACCCCCGCACCGTTTCTCACAGTGTCCCCCAGGGCTCTGTCCTCGGCCCCCTCTTTTTCACTATTTACACGCTCCCTCTGGGCGATGTCATCTGCAAACATGGAGTAAATTTCCACATGTATGCGGACGACACCCATCTGTACCTTTCTGCCTCATCCCTCAACCCCCAGACCATCGATGTTCTGACAGCATGTCTGTCCGACATTGAGTCCTGGACGAGGGACAACTTCCCCCAATTGAACATGAGCAAGACCGAGGCCCTCCTGATTGGCTCAAGCCAGCGCCTCCGCACATCGGGCGCTGCCAGCCTCAAGGCTGTACACTCCACCTCACAAAGCCAGTCAGGAACCTCGGCATCACGTTCGACCATAAACTCTCCTTCCTCCCCCACATCCGTGCCTTGACCGGCACCGCTTATTTCCACCTGCGCAACATTGTCAGGCTCCGCAACTACCTCACCCCCCACGCTGCCGAAACACTCGTGCACGCATACATCACCTCACGGCTGGACTACGGAAACTCTCTCCTCGTCGGCCTCCCCAGTTCCTCCATTCACAGGCTGCAGGTCATCCAAAACTCTGCAGCCTGTGTACTAACCCACACCCGCCTTCGCGACCACATAACCCCCACCCTCGCCCGTCTCCACTGGCTCCCCATCCTCCAGAGGATCGAGTTCAAGATCCTCGTCCTCACCTTCAAGGCCTTACATGGCCTTGCCCCGCCCTACTTAACTGACTTACTTTCCCGCTATAAGCCCACCCGGACCCTCCTTTCAGCAGGTCTTGGCCTGCTCCAAGCCCCCTGCCTGAACCGCCCCACCATTGGAGGCCGGGCTTTCAGTTTTTCCGCTCCCACCCTGTGGAATTCCATCCCCCAATCCCTCCGTCTTGTTTCTTCCCTTTCTTCTTTCAAGGCCGGTTTGAAGACTTTCCTCTTCAACCGTGCCTTTTGTTCCCCCCCAAATTTTTCGACCTCCCCTACATGTTTCACCCCTTCCCGAACACCCCCCTCCCAGCTCGGGTCACACGCCTCCTGTGCAGCGCCTTGGGACGTCCTCCCGATGTGAAAGGCGTTTTATAAGTTTAAGTTTATAAGTTTAAGTTGTTGTTACGTAATTCCAGAGTATTAAGTACTGAGTGTTAAGTATTAAGCACAGGTTTGCAAGAGCCAAAACTTGAGGACACCAAGGTGTCTGTTAAGGTACTGTTAATGTCTTAACCATCTAAAACCGCATAGATTGCCATTGATATTGCTAGTCTCCCCAGTGACTAGTCTGCCCTTCCAAGTTCTGATGAGTCAGGCTGGGTGTGTTGTCATCCAGAATGCCCTGGAAAACTGCGGACTTGCCAGGCTCAGCCCGGACTACAGAGACCACCACAGAGGGCTGGCTCAATTCCGACATTTCTTTGCCAAATATGTCACATTGGTGCCAGGTTAGATTCAAGGAGATCCCATTTGCCCAAACGTTTCGTTTCAAACCCAGGTCTCTCACTTGCGAGGCGAGTGCTCTAACTACTGAGCTACAGGTCTGTAGCACACTGTTATAGAATACATGTAACTCCTGCATCTTCCGACCACTGGTTTTCGTTTCCTTGTTTTATTACTGTTCCATTGTTGTTAAGGTTTGGTTTGTGTAATACAATGAAAATTGTTTTTTTCAAAAAATGTGTAAGATTTAGTAATCTGTTTTCTGTTTAGGAATGAATGACTTTTCTGTGTTAGAATGGATTT
This sequence comes from Hydrolagus colliei, assembly GCA_035084275.1. Classification (NCBI taxonomy): domain Eukaryota; kingdom Metazoa; phylum Chordata; class Chondrichthyes; order Chimaeriformes; family Chimaeridae; genus Hydrolagus; species Hydrolagus colliei. The sequence continues at coordinate 34,585,664 of CM068745.1, read as the reverse complement.
TCCACGTCAGATAACTTGACTACCTCTAACTCTATTCTTGTCTTATTAGGTTACAGTGAAAGGTTTTGCACCACTTCTTCAGTTTGCATACACTGCCAAACTTCTGTTGAACAAAGAAAATGTGTTGGATGTTTGTCGATGTGTGGAATTTCTTGGAATCCACAATATAGAAAAAACGTGCTTTACCTTTCTCCAAGCCAAACTTCATGGTAACGGAAAAGACCACACAGAGTTCCCAGGGAAGGCATGTTGCACATCTAGCTGTCAGAAAACAAACTTAAAGATTCCTGTTGGTGACAATGAAAATTCAGAGGCTGATGATGATGTGGAAGAATTCTTGGAGTCTGAAAATCTCCAGAGTCCTTGCCCCAAGCTCCGTAAATGCATTGAAGTTGGAAACATTTGCCCAACACTTCAAAACAAGACCTCTGATGTTAAGCATCCCTGTTTCAAGCAAAGTAGATGGGCTTCTCTCTGCCCTAAATATCGAAAGTTCCAGTTAGCCTGTGGGAAAGAACGTGTAACATCATGGGGTAGTACTTCTTCATTACAAAATGCTGCATCACAGCCATTCGTTTCAAAAGAGCGATTTGAACCCTGCCAGAGTATGACTTTACTTCCAGAAACTGTGACTGACGATGTTCGACTAACTTTGAAAGATAATGAAAGCAAATCTTTGGAAAGTGATGGTGGGGATATGGATCAGGAGAAGGAAGATAATGAAGCAAAGAAACAAGTGGATATATGCTGTCCATTAGGCCAAGATGTGGCAGAGGAAAAATCGGCAAGGCCATCAACAGCAAGTATCTCAGGTATTGGACTAAGTTGCTCTAGGAGAGAGCTTTATGAATTGCCTTGTATGCCTTGCTCTCAGGCAGAGTTTATACCTATATCATTGCAATATGAAACCTTCCAGAAGAACAGAACAAATTGTGAAGAAACAAAAGCAGAAATTGGTGATCAGCCAAATATTTCAGAAAAAGGAGCAGGAGACTCTGAAAGAAAGTCAGTTATTTTTAGCTCTTGTCCTGAAAAGCAAGATAATCTAATATCCTTCTCAAGTGGACGGAGCAGTGTGGAAAGGGAGGTGGCAGAACATTTAGCAAAAGGATTTTGGAGTGAACTTTGTGGGGTGGAGTCCAGCTGTGAAGCTGTGCCTTTTGTTAAAGGGAAAGGTTGCCCAGCATCATTTCACATAGAGAGAATTTCAGAATGTGAACAGAATTCTACAGAGCGTTCCCAAACTCTTGCTGTAAAATCTCAAAACGCCTTTCTACCACACTGTACCTCTGAATTATCGCACCTCTCTGGGTCCAGTCTTAGCTCTTCCAAGTGTCCATTTGGATATACTGCTGGAAGTTCAGCATGCTCCAGCAGTTCAGGTTTAGAGGAGCTGGAGAGTGACCAGGGACAGCAGCAAGACAAATGTGATGACACCTGTGCCACAAACTCTGGGGATGAATTCAGGTCAGACTCAGAGGATGATAGTGAGTCCTTTTCTGCCAGAGAACAGGAATGTGAGGTAAGCACATTTTGAGTTTAGGTTTGCACAAGATGATGATATATAAAGGTATAAGAACGTCCTGAAATTGGGAACATCCTGATGAAATATTGGTTTAGGAGGTAATGATATGATCATCCCTTTCAAAATCCAGTAAGCATGGTTAATCACCCCTTTCTGTTTAAGGTTAATTCCCAGACAGAATGGAGCAAAGTGATTATTTCTAGACTGACATATGGAATGTCAGCCTAGACTCTGAGTTCAAAGTCTCAACGTGCGACTTAAACCCACAACCTTTTGACTCAGAGGTGTTACAACAACAGCAACACCAAAATTACAATTTGGCTGCCGTGTTTCGCCCACAAGTATACAGTTAATTCATTTTACAGTATATTCTGTGAAACGCTTTAAGACGTCAAGAAGACGTGAAAAGTGTTATATCAAATGCAAGCATTATTATTTGTAGAGTGGCTTTCACATCGGGAGGGCGTCCCAAGGCACTGGACAGTTGGGTCAGGACTCGAGCATGAGTGCGAATGTTTAAGCCAAACTATATCCGTAAGGGTCGTTAAAGTTTTTAACCGTAGAATAAAAGCTTGGGTACTTTCAATTTTTTCAGGATTTAAAACAAAACAAAATCTAGTAGAAACAAAGATTGAAACAAAAAAAAAAGGTGTGCATAGGTGAAATTTCCGTGGTGTAATTTTCTGCCCATGTTAAGTGCAGTGAGAAAACTCAAATACATTTTGCTCAGCACGATTCCAAACATCTTTTTCACTCTTGGATCACTGGCAACAAATAAGATTGATTATGGTGTGAAGCAATACACTTGAACACCAAGAGCATGTGCTGAAGTATGTTATGTGTGGTTATTGCTGTACTGAGGTCATGCACTGCAATATCATAGGGTTGATAGGTCATGTGAGTGCACAGTTTGTCAATTGACGAGACTACAATGCACATTATTCCTAGAAAATTAAAATGTAAGAGAATCTTTGGGATAATTTTATTTCACTCCTTGACTTTCATCAACAAAACTTACATGTTGAAAATTAATTTAAAACTGACTTTAAAGGTTCCTCTGTATTCAACCATCACCATTCTCAAATTATTTTTGCTGCTTCTGATGTATTCACTTTTTTCACCACATATAAGCTAGTTTTTCAACCTATGGGATCAAGAAAAAAAGCTTGAGTTTTAAGCAACACTTTCTATCTAATGGATGATCTATGCAAAGGTTTGGCTGTAAATATCGACCAGCTTGGTTGTAACTTGTCATGATGTATGGCCTCATGTTTTCTGTCAGAAGAAGATGATGATAATTCTGCCAGCTATTCAAAGGGAGGACAAAATGTAAAGGAATCTTATGCTTCAAGATTGATTTAGGTCTAGAATGGTTAACATTGTGATTCATTCGTTGATCAAGCATGAGGCTTTCCAGATTTACCCTTCAAGCTTGTGAGCTCTTGCGTGCAAAATAGTCACCGCACTTCATATGTGACTATAACAATGAAATGTCTTTCTATTGACCCACTTTTTTCCCTCTTACCTTAAGCGTCTTCAGGATAGTTTGCTAGTCAATTGTTAGATTGATTATCCAGGTGTAATAATTCCTATAAATAGATAGATAGATAGATAGATAGATAGATAATAAAAAATATATATATATATATTAATTTGGTCACTCAATCCACGACTGTTTGTGGGACACTGCTGTAAGGAATTGGCTGCCATGTTTTGCACACAATATATATAGTCACTTCACTTTGCAATATATTTTGTGAAGTGCTTTGAGACATCTCAAACACTTGATAAGGTCAAGGCCGTACGCAGGGGGGGTGCGACGGGTGCGTACGCACCCCCCCAAATTATAAAAGGTCCACATTTTCCGGGGTAGAGAATTGCATTTTTTTATCAAATTTAAATACCAAGTAAATTTATTGAACATTTGTGCAACAATCAGTTCTTCAAAACTATGTATAAATTATAAACACACATCTTTGAATGATTTAGTATTAATATAAAATTATCGAGTCGCACATCAGAATCGGCATCTACCCCAAAACATACCGCGTCAATAGACCAGTCCATGACGCGGCGAGTCTGTGACTCGTGATTGGATAAACATAGGCGCCAAGACTCAAATCCTCGTTTGGAAATCATCCCGTAAACAGCCACCAGGGGCAGCACCAATTCTGGAGTTAAAATCATCTTTTCATCTGATCACCGTAAGTAAAAATGACTCAAGTTTTGAGAGGTGTGACTGTAATGCTAGCAAACAATGACAACATATTTACAAGCTTCTGAGAAATTAAAGCTTTTGAGAACCCAACAAAAAAGTTATATGTGTCTGGACGGGAATGCCTATCTTTAAAAGAAATACTCATGGACATAGACCTAGGCTTTAGCGCCTATTCCACGTGGTGTGTCAATCGGAAATCATCCCGTATACAGTCACTACATAAAAAGGTAGCACCACTTTGTGGAAGCTGAAATCGTATTTTAATCTGATAATGTTAGCAATTGATAATAGTGCCTTAGTACATTGTCAGACAGCTCAGAGGCTTCACAGAACGTACTGTAAAGTGGCCAGTTTTTGCCCAGGATTGTCCCACAAACACCGATGGAGTGAGTCACCGATTTTATTTGGGGGCGTTTGTTGGCCAGGACAACAGGAGAGAGACTTCCCTCCGCTTTTCGAGTAGTGTCAGAGGATCTTTTCACATCCATCTAAACAGACGGATCAGACCTCGGTTCAGCATCTCAACCAAAAGAACAGAGCCTCTAACAATGGGACCCCCCCCCCCCACAGCACCACATTGAAGTGTCAGCTTCCTCTGTGTGATACCGAGTGCCGACGTGGGGTTTGAACCCACAACTTTCTGACTCAGAGGCCAGAGTGCTATTCACTGTGCCAGGCGACTCGCCAGGTGATGCTGCTGTCTTCTATCACCTGTGGGAAACTTTCTTTCCCTCCTACTCAGTGCCTCTGAATCTGAAGACATTCCCAAGGTCGAGGTTGCATATCTGACTGATTGACAACTGAGATTTATTTTCAGGGTTTGTGGGCAGTGTCACGTAATTGGCTATAACTTAAAGGATTGTTAACCTGCACCTGTTAGAGTTGAGGTCCCCAGAACTGCTGCCTCACACCAGCGGGATATAAAGGACAGGTGCAGTCGAGTCTGCAAAGCAACAGCTCTTCCTACACAAATCTCTTCAACGTGACTCCTCTGAAAGTCACTCTTTCTCTCTTTGAATAATAATATAATCCGTGCATTTCATGTAGCGATGTAGGTTAGGGTCGGTCTACCTCGTGTTCTGTGACCGTGCAATGGTTCCCATAGGATAGTAGCACTATGGACAGTTTCCTCCCGGCTTCTCCAGCTATGTCCGCTAAACCTAAGACGCCTCTGCGGTAATGTCTGTGATACCAGTGTGGTAGTGTACCATATAGCTCACTATTTGTCAGATGCTGTCGCCAGTAAACGTTCAGGGCGTCTCTTAGAAGCCTGGTATATACCTCACGAGTCACCTAATCTCCTGGGTTTGCCTAAGTGTCCAGCATTCTGCTCCGTATAGGAGCGACTTTCAGCCCTCGCGTTAATGCACATTCATTATAATATGGAAATCGATATTGGTAGAGCGGTTGACGTATTGGCTTCAAAGCGACCGAGGCATCTCGAATACGGAACGCCATTAAAGAATTAATTTCCCCTCCCTTATTTTTTCAAGTATTTTTTCGTCAGATCAGTATTGCTCGATGCCTTTCATTTTGATTCTAAATAAATAAATAAAAACTAACTACACTATTGCTCACAGTTCAACGATATTTTCAGGATAATGCTGATAACACGTGTGAATTAACTGTTTGACACTGATTTTCAGTTTCTGTATATTTTCTTGTCTTTTATAAAATTTGCTTTGCTGGAATATCTGAGCACATCATTCATACTTTACTCTTACATTATTGTTCATTACAGTCCGAAAGAAATTTAGTCTTAGGATAACAATGCAGAACAACTTATTAATTACCGTCAATCTGTAGTTTATGATCATTTTCTCTATACGCATACATTTATCAAGCATTCGTCATTGTACTGTGTTAATTGGATTGTAATTTACTTTATCGTTCGCATTCCTTACATCATCGAGTCAACAATCGTGTTTGCTTTTATCGGCGAACACATTCGACCTTCCCAATTAGACACGGACTACCGGGGAAAATATAAACACTGAATAAATAATGATGCTCTTAAACACCAAGGGCATGAAACATTTACCGTTCATATTGGATCTTCTGAACCGATTAAATAAGACCTCAAACTGTGTAAAACGTCGGAGCCTCGAGGGGGCCTCGGGGGCAGCCCCCAAGCCCCCGGCCATTGTTGGTCCCATCACTAGCAATTCGCACCCCCCCAAAAAAAATCCTGCGTACGGCCCTGTAAGGTGCTACATCAAATGCAAGGATTATTATTATTGGATCATGATTCAAGAAACACCAGTAAGCACGTTTTAAATTCTTTTTTATTGTGACAATACAAATTAAAACTAAATGATTTGTCCGCATTGTGGCTGCCTTTAGGTGCTTTTTGTAAAAATCTAAATAATGTAAGAAATGAACATTTATTTGAGATAGAGGCACCCAGGCCAACTGAACTGGGACAGATCTGGAAAAAATGTTAAAGATCTATTAAAAAAGGTAAGTTTGTCATGTTGTTCTGCTCATGTGGGTAGATTCCAAGAAAATGTAAATTTTGCATTGGAGAGCAAGATATTTAAACTTTTTTGACTATCACCAATATGGTTTTGGTGGACCACAGTGAAAACAAATGCTACGGCTTACTTGGGTATTTGCTACTCTATTACTATGTTTTGTTTTTTCTGATGACTGCCATGTAATTACCTTGTAATGAAGGAGTTATATTGGATTGCAATAACAACAACAAAATTACATTTGTGTAGCACCTTTTCATGTCATGTCCCAAGGTGCTGGGTAGTCAATGTTTCAGACCCGGGTGGAGGTCGGGATCGAGGAGGGTGGAGGGAAAGGACGGGATTTGAGGTGACCGATGGCACAGTCGAAGAGGGGAGTCTTGAGATGAGCCCTTTCTAGTTTTAAAATGATCTTCACAATTCTTACTACTAGGGAGGGGGTGAAGCGGAGGGACTTTTCAGAGGTTGGGGGCAGAGTGGCTGAAGGCTTGCCTGCCGATGGTGGGGAGGGTGGGTCGGAGGACATGGAGCAGGCTGGAGCCCGCTGAGCAGAGGGAGCAGACAGGTTGGTAGGAGATTGCTTGGGTAGGGTGGTGTGGTAGGCTTGAAAATGACGACCAGGATCTTGAATTTAATCCTCTGGATGGTGGAGAGCCAATGGAGTCAGGAGAGAATGGGGGAGATGGTAGTGGAGCTTGGAGTGATATAGGACACATAGTTCTAGATCTGCAGCCTACGGAGGGAGAAATTGGGAAGGCCGACAAGCAGGGCATTGGCTTAGTCGAGCCTGGATGTGATGAAGGCATGAATGAGGATTTCAGTGGCCTGAGGGATGAGGTAGCGGCAGAGTCGCCAATGTTACGGAGGTGAGGAAAGGAAGAGCGGGTCATGGCTTTGATGTGGGGGAGGAAAGACAGTTGAGGATCGAACAAGACACCGAGGTTCCTGATTGACTTGGTGGGGTGGAGGGTGCAACTATGGAAGTTGATGCTACCAGTGCCTGATGTGTGATGGTGCAAGCCAATCAGGATGGCCTCGGTCTTGTTGACATTCAACTGTAGAAAGTTAGCTCTCACCCAGGACTTGATGTCTGACAGGCAGTCTGTCAGGATAGCAATGGTTCTGGAATCAAGCGTAAGAACAGAAAGATAGAGTTGGATGTCATCTGCACATATTTGGAAGTTGACCATGTGTCTGCGGATGATGTCACCAAGGGGGAGCATATAGATATTGAAAAGTAGGGGGCCAAGGACAGAGCCCTGGAGACACCACACATGACAATGCGGGGGCAGCAGGAAAAGCCATTGGTGGTGACAAAGTGGGGATGGTAAGAGAGGTAAGAGTTGAACCAGGTTCATGAAGATTGAGGAGGGAGGAGAGGCGGTGCAGGAGAATGGAGTGGTTATTCATTTGCCCACTAATGTACACTCAATTCACTTTACAGGGAAGCGCTTTAAGACATCTAGAAGATGTTAAAAAAGTGCTTTACCAAATGCAAGTATCATTATTATATTATCAGGTTATTTTTAGCCCAATATATACCTCTACAACTTAGAGGTAGCCAGTAGTTGAATGTTCCGTAGTCAGTTCTTAAGATCCATTCATTTATCTAAGACACTTTGCTTAGCTTCATCATGTGGCCTTTTAAACTGCCCTGGCAAGAGAAAGGAAATTAATATAGGGAGGACATTGCAATGCATTGAACTGTCGAGCTGGGGGTTAGAGGCAACAGATGTGGAAGGCAAGTGGTGGTTGGCTGAAGATGCGGTCAAAGAGAAAGATCTTGAGATGGCCTTGTTGTTGTTGTTGACCTTTGTTAGAGTACTGAGATGGGTCAAAAGATTTGTTTCATTGAGAGTGGGGGGTGATGACGGCTGTTTTAAGGGGATGGGAATGATGCCAGTGCACTGAGAGGTTGACAGTGTTTGTTAGTGCGGGGGTAAGGAGAGAGGTAGGGATGGGGTCAAGGGAGAATGTCTGAGGTAAGGTTGTTACAGGAAGAGGACCAGAGAGGTGGACTGCAGATGACTCTAGGATGGTGGAGAAAAAGTGGAGGGTGATTTTGTTTCCAGCGGCTGGTATAAGTTAGAAGTGGGTTATGTGGCAGGAAGTGGGGTGGTGGAGTTAAGAGTGATTGAATAATGGCCTGAGATGTCTTTATCAATGATGCTGATGTCTGAGATAGTGAGGTCTTAGGTAATTACCAGGTTGAGTGGATGACCATGGATATGTGTGGCAGAGTTAATGCGGAAGGAAAGGTTTTGAGAGGAGCAAGAAGTCAGCAGCAGTATAATATTGATAGTGCAATATCTTTGGGGTAGCTCTGATTTACAGTAGATTTTCCTTGGTAACTCATAGACTTCAGTTGTATTTTGCAGAATTCCTAAATCTCTAATGATTACATTTGATCATGTAAGAGGCCGGGTTCAGGTTATAGAATCAGTGACTAGGTACAGCCTGATTCAAAGAATTGTGAAGTTCATTTTAAAACTAGACAGGCTAGAGCAGTATTCCATCATGTCTAAAATACTGCAGTATTGTGCTCAGAGTTCGGAGGATCGAGTACATGCTGCAAATCATCACCTCTACCATAAATTATTGAATGCAGTGTGCCATTTGTTGTTTCCAGTGGTTGGTTCCAGCTTTCCTACACATCAGGCACTTCTTCTAACATCAGGGTTAGAAGAAGACTTCATTTTATAGTACTTCTGCTTCTTTGAACATTTTTGCTTAATTAAGCATATTATGGGTCTCAGAAATTTGAGTAAGCAATTCAAGAAATTGTTTGAATCATTTGTCCCCCGGCAAAGCCATACCTCTTGTCATATAGGCAAAGAGCACAGACTGAGTGAGAGGATCTAGGTTTGATTCCTGTGCAGGGCGAAACCTTGGACAAGTTTCCTTACCTTACATGCCTCTAATTGCTTAGCAGTAAGTAGGAACCTGGTTGGTTAACCGATTGGCAGATCACTGTCCGGGGGGGTAATAATCCCTTCAAAGAATAATATTAATTTGTTCACTGAATCCAAGAATGTTTGTGGGACACTGCTGTGACAATCCACCGCCCTGTTTCTTCCACAAAATAATAATCTTTGCATTTGATATAATGCTTTCCACGTCTTCTAGATATCTCAAAGCACTTCACAGAATATACTTTAATGTGAAAAAGCTGCAGCCAATTGCAAACAGCAGCATCTCTCAAACAGTTTTGCATTGAAATTACTCATTTATTATTATTTTTTTCTTGAGGGATTATTAACAGGCATGTAGAGCAAAGAAACTTGTTCCAAGATTTTGTCCTGCCTGGAAAATATACTGTCAATTCACTTTACAATGTATTCTGTGAAGCGCTTTGAGGTATCTAAAAATGTCAAAAGACGCTATATCAAATGCAAGGATTAAAGCCTCTCCCTCCTAACATGCCCCATTTCTGACAAAGGTTTGTGGACCCGAAACGTTGACTCACTTTTCCTTTCTCCATTGATGCTGCCTGACCTGCTGGTTGTTCCCAGCGATTTCTGTTTTTGTTTCAGATTTCCAGCATCTGCATTATTTTGCGTTTCTGTCTTACTTTAGAGTGGATTCTGTGAAGCACTTTGAGACATCTAGAAGACGTGAAAAGCTTATTATTATGTATTTAATTCACCTGAGAATTGGGTTTGGATAATGTCTGTTGGATGATGTTTCTCTGACTCCCCCCATATTGTAACTTCTCATAATTTGGATGATTCATAAGATCTAAGTGGAACAGTCAGAAAAATTGTTGTGATCTCATATTGATAGAGGAAGCTTAGTTCTCAGTCCTGATAAAACTGAATGTTGACTGTCCCAGACAGGAAGGATTGGTTGTTTCTGAAGAAGAGTCTGATTTTGCTCAGTTCCTCTTGGAGCCTCCTACTTACTTAATTTCTTGCCTCTAAAAGAAGCCAAGCCAGACTAAAACAATCTTTCCCTTTAAAATTGAATACATTATTTGTTGGGATAATGCCTGTAACTGTTAAGTGTGTGTACTGATTATACGTCTAATACTTTCTCAATATTTTTAATAGAAGGGTCCAGCTGTTTCTTTATAAAATGTGGTGGACCATTGGTAAATGAGTATTTCGGGACACTCAGTCTAAACAAATATCTTTTGGTGTGGATCGTTCATGAATTTAATCCTGCCGCTGCTCCTTGGACTGAGTAGTTAAGAAACACTAGTCTTGTAGCTGATTGAGCATTTACATTGGCAGTGATGCCTGTCCCTGTGATGAACTCAGTTGACAAAGCACCGTTAGCAGAGCTGCCAACCAGTACGTTTTTACCGTATTTAGTACGATAAATTGAAGTAAATATGGCAGTACGATTTTTCTTGTTAAAATACGTCTTTTGGACAATCTGAATTTTGGAAATTCCATGCTCTGTCTGTATATCTGTCTGTCTGTCTCTCCTCTCTCTTTCTCAGTCTCTCTCTCTGTCTCAGTCTCCCTCTGTGTGTGTGTGTGTCTCTCTCTCTCTGTGTGTGTCTCTTTCTCTCTCTCTTTCCGTGTCTCTTTCCCTCTCTCTGTCTGTCTCGGTCGCTCTCTCTCTGTCTTTCTCTGTGTCTCTCTCTTCCTGTGTCTCTTTCTCTCTGTTTGAGTCTCTGGCTGTCATAATTTCACTCACAGTCTCTCTGTCTCAGTCTCTTTCTCTTTAACTCTCTCTCCCTGCCTTAATAGCAGTGCTACCCACTTTATGTCGTCGCTGATACACTGTAAATGTTAGCGCTAGGCTGGGTGCAAGGCATTACTGGGAACAATTTTTTTCACATATGGAAACACGGTAGGGACCTCTCTCTTAATGCAATTTTTGCTTGACAAGGGGTTTTGAAGTCCCATTTTACTTGGCATCTTTTCGCGCTGTAATTTTTTCGTTAAGTACCGGTAGGTTCTGGGGAAAATACTTATTTTTACTACAAAATAATGTTTTTAGCTTTCAGGAGTACTTTGTTTTGTTAAAAAAGGTTGACAACTATGCATTAGTATCCATATGCAATATATTACATATATTGGTTGGTAACATTCACCTTTGAGTTAGAAGATGTGTGGGATCGAGCCCCCCCACCGGGACTTTGAGCTCCAATATTGTGCTTTATTATTATGAAAACATAATATGTAATGGAGTGATGTTAGCCAAAATAATTTTGTTTATACTGTATGTAATTTGCAAAAACTGGCATATTTAGGATATTCTTGCACCTGATGTCAAAATATTGATATGGAAAACTAATTCTGTAAACATGTTGGCTCGCCTGATCACTAATTGCAGTAAGGAGGCAATAACACTAAATTCATACTCCTTTTAATTTTATGGAAAATTTTGAATGTGTAAAATGAATTTAACACAGAATATTTCCTCTTTCTTTTTTACAGTGCATACTTGATGTACAAACCCTTGTATAGATTCCTTCCTCTTTTAGTGTTTTATATTTAAATATAGTATAGACAGATCCTGGCACTTTCCCAAAGTGTCCAGAATTAACAATAATAATCCTAGCATTTGATATAGTGTCTTTGAGATGTCTCAAATGCTCCACAGACTATATTGTACAGTGAATTGACTAGATTTTGTGGCGAACCATTGAGTTATCTATTTCATTCCATTTGGACCTTTATTTTCTTACTCTAGAATTTTTTTTAAAAGAAATAGTTCTCTAGCAACATACATTGTGGTAATTATTTTCTCCCTTTAGTGTCACATAAGTAAGTGATTAAGGGAGCCAGATCTCTTGCAAATAATATTGAGAAAGCACCCGTTTAATGGAAGCGTAGTATTAATGAGTGTGACAACATGCTTGGGCAATTCTTGACTTGTGTCTTGAGATGGCATGCATGTAGACTTATGGAGGTAAAACGTGTATTTGTATCGGTGTATTTAAGAGGGAGCCAACAACAACTGGCCACCTTCAAGTCCCACCTCAAGACCCTCCTCTTTGACGGTCCCATCGGTCACCCCAAATTCCCACTTTCCCTCCACCCTCTGCATCCCCGACTCCAGCTCGGGTCTGAAACAATGACTATCCAGCACCTTGGGATGTCCTCCTAACGTGAAAGGCACTTTACAAGTGTAATTTTGTTGTTGTTGTAGCACTACCTCAAGCAGATTGGTGTCCAAGACTGCTTAAACAGCTGTTGGGAATTAATGTATAATAATAATATAATAATTCTTGCATTTGATATATCGCTTTTCACATCTTATCGACATCTTAAAGCGCTTCACAGAATAAGGAATATGGTAACATTTTAATAGAAAGGTTGTTGAATTCCTTTTGTATAGAAATTGGAAATACAATTTGCATTGGTGCGAGTGGGCAAAGCACCAGAACCAGATGAATAAACTTTGTAATTAAAAAAAATTGGCCACCAGATTTTGCCCTGATGTTCATGGCAAGTAGTTTTGTGGTTACAGTGTAAGATACTCATCCTTCATTCACAAAATGACTAGAATCCTACCAATATTCCTTCGTTAGGGCTATCTCTATAAATTTTTCACTACAAAATATTTGATATGGCATTGTGCCTTACCAAATTGATCCTTTAAATTGTTTCACTGGATAATAATATGTATTATAATCTTTGGATTTGGTATCGCTCCTGATCACGTCTTCGAAACGTCTCAAAATGCTTCACAGAATAAACTGTAATGTGTAGTGACTGTATATTTTATGGGTGAAATGTGGCAGGCAATTGCGCACAGCAGTGTCTCACAAACAACAGCAACTTCAATTTATATAGCACTCTCCACACCAGGCGGTGTCTCAGAGAGCTTCTGTCAGTCCTGGAGTGAATACACAAATTCTTTTTGAAGGGATTATTACCCTCGGAAGAACAATATTGCAGAAAGATCAAAGGATTAGTTTTGGTAATAGCTCTCTGACACTAGAATTAGATTTTTTAAAAAAAATTATGTGACAAGCTTTGAATCCTCTTCATTTGTTGGGTTTCCTTAATTGTCACAAACCTAGGTTTATTTTATTAATGGTATGATTATCCCTGGATTTGACTTGTTCAGAAATGTTTCATGGAACTGATTGCTTTTAGTTGGATGGCCTGGTAGGTGAACCATTAATAATTCCCATGATGTTCTTTTTAGACACATAGAGAATGAGAAGGCAGATTCTCTATCCAACCCAAAAACCTATCTCCAGTAACTACAGGCTCCCCTGCTCCACCTTCGCTTGGCATCTGACCCCATCGCTGTAAAATACTCCCAAGAAGTTACCCTACACAAAGAGACTATATAACAATAGTCTTTGCATTTTATATAGTGCCTTTTCATGTTGTTGAGATGTCTTCACGGGATAAACTGTGAAGTGGATTGACTGTATTTTGTGGCAAAAAATGCAAATTGTTGTTTGTAGTGTTTGACACATTTTATCTGGTGTTCTGTACTTGCTCCAGATCTTGCCCACTTCAACCCAGCAATATGTGTTTGATGATGAATTAAATCGTTTATGTTCTCAGGGAATTAATGACTGGTTTTGTGCAGTAAATCTTTATTCACAAGCCTGAATGATTTGTTGGAATTTCTGCCTTCAACCACTTAACTTAATCGAAAGCGACCTTTAAACTTATCCGAAAATTGGAAGCTCTGGAGAGATTTGCTTTTCATGTCATAACCCGATTTGGCTGATTTTTGTGTAATTATGTATTTTCTAGGTAAAGTTGCCATTTCCTGTTGAAAAAATCACTTTGCTTACAAGATATGATTTTCAAACAATGTTGAAAATGTACCACTTGAATCCAGAGCAGCTGGATTATATCCATGACATCCGCCGCCGTAGCAAAAACCGAATTGCAGCACAGCGTTGCCGAAAAAGAAAACTGGACTGCATACAGAACCTAGAGTGTGAAATACATAAGTTGGTAAGTTGATTTACAAGTGATATTACCTTGCTATCAATGAAAATATTTTATACACATGTTGTTCCTGCATAGAGGTACAGAATGGGGAAGATGCACCATTGACTAACTGACAGTTCAACAACAATTCATGTATTAGTGTCCACATGCATTAATTTTTATATATTTGTTTCCCTCCATCATTCAATTTAGGTGTGTGAGAAAGCAAAATTACTAAACGAGAAGGACAAGCTAAAGGTGCGTATGGGTGAAACCTGGGAGAATTTATCTGGTCTCTGTAAGCAGATGTGTAAAGAAGCAGCTCTCAGCTCCGAACAAATTCAGACGCTAGCAAAGTACACTTCACCAGAATGTCCTCTTTCAGTACTAAACATCCAAAGAAGCACTGCCTGTAGAAATCTGGTTTCTTCATGCCCAGGATACTCAAGTGATGCACAGAGTATGGAGTATAGCAGTGTACAGGGTTCTAGTTTACAGCTTCAAGAGAGAATAGCAGACACACCCTGCAGTCAACAAGAAGGTACCACAATAAGTCCATCAAGGACTTCAGAATGTACTCTGGCCTCGGAACAATGCTGCCAGGCTGTAATGACTGATTTCTGTCAAGAAATGATAGATAAATGTACCACGGATGAGTAATTCCAGCTGTCTTTTGCACTGTTTCGACAAGAACCTTTACTCTCATCCTCAAATGTATCCATCCTTTTGTCTACCAATAGAGCTTGGAGTCCAGTTACAGGAATGAACTCGGAAGCATAGTGGTCTGCAGCGATGCTTTTTTTATCTACAAATTTTTGTGCATGTAATTTATACTGTCTTGGATCTAAATCCTACTTTTTCAGCATTGGCTAATGTTAGAATCATTATAGATTTTCGCCATGTGCCAGATTAGCACTGCACTTGGTGATTTTTTTCAGAACATTCGGCGTAATGTACAAAGTGTGTGGCATGTATTTTTCACAAGAATCTTGGCTCAGTATAAGGTATTGGAGGAAAAGCGAAATGATGTTGTGTAGTAGACTACAAACACTAACTTAGTACTTCAGTAACTTCTTAAAAATACACCACTAAACTTCATTCATGGTTTAATTGTCTTGCCTTTGTTGGACACTGGCTTGATTTTAAAGTGGGTTTGTTTTATCAGCATGTCTAGACGAATTTGTGCATTTTATGTGAAATTATGCCAGCTTTAAACTTTATAGCTCCTGTTTGGGTTGTTCATCAACAATGATCTCTGTTTCCTTTCATCCCGTTATAGCTTTGTAGCATTCCTGAATAGGGGCTGTGCCTCTGTGAAGTTCTGTAACTGAACACTAATTTATCACCTAAGCAATCTGAGTTTCAATCTGAATGTTCCTCAAACCCGCTACAGGAGTATATCGTATAAGATCATTTTATAGCAATGAGGTGACACCTCTACCTGCTTCCTTCTTTTTGAAGTACCTACAGGGTGGTCAAAACTCTTATTAAATAAATGTTTTTTTAGAGAATAGGGTAGATATCATGATTTCCCTCCCCCCCCCCGTGTTAATGTAAATTTATAACCTCAATATGTTCAATTTGGTTTCAATAATAATGTGTTGGCAAAATTTTGTGCAATTTGTGCTCAGTCTGATTTTGCAATTTCCCATTGTTGAGATTCTAGGCAGAGCTATAGAACTTGGAGGTTAACGAGTGAGTTAAATTGCCCCTTTTTGATAGGACTTATCTCTTTTGTTTTTTTTGCCAATACATTTAGGAGAATTGTGATTGTGGATGGCAGAGCATTACTATTGCTTGCACTAGACATAAATATTGCATTTTATCTGATACAAAAGCCTTAGTGTAGAATTTACAGTCTTCAAAACACAAACGTTTTTAATTGATTTTGCACGATTGACTTATCTGCCAAGATATTTAATGTGTAGGGGAGAAGGCGGGTTAGAAAGAAGTCATATAGTACTACTATAATAACATGATGAAAAGTAAATCACATTTGGGGAGAAATTTCACTGGGTCTAAATTTATGCTATTTATGTTGCATTTCAGAACCTGCAGAATTTAGTACATTGTTCAGTGTTTTTAATATAGAAAACTGGCTTCAAAATTAAGGCAGTATTTTAACATTTGCCATTTCCGGAGCTATAAAGTGCTACATATAGTGAGTAAATCTAGACCCAGGTGTAATTTGTTATCTTCTCATAATTGTTTTAAACTTTACTTATTTATTTGAAAATGAAATGTTAAAGTTTGGGATTTTTTTCTTCTAAACATTTAGCACAACAATTTTGTGTACAGGTTGACAATTGATATAAATGAATCTGGAACATTCTGGCAAAATGCAGGGGGAGAAATTCTACCTCTGTCTAGATTTGATATTTTGGCATTTCACAGTGCCTGGAATTTGGCAAATTGTTGAATTCGGTCTAAACTCTGGACCTAGTTTTCTGCCATTCTAGAAAATCTGCAATTTTCTGCAATTTTAGAAAATATATGTCAAAATTATGTCATACAGACTGGCAAATTTTGTATGCTATAAAATAGAGTATATCTAGACCCAGATAGAATTAATACCTGCAGTGTTCAATAGAGGATGTGCTTACAAAGAAAGAGTTTAGACAAAGCAATAAACATGCCTACCTCTATTAAAGGAATACTCAAGGGAAAGTTACAATACATATGTATCATTTACCTAAATAATTGCCTTTTTCACAGAACTTCATTCTCTGTTGCCCCTTCTCCCCAAACAAAGTTTAGTCTAATGAACACATCCATTCATTCTCTGTATTGTCAAGAAGAGTGGAAAAGGGCTGCCTAGTGAAGAGCACTCAATTCTGCATTAAAGCTTCACTTCAGTTGAGTGCTCGGTTCAGCACTGGTTCGGATTCTTGGATTTTTATCCTGCACCCTTTACAATTATTGTAGAACTATGATAGAAAATAATGACATCCCAATACAGTGCTGGAGGCGTGCTGTATTGTCAGAGGTGTCATCCTTTGGATGAGACATTAAACTGATGTCCTGTCAAGTGGACGTTACAGATCCCCTTGTCACTATGCAAAGGAAGTTTCTCTGGATTTCCTGGCCAACATTCTCCCCCAAATAAAATTATTTCATGGTTGTGTGTGGGTTATTGCTGTGTGCAATTGGCCTATCATATTTGCCTTCACAATAAATTCTGTGAATCGCTTTGAGATGTAATTCTGGACATAGTAAGGTGCTATACCAAATGTAAGATTATTTATAAAGATTAAGGTCATTTATTTATGTCCAGCAGAGGGCGTCTGAGATGGTGTTTAATATGATTAAGCTTAATACTCTTTAAAACCGTGAGTTTACTTACTATAATGTGGTCAAAAGTCAGTCTTTCCACTCATCGTACCTGGAATTTCTTGCATTTGATTTGAAATCCAGTGTATTACAACAAAATTTGTGACCAATTATCATGTAACAAATAAAATACATTAATTACTACTGCCTCAGGTAAACATTTCATTACAGAAAATTTTATTTCTAATCCTTAGCAAAAGCTTTTTTTTTAATTGTTCGCTTTGTGCTAAAACTTACAAAAAAAAATTAAAGTGAGTCGCAACATCAGCTGGATAAGTCAAACAATAAATGTTTCAAACTTTTGGAAATCCTCTGCACCTTGTGCACATGTAAACTGGTTTAAATACACTGACTGTACTACTACAGTTTTGTATTAGTTTATGTCAGATGCTTATTAATTACAAGAATTTAAAGAATACAAGCAGCAATGCTTGTTTTGGCGGAATAAGGTCTACAAAATGTAATATACTTTTTAAATATAAAAATATTCAAATGATAAATGTCAACATCAAAAACTTGCTGTCTCAACCTTTTCTGAAAATTAATTGGTTCTGCAAAGTGTGTTAAATGCATTCTAAGATGTGTTGCATCTTAATTTACTTTTAGCATGGATTTGTCTTTCTGAATATTGAAATGTTCTGCCAGTTTCAAAAAGCACAGCTTCTATTTGTATAATCTGTATAAATGATTTTCTTTGTTCTTTTTTGTACTATGCTCAGTTTTACAAAATATCTGTACCATGGCCAGATTTATGGTTCAGGTATTCCATAATATTGTAATAGATGTAAAAACTAGTATTGTGGGTTTAGGTTTCATGCAGAAATACTACTTTAATATTGAAAGAGCTAATTTACTTTTTGGAAGCGGAGACAATAATGAATGCAGTGATGTTTAATGATCATCTGGTCTGACTCTTTGAATGTGTTACACATTTTTTATTTCGCACTTTCCTATTCATCTTTCAAGGATTATATTTTGGATTGAAGTCTCAAATTCTTGCTTTTTTTACAGATTGATTTCTCGTTTATTGTTCTTGGTTTCAAACCATTTTTGAATATTGTTGAATAGTTATGTATTCTCTGCCATTTTGTTTTTTATATTGTACAAGTGTAAAAGAAATTAACCAACATTTATACTTGTTTTGGTGTGTTCTATATATCCTGAAGTCAGTGTTTCAGGATCTAACCCATTTTGCATAAAATGTAAATATTAAAAATGCGTGAAACCATTGCTCATCTCAAAAGTTTTCAATAACTTTTTCAATAATCTTTTGTGTTTGTAACAATGCGTTCAATATTGCTGAATTTTAAAAAAGCTTTATTGATATAGTATATGTAATATATTTTCTATATATATAATACAGTACAAATTTAATATCATTAGGATTGCAAGGATAAATTGTTATGTGTATGACCGACAATTATTCTCAGAAGATTTCTGCATTATATGCTTGAGCATCTCCCTGCCACTGGGTGGTGGTGTAACATTGCACATTTTTTTCTTCTCAAGTGATGCCAGTATTTCATGTTGGGGTGTGACACTTGATGGCAGCAGGAGGCCTCTGGCTACCTGGCCTACCTGACCTCTCTAAATGTGTGCAACAGGGCAGTGAACTGGACAGACTGCTCCGCTTCTACTTAATATAAAAAAAAGTTCAATTTCTCAGTTGCTGCAGAGATCTTATATTTCTTTATTATTATAATAATAATAATCCTTCACATCTTATCGACGTCCTAAAGCGCTTCACAGAATATACTGTAAAGTGAATTGACTGTATATTTGTGGGCGAAACGCAGCAGCCAATTGTGCACAGCAGTGTCTAACAAACAGTCGTGGATTGAAATGACCAATTTTATTATTGTGTATGTTTTGGAGGGATTATTATTAGGCGTGTGGAGTAAGGAAACCTGCCCAAGGTTCCGCCCTGATCTTCCTGGATTCGAACACAGGTCTCACACTTGCAAAGCGAATGCTCTAACCACTGAGCTACAGGAGCTCCACCAGGGTAGGTGGGGAGGGAGAGAGTTAGGAGGGGAAGGAGAGAGTTGGGAGGACGGCAGAAGGCACGATTGAAGAGGGTCTTGAGACTGGCCTTGAAAGAGGCTAAGATTCAGTAGAATGGAGTACCAGAGTATGGGGGCAGAGAGGCTGAAAGCTCTGAAAGATGGTAGAGCAGATTGGGCGGGTGACATGGAGCAGACTGGAGCCCACTGAATGGAGGGGGCGGGCATGTTCATAGCGAGACAGCAGGTCGGAGAGATAGGAGGGGGCAAGGCCGTGAATGGCCTTGAAAATGAGGACAAGGATCTTGATTTGTTCCTCTGGGGGATGGGGAGCCAATTGAGCTGTGAGAGGATGTGAGTGATGTGGTTGCGGAGCTTGGTGTGTGAGAGGACACGAGCTGCAGAGTAGCTCAGTCGTTAGAGCGCTCGCCTTACAAGTGTGAGACCTGTGTTTCGAATCTCGGCAGGTCAGGGCGAAACCTTGGGCAAGTTTCCTTACTCCACAGTTCTAATAATAATCCGTCCAAAAAAAACCCTACAATAAATTGATCATTTCAATCCACAACTGTTTGTGGGACACTGCTGTGCGCAATTGCCTTCCACGTTTCGCCCACAAATATGCAGTCAATTCACTTTACAGTATTTTCTGTGAAGCACTTTGAGACGTCTAGAAGCCATGAAAAGCGCTACATCAAATGCAAGGATTATTATTATTATTATGCATGAGTTCAGTAACTATTATTGAAGGTGAATGCAACAGCTCAATGCGATTTGCAAGTAGCAATATCATGCAAACAACTATGGAAGGAAATTATATTTTATATTGGGGAGTGTTGTCCAGAACATCAGGAAAAAGTCCCTTTTTTAAAAAAACATCCACCTGAACAGGAAGATGGGATCTTGGTTTAACATCTCATCCGAGGGAAAAACAACTGATAATGCAGATTATCTAGCAGCATTGCAGTGGAGTTTCAGCCCAGACTGGGTTTGATTTAATAGATTGAAGCCTAAACTTGTTTTAAAACAATTTGTCATCATTGTCAATGCTTGTTCATGCTAGCTGTGGAATTTTACCACTATGTTCAGTGGTTCCTCTCTAGCTGTTATTTAACATGTTCATGCCTGTTAAAAGCTTAGCTCTGGGATTCGCTAAATTCTTGGAAATGGAATCTTGGCTTCCAGAATATTAAACCAGGCATTCTATAGCACAGGTAATCAATTAAAAAACCCCAGATCAGAGAAAGCAGAGAACAAACTGGATTTGAGCAATGCACAACAGCATAGGAGATTAATTTGCAAGTCTTTTAAGAGTGCTCCTCCCAATCGATTTAGTTCAAACTCCTTCAGTAGTCATATTGGAACGTGGAGTCCAATAGCTCAGTGGTTAGAGCACTTACAAACGTGAGACCTGTGTTTCAAATCCAGGCAGATCAGCGTGAAACCTTGGTCAAGTTTCTTTACTCCACATGCATAATAATAATCAGTCCAAAAATAACATAATAAAAATTGGTCATCTCAATCCACGACTGTTGTGCGCAATTGGCTGCCATGTTTCACCCACAAATATACAGTCAATTCACTTTACAGTATTTTCTGTGAAGCGCTTTGAGACATCTAGAAGATGTGAAAAGCGCTGTATCAAATGCAAAGATTATTATTATGTGTGTTTGCATGCCTGAAGAAACAGCATTAGAGGGGACTTTGAATATTGAGGAATTTCTTGCACCGCTTCCACAAAAAGGATTGTTATTATTTTTATTATTATAATAAAGCAACAGTCACCCATAAACTGGCTGCTGTAACCTGCTGCTACCTTGTTGGTTCAGCTACCATCCACTGCACCATCACACTTTAGTTATTTCCATTCAAGCTGTTGTGTGAAAATTAAATTTATACTCTACATGCAGGCCTTTCTGAAATTCCTGGCATTAGTTCACTATATACTGGCACGGATTCCTCATTCCTTACCACCAATGAAGCTTATTTTCTTCCTAGCTGCTCTTTCCTGGCTTCTTTTCCTACTCCACCCATCTGTCTTCAGATTTATCTGGCCCTTATTTTAATCTCTCTTTATCTTTCCTGCTGTTGTTTTGTCTGTGCTATCCCCCATCCCAGTTTCACTTTAAAGAGATCTTCATGTGAACAGAAAGGACTGATGAAGGCCTCAAGTTATATTGGTAGATGCTCGATCCAACATTGTAACCCTCAATACCCACAAGAAAACACTGACATTTCATGTTGCTGTTGGAAAAAACGCTACCAAGATCGGTGGTATAAATATACTGGGAAAGTGATTGTTTACTTTTCACTTGTCTTTTTTAGTTCTATATCATGATTTGTGCTTAAAAGCTCAGTTTCCTAACTAACCGCAAAGTATCAGAAATTGATCTGACTAGCAATCAACACAGGTTTTTAAACACAGAAAGGATATTCGTGAATATGTGGCTGCTACCTCTGGGAGGGTTTAATCCCATTTGAAAGATTTTTTCTGATGTTGCTTTAACGTTCATTTCACCAGTGCTTATTCAGTTACCTTTAAAATTATTTCTTTAGCCTGGTGGCTTTTAACAATTAAAAGGTAAAATTATGTTGTGAACATTGTGGTGTCCTGCAGTTTATTGGTAAGAGCACCTGCCTTGCAAGTGAGAGGACCTGGATCCGATTCCAATGTGGGGCGAAACATTGGGCAAGTTTCCTTACTCCACACATCTGTTTACCTAGCAGTAAGTTGGATCCCGGTTGTTTGTCGATTTATCGGATCACTTTTCCTAGGTAAGGTAATAATTTATTTTTAAAGATTGGTCACTCCACGTCTGTTTGTGGGACTCTGTTGTGTGCAATTGGCTGTCGTGATTCACCCACAAAATATACAGTCAATTTGCCTTGCAAATTGTATTCTGGGAAGCACTTTTAGATGTCTGAAAGATGTGATAAGGCGCTAAAGATCATTGAGAAATGTATAGAGTAGGGTCCGTCGATATGGAAATTTTCCGATTTAGATATATCGATGGGATCATATCGAGATATACTGAAATATCGATATTTCCGGGTTTTTTGTACTGCGCATGTGTGTGCGGCGCGCGCATTCGGAGTGTGCGCGCGTTCCGGGTGCACGCGCATTCCAGGTGCGCGCGCATTCGGGGCCTATCTCCTCAGGAGGTAAATATCTTTCTCTCTTTGTGTCTTGGAAAGTCTTGGGACGTCCTCCCGACGTGAAAGGCGCTCTATAAATGTAATTTGTTGTTGTTGTTGTCTCTCACTCTCTCCATCTCTGTGTTTTTCTGTCTGTGTCTCTGTGTCTCTCTCACATCCCCCCCATCTCTATATATCTATATTATCACATCCACCCCGTCTCTCCCCCCCACCCCCACCGTCTCTCTCCCCCCCACCCCCACCGTCTCTCTCCCCCCCCACTCCCACAGCCGTCTCTCCCCCCCCCAACCCCCCAGCCGTCTCTCCCCCCACCCCCCCCAGCTGTCTCTCTCCCCCCACCCCCCCCCCTGCCGTCCCTTTCACACACCCCCAGCCGTCTCTCTCTCCTCCCCCCACCCCCCCCAGCCGTCTCTCTCCCACCCCCATCCCCCCAGCCGTCTCTCTCCCCCCCTCACCCCTTGCATACCTGTATATTGTATTCGAGGACTATGAATACAATATGGCGGCTTTGCACCTCGGTCTGTGCATTGTGTATAGAGATGAGCATTCTGGGTCTTGTAGTTCAGTGTGCAGCATTACAATTTTTTACCTCGATATATCGATTTTTCGATATATCAATATTTTTGAAATGCCTATATTGGCGTATTGATATGAAAATTATATCGGGTTTTAGCGATATATCGATATATCGCCGGACCCTTGTAGAGAGGTGACGTAGTTTTTGGTAATCTTACGGAGAGCGCTTTTCAACACACTTTTACGAAGGACAGCTCATTTTAAAAAAAAAACTTTTATAGAATAGTCAAATAGAAATTCTATCATACTAGACTAACGGAAATATATAGCTTACTAGTTTTAAAATGAATTGAACAAGCAATCAATTATTACAATGATTCAAATTTTATGATGCCTAGTAAAATGAGAAGCAAGACATTTTGAAGTAACCTCTCCACTCATTGTTTAAGATTTTTAATCTAATAAAAGTTTATGATGAAGCATAAGGCACAGGAAGCAATGTAAAAGGGGATTACCTGTCTTGTTTCTTCTTGATTCATTGAATTTAAGCTCCTCAAGCCGCTTGGTTATCGCAAATGACATTAAGCGAACCCGTGCAAGAATAGACACATATGACATTAAGCGAACCCGTGCAAGAATATTAGACGTTCACCGTCTATGTACGCCTACGCTACCCAAAGTAGTTTGTTTCCACCTGCGCAAATGACGTAATAGAGAACGTCGTGATGATAAATTAATCTATGTTCCCTATGTATCAGCAATGTAATAACGAAACAGTGTTAACCGAAGCAACATTAAGTAAGGTCTACCTGTACTCCACATTATTGTCAGCCAAGTAAGATTGCAAATTCTTACTAACTAAAAATGTCAGTGTTTTGCCCATTTTAACTTTAATTTAAAATTTATCGACAGCAACTTAAATATTGACCGCAGATTCACTGAATTCCCTTATTTCCTGCTTGATCTGCTGGTTTTCTGCATTGTGAAAGTTCTGTCAATGCTTTATAAATCTTAAGTTGTTGTTGTTCCCTCCTTCAAGGCCCATCTCAAGATGGCAATACTTAACTGTATTTTAATTAGAATATTGCCTGCTCTTCAACTGGTCATCTTTCCTATCCACCCCCTCATTCTCTCAATCCCTCCTGATACCAACCCGCGTTCGGGTGCAAACTCCTCACAGCCCAGCACTTGGGGTGTCCTTCTGATGTGAAAGGCATTAAACAAATGCAAATGACCTTAGATTGTAGATCAGTCAGACTTTCTGTGGATAGACAACACTACCAAGAGTGAAATCTCTACATGAGCATTGACAATTTAGGTCATTTACTCTGTGCCAAAGTGCTCTGGATATGAGGACTGTATTAAAACCATGCATTTGATATAATGCTTACTGTCGAAACACTTCAAAGTGTGAAGTGCAGTAACTGCATTTGAAGGCAAGCTACATGGACTAAGCACCTTGAATCTAATAGAACTCGGATCAGAATACTGCAGTGGTGGACTTCAAAATTTACTGCTGCATGATCAGTGCCCAGAAGCATTCAGCTACATGGCTGGATGTTTATCAACTGTTGAAATGAGAAAGAGCCATTCAATCTATCAAACCCGTGAACATTCAATCCAGTTGACTGGTTGGCTCTCCTAAGGAAAAGGCTGTGAAATAGCTCCCTGAACTTAAAGCAATTTAACAAAACTCAACCCAATCGATGTAATCCTACACAATGCATTATTTTACCCCAACCAGATGACGTATCCATTATCCAAGTACCACAGAAACCATTGTGTTCTTCATAGCATTTGATCTCCATTATATAGACTTCAATCCAGTTATCTATGCACCTTTGTTTTGAAAGGAATCAACAGAACATGAATCTCTTACATTGGGTGACTGTTCCACGTATTAGAGAAGAAAAACTTAAAACTTCATCTTAA
This sequence comes from Hydrolagus colliei, assembly GCA_035084275.1. NCBI lineage: Eukaryota > Metazoa > Chordata > Chondrichthyes > Chimaeriformes > Chimaeridae > Hydrolagus > Hydrolagus colliei. The sequence goes on along the minus strand of CM068745.1, from coordinate 34,560,654 downwards.
ATTTTGCTCAAGGCTTGTAAGTTATGGTCTCCTGGACTTGAGAGCTTATATCTGAATCGTAGAATATTTACCAGTGTGTAGTCTTGGGAAATGGACTAACATCTAATCATACTGGACAGGAAACCCATCATTTTACGTTGTTCTCCAAGTGAGTTCAATCTCTGTCCTAGCTCAGACTGATAGCTTACTTATTTGAAACAGACAGACCAATTGTCCAAGGGTACACCCATCATCAACAACCGTTGGCATCATCAAAATCTACCATCAGGTATTTAACGTATAAAGGCGGTATGATCTGTTGTTAGAACAAAGAGAATCCTCTCGTCTCCAAAAACACTGGTATATTGTTCTTTCATAACCTGTATGAAGTATGCAACAAGTATAATGGCATGCCTTGAAAGGAACTTGGATCTGTAAATATGGATTGGCTGAAAAGATTGTTTATCCTCTACCTATAACTACATTATGGATTTTATTCCACTGATCTCTCTGAGTGTATCATAATTCCTCAATACAATTTACAGTTGACCACTGTGTTCTTGATGTAGAAAAATGCTATTCTAAAAGTAGTTGTTTTCACAAAACAGGCTGATTTACAATATCCATTCTGCTGGGTAGGTGAAGCAGTGTTAGTCGAAGCCTGTGTTACTCATTGGTTACTCATGTATGTGGGACATTGCTGTTAGCAAACTGGTTGCCGCGTTTCACCACAAAATACACAGTTGGTGGAAATATGCAGTGCTTTGAGATGTCTCGATGGCATGATAAGGTGCTGTATCAAATGCAATAATTATTATCTGAAGGATAGGTTTCAGAAGGACCAAAAAAAGAAGGCTTTGGATATATTGGGATTGACATGTAGTTTAAGTTTAGAAATTCATTATGATCAATTATGAATTACCAGAGGCAGTTGAGAGGCACTGGACCAACTCTACCCCCATCTTGCATTCATATTTGCCCACAATGAAAGGTAGCACATTGAGAAGTGCTTCATAATTCACTTTAAATGTTAAATATTTTATTAAATATTTCAAAGCAAAATAATTCCTGAACATAAATATGAAATTTTAAAAAACACAGGAAATTAAGGATACATTGAACCAACACAGATTCCTTAGATTCCTCTGAGTTAGTGGTTTCTATCAGCTCCCTAACTATAGCCTTTTTTCTGGAAGCCCTTGCGCATGTGCTAGTGTATTCTTAAATTAGGTTCAATTTGCCTTAAGATTCCGCTGGGTATAAAGGGAGTTCCCTGCCATTTTTACTTCAAAGAAACTGGTTGATATTACCATCATAATCGAATCATCTGATCATCTCGTTGTTTATGCAACAGTGCTGGTGTTGTCAAATTTGTCTATATTGCAATCTTCACTTCTTTTGCAAAACAATTAAACCTTTGTTTTTGCTTGATAAATATTCATAACTGCCAGTTGGTATTATTATTTACCACTTAATCCTCTGGCCATTTTCATCCATTTACACTTATCGACAAAAACATTTTCTGCTATTGTCCAGTCCAACTGCATGATCTTTCTGTATTATGTTCACTTACATCTTTCTCTTGGGTGATCTCATCGAATTTGATATCAACAAAAGTTCTCAATTTCCTTTCACTCCCAAATTATTCATAACCATTCTGAAGACCAGAGGCTTTATTATCTACCCATGGCAATTGATTAGTCACTTCCATCAACCTTGATGCTGTTCCAAAATCTCTGATTTACTCAATTTTGAATTGATTTAGAAGTCCCTCTCTCACACACACTCATGCACATATCCTCCATCCTGTGTCTTTCAACCTTGTACAGTAATCTTCTACCTGGCACTGTGCCACAAGCCTTGCTTTAAATCGAAAGTGTTTTTTTTTCCTTGAATGTTTCCTAACTCACCAGGTTTGTCATTTATCATAAAGCTCCCTACAGAGTTGACCCTTTTTTCATAAAATCAAGCGGTCTCCCCCTTATTGTTAATATAAAACTCAAACAATCAAATTAAGTTGCTCTACATGTCTGGCTGCCCAAAACATCACTACTGTACTTATTTTCATATAGCCAAGTTATGTAATTTATGCATACAATCACCCAATTAGCCATTGATTTAACTTCATATCCCTGTCTGGAAAATTACTCTCTCTCAATCCCTTTTCAGAGTTAGATTGCTGAGGATAGGGGACTCTTTCTTTCACTGTCATTAAAAAAAGCTTCAGTCCCTGCATCTTACTGCCACGTCCTAATGGAGCTATTGTTTGTCAGGAAAAGGGAGGAAAAGAGTCATATCATTTGAATCAAGTGTTATTATCAATCAAAACAGATTTAAAAGTTCAATGGTTAGGCAAAGGGAAGATGGTTTCTTAAGGTTTGACCTCATTCTTTGTCACTTTCTGATGTTTATTTTTAGGTGATTCCAGGAAGTGAAATGGCCAACACCAGTTCATGGCTCATGTAGGATATTTCATCAATAGTGGCCAACAGTTTCAGTAAATGGAGATCAATTATATTGGAGATCAATCAGATACAGATCAGTTAAAAGAAAACTTGACTCACTTTTCTTCCCAATGTAGAATTAAGAGAAAACCTCACAATTACTATGATAATGTACCCATTATAAACAGGAAGAAACAGATGTGCACTGAAGAAAGGTTGAGTCTTTAATCTTCAGTTTGATCCATATGAGATTAGAGATCTACTCTGTATTGTAATTAAGAATACAAGGCTAAAAGTTTAAATTTCAGAAAAACAAATTGAGGAGCTTTTAAGTTCCAATCCTAGGATTCATCAAGATACTGCAATCTAAGATGTCATTACAACATAGGATTATGGCAAAGCCCTGGCAGACCTTGATTTGTAATCCTCTGATCTATGATGGATAGATCTTCTCCCTAATTTTTCAGTGTAAAATAGGCTTTTCTCTGGATTGGAGTTTATACAATGTTGAAGAGGCTCCAATCACTTTAGATTGTTTTTTAATACCCTGTTCTCAATGAGGAAACATTGAGGTCGTTCAAAGAAAAAAAAGACAACCTCTTGAGGAAATATTGATGAGTTATTTCTGTTTATGATACGATTGTTTTGCTGATGACAAAGGACAGATTGAAAGAGCCATGAAGAGTTTAATGGTAGCTTGCTCTTCGGTAATAAATGTTATGCTTTTCATAACATTGTATTTTGTGAAGGACTGAATGTCGCTTTCAGATATTTATTTTCAAGGTGATCCTTGTGTTCCTCCACAGATTACAAAAGAATTCAAGATGGTAAATTATTGAATTGCGATGCTTTAAGTAGCGCAATGAAATGTTACAGTCGAGACCTTTGACAGATAACGCTTCCAACTCTTGGAGAAAGAATAGTTGTGGGCTCACTGATATCTGCCAGTGATGTATTGTTTGCCATTAGTTTCTCTCCTCTGTCCCCTCACTCTCTCCTTTCCAACCCCATATCAGATTGAAAAAAAAAGCATTAGCAATCAATGGCAGGTTAATTTCTGAAAGACAAACATAGATTTGGGTTAATGATTTGGGCATGACTTACAACAGCTACTTTCAGATGCTGTCTGGCCTGACCTACTGTTTTCGTTGGATTTCTATCCAGGTATTTAATACACTATTTTGAACTGGAAAACAAACATCATGATTGGAGAAGATAAAGTTTCATTTTTTAGCTAGCAAAATTAGCTTCCCTGGGTGTTAGGCATTGATTTTGTTCATTCAAATGCAACATGTACAATTGATGCAGTTTAATGAAGATTTATCATAGTTTTAGACTAAGATTCAACACTTTAATGTCCTTGCAAACACATACAAAAATGAATGAAGTAAATTGATTTTGAGTTGGTGTAATTAGGAAGTCTTCTACTGATTTAAAAAATATTTCCTGACTTTTTGATGTCTAAACCCAGCAGGTATTTTCGAGCAAGGTAAAAGATGAAGACTAATAACAACAACAACATTACACTTGTATAGTGCCTTCCACGTAAGGAGGACATCCCAAGGCACTGGATAGTCTTTGTTTCAGACCTGAGCTGGGGTTGGGGATACGTAGGGTGGAGGGAAAGGGGGGGATTTGGAGTGACCGATGGGACCATCGAAGAGGAGGGTCTTGAGGCAGGACTTGAATGAGGCAGGGAAGGGGGCAAGGCAGAGGGACTGCGCAATGAAGTTCCAGAGATTGGGGGCAGAGTGGCTGAAGGCTCACCTGCCAATGGTGGGGCAGGTGGGGTGGGGGACATGGAGCAGGCCAGAGCCTGCTGAGCTGAGGGGGCAGGCAGGTTGGTAGGGAGCTACGAGGTTTCAGAAGTAGGGAGGGGCAAGGCGGTGGAGGGCTTTGAATTTGAGGACTAGGATCTTGAATTGGATCCTCTGGGTGATGGGGAGCCAATGGAGTTGGGTGAGGATAGGGGAGATGGTTATGAAGCTTGGGGTGGTAGAGGACATGGGTCGCAGATTTCTGGATTATCTGCAACCTATGGAGGGAGGAATTGGGAGGTCTGACAAGTAGGGCATTGGTGTAGTTGAGCTGGGATGTGATGAAGGCGAGAATGAGGGTTTCAGTGGCTTGGGGTGGGGTGGGGGTGGTGAGATAATGGTGGAGCTGGGCAATATTGCAGAAGTGAGGGTGGGCAGAGTGAATAAAAAATCGAGGGGATTCATTTAGCCACCTCTACCCCATCCTCCACTACTTCCCCAATAGCTCTCCCCCAGGATCCATCTCTCTCCCACCCCCCCATTACATATCTTCCACCCTATCTCTCTCCCCGCCTTCTCTGCTCTCTTTCCCCATCCCCACCTCCCTCCTCATCTCCCAACTCCATCTCCTTGCCCCCATCCTAACTGATGTCATCAACTCTTCCTATCCACTGTCACCATCCCCACTCTAAAAACTTCTGTCATCAGCCCCATGTTAAAAAAAACCTTCTCTCGAGCCATCCCTACTTTCTAACTATTACCCCATCTCCAACCTCCCATTCCTTTCCAAGGCCCTGGAACATTTGTTGCTTCCCAGCTTCGCTCCTTCCTCTCCCGCCACTCTCTCCTCGAACCCCTTCAATTTGCCTTTCGTGCTGCCCACAGCATGGAGACAGCCCTGGTCAAAGTCTTTAATAACATTCATAACATCTGTGACCAGGGCTCTTCTCGACCTCTCCACCGCCTTTGAAACAGTCAACCATTCCATCCTACACCGCCTCTCCTCCCTCCTTAATCTCTACAGACCTGCCCTTGCTCGCTTCAATTCCTACTTCTCTCATCGCCTACATTTTGTCGCCACCGACGGTTTCTTTTCCGGCCCCCACACTGTCACCTGGTGGCGTCCCCAGGGTTTTGTACTTGGCCCCCTACTTTTCAATATCTATATGCTCCCACTTGGTGACATCATCCGCAGACATGGGGTTAATTTCCATATGTATGTGGGTGACATCCAACTTTATCTCTCTGTCTCTACCCCAGAACTACCACTGTCCTGACGGACATCAAGTCCTGGATGAGAGCTAACATTCTACAGTTGAATGTCAACAAGACCGAGGCTCTACTGATTGGCTCGTGCCAGCGCCTTCTTGCACCAGGCGCTGGCTGCATCAACCTCCATGGTTGCACACTCAACCTCACCAAGCTAGTCAGGAACCTAGGTGTCTAGTTCGACCATCAACTGTCTTCCCTCTCCCACATCCAAGCAATGACTCGCTCTGCCTTTCCCCACCTTCGCAAAATTTCCTGACTCCTCCACTACCTCACCCCCAAAGCCGCTGAAACCCTCATTCTTCATTACATCCTGACTTGATTGTGCAAATGCCTTGCTGGTCAGCCTTCCCAATTCGTCCCTCAGCAGACTGCAGATAATCTAGAACTCTGTGGCCCGTGTCCTTTACCATTCCAAACTCCATGACCTCCATCTCCCCCATCCTTGCCTGACTCCATTGGCTCCCCATCATCCAGAGAATTCAATTCAAGATCCTAGTCCTCACATTTACAGCCGTCCACAACCTCGCCCCACCCTACATCCATGACTTACTATCCCCTTACCAACCTGCCCACTCCCGTGGCCTGCTCCATGTCTCCCAACCCACCCACCCAATCATTGGTGGATGAGCCTTCAGCCACTCTGCCCCTAACCTCTGGAACTCCATCCCAAAGTTCCTCTGCCTCTCCCCCTCCCTGGCCTCCTTCAGTTCTTGCCTCAACACTGTCCTCTTCGATAGATCCATCAGTAGCTCCTTTTCCCCCCCTCCCCCCGTCCTCAGCTTAGGTCTGTAAGCAGTAACTGTCCAGCGACTTGGGACGTCCTCCTGACATGAAAGGTGCTATACAAATGTAATTTTGTTATTGTTGTTGTCATTGCTTGGATGTGGGAGAGGAATAACAGTTGAGGATCGAACAAGACACCTAGGTCCTGACTAGTTTGGTGAGGTTGAGTGTGCAACCGTGGAGGCCTGATACTTATAAGATCAGACCTTGATGTGCTTGTTGCCAAGCCTTAGAAAAATACCATGCAGACAGCAATTTGTAATTGTCTAGAATTGTAGACCTACAAAGCAGAGAAAGGTTATTTCCCAGTTACATTTATTTATCTTTTCTCTTCAAATAATTTATTTATAAGTTATGGCAAGCCATTGTTTAATTTGAAGCACTGTACTCATGTACACTGATATAATTTGCAAATTTTATTAAATTAAAGCTGACTACTACCCTCTCCCCATCTCGCACTCACATCCCAGCCCCTCATCTTCAGACCTCTCACCACCACTATAACCCACATGAAACTGAACCCATCACTACCTTATCTCTCAAATCCACTTCCTTGCCCCTCTATTCATAGACATCATACATCTCTCCCTGTCCATACTATTCCCATCCCTTTAAAAAGTCCATCATCATTCCTATCCTTTAAAAAAAACTGAATCCATCCCTGCTCTCAAACTACTCCCCATCTCCAACTTCCCTTTTTTTTCCAAGGTCCTGAAACATGTCATTTCTTCCCAGCTTTGCTCTTTCCTCTCGCACCACTTCCTTCAAATACCACCCCAATAGGGTTTCTGTGCCACCCACAGCACAGAAATAGCCTTAATCAAAGTGACAAATGACATATTGTACATCTGCATCCTCGTCCTCCTTGACCTCTACTCCCTTCGATACAGGTGACCATTCTAGCCTCCTCCAATGGCTATCCTCTCACCTTAACCTTCATGGGTCTGTCCTCGAACGGTTCAAATCCTATCTTTCACACCGTCTCCACTTCATTTTCACAAACAGTTTCTCCTCTAGTCCTACATTGTCTCATGCTGAGTTCCTCAGGGCTCTGTCCTTGGCATCCTCCTCTTCAATATCTATATGTTCTTTCTTGGTGACATCATCTGCAAACCTGGGTTCAATATGTTTGTGGATATCACCGAACTCTGTCTCTCTGCCTCCACCCTCGAGTCTAGCACCATTGGGTCACCCTCCATCCCGCTCTCCGACGCACCCTCCTGCTCTCCATCCTCCCCGAACCCGACTCACCCTTATCTTGGGTCCGAAACACTCATTGTTCGGTGCCTTGAGATGTCCTCTCGACGTGAAAGATGCTATACAAATGTAGCTTTGTTGTATAGCAGCATTGTAGCTAGTTTAACCTTTTCAATTATTTTCAATTATTATTCCCTCTGGAGAAAGCAATAAGTGATGGAGATTTTACAGCAATTTAGTAAAATTTCTGGATATTTGATGTGACCAGATGCAGTGGTATTAACCAGCAAATTTCTCATCAATATACTGTTCAATTATGCACCATCTGCTCATCTATTTAGGCATACAAGTGAAGCAAATGAAGTATGTTATGTTCTGAACAACAGCAGACGGTCTCCTTCACCAATGTCTTTTTGTGTGTGTGATTGACACTGTCGTGTAAAGGGATTCTTTTTGTGTTGCAGTTGATGGAACTCAAAAAATGGAATGATACAATAGGAAAAAGGCTTCTTGCCAGCTTTGAAATTGGTGCAGGCTTTTCTGCAACATGATACCACATCATATGTGGAATAATAACCCTGTGTTGTGCTCAAACTCTGCCCAGTGGTATTTTATTTGTAGTAAAGTAAGTGGATATTACGATTCATGTTTGATCTTTTTCTGATTTTTAAGAATTCAAAGAAACCAATTATCATTAAAGTGATATTCCACAAAATGATTGCTTTAACTCTTCTGTAAAACTATTCAGTCACGCTACAGAATTAAAGGCATAGTATATTCTACTACACAGTAACCTAATCTTTAAAGCTTTAAAAACAACAACAAACTTACACTTGTATAGCGCCTTTTACGTCAGGAGAATGTCCCAGGACGAGCTGGGGATGGGGACGGGGACGGGGTGGTGGTGGAAGGAAAGGGTGGGATTTGGGGTGACCGATGGGACCGTTGAAGAGGAAGGTCTTGAGGCGGGACTTGAAAGAGGCCAGGGAGAGGGGGAGGTGGAGGAACTGCGAGATGGAGTTCCAGAGGTTGGGGGCAGAGTAGCTGAAGGCCCGCCCACCAATGGTGGGACGGGTGGGTCGGGGGATGACGAGCAGGCCGGAGCCTGCTGAGCGGAGGTGGCGGGCAGGTTGGTATAGGGTTAGTAAGTCGCAGAGGTAGGGTGGGGCGTGGCCATGGAGGGCTTTGAATGCGAGGACCAGGATCTTGAATTGGATTGTCTGGGTGATGGGGAGCCTATGGAGTCAGTGGAGGATGGGGTCATGAAGCTCACAAAGCCTATGGAGCAGTAGCGGACATGGGCCACAGAGTTCTGGATTATCTGCAACCTATGGAGGGAGGAATTGGGAAAGCTGACAAGCAGGGCATTGGTGTAGTCAAGCTGGGATGTGATAAAGATGTGAATGAGGATTTCAGCAGCCTGGGGGGTGAGGTAATGGCGGAGTCGGGCAATATTGCGATGGTGAGTGAAGGCAGAGTGGGTCATTGCTTGGATGGAAGACAGTTGAGGATCGAATAAGACACCTAGGTTCCTGACTGGCTTGGTGAAGTTTGAATGTGCAACCATGGAGATTGATATTGACAGTGCCAGTTGATGTGTGAAGGCACTGGTGCAAGCCAATCAGGAGGGCCTCGGTCTTGTTGGCATTCAACTGAAGAAGGTTAGCTGTCATCCAGGACATGATATCTGACTGGCAGTCTGCCAGTACCGTAGTGGTCCTGGAGTCGAGGGCAGAGGCAGAAAGATAGAGTTGGGTGTCATCCGTATACATGTGGAGGTTGACCCCATGTCTATGGATGATGTCACCAAGCATGTAGATGTTAAAAGATGGGGGCCAAGGACAGAGCCCTGGGTCCACCACAGCTGACAGTGAGGGGGCTGGAAGGGAAGCCATTGTTAGTGACAAAGTGGAGACGATGAGAAAGGTAGGAATCGAATCAGGCAAGGGCAGGTCCTTGAAGATTTAGCTCAGAGGAGAGGCTCTGTAGGAGGATGGGTGGTCGACAGTGTTGAAGGCAGCAGAGAGGACAAGAAGGCAGAGAGAGCCCTGATCACAGATGATCACAAAACAAAAAATGAATGCATATGGCTCAATTGGTCTCACTTTCGCCTCAGAGTTAGAAAGTTGTGGGCTCAAGTCCCACATCAGGAATTTGAACTCACAGTCTAGGTTGACTCTCTGGTGCAGTGCAGGGAGAGTTCTGTTGTGTCAGAGTCAATGAGCCTTTAGATGAAACATTAAACAGCCATTGGCCTGTTCAAGTGGCCTGTTCGTATCAAAGACACTTTATTATAAGGCAGCTGTGCATTCAGAAAGTGCAGTAGAAAATGGTTATTTTCTATGCACCAAAAGCACTATCCTAAATTTCAATTTATACTGTTAGCTCACATATAAATATTGCTTTTCCTTTTTGATCTTCTACCTTATCAAGGACTGAATATTAATATAAATGTTCTAGGTACAACCAATATTATTTTAATGTCAATACAAATAATGTACAGTATTTGAAATAGGCCACTCGATACAACCAGCCAGTGACAGTTTTTTGTACACAACTTCAACCATTCCTTACTGTCTCCTCTAGATCTTTCTATTTCCTCTGTCTCTTGTGAAAGATCTAGCTTGCTTTATGTGATTCAATCACCACTTTAGCCAGTGAGTTCCAAAATCTCATTACCCTCTGCATGAAGTAGTTCCTCCTAAATTCTCTGTTTGATCCTCTGGTCGCAAATTTATATTTGTGTCCATTAGTTCCAAAACAAATAGAAACAGTATCTATGCTAACCTCATGAAACCTTCAATAATTTTAAAACGGTTCTTTAAGGTCTGCCCTTAAAAGTTTATTTTCTAGTGAAAAAAAGCCCAACCTACAGTCTATCCTGGTATCATCCTTGTATACACATATGGTACTCTTTCCATCACTTCTAATTTGTCTTATAGTACGGGAACCAGAATTAGACACAACATGCTAACTGTGGCCAAACCAAGATTTTGTATGAATTCACTACCGCCTCCTCATTTTATATTCTATCCCTTTGGATATGTAGCTTAAGATCTCATTGTTCTTTTTTTGTAGCCATATCTATCAGATAATCCTTTCTGATGAGCACTCAAGTAATGTGCGGCAGTGAAATAAGCCATTTAAAATCAATGCACGCTATTCCTAACCTATTTATCTCTGACAATTTCCAGCATTTTCTACCAATTTAAGCTCATCCCGTTTGAGTCAGTTCTTGGAAGAAGTATGATCAGTATATTTTCTATTGCTTCAATTTTCTACAATTTCACATCAGTGGAATCTCACAATATCTCTATACCAGTGACACCTCGTTATACCTGGTGTTAAACTATAATAGGCATGCTGTGTCCATTTACGACAGTGCCTCATCTGATTGTGCAGATGTGTAAAGTTTCCATATTGCTGATTTTCAACAATACACTAAAATGGACATCTCACTGAGCTTCCAAAGTGACTCGGATCATGGCATGTGCACAAGCCCACTTTATGTCAAAAAGCACATCTTCAGCTTGTAATCATAAAATGTAATTTTATTGCTTTCTCATTCATCTACAGTCACGATACATTGCAGTAAAATCCTATGAGGTACTTTGAGACATTTTGATAATATGATAAGGCGCTCTATGAAATGCAAATTCAGGGAATATTAATATAAATTAAATAACAGTTTTCGTCAGCTATTGCAGACACAATTGAATTCAGATTCATGTAACTAGTTACACTAATTGTATCATACCAACAGACATCCGTTCCTTTTTCCACTCCCATTGGATCAAATTTATTTTTTAGTTTTGCTAGTTACATCGATAATGTTGACCCAAGCATAAAATAGTCAACGATTGAGTTTGATGCCAGCCGATAGTTTCAGTTCACAGGATCTGCCGACCTTCACAAACCTATAGTATTTTTTATACAAGATTGCTGTGCAGCATAATAGAATGTTCTAATTTAGCTTCAGTTAAAACCTAATTGAATAGTCTGTGTTAAAGACTGATGAAGTTGACTTTGATGGAACAATCTGTAGAAAGCCTAATGTAACAATACAATATCTTAGTAAAACCGGTTATATGCTGTGCTGGGTGCATCAGAAATACATAAATACATGCTGAAACTCTACAATGCATGTGATTTAAAAGCAGGTGCACTCCTTGCTTATTTAGAAGATCTACATCGACTGTGTTAGAATGTGATCAAGCTTCAGTCTTTAAGCTAAATTAATGTCTGAAGGCTTGTCATCTCAACAGCAGATTGCCCCGCTCTCTCCCCATAACCTAACAAACCTGTTCTTCCTAAATAAAGATCTAATTCTCTTTTAAAAGCTGTTATCAAATCGGCTTCCACCACCTTTTCAGGCAATGCATTCCAGATTCGAACAACCCGTTGAGTGAAAACATTTCTTCTCAGCTCCCCTCTGCTTCGTTTTGAAACTATTTTAAATCTATGACCACGAGTCACAGATTCGCCCACCAGTGGAAACAGTTTTTCCTTATTCACCCTGCCGAATCCCCTCATGATTTTATAAACCTCTCAACTTTCTCTGTTCCAAAGACAATAAACCTAGCCTATCTAGCCTTTCCACATAACTGAAGTCCCTCAATCCTGGTACCATTCCAGTAAACCTTCTTTGCACCCTTTCCAATACCTTAACATCCTTTCTATAGTGTGGTGACCAGAATTGGACACAGTACTCCAGCTGAGGCCTAACCAAAGTTTTATAGAGGTTAGTCAGCACTTCCTGACTTTTGTACTCTATACCCCTATTTATAAAGCCTTGTATCCCATATGCCTAACGGCTTTGTCTTCCTGTCCTGCCACCTTCAAAGAGTTGCTAACACAAATCCCCAGGTCTCTCTGTTCCCTTACACCCCTTAAAATTGTACTATCTTGCCTATATTGCCTCCCTTCATTTCTTCTCCCAAGATATATTAACTCACACTTCTCTGCATTAAACTTCATCTGCCATGTGTCTGCCCACTTTACCATTTTATCTATATCTTCTTGCAGATGGTTACTATCCTCTTCACTATTTACTATTCTCCCTAATCTAAGTATCAAATGCAAATTTTGAAACTGTGCTCCGTACACTCAAGTCCAGAACGTTAATATATATTAAAAAGAGCAGTGGTCCCAAAACCAATCCCTGGGGGACGCCACTGCACACTTCCCTCCAGTCTGAAAAACAGCCGCTCACCACAACTTTTTGCTTTCTGTCTCGCAGCCAATTGTGGATCCAAGCTGCCACTGTCCCTTTAACATCTCCCTTTAATGCCTCTCATGCGGCACTTTGTCAAACGCCTTTTGAAAGTCCATGTAAACTACATCAACTGCACTACCCTCGTCCACCCATTTTGTTACCTCATCGAAAAATTCTATCAGATTTGTAAGGCAAGATTTGCCTTTAAGAATCCATACTGGCTGTCCTTTATTATCCTATATCTTTCTAAGTGAAGATCTATCTGTCCCTGATTATAGACTCTAGAAGTTTGCCCACTACCGATGTTAGACTGACTGGCCTGTAGTTCCTAGGTTTGTCCTTCTGCCCCTTTTTATACAGGGGAGTAACATTTGCAACCTTCCAGTCCTCTGGCACAACCCCTGTGTCCAAGGAAGATTGAAAGATTGTGGCCAGAGTCTCTGCTATTTGCTCCTATACTTCCCTTAGTAACCTAGGATGTATCCCATCCGGACCGGGTGACTTATCTACCTTGTGTGCCGTCAACCTTTTTAGTACTTCCTCTCTGTTTATACTAATCCTATCCATTTATTCTACCCTCTCCTCCAATACTGTAGGATTGGGTGCATCCTCTTCTCTTGTGAAGATAGAGGCAAAGTATTCATTCAGTACATCGCCATGCCCTCTGCCTCCACAATAAGATTTCCTCCTTGGCCCCTAATTGGCCCACCCTACCCTTGACCAATCTTTTACTTTAATATGTTTGTAAAATACCTTAGGGTTCCCTTTAATGTTACCTGCTAATTGTTTCTCATGCAGCCTTTTTGCCCCTCTAACTTCCTTTTTTAGTTTTCTCCTGCTCTTCCTATATTCTGCTTGGTTGACCTCTGTATCTTGGGCCTGACACTTGTCATAAACCTCCTTTCTTTTGCTTTATTTTAACCCCAATTGCCCTAGTCATCCAGGGAGGTTTGGATGCTCTACATTTTATCTTTGATGGAATGTTTTTGTCCTGTGCCCAAAATATCTCTTCCTTGAAGACTGCCCACTGCTCGTTAACTGTTTTACCTGCCAATTTACTTTGATAGTTCACTTCATTTTTAAATTTTCTTTTAATATAAATCTACATTGATGTTGCTTGCAGGTCTACGGCTGAAAGCTGAGAGTGTTGCTTTCTGATTGATGATGCTATTGAGACTGAGGAGAGACTTTACACAAGCCACAAATGGGAACAAATGGATGAAGTGCAGACAAATGTGTCTAATTGACCAGAAGGACAAAAAAATATGTATTTCACATCACCAGGATGATAGAGATTCACTTCTTAATGTCACCAGACTTAGGGAAAATTGTTTCTTTAATGTCAGCAGGGAAGCTTTGAGTTCTGTTCGATTAAGTGCTTTTCTGACCACCGCTACTGTGCTATATATAATTTTGTGAATACAGTAAGGTCCTGTCTAGGTGATGCTATGCTAACTTCAGCCTTGTTGGGAAGGAGAGAGGGATGGTGGCGGTAATGCAATCAGCATTTTACATTGATTGACCTGTTTGTCAGAGAGGTTCATATTCAGCATGATGGATCTGGAAAATATGCAGGTAAATTCCTCACATTGTTTCATTAATTTTGCATTAATGTCAGAGATATATGAAGGCCGTAAGGTTATTTGTGCAATAAATGCAGGCCCACTGCTTGCAATTACCGCCCAAGGGCAGGCATGCAATTTACAGTTTTTATTTCCATGTCTTAATTTGTTGCTGGTCGTAAGTTTAAGCCAACCGATTGATCCGTCACTATCAAAATTAAACAGTCAACAAAAGGAAATTAACCACTTGACCTTGACTTCATGTCCACAAGTGCTCAGAAATGTGAACTTTATGTTTAAGTAAAACTGATTTAAAAAAAATTGAAAGAGCCAATTATGTGTGTTATTCACATCTACACTAAATTGGTGCCATTTGATGTTTGTGCTAAAAAATGGCTTCAAAACAAAAGATTTCACAGAGCAAGAGTAATGCAGAGAAGTTCCTCATAATGTAAAATGGTTGGCAAAGGTGAAGTTTATTCAAACAAAGGATTCACATAGCAGGGAGCAGAGAAGCCTCAAGCTCATAAACAATAGAAAAATAATAAAGAAAATGGTCACCTGATGAGTGAGCAAAAAAGGTTTCCTGATTTTCAGCTTCTTTCATTTATTCCATATGTCATTTTATCACTCACCTGTTTAAATATGGACCACATCTCATTTATGAAAAATGAATTGTGTTTCAAAATATAAATGCAAGCACATCCATTGCAAATAAATCATAACAACAACAACAAAATTACATGTGTATTAAAGCAAATACGTCATGTCGTTGTCCACGTCTGTGTGTCTGGCTGTCTTAATTGGTAACACTCTTGTGTCTGAGTCAGAAGATTGTGTGTTGTAGCACCAAGGTAGAACTTTAAACTTGTATAGTCTAAGCTGACAGTGCAGTGCTGGGTGTACGCTGTTGCTAAAAGTGCTGTCTTTCAGATGAGATGTTAAACTGAGATGCCTTGTCTGCCTGTTCAGATGGGCGTGGCACTATTCAATAAGAGGAGTTTCTGATGTTATACTGACCAAAAATCTTCAAATAAAATTGGTCAGTCACTCCAAGACTGTTTGTGGGACACTGCTGAGTGCAACTTGGCTGGCATATTTCTCTACACAATGCACAGTCACTTTACAGTATATCCTGTGAAATGCTTACGGATGTTCTCCTGATATGAAAGATGGAATACCAAATACAGTTATTATTATTATTTTGTTCATGGATTTTTTCTAAGAAAATATTTGCTTCAGTAACTTGGGGCACGACTTATTTTGAAAGTACGAAAAACCTTCTCAGTGAGCTAAATTTAATTCTATTAAACATAAAATTGAAAGAAAATGTCAATTGTTGTCTTCCAGTCCCCACAGCTATTGCACTTTGTTGTCACAAAGTTCTCTCTTCAACATTTAGTGAAGCTTCCTTTCTCCCACTCTTATGCCAGATGTTTTCACACAAATAGATAACTGGTTTCTGTGACTCACTCTTCACCTGTAATCATGATGACCTTGTCAAGGAAACTCCAACTTCATTGATCCATTCTGTTGCCCTATTATCACGGATGTCTAATTTTATTCCACTCTGTCCATTGAATCTTTGGACTCTAATAAGGCCCATGATACTCTTCTACTGCCCTCAAGAGAGATATTTTTCTGCTTTTGCTCTTGTCCTTTGCTATCTCTTTCTTCTCTCCTACTTCAATTTTACCTTTCATGCTTGGAAATCTCCTTATTTTTATCCTCTCTGTAAGTAGTTTCTCAAACCCTTTAAACTCAATTGCCCTTAAGTCTTGCCTTTCGAATTCTACAGAAATTTCTATCACCTTGGAAGCTTTGACGTAATTCATGATCAACATTATCTTTTTCAACATTCCATTGGTGGGGCCTTGCCTATGTTATCCATCTCTAGAAGTTATTTCTCTACTTCAGGCAGTGATTTATTTTTAGTATGTTGGGTATTTTCAAGGTTTTTGACCTTAGAATCTAATGTTATGCACTTCTAAACATGTTGCTAGTATATGTTCTTTCGCCCACCAAAGCAATGCCTCAGTCATTTGGTTTCCTTTCAATGTCTCCTATCTGTTCTATGATTGATGGCTCGTCCTCTTTTTCTTTCCCTTCAAATTCACTGTTCCCTAGAGGTTAGTTCTCTCTCCCACTTTGTTCCTTCTCCATATCAATGACCTTCTTCCACTCATCATCCAACCCTGTACACTGCTTTGTTGAAACTCCATTCTACTTTCATCAACTTTCTTCAGATGACACACTCTCGTGAGTCCTCAAATAAGGCAATAGCTTAGATCTCTAAACCTTGATCTTCTCCATACTTTTTGATGAGATCTGTGTTTTCTTCAATTCCTGAAAGTTTCTTCATGTCTCTTGAAGCTTAAAGTACAGCAACCATCACTTATCTTCAACAGCTCCACTGCTTAATTCTTATTTTTTCTGTCAAAATTCTGGGCCTCAATATTTTCTCTGACACCAACCTCAGACTTACATCTTATTATTGTTATAGCAATCTCTGAAAAGCTTTGCTACCTCTTTCATGTTGAACGTTCTTTTTTTACCTCTTCAACAATTCATAATTCTCTCTAAGGACCAAAGTTGACCAAGCCTTGAACACCACCCCCATAGCTGTGGAAGTTCCTCAAACAGCTAATTTCTCCATTCCATTTGATGGATGAATGAGGAAGAAGGAAATACAGGGATATAAAAGATGGGAATTGGTGGGACAGAGGCTTGGGTGTAATAGAAACATTGGCTTGGACTAGTTGGGTGTTCTATTTTATTCTGTCCCCTTTTTCCTTGCTAGGCGTCCAGGTTAAGTGACCAAAATGAATACAATGCTGCGAAGCCTGGCTTTCAACAACTGCACAGAAATGTTTTGATCCTGGCAAATACCCAAAACCCTTATCATTGGGTTCCTCATTTTATTCAGATATGTATGCAGAAAGCAACTTGCCTTGTGCAGGAATTCATCAAATGCCTGAATGGAAAGGTTTGGCCCACCACAATCTCTTTGTAGTGGGCCAAACTACATTGATACAGTTAAATCGTTCCAGTTTTTTTTAAAAAAAGACTGCTTAAAAATCATACAAATTCTCTAAAATTTCATCAATTGCAGTGGTTCATACAATGTAGATTTTTTTCATGTGTTGCCACCTAAACTATGCTACAATATGGACCATAGCACAGAAATATTGAACACTCAAAAAACATGCATCAAGCTACAGATATTTATATGTAATCTGTCCAGAATTTATTAATCCAAATACAATTGATCAATTGGTTAAGAACTGAGACACATTCAAAATATTGAGCAGTAATAATAATTATTATTGCATTTGATGTAATGCCTTTCATGTCAGGAAAACGTACAATCAGTCTATAGCTTTTTTGCATCTTATTAAGAAAGCTGTGGGTTGAAATGCATCTTCAAGATTTGTTCTTCTAATCTAGGCTAACATTCTAGCACAATCCTGAAGGAATGCTATATTTTTTGAGATACAGGCACCCCGTCCCAACCACGGTCTTTTCAACCGCGGATTTCACGTATCCACGGTTTCCTCTCTGCTACAACCTTTGCCAACTGCGGCAGTGAATTTTGCGTGCAAAGCTTGTCACAACCGAGTCCTATCATGTGCAATTGATTACATATGTCTCAAATATATGTATATCGCCAATATAATTTGACATATTATTTAATACATTAATTACAGAATCTGACATTCTAACACAATCCTGAAGGTGTGCTTTTTTTTAGATACTGTCCTTCAAATAAGATGTTAAATCAAAATGTTGTCCAGTGGGTCAGGCAGGTGTTCATTTTGTTAGCGCTGCTTCGAAGAAGAGCAAGAAGTACTTAAGGAATAATAATAATCCTTGTATTTGATATAATGCCTTTCATATCTGGAAGATGTCAAAGTTCTCCACAGGATATATAGTAATGTGTAGTAACTGTGTTCGTTGCGTTGGAGGCTCATTTAAGAGTAAATTGACAATTAACAAAAGGACCAATGAGAAGAAGGGCAGGAGGTACAAAAGGATGCTGGGACTGGGGCAAAGTCTGGATTTTGGAGTGGTGGGTTTATCAGTGTTTGGATTGACAAATAAAGAAGCTACTAATACACCCTTGAGTTGAGTTGCATTACACTTTGTAAGCGAATGCGACAGTTCATTTTGCCCACAGCAATGTCCTACACACGTAGGAACTCATGACAGGTACTAATGTTGCTAACTGGTGGAGGTGAAAATGTCAACGTCAAATGACTGAAAGTATATAGCGGTTGCAGTTTCTC
Source organism: Hydrolagus colliei (assembly GCA_035084275.1). NCBI lineage: Eukaryota > Metazoa > Chordata > Chondrichthyes > Chimaeriformes > Chimaeridae > Hydrolagus > Hydrolagus colliei. Next base: position 34,542,159 of record CM068745.1, on the reverse strand, counting down.
AATGGGTGGTGCAACCCTTGATTTAAACTCCCCATTTATTGAGACAGCCCCAGAAAAACATTGTGTTTATTCCAACTTATGCTGACCTGTAGAGTTGCTGGATAGACTCCTCAGAAACTCCTCGTACATTGCAGTTTCATAAAGGAGTACAGGTAGCAAAATTGACATAACACAAAGACTATTTGTGCCTTGAATAATTACATATAAAAAATAGGAATAGTGAACAATAGTGCATTGATATTACAGTATATCAATAATTCAAAAGCTAAAATGTTTTCAATTGAGAACTAAAGCAACTCATCATAGGAATGTACTTTAAAATTTGGGACGTGACTGGAACTTGGTAACTAGGACATTTGAATGGACAGGATCAGGTAGCTGCTGTGTTGCCTCATTTTTAAAAAAATGCTTCACTTTTGATGTATCACGTTGTTGAGACAATATATTGTAAGTGGATTGACTGTGTATTACGTAGACAAAACATGACAGCCAATTGTGCATAGCAGTGTCCCACAATCAGCCATGGATTGAGTGACAAATTTATTTTCTTTGGAGGGATTTTTACCCACAAAATACGATCCACAAATCGATTACCAATTGAGTTCCTACTTATCTACTTATCACAAGGTAAACAGAGGAGAGTGGGATACGAAAACTTGCCCGTGGTTTTGTCCTGTCCAGGAATCAAACCCGGGTCTTCTTACTTGTGAGACTTGCATGTTAACCACTACACCATAAGTGTATGTGGGAGAATACCTGGATAAAGCTGCGAAAGAGAGAGAGGACTGAGGCTTTGTATGCTATAGTGACAGTACAAAAACAGCAAGAACAACAGGGATGCTTATTTTGAATATTTCAAATCTAAAGCAAACAATATGATTGTAAAGACAATCATATTAGTTCCAAGCTCCATACTGTTTTACTACATGGTAAGACTTTTAGTAAGAACCAGCATCATCCCTGCCAATGCACAGAGGCTAAGGGCATGCTGAACTGCTACAAGGTATTGAAGCAGGTGTCCAGTTCTGGCATGCCCTGCAAAAGACATAAAGCATATTTACAAGTAGCAATTTTCCAACTGAGACAGCAGTAGCAAAATCTTAAAATTTAAGATTGAATGTAAAATTGCTTTTTACAATTCTGCTTATCTTAAATTTTACACTAATAGCTCTTAAGCCTGGACATATTTAATTCCCTAGACTGCAAGAGAAAGAGAGACTCAAGAGAAAGGAAGAACAAGAGTCAGAAAGTACAAAAAAGGCTGACATTGTATGGGGTTATAGTAACATTCCTAATCGAATAATGTTTCAGTTAGCTCAGTAGACAATTTGTATTTTCTGTGATGTCCAATTATCTGCACTATTTTCTTATTCAAAATAAATTTGTCAATAGAGCCACAATTGTTGGAGATAATTGAATACTGTAGTTACACTGTATGTAATTAATATAAATGCTTAGCTTACAGATAATGATATCATATAAGTTATGAAATAAACAATGTCCATTATGTATTGACAACCTCAAATGTCCATGGTGGATTCAGATTTGTTTTATATTAATGATTAATAACTATTATTATTAATATTATTAATTTCCATTATTTATTAATATTAAAATTGTTAGTACAGATTCAGGTTTGTTTCATTACTCTGCTATTGTTTATTCATCCCTCAAAAATTGAAGAGGATGGAATTAGGAACATAATTGAAATACTGTACAATCAAAAACCTTTATAATTCAAAATCAAAGACAACAAATATCATTAAAAATTGCATTTATATAGCACATTTCCCTGCAGGAGGATGTCCCGAATCACTGGACAAGTGAAGGGTTTGCACCTAAACTGGGGTTTGGAATCAAGAGGGTGGAGGGAAAGAGATCAGTTCTCCACACTTTGCAGCTGGAAAAAATACCAGTGGACATTTTAAGCTGACTATAATTGAGCAGGTACCCATTAGAGTAACACAAGTGCAACAATACACATGAGCCTATTTTCCCACCTCTTTCTCTAAATTAATCAGCATCTTTATATCAGCCTGATGCAGTTGATAGCCTCTTGCTTCTGAATCAGAAGGTTTTGGGTTCAAGCACCATGTCGGGATTTGGAATCACAGATTCTCAGTTGATACTCCAGTGCAATGCTGGGGGTCTGCTGCATTGTCCAAGGTACAGTTCTTCAGATGAGATGATAAACCGAGGCCTCATCTATCTGTTCAGGTGGAGGTTAAAAATTCCATGGCACTATTTGAAAAGATATGGGAGTTTTTCCCAGTGTTAACAACCCTCAATTAAATGGATCACTCAATCCATGGTTGTTTGTTGGATATTGGCTGCTGTGTTCCCCCACGAAACACAGAGTCACTGCCCTTCACTATATATTTTGTGATGTGCTTTGGGACGTTCTGCTGACATGAAACACAACAACAAAAACAAAACAACAAATCACATTTTAAAGAGCGCCTTTCATGGTCGGGACGATGTCCTACACACACTATATATCAAATGTAAGGATGATTATCATAATTCTCTTTTTGATTTATATGGTTGGAATTGTGAGCCAGCAAGGGTTAATGATTGAAACAATCCTCAGCTTGTTCACAGAGTAAACATTTTGAAAATATGTAATCCCCTGAAGATAATTTACTGTGTTTTATTTAATACAGTCTCATTGCATAATACTCTTAATGGCAAATTCATTTGTAGGCACAGAACAGGCAAGCTCTGTTCTCAGACAATTGTGTATTCCAAATAAATAGCGTATAAATTGTCTGCAGCACTCTCAATTTTGCAAACAGCAGATACATTAGTTCCACCCGTTTCAGATCCACTTAAATGCTGAACGGGAAGAAAATAGCAATGGAAAAGTAAATCGGCAAAAAGCAGTGGCCAATATAGATTATTATAATGTCCTGAAAGAGTGTACTTATTTGTGTGATTAGTTATTGTCTTTATAGAGGGCCATATTATTTTGTACTAAATTTACACAGTATACAGACTGATGGTCCTTATCTAATATGCATTTAGTGATAACAATGTATCTGTGCCCATTATAATCTTCTTGAGTCCCTTAAAAACAGGTGTCACAATCTTTTAAGATCTGCCAAAATCTATCAGCATCTCCTTTGATTCTTGTATATGCTTATGACAGGATGTGCACATGTAAAGAGCACAACAGCACAAAGTACTACAAGTGTATAACACTTACTCCCCTCCTCTATGTTTTACACTGCTCTGCCACCTGCTTCCTCAAGCTCATCCCCAACGCTCTCCTCACCTCCCATCTCCACATCCTGGCCCTTCTTTTACCGACATTATAAACTTCTCATTTTCGACTGGCACTGTTCCCACCCTACTAAAAACAGCTGTCATTGCCCCATCCTCAAAAAACCTTTCCTGGGCCCATTCCTATTATAGCTATTGCCACATCTCCAACCTCCCATTCCTCTACAAGCCTGTGGAATAAGTCGTCATGTCCTAGCTTTGCTGTTTCCTCTCCCGGAATTCCCTCTCTGAACGCCTCCGATTGGGTTCACAGCATGGGAGCAGCCCTGGTCAAAATCACTAACAACATTCCAATCAGGACTCTCTCTTCCTCCTTGTCCTCCTTGACCTCCCTGCTACATTCAGCATTGTCAAATACCTCTTCTTTCAGCTCAATCTTCGCGGACCTACCTTTACCTGGCTTGAATCCTACCTCTCACACCATCTCCACTTTGTCTCCATTAACGGCTTCACCTTTAGCCCCCATACCATTACGTGTGGCGTACTTAACCCTTTCCTTTTCAATATCTATATGCTACCTCTTAGTGTTGTCATCAGCAGACATGGGGTCAACTTCCACATGTATGTAGATGACATTCAACTCTACCTCTCTGCTTCCACCCTTGACTGCAGGACCAATGCTATCCTACAGACTACCTGTTCGACATCAAATTCTGAATGAGGGCTTCCTGCAGTTGAATGCCGACAATGTCCCTCCTGATTGGCTCCCACCAGCACCATAGCTTGGCACTGACAGCATCATCGTCTAAAAGCCAATTTAGAACCTTGGCTTGTCATTCAACCCTCAACTGTCCTTCATACCCCACATCCGTACTATGACCCACTTTACCTTTCCCAACCTCCCTAACATCACCCAGCTCTGCCACTGTCTCATAACGTAGACCACCAAGTCCCTCATACACACATTTGTACTATGCAAGCTCGACTACATAAACTACATTGGTCTTCCCAACTCCCCCGTCTATACGTTACAGACCATCCGGAATTCCTGATTCTCCTGAAAAGTATTGAATGTTCCTGGGAGATTCAATAACTGTTTCGAGAACTATGCTTGAACAGTGGAGGGAAGAAACCCAGTGTGATCCACAGTTACAATCGCAATGGCCATTGGGAATCACACTACCCTTCAAACCACCTCCTTCTTGTGGTGCTGGAGTGAATCTCTGAAGTTCAACTCACATTTCTACTCGCGTAAATTCACCATGGACAATTGGCTGCCAAAGGAATTATTTTGAACTGATGTTTCAAGAAACCTAGATGTAAAGGTAGTGGTTCTGTGGGGAATACCCTGGACAGTTGCCATTGAGTGACACATTGTGTGCCCTGTGCTGACAAATTGCAACCATTTTAATGCAGCCTTCAGCAGGTTTTTCTGGTTTGAGAAGAAAGCATGTATTTTGGTGCTGGGATAACTCGATGGCAGCTTGTGAAAATATGTTGCAAGAATTTGCATATCCAGTGTCAGCAGAACAGGACTACTTGACTGCTTTATCCAATTAGTATTCAAAACAGAGCCTGCGTGACACAATAATTTAAGCACTGGCCTTTGACCAGAGTCTGTGTGCAGCTCGGACTAATGGAATGGAAGCATATTCTTAATTATGTCAATTTGTCTCAGTTGGTAGCACTTGTGCCTCTAGGTAAAGAAGTTGTGAGTTAATGTCAACATTAGACTAGAAACACGAGGACAGCACTAGGGGACCTCTGGACTATCGGTGGTACCTCTTTCAGAGGACATGTTTAAATTATTTCCCGTTTTAAGTTTAAAAATTCCCATCAGAAGGTGCTATTTTCTCCCAGAGCTCTGACCAACAATTGTATGGACACAGAAAGTAATCAATGACTGGAACATGTTGGCAGGAACGTTGATGGAGGCCGGGGCACAAGAATAATTTAAAATGCAGCTTTAAGCAGTGATGGGGTGGGGTGGGGTGAATGGTAGAGTGGGTATTCTGGAGGGAGGAAATTGGATCGACCAAAGGGCCCTCTTTATCCAGACTGATCTTGTGATTGTTATCCAAGAAACTTCTTCTACAGTGAATAAGGATTAAGAAGTGAAGTCATAATTAGAATTTTTTTATTTATACTGCAATACATGTTTTTAAAAACTACGTTATATGGTTAAGGAATTGATACAAAGAGGATTGTTACTGACCCATCCAAAAATATGGATGAGGTGAAGATTCAGTAAAGTCATTCAGAAGAATAAAGGGAAGACGTGTGTACGTTATATGCATTGAAAGGATGATATGTAATAGTTGTATGTACTGAGAGGGTGACGTGTGATGGTTCTATGTGCATGCGAGGGTGACATGTGAAGAAAAGGTTGAATGTAGAGTGAAATCTTCACTAAAATGCTGGATGAGTGGAAGATGCCATTGATGTAGAACAGGAATAAAGTTTAAGAGGGAAAAGACGTATTGAAGATGAACCATAACTCAACACAGTACATAGATAGAGTAAAATGAAAGGGAGCTGGATAGCTGAGGGCATTACTTTGGTACCCTGTGTTAGGAAGGGCAGTAGGCTGTCTGCCATCCAAAGCAGTAATCAAACCTGAACTATTGCAGCCTGCAGTAATCTAAGACACCCATGGAGTTTTAGACACATCCTCAGTCCTGCAAATGAAAACCCGAAGCAGGTAGGCCAAACCTAATTGGAAAAGTGCTGTGCTGTGCAGTTATTATTGCATTATTGCATAGATCAGCATAACTATGGCTGGCCATTTGTTTTGCTCTCACATTTACTCTCGACACTGCACACCTGACTGGCCACAACATTTATGTTTGGGACACATCTATTTTGATCTTAATTCATTTAGACTTCCCCTTCCCTGCTGAGGGATGGCTTCATACACTAGACCTGTTTCTTTATACAGGTATTATGTTTACTTGCATAACAGTAGCAGTACTGAGCTTCTGATCCCTCATAGCAACGATGGGAGCTGCCAGCAATTGATCAGAAGGCTTTTGACCTGGTAAATGCTACAGAAGATTATAAAGGTAAGACAGCAGGGCCATTATTCTGTTATTTGAAGACAGTTTAACATCAAGGAAACCATGAAATACAAAGACCATGTTGCTCATTGTGGAATACAGAAAGGAATTATTTTATTTAAAAAGATTTTGATTGCACTATCACTGTCAAAGAAGAATGTGGTAAACATATACAACACATGATTACTGGGGCAAATAATAATACTATTTATATTAAGTACAAATATATGAAAGTGCAGGGGTATTTTTATGTGCTTCATGACTATTGATTAAACTACTAGCTAGACTCACTAATAATATTTTTTTAAATTCCCGTTGGAAAGTGCTTAACAGAGTTGTTATTGTAATGTGTAGTGACTACGTATTTCATAAGGAGATGGAAAAATACTACAAAAGGTAATTCAATTTTATTGAATTTACATTTTCTGAAATTACAAATATAATTTTTTTCCAAAATATCTGTTGTATGTTTAGTCAAATAAAAATATATTGTATATCAGCAAACTGAGAAAATAATTTATCACAATAAGAAAAATAATACTTATAATGCATATGACTAAGTAAGTTGTCAGGCCTATACCACAACACTCACTTGTGCAAAATAATAATAACAATATTTGTATTTGATATAGCACCATATAATATCAAACATTGCAAAGTTGAGTTATCAGGAGTGGCAAGTTAGATATAAATGCATAAATAAACGCGACCGGAAAATTTATGCTTAATTGGTAGTGACAAATTAAAGGTCGAGTTATAAGGATTTTACTATACAGTATGTATATAAGCACATGGCAAGGGAGTGGGATCACTTAAATTTATATTTAGAAAATCAGTTATACTTTTGCCTTTCTTGATAAATGTAAGAATATACATCTTTCTTGACAAATGTAACAATACATAGTTTTTAGTAAAATGCCAATTCGTTTTTGGCAAGATGTTTTCCCCCGTTTAAGTAATGTAACAAGTCAATCACCCTTACCATCGATCCACTTTCTGGCAGGTTTTAAGTTAGATTAATGGAGACGCTGTGCTCAATTGGTCCTACTATAGGAAGGCCATCACTGACTATAATAAAGCAACAAAATTTGGCCAAGAGTGACTTTGTTCTCTTCCAAGAACAGCAGCCCAGATCAGCGCACAATCCATTACAGAGATGACCTTTGTATGTAAGGAGCAAGCCAATATCAGAGCTCAAAGTCGCACAATCTGGTTCAGTTGTTCAGTAGTATATGCATAAATCTCTTGTTAACAGCAATAAATCCTGCAACTTACACACTGAAAAATAGAAGTTCAGATTCTCTCATGGTTTATGATAATTTTAAACACAACCTACAGCAACAACAACTTGTCGGGTAGAGGTTCATAGCACTTAACAGTGTCAGAACCTGACTCCGAGTGGTGGGTGGGGGCTAGGGGCCTGTTGGTGGGAGGCGGTCAAAGAGAAAGGTTTGGAGGCAAGACTTCAAAAGGGGGAGAAAGGCAGCAAGGTGGAGGGATTGAGGTTGGGTGGAGGGAGCGAGGAATGAGTAGGAGGCTGGTGCCAGTCGAGCGGAGGCGCTGGATAGTGGACTGCGGAGTGAGGATGCTGGAGAGGTAGAGAGGTGCCAGGGACTGAGCGGATTTGAACATGAGTGAGGATCTTGAAGTCAATCTGTTCAGTGATGGGGTGCCAGTGGAACCTGGTTAGATCTGGGGAAATGTTTTAGGCGTTTCTGCCATAAAAGACAGGACTTACACATGCTACCTCCCTGGAGCCAGGGTAAATGACATTGTGGAACGGGGGCAAAATATTCTACAGGGGAAGGGGAAAATCTGGAAGTTGTGGTCCATGTTGGGATCCATGATGTTGATGATTAAAGGGCTGAGACCCTACAGGGAGAATATCAGAAGCTTGGGAAGAAGCTAAAGAGCAAGTCCTCAATAATGGTGATCTCAGGATTACTCCCAGTGTTTTGTGTAAGTGAATATGAATACCAAACCAGGAAGATCAAAAACATGAATGCCTGGGTGGCGAAATGGTGTAGGAAGGAGGGCTTCAGGTTTCTAATCCACTGGGACCAATTCTGGGGAAGATGGGACCTGTACGCAAGGGATGGGTTACACCTGAGCAGGGCTGCAATCAATGTCATTGTAACAAGGATAACAAATGCTGTGGGGAAACATTTAAATTGATTTTGATGGGGGTAGAGGATTGGAAAGTAGCATCATGGAGGGAAACGAGTTACACAGTGGAATAGTCCAGCAAAAAGTGGAAAGAGATGGGAGAGTTGAGTTGATTAAGCCGGTCTTGGAGTGCATATGTGCAAATGCACGGAGTGTGACCAATAAGCTTGGTGAGCTGCAGGCTTAAATTGCCATATGGGGTTATGATGTATTGGCAAAAACAAAGACTTGGCTCAAGCAACGACAGGAATGGGAGTGGAATATTTCTGGCTACAATGTATTCAGGAGAGATAGGGAAGGGAAAAAACGGTCACAGTCCTGGAAAAGGACTATGTGTTAGAGAGTCTAAAACTGAATCTATTTGGGTAAAGTTAATGAGCAGAAAAGGAGCTGTTACTCTGTTTGGTATTTACTATAGACCACCAAATAGTGGGAAGGAGATAGATGAGCAAATCTGTAAGCAGATTTTGGAGAAATGCAAAACCAATAGAGTAGTGATGATGGGGGACTTCAATTATCCTAACATAGACTGGGAATCACACAGTGTGAAGGGTAAAGAGGGGGAAGAATTCCTGAAATGTGTGCACTTTCTGCTTCCAGCCCAACGAGGAAGGAAACTGTGCTGGATCTGGTTCTAGGTAATGAAGTGGGGCAAGTGGAGCAGGTTTTAGTAGGAGCGCATCTGGGTAACAGTGATCACCATATCATTAGGTTTAGAATAGTTATGGAAAAGGACAACAACCAATCAAGAGTAAAGACCCTAAACTGGAAGCAGTTTAGTGAGCTGAAAAGAGACCTGGCCAAGATAGATTGGAAAGAAAGCTTGACAGGTAAGATAGCAAATGAACAATGGGCAGCCTTCAAGGAGGAGATAGTTCGGGGACAAAGCAAATACATTCCCACAAAGGGGAAAGGTAGAGCAGTCAAATCTCCCTGGATGACTAAGGAAATTGGGAGTAAAATAAAACAGAAAAAAGAGGCTTATGACAAATGTCAGGTCCAAGACACATGGGATAATCAAATAGAATATAGAAATTCTGAAGATGGCAGGACAGGTAGATAAAACTGTTAAAAAAGCATACGGGATACTAGGATAAATAGGGGCATGGAATACAAAAGTCAGAAAGTTCGATGAATATTTATAAAATGCTGGTTAGGCCTCAGTTGGAGTACAGTATTGAGTTCTTAGGAAAGATGTTAAGGCATTGGAGAGGGTACAAAGGAGATTTACCGGAATGGTACCAGGAATGAAGGACCTTAATTATGAGGAGAGGTTAGCGAAACTAGGATTATTCTCCCTAGAGCAGAGACGATTAAGAGAGGATTTAATAGAGGTTTTCAGGATCATGAGGGGATTTGATAGGTTGAATCCAGAAAAACTGTTTCCACTGGCATGTGGGTCAGTAACCCGAGGACACTGATTTAAGATAGGGATGTTAGGAAAAAAAATTTCACCCAGTGAGTTGATCGGATCTGGAATGGATTATCTGAAAGTGATATTGGAAGCCGATTCAAAAACAACTTTTAAGAGAGAAGCAGATGGGTATTTGGGGAGGACAAGATTGGAGGGCTATAGAGAGAAAACGGGCCAGTGGGTTTCAGTTGAACAGCTCTTTTCGGAGCTGGCGCAGACATGATGGGCCAATTGGCCTCCTTCTGCGCTGTATGATTCTGTGATTTGGTCCGTCAGTATGCAGGCAGCAGAGTTCTGAATTAGCTGGATCTTTTGAATGGTGGAGAAGTGTGTTGGAGTAATCCAATCTAGAGGTGACAAGGGTCACAAAACCCATGCTCACCATGGTTTGGGCTACATTGGGGTAAGGTATAGTTGGAACTAGGCAATGTGGTGGAAGTGGAAGAAAAAGGTCCTTATCAGGGACCAGATATGGGGGAGGAAGGACAGTTGGGGGTTGAACCAGACTCTTAGATTATGCACTGGTTCGGTGAGTCTGAGGGAGAGCACGGGGAGGTTGAAGAGTTCAGAACCAAAGTAGTATGGCTTCCAATTTGTCCATATTCAGCCGCAGGAAGTTTACGTTCATCCAAGGCTTGATGTCTGCCAGACAAGCTGATAGAACATCGGTGGACCTGGGTTGTTACTGGAGGAGGCAAACTAGATTTGTGTGTCATCAGCATACATATGGAAGTTTATCACGTTCAGAGGGAGCATGTAGATGAGGAAAGGAAGGGCAGGAACCGTGATGGAGGTGGAGGCTGTTGTGGGCGGTCAGGGTTAGGGTTAGGAACCTTTAGTCATTCGTATTTTACATACCTCTAGTCCAAATGTAATATTTACAAAATATCATAGGGCTACTCTTATATAGCAACATATAAATATTCTATAGTATAATAATAATACTAATCCTTGCATTTGATGTAGTGATTTTCACGTCTTCTAGACGTCTCAAAGCGCTTCACAGAATATACTGTAAAGTGAATCAACTGTATATTTGTGGGTGAAATGTGGCAGCCAATTGCGCACAGCAGTATGCCACAAGCAGTCCTGGAGTGAATGACCAAATTATTATTGTTTTTTTCTTGAGGGATTATTATTAGGTGTGTGGAGTAAGGAAACTTGCCCAAGGTTTTGCTCTACCGGGAATCAAACCCAGGTCTCTCACTTGCGAGGCGAATGCTTTATCCATTGAGCTACAGGGAAGCCTGTAGCTCAATGGAACAGTATTGAACATTACTACAATCTTTTGTCTTGCATGAAAGACCCATCGCACTGTAAGACTGTAGTGAAAAGATGTAACTTCAAAAAGAATGTAAAAGAATGAATAAAAAAATGTTTTCCTTCTAAAGATAAAAAATGTTTTCCATCCATCTAGCCATGACCTCTAACCATCTACACAATCTACATGAATAATTTCACAACATGATAACAACAACAACAACAACAAAACTTACATTTATATAGCGCCTTTCACATCGAGAGGACGTCCCAAGGCGCTGTACAGTTAGGTAGGACAAGAGCAGGGTGGGAAGGATCAGGGCAGGATGAAGAATAGTAGGAAAAGTAACTGTATATTAGTGGGCGAAACGTGGCAGCCAAATTGCGCACAGCAGTGTCCCACAATCAGTCAAGGAAGTGGGACTAGGGGCAAAAGGGGGTAAAGAAGCAAAAGGGGAGGGGTCGAGGCAGGGGGAAGAAAAGTCGACTGTATACTTGTATACTGTATACTTGTGGGCGAAACGCGGCAGCCAAATTGCGCACAGCAGTGTCCCCACAAACAATCGCGAAATGTCCAAAGGTGATAAAGAAAACATTCCAGAAATGCATCAATTCTCACATCATCACAATAAGCGCTTTCAGACATCGATAAGATGTGGAAAGCGCTATATAAAACTAAGAATTATTATTATTATTATAAAACGCTGGCCTGCTTCCCTCCACAGTTAGCATTGCTCACCATCTCTTGGCCTCTGACCTCAGCAGCCCAGAAAACAACGTGTCCTGTGAACATTCATTCTTTTCAATTGCTACATATTCCATCAGCTAATTCAGTAGAGACCAGGGAATGAATCTCACCTTTCTGGCATGTATAGCTCAGTGCCATTCTCTAGTTACATTTTTCACTTATATTTTATATGTATCGTCTAAATAGTCTGCAATTCATACAGGCTAATTAGAAATACAGTACTAGTTGTTATAATTATAAGTGTTGAATTTGTTGAGGGATGCAGAAATATTATGTCTACCAATATTGTGAGCACTCCAAAATAAGCATTGACTCAGCCAGAACAAACTTGCTATTTGATGCAATTGTGGTATGCAATCTACAGGGTTAGAAAACAGCTATATTAAATTCTTCTGGCTCAAAAAGTTTGGGAATTATTCCTTGCGAAAATTTCATGTCGTGCAACACAAATTAAGTACTTTAACCGAGACACATTGGTTTATTTCACTACCACTGTAAGAGTAATCAACAGGACGATTATTTTGGCATGAAGATCACAGCCATATGAATCACACTTCACATTAACTGGTTAAGTGGGGCCTTCTGCTACTGCTTTGGCAACCTATTTGGTATTGGAATAAAGCAAATGAAATACAAACCATAATAATTACTCATTCGAAATACTTAATTGTCAGAAAATTAAAAGCACAAACCTTTACAAAATCAGGTTAGGATATTACAGATTTAAAAAAATAACTTCCTGGATATTGTATTTTATTGAACTTGTTGAGAGATGCAGAAACGTAACATCTACCATTATTGTTAAGACTCTAGAATAAGCTTTGAGTCAATGAGGACGAGCTTGCTATTTCATGTGATGGAATTGCCGTATGAAATATTCAGAATATATTAATTTCTTAAATGATAACGTTCACATCAACTCTTTTTTAAAATAATTTTCCTTTCTTTTCTGCCTCCAGCTCAGGTACAGCAACAGACAGACATTCTCAGTGTGTTAAGATGAATCTGATTGATTTCAACCACAGATTTCCTGGATGATATTGCACATGCATCCCATCAAAGTCTGCCTGCATCAAGATTTGATATGTTTATCACATGAGAAACATACACGATATAAACTGACTTCTGTAATTCTAGTGCAGATTCCCTATGATTGCTCTAAGAACTTTTGCGGGGGAATTGGTAGCATAGCATACTAATAATAATCCTTGCATATAGCTTGTCTTCGAGACATCTCAAAGCTATTCACAGAATATACTGTGAAGTGAATTGACTGTAGATTTTGTGGGCAAAATGTGGCAGCCAATTGCACACAGCAGTGTCCCACATACATCCATGGATTGAGTGACCAATTTATGAATGAATATATAAATTCGAGGCATATTTACCCCTGGAATCTAAGGATCAGATCATGAATTATGTTTTAAGAGAAGCCACAATAATATGTGCTAAATTGCAGAGGAAAATCTGTTGCTTTACTCTATTCATAACTTTGCACAATGTTAGAAGATTGGTGACTCTTTAATATATCAGATCCATTAATATGCTGTGAAGACATGTCCATGAGAATCAATGATGCCAGAAAAATTACACATCTTTTACAAGCAAATTCTTGCAAAAGTCTTTCACATCTAAATAAAGTAAAGACATTTTTAGCCTATCATAATCTTCAATTAATAAAAGGAACAGATTAAGGAATGTTACAAATGTGCCCCTTTAGTCCTGTAGCTCAGTGATTAGAGCATTCGTTTTAGAAGTGTGGGACCTGTGTTTCGATTCCAGGCAGGTCAGGGTGAAACCTTGGGCACGTTTCCTTACTCCACACGTCTAATAATAATCTGTGCAAAAAAAAACGATAATAAATTGGTCATTTCAACTCACGACTGTTTGTGGGACACTGCTGTGCGCAATTGGCTGTTGTGTTTCACCCACAAATATACAGTCAATTCACTTTACAGTATATTCTGTGAAGCGTTTTGAGACATCTAAAAGACATAAAAAGTGCTATATCAAATGCAAGGATTATTATTATTTCCATATAATGTGCTACATAACCATCATATGCAAATACAGTATTTACAAAAACTACCCAAGCCTCCCCTGGAATCTAGTGGTTAGGAGATTAAACCATGTTTGGTGAAATTAGATGCTGGGCAGGTTCAGAAGTTGCAGAATATTAAGTATGAATTTCCTTTTCCGATATGTTATTAAATTCTAGGGATTTTGTATGCTTACAAAACCTAGTTTCCTGACAAAACAAGCATACAAGGTTCTGCATATAGGAAGTAAAAAATAGGAAATATGTGTACTCCATGGGTGGGGTAGAACTTGCCAAAGAGTAAGGTGAAAAAGACCTAAGTGTGTTAATTGATTTGTTGCTTATCATGTCCATAAAGTGTCAGGCAGCAATCTGCAAGGCACACAGGATGATGTGCTATATTGTCAAGATCCCCAGAAGACATTCTAACCCCAAAGTACTCTGATCAGGTTGGACCTGGAATGCTGCAGACAGATCTAGTCATGACCTAGGTTGTTGTATTTATTTACCCAGAATAACATCTGGAGCAGGTTCCAGGTGGTAGTTAATACGTGAAGCTCCTGTACCTCAGTGGTTAGAATACTCGCTTTACAAGCATGAGACCTGTGTTCAAATCCAGGCAAAACCTTGGGCAAGTTTCCTTACTCCACATGCCTAATAATAATATTGTTATATTTTTTAATATGATTAAAAAAACCACAATAATAAAAATTGGTCATTTCAAACCACAATTGTTTGTGGGATACTGCTATGCGCAATTGGCTGCCACGTTTTGCCCACAAATATTCAGGCAATTTACTTTACAGTATATTCTTTACAGTATATGCTTTGAGACATTGATGTGAAAAGCGCTCTATCAAATGCAAAGATTATTATTATTATATTAATATAATATCATTGGACGTAAGGTCACTATTTTTAGAAGGCAAAACTACAAACACCTGACCAAGTTCCTGTCCTTGATCATTCATGTGGTTAAATTCAGTGATTGATTTTTCAGAAATGAGGTGCTTCCTACAGACAAGGAAGTAAAATCAGAGAATGAATTCCTGATGGCCAACCAACTTTTTCAACTACTGATGTCCAGTCACAATTGTTGCTACAAAAACCTAAGGCTAGTCTGGCTGAGTACTCCAAATAGTAATGACATCTTAAAAAAAGGAGAAAATCGTGGAGTCCTGCAGCGATAACCACAACAACTTGGATTTATATAGCTCCATCCATGCTCTGAGTGTGCCTCAGAGCACTTCACAATAATGGATCCCGGAGCCGAGCCAGGGAGAGGGGAAAAAAGGTGACCGAAAGTGAGGTCGAAAGGAAACATCTTTAGGCGCGACCTGAAAATAGGAAAGATGGTGGTGAGGCAAAGGTAGTGAGAAAGGGAGTTCTAGATCTTCGGGGCATAGTGGCTGAATGCACAGCCGCCGATGGTAGAACAGAGGATTTGGGGGACAAGAAGAAGGCCAGACCCGGTAGAGCAAAGGCAACGGGTACTGTTGAGAGGAGAGAGGAGATCAGAGAAGTGGGGGCGCACATTTGATATAGTGTTTTTCATATCTTCTAGACGTATCAAAGCGCTTCACAGAATATACCGTAAAGTGAATTGACTATATTTGTGGGCAAAATGTGGCGGCCAATTGCGCATAGCAGATCCCACACTATAAGAATATCAGTGGTTAAGGAGTCAATGCAAGGAAATTGGATTGAAGAAATGCAACATGACGGAGGAAATTTGAGAGATTGAATGGCCTGTTTCTAAGACAGGACAAACCTTAGCAGAAAATAATTAGAAAACATTAACTGAACTCCTCTGTTTCACCGTGTGAATCCATTTGATTATTATACCTAATCTGCTAGAAATATAATCAATGAGCTATGGCTTGAAGCAAGCTTTTCATTGTAATAGAGGGTCACAAAAGTTGCACTATAAGAGAACACCAGACAGTGTTCACTATTAGTTCACTATTATTAATACTAAGAAATATTATTAGAGGTCTCATGGTGTGCACTGTAATAGAGAACACACAGTGTAAGAGGGGACACACAGTATGAGAGAGGATGTATAATGTGAGAGAGAGCACATAATATAAGCGAGAGACACAGTGTGAAAGAGGACATGCAGTGTAAGAGAGGAAACAATGTAATAGAGGACACACTGCGTGAGAGAAGACACACAATATAAGAGAGGACACACAGTTAGAGAGAGCCATAGAATGGGCATTGTTGGAAAGGGTCAGACAGCTTGCACTGTTAGAGGGCTACCCTAAAATGGAGAATGATAGTTGTTGAAATATTACAAATCAGTTGAAGAAGGATTTAAAGATCCCCTTTGTGCTCAAAGTGGTTCATATCGTATTTCAATATTTCACAAATTGGGGTTACTCTTAAGGTTATTGACCTGGTGTAAAGTTGGTTTGAAAATCGAATTAAAATCAATTACAGGTAACTGCTTTAACAATCATATAATATGAAAGCGCAGTAGGTAACATAAAACAGGATATATTACAGTGTGCTGTATATCAAAGCAGTCTACTGCCTCTGAATTCATAGTAAAGTTGTATGATAATATACTGTGCAGTAATTGATGTTGAGGGATGATCTGATTGAGGTGTTTAATATTATAAAGGGAATTGATAGGGTAACAGAAACTATTTCCTCTGGTGGGGAATCCAGAACAAGGTGGCATAATTTTAAAATTAGAGCTAGGACGCTATACGAGTGAAATTTGGAAGCATTTTTTTACACAAAGGGTAGTGGAAATCTGGAATTCTCTACCCCCAAAGGCTGTGGATGCTGGATGCAATCAAATTTTCATGACTAATGTGTTTACATTGTTGTCAGGTAAGACTGCCAAGAGATATGGAGCAAACGTAGGCAGGTATTTGGAGTTAAGGTACAGATCAGTCGTGATCTAATAGAAAGACCTGTTCCTATGTTCCAATGTCAGATGATTGATCTGATTTCAATATGTGACCCTGGATAGGCCTGAGCTTGTTATCCTGCGTCCCCTTTCCAACAGGGTTCACTCATTAATATTCACAGGTAGAATTTCAACACTTGTTATCTTCTCTCAGCCTTGGAACCCTGAGGCTAACTCAATAAAGACCAACAGCTTGAAATGTCACCTGTCTCAGCTTGTCACATATAAATATATAATTGCTGTTGTTGTAAGAGCATTAAGATCTCGTGAAAATGTGGAACATTCTTCAATTCACTTTTCATTTGAACTACTGTCCTTTTTCTTTAAGATGTTCCAGAAAATCAGATTTCAGATTGGTAAAGAATTTAAGAATGTTAAGATTAAACGATTTCATAGGCTGAGTTTATGCTTCAGGATTCAATCTGTAAAAGGTCTTCAAAATTCTGAAAGCTTTTTTCACCATGGATACCGAAAATGTATTCTCACTGCCTTGTAAATTGGTAACAAGGGGACAAAGAATCACGATTTTTACTGCAAGAGTTAAGGGAAAAGTTAGAAGAAACATGTTCAGCTTGACGGTTATTAGAACAAGGTATACTTTGTCAAAAGTGGCTATTGTGGCTGAATGGGTCATGGCACCAAGGCATTTAATGATAATAATAATTATTGTATTTGATATTGTGCTTTTCAGATCAGAAGGATGTTTTAAAAAAACACTTCAGAAGATTTTACTGTAAAGTGAGAATGGCCAACATGGGTCTGTCATGAAAAGCGACCCCATCCTAAAATTAACAAAAGTAAGTCCTTGTTCAATTCGTAATTTATTTAGTGCTTTTGCTTGATTAAATATTTCTTGATTTATGCCATAAATCAAGAAAAATAATGTAAAGTCTAGTGAAGGTATTTTCTGGTCGAATTGCACAGCGTGATACCACTCTGCTCGGCAGATGATTTTCTTGCAATGCTAATTGCCGCTTGTGTCACCAACAAGTTGATCACTTGGCTGCAGAATGTCAGAATATGACTTGTTCATTCATTCCTGTGAAATGACCAGGTCAAGCTCCACTGCGAGCTTCCCTCATTAGCTTAAAAAAAGTATTTGAACTGTGCTTCAGCTAATCAGTGACCGATTCAACATAATGTAAAGAAAGAAATCAAATTTTAATGATGTCTTATCATGCTGAAAAACATTTTAAGTTAATTACTGTTTTTGAAAGCACACGCACCATTTTGCACACAGCTAGATCCAATAAACAGCCCTGTGGCGATTGACTAGTTTTTCTAAAATTTGAAGGATTATTGTTCAGCACTTAGGAGAAACCTGTTTCTCTTTAAATAGTGTCAAAAGATTGTTAACACACACTTGGAAATGACCAAAGGGCAGCATTTCTAATTTACTGCAATATAATAATAATAATATAATAATAATCCTTATATTTATATAGCGCTTTTCACATCTTATCGAAGTCTCAAAGCGCTTGACAGGATACAACAACGTCCCAAGGTAGGGACCAGAGCGGGGGGGGGGGGGGGGGGGTAGGGGGAAGGAGAGCAGAAAAAACGACTATATGTTTGTGGATAGAATATGTAGTGACTGTTAACTCTGTTGGCTAAACATGGCTGCCAATTTGCTCACAGCAAGGTTACTCAAAGCCATGAAGTAAACGATCCATGTTATCTTGGCGATTGTTGGACATTATACAAGGAGAAACTCCCTTCCAATATTGCTGTCCGTAAACACAATCTGCTTCAAATTCTAAGTGTCCATTTTGAAAACTAATGAACTCAGCAGGCAAGACATTAAAGCAACAGCAACAGCCAAGGGATATTTTCAAATAAATGTTGAACAATAGTATCCTATTCCATCTAATCTCTTAGAGGTATAACAGCTGTCTACAGATGTTCATGCAGACTGAAAGGAAGGATGCACATTTATCTGTGCAGTGACGTCTACCACAGTGAATGGAAACATTGGAAAAAAATGAGAAAAATGCAAAAATAAATCCGAGTTCAAGAAGACAGGCATCTGTTGAAGAAATATATTGCTTAGCAAAGTCTAATTATCTGCTGAAATATTACTTGGAAAAAACGTAAAGAACTATGTTGTTGTGATGGGCTCTTATACATGGAATTAGTGAGAGTTGTTAAGGCTGTTATCCTGGCAGATCAACAAAATAATTGGATATTAAGAGAGGAAACCTGACAGTCCGATTTTTCCCCCCCGCATATATTGTTCACAAGTAAAGGTCATCAAATCAATAGTAAGAGGAAATAAGAGATTACAATGAAGTGAAGGTTTCAGAATCCTGTACAGCGCACATAACCAGCCAGTGTCATGGAGCACTGTTCAGCCACAAATGACCTTTCTGTCTACAATTTGAAGGATTATTGCTGATGGCCTGGGAGACAGAAACTCAACTTGTTTTTAAATTGTGTCAAAGCATTTTTAATGCCCACCCGGACACAGGCAGAAATGACTGAAGGGCAACACTTCTGCAGAGAGACAAAAACAGAGGATCTTTAATAATAATAATCCTTGCATTTCATATTTCAAGTCCTCTAGATATCTCCAAGTGCTTCACAGAGTACTCGCTATACCCCCGTGTAACATACGCGGCCTAGTGTTTTTGAACACGTTTATTCATATATTTCAAAACTTTTTAAAAATAATGTATTTGTTGTTTGCAAAAAAAAGGGTGAGCTTTAATTACTGGGTTGTTTTTCTTTGCTGTTTTTAAGCTGTATTGGTTTATGTTTTCCTTTTAGAAGTTCATTGTTACAATTGCAGAAACATACCTAAGGCCTTTATATATATAGAAGATAGAGTTGACACATCGCCATCCACGTCAGGATGTCACAATTGCGGAAACATACTTAAGGCTTTTATTCACAGAGTATATTGTAAAGTGAATTGAGTGTATATTTGTGGGAGAAACGCTGGATTCTGGATTGAAGTGACCACTTTATTATTGTTTTTTTCAATATAATATATAATATAATAATCCTTGCATTTGATTTAGCACTTTCCACATCTTAACAACGTCCCAAAGCGCTTCACGGAATATACTGTGAAATGAATTGACTGTATATATTTGTGGGCGAAACGCGGCAGCCAATTGCGTACAACAGTGTCCCACAGACAGTCGTGGATTGAAATGACCAATTTTATTTTTATGGTTTTTATGGAGGGATTAGGCGTGTGGAGTAAGGAAACTTGCCCAAGGTTTCGCCCTAACCTGCCTGGATTCGAACACAGGTCTCCCAGCTTGATCTCCCAGCTTGCAAGACAAGTGCTCTAACCACTGAGCCACAGGAGCTCCACAAGGGATTATTATTAGGCATGTGGAGTAATGAAACTTGTCCGAGGTTTCACCCTGCCGGGAATCGAACCCAGGTCTTTTGCTTGCAAGGCAAGTTCTCTAACCAATGAGCTACATAACTCTACATAATTTCTTCTTTAGGGTGGCTGTGTTTGCTGGGGCTTTCTGGGATTGGTTACTGAAAATGGCCAACAAGTGATAGTTCTCCAGGCGAAAGGAGGATAAACAGGATCTCCTTCCAGCTGAGCTAGCTCCAAGGAGGCAGAGTGGCAGCAGAATGTTAGAATCTACCTGACACTTTGAGTGGGTCTTGGTAAAAACTAAAACGATGACAACAGATTTTAATTACCATTAATGTCTTCTTGATTTGGTCTGAAACAGTGACTGTCCAGTGCCTTGGGATGTCCTCCTGACATGAAAGGAGCTAGACAAGTGTAATTTTGTTGTTGTTGTTCAGAAATGTCAGAAGTGTTTTATGTCCTTTCACACTGGAGCAATATGCCGATGTTGCTAGGAATATGGTGATCAGAACAGCTCACTCTATTTACACCGTAATTCACTGCTTCAGGAAGCTCTTGCCAGAGGCTGAGGAAAGCTCTGCCTGACATGCAATAGTTGCTGGCAATTATGGAAGGTATTCTTGGACCTAATTGCGCACAGTAGTGTCCCACAAACAGTCGCAGAAATGGGGCCGGGGGAGAAAGGGGGAAAAGAGGGCAAGGTGGGAGAGGGAGGGAAAGGTGGTGTAGAGCAAGGTCAGGAAGGAAGAGGAAGGAGAAAGGTGGGGCAAAGGAGAGAGGGAGGGAGGGAAAGATGGATGGGAGCAAAATCAGGGAGAAAGGGGGCCAAGAGGGAAGAGGGAGAGAAGGGGAAAAGGGGGAAGAGAAAGTGGGGAAAAGGAGTGAGGGAAGAAGAACAGGGGGGTGGGGGAAAGGCCAGGGGGCAGGGGGGGGGGGAATCAAACTACAACAATAAACAACAAAATCAACAACAATAAACAACAAAAGCAATAACAATGAACAACTAACAATAGTCCAGCAACCGCTCCTTCTCCCCGCCGCCTGTACCATCTCATACTTGTGGTAAATATAAATGTGTGTCTAAAGGGGCAACATTTTCTGTTGAGTTATGCTGCAGTATAGATTGTGTCAAATTAAAATAGTTATATCCAGTGCATAGCAATGCAAAGCCATCAAAGGGAATGGCTATATTGAATTACCTCAATGTGATTTATGATGATTTATCTCTAGAGACAGCCACTATAGTAGCATCACAGCCCCAGGGAAAGCCAAAGCGAGAGGAGAGAAAGGAAGCAGGGAAGTCTCGAAGGAGGCAAGGGAGGGGGCGAGGCAGAGCGGACTGGGGATGGAGTTTTAGAGATTGGTGGCAGAGAGGTGGAGGGAGCGGGCGGCTTGGTAGTGGATTAGAACGTCACAGAGGTAGGAAGCCTTTCATTTAAGAAAAAACCTAACTACTACTTCATATGAATAGATTCTTAAAAATAATTTAAAAGATATGACATTATTTAAACATTTGCTAAGTCAACATGTAAATAGCATTAATTAAGAATCGTTATTTAAGAAATTAATAATAATCATAATCCTTGCATTTGATGCTTGCCTTATCACATCTTCGGGACTTCTCAAAGCGTTTAATGGAGTATTCCGTAAAGTGAATTAACTGTATAGCTTGTGGATGCACAGTTGTGTCCCACAAACAGTCATGGACTGAGTAACCACATTTTTTTTGAAGGAATTATTCCCCCTGGAAAAGCGATCCGTCTATCGACTAACAACTGAGTTCCTGGCAAAGTCAAGTTGATTCATAATATACAAAAGTAAACAACACATTATCAAATACAAATGTCAACAGTGCTGTTGCGAATAAAATTAACTTACATTTGTGCGTAAGATGTTGATGTTGATCAAAACCTCCTTGTGAGACATTTGGGTCCAATTAACCCTAATCTACATTCCCTCTTATCCCTTTTCAATTGGTCTTCTGCATCTTCTTTGGGTTGAATTTAAAGATCTATGACCCAACTCAAAAAGAAAAGACAGCTCCTCCCAGTATCCTGCGTTAAATTAGTTAATCCTTCAGATAAAATAGATATTTACTAATGATTTATTTGTGGGATCTTTCAGTGCATATAATGCAATACAAATTTAGGTTTATGTTATGCCTTTCATGTCAAGATTCATACATAATGTTACTGCTGCTTTTGTCTACATAAGGATCACTAACAACACTTGACTGTAATTGCTGTAAAGTACTTTGAATATATTTGACATGAAAATGCACAACAACTCCTTCCTTTCATTCTCTTTCCCTCTCCTTATAATAATAATAATCCTTGTATTTGATGTAGCCCCTCAGCATGTCTTCGAGGTATGGCAAAGGCGTGTAAAGGTAGTGACTGTATATTTTATGGTCGAATCATCTCCTTCCATCATAATAAAACATCTTTTTATTAAAGCTGTAATGGAGTATGTTTTGGGGTCGTTTCTTGATGCATTAAGGTGGCCTAAAAAATGACTAACATTTCATCCACAAAATACACAATCACATGACTTTGTGGTGAATTGAAACACTATAACATGTCTTGACAATGTCATAAGGCACCATAATGCACATACAAAGATTGTTATTATTTTTATTAACAACAAAAAATTACACTTGTATAGCGCCTTTCACGTCAGGAGGATGTCAAAATGTGCTATTATTGTGACATTGGATCCAAGGATGCATCTGCTATGTCTCCGCTAAGATGGAGAGAGAGCTTTGTGTGAACAAGGCCCTTTGGCCCATTTGATCTTATTCTTCTATAATAGTTACCCTACACTTTCGCATCATAGCTCAGGTTAAATTATAGATTTTACAGTTTATAACTGGCTGCAGTAAGCAGGAGAGGCAAATGTATTTACATAAAAATATATTTGCCAATCTTTGACCCAACTATTAATGGTCATAAATAATAATAATAATAATCCTTACATTTATATAGCGCTTTCCACGTCTTATCGATGTCTCAAAGCGCTTCACAGAATACAACAACGTCCCAAGGTTGGGACCAGAGCAGGGGGGGAGGGAGAAGACAAGAGGGAAGAAAGGGGGGAAAAGAGGTAGGGATCAGAGCATGTATATATCATCCTTATGTTAGTCACCTACTGACAACCACATCAACAACAACAAATTATATTTGTGCAGTGCATTTCATATTGGAAGCACTGGGCTGTTAAGGCTTGTACCTAAGCTTGGGGTAGGAATCAAGAGGGATGAAAGATAGGAGAGGTGGGGCTGGAAGCATTGCTAAAGCCACAGTCGAAGAAGGTGTAGAGATGGGCTTTTAAGAAGGTAAGGGAGGTGACAAGGTGAACAGAATCCCAATTAAGAGTCTAGAGAGTGGAGGCAGAAAAGCTGTTCCTCACCACCAATGTGGAGCAGGAAGGATGGGGGACATGTAGGAGTTCAGTGCGCACTGAATGGAGGGACTGGACAGGTTGGTATGGTGTTAATAGGCTGCAGAGGTAATGAGGAGCAAGACTGGATAGATTTAAAAGTGAGGACAAAGATTTTTAAACTTAATCCTCTAGGGGATGAGGAGCCAGAGGAGCCTGGCAAAGATGGGAATGAGAGGCTCATGGAGGTTGGTACGGGAGTGGATACAAGCTGCAGAGTTCTGAATAATCTGCATATTGTAGAGTATGGCGAGCAGGAAGCATGGACATGATGAGGGTCTCGGGGCCTTAGGGGAGGGGCAGTGGCAGAGATGGGCAATGTTGCAGAGGTGTGGAAGGCAGAGTGGGCCATGGCATGCATGTGGGATTTGGAGGACAGTTGAGGGTCAGTAAGGCACAAAGGTTCCATACTGGCTCTGACATAGTTTGGCAATCTAAATATTATAATCTACTCCAAGTCAATGAGGCATAGTTTGAGCAGAAAATAATCCAGAACATATTCCTGGGAATCTCCCTTCTTACTGCCACTTGTGAGAGGTTTCCAATTCTCATTACTGTTTGTTTAATAATATAATAATAATTATGCTTGCATTTGATGTGGTGCCTTTTCATGTTGTTGAGATGTTTCAATACATTGTAAAGTGGACTGACTGTGTGTTTTGTGGGTAAAGTGCAGTAGCCAATTGTGCACAGTAGTATCCTGCAAACACTTGCTGATTAAGTGACCAATTTGTTACCCTCCAAAATCAATCTGTCAATCGACTAACGATCAGGTTGCTACAAACTGCTACTGTTCAGAGGTGTATGGTGTAACGATTCTGTGGGATTTCATCCCACCCAGGTCTTCTTACTTGCGAGGTGAGAGTGCTAATCACTAGACCACAGGACTCTCTTTCCAAATTGTTAATTGAGTTCACGGTATAATGAGTTAACTTGCTATTAATTCCACAAGCTATAACCTATTTCTTTAAAGTCTTGTACATTAAACTCTAATGACTTGAAATAAATGAGTAAATTGTATATGTGAGTAAATTGTATATGTTGAATAGTCCTCATTATCCACCAGTTTAGTTATTTCCTCAAATAATTCAGAAGGCAAGACCTAATGCTTTTGAATCCATTATAGCTATATTTCTTATAGCTTCTGTATTCTTCAGAGAGGTACTTCCTTAGTACAATGTGACCCAACCTCAGAAGAGAACTTCCAACAACAACAATTTCGGTTTATATAGCGCCCTCCACGCTGGACAGCGTCTCAGAGCGCTTCACAGTAGCGGATCCCGGGACCGAGCCAGGGGCAGGGGTAGAAAGGTGACCAAAAGCTCGGTCGAAGAGAAAGGTCTTCAACTGTAACCTGAAACTGGGAAGAGAGGGGGCGAGGTGAAGCGAGTGAGGAAGGGAATTCCAGAGCCTCGGGGCATAGTGGCTAAAGGCACAGCCGCCGAGGGTGGAGCGGAGGATTTGGGGGACATGGAGGATGCCAGACCCAGAGGAGCGAAGGCAGCGGTTGCTGGGTTGGGGGGAGAGGAGATCAGAGAGATAGGGGGTGCAGAGGAGTGGAGAGATTTGAAAACAAGAGTGAGGATCTTGAAGTCGATCCTCTCTGGGATAGGGAGCCAGTGAAGTCTGGCAAGGACTGGGGTAATGGGGGAGTGAAGCTTAGAGCGGGTGAGTATGTGGGCAGCAGAGTTTGGATAACCTGGATTTTGTGGATTGTAGTGGAGGGGAGACCGGCGAGGAGGGCGTTGCAATAGTCCAGCTGAGAGGTGACAAAGGCGTGGACCAAGGTTTTGGCGGCTTTTAAGGTGAGGTATTGCCGGAGACGGGCGATCCGTCGGAGGTGATGGAAGGCAGTGCTGGTGACGGACCGGATGTGGGGGAGGAAGGACAGTTGGGGGTCGAATCTGAAGCCAAGGTTGCGGACAGGTTCGGAGAGTTTTAGGGGCAGGCCGGGAAGGTGGAGGAGGTGAGAGCCGTGCGAATGGAGACGTTGACGAGAGCCAAGGAGTATGGTCTCCGTCTTGTCAACATTCAGCTGCAAGAAATTTGTGCTCATCCAGCCCCTGATGTCTGAAAGGCAGGCTGACAGAACATCGGGGGACTTCCTCCTATGTGGACCATTTTTGAGGCCTGTTTTTTCTGTATATCAATTTGTGCTGAACTCATTTCACCTTGGCCTCTGATAGCTGTCACAGAGAGGGAAGTTTCATCTTGTTCTGAGCTGGATTAAAATTTGGGTCCTGGAGGTAAAATGACTCATTGAATCACCCAGGCTTTTGAGACAGCACAACCTTTCAAACAGGAACCTTAATCTACGGATGACCTTATTCCTCATTCAGGAACTGGTAGACACCCTTAAGAAGAACAGAAACAAAAGCATCTGCATTAAAAATACATGTAGTGGAACAATAGTATCAGGGCAGAATTTGAATTAAGCTGATAGTAAATGAATATCATAATAGTTAATTGTGATGTACACAGGGAAGATTTCAATGCTAAGCTTGTGGGAGAGCATTGATTCTTAGAGGAACAATAAAAAAATATAAACTAGAGACTCCAACAACAGCAACTCTTCAGTTATTATAAAATGTGAATCTGCTGATCCTCGGCGATGGGATCAGCACAGGAGATTGTGAAAACCAAGTACACAGAAAACTGAAACTGGGAATATTACATATTGACCAGACTATTGAAAAGTGCTAGGCTGATACAGGTTGTATCCTAGAGACCTGCTGAACTTAACTGAACTTGTTTTTGTTGATAACAATACATGATTACTGTTTCTTGAAGGGATGCAAAAATCTACTAGAAGCTTTGTGAGAATTCACCTCGCGAGTACAGGACATCACATTACATCCATACTAAGACAGCGTATGAATTAATACTGGTGAGGAATATTGTTTGTACTCCACTTAAATGTAAATAACCAGCGATGAATACAGTAAAACCTTGATAATCCGACATTCTGGATTGTCAGCAACTCCCTAAAACCGAGAGCTAGCAACTCCCTAAAACCAGCAAGATTTCAAAATACAGTATTAGATTTTTTTTACGGCAAATCTCCCAAAGTTCAGAACAGCTGCTTGCAGTTCCCAGTGAGGTTGCTCTGTCATCTGGCACTGTGGCTGGAGCTCAGGCATTGTTTGGCTTCAGTGTTGTGTTTACAGCACACGTGGTGTATGGGCGGTGCTTCCCCAGTCATTTCTAGGTAAGTTTCTAAATACTGCCAAACAGTATATTTCTTTGCACTTGCTAGACATACATAAAATCTTATAATAATAATCTTTGCATTTGATCTAGTGCTTTTCACATCTTCCACACGTCTCAAAGCACTTCACAGAATGTACTGTAAAGTGAATTGACTGTACATATGTGGGCAAAATGCGGCAGCCAATTGCACACAGCAATGTCCCACAAACAGTCATGCATTGAAGTGACCCAATTTATTATTGGTTTTTTTTTCTTGAGGGATTATTATCAGGTATGTGAAGTAAGGAAGCTTGCCCAAGGTTTTACACTGCCTGGAATCAAATCCAGGTCTATCGCTTGCAAGGGAAGTGCTCTAAACACAGAGCTACAGGTCTCCACATAAACATGTAGAGAAAAGTAGTGAAGTACTTATCAACATAGTGGCAGCACTTTAACTCAGGATACCTCCAAGGTCTATCTGAATGAAAGATTTAGGTTGATCTGAATATAAGGTGAAACTAGAAAATGATCAAATAGCTCAAATCAACTGAGGATAGTTCACATAATCTAGGTACAGTAATTCAAAAGGATTTCATAACATAAGAAAAACAGAAAAGATTCTCATGGAAAAGGTTTGTTTTCTTCTAAATTGTTCCACTAATTTGACAGCAAATACTGGAATGATAAATGAAAAGACAAGTTAAAAAAGGATCAAAAACTGTTTTGATGAACATTTGTGCAAAATAACAGATGTCAATTTGAATTCCATACAGTCAAAATATGCTGAAATTGTCAGTATAGTATATTACTTACACATAAATCTTTTCCTCGTAAATATTTCAAGCATTAATGGCAGCATTTGGCCATCTCAATGCTGACTACAGAGTGGAACATCGACACTTGGAGAGAAGACTGGCAGACACTGTGTCTGGAAAGAGGCTCCAATAATATTAGCTATAATGTTAAGATCAATTTAACATGCTGCGGTGCCACTGTAATCAACTTACTTTTTTTTTTATCAGAGGGCTTCTTTGCATTCTCTTTCGGCTCCAAATCAATGGATAGACCAAACAATCCGTCTCACTATTGTGACAGCCAGCACAATAAAGGTCTCTTCTACTGATTCCGAATATTATTCCTCTTCTGATAGCTTGGGTGCAATAGTTCCAGGATCTTCACAAACCTGTTAGATTTCTCTGGTAATGGCACAGGCCAAGATTACCCCAGGAGTGGTTTGTACTCCCCAGGAACTGTATTCTGATTGTCCTGGCTTCCAATAACACTACTGCACTTGAAAGCACATCCCTCTTCCTCTCCATTTCAGTGACGCTGGAGTGGAGAAGGTAAAGGATGACTGGGAGTCATAATATAGCCCAACCATTATAAAGTTGAATCTGATTTTATTATGTTATAATGGGGTCATTACCATGAGGGTGGCATCCCACTATCTGGAACACCATCTCCGAGTCTGTGCAACTTAACTTTCCCTCATATCTTTTAAGACTTTCTCTTTGACCACATCTACGGGCATCTTCCACCCCACTCCTCTCTACTCAGGTGCAAACCTTGGACTATCCAATGCCTTGGGACATGCTCCCGACGTGAAAGGAGCTACATGAATGTAAATTCATTGTTGTTGTCTAATGTAGATGGTGCATTTAATGATTACTAAATATGTTACAGTCTTGTATTATCCGGTCTTAAAATTAAAGTCACATTTTACCTGGAATAAACATTAATTCATTATTATAATTATGTGCCTATTTAATTTCCCAATTTTTCTCTCTTTCCTTTCCAATGCATTCGGCATTCCACAGACTTTGAGCACCCAAGGGAGTTTTGTCAAAAAGTGCCAGTAAACTGTTAAACTATGAATTATGGGAGAATGACGGAACAAATTCCAATCCTGTCCCTACCTCCAACAGGTTCAGTAGATTTTCTATTTTTAAAACATAATAATAATGCTTGCATTTGATATAGCTCCTTATTACATCTTCTAAGTGCCTCAAAGCACTTCACAGAAGATACTGTAAAGTGAATTGTCAAAGTATTTTGTGGGAAAAACATGGCAACCAAATACACATCAGTGTCCCACATACAGTCGTGGATTGAGTGACCCCATTTTTAAAAAAAGAATTATTACCCCCAGAAAAGCGACCAGCCAATCAATTAACATTCGGGTTCCTACTTAATACTAGGTAAACAGAAGTGTGTGGACTACATAACAAAATTAAATTTTTTTGTAATTTTTAAACAGAGGTGTGTGGAGTAATGAAACTTGCCCAACTGTTGAGAATTGAACCCAGTCTTGCATTTGCAAGGCGGCGGCTCTAACCACTGAGCTACTGGACTCCAGTTTAAAGCCAACCAGAATAATAATCCTATATAATAATCATTGATTTGATATAGTGCCTTATCTCTTCATTGAGATATCTCAAAACTCTTCACAGACTATATTGTAAAGTTAATTGACTGTGTATTTTGTGAGCAAAACCTGACATCCAATTGTGCACAGCAGTGTCCCACAAAGGATTGTGAATTGAGTGACCAAATTATAATTGTTTTTGGAAGGATTATTAACCCCAGAAAACGAACAATCGATTGACTAACAACCAGGTTCCTAATTTCCGCTAGGTAAACAGAGGTGTGTGGAGTGAAGAAATTTGCCTAAGGTTGTGTCCCGCTTGGGAATAAAACCCGGGCTTCTTGCTTTCAAGGGGAATGCTCTGACTACTTTGTTGCAGGACTCCAATTGTAATGCTGGACTGAGATCAGCTCGCTCAGCATCATCCAGGCTCTGGACCAACTACCATCTGATTTACATTACACTGGATGGTAAATTTCTTCACTAAGTCTTTAGGTAAACTCCTACCCACATTTTTCTGGGGACGTCTTCCCGACATGAAAGGTACTCTACAAATGTAATTTTGTGGTCAATGTTTTGGAAACGTTTCTCTTTTCAGATGGTATTTGTGAGTTAATGTAATGACCTTTGATTACGAAGCAATGTCTGTTCCATTTATTTCATTGTGACGTGCACTAGTTGATAACAAATACAATCCAAATGTATGCACAGGGGACAACCAGATTCTTGAAAAAAAACTGTGAACACTTTATTCAGGAAAGAAATAGAAACAAATGAAATCAAGGTTTAAATGGCAGAAACACCAAAACTCAAAAACTTGATGGGTGTTTCAATCAATCGGTTATCCAAATGCATGTTTTAAATAATGGCAATTATTGTCCAATTCCTGCTGATTTCCTGTGCATCTAGTCTATAGCAACCATTACCTAAGAAGAGTTGGTGTGTGAATCTCCAGTTTCTCAGTAGACTATTGATTATCAAGCGTTCCCACTAACCAGGGAAATCAGTGTTTTTGAGTGAATGACTGTACCTCATTGTCACAAGTGGCATGACCCAATAATTAGTACCAGGAAATCTACAGACCGGAACCTGGAGTAGGACTCTCTGGATCGCTCCACAATAAGCAAAAAGACAAGAGGTTGTAATTAGCAAACATCACAATAGATAACAAGGCTTTTTCTTGGAGTGGGGAGTGGGTGGGATGATGAATAAGTAAGTGGAGCCAGTTCAACAGATATAACACTTTTGAGTCATTTGAAGTCATTTGAAGTCATCTGAATAATTAAATTCAGTTGATTAATAGAGGATCTCTGGCATCTATAGCAGGGATAGCAAAGAAAGGGTAAGAGAGGATTACGATTTTAATGGTGTTTTACCATTTAAATCTCAATTGACTTGCTTCACTTACATTAAAGGGCAAAATGTCTATGCATACAGTTGATTCTAGTGCTACAGATGTACTTCCAGGAAATTAATCTCTGTGTTACAATGTTTCTTTATGTGCCAGCCTCAGCTATAACAACCCCCACTTTTGCAAATGGAAAACAAATGATCATTTAACATTTATCATTTACTTTGCTTGATTATTTTTGTTAAAAAAATCAGTATAAAGAGTGTCTAAATCCCATGGTCATGTCACTGTCAAAAAGTCCCATATTCCACAATCTTATCCACGAAGTAAAAAATACAATTCCAATTAACAGCAGGGACTTTTTCATGCCAGGAATACAGATTGTAAGATCATGTTATCGTCTCTCTACGTATAATTCGTCTCTGGTGACACAATAGGATGCTCGACAGTGTGTATTTTCTTCTGGTGCTGGATTTTCTATTTATTTTTCTGTGACACCGCAGTGAGATGCGAAGATCCTCAATCACTGTGTTCCACAAAAAACACTGGAGAATGGAAACAAAGTAGAAAGATTAACACAACATAATTTCACCAGATCAAATTCATACTCAATAGGCTCTCAACCTTTATCAACAGATCAAATTAGTGCACAATAGACTTTCATCCTTTTTCATTTCTAGTGCATTACCTGAAGTAATTTATATAGAAACCTATTCAGTACAAACATTCAACCTCCTAACTAAAGAGATGCATTACTTTAATTTATAAATAATGACTTGAATTCCACTCTTTGTTGTTTTATACTGTATTATAATTCTCTTCCACCCACTTAGTCACCAATAACATTGCCAGCCTACTCAATTTGAGGATAAGATAGTTCAGGAGATATCCATATATACCAATGATGTTTGCATTGGTCCTTGCCGGCCAAACTGCTCTCTTCCTTAAGGTGACGGCTGAACATCATGGCTCAGGAAAAGTTGAGGATAAATGTTATCCTAAAGCGTGTACTCTGTCTTTAAAATGGGAATCCAATCAGCAATATTACTTTGCATTAAAAGTGAATGCTATTTGAATACATTTTTAAACTATTTATTATTACAGTACTGTACTTGAATATTTGCCACAGTGTTCAAAGTACAGTACTGAGACCTTGACATTTCCCTCAGCATCATCATCAGTTATCAATTGACTGAAATGGGGTCCATTTCTTCAGGTGATTTACACCAGGATATAATTAAGTGATTGTGACAAGGGTTGAGAAAATTACGTAAGAAGGTTCAGTGTGACCTTTAGAGAAGCAGAAGGTTGAGTGACAGGTCTAATTGTAGCCAGAATATTTCAGGCTGCATTAAGCAATTGTATTCCTTTTGCGTTACAATTCACATTGATTCAGTGTGTTTCTGTATTGACTCAATATATGGAGCAATATAAATGTGGTTTTAAGAGTAGCAAATTGATTTGACACTACTTCCAAAACCATAATAAGGAATTGAAATCAATTCCTTATTATGGAATTGAATAGATGCCATTAGTGATATTGAAAATATTAGGGCTATATGTTCTTGGGCAATCTTTTTTTATTATTATTACAGAAGAGTGTCATCACAGTTGACTCTTTAATAACATTAAAAATCAAATGCTGCTCTGTGTCACTTAGTAAAATTCTGCAAGCATAGGTAGATCTGCTTTTACAAAGCTCTCCCCAGTCGAGAACAAATCCACACTGATAACATAAATCCGGTTCACTGCTCCAAATAGCATCAATTCATGTCTGCATAGTTTTAGAGGATTGTGAGGTTACTAAAAATGTTCCAAATTTTCAATTCAGTTACACTTAAAAATATCGAACTGTGAAAATATATCTGAATATTAAGGCAAAGGCATACTAACAATTGAAATCTGCAAATCCCACCAAGAAAGGTTTGAGAGATGAAAACACAGCAACACAAGAATGGAAAGGAATTTTTTTTTTATCCCATCAAAGCTGATTTCTCTCATGTGTTAACTTTCCATTATGGAACCAGATTCTATTTTGAAAAGCAAATGATTTTGTCTCTAATAATTTTCTTGGCAGATTATATCAAATCTGTCCTAAACTTTGCTTCTCGTTAATTTCTATTCATGGGCTCTGATTCTTTCCAGTCTTTCTTTTTCCAAATTTTAGAATTTTACTGACAAGAAGCAAGAAATTGCTAATGGCCTTAGCTGTATAATTCAAAGTTGTGCAGCATTTTTATAGACTTTTATTTTAATAACCCAAGATCTATGATGTCTGCTTGTGTCAAAAATTCCTGAGCCAGAATAATTGGATCTGCAATTTGACTTTGTCTTCATAAATGAGGACAGATGTGAAGATTCTGTTTAACAGCTGTTCCATTTCCATATCTTTTGTATTTTCCTAACATATCCCTTAAAAGGCAAATTGAGTTCATTTTTAAAAAAAGGTCCTCCATGCTCCATTTTTTTACGTCCTCTGTTGAATGCCCAGGGTATAGTTCCAAGTGTCGATTAGCTTTTCTTTATAAATACAAATGCTTCATGTGTGACCTGAAGAGTAAATGTTGGCTATATGATTGCAGGAATAATTAAAGCCTAACCTGATCATGTCCTCACACAACAACTACGAAAAAAAACACGTTGCTATGGAGGGAGGGGCCACTGGATACAGATCACAAGTGGAAACCCTATTTGCTGCATACCTATTGCCCTAACCCATATAATAATAATAATCGTGAATTTGATATAGAGCTTTTCATGTCTTCCAAACGACTCAAAGCGCTTCACAGAATATACTGTAAAGTGAATTGACTATATATGTGTGGGCGAAACGCACAAATATAATGATATGATGCAGAAATCCGTCTACAAAATGAAGATTGAATTTTGGATTTTAAAAAAATTTGTACAATTTAAAAGTTTAAGAGAATGTTTTAGATCAGTGGTTTTAAGACAATAGTTTGACAATGAATGACTAAGAAACAATTAGGCCTCTGGTCTGCAATGTGCAGCAATCCACGATGTGCGTCTTTGCCAACTATAAATAACATAGCTTAAAAATATTCCTGCATTCTTCTTGCTGTGTGGAATATGCCTTTATATTGATCTTTTACCTCTTCGTAATACATAAATAATAATTATTGTACTTGATATAATGCCTTTCACGTCAGGATGATATCTCAAAGTGCTTCACAATGCTTTTCACTGTAAAATGCAAAGACTGTATATATAGTTGGCCCTCGCCGAACGCAGGGGTTATGTTCCTGGAAAACAGCGCACTTGGTAAAATTGCGTTTGGTAAGCTTGATAAGTAATGGGAAAAAGAGGTTAGGGGAATCCATCCACAGGCTATTCAACCTCAAGCCTCCAGGTACATCCACACCAATCAATGCAAGGTGCGTACTGAGGCGGGCTACAGCCGCCTGGCCTGCTTGTCATTCTCCCTGCTCTCACTGACTCACTGGAGACTAGGGTCTGTTGATATCGAAATTTTCCGATATCAATATATCGGTTTACCCATATCGATTTATACTGATATATCGATATTGCTGATTTTTTTGTCCTGTGCATACGTGCGCATTCGGAGGTGCGCGTGCATTCGGAGGTGCGCGCATATTTGGGAGTGCACAAGTTGAAAAAGTCTGCATCGTACCGATATTTGCGATATACCGATTTTTTTTATATAGAATTTTTCGATATATCGATATATTTTAAATTCCGATATCGGCATATCGATATGAAAATTATATCGATATAATCGATACATCGATATATCGCCGGACCCTACTGGAGACAATAAAACAGCACCTTACACTACCACAGCTTGGCTAAATCATTTTACCTTTGGTCCTGAAAGTGTTAGGAGACTCTCTCTCTCTCTCTTCTGTTTACCATGCAATGCCATCAGGTTGCTCCAAGGCCGAGGAATCATCGGACTTAGGCGAGAGCTGGCGGCGTCCTCCCAAGTGTGCATTGCGTGTGGGCTCGGCATCTTCCCAAATGCGCATGTGTGCAGGGCCAGCCAGTGCGTATACGCAAATTTTACTCGCGTTACGCAAAAAAGTGCCGCATTTATTTCTTCGCGTTAAGCGAATTTGGACTCGAGAAAGTCCCGTTCGGCAAGGATTGACTGTATTTGGAGGCAATTGGCATCATTGTGTATAAGGATGTACAAAGGCCCGATATGGAGCTTGAGTCCATAATCTCCTGACTCTAAAACTGCAGTTTACCCTAGTGAATCATGAATGGCAAGCATCCTGCTGTTTGTTTAGGCAGGGCGACCATATCCATTACGGTTTTATATGCAGGATTAAGATATGTTCTGTGAAGCGCCTTGAGATGTCTAGAGGATGTGAAAAGCGCTATATCAAATGCAAGGATTATTATTATCATGATTACTATGTGTTATAGATTATACAATTATTTGAATCTGTACAATTTACAATTTGATTAAATCCAGCCAAACTATCAGATTAGTGTGCGATAATTTACAAAAAGCTACCCTTTTGCCATTAATTAATAATTGGATACTGTTAAAATGTAAGGTTATCACATTTACAATTGGGATACATTGCAGCTTACATATTTCGAAGTTATAATTTTGATATAATAGGGATTTAGCGAGAACCTTTTTACAGTCTTACTGGAAAAGAACTGTGAAAAACTGGCTCCAACATTACGATGGAATTTTAAGAATGAAAAAAAAATTCTGCAGGATCTTAAACTTTATGACCAAACCATGAGAGATTTCAGGCTTCTAATGGTCTTTTTAATCATCTTCATCTCTGTTCATCATGAAAATCCCAAGAATTCTTCAGAGGACTGCACAAGGAGTCCCTTTTGATTAGTTTAAAATATCTTTCCTTCCTTAATCATACAATAAAAGCATTGCATTAAAAATGAGCAACCTCATTTTTGCCCTCAGAGGTGTTCATAAAGAGAGAGTATTTGCAGGTGGGACGAAGATGTTAACATTCAAACTAAAAATATACCTTGATTGATATGGCCTGGAAATATAATTGAAACGTGCAGAACTGGGATTATGACGAATGGCTATATCACAGAAAACACTGACACTAATACAATCATTCAAATGGCCTCCAACTGTCACAGTTTGTGATCTATAATCACAATCTAAAACCAACATAACTAGTGAAGGAATTGTCATGGTAAGTTTTAAGAGCATATTGTATTCTCAAATCATGTTGTTTTGATTTATATACTTGCAATTGTAAGTTGATTTGGTACATTGAATAATCAGCACAAATTAATGAATCTCTTCTCAAGCATATACATGAACAAAAGACCTGTATTAAAAACATTTGCCTGTCCATATGGTCTTTCCCACTGCTCAGTATTGTAGACAGGAAGTTCTGAGACTGTGCAAACAGAAGCTGTATGCATAATTCCTTCGTAAATCCATCCAGATTTAGATCCAGATAGGGAGGGTCAGAGCATTCATTCTTGGAGAACATCAGTCAAAGCAAGTAAGCCAATTCATCAATGATAAGCAATCTATCTTTTAATAATAATAATCCTTGCATATGGCAAGGATATAGTGCTTTTCACATCTTATCGACATCCCAAAGCGCTTCACAGAATATACTGGAAAGTGAATTGACTGTATATTTGTGGGCGAATCGCGGCAGCCAATTGCGCACAGCAGTGTCCCACAAACAGTTGTGGAGTGAAATGACCAATTTTATTATTGGTATTTTTGGATGGATTATTATTAGGCGTGTGGAGTAAGGAAACTTGCCCAAGGTTTCGCCCTGACCTGCCTGGATTCAAACACAGGTCTCCCCAGCTTGGTCTCACTAGTTTGCAAGACAAGTGCTCTAACCACTGAGCCACAGGAGCTCCACGAAGCAAGTTGCAAGTTCCTTTTACGTAGCAAGTTGTAAGCCACTTGGTTTTAGCATGTTAAACTCCAGCAAAAGTACAGCTCTGGGGGCCCCCAATCCTTGGCTTTTTCTAACCTCACCCTAATACTTTCCAGATTCAGATTAAGCAGGGTGGGTTCCTCTGACAAGAGTGTGTGGATTCCATTCAGGATAAATAGATATTTCCATGCATATGTGGAATTTTCAGTAGTTTGGTGATAGGTTTGCACATGTGTCGGAAACCCAGCTGACATGAAACATTCTCTGACATATAATATAAATAATTAATCCAAAATAATATACTTTAAGAGTAAGAGAGTACATGTTTAATCTGCAGACACTAAGGCAGATTACCAGTTATAGCTGGGTTTAGCATCAATGTTAAATGAAAGTATGCAAATT
Organism: Hydrolagus colliei; assembly: GCA_035084275.1. Taxonomy (NCBI): domain Eukaryota; kingdom Metazoa; phylum Chordata; class Chondrichthyes; order Chimaeriformes; family Chimaeridae; genus Hydrolagus; species Hydrolagus colliei. Next base: position 34,505,368 of record CM068745.1, on the reverse strand, counting down.
ACTTAAAATTATTTTGCCTGCAGCCTTTCATTTAATTTAGAAGGAATTTCCTCCCTGCTTTTCATTACCAGTAATTGACACACTCACTGACCTTTTGCTGTGCTTCGATTTGCAAATTTTACAAAAGTTTGTTAACATGAGCCAAAAAGCTGTTTGAACTTTCTTGAATTCCAATTTTGTGTAAATAGTGATAGGTCAGTACATACCTGGAGAGCAGAAACTGCTCCTCCTTTGATCTGAGTCGGGTGGGGATTTGATATTGCGCTTTTCACGTCTTGTAGACGTCTCAACGTGCTTTACAGAATATACTGTAAAGTTAATTGACTGTATTTTGTGGGAAAAACATGGCAGCCAGTGTTCCACAAACAGTCGTAGTTTGAGTGACCAAATTATTATTATTTTTGGAAGGGTTATTATTAGGTGTGTGGAGTAAGGAAACTTCACCCTGCCTGCAGATGTCTTGACAAACTACCGTACTTAGGCACAATATAAATGTAAGAATTATTATTATTACTAAAATAGGCTAATTGTGAGCTTTAGATAAAAATAATGACTGCAACATATCTTGACAATGTAGGATTCTGGTCTACTTAAGATCAATATCTCAGTTGAAACAGAAGAGGTGTAACACAGAGGAAGCCCCTGACTGATAAGCCTTTGGAAGCATTCATGGCTGGCAATGGTGAATGTGCTGCAGGTTCCACACAAATAGCTCGAGTGGTTGAAAGAGTTTCCACACAATGGAACTAAAACAACAATATTCCAGTCTCGGATAAAAGCTACAAACATTAATGGAAATGAGTTCAACCGGACACAAACTCACACACCACATAAAGATTTAGATTGAGCCTTGAGTAGTAACAGTGGAGAAAGGTGTTCAATGCAGGTAGTTGACAAACTACTTTGAATGTAAATAAAGCAAAAAGGCTGTTTTTGAGAGCTTGTTATCATAGTTGTTAAATGGAGATACATAAAAAGGGTCAATAGTTTTCAGAGCTGTTGAAGCCCTCCTTTGATCATTTGTTAATCTCTTTGTTTACAACCAGCAAATGTAATTTTGTTGTTGTTGTTGTTGTTTAGTGTGGCGTTTATTGAAGCTTAGAGCTTAGAAGATATAATACCACGGTTCTTAGTTTACGTCCTTAAACTTCGTCCTTAAACGTCCTCTTTGAGTAAACTGCTTAAATAATAAATTGGGTGGTAAGCACACTGCAGTAACTGCTTCAGTGGGATATCCCTGGGGAGAAACTTCACTTGACATACTCTATTTCTTGACATTTGTCAACTTGTTGAATTCAGTCTTAATCGTAGTTAATTTTCGGTAGTTTTAGATAAATTTAAAGAAAACTGGCTTCAAACTCAGTTTGCATTTAAGAATTTGTGAAATTCTGGACTCTAAACAACAACAACACGGGCAATGCTACATCAATAAGAGCAAATCCCACCAACTTTTGTGGAGTTATATTGTCTGTATGGTTATCTTTTACATGCACTTTAAATAGTTTTGACAGCTCACAAAATCTTCCTATGTCTGGATGGACGTTAAAGGACTTTTCACAGCACTGTCGGAAAAGAGAAGGGACTTTTCCCCAATGTCCTGGCCAAAAATCTTACAGGTCACTCATCTCATAGCTGTTTATGGGGCTTTGTTTTGCAAGCAAAATCACTGCTGGATTTCTCCACAAACCCAATCACTGCACTTGACAGGGATTACTGTAATTAGCTTTGAAATGTTTCGATATGATCAGAGTTAAGAAGATATAATGCTACAGTTCTTAGTTGTAACATTATATCTCAAAGCTAATGATGGAAGTTTTTAAAAAATCAGGGAAATTGTATGTGACAAATTCATTAACAGTCTTTTGATCTGTTTTTCTGCAAAGTACTATAAAGAACTTATAGAAAAATGCATAAAAGTTAATTTAACAAATCTGAATACTTTCAACTGATTAGAATTGAACCCAGGTGTAATTTCTTCCACTTTATGCTTGATGATGACTATTTATAAGATTTATTATAACCCAGATATCCTCAGTAGGCATCAGTGAAAGGATTCATTTTCTCAATCACTGTTTTGGAACTGATACAGCTGTGAGGCCTGAAACCTAATTGAGAACGAGATTAAGATTTAGATGCTTTAAAATTGTGTTTCTGCTTAAGGAGGTCTTAAAATTACAACAGTAAATAAGATTTTATATGCCTTAGCCTTAAGACCAGTGTTGTAAAATTCACAATGTGCAGATTTAAGCGTTTAAATTAAATTTAGAGCCTGTCTTTTTCACCGTACCCAAAAAGAACCGGTTGGATTATTGTCACTGTAAAATGCAAATGTAAAATATAAGCCTCATTCAATGAATAGTGCTCTTGATAGTGAGTCAAAATGTTGTGGGTTCAAGTCTCGTGTCGGGATTTTGAATTTATAGTCCAGTCTGACACTCAATGTCGTGCTAAGGAGAACTGCATTGCCAGAGAATCTGCCTTTCAGATGAGACATAAAACTTAGATCTTGTCTGTCTATTTAGACAAATGCCTGTTCAGTTGTTAAAGATCCCACGACAGTCCAAAATGGATTTTCCGAGTGCTCTCGCAAACAATCCCCCAGATAAAAAAATTGGTCTTTCACTTCAAATCTATTTATGGCGCATTTGAGTGCTGAAATAGGCTACAATGTTTGCCTACAAATTCACAGCCACTACAATTCAGGAGATGCTTTAACATAATAAGGTGCTAAATCAAATTTAAAGATTATTTTATAATTCTGATATATAGAATATTGCATGAACTGAAGGAAGGCAGACATTACTACATTATTGGATTTTATAATCCTTTTGAACTTTCAAACATTGTTTTTTCAACCAACCTTAACATTTTCATCTGCAAGGATGACATATGAAGTATTAAGTGACAGGCACAAGACAAATCTGTGGTTCTGTGTGATGAATGATAGGGGAAGCCTTTGTGAGATTTATGCATATTTTAAAGACAACACCTATAACAGGTTTTATAAATACATTCCTTGTGCTCAGAGGGAGAAACACCGGCATAGAGGATCTCTTTCTGCCAGTCATCGAAATGTGACCAACGTTGGAAAATACTACTGAAGAACTGCATGATGGTATCTTACAGAATATTAATGAAAGGATGTCCAGATAAGGAAATGGAATATCTTAAAGTGCCAGACATCCAGAAAAGACAACCTTAGTTTCCATTATATGTGAAAGAATGTTACTAGATTACAAGAATGAAGTCCCACATCTCAGCTAAACATGAACAAACACAAAATACTACAGATGCTGGAAATCTGAAACAAAAACAGAAGTTGCTGGGAAAACTCAGCAGGTCAGGCAGCATCCATGGAGAAAGGAAAGTGAGTCAACGTTTCGGGTCCACAATCCTTCATCAGAATGGTTCGTCGGAACGGTTCTGACGAAGGGTCGTGGACCCGAAACGTTGACTCACTTTCCTTTCTCCATGGATGCTGCCTGACCTGCTGAGTTTTCCTAGCAATTTCTGTTTTTGTTTCAGCTAAACATGAACTGTACATAATATGATGTGCATGTACAGGGAACTTGCATTGGAGAAATGTAGCAGGCAGTACATTGAGCAGGCTATTCTCGTTAGGATTTATGACGTGAGTTAAACAGTCAGGATATGCTCCCTTTAAATTATAATATAATAATCCATGCATTTGATATAGCACTTTTCACGAATTCTAGATGTCTCAAAATGCTTTGCAGAATATACTGGAAAATGAATTAACTGTAAATTAGTGGATGAATCACGGCAGCCAATTGCGGAACAGTCATGGATTGAAGTGATCAATTTATTATTGTTTTTTTTCTTGGGGATTTATTATCAGGCATGTGGAGAAAAGAAACTTGCCCAATGTTTTGCCCTGGGGGGAATCAAACCCAGGTCTCTTGCTTGCGAGGTGAGTGCTTTAACCACTGAGCTACAGGACTCCACACTGATCCAACTAATTTATCCTCTGAATATGTATGTACTATTTATATCTATAGCACATGTCTAATCCTATGGATATTCATGCATGTGTCAAATGAATAGCTTCAGGATACATATGTCCAATAACAACAAGAGGTCATAGAAATAGGGTGGGATGAGGCCATGGAAGGCTTTGAAGATGAGGACCAGTATCTTGAATTGAATCCTCTGGGTGATTGGTAGCCAATGGAGTCAGGTGAAGATGGGGGAGATGGGGTCACAAAGCTTGGAGCAGTAGAGGACATGGGCTGCAGAGTTCTGGATTATCTGCAGCCTATGCAGGGAGGAATTGGGAAGGCTGACAAGCAGGGCATTGGCGAAGTCGAGCCGGGATGTGATGAAGGCATGAATGAGGGTTTCAGCGGCCTGAGGAGTGAGGTAGGGGTGGAGTCGGGCAATATTGCAGAGGTGAGGGAAGACAGAGTGGTTCATAACTTGGATATGGGGAGGAAAGACAGTCGAAGATCGAACAAGATACCTAGGTTCCTGACTGGCTTGATGAGGTTGAGTGTACAACCATGGAGGTTGATGCTGCCATTGCCTGATGTGTGAAGGCACTGGGGCGAGCCAATCAGGAAGGCCTCGGTCTTGTTGACGTTCAACTGTAGAAAGTTAGCTCTCATCCAGGACTTGATGTCTGACAGGCAGTTTGTCAGGACAGCCGTGGTCCTGGAGTCGATGGTAGAGGCAGAAAGATAGAGTTGGGTGTCATCCACTTACTATGGATGTTGACCCCAAGTATGCGCATGATGTCACCAAGAGGGAGCATGTAGATGTTAAAAAGTAGGGAGCCAAGGACAGAGCCCTGGGGGATGTCATAGGTGACATGGCGGGGGCTGGAAGAGAAGTCTAAGCGAAAGTGTCAGAAACTGTTGAATTTCAAATTAAGCTAACTTTTAACAGAGTGTTTTGTTAAACATAATATTACAATATGTTTTCCATATATAGCTACTGGTAAAGAAATTTTCTTAAATTTGGAATAATATCATAATGAAATAATTTAACTTTCTCACAACATAAATGCCAAGGATAATTTGAAAAAAAATTAAATGGATCCTTTCCCAACTGTGTCTTCCCCAATGTACCACCACCACCATCAACATTAAATTGCACTTATATAGCGCCTTTCACGTCGGGAGGACATCCCAAAGTGCTGAACAGTCAGGTTGGGACCAGAGCAGGGGTGGTGGGGGGAGGGTCTGGGTAGGGGGAAGGAGAGGGGGAAGAGTTAGTGCGGGAACCAAAGGTGCGGTGGAAGAGGTAGGTCTTGAGACCAGCCTTGAAGGAGGAAAGGGAAGAAGCTGTGGGATGGAGTTCCACAGTGTGGGAGCAGAGACGCTGAAAGCCTGGCCACCGATGGTTGGGTGGTTAGGGCGGTGGAAACAGAGTAGTCCTGAGTCTGCTGAATGGAGGGGGCAGGCAGGTAGATAGGAAGACAGCAGGTCGGAGAGATAGGTGGGGGCAAGGCTGTGAATGGACTTGAAGGTGAGGACGAGGATCTTGAATTCGATCCTCTGGGGGATGGGGAGCCAGTGGAGACGGGCGAGGGTGGGAGTGATGTGGTCGCGGAGCCTGGTGCGGGAGAGTATATGGGCTGCAGAATTCTGAATGATCTGCAGCCTGTGAAGGGAGGAGCTGGGAAGGCCGATGAGGAGAGAGTTCCCGTAGTTGAGCCTGGAAGTGATAAAGGCGTGGATGAGAATTTCAACTGTGTGGGGGGTGAGGTAGTGGCAGAGTCTGGCAATATTGCGGAGGTGATGGAAGGCTGTGCTGGTCAAGGAGCGGATGTGGGGAGGAAGGATGGGAAGGATACCAACCACAGTATCACTTCAATTGGAATGCCTCGAATGTTTCTAACTCTGTTTCTCCGACTGTCAGATTGATCTAAACATTTTCTTTTCAGTGAGGTGTTCTTTCTAAAACCTGTGTTAATGCTGTTTTCCATTTACATTTACATAGAATTTCTAGAACTCTATAGCATTGAAACATGCCATTTCACCCAACTTGTCAATGCTGTTGTTTATACTCCGTCTATCCTAAACCCCTCTTCCTAATCCCCTCTCTGAAGTACATTTCCTTCATGTATACAAATTGATTTTAGAAGGCAATGATGGGATTTGAAATCAGAATGTTCCATTTGTAAGACAAGTGTTGTTACTACTGAGCTATGGTGCTCACTGTAAATTTATATCGCTATAAATATATATCCCACATTATTTTGTTAGTCTGAAGTAATATTCTGGGTTTAAGCCTATCTGTATTATTCCATATTTTATATACCTCAATGAGTTCCCCTTTCGACCTGAAATGTGAGTGGGGACCTCAGAAAATGGCCCATGCAAAAGAAGATTTCCATTATCTGTTAAATTGCAACAAAAGTTCACGAACAACAATACTTAACTGAACTGCTAAGATGATTGTAAAAACACAGGTACCTAACAAGTTCTGGTGCATTTCACCAATATGTATGTGTATTGTGCAAATGTAATAGGGTTGTTTAATCTCCTGCAAGGAATTTTGAGGAAGGATGAATTTCTAAACTTCTAAACATTTCAAACGTATTGGTTCATAAGGATTTTGCAATAGTTCTGCTCCATCTACTAAGGTACAGTCTTTGCCCCTTTGTTTTGACAACTCGCTTAATTTTACGATTATTGTAAAATGATCAAACCACAAATCAAATGCAAAGACCAAGTAGTGATATGGTGGCATGATTGCCTCAATAATAACATCACATTGGCTTTTTTTGCAAGATAACTTTGGTCCTTTAAGAATATCAGATCTCTTGTCCTCGATCAAATATTCTTCAGACCTTTTCCTGTTTGCTGCTTGAAATGCGACACATTAAGACAACTTCCTACTGATGGTAAGAAGACCGGAGAGCACAAACCTTTCACTGCTCTCTACACAGTGTGCATGGAGGACTGTGGCCGTATTTCTCTCTCTTCACGGATTAGTTTGCCACACTCTAGCTCAGTGGAAATCGTGGTTCCAGAAGTGGAGTTGGATGGATGCGTTTGCTTACATGCTTTATGTAATCCATAAAACAAACAAAAGGCCTTGCATGCAATAAAAAAGTGCAGAAAAAGCTTTAATCACAAAAAAGTTGCAACAAAATTGACAACGGTGTACAGAAAATGAAACATCAAGTAAAAGTTTGGCGTGATTTTTTTAAACTCATATAAATGAAGAACTGTATTAAGCAGATGGACACACGTGATATGGACAGTGAGGCAATTCATGCTAAATGGCAAACAAAACGCTAAAACCCAACATTCAGACATTTCAGTAGGAATGTATGATTCAAAGGTACAATGGAATTAAAATAGCAAAAATAAATAAAGCACGTTTTTTTAAATGTCAAAAATGATGTCATATAGAATTAGAAAGTGATCAGTTGATTATGCGGTGATTTATATAATTTCTTTAATATTCTCTAATTTTGAGCAATTTGGGGGATTGACAGTTTAATTACTTTGCTAGTTGAAAAGAAATATGTACAGTCAAGAAATAATCAAATGGGTTCATTGTTAATTGCAGGTGACAGGATTACTGTTGCGGAAATAAACACAAAGAGTGAAAAGCATCCATGCATTAAAATATTAGTTGTTTGATAAGCTATTCGGCAAAGCATATGACGTTGTAACTGGGGCATAAGCTTGCTATAAGGCAGTGAACATGCAGGTTACATATTGTGAAATGTTTTCACGTGAGATTAAACTGAATACTACACAGGATAAATTCTTTCAAGCCCAATTTTAACATCAGATAAAAGCTATGCATAATTTAGGCTTTGATGCCGTCTTTAAAATTACCTTTAGATGCTGTTTGCAATTCAGTTAACTTCACGGCAGTGCTCTGCAATGCAGGATTATGAGCCAATGAAAGACTTTCCTTATCAGCACACATCATCTGAAATGTTTAGTATGTGATCTTATATTGAAATGGATTGTATTTGTATTTAAAGACTCTGGAGTCTATAAATGCTGCATATGTAAAAATTCAACACAAACAAATGACCTCTGTATAGGCACCAGGTCAATTATAATTCTGGAAATTATGGGTAAAGGAGCCTCCAAATATAATGCAGTTGTTTACAGAAACATTGGGACCCATATTCCAGTATTTCTCAATTGGACTTTTTAATAAATCGTGCAAATGGAATGCACGTCACATGGACCTCCAGGAACTATGCTCTGACACAATCTACCTCCAGAGCATTGATCCCATAGGCTGATGGGATTTCTATTGGGATTCCTTGTTTAGCAATCCCATTATAAAATGCCTCATGTTGTATCCCAAAGAGGCACCAGCTATATCAAGCACTGTGTTTCATGAAGCACTTGCTCTCTTTAGTCTTTATCTGTAAGTAATTCATCTATGGTAACATCTGATACCAATATACTATTCATTACTTTACTGCTAAACACGCATTGCAGCTGAGCTAATTTCAAAGTTGGAAACAGAATATACTTAGACAGTTTCCTTCTCTTATTGACTTTGAGGGCTAAATTAATTTGGTTACCTGTGTACACATAATTCTAAATGACAGCTGAATGTGTACAATAAACATCACAGTGCATATTATCTGGAACACAAACAAAACCCGACCAATTCTCAGCACTGTCATAACTTTGACTCCAGATAACCGTGGAGTCACACAAGTGGCAGAATGAGGAAAGTGAAACATTTATTCTCTAAAACCAAGGCAAGCCAGCAGCAAAAAATACAAGAGGAAAATCAGAAAACAAATACTGCGTTGTACAAAAGTGACCTGTCTCCATGGGTCTGTTAGGATCTGTGCTGAGCCAAGAAATTGGCTACTTCCACTCCTCTTAAAACACCTCCTATGGGCCCGGTATGAATCATACAGATAAATGGAGATAAAAGTCAATTGTGACAGTATGTGTGGAATAGCATCCTGTCTTCTGACAATAGTGCTTCCTAATTTCCAAAGAAAAACATTTGTATAATGTCAACAAAATCAAAGCAAACTCCCTTAAAACCTGTGTTTCATACTGTGCCACTTCAAAGAATATGCTAGATTCGTTTTTGCTGTAGCAGACTACTATTGCTAGAAGAGGCAATCCCTAAACTGCGTTCAACAAGATATCAATACAACATATGCCATAAAAATGCTCTCCTGTTGGCACAGTGGTAAGTACAATGTGCCATATGCTGCTGACTGCATATAGACTGCAAAGGCCCCCATAGTTCTGGTCTGTGCTGTGTTAACTCATCTCAGCTGGGTGGCAATAGTGGCTATACAATTGGTCCATGCCTCTGCTGGCTCAGGGAGGAGAACAATGTCATGCAGCATCCTGTCCCTTACCAATGTCCAGTAACCTCTGCTGGAAATTACCTGTGTGTGGCTATCAGGTGATGAGAAGATCTGGTTTCGAAATGAGTTTGGATACTCTCAAGCATGGTGATAGGTTTGAGCTTGTGTCAAACACCAGCTGATTAAAAAACTACTTTATTATAGCACTGGGGCTTGAGATATTGGACCAAGACAAGCAGGTTATAAATGAGCGGTCCTGTTTTACTCAAACTGCAGAGTGAATCCATAAACCCAGCAGCACATATTATGATAGAGTAAAACTCACATACATCATATCAGTCGGGACCACAACATTTAAGATGATTTACAATCTTGCATAAGTCATATCATATATGACTTATGCAAAGTTATGTATAAATCAGATTTTATATCTGTCAGACTAAGTCAGACTAATACAAATACAGGAAAACAAGTCCTTGGGTTTAAATTTGGGTTTAATTGTACTTGTATTGCCTGATGCCATGATGACAAGCCATGACCTTGGTTTCCGCACTTTGTTACAGCAAAGAACTCAGCACTGTAATGTACTGTGCTGCACTGCATATGCAGTATGTCATGCGTTGACAGGTCAAGCCTTTATTTCTCGCACTTGTTTCAAATGCAACACCTCACATGTGCACTTCAATTCACCTGGTAGCAGCGTCACGAGTTATGAGATGATTTGCATAAGATTTAGACAATTTAAGCAGTTTTTGAAATGGTAAGCAATAGTAGGAGACTGAATGGGATGTGGCTGCACGTATGAATTAAGTGATTATATGATTTATAAACAGACGACTTGTGTGAGTTTAACTGCAATATATTATATCCACTTATTAAATTTATATCATAATCTGTTTATTATACATTTTCAAACCTGTTTTCCCAATATTTCTTCTCTATATTTTTATGATAAAACAGAAATCAAGGTCAATATTGTAGTATATTTGATATTTATCACAGGTCTTGCAGCTCTCCACTTTTTCATACTCTATTCATACTTAGATTAAATCATTTTAAAGAATAACTCCCTTTATATATTTGCTGTAGGCTTTGTTGATAGTTTTCCATGTGTTACATTTAATGTAACACTTGGTTATTTTGTTAAAGCCTCTTTACTGTCATAGCCATCTCTGTACATTCTGTGTGACCAAAAAATAAGGGGGATATTCAGCCCGAGTTGAGATTTACTCTATTTTCTAAACATTTTAGAGAGCCCAGAATTTGGCAGGTTGTTGAGTTTATAATTAAAGTTGAAGATGGTTTTCTGTAACTCCTAAAATAACTCACAGAAAGCCATCTTCAAAGATAAGACTGAATTCAAATAATCTGCTAAATTCCGCATGCCCTAAAACACTATGAAAGGAGAGTGAATCCAGACTCAGGTGGAATTTCTCCTCCTGATCTGTTTGTCAGAAAGTCCCACTGTTGACCATTTATGTTACATACTCCACATTGCAAATATATAATTAAAACAATTAAACTTACCTGTTCAATGTCACTATTTCTTCTTGATTTATATATAAATTCTCCAATGGCAACAAAGACAGAGAGAACAAGCCCAGCAGCAAGTACAATAAATATTCCTCCAATGTTTTCGACACCAAGGGCACTTGCTTCTTTGCTGTCCTCCTCTGGGCAGCCATTCCCTCGCCACCATTTCTCTTTCATCATGTGCAGCTTTCCTTCCTCTTGTAACTGAAGGATTGCGATTGTGATTTTATCTCTGTATGGAGATCCTATCAGAACAAACACCCAGTCAAAGGAAAGCAAATTCATGCAGAAAATGTGATGTAAATTGCAAGCAGATAAAAGTGTCATTCATTTAAAATTCTAAACCGAGTCAGAATCAGATTGTGCTCAACTGTCCAAGGCCTTGTTGTCGACATCTCTATTCACAATTCGTAATTCTTTTCAGATAAAGATTATTTGTTAAAATATTGTGGTTTATGTTTGCCTTAAGGAGATGCTAAGATGATTTTCAGGGTGCTGGAAAAAACATTGACCATTTTATTCCAAGAAGGAAAACAGAGGTTAAAGTAGAAACTAGGATTTAGCTGAATCAGGTAGGAAGGAACTGCATTTTTATAGCACTTTATTACATCAAAACAATTGAAAGCACTTCACAATAATTGTGTTACAGTTTAGTGACTGTTTTTGTGGGCGCGCGACTATCATTTTGTGGTCTCAACCATGTTGTGAATGATCCAATAACCTAGAGAGATTACTCCCGATGACAAACTCTTTTCAATAAGTTCGATGAGATCTTTAATTTTATCCACCTGAAAAGACAGACAGAGTTTAGCTGCAATATACTTCAATTTAACGTCTCACTTGAAGGACAGCACCTCCAACGATGCATTGTTTCCCCATAAATTTTGAAAGGGGGAGGAAAAAGGCTTGAACCCACAACATGTAGCAGAAATGTACAATGATAGCTTACTAACAAGGAAAATTGAACATTAAAGGGCTGATATGCTCAAGACCTTATAAACTATTGGTGAATGAGGATAGGTGTCATTCTCATATTGTATGAAATAAAATAAAATAAACCAAGGAAGAAAATGCTGTGTTAATTCTCTATATTCCATACATATTTCATATGAAGGAAAAAATATTAACATTCACCTCAGAATATAGATAACAGCCATTTACCTGAGAAGGGCACTTTATTGTTTGCAGTTTAACTGAACTAAATAGGAGCTATGACTCCAAGATTTCAAATAAAATCTTTTGCTGAATATCAAAAGCTATGATTCTCCACCAAGGCAGAAAATTGTCTTCTGCGCCTGATTGTGGGTGAATTTCTTTATCTGTTGTTTTCCTGAGCCATATGGACCAGCCATATTAGAGAATGAGAAAGTCAGTGAATATATCTGCAGAATTTAATGAGGAGAAGCAACATTAAAACAGATATGGGGTGGGAAAGCTTAGACTTGAATTTACGTGAAGCAGTTGGGAAATATTTTGAGGAGAAGCAATGAGTGAAGTGGAGCAATGAGCTGCAGCTTGAGGGTAATATGTGGATTGTGAACTGGGCTGACAAAGATCTGGTCAGAACCAGAGAGAGTCATGGATTATGCACTGTGGGGTTTAAAATCATTAGAAAAATCAAATGATGGGAAAGTTCTGATCGTGTCTGAAGGAGAATATTTTGCGTTGGGTAATGTGAAAGTCAACTTTTAAAACCAAGTTGAGCCTAAGTGGTATTGATATCCCGGGATCTGTGTGGTAACAGGAAAAACACCTCTGTTCGTCAGCAGCAAATGGCTTTAGGTGAAAACAATTTGAAGATTTGGGAATGCTTCCCTGGTACAGGTTCTCCAAGAACGTTCCACAATGTGATACATGTTGTTGGAAGTTGAGACAGCAGAATTCTAGTGACTACTGTGCGAGATTCGGTTCAGGGAACTAGGCTCCACAGTTTAACTTTTTGGTAAAAGCACTGTTGTTGGAAGTTGAGATAGCGGAACTCTAGTGACTCTTGTATGAAAAGGGTGCAACATTTTTCACCCCATATAAATACCCACATTGTAAACAACAATAACATATATACATTTATAATAATATTAATTGCATTTGCTATAGTGGCTTACCACAATGTTAAAACACCTCAAAGCACTACACAGACTATATTGTAAAGTAGCTTGATTGTGTATAGTATTGAATTTGCACATGGCAGTATCCCACAAACAGACAGTTGTGGATTGAGTACATGCAATTTCCTTATTCTTTTTATCCTGGAAAGCGATCCGCCCATCGACAAACAAGTGGGTTCCTACTTACTGCTAGGTAAAGAGGGATACATTTCACATCAGGATGACATTTCAAGGTACTGCACAGTTTTTACTTTATGTAACCGAAAATAGAAAATATTATGCTTATTTTGCTCAAATTACATAAATAGAGTTTTGCTAGCATTATATGCTTCAAGTGCTTTGAATTAACCTGTAGCTATGTCACTGCTCTGGAGTGATTATACTGCTGCTATTTCAATCAAAATGTTTGCTGTTTTTCAATTCAGCTTGGCATTTAATCATTAGAACAGACTGGCAGCAGGAAGAGGAAGAGCCACACTCAGGGAGGGTATTCACAACTCTAAAGACAAGGTTATTAGGAAGGGAGAAGCTGCAGGGAGTAGGGAACGGCGATATGGGATTTTTCCGGATATGGATATATCGGTTTGCTCATACCTGCTTAAACCGATCTATCGAGTTTTTATACTGCGCATGCGCGTGCATTCGAAGTTGCGCGTGCATTGATGGCGCGCGCGCATTTATGGTGCGCGCTCAGTCGCGGTGCACGCGCATTGACGGTGCGTCCGCACTGACGATGCGCGCGCAGTCGCGGTGCACGCACATTTTGAAATGCGTGCTCTAGGTCCAGAAAGTTTGTAATGTTGGTGTCAAGGTCTGTTGAATTATTCGATGTTGTTTGCTCCCTACCTCCCCCTCTCTTTCTCTCCCTTCTCTCCTTCTCTCCCTCCTCTCCTCTCTCCTTCTCTCCCTCCTTTCCCCTCTCCTTCTCTCCCTCCCACTCCACTCTCCCTCTCTCCTCTCCCTCCTCCCTGTCTCCTCTCCCTCCTTTCCCCCTCTGCTTCTCTCCCTCCCCTCTCTCCTTCTGTCCCTCCCTCCCTCCCTCCCTCCCCTCGCTCCTTCTCTCCCTCCTTTACCCCTCTCCTTCTCTCCCTCCCTCTCCTCTCTTCCTCTCTCCTTCTCTCCCAACTTTCCCCTTCTCCCTCCCTCCCCCCTCTTCTTCTCTCCCTCCTTTCCCCTCGCTCCTTCTCTCCCTCCTTTCCCCCTCTCCTTCTCTCCCTCCCTCTCCTCTCTTCCTCTCTCCTTCTCTCCCAACTTTCCCCCTCTCCCTCCCTCCCTCCCTCCCCTCTCTCCTTCTCTCCCTCCTTTCCCCTCGCTCCTTCTCTCCCTCCTTTCCCCCTCTCCTTCTCTCCCTCCCTCCCTCGCCTCTCTCCTTCTCTCCCTCCTTTCCCTTCGCTCCTTCTCTCCCTCCTTTCCCCCTCTCCTTCTCTCCCTCCCTCTCCTCTCTTCCTCTCTCCTTCTCTCCCAACTTTCCCCCTCTCCTTCTCTCCCTCCCTCTTCTCTCTTCCTCTCTCCTTCTCTCCCAACTTTCCCCCTCTCCTCTCTCTCCCTCCCTCCTTTCCCCTCGCTCCTTCTCTCCCTCCTTTCCCCCTCTCATTCTCTCCCTCCCTCTCCTCTCTTCCTCTCTCCTTCTCTCCCAACTTTCCCCCTCTCCTTCTCTCCCTCCATCTCTAAACACAAAATAGAACACACACACACCAAAAACAAAATCTAGAGATTTATTCTCCTCCATTTCTTGCTTGAAAGTAGCATGTAATGTCCACGTGTAAATGAGATCTATTACAATAGAAAAGAGAGAGACAGACAGTCTGACTGTTAGAGTTAGAAGCCAAACTATCACTGCCTCTATGTGTGTGTCTGACTAGACACACACATAGAGGCAGTGATAGTTTGGCTTCTAACTCTCTCACACACAAAAATAACACTTACAGCCACAAAATGCCACTTATTTTTATGTAGTCTGAAGTCTGAATTAATGTCCTTCGCCATTGGCAAGCTCTCCTTTGCTATGCAAAAAGTGACAGCGTTCGTGATACTTTGCCACTTTTTGTCCCCTCTCTGGTACAATGTTCTCCTCTTAAATAAAGCAGGAATTGTTTGAGCTGCACTGGCCCCACTACCTGTCGCTTTCTCCGAAGCGCTGGTTCGACTTCCTGCTGTTGTCGACAATGATTTCGCTCTGAGGGCAGCGTGCTGGGCGGGGTGGTGCTGCTTAATGTGTTGTCGCAGGTTGCTCGTGCTCGAATCAGATGTCTTAACCAAGACCTTGCAAACTGTACATCTATACACACCATTACTGACTGCATTGTTTTCAAAGTAGTCCCATACGGGGCTTTTTTTCCCCATGATGAGAAAGGTACATTTTCAAACTACAATTTTCAGCGATGCGACTTTGTTAAGACGCCATGACTCACGTCGAGTATACACAGTAAAGTGTGCGCGCGCATCGAATGTGCGCGCCCGTTAATTGTGCGCGCGCACCGAATGTACGCGCATTCCATGCTCTAGATCTAGGAGGTTGCAATGCCGGCGACAAGGTAAGCTGGAAAAGATCGCATTACACTGATAATACCAACAATATTGATATATTGCCAGGAACGATATTAAAAATATAACGATGTATATTTTTAAAATCGAATCTCTCGATATAACAGTTTTTTTAGAATCACCATATCGGCATACCGATCTGAAAATCATATCGGGTTTAATCGAAAAACCGATTAATCGCCGTTCCCTAGCAGGGAGTAGGTAACTTACAACTCGTGGAATTAGTAGTGCACAGGATGATATTCACATTTTAATGCAGTACTAATGAGACGCCGTCTGGCATGGAGGGTGCTATATAAATCAAAGTTGTTGTTGTTGTATTACAGAATCAAGCTATCATTGATAAATAATGTGACAGGAAACCACATGCACCAGTAATGTATGCGTTAGCACAGAATATTCTTAATGGTGCATTGTGCAACTCATGAAAACACCTATAATCTTCCTATTTAACTTTCTAGGTAAGAGGGAGAGCTGCAGTAGGCAGGGGGAGGAAGAACCTCTGGTGTACAATAATAGGAAACGTAGACAATGCATCCATGCCACTTACACAACCACAATCTGTAAATTCCACATGAGGAACAAGCGCAGTAGCATTGTG
This sequence comes from Hydrolagus colliei, assembly GCA_035084275.1. Classification (NCBI taxonomy): domain Eukaryota; kingdom Metazoa; phylum Chordata; class Chondrichthyes; order Chimaeriformes; family Chimaeridae; genus Hydrolagus; species Hydrolagus colliei. The sequence goes on along the minus strand of CM068745.1, from coordinate 34,489,302 downwards.
TCAGTCTAGCGCAGTGGTGGCACTTTCATCTCTGAGTCAGAAGGTTGTGGGTTCAAGCCCCATGTCAGGACTTGGAATTGAATGGTCTAATTTGACAGTCTAATGCTGTGTGTTGCATTGTCTGAGGTGTTGTCCTTCGCATAATAAGTTAAACTGGGGTCCCGTCTGTCTGCTCAGGTTTATAGTAAAGATCCCATTGCACTATTCATAAAGAGAAGGGAATTTCTCTCTCCTGATGCCCTGCCAATATTCCCATGAATAAAATTGGTCACTCACTGTAGGACATTGTGCGCAAACTGGCTGCCTGTTTAGCTCACATAATGCACAGTCAATGCACTTGAGAGTATATCCTGTGAAGCACTTTAAGATGTTTCAGTGATAAGGCACTGTAGCAAATGCTTCTTCTTCTTCCTTGTTTTAATATCCTGCAGGGCCCTTGTTATAAAGCTCAGCATCCTATTTGATTTTTCAATTGCTTTCTGGACCTGCAAACTAGCTTTTAATGGCTTATCCATTTGGTCCTTTAAAACCTTTTGTTCATCTGCATCCACCCGCTTTAGTGTTTTCCTATTCAGAATATAGTAATTCACTGAATACAATCGCAACCTGAGAAACTGATGTTTTGAATAAGGGCTCCAATAAGGGTTATAATGAGCTTACTAATAAATGTGGAGGACAACTTGGAAGTCACAGAAACAAAACCAGAAGTTGCTGACATCCATATTATAGGCCCACTTTATATAAACACTTCTCATGTAAGAGAATTTCTTAAGTATATTCTGTGAAGCGCTTTGGGACGTCAATAAGATGTGAAAAGCGCTATATCAAATGCAAGGATTATTATATTATTATTAAACACTGGATAAATGCTGTAATGGGTGCTGAGCTAAGATTTGAGAGATTTAAAAATGTTATCCAAGGGAAGATTTAAGAGATATTATTTGGAGTAGAGATGAGGCAAAGCAGTTTCAGAAGAGAGTTCAGGAGAACATGAACATGGAAACCACTGGGTTCCACTGGGATGATCAAAGGAACAGAGGTGAAGGTGGGGGGAAGGGGGAGTGACATCCCAGGGATTCAGAGTCCTGGTTACAATTAAATTGACTGTTGTTGGTGACTGTGCAGAGGGTAGTTTCACTGTTGTGGGCCGATTGAAGGCCTGATTGGAGGGGTTTGTACAGGAAATGGTGAGTGAGATGCCCAAATATTTGGGTGAAAATGACAGATTCCAGTTCCTTGGGAAGAAAAAGCAACATAATAATTGTACTAGTTTGAAAAGGTAGAAGGATAGAGGAGAACACAAGATAAAGGGAAGTACAGGTATCCCGCCCCAACCGTGGCCTCGCCAACCATGAAACTCATGCATCCATGGTTTGCTAAATGCAACAACCCTCGCAAACCGCAGGAATGCGGTTTTGCGCATCCGCAATTTAAAACCGCGCGTTTAAATTTTCAAGTTTCACTCTTCCAACCGCATCCATCCGCTTATTGGTGTGTATTCATCTGCGTTTCCTGTCTATCAGTATCTTTACCCCCCCCCCCCCCCCCCACTCCCCCATGCGGTCGAGCTGCACTCGTGGATCTAATTACTCCCCCTATTCCTGTAACATGAATTTATTGTCGCTTCTCCGCAGCCTAGCTAGTGAGTTTCTCTTCCCCCCACCCCCCCTTCTCTCTCTGTGTCTGTCTGTATCAGTCAGTCAGACAGCCCCACCCAACCCTTCGTGTCACCCCCCACCCGTCTCTCTCTATCTCTCTGTGTAAGTCAGTCAGACATCCCCCCCCAGCCCTCTGTGTCAACCCCCTCCCCCCTACCCTCCGTGTCTCTCTCTCTCTCTGTGTAAGTCAGTCAGACAGCCTCCCCAACCCTCAGTGTCAACCCCCCCACTCTGTCTCTCTCTCTCTCTCTCTCTCTCTCTCTGTGTAAGTCAGTCAGACAGCCCCCCAAGCCCTCAGTGTTACCCCCCCACCACCCCTACCCACCCTCCATCTCTCTCTCTCTGTGTAAGTCAGACAGCCTCATGGATTGCTGCAAAAGCGCCCAAACTTACTCCCCCTATCCCCATGTATGTTATAACTGTATGTGTTTTTTTGGTGTTTAGTTTTACTAAACGCGAACATACTCTCCCTATCCCCATGTTTCGCATAGGGCCCTGTATTTCCCAACCGAGAAAAGGCGAACGTATTGTACCCCACTATCCCCGTGTTTCCCATAGGGCCCTGTATTTTCCATATTCGATATTACCAACCACGAAGGTTTACAGGAACGTATCCCCTACAGTTGTGGAGGGATACCTGTATATGTAGATTGATATGAAATATAATCTAAATGGAATCACTATTGCACCAAACCAAATCTTATCCTGAGATTAACTTCAGACCATGGGTAGTATAATTTGTCATCACAATGTACTGGAAAGAATGCTCCAAGCACATCCCAAACCAAATAAAACAAATGGAATAAAAACAATGAGCAAACAAAACCTGCCAATGTTAACATTAACAACCCGAGGGAGAATGGGCTTTTTATAACATGAGTATTGCACGAAAAAACTAAATGCCATTACTTTGGGTCATATTTTGTAATATAGGAGATAGAACTCCACAAAACACTGTGGTAATCCATGGTTAATGCAAGTTGTAGCACCAACACAAAATGATGAATGATAATTCCCTGATACATTTAATGCCTTGAATAGATAGTTACAATGCAGAAACTAACATGAAGAGGCATGAATGGTCTCTGTGTATGGTATCATTTTCAGAATTGTAGTGCACTAAATATTGATTGAGCTGGCGCATTCAAAAGGGAGCTGGCTCCATTCTTACCTCAGCAAGCATGTGAAGAGATGGTTTGAGTAAGAAGCTGGCAACTGTTTAAGACTGAATCCTGAAGCAGATTCTGGATGAATTGAACAGGAGCTTCTCATTTCCACATTCTTATGTCCTTAAGACTATTATTAGTATTTGTGTGCAGAACCAGATCCTCTTATGGAGTGTAAAAATCAAATAAAATCAACACTGGAACCAAAATCTCAGATCTTGCAAAGTATATTAGCTGCTGTTACTCCATTTCAAATTGTTCCAGATAAAAGATTAGTTTGACAATGGATTCACTTCAATCCATCCTGCAGGAGGCAGCGGTAACATAAATCTCATAAAAATATATATTTATGCGCACAAAAAATGTTCTGCCGAACTGTGTTTCAATTTAAAGTACAGAAATGAAATATATGACAAAATGGACCTCTTGGAATTTAATTTTGGTGATTAGGATTAGGTAATATCAAACAAAATTGACTGATGCATTTCAACATCATAAAATTGAATGCTTACTTCATTATTAATGCAGAGAGCACTGCACAAGAAATCTACTTTCAGAATTAGATGTGCTGACAGAAGAAATACTGATATTATCAGCATCACAGAAGCATGGCTGGGAACAGAATGATGGAAAATGTTTTTCAAGGATAGACCTGTGAAGGAGGAGTAACATTATTACTGCACATAGAATTCAGTAACATCTTGTTTATCCGGTAAAATCTTGTTTGTCCGGTACCCAACCAACCGGCATACTCAACCAACCGGAATCTCTCAATACAATTCACCATTCCAGCAACCGGATCTCATATCATACTGGGACACTCGCAGTATGCTCACTTTGTTAAACTTACCAAATGCTGGAATGCTTTTTTACCGATCATTTTACCGAGTGTGCTGGAATGCTTTATTAGTGAGTATCCATACAATATTCTGTTATTATTTAGTCTATTATTAATATGGTATGTTTTATAATAAGTTAATTTTTTGGGTGGTGGGGGGGGGGGGGTGTTTCGGCAACTTGCCATTCGAATATCCGGCATATTTGATTAATCGGCATCGGCCAGGACCTGAGGGTGCCGGATAACAAAGGTTTTACTGTAAATGTCAGTTACAGCACGGGCACTGCCACTTGGTCTATCTATTACCCCTGCATGAGCCTCCATGCCTTCTAATCCCCTCCCCCGTACTTCTTTAATCCCTTTTTTCTCATATGTACTTAATGGCAGATTCAGAAGCTGTCAAACAGTGAGTTATATCAAGGGATCTGCTCAAGCAATCTGGGTCGACATTGGTACCAATGACAGCAGGAAAATAACATTGAGGAATTTCTAAATTTAGAACTGCAGGTCAATCTGAAGAATTGATGAAACGCTGTTTAGGCAAGTAGGACAGGCTGCGATATATTTCAGTATGCAATCGTGGGAGCATTTCCATTGCCAGCATGAACTAGTCCAATCAAAACAGACTGCAAGGGAAGAATGATGTACAAATAATTTCACAGATGCATCAATGAATGTATCTTGCAAATGCAATTTTGTTGTTGTTGTTGCCACAACATAAGAAGCAGAGCACCATATTAAAAGTCTGAGACTAAAACAATGGGAGAACGATTTAGGGTGTTCCTCTAACAAATGTTAACCATCAATTCAGCAGACGATTATTACAGACTTCATTCTGGGTCTACAATTTTCTCTTCACTGTAGATAAACCCAGGAAAATAAATATTAATATTGTAAAGAAAATTTAGAAGCCACTCTCAGGCCCCTGATTAACAAAACAAAAGAAAGCTTCAAAATATGAAAAAATGACAGACATCTTGATATAATAATAATCCTTGTATTTGATACAGTGCTGTTCGTGTCTTCTAGACATCCCAAAGCACTTTACAGAATATATTGCAAAGTGAATTGGCTGTATATTTGTGGACGAAATGCAGCAGCCAATTGCGTGCAACAGTGTCCCAAAAACAGTCATGGATTGAAGTGACCAATATATTATTGTTTTTTTTCTTGAGAGATTATTGTCAGGCATATGGAGGAAGGAAACCTGTCAAAAGTTTTGCCCTTCCGGGAATAGAACCCACGTGTCTTGCTTGTGAGGCAAGTGCTCTAACCACTGAGCTACAGGACTCCACTAATCTATGATTTGTGCATGGTAGTCAATGCTGACATAGCATGAGTTCTGCATAAATTCAGAGGCCCAAAACTTTAGCTGGAAGAGTTAGAGCTATGACAACTCTCAGATAATTAAGTAGGAGGCAGAATTAGGAAATAGAATTGCAGAGGAAACATGCAATTCTTTAAAGGGGGGAAAACAATACATCCCTCATAGTGAAAAAGAAAATCATAGGAAGGAGAAAACAAAATAAGGAGGTCAAAGCTAATGTGAAGGCCAAACAATTATGTTAGAAAATACAAGATAACACAAAGCAATGAGGAATTTAATCTTTTGCAAGGCTCGTAAGGTTATATAAAAGGAACAATAGAGGAAGTAAGAGGGTCCTGGACAAGCAGATTGCAGACAGTGGGAAGTGGGATCAAATTAAATATTTTTTCTATGTTAGTAACAGATGCCATGCTACAGACTAGTGAGGTCATTTCAGTGTACAGTATTGTATAAGATAAAATTAATCAATCTCTTCCTAGCTGTTTGTAGGACATTGCTATGCCACGACTGTTTGTGGGACACTGCTGTGTGCAATTGGCTGCTGCGATTCTCCCACAAATATATACAGTTAATTCACTTTTACAGTATATTCTGTGAAGCACTTTGGGACGTCGATAAGATGTGAAAAGCGCTATATCAAATGCAAGAATTATTATTGTGTGCAATGTGCTAATGAGCTGTTATGTTCATCTACAAAATACAACACCATTATACAGTACATTACAGTTAATCATATGAGGTGCTTTGAGACTTCCTTCCAACATGAAAGCAGCTACTGTATATATCAAATGCAAAGATTACTTGAATTCAATCCCTTTGACTCAAGAAGTTTTAACCCAGGTAATTATTAGCAGAGCATTGTTGGGAAGATTTTGAAATACAGTAATGGAATATTTATAACATTAACTTGGGCAAATTCGATTCATCCTTTGATTTTCAAAGCAATAGGAAAGGACACAGGTGAAGAAGTAGTTAATTCTTTTATGAGCTCCAACAGCTCTGACAGTAGTCAGGTTGTAACAACAACAATCCTTACATTTTATATAGCGCTTTCCACGTCTTATCGACGTCTCAAAGCGCTTCACAGAATACAACAATGTCCCAAAGTTGGGACCAGAGTAGCGAGGGAGGGAGAAGACAAGAGGGAAGAAAGGGGGGAAAAGAGGTAGGGACCAGAGCAGAGGGGGGGGGGGGGGGGGGGGGTCGTGGTTGGGGGAAGGAAAATAGGAAAATTGACTGTATATTTGTGGGTGAAACACGGCAGCAAAATTGCGCACAACCATGTCCCACAAACAGTCGTGGAAGTGGGGCCAGGGGAGAAAGAGGATAAGGGGGTAGAGGGAGGCAAAGGTGGGGTAAAATCAGGGGGTAAAAGGGGGGAGAAAGTTAGTGCCCTTCACACAAAAATCTGTTTCCCCCCCCCCCAAAAAAAAAAAACGATGAGAAAGCACACGCAAGGGGCTCTTAATAAACATAAGTTGCATTTATATATTGCCTATTATGCAAAATGAATGTTTTGAAGCATTTTATAAACTAGAAATGATTTGAAATAAAGTGAATGTTATACGGGCAAATGTGGCAGATAATCTAGATCAACAACCATAAACAACAATGAGACAAAATGAGGAACTGATGAATTAGCATCAGAAAGGGAAAATAAACCAAGACAGTTGAGATAGACTCCATGTTTCTTGGATATTGCAGTTTTTTTTAGTCAACCGGGTGTCTGACACAACAACATTAAAAATAACACCGTGGATTTATATAGCGCCCTTCACCCGGGATAGAGTCCTGGATACACATGCGGAACCTCATCACCACACTGAAGAGTATCTGAACTGAAAATTCAATGCTTTTCACTTACACATGGAAATTCCAGTGATAACTAATTCGAATGGAATGTCTGCTTTCTCTCCCTGGAAATATGCATCCTGCTTATTGAAAGTATTAGGCATAAGTTGGCAGGAGACATGGCTTGGGACCTCAAAATGTGTTGGGGGTACTTCTGGAGTCTCACTATAACCTCCTAGCTAGCTATTACTAATTAGCATTGTCTGCAAAGCTTTCCCACTGCTTGCCCAGATAGAATAGCCTACTCGTAGGTTTAACAGAACCTGAGTGCGAGGATCTCCTGTCCCCAGGCAGGGTGAACTCTTGACACACATCTGAATAACAAGGCAGGGTGAAGCTAATATCAACAAAATTTTGAAGGAGTATGTTTGCCAAACCTAATAAATCTATGGGAATTTTTTTAAGAAAGTAACCAAAAATTAATAAATGATGATAATCCATGGGGAAAAATTATCGTGAAATTTCACATGAGTTTTGCTTAACATTCACGGGTGAGATATTTGAATGTTAAAGTCATAGAATTAATACCGTTAGCTGTTGGATTTGGGGCTTATGATATTTGTGGATAGAAGGAGACCAGTGTTGAATAGTGGAGATGGATGAATATTCTGGAATTTATGGTTGCTTAAAAGTTTGGGCTTTGGGGCTCCCAACATGAAAGGCACTCTATAAATGTGATTTTGTTGTTGTTATATATTGCTCATGGTAGATGAAACTGCATTCACACAATACGAGGTAAAGTTGTTATTCAATAGCCCAGAACAAAGTAAATGTTTTTAAAATATGCGGCATTTATAGTGAGACATTTGCACCATCCTTTGTGTGGCGGTGGGAGGAATGAGCTGGATAATCCTAATGGCTTCTACTTATTCCATTGTTTCTTATGTTCTTATATGTAAACATTATCTGCGCTCAGACTGATTAAGTTTATGAAGCATTTTAGAGTGTTCAGAATGGGACAAATTGTTGAATTCACTGTTAACTTTGAAGCTTTGAAGGCAGTTTATTTGTAATTCGTAAAAGAAGTGAAGTCTTTGCAAAGGAAGCGAAGTCAGTGACATTTCTTGCATATAACACACATGGCAGCAGCAATGCGATAAAGCCAGACTTCTTTTTTGCACTTCACATAGAACCCAGCCTCTAATATATTTGACCCAGGTGACTATGTTATAATGAGAATTGCCCTGTGGCTTGTATTGATTTCCTGTGATTCTAGTGCGCTCATTATATTTGGGCCTCATACACCTTGTTAGATGGCATTTGGTGTAACTTGTGGTATGCCCCAATGGAGGGGCAGGTGGGTCGGGGAATGTGGAGCAGGCCAGAGCCTGCTGAGCGGAGGGAGCAGGCAGGTTGATAAGGGAATAGGAGGTCACGGATATGGTAGGGCGAGGATGTGGAGGGCTTTAAATGTGAGGACCAGGATCTTGATTGGATCCTCTCGATGATCGGGAGCCAATGGAGGTGGGCGAGGATGGGGTAGATGGGGTCACAGAGTTTGGAACTGGAGAGGATGTGGGCCGCAGAGTTCTGGATTATCTGCAGTCTGTGGAGGGAGGAATTGGGCGTGTGGAGTAAGGAAAAGTGCCCAAGGTTTTGTCCTGCAAGGAATTGAACCTAGGTCTCTCGCTTGTAAGGCAAGTGCTCTAACCACTGAGCTACAGGACTCCATATTTAAAAGTAATAATAATTAAAACTGGAAAAAGCAATTTTCCAACTCTCACATAAACCAGTAATAAAGATGTCGATAAAAGACTGCTGCAGATGATAATGAGAGCTATAAGCTTTCATTATGAACAACTCCCAAACTAACAGAGGATTAATTCACCCATCTGGACCAACAGAAAAACAAGAATAGCAGACTTTTTTCTCCCTGTGAAAATATGAAATATTTAAGAAACATTTATTTTGTTCCAGGCTGTTGAATAACAGCTTACTTCCTATTAAATGAATTCAATTCCACCAACCATGAGCACAGCACTAAGGATGTTTAATGTTACCATCTGCTGTAATAAAATATTCTGTTGACTTGCAAAGTTGGTTCAAATGCAGATACTCTGAAAATCACTACACCAGGTTTTTCCCATTTTAAATTTTCACTGTCAAAATCATTAAATTTATTAATTAAAAGCAGGGATTCGATCCTAATGCTTGAAAAACATTCTGTTGTGCTCATGATCACCCATAAACGTATGAACACAAGTGGTCAACTTAGCAACTTTAAAATATTTAACCCATCAATCTGACCAACTCTCTTGGGGACCAGTCCATTTGTTAAATATTATAACATTGTTATATTGACCACATAGATCAACATCACACGGTTTGTGAGAGGAAAGTGTTTGTCATGGCTCCTGGCTAATAATCCTCCAGATAAAATTGCTCACTCACTTCATGGTTGTTTGTAGGTCATTGTTATGTGCAAATTGGCTTATGTGTTCGACTTCAAAAACACAAATAATAATAATACTCCTTACATTTAATATAGCACTTTCCACGTCTTCTAGAAGTCCCAAAGTACTTCACAGAATATAGTATAAAGTGAATTGATGCTATATTTGTGGGAGAAACGTAGCCGCCAGTTGCACAGAGCAGGGTCAGAGTCCCACTCAATCATGGATTGAAATTGACCAATTTATTATTGTTTTTTTTTGAGGGATTATTATAGGCATGTGGAGTAAGGAAATGTGCCCAAGGTTTCGCCCTGTCTAGAATCAAACCTAAGTCTCTTGCTTGCAAGGCTTGCAAACACTATTTACAGAAATTATCTCTACTATAGTGCTTTGAGGTATTTCAACCTTATTGGCATGATATCAAATTGAGGATTATTCTTTGTGTTATTATTACAAAATGTGCTGAAACATCTATTTAAATGAAGGCTAAATGATTTTTTCTATTATTGAGATATAGATTCTTCTTGTACAAACACCTTCATAAACCAAGACTGTGAATCCCCTACAGAATCTTTATTGTTAGCTTAGGAACATTGTAAATAGTAATAAATGTAAAAGCTATAATTATGCAATAAAAAAAGTATTACCATTTGTAATTATAAATGAAATTTAAATAGGATTCCATCTGGATGTACTTAACAGTCCCAAAACATATAATGTGTTTGATACTTTATTTGGTAATAAATACTAAATGCAAGACTGCATATTAAAATATCTTTCAGCAATAAAATATAATTATGAGCTACAGTATATACAAATTGCAATATTTAACAACAGTCTAATTTAGATTTTTTCCCCTGCTCCACCCCCCACCCTACACACATACCACACAAACATTGGAGAAATTGTTCACCTGAAACAAAGTATATTCTTGGCAATTTAATATTATATATGTAATTAAGTGTGTGGATTTTGTTAAATGAGTTAATACTTCTCTTTATCTGGTCAAGTCACTATCCTGCTGCTAATTTGGGAGTACATTAAAATTTGCTACTTTAAAATTTGCTATTTTATTTAAAAATAAAAGAAACATCAAAAACACATACTACAGTACTACTCCTCAGTTAACGTTGGGGATGTGTTCTTGAAAAATGCGATTTTAACTGAAATGTCTGATGATGAAACCCAAATTACCATAGTCGTAATGATATAAATCGGAGTTACATTCCCTCAGTACATTTCTTGTCTGAATATTCTTACACAAATATTAAATAAAGAACAAAAACAAAACTACTAATATTGAGAATTGAAATAAATGTTTAATAAGTACCAATATACTGTATCAATTAAATAATACAACAACGAGAAAACATATTGGAGATGGTTGATGCAGTAGTGGGCAATGGTGATTGGCGGGGACGGAGTCATTTAGGTGAAGGGGCGGATGGCGTTTAAAAAAATGTTTGCTGACATCTCCAATGTTTGCTGAACGGCTTTTTTTTCTTCTGCTACAACTGTTTGTAGCAGTTGAAGCCACTCGTTAGTATCCTGTTTGTTGGCTGCTGAGCTGCGTTCCCGACATTGCGTCCCCACACAGCTGATCGCTACCACGTGGTTGCGCACGTGATTTGCGCTAATTTTTTCTAAACTTTACGACCGTTGTCGTAAAATTACCGCATTTTGTGATTATTTTATAAACGATAAATATTCGAAACAACGGATAGCGGGACGACAGATAACAAGGAGTTCCAGTATAGTGCTAGAGGCCCTATGAGAGGTACATTGTGTAAAATCAGCCTGATCACTGACTGAAATCAGACTAGAGATGTGCATGTGTGGCTGTCAAGTGAGGAGAGAGAATTGGAGCATTAGGCTTTACTCTGATATCTTTTGCAGTCGAAAGCTTGCAAACATTTACAATAGAGTAACCATTATTACCTGGTAGTTGGCGATGGGTGCGGAGTCCATAAAATCCCAACCAGCTCTATACATTCCCTGTGCATGCATATGCAGAAAGATAGACGGCTCCATTGGTGCTTCACAACACTGACCAAGCAAAATGGCTGCCCTCTGGGTCCTCAAGTTGACATCTCTTCCAGAACCCCTACCCCGCCCCACTACACTCCCATTTTTACTTTCTCTGAGCCAGTCAGCATTTTGAAACACCCATACAGCAGGTTTCGACTGATTTTGAGAAATGTAGAAGTTGGGGTCCACACTTCAATTTTACTATAAGTGAACCCCCGTTATAATTAAGTGTGTAATAATGGGATTCTACTGTACTATCGACTCACACATAAATAATGGCATCTCAAATGAGTTACTGAAGGGTTGAAAGCACTCATGGAAAGAAACAGTTCCATTAGTGAAGGAGGGACAACATTTTTTATGCGGGGAAACACATTTTTACACTGACAATTTTGACAATTAAACTGATGAATGATAACAATGTTCTGAAGGATATTGGGAACAGACTATTGATAGCAGTATAGGCCTTAGGTCATGGAAATGTGGAAAGATGGCAGTACTACTCTGAATGCTGAGGTCATTTAGTGAGGGATCTGATCCTATGTATAACTGTGAACCCAAAGGCAACAACATTGAGGAAAGATTATGAAAAATCTGTACTATTGAGATGTGTTTAATATTCTCTGTCGGATCAAGGTCAGGAACAAGCCAGAAAACAGCTGAACCGATGGAAGATATTATGAAGCATTTCAATATAAGACAAAAGAATGGTTAAGAACATATCTTCAGAATTCTGGGCTCTACAGACCCTAATTTCGCCACTTGGTCCATGAATGTTTGTGGACACCCCAAAAAATACAGTCAATTCATTTTACCATTCTGTGAAGCACTATGAGACAGCACAAAGATGTGATAAGGCACTATATGCAAGGATTATTATTATTGTTAAGATAACCATTTAAGAATTTAAGAAAGAGTGCAATAAACACATTGCTTGGCAAGGTCCTGTGTTCATTCGTCTGACAAGCTGTAGGTAAGGTTGCATCTCAAATGTGGGTTGATTTCATACATGTGGATTTGTAATGGTCTTATTTCCACATGGACTGTTACCGTTCAGAAATGGGCACCATTTGGCCCACCAGGTCTGCTGGGGTATTTTTCTCATGAACAACATAATCTTATCCCACTCACATACACAACCTTCTTACTCTTTAATGCTTTTCTTTTACAATATGTATCTCTATTATACATTCCTCTCTGAAATAATTTATGGACTCTCAATAATGGCTTGTCCCAGAGTATTCCACATTACAGACACCCTGGGAAGGTGTGGAGAATATTTCTCGATCTTCACCTCAAAATTGCCTCTGCCAAATTAGCTCCACAAACAATCAATAATTCATTTCTCCACAAAACTGGTTTCAAATAAAGCTACTAATGACTCAAGTATTTAACCAGCTAGTAACTAAAACATACCAATATCATTGTCTTACCTATAGGTGTTCCTACACCATATCCTTTCGAGTCAATGAGCCCACCGATCTGGGTCAGGTTACAGTTTCGCTGGGTAATAAATTCAATATTTGTTGATTCCATCAGAAGAGCATAGTCCGTAGTGAGCACCCGCTGGATCCCCATGTCATTATTTTTCACCAAAGCCGTCTGCTGTCGACTGCTCATGAATGCCCACATCTTTTCGTAAGTTGAAATTTTGGATTTCTGTAAAATTTACCCCAATTTATCGTTATTTATTTGAATTATCTGAGCAGTGAAGACAAAATGACTAAAACATAATTTTTAACGATAACTTAGCCTATATTGCAAACTCCACCTCCTCATGTTGGGTAGCAGTATAATGTGAAAATATTGACAAAACTGCATGGTAACAAATAATTTTTACATACAGAAAATGTTTGCAATTGAAACAAGAATTAAAATCAATGAGGTGGGGTAAGACAATATTTGCAAAGTCAGTAGTGAAACTGCTGACTTTGTATAATAGAGTGTATAATAGAGATACATATTGTAAGCTTTCAATCTTAGATATGGAGAGTTTTTTTAAAAAAAAACTAAAGTCAATCAGTGAAGTCCTGTAGCTCAGCAGTTAGAGGACTCGCCTTACAAGCGAGAGGCCTGGGCTCAATTCCAGGCAGGGTGAAACCTTGGCAAATTTCCTTACTCCACACGCCTAATTATAATCCCTCAAAAAAATTAGTAATTTCGAACCACAACTGGGACACTGCTGTGTGAAATTAGCTGCTGTGTTTTGCCCACATATATAGTCAATTCACTTGACACTATAGTATTTTCTGTGAAGCGCTTTGAGATGTCTAGAAGATGTGAAAAGCTCTATATCAAATGCAAAGATTATTATTCTTAAATCAGATAGAATGGCAGTAATGTGATAGTGATAGTCTGGCAAATTAGAAATATAGAAAATATTAAACAACTGGCCTCAGAGACAAGACGAGTACAACTCCTTAGATATAACAGTTTGGGATCAATTTTTCATCTTGTTATTTGTGTAGCACTGCTACACAACTTGTACTGCCCCAGAGTAGTACAAAAACCCAAGAGGTTTATTGTGCTTATGTTTCCTTAATAAATTAGCAAGTAGATACACTAGAAGCTTTTACATTAAGGAACTTCACACCTCTAAATTGGTAAAAATGCATAAACATAGTTTGGAATAATCCTATAATAATCTTTGCAGTTGATTCAGAATCTATAACATCAAAATAACTCATATAGAATTGGTTTCAAGGGCACTGAATAGCTGTCGACACAAACAGCAGTGATTTTGTACACAGTAGATTCCACAGCGAAACATGAAGTGATTGCCAATTTATTGTTGGCCTGGACATTGGGAGGAGCTCCCTCCTCTTTTCGAATGGTGTTGTGGGATCTTTAATGTCCTTCTGAACAAGCAGATGAAACTTTGATTTATCATCACATTCCATTTTATTTTGTTTTCCAATGAAGTGTAGGATAATTTTTCAAAGGTTGCAATGCATTAATCTTGAGAGGTGATTTTAAAATTAAGGAACTGAAGTAAGACAATATTGCAGTGTTTCCACAGTACTGTAGTATCATGTCATTCTGGACTATGAGCTCAACAACTCTTAAATAATTTGGGATAATCAGTTTGTTTCAAATTCTTGACTCAATGGCATAATTGTAGAGCTTAGCAGAGCTAAGTCTGTAATTGCTAAACATTTCCTACTCTCTTAAATATAATTAAATTGAACCACATAGAATGTTATAACTTATTTGGCCTAAATAATTTGTACTATGTAAGGTTCGCCAGAAAGAGATTTACCCAATACAGGTGGTGTAGATTACAAATCTTTTAATATCACACACAATACAAAGGTTAACGCTTTAACACATACAATTATTATATTGTTAAGTTACATTAAAGCTTCAACAAAACCTATATTACCCGTTTCCATTGGGGGAAGTTACTGACCACCAGCTACCTCACAACTGTTCCTCCTATGATGATTCCAACTATTCCAAAATTACATCTTTCATTTATTTGTTTCTAAGTCCATCTCCCCTTCATAGAGATAACCCCCACCCTTCGCAGGCTGCTCATGATTTTTGAGCATGGCTCCTTCCGCATGAGAAAATAACTGATAAGGAGAAAGAGATATGGACAGCTAATTGGGAGGATTCCTGCTTCTTACTCTTGAGCTAATCAGATATCTAGGAGAAGGCTTCTCTTCACTAAGCTTCCTTGTTTTCACATCTGTGCTCAAACACATGATTACTCATTTCCTAGATGGGAGGATGATAACGGGATGGCAGGCACTGAGCAAGAGAAAGTTATCAGAACCTGACCTCAGCCAGGATCAAGCCAATATATATCTACCTTTGCAGAGCTAATTGGCACATATATCCTCTCAGGGGCCCTAAATTAGTAATTGAGAACAAACAGTCTTGCTATGCCCTAATAAGTAAGGAATGCTGTACTGTACAGTTTATAGTGTTTAGTTATATTTTAAAAGGATGACAATTAAAAATCTTAAAAACACCAAACATCACAAATATAATCTTACCACTATTAACAATTGGGTAAGGAAACTACCTCAAATATTAATTGGGGATCTGTTATCTGTTGATTTTGAATTTTATGTAAGCAAGACAGAAACACTTACCTTCACCCAAATGTTCAGAACCATTAAACACGTCCATCAACAACAACAACAACAACATTACACTAGCATAGCACCTTTCAGGTCAGGAGGACGTCCCATCAAATCTCTCCTCAGAAGGGAAAAGTCCCAGTGTAGCCAACTGTCTAACCTTATCAAATTAGGGAGACCACAATGTACAGTACTCATAACTCAAAATGTGGTCTCTCACAGCCCACATATGATTTTAAAATCTCATGACTAATATATTGTAGCCTTCTCAAAATTATCCAACATTTTCATTGGAAAACAAAATAGAATGAAATTTGGCATATCTAGGCCTTTTATGCGGGCATCACTACTTCATAGAAGATAAATCTAATGCCAAAAATAAGTTCCTGTTTGGTTTCACTATACTTTGGAGACGACACTCAGAACAGGACCAATTTCTCAGAACATTCAGCCAGAATCACAATGGCAGACAGTAGTCCTGTGTGTAAATGATGGCATAAACTCAATCTATGTTACATAATTTTTGTTGCCACATGAGTGCATGTATAAGGAGAAAAAAGTGGGATCGAGAATATTTTTCTTCAAAATAAATGCAAGGATTATTAGTATTAAAACTAGCATACTCTAGGTCTTACCTTAAAAAAAGTCATTGTTGATCCATCCCTGACAGCTCCGTATTCTATCTTGGTTTGTTTTGCCAAGTCATCAGCTGAGTTAATGGGTGAATCCATTCTTTCCACAGTCAGAAAGGCAGCCAAGTTGGCAGTGTACGATGATATTATAATTAGTGTAAAAAACCACCAGATTCCACCCACTATTCTAGTGGAGAGAGCTTTGGGCATCAGTTCTGATCCTGTTATAACAGCAGCAACAATAAAAAATGTTAAGTTTGTATTCGAAGATCCACTGGATAAGTCCTACCTACCCCAGCAAATAGTCTGCACTCATCTTTCACTTGCAGTTCATTTGAAATCAATACAGTAGTGTAGCCCAAGAATGAAAATACACAAGATAATGTTACGCTATAGAGGAGTGTTTGGGGTTTGATCAGGGTATTAGCGGCATAGAACTGACATTGAGGGTGGTGATGAACAGCGCAAAGGATAGGAGATGCAAAATGATATACAAAGAAAGGTTACCTACTTTGGTGCACTTTGGAAATGATATATATTTTTAAGAACAACAAGCAGAATAAGCTAAATATTTATTGGGTGATATTGTGTTTTCAGTTTCATTACCATATAACATAGAAGCAAACTGAATTTCAAAAGTATGATGCAAACTGAAAAAGTCAAATGTTAGTTCATTATCTAAAAAATACATCTGTAGGATTTACAGATACTCAAACATTCAAGAGGACACTATGAGAAGTTGAGAATGATGGACTCACAGAATCAAATAATTTTGGCAGTCACTGATCTTATGTGCATGTTGTTGTTATGTGTCTTGATTTTCAGTTTGATGGATTGGGTTTTATTTTAACCTCCGCCATCGAATAATTAACCACTTAAGCACTATCATTTATGACAGTAAGGAATAACTATGTCCAAAATGTATAAAGGTGGACCAACTAAATAACCCCAAAGGTCTTTTTTTGTTGGTGTTGACAGGGGGAATATGGGATGTGTCCCATTTGTCCCTATTAAGCTTGCAAGTCAAAGCCCTAACAGGCAGAATGGTTCTAACAAGAGAAACAATGGAAAGCTTTTTTCTATTTGCATGATGAGCTGCATTAGCTGATTAAATTCCAACAGTATCCCTGGCCTTGGCTCTTGGTAAACTAAACTCTTTGGGAATTTGTGACGTCCATTCAAAAGGAGAATGGATCCATACCAGGCAAATCCAAACCATTTAAGGAATTTTCAGTGATTTGATATGGATAAAAGTTTTTTTTAATATGTCAAATATATAAACAGAAGGCAAATGGCCACTGATTATATCTAAGATGTTTGACTCCTTTACCTTATGAATCTAGCTTAGCTTAACACTCACAAACTACACTAAGGCTACATTCTCTCAACTGGAAATTCAACCATTACATTCCTGTACAAAACTATAGATTAGCTTGGTAAGTTAGAACTGTATAGCAAGCCCAAACACCTTGGCTGTTTTTGACAGTTTTAAACTCTTAAGCTTTAAGTATTGGGGAGGGAATTATGATCCCAGACAGAGGTTTCTGCCTATGTCATTCCACTCTGAATTCGAGCAAGTCAAACCGAAATGGAACACAACTAGACAAAGGGAACTTGTCCAAAAAATGACAGCTCAAGTTCAACAACTGGAGCAGGAATTGCCAGGAGGTTTCCTTGTACACCCCTTGAAATCCTAATGGTACAGATAGCTCAATTCTGATGGAAATCTATAGAGATGTATCTTAGAGATGTAATTTATTTATAATCGAACCTAGGTTTGATTTGAGACATGAGGTTCGTAAGACAATCAGGTTCATATCCAGGAATATTTGTGTGACCTCTTGAATCTTGATGCAGTATTACAGAATTTTATATCAACAATATTTGTTAATTCACAGAAAATGAAAGAAGGTGAAATAACCATAAAACCTGGTGCATAGGTGACATTGTTATTTTATGGTTGTGATTTTGTTAGAAAAGTAAACATTGCTCCAGTGTGAAAATAACTCCTCTGGATTTGAAGAACATAAAACTATATGTGAATATGTCTTTTATGGTAATCTAAATTTTCATATGATTTTCTCTTTCTATCTAATGTATATATGTTTTAAAGAAAACTTGTGTGAACTGGCTTTTTTTTATAATGCTTTTATTTAGACCAAATAAATTATTAAAAGGTTGATTAATGCAGAAATTTGTCCAGTGACAATTTGTTGGTAAGCCCAAGTTGTACCAGGGACAACAAATCATTGTTTTAATTAGGATAAAATCTGCTCAGAGACAATACTTGCTGAAGTCTCTTTAGTGCCTTATGGCAGAGATAACAGCCAATCCTGATCCAGACTTTGCTCACGGTCTGTAGGAAAGAGAAAGTCTGATCATCACAGTAAAATCAAACAGACGGCTCGCACTTTCATGCAAACAACATAGACTTTCCACATGGAAGAGGTCAAAGAAAGACAGAAGAGGTTAGCATTTGGCGAGTCCTTTTGCAGCTATTAGTAGAAGCTAATCATAGTGCACTTACGTCCACAATTACCACAAGTTTGTATCGGCAAACATTTGCTGGCTCACAAATGTTTATGAAGCTGTTAAAAGACAAGCAGAGTCTGGTTGGGGCTGACTGTCATGTACCCAAGGTAGTGGCAACTATCAGACATGACATCCCACAATTAGCTGTGGATGATAGTAAACTCCAACATGTGTGACATGCATGGCAGATATACATTCACTTTACTAGCCACTATCATTAAAAAATAAAAGTAACTTTCATCAGCATTCATACACATGCATCCATCACAAACATACAAATGCTGTACTGTAAAACCTGATCATGCACTTTTAATCTCAATTAAATTTTAACAGACCAAAAAGTGCCTAACCATGACTCACTCTTTAGTCCAGTGAGAATTAGCCAGTTCATAGCTTGCTCACTGTTCAGTGGGGTGCAGGGCATACTTAGTTTAATCATCCACTGCAAATTCATTCTAATACCAAGAAAGCAATAGAGCAGTATTAGAATCTGGGTTAACCTGTTATTATGTTCCTACAATTTTCAGAAATGATTGGGATTTCCACTAAAATACACATACAGAATAGTGTGGGCTTACTACTTATGTATGGACATTTTTGCTGCAACACTACAAATATCCCACTGGTAATATAAATCACAACACTATTATTTCTTTGAAGATTTGTGCATCTATGTTCATTAATAATTTTTTTTTTTGTGCTCCAAGGTGCATCTATACATTATTGAACAACAGGTTGTCTATTTCTGGTTGGGCATGCTCTGTGATTGATTTGGAATACCCTCTTGTCAATATTTCATCAAATGTTTCTTCCACATGTCCTCTCTGACAGCCTCCCGTTTTCATTTACTCAGATGCAGTTCTATCCCTTGTCCTATGTGTCCATTATTCAATCGCTTAAAGGAGTGGAAACCCTCACTGATTTTCTCTTCTCTTTAACCTCGGGCCCTCATGCTAGTATCACTAGTGGTGGCTCGGCTAACATATCACAGATCATGGATCACACCTTAGGCCATCTCAGTGTGTGTCATTCAGATCTCTCATTGAATAATCTTGCCAATCAGGCATTTTCTAAATTTATTCATTTTGTTACACTTAATACAATTAATAATCATAGAGAGAGAAAATACATGCACCATTTAACTTCTTATAAGCAGTTTGAGCACCTTCTTTCAGATTAAGAGTATTTATTTAGAGCATACATTAATCGTAACTTTTTAGTTGGTATTTTTCAGTCGAATGATGCGTGAAATGCAAGAAAAAGTAAAATGAAACTTCATAGTTATTTTCCTGTAGCTCATGGAAGTACAGTATACAAATTTACAAAAGATTCTTACTTGCTACATTCCTTCCTATTTCACACAATGATTCCAACATTTACTCAAACTGTATTCATAACATCATGTTCTTCCATTTAAGAGAATATAGAAATCCTTTTCATGTATAATTTTTTCCTCCCATTTGAGGCCCACCGAGTTAGCCTAAAATATGCGAGTTAGGCTGCTTGACCAGCGCACTCCTCATTCATAGCAAAGTTTGAATGATTGAAACCACAACTTATAGATCAGGCATCAACAGTGCTTAAAATATCTCTGTACCAGTTGGAGTTAGTTTCATACAAGGCTTTACTTAGAATAAGCTTCATTGTTTTCACAGTAATAATACCTGCCATCATTTTATTCACTGTGATAATAACTGCACCATGCATTTTCATTTCATAGTGGAATCAGAATGTCATTGTTTTCATTTTAAGTTTAATGTATTATGGTACCATCAAACAAGCTTTAGAGAGGATTACTAACGATTAGTCTTTTTGAATGTCAACCAGGTTTTACAGTATGGAGCATAGTAGCTGAGGATGGAGTTTACCAGGCATGAAAGCCCCCAGCAGACTGTGGGATGTGTGTAGGAATGAAGTGTGACCTATGTACCTTGCTGCATGAGAGCTCCAACTCCAAACCAGAAACTATTTAGTAAAGTAAAATTGTTTTCCACCACATCGGAGTCAGGATTGCAAGGGTGGGGGTTATACCACTCATAGGGTGTAAACCTGTGGTAATTAACAGAAACAGTCTGTAAAACATCAGATGAGTACACAGTGCTCCAGCAAACCTGCCAACCATTCAATAATGTGGAAATAAAGATTAACAAATGGGCTATTCGCCCCCCAAAAAACACACTAGCATGGCATGTTGGTTCATGGTACACCTGGAGCAGGTTTACAACTCTCATCATTAAACTTGCTGTGTCTTTGATGGTTTTGTGTTATAATAATAACAGTATCACATCAAACAGCATGAGATCCTCTGTGTTTTAATCCTATCAATTAGAAGTACTTATATTGTGGTCTAGGAGCCACTTCCTATTCACTTGCCTGTAGCCCTGTTAAATCTTGTTACTCCATTTGTTTCACTACTTACTTGGCTGTAGGAAGTCGGAGGTGGAATTAAGTGCTGTTTCTTCTTTTCTTGTTCTTTGGAAAACTATGGGATGTTGTCAGTTTGGAGGCCGCTCAGTGTCCACTGACTAAGTTGACGGGTTCACATGGAGATTCCCTCCAGGGGTAAGATTGTTATCTGAACCACACGATAAAGGTGTAGACTTGCATTCCATCATTCCATGCCCTAGCAAATCGACCCTCAAGCAAACAATTGCCTTGAGATCATCGTGCTTGACAAAAATATTGATGAGTGAGACTGCAAGAAGCTGCACTGGAGCCATTAGCATTCAGGTCATTCCTGATGTTACACTAATTTCACATTTTTTATTTCCTTTTTTAAGATTGACATTCAGACAATACAGGACCCAACAGGAAATCAGTGCACCACAGAATATCTATAATTTGACTTGTATATATATATTTATATATTGAAGGAGGTGGGCTGTCTGAAGTAAAATATACAATGGAATAGGTACCTTAGATGTAAAATTTCCCGAATTCGTTTTTAAAAATTATCCTAAATCCACACCAAACCACTGGAACCAGGCAGCCCTGCAGATATTTGTATACAGAACAGTGGTTGATGGGTTGTTTAAGTAAAATATGTCCATTTCAATAAATACTCTGCAGAAATGTAAACACACAAACACATTTGGAAGCATTCTGTAAAACAGATAATAAACGTGGCTATAGGAAGACACCATTTCTTCAAATAATAGCTGGGTAAAGGGGATCCTTTGACTTCTGCCAAGCTTAGTGTCTGTGTCCACCTTTGGTGGAAGAGCTGT
This sequence comes from Hydrolagus colliei, assembly GCA_035084275.1. Classification (NCBI taxonomy): domain Eukaryota; kingdom Metazoa; phylum Chordata; class Chondrichthyes; order Chimaeriformes; family Chimaeridae; genus Hydrolagus; species Hydrolagus colliei. The sequence goes on along the minus strand of CM068745.1, from coordinate 34,467,562 downwards.
TCATGCAAACTAAATGATGCTGAATTACATTATGCCCCTTACTCTTGGGCAATCCAACTCCTCTAATTAAAAAATATATTTTGGAAATTGAACCCTGCACTAGTTTTTTTTAATAATAATAATAATTCTTGCATTTGGTATAGTGCCTTATCATGCCTTCGAGACGTCTCAATCACAGAAAATACTGTAAAGTGAATTGACTGTATATTTTATGAGCAAAACACAGTGGCCAGGAGTGTTCTACAATTGTATCCAGCAGTATCTTCCAAACGTGGATTGAGTGACCAAATTACTGATTTTTTTGAAGGGATTATTACCCCCAGAAAAGTGACCCATCAATCGACTAACAATTGTGTTCCTGCCTAGGTAAACAGAGGCATATGGAGTAAGGATGCTTGCCCAACAGTTCTGCCCGGGAATCAATCCCAGGTCCTCTCGCTTGCGAGGTGAGTACTCTAATCACTAAACTGCAAGACTCCAATGGAGTCTACATCCGGAGAATCAACTGCAAAATTGTTTTCTGCTCCAGATGTAATATGGACACAACACTGGTCGCTCATTAATCTAGAATGGCCCTAAATACTAAACTAGATCCATATTATCATGCAAACACATTCCCTTTAGGTCTGGGCTTCCAGAAATGCAGTACGTCAAATGATAGGGAAAAAACTTTCAAATTTAGCCACAAATTGATGGAAAGAGGGAATGTTTAGAAGATGTGTATTTCAAAGTTGTTTTACTCAGTCAATAATTTTTTTTATATCTGACACACAAATGTTGTAAATAACCAGCATTTACTAAATTACGTAACTATCATCAGTGACAGGTATTGCATTTCTATAAGAGTGGTTTCATGTACTGTATATATTTTCTTTAATGTAGAGAACAGAGCATTCTTGATTCGATTTATCTGAAAGACAGCTCAACAGTAAAAATTATGTCACATTATTATGTTGGTGTTATTGAGATTTTCAGTACTATCAACCGCACGTTTTTTTAAAAACGCCTCATATCCATTAATGTGCACGAAATAACATGTTGCACAGCACAGCACATTTGAAAGTGCATTATTATTATAAAGAGAACATACTGTTGTTGGGACAATGCTGAACTTGATCAAAAGACCATTTTAAGAAGAATTAGAAGAACAATGCTATAGTTTCCTGCAGCTCCTTCAAAACTTGCTTGCTGTACGACCTTCACTGCACCTTCAAAACTTGAATACTTGTGATCCTCACAGGATTTGACTAATGCCAGATATTAAAATGCACAGAAGTGAAGACATTTGGAATTATCATGCAATTTATTTGCCCACTTGCAATTTGCTGTTTTGTTCCTCACTCTTCCTGCCCTGAAAGTGCTGAAAGTGATGGTGAACAGATTCTGCAGTGATTACTCACCCGGGCAACTATTCTTCATGTGTGAGTCCAGTCAAGGAGCTTTGACAGACCATTTGGTATGCAGAAAGGTGTGGAGATGGGATCTGCTTTCGGTATGGCTAAACACAGTTCTGTCTCTATTCAATGCCCCTATCATTCTCCATTTACAGAGGATTGCTGGGTAACAATTAATAACTAGAATGTTGGTCTCTCCATGGGAACACTGAATTATCTCAGATAAACAAGTGCAATCCAGAGATTTTATCATGGGGCTGCCTGGTCTTTGTTTTTTTGTTGTACATTCCACAATGCCTTCCTAATCTTTCGCTTTACAGATTTGAAATAACCATTATATTAAAAATAGTTTCAGCCTTACTTACACCATTAAACCTTAACGAAATGCATGCCAATGTATGCATCATTCAAGATGGCTGCTCAACTGCTCAAGAAATCATTCTTTGAGTTCTATTCAGTTCTCTAGTTTTATGTATATACAGTATCATGACTTTGTACCCAGTTGATAATCACTTGAAGTGAGCCAATGCTAGTTTAGTTACAACTGTATTAACTGAAAAAAGGCCAAGTGGAACCTGTTTTCAAGAGAAATTGATGACATGAACATTACTTTTCTTATTCATAAAAATATTGGTGATTAACTTGTGGTACAGTATTTCTTAATAATGATTCCCTAATAAGGAATCTGAGTTGTGTAAAAGGGGTTTGCTTCCGCTACCCAGACGTGCTTCTCATCAAATCAGAGGATCACCATTCTGACACAATCTATATTTGAAACGGAGTTCCCTCAGTTTGATGGAAATTCAAATGAGATTCCTTAAAGTGTCTGGTTACCCATTTGTGGAACTTGCATAAAAATCAAGGACTTCACATTGTAACCAAAGATTTATGAGGTATCATAGTTACCACCACTATAATAAGTATATGTACTATCATGCTGTTAAGTGACATGAAAATGTGATTTGAAATACCTCCTAACTTCTGAATAATGGTAAAACCCAAAGGTGGATGCAAAGGATTCCTTGAATTCCCTCAGCAAAGCCTCCTTTGTGATTTTTGAGCATGGAAAAGAGTCTCTTTGGGCAGTTTCACTGGATACTTTTCTAATACAGATTGGATTAATCCAGTTTTATTACATTTGAAAGGCATGTTCAAAAATGGTGACCTATAATGACGATTCCCAGCACTTTGCTCTTACATTTAGACATTATTCAGATAGCAAATGATATTTCAGAATGCCTTTTAACCTTGTTCCTCAGATAATTAGTGGATTTTGTTTTAGGAATATTAAAAGTTTGACTCTTATTTTACAAGTGTTGGGTTAAAGACAGTTTCTGGCTCAGGTGTTGCACATTTTCCTCAGAGTTGAAAAGTCTGCCATAATAATAATACTACCTACTAATAATAATAACAACAACGATAACAATAATAATAATAATAACATTAACAATAATAACAATAATAATCCTTGCATTTGACATAGCGTTTTTCATATCTTATCGATCTCTCAAAGCGCTTCACAGAATATACTGTAAAGTAAATTGACTGTATATTTGTGGGCGAATTGCAGAAGCCAGTTGCGCACAGCAGTGTCCCAAAAACAGTCATGGATTGGAATGACCAATTTTATTATTGTGTTTTTTTTGGACGGATTATTATTAGGCGTGTGGAGTAAGGAAACTTGCCCAAAGTTTCGCCCTGACCTGCCTGGATTCGAATACAGGTCTCCCCAGCTTAGTCTCCCCAGCTTGGTCTCCCCAGCTTGGTCTCCCCAGCTTGGTCTCCCCAGCTCCTCAGCTATTGCCCATTGTCAAGGCTCACACACAAGTCAAAGCTAAGGGGTGAAAATGTGTGATATATTCAATAACACAAGTTGAAAAAGAGTTAGACGATAATTAATGCATCGACAGATCCTGTGTGTGTGTGCGTGTTTGTGTGTGTATGTGTATGCTGGTGGCAAATTACCAATCATCTCTCAATACCCTTTTCAATAATAATAATAATCCTGGATTTGATGTATTGTTTATCGTGTCTCTAAGACATCTCAAAGCGCTTCACGGAATACAATTCCGGCAGCCAATTGCGCACATCTATGTCCACAAACAGTCGTGAGTTGAGTGACCAAATTATTATATTTTTTAAATTTGCAGAGTGCTTTGTAACTATGTCCACATCTTTGGATTGTCAATAGGTAGGATACTCACTTAACTAAACAAACCGAAGGATGAAAATTGGTCAAGTTTCTTTACTCCACACGCCTAATAATAAACTCTCAAAAAACAATAATAAATTGGTCATTTCAATCCACAACTGTTTGTGGGACAATACTGTGCACAATTGGCTGCCACGTTTCACCCACAAATATACAGTAAATATTCACTTTACAGTGTATTCTGTGAAGCGCTTTGAGATATCTAGACGTGAAAAGCGCTATATCAAATGCAAGGATTATTATTATTAAAATGGTCTAATTAAGTGGATATATATACATAATAATTCTTGGATTTGATATAGTATCCCTCTAACCAACAGTTCAGTCTGGTAGGCAGAAGCCCAGTGAACTAGGTGGATCACCTCTAAGCTCAAAAATTTAAAGAGTGTTGGGGGGAGGATTTCAACTCTTTTACATCCAAGATTGATCATCATTAACACATGGGTTAATTAGCACCAACAGTTTCATCACATGGTTCCTACAAGTTCTATGTCTCTCAGCTCAGCACCGATGTTAAAGGATTGCTTAAATTGCATTGTAAAATCCTGACATTTGACTTAACTATTTTGTTAGTAGAAACAAAGAGGTTCCAAGACATGATCTGAACTGGAAAAAGAGAGGAAATACATGCAGGATCACTGCAAGAGCAGTCTAGCACTGTTCCAGAGGAACTGTTTCTGATACTCTTTTCCAATGGACTTTAACGGTCCAGACCAAAACATGGGGTGGCGCTAACCAGAGTGTTGACCTTACCATCCCTATTTAGAATCATATAATTCAACAAAATCACAAAGTACAAAAATTATAGACAGCTTCTCAGCTCTTACCAGAAACACACCGTGTCTGCCTGTCCATAGTCATTTTATCTTGGAATCCACCTTGTTTGATTGGGATATAAGCATGGTAAAAAATATTCGGGCACCAGATATTTTATGGGGATGGAGTGTGCAGTGTGTCAAAACAGTTATCATTATTGTACCAGAATGAAGAAAATGAAGTGTATACACCTCTCCCTTTTTCTCCCCCCCCCCCAGCCAAGTGTTACTCTCACTCTATCTTACCTTGCGATAACAAAAAGCACACAGCTGACTCCGAGGCAGGCCAGTAGTACATACATCCAAATGTCTGGGGACAATGGATTCAGAAAGGAGAAAACACCTGGGTTTGTGCCGTTTGGTTTGCGGTAGAGGATACTAATCCCCAGAGTCAAGAAGGGTTTGGAAAAGTCAATAACCTTTTCTCTCACGTAAGTAATAGTAAGAGGAGCAACTGCTAAATCAGCTATCTGCAAAAGGAAAAACAGAAGATTGTGAGGACATTCTTAAATCAAAGCAATGATGTGGAACAGTGCAAGGAACAAAATTACTCAGCAACATTTTGTCAGAGAACCCATGACAATCTCCCAGAAGGGAAAACCACTTTAGACAATCACTGGATTAAGTGACTGGAATAATAATAATCCTTACATTTGATATAGTGGATTTCACATCTTTTAGATGTCTCAAAATGCTTAACAGAATATGTTGTTAAGTGAGTTGACTGTTTTTTGGTGGGTGAAACTCAGCAGCCAATTGTGCTCAGCAGTCGTATAGTCGACATATAGTCGTGGAATGAAATGACCGATTTATTTATTTTTAAAATGTTTTTTGGAGGATTACTTCCAATAATCCCAAGCATTTCTGCATGGATACTTCTAAAGTTTTTTTTATTGTGCAGACTATTCTTTTTTAGTTGTTGAGTTGCCCCCAAAACATGCATTTTCATTAACCATAACTGGGTTTGTTTGGGTCAACTGGCCATAGCATATGGGATAGAAATACAAAAAATTAATGAGAACAGAAGCATTTTCTGTATTATTAGTAAATTTAACAAACTCTTTCACGTCAGCCTGACAAACAAGAAGCACCTGGTTTGAATGCATGCTGTTGAGACAGATCACCACAGCGCCACTCTATTTAATTATGTATGTCAATGACTACATAATAGTCATTCGCATACATCTCCCATAATAGTGATACACTGACATAAAATCTTGTGACCTGCCACATGGATAGGCCAGTCTGTCGCTATTAGGAACTGAAGGATGCTCTTAATGAGCCTCATTCACACAGTGGAAATTTTTTACCCTAAACAAACAACATATTTTTCGTTCTGAATGAAGCGAAAGTACTTGGTCACATTTGGGGAAAACTAGTCATCATCATATGAATTTTCAGCCGCTGAGTGATGATGCCTACTGCTGCCAAATAGAACTGCAGTGGACAAGTGGAAGTGCAGTGGGTTATAATGAAGAGCAGGAAGACTCACTGTGGGATCACAGTGTGGGTCAAGCCTTTCAATCAAACCACCAACTGAGTTGGTACGAATATGAATACCAAATTCATATTTTGACATTATTCAGATTGACTTTTAATTTGCACCTCCAGGTAAAAAAAAATTTAAATCCTTGCATTTGGTATAGCACTTTTCGCATCTTCTAAACATCTCAAAGTGCTTCACAGAATATACTGTAAAGTGAATTGACTATATACAGTATTTGTGGGGAAAATGTGACAGCCAATTGCACGCAGCAGTATCCCACCATCAGTCGTGGATTGAAGTGACTAATTTTAAAAATTATTAAAAACATTTCTTGAGGGATTATTATCAGGCATGTGGAGTAAGGAAACTTGCCCAAGGTTTCACACTGCCAGGAATCAAACCCACGTCCCTTACATGCAAGGTGAATCCTCTAACTATTGAGCTACAAGACTCCACAAATTAACATTGCAAGATAATAAAACTGCCTGCCCGTTCACGAGTTATAAATAAACATTGTAGCCCCAATCCAACTGGGATCAGTATTAGTTTTCAAGGGTACTTTTTTAAAAAAAAACAATTAATGGGGTTCAATAAGTGGTGATTGGTAACAGGAGTTGCTAACGGGGCTGGGTGAGAACCCAAAATGCGTCTCGCCAACCTGGTGGTAACTGGAAGCAGTTTGAGTTGGATGGGAATGACCAAGAGTTGGTGTGATATCATCTGTTTACTGGCAGGATTTGCTATTCGGGACTCTATCAGCAATTCCTATTAAAATCACAATGTATTAATCCCTAGTATGTGACCTAATGATGACATTTGTTTCAAATGTCTAGAAAAATCTAGAACAACATAGCAAAAGTAGTACAACTACTGCCCAATATTTGCATTGTGATGAAACATTTGCATAACTAACACACTAATTTGTTCCACAGATAGGATAAATGTTATATAATTTGATGGATAGTGAAGGTTGCTCACTGATCCATTCAGTTGGATGTTAATTCAAGACGAGATGTCAATTTAATCATGGAGGAATATCTTAACACTGAATAACACTTGAGGGGTAATTCTCTTTTCACTGGTAAGTATGACCTTAGCTGGCGAATGCTTGATTCTGCCTTGTTCAGTGAATTCATCAACCTTAACATTGTTTGTTTAATACAATATTTGTGTTATGCACTCTGCCAAGGCCACAAAACACACCCATCAATAGAAAATATGATGCTCTGCCCTGCAAAGATTGGTAAATTAACCAGTGATTGGACAACCTTTCCATGAACATTGCTGTGGAGATAATTCAGTCAGATGGAGCTGAGACCCAAGAGTAAAGCTGCCCTCTATCAGCTCCCACAGCGCTCTGCTCATTGTAACTCTCATTTTGTTATGAGCAGGCAATCTATAATCAGTAGCAGTGAAGGTTGAAAATAATGACAGGGTAAATTAAAATTAAGATTTAGATTGAGAAAGAGATTAGAAAAAGATGCCATCTGTCTTCAGATGGAAAAATTCAAACAATTACCATTTAATTTAAGGGTCCTTTGGATAAGTGAAGGAGGTCTGAATGGTGAACTAACTTTATTGTAATGGGCTGAGATGTGAAGACATTTCACAAACAGGTGAGTTAACTGTTGAAGTTTATATTATATTAGTTTGGAAATCATATTAAATTGCTAATGATCTAGTTGCTGAACAATTTGTGGTTAAGTGCTCCATCTTCCCTCAATTCATCTATTTACTTAGGTTGAAACTGTTGGCTGCCAATTCCAATTCAGATATGTATCAATTCTCTTCAACTTTCATTTGGATTTTCAGATAACTTTCCACATTAACTAAAGTATGAAAAATTGTGCAACTACATTCCAAACAGTTTTTTTTTTACAATATCTCATGAAGCAGAATACAACTGCATTACCTCTGGTCACATCTCAAGACAGCACCCGTTGATCTATACAAAGACAGAATTCTCTATCCTCTCCCCCATTGCTGGCATTGATTCATGCTGAGGTATGGTTCCATGACCATAAGTAACGTTCATGCAGTCATTTCCTCTGTGTGAATCAAGACAGTTGGTCGGCTATTCAACCATGGAAAGCATCAGAGCCAAATCTGACCCATACTCACCCAATGCCCACCCACATGAATATGGCTAATTTTTCCATGATATGACATATGATGGTTAGGAGAGGAAACTGACTGAGTTTTTCCTTTCCTCCTCCAAGCATTGCAGCGAATTCTAGAGCTCCTACCCTTAATCTGGTGGAGATCAGGTATTTCAGAACAGACTGACGATCAAACCGTGAGGTTTCCTGAGTGAGTTTCATGCTAGACATTACTTTTACCATTGAGGGAGTTGTGAAAACAGTGGGATTTAATGTGGACAATTTGTAATAGGTGTCATCAATAGCAAGTCCAAGTTCTAAAGTTCTCACAAACAAAAACAGAAATTGCTAGGAAAACTCAGCAGGTCAGGCAGAATCTATAGAGAAAGGAAAAATGGAGGAAGTGTAGTCCAAGTAGCTGTGGGAGTTGGTGAGCTTATAAAATATATCTGTTGATAACCTATGGCCCGAGATGCAAGTGGTGAAGTCCAGGAAGGGAAGGGAGATGGTACATGTGTATTTTATGGAAGGTGGAAAAATCATAAAAGGTTATTCTTGATGGTGACTAGAAGTGCATCACACAGACCTGCAGGTGACAATAACAACAAAATTAAATTTATAGAGCACTTTCATGTTAGGAGGATGTCCCAAAGCGCTAAACAATCAGGGGTCGGAACCCGAGCAAAGTGGAGGTATAGAGTGGGGAGGAGGGGAGGAAGAGAGTTGGGAGGGTAGCAGAATGCATGATCGAAGAGGAGGGTCTTGAGACTGGTCTTGAAGGAGGCAAGGGAGGAAGTGAGGTGTGGGACTGTGGGATGGAGTTCCAGAGTGTGGGGGTAGAGAGGCACTCCAGGAACTGGAGATGAGTCATGCCTGTCAACTAAGCATCTAAAGTAAGTAGTAAGTACTTGTTTAAGTACGCCTATTAATGCCTCTACCAAGGCATTACCCCATGTGAGGGGTTGTGCAAGTTGGTGTTGTTGACTAAGCACAGTTCCCACAGATTGTATCAATGCACTTCTGGTTACTGTCAGGAATCATTATTTGTAAATTGTCGCTAATAGTGATTCCTCTTACAAATAGCTGCATATTACAGTCCAGTGTTTCACAAGTTTCCTTTTATTATGGATTCTACAAACAAAGACAAAGTTGTGCAGTATTGGAGGTTGCGGAGTTGTGGAATCTTATAAAGACAGCCTGTGTTATAAGGTACAGTTCTAGAATATAGCATAATACCGCAAGGATTGCTTACGTGGTCAACAAGTTCCCGCACCATTCCATTCCACTGGCCCTTGTCGTTCTGGGCTCCGTATTTCCCATCAGCTACTAATCTGACTTCATAAGTGAAGCCCAGAATGTTTGATAACTCTTTCAGCAAGTCAAGACAATAACCTTCAAATCGGTCATTGCCATAAAGAGGCTTGTCAGATTTCTTATGCATCACGTAGGGATCTTCCTGTAAGATAGCATCAGCAAATGTAAGCTTTCTAAAACAATGTACAGTACTGTAATAACAAGCCTACTTTATTACTGTTCACAATTTAATGGGAAAAGGTGAAAGTTCATCACCAACTGATAATAAGTCTATAGACAAAACTAGCTTGGCTACCACTCAACATGGTCAGAATCTAGCTAACTCATCGACAATTTATTTTTGTATCCCTTTTAATACCATTCCGAGGATTCATTAATTCAGGACTGAGATTGTTCTGCTGTTTGCTTCTCCGAATGGTGCGACAGCTAATACTGTGTTGTTTACTAAGATTATCTCATTTTCCAATCTCCTATGATTCACCTTACTTGCTCATTGATCTGGTGGTTCAAATGGGTGTTACCCACTCCATGACACTATTTTCAAGAAGCCCATCGTGATCTGACCAAGATTCCTCATCCATCCATATTCATTCCATCCATATTCATTCATCCAACCTGCCCTTTAACCTGCATCCTCACCGCATACTCACACATAAAATGTAGTCATTCATTTTATTGGTGTTTCTAATACATTGCTGATTAACCATCAAGTGCTGTCATGCACTTAAATGGAACTAAGTGAGTGAAGCTCTTGGTGAAGTTTGACATGAAAAGGTGCTAAAATCAATGCAATGATTTTAGTGTTCTGATCACCACTTGTTTGTTTTTTGGGGGAGGGCCAATATTCATCAGCAGCTTGTAAATGGTTTGGGTGGTACAAATCTGTGGAGCCACGTATAGACTCCTGCTGGTCCAACACACACCAATGTTCCACTTAGCAGTTTCGCCATTATTTTTAAAAAGATGGTAATTGCGATACTGGGATTGTAATTACACTTAGTCAGTAACTCCTGCTTGCTGGACTGAACCTCTGGTACATTGGTCCAACCAGCTTGGATTTTAGTGCAATTTTAGTCCATCAAATCCAAACAATGCTATAATAGGCGTCATCGACCTAACCCACTTTCCTCTCTCCTGAACTAAAAACAGCAACTTCTGTTTTTAGTTCAGATGCCTGGCATCTGCAATATTCTGCCTTTTCTAAAATCATGACTTCCACATTCACTGCACAACAAACATGAAGATTAAATAATCACATGTAAAGTTAAAAGCCAAACAAAACTTACCAAAATAGTAGTGACTATGAGAGACCTATTGGCCATTGAGATACTGATGTTTGATAGCTTCCCTTTCATGCTATCCGTCATGTTAAGGCCAGTGTTTGAGTTCCAGATTCCAATCTACATTCAAGAGATCAGATAATCTTCAGGTAAGATAACCATGCTCAGACCATTAGTCGCAGCACATACACTGGTATCAGTGAGGAGTGGGTATGTGACAATGTATCTTCGACAATCTAGAATATTACTGCAGGTTTTCTAGGAAGATTGTCAACCACTGCGCTCCAAGGCAGTCCTCCTGTGTGAAGAATTCTAAAAACAGTGTATGCAAATTGTTGAGAGTGATTTTGTTTTGCAAATTTTAGCTCCTACATCAGGCTCTCGGTTTCCTTTTTGTTTATTACTGGTTTCCTACGGTTAACCTGCCAAGGAGGGTCAATCTCTATGCTCTCCTAAGGTTAAAAAAAATGAGCTACTCCTAAAATCACTCACCAGTAACAGTGATAAGATCCAGTAGGGGGCACCACCTGCGTTCCTTACATACGTTAAGCAATAAAACAAGGATTATCGCAATTTTCCCCCCAAAATTCTTTATTAATCCCAGAGGTCAACACTACTATAGTCATGGTTCCATGTCCATATATCTGACAGGGTTATAGTCAGGAATCCAGTCATTTTCAGATTTACTAAGGTATGCTGTAAAATATCTTAAATGAAATAAATGATATTAATTTTAATTGAAAATTAATGATTACTTGATTTACTTGATTTTGACCCAAAATATGAGTCAATGAGCACTGGAGTGATTTCATTTTCTATTGTAATTATAGGGCATTAACCAGAGAATACTGACAATCATATATGAGGGTTGTAAGTAGCTACATCTATAATAATAATAATCCTTGCATTTGATATAGCGCTTTTCACCTCTTATCCATGTCTCAAAGCGCTTCACAGAATACGCTGTAAAGTGAATTGACTGTACTGTATATTTGTGGGCAAAACGTGGCAGCCAATTGTGCACAGCAGTGTCCCACAAACAGTCGTGGATTGAAATGACCAATTTTTATTATTGGGTGTTTTTTGGGGATGGATTATTATTAGGCACGTGGAGTAAGGAAATTTGCCCAAGGTTTCATCCTGATCTGCCTGTGTTCAAACATGGGTCTCATGCTTGTAAGGCGAGTGCTTTAACCATTGAGCTACAGGAGCTCCACATCTGTATCACCTACTTACCTACTCACATCACTTTACATATGATAGCCAGAGATTAAACATTTACACATTGGTTACTGCCCTTTCTTTTCCATTGCACTATATAAATGCAAGTTGTTGTGGTTCTTAAATTTTCAGTGTTTGAGAAGAGCATTCAAGAGATTCATCGTCCCGTCAGAAAAAGCACAGAATTTGGCATCACTAAAAAAAGCTTATAATGGGAACATTTTATTTTTATACCATTATTACATCACTGAGCATTGTAAAACCTATTTCTCAATGTTCTGGAATGTGATAACGTTATTAAAAATGGTTTGTGTTAAAAAAAATTAAAGTAGGTTTGGAAAGCTGGTTTCTCAAAGTGAAACTGTATTTTGAGAGTGGCATCAGCCTGGTGCCAATTTACATCACATGTGGAATATGCCAAATAACATTACATTACTAAGGGTTGTCTCTGGCTTAGAAACAAAGGGATTGTTTTCTGTTTGTTGGTAAATACCGTCAATGGAATTTTCACGGTGATAAAGCTAACACCCAACGGAGGGAGTCATGTTGCTTACAAACTCAATAAATGTAACGACATGCAGAGAATAGCTCACATAAAGCTTAATCCAACAAAACAGTAGATGACTAACTTGGGAATTAAACTAAGCAGGACATAATTTACAAACCACATCAAATATGGACACATCATCTCTCTCAGTACAAACCTTCCTCCATATTTTGTTGGAGTGAATAATGTCACCAGTAAGCTTGTAAAGAATAAAGGAGCTTGTTAAAATAAAAAATACATATAACATGTTTTAATCCTAATTTAATTGTCAACTAGAATAAAAATAAAGAAATAAAAACAAATGAATGAACAAAATAGAAAGAAAGGAAAAAGAGGAATTAAAGAAACAATAATATGCAATGATGTGTGGTTTATTATAACCAGCTAGGGAGCTGCGGTATTTTACCTTTTTCTGTTTTCCATCATATTCTGGGGGCACAATGCTATTCGTTAGTCACTAAAAAGAGATTCTTTGCTGCCAATGCCAAATATAAGACGTATTTTTTGAACAACCAAACAAGCAGTTAATTTCAACAGGAAAGGTCGGAAAGTAGAAACGTGGAGTCTAAAGTATGGTTTAAATTTTATTTCTTGTGTTAATTGCAGCTTCAGGATTACAAATATGGATTCTGAGATTACAAAATGGCAAACTACAAATCCCATGTCAACAAATTAAAAAATGAAGGTATCAAGCAGATTTCCCAGCACCTTGGTGGCTTTACTGTCATATAAAATTTGGGATATGTCATTCACAAATCTTATTATGAATCTTGTAACATCATATTTCTGACCTGAATGTCACAATGAACAAATTCAATTATGAATATCACAACACACTACTTTCCCCCCATTGTGAATGGGTTAAAGCAGATTCTAAAAGTTTTTAAATGACTTGAACTAAAAGCCTTTAAAGGCGGCAAGTTTGTCACTCAAAATACATTCAAAGTTTCCTTAGATTGCAGGGCGTTATGCTTTCAAAATACAGTAGAAGCCCGTTTATCCGTGACCTGATTAACCGTAACTGCCATATAACTGGCACTGCAAAAAAAAGGTCCGCATTCGATCAACCGGAATTTATCCAGAAAAATGCAGGTTTGGATGTTTTGTGTTGCGTCAGTATTTTGGATTGCTGCTACTAGGTGCCTGATGGTGGCGCTAGCTCAAAATGCTGCCAGTACTGTAAAGCAATGCATGCTCCGGAGTGTACTCTTTGAGAGGCAGAGTGGGGTGAGTTGATTAATTTAGATTTAATTCAGCCACAAACAGCAAAACACACACTCACCCTGAGCAAAGCTTGCAGATCAATTCATTGGCATTCATTTTGTTAAAAAAAACTCATTCCTGCAATGCTTGTTTTACAGAGTGCAGTGTTTCAAGTTAGTGCGCACACACACACACTCACACACAGGCACTGCATGGCTTTTTGGAAAGAAAGTTAACTGAACTGGGTGGCTGCCGTTCACTCTCTGCTTTCTCAATAACACAAGCTTTCCTCTCTTCTGGCCCCAATGAGAACAGTGTCATTCAGACGTATAACCTTTGCACTAGCTTAAAGATTTCTCTGAAATGCCTGGTCACTGTGTGTAAAATGATTATAATTATTATTTATAAATATATTATATATTATATAAATGATTATTTTGTCTATTATTAATATGCCATTTTTCAAAAAATGTAATAAAAAATGTTTAAATAATTTTTTTTGTGTTGGGTTTTCTACCGAATATCCATCAGACGCTTTAACCGGCACTGGCCAAGTCCTGAGGGTGCCAGATAAATGGGCTTCTACTGTAATAGGTAATGAAAAATGTGACTTTCTCGAGCAATGTTTATAACATCCTTGTCAAGAAAGGATTTTACGATGTGGGCAATAAGCAGAGCATTAAATTGTTCACCTTTTCCAGACCTTCCTCCTTCAGACTTATAATATCCAAGTCAAAATCCTTCCTCAGACCATCAGTCTTATTAAAGGTGATGCGTCCTGTCAGGCCATCCCACTGAGCCTAATGGCAACATTTCAAAAATACATTAAATTTCACTTCAGTAACAAAAGAATCCATTCATTCACAGGTATAGTTTATTGAAGCACAGAGGCACGTAAATCAATGTTAGTTTCTATCCTAATAAAATAGTTTATTCTAAATGTCATTATCATTTATTTTGTCTAGATAAAAGTGCAATTCACAATGACTTTTTTCATTTATTACTATACAGTACTTTTCTCAAAGAGAATAGTTCAAAACCAATCATGTTGGTCTTCATTTCAACCCTCATATTGGCTGCTATGCAGTAAATCTAGATGTATTTAACGGCAGGAATGTAGCAGCATATCTGCTCTAATACTATTCTCCTATGCTTTTCCCATCCCCTTGAATGCTAATTTTCTTCATGAGTACATTGAATTCTCTTAAATTATGCAAATGGCTCAGCTTCAACACCCATTTGTGGTAAAGCACTTCACAGTCTAATACCTGTGTAAAAACCTTCTAACATTTTTCTTTATACTTCGGATGATAATCTACAAATTGTGTCCTAAAGTTACTGATTCGTTAATTAGTGAAATAGTCCTTCTCTCTTTACCCTAGCAAAACTACTCATTATTTTGAAAATCTCTATTAGATTCTCCTTAACCTTCTCTGCACCAGTGAAAATATCCTGAAATGTCATCATTCATGTTTCGTTTATTTTCTCCTGTCCTTAAACAAATTCTATTTGGTATGATATTAAGCCATAGATTGTTCTGAATGCCAGTCACACATCAAATCAGCACAAAATACCTGCCATAGCACCTGTACCATCAGTAACTGACTACGATTAAGCCATTGCTGCAAGGAGAATCATTGCTTGATTCTTGTGGGATGATTCTTGATTGATGTGGGATGCTGAATATGTTTCTCTTATTCCCTAATGTTATTTGATATACCTTATTTACACCTTGGCATAAATTTTAACTGCTGCCAAAATGCATGCTTAAAATAAAGTTAAGGAATAAAAACCAATCCTTAGGAATCAACCCCATAGCTGATTTTTTAAAAGCAAGATAGCATCTAGTTCATAGATAGAAAACATGAGTTTGAGGTAAGGTCCGTCGATATGGAAATTTTCCAATATCAATATATCGGTGGGCTCATATCGATATATACTGATATATCGATATCACCGTTTTTTTTTATCCTGTGTATGCGCGCGCATTTGGAGGTGCGCCCACATTCCAATATGCATGCTCTAGGCCCAGGAGGTTTGCAATGCCGGCGACAAAGTAAGTTGAAAAAGTTTTATATTATACCAATATAACCAATATATCGATATATCGCCGGACACAATATACCGATATTTTGCGATATATCGATTTTTTTTATACTGAATTTTTCAATATACCGATATATTAAAATTTCCAATATCGGTATATCGATATGAAAAATTATACCGATATAACCGATATATCGATATATCGCCGGACACTAGTTTAAGGCATTCAGTTTAAGAGATTCAACCTTGGCTCTTAGGTAATATTCACTAAACCACTTGAGTTTGAACCTCATCCATTATGATTGTGTTTGAAAGACCTCGTTAGTTTGCAATTTGTGTACCTCCCTCTGCCCTAACTATAATTCTATGGACTAAAAAATACAAATAATTATATAAAATCTTTTCTAAAACATTGCATTTTCAGCTCTTTCTATGAATTATTCACAGAGCCAGTGCATAATATTCTAAATAGATATTCAAGGACATGACCTTGAGTGCATAATATAAAAGTGTAGTCCAGGAAGATACTTCACTGTACTGGCTCTCTGTTAAGTGCCCAAATCTGTGCATTCAGCTTGAAAATAAATTGCTACTAAGATCACAAAGATAAATCTCAGACTTGCCTCTTTGATAAGGTTCATAAACCTCGATCCAAATCGCCAGGGCTTGTGCCTGTGACACTGTAAGGAGCTGACTGTCATTTGCGAAGCACGTTGGAAGGCTACAGACACCACATAGACTGCATCATACATCAAGGCTGCATCCGTCTGCCAAAAAATACCAAAACAGCACTTGAAAAGCAGATCCCAGCAAAAAATGTTAGTTGTCTTCATTTTCAAGTAATTTACCATTTGCATATCAACAACAACAACAAATTACACTTATAAAGCGCTTTTCACGTCGGGAGGACGATATCACTGTGTTGTTTAGCAATACAGTACTTTATCAATATTGGAGTGCAAAATAAAGTGTTTCACAATGGATTCAATGTGATTTTATAACATTAATTTCAATATATAAAATCCTTTAAGGAAATATTAATAATAAATAATAATAATACTTGCATTTGATATAGCACTTTTCAAATCTTCTAAACATCTCAAAGCGCTTCACGGAATATACTGTAAAGTGAATTGACTGTATATTTGTAGGCATTTTTCACACTTTTGTTGTTTGAATCAGAGTTTATAGTGAATTGTGTAATAAAGAATCATGGATATACAATGGGGATTAATCAGTTTATCCCAACAGTTAGCCTGAGATTAACCAATGGTGCAATATTGTTACATGTCAATATGTCTGAGTATAGAGCATTCAGGGGTGTCAGTGTGTTGAAACATTCAAATATGTGACAGATTGTCTAGCATGCCCCATCACCAGGCCCGTACGCAGGATTTTTAATGGGGGGGTGCGAATTGCTAGTGATGGGACCAACAATGGCCGGCGGCTTGGGGGCTGCCCACGAGGGCCCCTGGCGGGGGTGAAGGGGGCGAAGCCCCCTCGAGGCTCCGACGTTATACACAGTTTGAGGTCATATTTTACACGTTTTTGCGGTCATTTTTTTTTGCATGCCAGTGGATGTCTCTAAAAGCAATTTTTAATTACAGGAATACATTTTTAATAATATAAATCAAATGTGATAATCAAGACAAAACAAGAAGCATGATATTTCAGAAACACGCCTATCAAAACTTAAGTCATTTTTACTTACATTTATCAGATTAAAATATGATTTCAGCTTCCACAAAGTGGTGCTACCTTTTTATGTAGTGACTGTATATGGGATGATTTCCAATTGACACACCACGTAGACATAGGCGCTAAAGGATAGGCCTACGTCCATGAGTATCTTTTTTAAAGATAGGCATTTCCGTCCAGACACATATAACTTTTTTGTTGGGTTCTCAAAAGCTTTAATTTCTCAGAAGCTTGTAAATATGTTGTCATTGTTTGCTAGCATTACAGTCACACCTCTCAAAACTTGAGTAAATTTTACTTACGGTGATCAGATGAAAAGATGATTTTAACTTCCAGAAGTGGTGCTACCTTTGTGGCTGTATACGGGATGATTTCCAAACGAGGATGGATTTGAGTCTTGGCGCGCGCCTATGTTTACGCGGTGAGTCACAGACTTGCCGCGTCATTGACTAGCGCGTCTATCGACGCGGTATGTTTTGGGTAGATGCCGATTCTGGTGTGCGAGTAATTTTCTATTAATACTAAATCATTCAAAGATGTGTATTTATAAGTAATACATAGTTTTGAAGAATTCATTGTTACACAAATGTTCAATAAATTTACTTGGTATTTAAATTTGATAAAAATACAATTCTCTACCCCGGAAAATGTGGACCTTTTATAATTTGGGGGGGTGCCTACGCACCCGTCACACACCCCCTGCGTACGGGCCTGATCACTGACGTGGATCCTGGTTAAATCTCAATGCTCATCTTTCCATTTGTATCCAGCCTGAGGACTGGATGGTTGCAAATGTTATATTCCTGCTCAAAAAAGTGGAGGGATAAACCCGGGAACTACAGACCAGTCAGTCGAATGTTGGTGGTGGGGGATCTATCTTCTAGGTAGGGTCCGTCGATATGGAAATTTTCCGATTTAGATATATCGATGGGCTCATATCGAGATATACCGAAATATCGATATTTCCGGGTTTTTCGTACTGCGAATGCGCGCATTCGGGGTGCGCGCGCATTCTGGGTGCGTGCGCATTCCGAGTGTGCGCATTCCGAGTGTGCGCGCATTCGGGGCCTATTTCCTCAGGGGGTAAATATCTTTCTCTCTCTGTGTCTCTCACTCTCTCCATCTCTGTGTTATTCTGTCTGTGTCTCTGTGTCTCTCTCACATCCCTCCCATCTCTATCTATCTGTATATTATCACATCCACCCCGTCTCTCCCCCCGCCCCCACCCCCCCACAGCCATCTCTTTCCCCCTCCCCCCCACCCGCCGTCTCTCTCCCCACCAACACCCCCCAGACGTTTCTCTCCCCCCACCCCCTCAGCCGTCTCTCTCCCCACCCACCCCGCCCCAGCCTTCTCTCTCTCCCCCCCACCACCCCCCCAGCCGTCTCTCTCCCCACCCAACCCCCCCAGTCGTCTCTCCCCACCCACCCCAGCCGTTTCTTTCCCCTGCACCACCCCCCAGCTGTCTCACTCCCCCCCAACCCCCCAGCCATTTCTCTCCCCCCCCAACACCCCCCAGCCGTCTCTCTCTCCCCTCCACCCCCCCAGCCGTCTCTCTCCCCCACCACCCCCCCAGCCATCTTTCTCCCCCCCACCCCCCCCAGCCGTCTCTCTCCCCACCCCCGCTTCTCTCCCCCCCACAGCTGTCTCTCTCTCCCCCCCCCAGCCGTCTCTCTCCCCCCCACCCACCCCCAGCCATCTCTCTCTCCCTCCCCCAGCCAGCTCTCCCCCCCCAGCCATCTCTCTCCCCCCAGCCATCTCTCTCCCCCCCACCGACCCCCAGCCATCTCTCTCCCTCTCATCCCACCCCCAGCCGTCTCTCCCCCCCTCCCCCCCTCCCCGGGCCCAGCCTTCTCTCCCCCCCCACCCCTTGCATACCTGTATATTGTATTCGAGGACTATGAATACAGTATGGCGGCTTTGCACCTCGGTCTGTGCATTGTGTATGGAGATGAGCATTCTGGGTCTTGTAGTTCAGTGTGCGCGCATTCCGATTTTTTACCTCGATATATTGATTTTTCGATATATCGATATTTTTGAAATGCCTATATCGGCGTATCAATATGAAAATTATATCGTGTTTTAGCGATGTATCGATATATCGCCAGACCCTACTTCTAGGGACTGTAATCCGGGATAAAATTTATTTTCACTTGGAGAAACCAAGTTAGTTATTGACCGTCAACGTGGATTTGGTAAATGTGGAGACAAACTTAATTAAGTTCTTTGACAAAATAACAGAGAGGGATTGATGAATGTAGTGCAGTTGATGTTATGTATATGAACTTGCAGAAGGCAAGGATAAGGTGCTACATAATAGACTACTGTAGTTAGCAAAATTGAAACCCATGGGTTAAAAGGGATAGAGGCAGCATGGATACGAAGTTGGCTGGGAGACAGAAAGCAAAGGGTAGTGGTAAATGGTTGTTTGTCAGACTGGAGGGGAATATACAATGGTGTCCTTTAGGGGCTCTGTATTAGGTTCACTGCTCTGTTTGATATACATAAATGACTTGGAAGGGTATAGAGAGCACAAAACTTGTGGTAAACAGTGAGGAGGATGGTAACAGACTGCAGGAGGATAGAGACAGACTGGTGAAATGGGCAGACACATGACAGATGAAGTTCAATGCAGAGAAGCATGAGGTGATGCATTTTCAGAGCAAGAACAAGGAGAAGCAACGTACGTTAAATAGTACAGGAGTAGAGAGACTTGGGGGTTCACATATACAGGTCTTTGAAGGTGACAGTACAGGTTAATAGAGCTGTTAAATAGCATATGGAATCCTTGGCTTTACAAATAAAGGCATACAATTTTAAAGCAAGGTCCTGTTAAACCTTTATAAGTCACTGGTTCGGTCTCAGCTGGAGTATTGTGTCCAATTCTGAGCACCACACTTTAGGGTGTTTATCAAGGCCTTAGAGAGGATGCAGCTGAGATTTACCACAATGGTACAGTACTAGGAATGAAGACTTTAGGTATGTGGAGAGAATACAGAAGCTTCTCCTCAGAGCATAGAAGGTTAAGGAGAGGTTTAATAGCGGTGTCCAAAATTATGAGGGATTTTTGATATTTTTGATAGTAGAAAGGTAGGAACTGTTTGCATTGACAAGTGTGTCAGTAACTAGGGGACAAGGTTTAAGATAATTGGCAAAAGAACCAGGCAGCTCATGTTACTTAGTGGAAAAATAAAAATAAATGGAAATCTTGTGTAGCAAGTTTTGAATGGGGATAAATAAACTTACTACTGGAGGAACTGAGACTTATGTGAGGCTTGCAGCTTACCTCTGTTCACTATGAATGGTTGTGACTAACAGCACACTCAGAAAGCCAAAGCATAATAAAAAGGTTTCATCATTTTCAGGTCATTTGCATTTGTTACATGATTAAATCCTCATGCAGACTGACTGTATAGAGAGACCTCCAAGTTTTAAAATGTCATTAGCTGCAGATGCTTGGGGAATCATCAAGGCTGACATGCCACTGCAGTGCTGGGGAGAACTGCATTGTCTGAGGTTTTTAGATGATAAGCTAAACTGAGGTTTTACACATAGATGCCAAATATCCCTTGACATAGTCTAAGATTGTATTCTAAAAGAGAAGGGAATTTCTTTCCCAGTATCCTGGCCAATAATCCTTCAAATTACAGTACTTATTTACCTCAAAGCTCTGTGTAGGACCTTGCTAGCATAAATAGCTTCCGCATTTAACTATCAAAACATCATTACACTTGACCACAATTACTTGTGAAGCACTTGGTGAAGTTTCAACATGACAATGTGTTATTAAAAAGTGCAAATATACTATCCTACTCCCTTGCATTGGTAGAATAACAGAAACTTTCTGCTTCAACCGTATCAAGTTGTTGAGATGTCTCAAAGCTCTTCATAGAAAGTGGATTGATTGTTTATTTTGTGGGTGAAATAATGGACTGATAAAGTAGATGGGATTTCAAGTTAACATATCTGAACAATGGCACCTCTGATTGCAATGGCATTACTTGAACAAATATGTTCAGCATCTGTGATTTACTGATGAATATAGAAATTTATATGGATATGGAGATCTCTCCCTCTCCCCGACCGAGGCATAGGGGCATAGAGGTCATTGCTGTTTTCAATCATCATTTCAGTGCAATTTGATGGAGTAACTAACAACTTAATTCAATTGTTATCTTATAATAATCCTTACATTTCATATAGTGCTTTTCACATCTTCTGGATGTCTTAAAGCACTTCACAGAATATACTGTAAAATGAATTGACTGTATATTTGTGGGCGAAACGCGATATTGAATTGTACACAAAAGTGTCCCACAAATAGTCATGGATTGAATGACAAAATTATTATTTTTTAATTTTTATTCTTCTTGAAGAATTATTATCAGGCACGTGGAGTAAAGAAACTTGCCCATGGGTTTGCTCTGCCAGGAATTGAACCCAGGTCTCTCGCTTGGGAGACAAGTGCGCTAGCCACTGAGCTACAGGACTCTACATGCTCCCTCACAAAGCCAGTCAGGAACCTCGGCATCACGTTCGACCCCAAACTCTCCTTCCTCCCCCACATCCGCGCCTTGACCGGGACTGCCTATTTCCACCTGCGCAACATTGCCAGGCTCCGCAACTATCTTACCCCCCATGCTGCCGAAACACTTGTGCACGCGTACATCACCTCATGGCTGGACTATGGGAACTCTCTCCTTGTCGGCCTCCCCAGCTCCTCCATTCACAGGCTGCAGATCATCCAAAACTCTGCAGCCCGTGTACTATCCCGCACCCGCCTACGCGACCACATAACCCCCACCCTCGCCCGTCTCCATTGGCTCCCCATCCCCCAGAGGATCGAGTTCAAGATCCTCGTCCTCACCTTCAAGGCCTTACACGGCCTTGCCCTGCCCTATCTTTCCGACCTACTCTCCCCCTACAAGCCCACCCGGACCCTCCATTCAGCAGGACTTGGCTTGCTCCAAGCTCCCCGCCCGAACCGCCCCACCATCGGAGGCTGGGCCTTCAGTTTTTCCGCTCCCACCCTCTGGAACACCCCAATCCCTCCGCCTTGTTTCCTCCCTTTCCTCTTTCAAAGCCGGTTTGAAGACTTTCCTTTTCGACCGTGCCTGCTGTTCCCCCCTAATTCTTCGACCTCCCCTACGTTTTTTACCCCCTCCCGAACACTCCCCTCCCAGCTCAGGTCACACGCCTCCTGTGCAGCGCCTTGGGACGTCCTCCCGACGTGAAAGGCGCTTTATAAGTGCAAGTTGTTGTTGTTCTTGGGGATGTCATCCGCAGACATGGGGTACACTTCCACATGTATGTGGATGACACCCAACTCTATTTTCCCACCTCACTTTGCGACTCCCCAGTTCTCTGATGTTCTGTCAGCCTGCCTGTCAGACATCAGGAGCCGAATGAGCGCACATTTCCTTCAGCTAAATGTTAACAAGATGAAGCCATACTCTTTGGCTCTCATCAATGTCTTCAATCGCACGGTTACCACACCCTAAACCTACCCGACCTGCCCCTAAAACTCTCCGAACCCAAACGCAAGCTAGGCATCAGGTTCAACCACCCAATTATCCTTTCTCCCCCACATCCGGTCCCTCACCAAAACCGCTTTCTTCCATCTCCAACGCATCACGCGTCTCCGCCAATATCTAACCCCAAAAGCAGCCAAAACCCTGGTCCCATGCCTTTGTCACCTCTGGGCTGGACTATTCAAATGCCCCTCTTCGCTGGCATCCCCTTTGCTACCATTCATAACATCCAGGTCATCCAGAATTCTGCCACCCACATTCTTACTGTACCAAACTCTGCTCCCCAATTACCCCACTCGTTACCAGATTGCACTGGCTGACAGTCCCAGAGAGGATCGATTTCAAGAGCCTCACTCTTGTTTTCAAATCCCTCCACTCCTCTGCAGCCCCCTACCTCTCTGACCTCCTCTCTCCTCACATCAGTACCCGTTGCCTTCGCTCCGCCGGGTCTGGCCTCCTCCGTGTCCCCTGAATCCTCCGCCCCACCATTGGCAGCCGTGCCTTCAGCCACTATGCCCCGAGGCTCTGGAACTCCCTTCCTCACTCCCTTTGCCTCGCCCCCACTCTTCCCTTCAGGTCTCGGCTAAAGACCTTTCTTTTCGACCGTGCTTTCGGTCACCTTCTTCCCCCTCTCCCTGGCTTGGACTCGGGATCTGTTATTGCGAAGCAGTCCGAGACGCCGTCTGGCGTGGAGGGCGCCATATAAATCCAACTTGTTGTTGTTGTGCAGAAACAATCAGAAAGTAGGTCTGTATTTGGGAATGTTTATTACAGCTGCTGGGAAAGTGGGAAAGTGGGAATTCAAGATCCTAGAATTTTTAAGTTTTTAAGAATTTGATTTGACATGTCAAAGAATCCTAACAGATTACATAGTACATTTCATAAATATCAAATCTGTTATGAAACTTTGCATTTTTCACCCCAAATGCATAGACATCAGCTGGTGGTGAGTGCTGTGAGTTATGCACTACGGTTAGACATATAGAAAATGTTCCTTTACCCTGTCCAGCAAAGTGTCTTAATCCAACCATAGAAAACACCCGTAATAATATCTTTAATATAGTGAAAAAAATTAGAACAAAAGAACATAAACTCGAGCTCAGATGAAGGATGTTGAAAGAAGATAGTTCCTATTTAATAACCTATGAAATAGACTGCCCCGGGAAACAGAGTAGGCAGCCTGTGTCAGAACATTTAAGTGGTAATTAGCCTGGTATTTGATAAAGAAATTGATCAAGGGAAATTAATTTAGAATAAAGAAATTGATCACGGGAAACGTAATTTAGGATAAATAGTATTTATTTTGTAATTTGCTTGAATGGTCTTTTCCAACCCTGAAGATTCCAATGTTTCTATGTTCCTATCGCACTAAAGTGAATGCAGTACAGTACTTCCATTTCCAACAGGGCCTCTATAATGCATTGTTACGGTGCCAACCAGTCTCTATTTTCATGTGCATTCTATTTAGTATAGGATCAAAGCTGTTGTTAGGATTAACGTATGGAAACAAGTAAGCTCAGAATTTCATAAACCCGAACAGGTGGCATAAAGCATGCTGGTGCATGATACCAACATCAGATACTAACAAGCTCAACTATGGGTCACTTGCAGCTTAGCTTTCTTACCAAGAGAGATACAGCACTTGTCCCTGATATATCTATATATACTTGTATTTCTACTGGCTTTCTGGATATCATCCAAGTCTCCTATCTATAAAATGTTAACTCAAGCATTGCAGGTTAATGCTTTAGCAGATCTCATATGTTTTACAGAAATATTGTCTTTAATTTTAAATTTTGTTATGCAATTACTTCCTGAATACACCTGTCAGAACATGTCAACCCCAAACAGTACACATACTTCTCTTGATCTTCTGGCTTACCAGGGCAAGTTAGGTCTAATAAAAGGAGCCGGCAAGCAGGCTTAAGCTCTGAAGAAGGATGGTGAAACAAGATAGTTCCTATTTAATGATTACATAGAAAGCAGTGACTATGTGGAATACATTTCCTGGGAGACCGTGGGAACAGATTGAATGGAGGCAGCAATTTCAAGAGGGAATTAGATTGCCTTTTTTGGTAAAGCGATTGATCAAGGTATATGAGTTATGGTAGTATAATTTATTTTACTTTTGAATCAGTGGAATTGATTTCTGCTCCTACAGATTCACATATTCCTACTAATCTGTGGTCCTTAATGGAGCCAGGACATAGATGGTGGTCAGATGGCCTTCTTCTCTGCTGTAAATTTCTGTGGTTCTATGGTGACAATTTCCATTTCACATACTGCCTATCACATTAATAACAACAACAACCAGACTACACTTGTATAGCGCCTTTCACATCAGGAGGACATCCCAAGGCGCTGGACAGTCATTATTTCAGACAGAAGCTGGGGTCAGGGACAGGGAGGGTGGAGGGAAAGGAAGGGATTGGGGTAAATGATGGAACTATTGAAGAAGAGGGTCTTGAGGTGGGACTTGAAGGAGGCCAGCAATCCTTGCATTTAGTAAAGCCCTTTCAAATCAGTGGGGGTAGGGAGTATTTTTTATTTAATTCTGTAGCACCCAGCTGCTGTTTTTGTGTGTGACTGCCGATGGTGGGGTGGGCCGGGCAGGGTACGTGGAACAAGCCACAGCCTGATGAGCAGAGGGAACGGATAGGTTGGTATGGGGTCAGTAGATTGCAGAGGTGGGAAGGAGCAAGGCCATGGAGGATGAAGATTTTGAACTTTATCCCCTGGAGGCTGGGAAGGAAACCAGTGGAGCCGGACGAGGGTGAGAGGGATGGGGTCATGGGAAACCCGTTCTGGAGATTTTTAATTGATATAGTGCCTGATCACGTCAGAAGGATGTTTGAGCACTTTACAGGATTTACTATATAAAAGGGTTTGACAGTAACCCCTCCAAACAAGAATGAAAATTAAAAAGGTAGCTTTTGAGTTTTAAGCTTTTAAAGTTTTAAAACCATAATAGCAATTACTCACAACTCTCAGTTGCTATTTTACAGTTTTTCAGTTCTGTTCTAGTACTTTTTAGACCTTTGCTTTTTAAAGACAATGTTGGACTTGAGAATCCTGCTGGGAAGAAACTCCTTTTATGCATCTTTTAATGAACCTGTTTTATTGTCCTGCTTCAGGTGAAATGATCTGTGGATATCACTGCCTAGGGCTCATTCTGTGAGAAAAAATCACTTGGGTGGGGGATACTGAAGGGTCCCAGTGCTGATGGAGTCTGTGCAAATTAATGCCTTCAGGAGAGAGGAGGTACGAAAAGGGGAGAGATGGTGGAAAGGAGCCTGCAGAAATTAGCCTTGGGTGCTGATGAATACAGCTCTGTTTTGCACAAGTGAGAGCTACTGTACATATTATGTGGAGTAATATCATTGGCCAGTATCTGATTTTATGATTTAGAATTAATCTTAATTTCTTTAACATATTGAAGATTTGAAGATGTTGTAGATCTTATTATCAATGTCAATATTGTTGTGTTTTTTGATTACACCGAGAAAAGATAGCTTAGTCCACGTTACCATGGAGTGAATTCAATTGGAAGACAACTTGTTTTTCTGAATGCATTTAAAAAAATATTTATAATGTTTCAAAGCTACTTTTGGATAGCCAAAAGTAAAGATTACTTTTTGACAGCTATTAGTCACCACACAAACATTCTGCAGCCAAAGGTATGGTGATATATTATGTGAGTTGAATCTCTAATGGGTGGTGCATCTCTGGGTAGGGAGGGGGAGGTGGTAAAATAGACAGATACAAATACACTGACACAAGTGTATAAGAACAGTAGGATGAGCAGAGAGCATTTTTACCAAATAGGCCACTCTGTTAAACCCCATTTACACTACATACCTTGTGCAAGATTGGTTTCTTCACCCTGGGTACTTGTTTGATAAGGTCAGAGTTTGCTTTGTTTACATTACAGCCACAGCAGGGCAACCCTGAATGGCAGTAAGACTGCACATGTGACCGTTAAAAAGGAGAAGAAGAAAGAAAGAAGCTTTCGTTACGGGCAGAGTCTCCATTACGGTATAATACGGTAATGGGATTCCAATGCTGACTACCCACAGACAAAATGTCTAGATTTAGACATTGGTCTAACCACTGGTAGCTCAGTGGTTAGAGCACTTGCCTCACAAGCGAGAGACCTGGGTTTGATTCCTGGCAGGGTGAAATCTTCGGCAAGTTTGCTTACTCTACACACCTGGTAATAATAAAATAAATAATAATAATTTGTTCACTCAATCTATAATTCCACCTCATCCCCTCCCTGGCCTTCTTCAAGTCTCGACTAAAGGCTCTCCTCTTCGATGGACCCATCGGCAACTCCTAATCCCCACCTTCCCTCCTCCCACCACCCCCGTCCTCATATCGGGTCTGAAGCAGTAACTGTCCAGCACCTTGGGACATCCTGACGTGAAAGGCACTATACTAGTGTAATTTTGTTGTTGTTTGTGGGACGTTACTGTGTCCAATTGGCTGCCGCATTTTGCCCACAAAATATACAGTAGATTCACTTTACAGTATATTCTGTGAAGCGCTTTGAGAAGTCTTGAAGATGTGAAAAGAGGTATATCATATGCAAGGATTATTATTATTATTACCATAGGCAGATACTAATTACAGTTTGGCATGTAAACCAAGGGCAGAAAATCTATGGTTTATGTTGGATCCATTTCAACAAGTTTAACCCATGTCATCTTCCTACCAGTATAGATTAATATCAGTTTCATATCAACATGAAGGTAGAAATGTAAATAGTTATGAGGTACACCTTCTAACAACAAAGTAGCTGTTATTCCCACAGTTATTGCCTTCTTATACTCTTGTGATATTGTTCCGTCCTCTCTAGTTTGAAGCTTGTGATCCACTACTTTCCTCCTTGTAACAAAGGGAAGTTCTGAGGTTTCTGTTGCCATGACACTGACTGCACTGGTGCCGGCTTTCCATCATCACAAACGATAAGAATGGCTAACTACAATCCACGTACTGTATATTATATGAATCTTACACAGACGTCTGCATTGGACTTCCTTTTACCAATCCTGATCAACTTTGCAAAAAAATCCATTACATCAATTCTTAGCATGAATATATTCCTCTCCAATTTCTGTTGCTGTTAGAAGAGATGAGGCTCTTTCATTGCAGTTTTTAAGACTGCGAATCGCCACTCATTTTTCCTTTCTGTGCTCTTTACAAAACACCAACACAGTTCTTCACGTAGAGAGACCAGAGATGGAGGCAACATTTTAATCATGGTCTAAAAGACATCCTCTCTGGATTGACATTTCAAGTGGTGGAACAGAAGCATTTTCTGAGATGACCTTATCAACCTGTCAATAATCACTCCACACGGAGTTCTTCCTGATTATTGGGGAAGGATGTGAAGTATGGCATGACAATTTGCACTGGTGATAATTATCTATCTGTGCACTAAGTGGAAAAAATTTAATTGGGCTACCGAGAAAATTCAAATACTGTACCTGTAGTTGTAAAACAAAAAAAAGTTACAACAGAGTTACAGAATTGGAATTAAAAAACAGAGTCTTGACAGCAGGTTTAAATCCCAAAATTGGTGCCAAATTTGTTTTACGAAGGCGCAGTGAACATTTTCTGTCCTCGTGATAATTATCACTCCACTTAGCACATTTTTCTTCCAATGTTACATGAGCTGGGGCCCAACAAGCATGAATACAATTGCAGTTGTGATAGCAGAATGAAGGGACAATATCTATTCAATTAAAGTAAAATTAAAACAGGGAACTATATAGAGAATTGATTTTAAAACACAGTAAATAAGGAGAAGATAAAGTAAGAATCTTTCAGGCTGAGAAGATCAGAATTGCCCTGAAATCTGTCCTGCAAAGCTGGCTATTTTTAATCTTTACATTGTATACAAGTGTATGGAAAGAAAAATCTTCCACATTTACAGATGTGAATCAATACAGAAAGAAAATGTGAAGTTTTGAAAGTAAGAATAGGGAGGAAGCAATAAAATAATATTAAATAGTAATATGTTAAACAGAGCAGAGTAGCAGAGTGACCTTGGAATGCAGATAAAGGAGTCATTAAATGAGGCAGCCCAGACAGGTAAAGCCATAAAAAGGCAAATGGAATCCTTGGTTTTATATTCAGAGGCATGAAATATAAAAACAAGCAGCTAACACTGAACTTGCAAAATACCTTAGTTAGCCCATGGATTCACTGGGATATAACTATGGTGGAGCAGTTTTGGTTATGAAATGTTTGGGCTTTTTTCTGTAAAGTTAGAGTGTTAACAGCTAATCCTACAGAGATCTTCTAGATTTGGAAGGCAAGGATAAAGCAGCAATAAATTATTTCCAATGGTTGCATAGTCATCCACGGGAAGGCCCACATTGAATTTAATGTGTGTTTGGAAAAACATGTAACAAGAAAATTCTGGCCAGTGCTTGCCTGGGATATTCACTCAAAATATTCACTCAAAATGTACCCTGGAGCTTGGGTGGCGCAGTACGTTAGCACATTTGTCCGTTCAAATTTGGGACCCGGGCTTAGATCGTGTCCAGACTGATGGAATCCATCTCTCTTCTGCTTGTTGGCTGTATAAAGATCTAATGTGAAATAAGTTTCATTTTGCATTTAAATCATGTTGTAATAAAATCATAATCCTTGCATTCAACATTACTCCTTTTACGATGGGAGGATGCTTCGAAGTGCTTCACGGAATTCACTGTGAAGCATAGTGTCTGGGCACCTGTCAGGTGAAATCTTAAACCAGATTGAAGGCTGTTTTGATGCACACTCACGCTGGGTACTGAAATGAAACAATGTTCCATTTCCCACTGCTGCATCCCTCACCTTGATAAGCACAAGATTCAACGGGAAGAAACAAAGCAAGCCCTCCCATGTTCAAACCTGATGAAATCTGTTGGTGATAGACAATAAGGCTCCTCGGAGACTCCAATCTCCAATATGACAGAGCTGAGAATTTGAGTTCTCTGACTAAAATAGCTCTCGTGTTTTTCGCCACTCACAGCAGTGACCATTCTTGTTGCTTTTTCTTTACTGAACAATCACCATGTGGCCAAGCCAATAACTAACAATGCCAATAGCTTAGCAACCAATTAAGCATCACACAAACCCGTTCTGTGTCCACTGCAGTATTTGAATTTCTGCCCACTTTCACTCCAAATGCACATTTTTCATTCTCACTGGCTGCCATTCAGATTTTAGCTCAGCTAAAACTACAGCCTGTTGTTGCCATGCCAGAGTCTGCAGTTCTGAGCACCTAGCCATAGTTATTAATCGTGAGCGGTTAGACATACTGCAAATGCCAGCAGTTTTTCAGAAATTGCTCATTAGAGTGAGTGTTGATAATGTAGTCAGACTAAGCATTGTCAACAGCAGCTATGCCGGTGTCAGATAGTACCCAGCCAGCACTGGCATTGTCACCCCTAAATCGATGATCATATTAAACAGTATTCTGCTCTGACAGACCGAAAGCATTCTGACTGTCGTTCCCCAAACTCTATATTGCTCAGTGACTTGTCTGAGGATCGGTACTTGTCTGTCCTAACCTCAAAACCAGTCTGTATTAGAGAGGTCTTTAGATTGAGCGATATGACAGGCTAATATACTAATGGTCCAACAAATTATAAAAAAAGAAACTGAGCCCGACTCTTATGCGAAAGAGACACTGCCCTAAGTGATTACATATAACCAATCATTCTCCTGCTGTTCTGCTTTCTTGGTGAAATAAAATTGCTCTCTTCCACGTCACTCATCTTTCGCTCATCGCATTTTCTTTTTACTCTGCCTTTTGTGCAATTATTTTCGTCAGATGTTTTATTCACATTTTCTGCAATAAGATGCACAATTCATCTCTCATGTTTTAAACTCCTCTCTATCTAGCCTCTTTGGCAGGTTAATATGATTTGATATGACTTCCAGTGCACTGTAAAACCAAAACTAGAGTGGCTATTCACAGTGTCAGTGAATCACGGACTGATCCCCATCCCATTACAGATGGAATAAAACATTTTCAGAGATTTCAGTGGGATGACAGACTCTTCTATTGTACTTTCAAGATAATCAAGATCATAAACTTCCTACCTCACCAATGTAACCTTTTTGTTATATAGCCCAGAACCAGAACTATTCAGCCCACTAACTCCAAGACTATTAAACACAAACTGTTGCTCCCTCCAAGGCATCCAGACGCAGCAATCACTCGAATATGACATACAGGTACTGCTGTTTTACATGCAATGTTTGGTAATGCTAGTGAATATTTTGTTTTGCATTTATATGAAGAACAAGAAACCACTTTGACTTATTGCTTGGATCAGGCAAGTAAAGCGTGTGAGAGACTCCATTGCCTTTTACTGGCAGTAAAGGGATTTGCACCCATAATGAAGTTCAGTTCGAGAGGAAAGTAAAGAGGGAGTAAAATCTGCAATCTTTTAAGCATTCCTTTTCTTAGTTTATGTTGCCTGCCAAAAAAAATCAATTGATGGCAGCAAGCCTCATGTACAAACTTCTCCATTTTCATCCCTGTAACGATGGCTTTTTTAAATAAATCTTGAATCAAGCATTTTTTTGGTTTTGAAAATTGTAACCCCCCCTGAGGATGTCACCAGACATTTTCTTTGCTTGATGATTAATTTTTGGAGCAGAGGTGAAACTCCCATTCTCCTTTGCTAAAGGTTACACTTTTACCAACAGGCCTGGATGCATGAGGACTGTGCTATCACCTACATGTAAGTTTGCTTTTATCAAATAACACAGGGAATGTTTAAAATAAATCACAAACTTTACCCTATAGAGTGAAACTCACTATAGTATTGATAACATTTGCTCTGCTACTCCATTCTCAGCATTGACATTTTGTCAGTGGCTTCTTAAATTATCAAACAAAACATGTACCAATTCTCTTTATTTGGTTAAATGAATGTCTCAGAGACAAGTGGCATAAGAGCAGCCTTTATATATTATTTCTTTGCTCCTGAGTTTCCAAGTTTCACCTTTTTCCCCTGAGAATATTGTACCTTGTATTTAATGGAAGTATTTTGTTGCCATCTAATATGACTTCCTACAAAGCTATCGAAGGCCTGAGAAGCCATATCATGAATACGACTATTCAGTGTGTTCACCAACTACAGTATACCACAAAGAAGGCTTTTCTGTGTTGAGAGAAGACGACTCTTGGGGGATCTTGTAGAGGTGTATATAAGTTAAATGGGATTGAAAAAGTAAACCCAGAACAGTACTTAAGGATGTATCCCAAGAATAGAACTGGTTTAGAATTGCTGACAGCACAAAGTGTTTCCGTACTCAGAGGGCGATTTATGACTGAAACAGATTGCTAGGAAGGGTGGTTGAGACCAGGGCACGAGATGCATTTAAAAAGCTGTATGATGCTGTGATAGGAGGCCCAGTAGGATGGATGGGCTGAAGTGATGAGGTCAGATGGGCTGACGGACTTTCTTGATCCAAATCAAGCTTGTGATCTTGTGAATATGGTATTGCATATTTCATTTTATCATTTTGAAACTGAAATGGGCATTTGTCAGAATATAAATAATCTCCAGATGAAAAAAAATCTTGGTTGGCAAGCTAAGTATCCAACTTCAGAGGCCTGACATTTCTCTTTGCTTAACTCACACGATTTCCCAGAAAAAAGATCTCAGAGAAAATGGCTTCTAATTTAAGACTGAATGTAAGAATCTTCTAAAATGCACAATGTTGAATTTTGAGGCAATGTTTTTAAGGCGAGGAACATGAGAATTTCACACCTCGAAAATCTAGTAATCCACCATTTGTGCAGTAACACACTCCTATATAATTCTCTTCAAATATTGCAATTCTCACTGATTTGTACCAAAGGGTGAAAGATGAATTATAATTTAAGAAGTTATCATTGTATAGCACTTTGTTTAAACATGACTTGCAAATGATTGATTATTGAGGATGTGTGGATGTGGGACAGCATATCCAGAGAGCACTTACTGTCATCGTTCCATCTAACAGTCCTGATTCAGGTTTAGGTGGTGCCTGCAAACGTTCCATTGACCATTTATCAATGACAGATGCAATGTGTGGGTTGTCAATGTTCAGGAGACGGAATCCTGTCATATTGACCCCACTGTACCGATAAGGCTCCAAGTTCAGTGCACAAAGGTCCTGGCAGGGAGAAAGCACAAGGAGAGAGAATATCAATCAACACCACATAAGTAGCAACATAGAAACTATTGGACTTTTTCTCAGCTGAGGTAACTGCCAAATAGCTTTGGGATTAGAACACATTACTTTTTTTAAAAAATGGATTGTTGAGTAAATCCTAAAATTTTGGGAAGTGCAGGAACAACTTACAGATGGAACATCTTTGCAAATGTTGCAAATTAGAACTCACAAATTAGCATTTGCAATGATACTCTATATTAGCGCCTATATTTCAGCGCCTTGGGATGCCCTCCCGACGTGAAAGGTGCTCCACAAATGTAATTTTATTGTTGTTGTTGTATATTACTGAAAACATCCTTTTTCCAGTGACGTGATGTTGGACGGCGATCAGTTGTAGGGAATGGAACGTTTTCCATGTTCTTATACTTGGCACTCACACCCCAGAGGTGGCCAGCATTAAATACAGACTAAAGCTCCCTCAACACCACCACTAAGTGTGCTTTACGTAAGGATCTCTGGTTGCACCAGTATGATTATGGTCACTTAGCACAGTAACCAATCTAATGGCCTTGTAGACTGTGGCTATCAATTTTGTGACAGATTATGAGCAATTTTGAACTGTGGACACACACTTGGGTGAAGCTACCCTGAACTCATTTCACTTGGCTCTCTTACTGCTGCCAAAAGAGCTGGATTAAACACAAGTGCCAAAAAATAAAAGTAAGTATTTCAACACTCTTTGACTATCAAGGTGAATTTATATATTGCAGAGAGCAATACAATTCGGGCCATTCAGCCCCTCGAGCCTGCCCCACCATTTAATAAGATCATGGCTGATCTTCTAACCTAATTCCATTTACCCATCCTATCCCCATATCCTTCAACCTTTAGAAATCCATCAATCTCAGTCTTGAATATGTTCAAGGATTGAGCATCCACAGCCTTCTGGGGTAGAGACTTCCATAAATTCACTATCCTCTAAGTGAGGAAATGTTTCTTCAACGCTGTTCAAAAAGGCTGACCCTTAATATTGAGACTATGATCCCTAGTTTTAGTTTCTCCAGTTAGAGGAAATAGTCACACAATGTCTACTCTGTCAATAAGTTTCTATCAAATCAGCTCTAATAATCCGTCCCCCCAAAAAACTGTAATAAATTGGTCATTTCAATCCACGACTGTTTGTGGGAAATTGCTATGTGATGTTGGCTGCCACGTTTTGCCCAAAAATATACAATCAATTCACTTTACAGTATATTCTGTGAAGTGCTTTGAGACGTCTAGAAGACATGAAAAGCCCTATATCAAATGCAATATTATTATTATTCTATATTCTAGAGAATATAGGTCTAGTTTACTCAACCTTTCCTCAATCCCTCATCCCAGTAACCAACCTTGTGAATCTACGCTGCACCCCCTCTAAAGCAAGTATGTAGTTTCTGATTAATGGTTTACAGCATTACCAACAGACAATGCATGGCAGACATTTGTGGGACACAATATTGAACATAGGCTTGTATGTGCCTCGCAACAGATACATCAGGGCTAATAGGGAACTGTTTGGTCCGTGGATTATTGAGTGCAAATGGAGGGATGTATCCCGCTTATCTAATTCTGGAAGGTATTAAGCGCAGGTTGGCAAATCGAGGCTTGGAGATCCCAGCGTTTGTGTTGGGGGTACTGCTGGAGTCTCACCATCAGAGGAGTTTTTAACATCGGTGCAATGCACCAACAGGCCCCTCATATTGCGGGCCCCCAATGTAATGCAAAAAATCATTGAAATGGGAGGATTTGAGTGTACTGTGCTCTTGTCTTTTGTTAAATAGCCCCAACCACTACCGCCCTATCTCAAACCTGCCCTTCCTCTCAAAAGCACTGGAACGTGTTGTTGCAAACCCAGTCCGCACCCACCTCTCCTCCCACTCCCTCTTCGAACCCCTCCAGTCTGGTTTCCGCCCTGCCCACAGTACAGAGACTGCGCTTGTGAAAGTCACAAACGACGTCCTCTCTATCTGTGACCAGGGTTCCCTCTGCCTCCTTATCCTCCTGGACCTGTCAGCTGCCTTTGACACAGTCGACCACGCCATCCTCCTCCACCGCCTGTCCTCCGCCATCCACCTCAGTGGGACCGCACTCGCCTAGTTCGAGTCCTACCTCACAAAACGCCAGCAGTACATCTCCACAAACGTTTTTTCCTCCCGCACTCACCCAGTTACCTGCGGGGTACACCAGGGATCCATCCTTGGCCCCCTCCTTTTCCTCATCTATATGCTTCCTCTTGGGGATGTGATCCGCAGACATGGGGCACACTTCCACATGTACGCGGATGACACCCAACTCTATCTCTCCACTTCACTTTGTGACCCCCAATCCCCCGATGTTCTGTCAGCCTGCCTTTCAGACATCAGGGGCTGGATGAGCACAAATTTCTTGCAGCTGAATGTTGACAAGACGGAGGCCATACTCCTTGGCTCTCGTCAACGTCTCCATTCGCACGGCTCTCACCTCCTCCACTTTCCCAGCCTGCCCCTAAAACTCTCCGAACCTGTCCGCAACCTTGGCATCAGGTTCAACCCCCAACTGTCCTTCCTCCCCCACATCCGGTCCGTCACCAGCACTGCCTTCTACCACCTCCGACGGATCGCCCGTCTCCGGCAATACCTCACCTTAAAAGCTGCCGAAACCTTGGTCCACGACTTTGTCACCTCTCGGCTGGACTATTGCAACGCCCTCCTCGCCGGTCTTCCCTCCACCACAATCCACAAAATCCAGCTTATCCAAAACTCTGCCGCCCCCATACTCACCCACTCTAAGCTTCGCTCCCCCATTACCCCAGTCCTTGCCAGACTTCACTGGCTCCCTATCCCAGAGAGGATCGACTTCAAGACCCTCACCCTTGTTTTCAAATCTCTCCACTCCTCTGCACCCCCCTATCTCTCTGATCTCCTCTCCACCCAACCCAGCACCCGCTGCCTTCGCTCCTCTGGGTCTGGCCTCCTCCATGTCCCCCGAATCCTCCACTCCACCCTCGGCGGCCATGCCTTTAGCCACTACGCCCTGAGGCTCTGGAACTCCCTTCCTCACTCGTTTCGCCTCGTCCCCTCTCTTCCCAGTTTCAGGTCACAGTTGAAGACCTTTCTCTTCAACCAAGCTTTTGGCCACCTTCCTGCCCCTGCCCCTAGCTCGGTCCCGGGATCCGCTACAGTGAAGCGCTTTGAGACGCCGTCCGGTGAGGAGGGCGCTATATAAATCGAAGTTGTTGTTTTTGTTGTAAATATAGTGAAAACCAGCAGGGTTAAGTGTGCAAAAAGGGGAAGGAGCTGGAGGAATAGGGAAGTTTGGGAGGGCCACCCTTCCGGAATGTCAGTTTGTGCAGGGGGTGTAGTGAAAGGTGTAGCCGAGGGTGGGTGGGGGGTAAGCTTTCATCGATCAGTATGTGTGTGTTTGTGAGAGATTGAGCGATCAGCGTTGGGGCACCCCCAATACTATCTCTGGCCACAGTTATGCTTATGAGAAGGTAACGATTATTGGTGTATGTGTGCAAGATAACAAGAACAACAAAATTACATATATAGAGCGCCTTTCACATCGGGAGGACGTCCCAAGGCACTGAAAGAAAATAAAAAGACAAAGAGAGAGGGGGAGATGGAGAGAGAAAAACTGAGTGGGGTCAGAAGTCTGCCTCTTCAACCTCCAGTCCAGGAGAGAAGATATTGAATGGGTACTCAAGTGAGAAGACATAGGTGAAAGCTCAGAGTGAGAGTTTGTAATTGTCCCCAATAAAGAGAGATTAGCTGTGCAAATCTATTTTGCATTTTTTAGTGCAAGAGCAGTCTCATGAAAAACACCTCTGCAATGAGTTCAACAGAATTATGATGGAATATTCTCCCTGAAGTAAAAAAATCAAAGCTTGGCTCCTTCAGTATCTAAAGTGTGGCTCAAATATAACATGAGTAAATTACATACAATTACAAAGGAAGTGACATCAACAGCACTCCTTGTGCTTAGTACATTAGTGTCCAGCGATATATCGGTTATATCGGTATAATTTTTCATATCGATATGCCGATATTGAAAATTTGAATATATCGGTATATTGAAAAATTCGGTATAAAATAAATTGGTATATCACAAAACATCGGTATATAGTGTCCGGCGATATATCAATATATCGGTTATATCGGTATAATACAAACTTTTTCAACATACCTTGTTGCCAGCATTGCAATCCTCCTGGGCATAGAGCACGCACATCCGAATGCGCACGCATACACAGGATAAAAAAACCTGGTGATATGATATATCGGTATATATCGATATGAGCCCACCGATATATCGATATCGGAAAAATTCCATATCACCAGACACTAGTATACATGAATAGCAGGTAACAATGTCAGTGGTAATCTGATGACCCAGTAGTTGGCCTTTATTGTAACTTATTTACAGCATCTTGGGAGGTCCTCCTACATGAAAGGCACTATATAAATGCAATTTGTTGTTGTTATATCTAGCCTCTGGACTATTGGGTCCAGATGACTGCAATATATGTACTTCCTTGAGCCTGTCTTGTAAAAGACCTTTACAATCATGAACATGTCTGGGCAAATGAACTGTGCTGATAATGGAAGAATCATTCCAATTTGTTTAGCATTACAAATCTGACGAGGACATAGCTGAAACATTAAACTGCTTTCTCTTTGAGATGATGATTCACCTGATGCAGATTTCCAGCATGTTTGGTGCTTGACCCAGATTTCCCGAGGGAGAGATTTTTCCATTCTCTCCTTGGCAGCCTTCCCAGTTCTACTCTCCAGAGGCTTTCTAGAATTCCACAGCCCATGTTCTCCCCATCGTACATGGTAAGACGAATAGATTAGAGGTAATATTATAATTGAGCATATTTATTACCATAATAAATGGAATTCAAAATGCTACAGTTTCTGAGTTGAAAACATTCAGAACCAGTCAGCACCGAATCAGTAGGAATCTCCTTAGACCCACTGGGGGGTCTTCCATTTGAGCCAGCAGAATGTTTGAATATTAACGTAATGTGCTTCGTGCCAGATCATCAAAATAACTGCGACAGCAGTGATAATTGCTTCTACTTCATAGAACCTTAGCGCCATATTATCAACGTACAGCAAAATCACAGGAATAGATTATGAAGCTTTTTAAAAATGCTGCCTTACCAGTGTGGTAAAAAAGTAGTGGTAGTACTCAGTCATCATTCCCATTGAGAGGAGCTGCAAGGTGAACAAACCGGTGTTAGAGAGCATTAAATAGAAAAGGATGCAATTAAACCTCAATTACATCAACTGATCTATAGCTCAATAACACTTCCTGTGGATGAGCTGTGGTTATAGATAACAGAGTTATTGATTTTTGGAGACAGTCACTGAATCCAGGTGAGCAATGCATTTGTAATGACATTGTACAAAGATTAAGGTCCAAGGAATGCAAAATTGCAAGGAAAGAATTGTGTAGAAGTTTGGGGAAATGGAGGCAATGACTGCTAGTTCTGTTCATTTCTCATAGAGCTACAATCAGTGTTCAGTTCTATCATGGCCTTTCAGCCATCAGTTTCACTACAAATGCTATGTAACCATTTAAATACAGAATCAGATTTTAAGCACACACATACATTTTCTGTTCAGTAGATACTATGAAATAATGTTCTGTTTGATTTAAAAAATGAATATTATCAAGAAATTGTGTGACAGACTGCAGTTTTATTTAATAGAAATTCTCTCAATCAAATGTCACGCTTGTAAATTAATCAGCATATCAGTAAATGTTTTAAAACTATTTGAATAAATATGAACATAGGAAAACTAATACATTTCCTATTTAACATTTGTATTAATACAACTAATCCAGTACATTGTATTAGAAAAGATAAATTTGTTATCCAGCCTGTGGCTTCACAAGTCACATAACTTACTCTATCATGGACTTCATCTACACATCATCCCCTTGGGGGAAAGTGATACGCATCTTACTATTGATAGCTTCACGCTTAATCTTTCTTCATCTATTGATATTTTCGGCCTTAGTATCTCTTCTGATTTCACATGGAATTCTCACATCTCCTCCACTGACTGAACCAAAACCATCTTAAAAAAACACTGTGGATTGTCTTTACTGCCAAACATTTATTTATCCTGCAACAATTCTTAATTCTCAACAAGCCAAAGGCTGTCCTAGACTTCATTTCTGTTCCTTGCTCCTAAATCATAAATCAGAACCTTAAATTTTCATTTAGAATCTTACCTTTAAATTCTACTCCTAAAATTAATTTCATAAAACAGTTTTCTGATGTCTTAAAAAAACGTAATATACTGCAGATACTGAAAGTCTAAAACAAAAACAGAAATTGCTGGGAACACTCAGCAGGTCAGACACCATCTATGGAGAAAGGAAAGTGAGTGAATGTTTTGAGTCCACGATCCTTCATCAGAACCGAAGGATCTTCTGATGAAGGGCTTTGGACCTGAAATGTTGACTCACTTTCCTTTCTCCATAGATGCTGCCTGACTTACTGAGTGTTCCCAGTGATTTCTGTTTCCTAATGTCTACTCTTGTTAAAAATTCTCAAGACAAATTAGAAGTAGTTGACCCCAGAATTAACACATCTTCCACGTCTTTTTCATATCTCTTCCTAGATTATCTCATGGAAGACCTATCTATTCTTTAACGTGACCACTGTTTGATAACACAGCTAAAATATTCATTTTGCTCCTAGTGTTGCTGATTGCAATCTATTTTCCTATTGTCCTGTCGCTTCCTCTAATACTCTTTCCAGTTATCCTCAATTGATCTTTATGTCCTACTATTTTTTGGTTTTGTATCTTTTATAACATTTCTGTTTGGCCTTTGGGCTGTTTTTTCCCTCATTATTCTGGGGTTAAATTCTATGCTCAGTGCTGTTTTTTGTTTCCACATTTCTTAAAACTCTTTTTAAGTTATTTTGATTTTTCTTCTGTGATATTAATTTTCGATCAATAAGCTATACGTAGTCTGGAGATTCCTTTCACCTGTTTCAACATCCCAGCAGCCGTTTCATACGTGCAGTCAAATATTACGTAGAACTCCTTCCCTCTTTTCATCTCCTTCAGAAGAGGCTTGGGATCTCTGTTATCTATTGGCAACTGGCGAATTTTTATTTTAATATTGTACCTGGAGGGGGCTTTCATTAATTCCTGTAAGCGAATGAGACCTGGGAGTGGGGGTGGGGGGAGTAGGAGAAAAACAGCACAGTTAGAAATTGTGTAACTTGAATGATCTCAATGAAGACATTGATTTGCCTCCTTTTTCTGCTGAATGTAAAATCGCGTATGAATTAAAATTGTTTCAATATCATAATAACTTCTACATAAGCCATTTAAAACAGATTCAAATGCAACACTGATTATTATATGATTATCACATCAAATCTGTTAGACATATTTAGCCTGAGACAGAGGCTTAGAGATCTTAACACTCCTGAATTACAGATTTCATGGTCATCATGAACAACAATGTCTTCATGTCGGGAGGACATTTCAAAGTGCTTCATCTAACTGACTGGGTGCCTGAGCTGGGGGATGGCTGGGGGTGAGGGGGAAAGGATGGGGAATGGGTACGAGGTGGCCCAAAGTGCTTTCAAGAAGATAGGTATTGAGTCCTGTTTTTACAGCAGAATGGGAAGGAGCAGTGAGGGGGAAACTGTGGATAGATTTCCCGTGAGCAGAACAAAATCTAGATTTGGATTCTATAATTGAACTGTACAACCATAGAAGTTTATAGCCCCAAAATCCATTTGGCCCATTATGTCTGTGTTACCATCGTTATCTCAGCCAGTATCCTGTAGAGCAGCTCTCAGATGCTGACTGTTGGCTGATAAATGGTATATTTTGTTCTTCTGTCCAGTTCCAAGTTTGTGGACATCATTTTAAAAATGACTTAATTATTGACTAATGCCTTGCTGTTTCACAATAAATTCAACGTCACGTTCAGACTAATTGCAAAAAAATAGCAAATTCTCACAACTCAATGAGAGCCCATGGTAAATACAGAGGCACTTGATTCTAACTGCATGCTTCACTTATTTTCTGAGTCTACATACCAGTAATCTCCATTGACTACATTCAGTGCAAAAATAGAACTGGAAAAGAATGTGTCACCATTGCTGCTCTTTATGTGTCTTAATGCTCAGTATTGTGACAATTCCCCTGTTCAATGTTTAGGACTGTAGACAAGTCCCAATCCCCCCAAACTCTTCTAGGCTGCAAATTGTCAAAGGACAATGCAGACTTGAACCATGACTTCACGTCAAGACAAGTCTGGTGACTGTATCACCTTTCTGAGTTCCACTATCTCTGCTTCCGCTTTGTGAGGGCAGATCAAACTCCTCAGATTGGAAATACTTATCCCAACCAACAGGGGACTGAAAGCAATGCTGTAGCCAGGAGCTCAATCCTTCCCATAATGATTCAATTATGGGTGGGATTCGGTCACGGTAACGAACACAAGCAAATCTCAACAGGAGATGACCTTTCCCAGCATTGCTAGTGTGAAACTAAAAAATCGTCTCAGTACCTTGGTTGGGGTTTCTGTTCACAAATATGTGACTCGGGTGTGTGATTCAAACAAGTTTATTTAGCATTCATGAAGCGGTGCACTATGTTGCTACAGACTCTCGTCCGTCTACTACTAGTGCACACCAACTACTAGTATACACACATCTTTATACAGTTTCAATTCTTTGTCTACCATATATGGGCATGGTTATACATTAATTACCTTATTTGGTCAGCAATATATGGCCTTGCAGTTGTCTTACAGAAACATCATGGCCTAGGCGTTAATGATAT
This sequence comes from Hydrolagus colliei, assembly GCA_035084275.1. Classification (NCBI taxonomy): domain Eukaryota; kingdom Metazoa; phylum Chordata; class Chondrichthyes; order Chimaeriformes; family Chimaeridae; genus Hydrolagus; species Hydrolagus colliei. The sequence continues at coordinate 34,425,694 of CM068745.1, read as the reverse complement.
ATAGGCCAACTTCATCTTACAACAAGATAAGCATACATACATCATGGTCTGGGAGTGAATAAGTTATAGGCCATAGGCCGGCTACATCTTACAACAAGATAAGCATATAGACATCATGGCCTGGGAGTGAATGAGTTATAGGTTATAGGCCGGCTACAGCTTACAAGTATAAGATAGCCTAAAAGCAATATAAGATAACGAAGCCTAGAGCTTTACAATTATATCATAGCCTTGGTATGCCTGCCAGACACCCTTATGGCCCCTGTTATTCGCATCTTTCTGTAACAGGCTCACAGGTGTCGGCTAGAGGTTAAATCAAAGCGTAGTACAGGTTTGCAAGTAACTATTATGCGTAACGTACGTACAGGTTTGCAAGTAACTATTATGCGTTGCGTAGCAGACGAGCAAATAACCACTATTCGTACATGGCAGACGAGCTGACTTCTCACTAGCTCAAGGAGTAACCAATGTGAACAGAAACTACACATGATCTTCGCCAAAATGTTGAGAAGCGATTAGCACTTTTTAAAAAAAACATAAATATAATACAGTAAAACCCCGTTTATCCGTGACCCGATCAACCGGATTGTGCGACCCTCACCCCTACCCCACTGTTCCACAATTCCCCATTCCAGCAATCGCGATTATGCTCACTTTGCACATGAGTGCAATGCATGTGCATGCACACTTATTAAACTTATGAACTCTGGGTTTTTACCAATAGGTTAAAAAATGCTTTTTTACCAATCATTTTACTGAGTGTGCTGGAATCTTTATTGGTAAGTATCCATACCGATATTCTGTTACTATTTAATATATTATTAATATGGTACATTTTAAAATAAGTCAATTTTTTGTGTTGGGTTTTTGGCAACTTGCCGCCCAATTATCCGGCACAGTAAATTAGCCGACTCACCCCAGAGGGTGCCGGATAAATGGGCTTTTACTGTATTTGGTACAACAGAAATACAAAACAAACATAAAGTACAATCACTTCTTCTCCATGTTTGTTTCTCCCAATACAAAAACATTCAGTTGTTTATGGCATATTTCTTCACCACACGCAGGATGTGCACATGTTTTTTGGGATGCTCCCTTTAAAACAGTCGTGAGTCGCATTTTATGTGCACCACATTCATGTGCGTGCCCATATACACCCTGATAAGCTGCACTAGCCACTTCTGGTAGGCAGCCCCGATGAGAAGCAATAAATTATAAAATCCTGACTAGCGGGAGCTGGCTTCACTTTGTGTATTGCTTAGACTGATCCTCGTCCCTTCCAACTCACAGGGCTCAAGCTTATGCTATTACAGATTCAAATTACACCATTTAAATATTGTCTTGGTTTACAAAATTGGTGGGATTTGAGTTTCATTTCTTGTAAAACTGTAAATACAAAAAACAAATTAATAATGCAGGACTCAGGGGACTTTGGACCAATCAAACCCGTCACATGGAAGTGGATTTAGTGTTCATCCTCAATCCTCAGTCTTGTAGTGGTATGGTTAGGTTTAATTATTCACAGCCTAGAAGCCCGCTGGCATCCACGAGATCTTTTACATTTCATCAGCTGCAAGACTAGCTCCACTTCATCACCACAAACGGCTTCTCCTCCAGCCCCTGAACTGTCACTTGCGGCATATCCCAAGGCTCTGTCCTTGGCCCTCTCCTTTTGAACATTGATATGCTCCCCCTTGGTGACATCATCCGCAGATATGGGGTCATCTTCCAATTGTATGCGGCTGACCCGAACTCTTTCTGCCTCTACCCTTGATTCCAGGACCATTACTGTCCTGACAGTCTACCTGTCAGACATCAAGTGCTGGATGAGAGCTAACTTTCTACAGTTGAATGTCAACAAGACCAAGGCCCTCCTGATTGGCTTGCACCAGGGCCTTCATACAGGCACTGACAGCATCAACTTCCATGGTTGCACACTCAACCTCACCATGCCAGGCAGGAACCTAGGTGACTTGTTCGATCCTCAACTGTCGTTTCTCGCCCACATCTATGCCATGGCTCTGCCTTCTCTCACCTCTGCAATATTGCCTGACACTGCCACTACCTCAACCCTCAGGCCGCTGAAACTCTAATTCAAGGCTTCATCACTTCCAGGCTTGAGTATGCCAACGCCCTGCTTGTCAGCCTCCCCAACTCCTCCCTCCGTAGGTTGCAGATCATCCACAACTCTGCAGCCAGTGTCCTCTCCTGCACAAAGCTCTGCAACCTTATCTACTACGTGCTCGCCAGACTCCATTGGTTTCCCATCACTCAGAGGATTAAATTCAAGATACTGGCCCTCACCTTTGAAAACCTCAATGGCCTTGACCCACCCTACTTCTGTGACCAACTAACCCCTTACCAATCTCAGTGGGCTCCGGCCTGCTCCATGTCCCCCGATCCACCCACCCCACCATTAGTGGGCGAGCCTTCAGCCACTATGCTCCCAACCTTTGGAATTCCATCCCGAATACCTCCACTTTCACCCCCTCCCTTTCAAGTCCTGCCTGAAGACCCTCCTCTTTGACCAAACCATCGATCACTCCCCATCCCCTCCCTTTCTTCTGCTCTTCCCGGTGAAGCCCCCAGCTCGGGTCTGAAAGATTGACTGTCCAGCGCTTTGGGAAGGTAATTTTTTTTGGTGTTAACTCACTGAGAACCTAAACCATCCAAGAAACCTGGGATTTCTGGGAAGCAAATTTTAAAGTTAGAAATAGGGAGAATTAAAAGATAGAATCTTTGTGACACTTAACTATAATAGGGGAATCCTATTAGAGGTCAATATCTTCTAATGCATTATGTTGTCCAGAATTTCAATCCAGATGCTTGATATTTTTCAGGGGCATCGTTCAGGGTGAATGAAATAGAGTCATACATCTTCAAGACACACCATCTGCATTCTGGATGCTGAAATAGCCAAGATTGATAGATCTATCGACCTTTTAGCATTGTGCAATTGAGTGGTACCTTTACTCTTGAGAATCATGTTCCTCTTCCCTGTCCATTTCTGGATGATTTCTCATGTATCTTATGATTCGTCCCTAGATATCAGAGAACTGTTCAATTTGTTTGTTTTGAAGACCTCAGACCATCTGTCTTTACAAAGGAGCATTACTTGTATGCCAGACCTTAAAGTCAGCGGAGTGTGAAGCCTTTCAATTGAATGAAACCCAGGCTGCATAGTTGAAAGGATGAACGTTAGGAACATAGACTGATGGTTTTGAATCTCAAACCCCCTCATAGTTAATTTATATTATTGCCCATTCTTTTAGGAAACATATTCAGTGATAACAAGTTTGACCATTGTTCACATAAATACTCTATAATTGTTATTTGTCTTCGTTCACCATGTTTCAAGTATCCACTTCAAAGCTAGAGGGTTGTGGTTTCAAGTCTTATGTCAGGACTTTGACCTGAAAGCTTTGGTTAACACTCCAATATAATAATAATCCTTGCATTTTATACAGTGATTTTCATGTCTTCTAGACGTCTCAAAGTGCTTCACAGAATATGCTGTGAACCGAATCAACTGTGTATCTGTGGGTGAAATACAGCAGCCAATTGTGCACAACAGTGTCCCACAAACAGTCATGGATTAAAATGTCCAATTAATTTTTTTTTGAGGGATTATTATTAGGCATGTGGAGTAAGGAAACTTACCCAAGATTTCATTCTGCCTGGAATTGAATCCAGATCTCCCATTTGTAAAGTGAGTGCTCTAACCACTGAGCTACAGGACTCCACTGATATAGTAATTCGTACAGTGTTAGGTGAGTGCTTCATTGCAATAAATTACGTGAAGCACAGTCACATTGTCTTACCAATGTGAAAGGAGTTCTATCCAATGGTAAGATTATTGGTATGATTATTATTATCATTAAGATTATAGTCAACCAGCCTGGGAGCTAACACTTTTAAATTGGGCATATAAAGAAGGAGAGTCCTGTAGCACTGGCTGGAGCACTCGCTTTGCAAGCAAGGGGCCTGGGTTCAATTTCAGACAGGGCAAAATCTTGGGCGAGTTTCCTTAGTCCGGATGCCTAATATTAATCCCTTAAAAAATACAATAATAAATTGGTCATTACAATCCACGACTGTTTATGGGACACTGTTGTGTACAATTGGCTGTCAAATTTCACCCACAAATATACAGTCAATTCACCTTACTTTGAGATGTCTAGAAGATGTGAAAAGCACTATATCAAATGCAAGGATTATTATTATAAAATATCCAAAGGGTGAAGATTTTGACCTACCATTGATAAATGTGTTCAAGGAGGCTTATTGATAATGAAAGATTGATTACAAGTGGGCGCCCCCTCCCACTCCTCCACACCCAAAGTTAATTTTTAGTTATTGACCAAAGTCTTTAACTACATGTTGGTGTTCAGATCAGTAATACTTAACAAATCCTTATTCACAATTTATAAATACTTATGAATGTTAGTGAATAGTAAGAATGACTGATAAACACTGGTGCTGGTAAAATGATTTAGCATATTCTGGATCACCAGTCCATTCATTTCTTAAACCTTACCTATGCTGCAATAATTTTGGAATGCATGAACATACAATTTAATATAGCACTTACTGTAGATGCAAGTACATTTAAATAAAGAAAAAGTGAAATCATTCATCCTTGTTATGCAGTTTTATGCCAAGTTAAAAGTGAGAAAATCAATCAATTCTTAACTTATTTGCAATTTAATTGATGTTTTTTTGAACACCAAAAAATCAGACAATTGAGCAGGTTAGTTATTCCTGGGTAAGTACAGATCAGCAGCAGAACCAATTAGGATACCGTGAGATAAACAAGAAAAACTGCTGGTTATGGAAATTTTAAATAAAAGCGAAAATATCAAGCCCGGAATACAATTCTAGATCCGCAGTCACATGCAATGAATTTCGAATGTTTCTCTTTGTATAAGATATGGAATGGTAAAATGTATTCCATCGCGTGTGAATCTGACTCAGTTGATATCTTACTTATCTCTGAGTTACATGGTTCAAGACAGATGGTATTAGGATTTTGAACTCATAGTCTGAGCTGACACTCCAATTTAGTGCCGGAGGTGCTACCCTTCAGAGAATATACCAAGATCCATCTGCCTTTTCAAGTTAGAGATCCCATGGCACTATTTGAAAAGAGTTTGGAGACATTATTTAAATTCTCAAATTCCAAGTGTAGCACTGAAATGAATGAGCTTTACACTTGGTTTCAACTCAGTTAGGATAAAAAAAGAGTTAAGCAAGTGTTAGGAATTAGTTACGCACCTGTGCTATCTTCATAAATTATAGTCACTGTCTTCCATTTGTAGTACTGCACCAGGTCCAGGATGGCTCTACTGATTGATGTGTAGTCTGGGTACAGGTTAATGTAAAATGAGTCCTTCTGGTTTACTATGGGATGTTTCCAACGAGTCTGGATGTGTGGAACTTCCAACGCGTTAGAGATAGACTGGACTGCGCTGAGTGAGGAACTGTGTGATGGTCCAAACACAGAGGCTACTCCAAGAGCAAGTTGGTCGCAAGCTACATGAGTATTAAAGAAAGTTAAATTAGAAACATGATACAAAAACTCCTGCCCTTTTTAAGTTGAAAACAAAATCATTTAAACCATTCAAAATAACAAATAGTGAATTACGGATTGAAATGTGCTACTCACCTCGTCTGGAAGCTTCAAAGCTGTCATACAGGTTAATTCTCTGTATGTCATATGTGAGTGTGGTGTTGGGCATTAATGTCCTGTTTCGGTTTATGGTGGTGACTGCAAACTTGAAGGCCATCTCTTCAACACTTATAGGCTCATTTTCTGTAGTTTCAAAAATACCTCCTGGAAAATAAAATAGACAATACAATAATAATAATAATAATCATCCTTCCATTTGATATAGCGCTTTTCACATCTTATCGACGTCTCAAAGTGCTTCACAGAATATACTGTAAAGTGAATTGACTATATATTTGTGGGCGTGAGTAGGAGTTTTGCTGAGAAAAATGTGATGCTGGGTGTGAAAAATAGGTCTGAGCGTACAGTGTTGTTTGTGAGCTGTTTATTAATTAATTTCTTTTTACCAGGTAAACATACCACAGTACTTTATATATTTGAAATACTGTACTAAGTTCAACAAACATGAAACAATGAGAGTTGGTCTGTCTTTATATACAATGTGAGAGTCTTTCTGATAATAATAACAATAATAATAATCCTTGCATTTGATATAATGCTTTTCACATCTTCCAGGGGTCTCAAAGCACTTCACAGAATATACTGTAAAGTGAATTGACTATATTTGTGTGCAAAACGTGGCAGTTGATTGCGCACAACAATGTCCTACACACAGTCGTGGATTGAATTTTTTTTTCTTAAAGGATTATTGTTAGGTGTGTGGAGTAAGGAAACTTACCCAAGGTTACGTCCTGCCGGGAATCAAATCCTTGATTGTAAGGTGAGTGCTCTAACCACTGATTCCACATAAGGATAAGGCATTTCCTGGTATCCTGGCCAACAGCTCTCCAGATAAATTCTGTTCATAACTGTTTTGTGGGCATTACTGAGTTCAAATTGGCTATCAAATTCACTCACAAAATATAGTTACTGTACTTTACAGCAATCCCTATGAATTGAAACATCTCCCTTATATTAAAGGTGCTGTATCAAATGCAAGGATTATTATAATAGTTTTAAAATTCAAAGTTGTGTGGAGTTTTGGAAAACAGTCTTAAGCTTGTTGTTATGGTACTATTAATTTGTGAATCAACGATCATGTGAACCATCATCTGAATCTCCCATCTTGTAGCTATGATACAAGAGAGCTAAAATAAATCCAGAATGAAACTGGATTTATCTCTAATCCTTTAAAATGAATGGCAAAAACAAATTTAAAAGCTTTAAAAGTCACCCAGAGATGCTGGAAACAGTGGAGAACATCCTCCAAAGACTTTGTTAGGTAAATAAGACAATACCTCTTCCTTAGACATTCAAGCAAAAACTCCAGAATATGTGCCTAATCTTAAATCCTGCATTAAATTCACATTCATTCAAAAGCAAGATTAGTCAGAAGGACAAGTTCTGGACTCCCATCAATGAAACCACGTTGGGTTCATGCCATGAATATCTTGATTCATATGAAGTCATATAGACCCTTTTATAATCACGTGGAAGATAAAATAGTTCTCTTTGCCTTTAAACACTGATGTGGCCCTATATTTGCCTGCCAGCTCAGTGCAAAGCTGGCCCTGAAAATTATGCATGTTTTTGGTACGAACACAAAGCTTCAATTCTGCCACAAACCAGCCCTTGTTTGCTTCACAAGATAAGAATAAACCCTACTGACAATGTCGTTTTCAAAAGCCTGAACTATTTGTTGGGCTCTTTGAGAATTTTTGTATCTGTACTTTGATTTAAGATTGGGGGAGCAGTGAACACACCACACTGTCTAGACATTACAAATTGCATACCAAGGAAGCAGAAATGAAACCTCACCTGCTTTATGTGAAAATAAAATTGCTATAAACAATTCTTGTCACATTGCAAATTACGATAACCTTCATAACTTATTTACAAACTTTCAAGTACAAATACACTCCAATTTTCTTACTGAGCATAGTCCCAGTCTAGTTCAATTGTTGCAGTCTCACTCTGAGTCGGAAGCTTGTGGTAGAAGTCAAAATCATGACATTAAGTTCACAATCTAGGTTGGAAGTGCTATGGTGGGGGCGGGTGGGACATGTTGCTGGGAGTGCCGACCTTCAGATAAGACATTAAATCAAAGTCCTATCTGTTTGTATGGAGAGTCATTAAAGATCCCATGGCATATTCAAAAAAGGGAGTTTCTCCCAGTGTCCTGGCCAACATTAAAACTGATCAATCACTTCATCCCTGACTCTCCAGCACCTTGGGATGTCCTCCTGATGTGAAAGGCACTTTACCAATGCAATTTGTTGTTCTTCATATATGTTAGTTGGATACTATTGAGAACAACTACACTTCGCAATGAAATCTTCGGAAGCAATTTTTCCATATTTCCTACAAAAATTTGCAGGAAGCCAGTTTTAAAAGTAAGAATTTACTAAATTCTGGATTCTCTGAAATGCAATCTAAATAGAATAATTCTAGACCCATGTAGAATTTGTCTCCAATAATTCTTCAAACAGTACTCCAAAGGTGCTATAGGTTAAGAAACATTAAAAGAAAATCTCCCTAATCCTATTTTGAATGTTGCTATGTCTGTTGTGATTCGAAGGGTTAAACATCATGCTTCTGCATTTGTGAACTGAACCTTCTCTGCTTCCAGCACATTATAAATATATTGTACAATCACGTGGATAAGCAAAGGACTCCACAATTCCACAATACTGTATATCTTGCGAATTAGACAAACAGAACATCGGTCATCTAGGATTTCCGATTTAAGAAGGATAATGGCTTCAAGCAAGATTATTAATGAGAGACATGTCTTTGTTTAAGAGGATCCTATAATCCTGTATATCTGACCAAATCAAATTAATGATTATATAAAACTTTGCAATTCATTAATGTTGCAGTTCAACAGTGATCAACCCTCTGCCACATAAAGATTTTCCAATATGGCTTGTCAATTCTCAGAAGGCACAGTGCAGTGGACTTGCATCAATACCAGCATCTAGTAAATAATGGGTCACAAAGTCCTATTTCAATATCTTCTTTACAAATGCATGGAAAACAGACTTAAGAAATGTTGAAAGCTATCTGCTCTGAGCTTCACTATAAGTAAATGGGTTAACAAAATCCATAAAACAAATTATACCTTTACCGACTCATTCATGTAAGATAAACATCTCAAAGCATTTCAAAAAAGTACGGATCAGAGTAGCAACAACAACAACAAAATTGCATTTATAGAGTGCCTATCACGTCGGGAGGACGTCCTAAGGTGCTGAACAGTCAGGTTTGGACCTGAGGAAGAGAGAAGGGCAGGATAGGGGGAGGGGAGGAAGAGAGATTGGAGGGCGGCTGAAGGCACAATCGAACCTCAGGAGGGTAGGCAAGGAGATGAGGAGGTTTTTTGATGAGGTACCAGAATGGGTGGATGAGGTTAGTGCAGTTGATATAGTTTATATGGACTTTCAAAAGGCTTTTGACAAAGTGCCACATGAAAGGCTTATATAGGCAATAGAGGCCCACGGCGTAAAAGGGACAGTGGCAGCATATATCCAGACATGGGAGACAGAAAGCAGAGAGTTGTGGTGAACGACTGCTTTTTTGACTGGAGGGAAGTGTACAGTGGCATCCCCCAGGGATCAGTATTGGGAGCACTGTTCTTTTTAATTTCTATTAATGATCTGGACTTGGGTATAGGGAGTACCATTTCGAAGTTTGCAGATTACACAAAGTTAGGAAAAATAGTAAATAGTGAGGAGGATAGTAGTCATCTGCAAGAAGATATGGACCGAACAGTAAAATGGGCAGACACATGGCAGATTAATTTTAATGTAGAGAAATATGAGGTGATGCATTTTGGGAGGAGAAATGAGGGGAGGCAATATAGGTTAGGTAGTGCAATTTTAAGGGGTGTGAAGGAACAGAGAGACCTGGGGGTTTGTGTGAGTGTTTCTTTGAAGGTGGCAGGACAAGTAGACAAGGCTATCAAAAAAGCATATGGGATACTAGGCTTTATAAATAGGGGCATAGAGTATAAAAGTCAGGAAGTTCTGACTAAACTCCATAAAACTTTGGTTAGGCCTCAGCTAGAGTACTGTGTACAATTCTGGTCACTGCACTTTAGGAAGGATGTTAAGGCATTGGAAAGGGTGATTTACTAGGATGGTACCAGGAATGAGGGACTTCAGCTGTGAGGAAAGGCTACAGAGGCTAGGTTTATTCTCATTGGAACAAAGAAGGTTACGAGGAGACCTAATAGAGGTTTTTAAGATCATGAGGGGATTCGACAGAATAGATCGGGAAAAACTGTTTCCACTGGTAGGCGTATCAGTGACTCATGGTCACAGATTTAAAATAGTTTCAAAAAGAAGCAGAGGGGAGATGAGGAGAAATTTTTTCACCCAGCGAGTTGTTCGAATCTGGAATGCATTGCCTGAAAAGGTGGTAGAGGCCAATTCGATAACAACTTTTAAAGGAGAGGTAGACATTTATATGGGGAGGATAGGTTTGCGAGGTTATGGGGAGAGAGCTGGGAGTGGGATTAAATTGCTCTTTTTAAAGAGCCAGCACAGACTCGATGGGCCAAATGGTCTCCTTTTGTGCTGTAAGATTCTATGATTCTATGAATGGGCTTCCATTTCCATTCCAGACAATGTATTCCAGACAGAGCTTTGCACAGACAGAACTAACTAAAGTAAAGTAAGTTATTGCAATGCATTTGAGTTATTTTTGTAAGAATATTTTCTGTTACTTCGTGAAACATGATTGGATATTGTATCCATACCTAGTGTGCAATATATACAAGGTTTGTTGCCCCGATTGTGTTTCTGTGATCTCCATATTGAAACTCCAGATCCTGGAGAAATACAACGACAATAACAACTTGTATTTATATAGCGCCCTCAATGTCAGGCAGCGTCTCAGAGCACTTCACAGTGGTGGAGTCTGAGGCCAAGCCAGGGGAGAATCAAGGTAAGCGTAGTCGAAGAGAGGTGAGGTGAAGGAATTGAGGGAGGGAGTTCCAAAGTTTCGGGGCATAATGGCTATAGAGCGGAGGCAGCGGGTACTGTTGTAAGGAGAGAGGAGGTTAGAGAGGTAGGGGCTTGCCAAGGTATGGAGGGATTTAAACACTATAATGTGGATCTTGAAGTCAATTTGCTCTGTGACAAGGAGTTAGTGGAGTATGGCAAGGACTGGGTTAATCTGGGTACAAAGTTTGGTGCAGGTGAGAATGCGGGCGGTGGAGTTTTGGATGAGCTGAATTTTGTGAATCATGGAGGTGGGGAGGGCAGCAGGGTAGTTCAGCCAAGAGGTGACAAAAGCATGGACCAGGGTTTTGACAGCTTTAGGTATTGACAAAGACGAGTAATGTGATGGAGATGGAAGAAAGTGGTGCTGGTTGTGGGAGAGGAAAGCTAACTGGGCATTGAACCTGATGCCTAAGTTATGCTCGGGATCAGTGGGGGTTTTAAGGACAGGTCGAGTAGATTGGAAGGTTGATGAACAGGTTGGAACCGTGGGGCAGATACAGGGTTACAATTTGGCTGAAGGAAGTTGGGTGTGAGTGTATGCACTTGTATCTGCGGCATCCAAGATTGGACGGGATGTCATAACTAGAAACAAGAAAATAAGATTAAACCACAAGCAATGTGAATGGACGAGGCGGCCGTATAGGTTTCCTTTGGTTTATCAGTAAAATCTGGTATGTTTGAATGACAATCAAGCTTGGTCAGCCACCTTGCATGTTCAGCAATCACAAGCTAAATCCCAGAGGTTTAAAACAGATGGAAGTTCTTGCCACAGCATCAACCTGATGCTTAATCTTTCTCATTTAATAGGCTGGGTGGCTGTTCCATTGTTAACACCTGTAGAGATAATATAATGGCATTGGGCAACTGCCAATAGTAATTTTGCTCCCCTTAGTGATCTGCAGTAAAATACTCCTAAAATAAACCTAGGATTTAATATGGTGCCTTTCACGACAGGAGGATATCCCTAGGGTCTAGCCAATCAACGGTTTGTACCAGAGCTTGGGGTGCAGGTCCAAGGGGACTAAATAATAAAGAAAGGAGTGTTATACCAATAAACTATTGTTCGATTTTTAACATTCTTGTATTTCTTCTTCGTAAATGTTCACAATTGTAGTTCACAAGCCTTTGAACAATACTATGTAGATTACTATTCATGTCAAGAACTGGTGCATTAGAAATCTCGCAATTGTCTCTTATGCAGGAAGGCATAGTGCATATTATGCACCAGTTGTGGATATAATGCATAATTATGTTACTGTTGCCATGCTACCAATCAACATCCAATCATGTTACTGTTAGCTCTGTCTGTGCAAATAGTAAGCATCCATTCCTTGCTATCCCACAATTTCTGTTAATTTAGTGTTCCATTCGACACTTAGCATGTTGACTGGGTGTAGATGTGCACGTCACAAAAACTCCCACTCAATGTTGTTTACAATAGTAAAAGTCTGCAAAGCCACTGCCGAATGCCATATCTGAAAATACTTTAGTCTGCTAACTGTCAATAACAACACCAACTTGCATTTACATAGTGCCCTCCATGCTGGGTGATGTCTCAGAATGGAGGGCGCTAAATAACAACAGCGGAGCCAGAGGCCAAGCCATGGGAAAGGTGACGGTAAGTGCAGTCGAAGAGTAAGGTCTTCTGGTGCGACCTGAAGATGGGGAAGGAGGGGATGAGGTGAAGGGGTTGAGTGATGCAAATTATAATGATTTGAAACGTAGTGGCTGAAAGCACGGCCGCCGATGGTGGAGTGATGGATTTGGGGGACAAGTAGGAAGCCGGATGCAGTAGAGCAGAGGCAGTGGGTATAGCTATGAAGGGAAAGGATGTTAGAGAGGTAGGGGTTCCCAAAGAGTAGAGGGACTTATACACTCGAGTGAGGATCTTGAAGTTGATCCACTCTATGACAGGGAGCCAGTTTGGCAAGAACTCGAATAATCGATGTACAAAGTTTGGTGCAGGTGAGAGTGTGGGTGGTGGAGTTTTGGATGAGCTGAATTTTGTGAATGGTCGAAGAGGACATTAGAGTACTCCAGCTAAATTGACAAATTAATGGACAAGGGTTTTGTGAGCTTTTCGAGTGAGGTATTAACAGAGACGGGCAATGTGGCAGAGATGGAAGAAAGCGGTGCTGGTCAGGGACTGGATTTGGGGAAGGAAGGATAACTGGGATCGAACCTGATGCCTAAGTTAAGCATGGATTTCGAGAGTTATAAGGACAGATTGGGTCAGTTGAAGACCTGTCAATCAAAGGAAATCGAAAATACAATGCTATGACCTTTATTTCTCAGGATTCCCAGTTGAGAACAGTGTCAAGATTAGATGCACAAATGAATTGTGCTTTACAATTCCACCAAGGTTGAGACATGTTTCTGATCTTTGTACCACACTATAATAATGGGACACCAGTACTGTGCCTTTTTATTTTACAAAAAAAATGTAATTTTAACATATATTATGAGCTATGACTTTTTTGTACTGCAGTGGGAGGTGTCATGGAAACATACAAACAGATTTGTTTACAAAAATATCCCAAATTAAACATAATACCTTCCAGTTCATCTCCCCACACATTTGAGCAAAGTGCAATGAGAGTAATGGTGTGGGCTGATAATTCGGTACAGTATAATGCTCCACCATAAATTGATCAGCTAATAGAATGAGCTTCAATCCCAATGGAACCGATGGGTGGACTCAAGCTGGGTTTCAGTTTGCATCTAATTCTAAACCTTGAATTACCTACTATTTAATGAGCTATACATTGACATCCCCCCAAAATGTGATTTTTTAAAACTACTTTTGGGCTCAAGGCAGGAAGGGGACAACGGTATGTAACATATCCCAAAGCAGTAATCTTTCAGCATTTTTTAATACAGGGTACCTCTGCTTACTCAGGGAGGAATATTTTCCTTTTTGACCACATTTATGGTTCTCCCAGTTTGGCGCCAAACTCTGCTATTGTTCAGCGCTTTAAGACACTCCTCTGCATGGAGATTGCTATGTAAATGCAAGTTGTTGTTCCTGTTCAGTGTGGGTATGCTCATGGTGTACATGAATCCAGATTCTGGCACTGACTAGTTGGCTACTCATATTGAAAGATGTCTACCTTTCAGATCATCAAATCGTGCTGATATAATTTCCCGCACATTACACACATTTGTGCTACATACAGGAAGGGTATCTGATGTGACTTCCTTGTGTACCTCAACCTGATTACCTGGAAGTTGGCCATTATTTTTGAAGGTGTGGGCCAAATGCATTGTCAAAGAGAGGCATTTTTCAGAGGGTTTTGGTGTTAGGGAAGGAACGTGGTTATCTTTCAAATTATCAGATTTCACTCGAGAAGGTAATGTAGATTTCCTGTGTTTATTTTATCTTTATTTCAGATTTCAGCAAATACTATTTTTTCAATGTCCAGGTGGAATAGCTTTTCCTCATTTCTAAGCTCCTAAAGGTTTTTCCTAACCTCTATTTAATGAACAGTTTGCAAATCCCTGTCTGAGCTCTAATAAGATGAACTCTCTGTTGACATGAACCGAATCACCCAGAGACCCTGAATGTGCAATGCCTCATGAAATGCCTCGCAGAGCAAACAAGGAATTGAGCCAGAGGTGCACTGTGAATCCCTAGGACTTTATTTATGACAGTGGCTTTTTTAATATAGCACAAACCATTGAATGTTAATGTCCAAACTCATCAAATCTCAACCTCATGCATGAAAAACAATCCAATCTGAAGATACACAATACCTAATAAATCTCTGCAAAGAAAATAGTGATGGCTTATACCAGAATTTTAATAAATGTCAACAGAATGAAATGTGACTTCCTGATCAAAGATGATATTCAAATGCTAAAATATAATAAAAATATAATAGGCAGAATACACTACTGTTAATCACCATTTTAGAACAGATACAAGTAAATTGTTCAGACGAGAATTAAAGTAATACATAATTTATACGTGGCTTCTTTCCTTTTGATGCTGGAGCATTGGAAAAGCTTCAACTCTAATTCAATGCTTTATGAGCTACTAACGGGTTCATCATGAATAAAACAGAAAATGTTTAATAAATGCTTTTTAGTAAATATTGTCCATGCATGATAATGCAGTTAGACTCTGCAGTTTCTGTTTGAAAAATCAGGGCAACTATTGCTGGTGTCAATCCAGGATTAAGCGTAAATGTTTCAAAGTTAAAGCCACTAATGGAACTTACAATTTAAGTTTAGGCACAATGTCAGTGGCTCTAAGGTCAAGAGCTTCATATTTTCACTTATTTAACAATAACAATCCTTGTATTTGATGTAGCACCTTCCATGTGGTTAATATCTCTTAGTGGCTCTCGTCAACGTCTAAATCTCCAGCGGTTGAAACTCCTCAACCTTCCCGGGCTCTCCCTCAGACTCTCTGAACTTGTGTGCAATTTAGGCATCAGATTCAGTCCCCAGCTTTCATGTCTACCTCACATTTACTCCCTGACCAGGACCGCTTTTTTCCACCTCTGCCATATTGTGCACCTTTGTCCGTACCTCACACTCATAGCAGCCAACACCCTTGTCCACACCTTTGTCACTCCCCAGCTGGACTATTCCAATGCCTTCCTCCTGGTCTCTCCAGCTCCACCATATATAAAATTCAATTAAGTCAAAACTCCGCCACCCGGATACTCAACCGCACAAAACTCAGTACCTCCACTGGCTCCTAATTATTGAATGGATCAATTTCAAGTGCCTCTTATCGGTTTTCAAATCCCTTCATGCCCTCGCACCTCACTACCTCTCCATTCTTCTTACCCCTCACTCCATCACTTGTTGCCACTGCTAGGCTGGCTTGGGCCTCCAAATTGTCCCTCAACCCCTCGGCACCATCATCGATGGCTGTGCCTTCACCCACTACGCCGTAAAACTCTGTAACGCTCATCCTCAATCCCTCCTCCTTGCCTGTGTGTGGGGCACTATGTAAATACTAGTTAATGTTGTTGTCTCAAAGAGCTTCACAGGACAGAATGTAAAGTGGATTGACTATATTTTGTGAATGAAATGTGGAAGCCAGTTAATCTGTCCCTGAAACAGCCATTGAATGACTGATCTCTTTTATTTGGGAGATTATTGGCCAGGGCACTGGGAGAAACTTCCTCCTCTTTCCAAATAGCACCACAGAATCTTTAACGTCCACCTGAACAGGAAGATGGGACCTCTACTTCATGTCTCATCTGAAGGAAAGTGCAGATATCAGGTCATCATAGCTCAGTGGAGTCCTGTAGCTCAGTAGTAAGAGTACTTGCCTTGCAAGCGAGAGATCTGGGTTTGATTCTCAACAGGGTGAAACCTTGGGAAAGTTTCCTTTCTCCACAGGCTTGATGATAATCCCTCAAGAAAAATAATAATAATTTGGTCACTCAATTCACATTCTGTTTCTGGGCCACCGCTGTGTGCAATTGCTTGCCGGGCTTCACCCCAAAATATACAGTCAATTCACTCTACATTATATTCTGTGAAGCGTTTTGAGATGTCGTCAAGACATGCAAAAGTGCTATGTCAAATGCAAGAATTTTTATTATTATCATGCAAAAGGCAATGTACAGCAACAACAAAATTACATTTGTACAACGCTTTTCAGAAGGAGTTGTGTAGCACAGGGGTTAGAGCCCTCACCTTGCAAGCAAGAGACCTGCGTTTGATTCTAGCTAGGATGAAACCTTGGCAAAATTTTCTTACTCCACACGCCTGATAATAACCCCTCGAAAATAAACAATAATAAATCGGTCACTTCAATCCACAACTGTTTGTGGGACACTGTTGTGCGCAATTGTCTGATTTGTTTTGCCCACAGATATACAGTGTATTTTACAATATATTCTGTTAAGTGCTTTGAAACATCTAGAAGATGTGAAAAGTGCTATATCAAATGCAAGGATTATTATTATTGGTATTGGAGTTTGGTGCAGTACCAAATTGTAGTCAGTCAGTGTTTTGGACCCAAGCTGGGAGGTCAAAATTGGGAAGGATGGAGGGTTCAGTGGCGGAGAAAACAGGGGTGTCCAAAGGCATGGTCAAAGGGGAAAGTCTTGAGATGGGTCTTGAAGAAGGCAAGGGAGGTAGGAGGCGACTGCAGAACTGCGGAATGGAGTTTCAGAAACCAGGGGCAGAGTGGCACAAGGCCACTGACCAATGGTGTGGCGGGCAGTGCTGGGGAAGTGAAGAAGGCCACTACCCACTCAGCGGAAGAAGGGGACAGGTTGGTAGGATGTTAGGAGGTCACAGAGGTAATGGAGAGCGAGGCCGTGAAGGGCTTTGAAGGGAAACCAGTGGAGTTGGTTGAGGATGGGGGTGATATGGGGGTCACCGATACTGGTGATCAGGACATTGGCTGCAGAGGTCTGAAAGATCTGCAGCCTTTGGAGGGAAGGGTTGGGGAGGCTGACAAGCAGAGAGTTTACGTAATCGAGCCTGGATTTACGAATGCATGTATAAGAGTCTCAGTGGCCTGTGTGGATGTTGCAGAAGTGAAAGAAAGAAGAACGCGTCAGGCATGGATATGGGGTAGAAAGGATAGTTGAGGGTGAAACAAGACGCCAAGGTTCCGGTTTGGTTCAGTGAGGTGGAGTGTGCATCCTTGGATGGTATTGCTGCCAGTGCCGGAGGCACTGATGGTAGCCAATCAGGAGAGCCTTGGTCTTGTTGACATTGAACTGTAGTAAGTTATCTCTCACTCAGGACTTGATGCCTGATCAAGATTCTGTCAGTGTAGCAGTAGTCCTGGATTTGAGGGTAGAGGCAGAGTTGGATAGGAGGATCAAGGGATATGGGGATAAGGTGGGCAGATGGAGTTAGATTAGAAGAACAGCCAGGATCTTATTGAATGGTGGGGCAGACTCGAGGGGCTTAATGGCCTACTCGTACTCTTAATTCCTATGTTCTTAGTTGGAGTTGGGTGTAGAAATTCACCTCATGTCTGTAGATGATTTCTCCAAGGAGCTTATAGATATTGAAGAGGAGGTGGGGGACCAAGGACACAGCCCTGAGGAACTCCCCATGAGATAGTGTGGGGGCTAGAGGAGGTGCTGTTTGTGGAGGTGAAGTGGAGACAATGTGAGAGGTGGAATCTGAACCATTCAAGGACAGAACCATGAAGGTTGAGGTGAGAGGAGAGGCGGTAGAGGAAGATAAGGCAACAGGGGTGTCAAGGAGGGCATGGAGGCAGAGGAAGCCCTGGTCGCAGATATATAAAATGTCATTTGTCACTTTGACCAAGGCTGTTTTTGTGGGCAGCATGAAAACCTGATTAGAAGGGTTCGTGAAGTGAGTGGTACAGTAAACGTTAAACCGTTTTTCATCAAGAGCTAAATAGTTACACTGCAAAGTAGGACAGCTGACATTTGATATTTGAGAGCACCATTTATCAGCAGTAATGGTTTGATTTAAATCATTAAATTTTTTCAGGGACTTCTTTCAGACATTCTAACAGTGTATGAGCCAACACAGACATCTGGCTCAGTGGTGAAGTGCTGTCTGGAGACTGCTATCTGGATTTTTTTTAAAAATAGGAATGAATCACTCCTGATTGCTGTGATTACACACAGCAGGATTCCTCCCACTATATGAGAGCAACATTTTAGCTATCTTAACTTGGGCAAAATGTTTTAGGATGCTAAGGTGTTGAAGGGTGTTCTGCTTTGCACCTTTTTACTTAGATTTATGGTAAAGGAATTACTATACAGTGAGACACCCTGGTTTATTTTGGTCATATAGGTATCTGTCATGTGCAGGAACCCATCATAGTGCTTAAGTGATTGGTTTCCATATGTGTCAGACACCTGACAGTGGAAAATGAGTCAAACTGCATGAAATTCAGGTAAAATTTCCCAATGTTCTCATGGAGCAGTTTTGAAAGTGACCATCAGAAAATGTCTTTCTATTGAAGAAATTACTGATGTTTTGCTTAGTCCTAGAAAACCTTGATGTTTCAGTGAGGATCAAATCTTGAAGAATTGAGAAATTGGAGTGCAAATCACTGGAATTTGTTACAGTATCTTAAAATAGCCAAATGTAAAGTGTCTCAATTTTGCCTTTCTTTGATCCATCTGGCAAAGAACAGCTTTGCTATGCTATATATCCCCTGAATCCTGTGCATCAAAGGTAACAAATGCCTACAAAATACATGCTATCTTGAACGTTCTAAACTGCGTTAAACAAAATGGCAGATGTCTTTAACAAAACTATTTTTAAAAAATTATTCTTTCAAAAGAATCTTGAAATTTCCTTTCTACTTAAAATGTCTTTTTATAACAAAATTATATGACATCTCAAATATTAACATTGAGTTATTTGTGTAGAAGTTCACTTGTAAGTAAAATTAAACTGCTATATAATATATAATAATCCTTGCATTTGATATAGCCTTTCTCACGTTTTCTAGACATCTTAAAGTGCTTCCCACAATATACTATAAAGTGAATTAACTGTATATTTGTGCTCTCAAAGTGTTCTTTTTAGGAAGATACTCTTGCATTCTATTGACAGTTGCTGATGGTTTGGGCATTTTTAAAAGCTTTTTAAATTTGACATCAGTGTGATGGAATGATATGCAAATCGATCCATCCATGGAATGTGCTCTTTATTCCATCCACTTGGTGTTTTTTATGCATTGACAGCTGGCAACAATATGCCTACTTTGTGGGAGGAAGTGAGATACGACCTCACTTGATCTAGTTGTTTCAGAAATCCAATTGCACAATTATATTAAATTAGTGTTGCTTGACAGCATATTTCATGAATTCCTGTTTAATGTGGAATGGCACAAGTGACATTTTGTTGCAACTGTTTCTACCAGTCTCTGTTTCAAGATTGCTAATCAACTTTTACCTGAGCTGTTATTATTTCCAGGACATGGATTCATTTCATATGATAGGAACAAATGTTTGTTCAAAATCTTTATGACCTTGATCTGCAAGGTCTCACGATGGTAAAAAAATGTGATCTCAAATACTGCACTACACAAATCACAAGGAATATCTTCTGACTGTCCTCAAACCCCAGAGACACTAAAGCCACACAGAAGTGTACATTTGCTGCTGGCACGCTTCTGTAATCGAATGTCCCAAGAGAACCCCTCCAATCCTTCAATGATAAATCCTTCTTTTACCTCACTGATAATTCATAGAGAGTA
Source organism: Hydrolagus colliei (assembly GCA_035084275.1). Lineage (NCBI taxonomy): Eukaryota > Metazoa > Chordata > Chondrichthyes > Chimaeriformes > Chimaeridae > Hydrolagus > Hydrolagus colliei. The sequence continues at coordinate 34,405,848 of CM068745.1, read as the reverse complement.
GCCAAAATGTTTAACAATGCATGGGGCATAAAATGAAACATTATAAGTTGGTTCTGACGAAGGGTCGTGGATATGAAACGTTGACTATTTTTTCCTTTCTCCATAGATGCTGCCTCACCTGCTGAGTGATCCCAATGATTTCTGTTTTAGATTTCCAGCATCTGCAGTATTTTGCTTTTTTGATTATAAATTGGTTATTTGGATATGAAAACTACTTAATTCATGAACTGCTTCTCAATCTCATTTATAAAATTACAATAATCCTTGCATTTGATACAGCGCTTTTCATGTCTTCTAGATGTCTCAAAGTGCTTCAAAGAATATACTTTAAAGTGTATATATTAGTAGGCAAAATGCGACAGTCAATCGTGCACCAACAGTGTCCCACAAACAGTCGTGGATTGAAGTGACCAATATATGATTGTGTTTTTTTGGTGAGGGATTATTATCAGGCGTATGGAGTAAGGAAACTTGCCCAAGGTTTCGCCCTTCTGGGAAACGAACCCAGGTGCAAGGAAACTAATCACTGAGCAACACAACTCTACTTCCTGAGGTCAGTTATTCCTTAATTATTCCCCACATAACCTGTTCCAGAATGGACAATGGAAGACATAGAGAATTCCATTTAATAATAAAGATTGTTGCAGCATTATAACCTGCCCAATGAGGTTCATTTATTGTGTCTTTTGGTTATTTTAATTATCTACATCATGAATGAAGCATAATTAAGTAAAATATGATTGAATGTCTGTGATATAAAATGACTAGTTGTATTGTATTCTATATAATGTCTCAAAAAATAATCTAAAACCATTTACAATTATTTAAACAATTATTAAATCTATCAGAAAATTTCAGGGAAATGTTTCAGTTGGGGTGGCAGAGACAAGGATTTAACTGACTTGAAACACAGCCCCAGTCATCTATTTGTGTAACACTGCACATAACCTCTATCTAAATTAGTGATAACAAAGAATACAAAAATTGCATTCTTCTATGTGCAGTAACATTACTGTACATTTAGCATTGAGAGTAATAAGTCATCCATAACAACTTAAATTTATATTGCGCCTCTCACATTATAAAAGTTTCAAAGTGCTTGAGGATAATAGGAATAAGAAATGTTCATAAGTTTTTAGAAGCTTTTTGATGGCAGTGAGACTGATCTCCAAAGCACACAGCTGAAGATTTGGCTACTAATGGGTCAGCAGAATGGGAAGTGAGCACTAGACCAGTTGAAAGAGTGGAGGAAGTAGACTAGAGTATAGAATTCAACAAGATTACGCAAGTGACTGATCTTTAACTTAATCCTCTGAGATACCAGGAACGAATGGAGTTTGGCGTGTGTGGGAATAATGAATGTGCAGAGCCTTGTGGGTGGGGGGTGGGTTTAAGATTGGCCTCATCTTTAGTGGACATTTAGGAGGCTTTGTACAGAACTATTAAGGTAAGTGAAGTAGTTTACATTCTCTAGCATCATTCCATTGATGGTTATGGATGAAGTACAAGCCAAATTACCGGGTGCAGGTTGATAAAACACTTTAGTTTTGGAAACAAAAATAGATTCCGAAAAGACTGTAGGCTTCAGCAAAACTGTCAAGGATCATTCGAAAATTGCTTGCAGAGTGAGTCTAAATTGTAGTTGTCAGCATACTGGAGATCGATGATGATGAAAACTTTTGTCTTTGCCTGTAAGAGCCTTAGGTTGAGATGTTTTCCTTCCCTATCACCACTGGATAGATTGACAGTCGCTCGGAATAGAAAAACCACAAGGAAAATAGCAGAAAAGGGAAAGTGCAACGAAGCACCCGTGCTTTACTTCAGTTTCAATGAGGAAGTATACGGCCTGGGACCCACTATATAGTATCTTCGTTTCATGTTGTCGTGACGTTGTCTGACAATAGAGACAAATTTTCGGGGGCAACCAACTTCTGGAGAGCTTTCCGCAGAGCCTCTCTGTTCTCTGAATTATAAGCCTTGCGAAGATTGATAAACGGCATATAATGATGATGGTGCTTCTCTTGACATATCTCCTGTAGCTAGCATGCTGTAAATATCATGCCCCTGGTGCCCCTACCAGGTCTGAAACCACTCTGGGCGTTGGGAAGAATTTCTCTGATAGTGCAAGTAGCAGATTCTAGATAGAATCTTCCTGTTTTTGAAAGCAGCTCAATACCACGATAATTGAAGCAATCTGATTTCTCACCTTTTTTCTTATAGATCATTATGATATTTGTATCTTTAAGATCCTGAGGGACTTCTTCCAGTTCCCAAATTCTTTGAAGAAGAAGGTGGAGATTGTTGGTAAGTGCTTGACTCCCATTCTTATAAATTTTGCTTGGAACTAATGATATGATCAGCGTATGTGTTTGGATATTATTACTAAATCAAGATAATAATGGAATTATAGTGATGGAGCAGGGCACAAACAGAGCAGGTGGGGAAGATAGCAGGAGAGAGTTGACTATAAGGCACAGTCAAATACAGTATTTATAATATTGAATATTACTAAAACACCAATTATCAGGCTGGATCTCATTTGAATAAGACAGATATTGATCTGTTAGTATGTGTTATATTGTGCAGTATAATCCTATTCATCTTGGAAGTAGGATTTAATTTCTTACATTGCTTTATACTGACAATTGTTGACAGAATTTTTTTTCAAATTATAAGGCTGCTCTGAGCCATGAAACCACATGACCTGATTAGCCTTCATACCAGTGTATTTTAAGTACTTTAAGCAATTGGTGAGCTTTTAAAAAATCGACTGCATTAGAATGGAACATTAACATAATTACTTCTTCCATAATGCACAATATTTTATAGCTACACATATTTACTGCTGATCCTTCACCATGGACTCATCCTCATTCCTGGCACATTATGTTACCGCTGTCAGTAATGGAACCATACTGTGATAAAATAGATAAAGCTGTGCTATTTTATCACCTAAAGAACTGGAATTGAGCCACTTGATCTTCTTCCAATTTCTCTCTGCTCATTTATTTGGGAGATTCTAAATATTTCAGTTTGAAATTTGTTTTTATATCATGGGAAGAGATCACATTAATGATGCAGTATACGATGTGATAATTATCATATGGAGTAGCTTAGTGGTTGGAGCACTTGTTTCTCAAGCGAGAGGACTGGGGCTCGATTCCTGGTAGGATGAAATGTTGGGCAAGTTTCCTTAATCTATGTGTCTCAGTTTACCTAGCCTCAAGTAGGAACCTGGTTCTTAGCTGATTGGCGGATCACTTATTTGGGGGAAATAATTACTTAAAAATAAATAAAAATAAATTGGTCACTCAATCCACAGCTGTTTGTGGGACACTGCATGTGGTTACTGCATATGCCCACAAAATATAGTGTCAGTTCACTCCATAGTATATTCTGTACAGCACTTTGTGATGTCTTAAAGATGCTATATCAAATGCAAGAATTATTATTATATGGATAGGAAGAGCATTCCTTAAAATATATTTTTATTGACAGATTTATTTTTAGCAAATGAAAAACATGCTACCAGCCAACGACTGAGAGGAGAGATCCTCTCTACCAGCCAGATTCTGAGAATAGGTATCCTCTATACATACAGAGAGTGAGAGGAGAGAACCTCTGTAGTAGCCAGAAACTGTCCTCTGGTAAGAAGTCTTGTGAGTAATGCGATAACCATAACTTTAAACCTGGGCAAAAGTCAGAGAAATTATTGTCCCAGGAAGGAACAAGACATGAAAAACATTGAGGGGTAAGTTGTGGGTCAAAGGAGTCAAAGAGCCCAATGTGAGAATGGACATGGGGCAGAATATAATGGTGCCAATAATAGAGAAAGGAATATGGCTGAGCCAGAGTTGGCCATAAAGGGCAATATAACCAAAGGGTTACAACCGGCGAAGAAGTCCTGTAGCTCAGTTAGAATACTCGCTCTACAAGTGAGAGACCTGGGTTTGATTCCCAGCAGGGCAAAAACTTGGGCAAGTTTTCATGCTCTAAATGCCTGATTATATTTCCTCAAAAAAAGCAATATAAATTGGTCATTTCATTCCACGTCTGTTTGTGGGACACAGCTGTGTCCCTCTGGCTGCTTCGTTTTGCCCACAAAATGTACAGTTAATTTACTTGACAGTATATTTTGTGAAATGCTTTGAAATCCCTAGAAGACCAGACAATTGCTATATCAAATGCAAGGATTGTATAAGGAAGTGAAAAGTGTGTGTTTTGTGCAGGCTTGTTGACACTCTCTGTTCTGACAACAGATCTTTTTTTGAGGATGTTATTAACATGGCATCAATTGCCTTCGGGGGAGCCAATTCCACAGTCAATGGCTTTGGTACGAGAGAAGAACAAGATTCCTTCTAACTTCAAGTTTTGCAAGAGATTTTGTTAATTTTATATTCATGCCCTCCAGTTGCCACTTGTAATCAAAGTTAAATAACCCATATCCTTGTCGGGGTTTAAACTGTTCATGAATAAAGTCCATAAAGAATCAGCATCTGTTGTGTGCTCCACTCCAATTCTATTTTAGAATGAAAAGCACTACGCAAAACGCTCTTTCCATCTTTCACGCGGAAAGAAACAGAAAACATAAAATGCATCATCCACTTCGAGCACACAATTGTATTCCAAACCTGACCCTGTTTCTGTGTCTATCATATACATAATGTGACTCAAAATCATAATCCTGGGAGAGAAGGCTGCCTATGGTTTGAGTCAATGCCGGTTTAGCATTCTGACAAATGCTTCTTTCTAAAATATTGTTTGCAATTAAAGAAATAAGGAATAGTTTTCTGCATAAGCTTTATAATTTAAAATGATCTTTGAAAATGGATGGGATAATGTTGGGGGCACCTTGTAGCAGTAGGATACAGGTTCTATGTTTCCTGAATTTCAATCTCGGCTATTTGTTTGGGGATGTTGAATTGGAGGGATTCCATGAAGATAACTCAATATAGAGTTCATTACTTCATGTGCTCTCTTGCTGCACAGTTGCTAGCTGAACACTAGCACTGATAGAGGTACATGAGGCCATCAGAAGTCAGAGATCATCATCATTGCAGCCTCAGAGGTCATCACTGCAGATGTAGAGCACTCTGACATGCCACTCTGACATGAAGAACACAATATAATTGCAAGTTGTTGCTGTTATTGTGATAAAGATAGTTGCTACAGGTGGAGAGGCCTTCGCTGAGATGCAGAGGTCAGACCTATAGCTGTTAAAGTAAGGCCTACATGTGTAGAGATCAGCCCTACAGATGTTGACAGCCCAAAGTTGAAGAGAACAGTGCGGAGTTCAGTGAAATCCCCAACTGAAGTGTAACAAAAAAATTATCTCAAGGCGTAAATACAAGATTACAGATGTTTAAGAGAAGATATATGAATTTTAGGAGCACCTGGACCGAGAGAAAAAAAAGCCTTAATTTATTTTTTGTGCATTTAAACAATTCAGCTTCTGCTGGTTCATGCATCCAGCTCACACTCTTCATGGAAAATGAACTACAGATTTGTGCAGCCGCTCTCTGAAGACAGAGTTTAAATTAAATTGCAACTTCTTATAACAGCCACTTAATTTGAACACATAAATCACTTTGGAGACTAGTTCCTCTCCAGAGCTACAGTTATTAACAACAACACTTTCCAGCAATATCAGTTCAATGAAAGTACGTGGAGCAGGTTTGTAATTGAGAGATGCACAATTATGTGCCTGGTGAAACAGTCATGTTGTTGTGTCATCCATTGTGTCTACACTAACAAAGCTCTTTTCACCAAATCTTCTTCTATGTTCTAAATCATTTATGAAGAGGAATGGGAGGGAGCAACAAAAGGTCATATTCAACTATTTGCCCAAAAAAGAAATACCGTAGAATGAAAAAACGATGAGCATATGTATGAATGGTCTACTGCACCTTTGAATTAGGAGTTTATACATTGCTCTTGAAAGTAACAACAATAATAGTCTTGCTACAAGAAAATGTGCTATTTATACTAATAAAACAACAATGTCTCTCTGTCTGCACTTCACAATGGATCTCAATAATCGAGTGATGTAGAGACAGGATGTATACCTTAACAGAAAGTTCTTGCATCTAGGAGTTACATGGGCACATTTGTTTTTGGGTTTCTCCTGTCGTTCATGTGTTATGACCTAAAATGTATTTCAGTTTGCGTTTTTCACTGCAGTTAAACCTGGTGACCACCAAGTCAAACTGGCGCTGTGGCCTCTTGCATCACAGAGGATGCATGTAGCCAAGTGGTGGCGGGAACAAAATAATGAGTACAAACGAAGCTAACGGCAACAACAACAAAATTATATTTTAGGATTTTAGGAAGCGCGGAATCCTTCCAGATGTGTAATCATAAAGGTGAAACATAAAGGTCTATCTGTGTGCCTATCTGTGTGTCAATCTACATTCCATATTGGATTTTTTGATTGCAACCGTAACTGCAATGGGTACAGCTTGTGTTATATATATTTCGTAAAGACCCACAAATATAAAAATCAGGGCAGCTTAGGGTTCATGCAAAACTAGAGGCATCAACTTGTATGAAAACTTGTCTGAAAACCTGTGCTGCTACCATCTTTATTCCCTTAAAAAAAAACACTAGTCCCTCAATCCATGACTGTGGGACACTGCTGTGCGAAATTGGCTGCTGCGTTTCTCCCACAAAATTTATAGCAAATTCACATTACAGTATGTTCTGTAAAATGCTTTGAGACGTCTTGAAGATGTGATAAAATGCTATATCAAATACAGGTAGACCCCATTCACTATAACGAGGGATTCTATTTGTACCACTTATCTGCTTAACAAAGGCTGCTTTCACTATAAAGAATATTTACACACACTTTAAATCTCGCAGGCTTCTCATGCACAGCTTCTCATGGGTAGTGGTCTCTCCCAGTTGTGCCAGCAACACATGCTCAGTCTTTAGCGTGCCTCAATTAAGCAGTGCAGTGCAGCCCCTCCCATATGGGAGGAGCGTAAGTGGCAGGATGCTTCGTGGCTGCAATAATAGTAAGTCGAGGGCTGTCTGTATTTTATTGTTTCTTGTTGTATTTACTAACATTTTAATATCTTATTGTTGTATTTAAAGTTGTGTAGCCTTCAATAGCAGTTATATTTACCTTAGGCCTTCACTAGTACAGGTTGAGCGTCCTGAATTCCATAGCCGAGCCCAGGTTTGGGTATTTCTGGACAAATCGGAATGCCAGAAGCGCGTCACGTGTCCGGAAATGCCTGGGCCCAGGTGCGATATTTCAGTGCGGTGACTGAAGACCTGGCCTGGAGCAGGTAGGATTGGCTTTTTTATTCTTGCAATTTTTTTTACATTCCGGATTCCGGAACTCCGGATTCCAGAACTCCGGATTTTGGCTGCTCAACCTGTACACCGAAAATGTTAGCGCTAGGAACTGCTAGGAATTAAACTGATTTTAGCGGGGAGGTTTGGGTTGGGGCGGCGTTTTGGCTGCAGTCAAATACAATAATATACAGGTAAACCTCTATTTACGACGGGGTTGCGTTCCTGAAAAACTGTATGTATATTGAAACATCCTAAATCGAAACGCGATTTCCCATGCAGTCCCATTATATAACCAGAGATTCGTTCTTTTCACAACATTTTCAGACCTTAAACCCACTAAATAACACACAAAACCACATAACATAACACACAAATTAGCACACATAGGCAAGAATGGGTACTTGGGGTAACTGTATGGTATATCACGCTGGTTCTGATCCTCAATCCAGACACTCAGCATTCTTTCCATGTTTTCCATCACATCACTCCTATGTTTTGCTAATCTGCTTGCACCTGTAGCTGTAACACCCCTTGAACTTGCCAGCATATTGTCCTTATTCTGTTTTATTGTAGCCCCCGTCGATCTAGTGAGCCCTAAAGCCCTCCTGACGTCCATACCTTTTTCACCAGAATCGATGAGCTTTATCAGCTTCAATTTGATATTTAAAGTGATGACTTTGCAGAGTTTCTGGCTGCTAGCGATATTACCGCTGCTCATTTCATTTACTGCGGTCTCTCCCCCGACTTGGTAGAAGCGCAGTAGAGGCTGTAAATCGCTCGGGAATGTTCGGAAATTACTGTAATACTGATGTGGCATGGTGTCGCTTCAAAATCAGCTGGCTTTTAAACAGTGACGTGGCGACATGCTATTGGCCAGTTCAAATGCTTGGATTTACCCCCGAGTACACTATGGACTGTGCATATGGACAAAAAGAACTTGCGAAATGCGACTGAGATATTCAAAACATGTACTGCGCATGCGCAAAAGATTTGGGGGTCCTTAAAATGAATCCAAGTATCATATATCGATCAAAAGGTGTTAAAACATTATGGTCCTTCAATCGAAATGTCCTAAATAGAAGCGTCATAAATCGAGGCTTATCTGTAGTTAAACTCTCGCTTTGTCTCGCTTAACAAAATTTTCATTTAACGAAGGGTTTTAAAGTCCCTAACCCCTTCATTAAGTGGGGTCTACCTGTACAAGGCTTAATATTATTATTATTCCCCTCACTCGTAAACTACAGTGAAAAACCAGGGAATCTTCGGGCCCAGTTGGGAACAGGAAAACAATGTTATTGGAGAAAGATCCCAAATGCTAAGAACTGCATGTCAGTATTCCGAGTTGATGTTGGATTGTTTCATCAAGGAATCAGAATAATATTGGTTGCCAAAGGGGCTAACTGGGTTGTTCAGAATGCCCAGCGGACTGGATAAATAGGTTGACTGAAAAATATGTTTGCAATTGTGATTTATTGAACAAGGAAGAGGGATGTACATTTAAGGCTTGAATATATGGCATTCTCTCTGCTCAGAGTTCAGTGATCTGATTATAAAACTGCAGTATCAATACAGAGAAGATGTATTAAAGCACATTTTGCCTGTGGAAATATGTTTTTAAATTCATAGGTAGGCAACATATTATGAATCTATTGGTGTATATATGGGTATTAACAGGGTTTGATAGTCACATTCTTGGGTCTGACCATTTTTAACATGTCATATTAGACGAGACATTCCCACTCTCACACTGGGAGGATATCTCAAAGCATTTTATAGGTAAATGTGGCATCCATTTTGCATACATTTATGTCCCATCAAAAGCTGTGAAATAAATGATCAATTTTATTTGTGGAATGTTGACCAAGGAGAAACTCTCTTCTCTTTTAAATTTTGTCATGGGATCTTTAACATCCACCTGAACAAGAAGATGGAACCTCAGTTAAAATCTGATCCAAAACACCAACAAAGATGGCAACTTTGACTTTTCAAATGCACTCTTTGCCCATCTCCCCAACTCCACCATGCACAGGATACAGCTAATCCAAAACTTCACCGCCAGCATACTGACCAGCATTAAACCTCGTACCCCCATCAAACCAATTCTAACCAGGCTCCATTGGCTCCCTATCGCCGAACAGATCGATTTCAAGATCCTCATATTTGTCTTCAAATTTTTTCATGTCCTGGCACATCTCTAAGTCTCCGATCTGCTTACCCCAACAACCAACTGCTGTCCACTTGACTGGTTCCGGCCTCCTACATGTCCCATGTACCCTTGAGGTCCACCTTCAGCGGTCACACTTTCAGCCACTATGCCCCTAAACTCTTCCTCTATCCTTCCGCCTTGTCCCTTCCTTCCCCATCTTCAGATTATGCCTGAAATCCTTCCTCTTTGACTGTGCCCACAGTCACCAACATCTGGCTCGGTGTTATAATCTGCCACTGTCAAGCGCTCTGGGACGCTACCCTGCATGAGGGATGCTATATTAAAGAAAATTGTTGTTGATATTGATACATGCCTGGGTTCAAGCCTCATATCAGGTCTTTGAACTCTTAGCAGGGCTATGAATGACAGTCCAGCACATTGTTGGGGAAGAGTTTCTATAAATTGATGTGATCTGTTTCAGTATACTGGAAAGGGTTCCCCTTTCCATAGTTTGGTTTGCTCATCAACATACGCTGCAAATTAGACCTCATTAATGTTTAATTTCTCCTAGACAGCGAACCGTTCATGTGCATTTGGCTGATATTAATTGAACAGAACATTCCCTGGGAAGCCAGTAAAGGCTTATAATATAATAATAATCCTTGCATTTGATATATCACTTTTCACATCTTCGAGACGTCTCAAAGCGCTTCACAGATTATAGTGGAAAGTGAATTGATGGTATATTTGTGGGCGAAACGCAGCAGCCAATTACGCACAGCAGTGAAAACAGTCGTGGATTAAAAAGACCAATTTATTATAGTTTTGTTTTTGATGGATTATTATTAGGAGTGTGGAGTAAAGAAACTTGCCCAAAGTTTCGCCCTGCCTGGATTCAAACACAGGTCTCACTCTTGAATGGACGAACAATTGAATGGAGTTTCTTAGCTGCATATAGAACCGTAGACTATAATTTTAGCAATAATGATTGCAGGGGTTGGGGAACAAGAATGACCTATTGTTGCACAAGCTTTGATTTTCCTCAAAGTTTCGTAAACCACTACTGGCTATGTTATTCCATTCTGATTTTTAGCAAATACATTCTGATGATTCTTTATTTCCAAGATTCTGATTGAATCGCATCTGTTCAGTACAGAGAACTATGCACAACAGTGAGATTTCTTCGGTTCCACTTTACAAAAATTAAAATGGAGCAAGTAAAACTGCAAATGCTCAATGTTCAGGCTGGGTTAAGCAGTTATACTTGCTTCTAAATTAGAAGGTTCAAGTTCGATGTCCAGACTTTGATCTCAGAGTCTAGGCTATGTTTGACATCCACTGCAATTCTGTGGAAGTGCTGCATTTTCTGAGGTATTGTCCTTTTGATGAAACATTAAACACAGCTTGTTTGCCTGTTTAGATGGACTTTAACTATCGATCACTCCATCCTCCTTCACTGCCTCTCCTCCCAGCTCAATCTTCATGGACCTGCCCTCGCTTGGTTCAACTCTTACCTCTCTCACCGTCTCCACTTTGTTGCCATCAATGGCTTCTCCTCCAGCCCCCGCAGTGTCACCTGTAGTGTCCCCCAGGGCTCTGTTCTTGCCCCCTACTTTTAAATATCTACATGCTTCCTCTTGGTGACATCATAGCAGACATGGGGTCAACTTCCACATGTATGTGGATGATACCCAACTCTATCTTTCTGCCTCTACCCTCGATTCCAGGACCACTGCTGTTCTGACATACTGCCTCTCAGACATCAAGTCCTGGATGAGAGATAACTTTCTACAGTTGAATGTCAACAAGACTGAGGCCCTCTTGATTGGCTCTTGCCAGCACCTTCACACATCAGGCATTGGCAGCATCAACCTCCATGGTTGTACACTCCACCTCACCATGCCAGGCAAGAACCTAGGTGTCTTGTTCGATCCTCAACTGTCTTTTCTCGCCCACATCTATGCCATGGCCTGCTCTGCTTTCCCTCACCTCTGCAACATTGCCCGACTCTGCCACTACCTCATCCCTCAGGCGGCTGAAATTTGAATTCATGCCTTCAGCACGTCCAGGCTCGACTACACCAACTATGCTTGTTCGGGCCTTCCCAATTCCTCCCTCCATAGGCTGCAGATCAAGCAGAATGGGTTTCATGCTTCCATAAAAGACTCAAGTATGAAACTTGATCTAGTACCCTCTGACAGGTCTCAGGCTAAATGGTCTATAATTTCCAGGCTCATACATTTTATGAAAACTAAGGACTTTCTGTAAATTAAAGCAGTCAACATTTCTTAACACAGACACCATTTTTAATCCGGCAAATTCAAAATATGAGTTAACATCATTTAAAACTTGCATTGGAATCACTTAACATCATAATGTAATGGATTTCTATCACAATCAAAGCTTGTTCTTAAACTTGCTGCTTCCTTGATTAAATAGTCACGCTTTCTGAAATAGCAAGTGTGATGGATGTTGTAAAATAGCAAGCAAGTATCAGCCTCCCCAAGGTGATCTGCTGAAGTATTGTACTTGATCTCTGAAAGACCTGTTTGCCCCTCCCAAAGGAAATACAAACATAATTTCCCCCAAACAGCTACAGTAGTACCTTGTGATCCAAACAAATACAGGTAGACCCCGCTTAACGAGGGGGTTAGGGACTTCGAAACTCCTCGTAAAGCATGAATTTCGTTAAGCAGGTGGGAGGTCCCTACTGTGTTTCCGTATGTCAAAAAAATCAGTTTCGTTCCCAGCGGTGCCTAGCGCTAACATGTGCGGTGTACCAGCGAAGGTATAAGGTAGGTAGAACTGCTATTGAAGTTCTACTTTAATTATGATGAAAAGATGAAAGAATACAAGATGAAAATGTTTGTTTTGTTTACCTGAACAGTATTTTATTTAGTAAGTTTTTAACACAATACAGTAATGAAACGAAAGTTCCCGTACTTCCCGTAATAAGATGAGGTGAGGAGTAGGGAGGAGGTCTTCGTTTTAATTGTTGTTGGAGGAGGCGGGGGAGGAGGAGGAGGCTGGAGAATCGGGAGAATCTGGTGAGAAAGCAATAGGTGCTGTATAATCAGCGGACGTACTTGGTACTGGTTTTTTGGACGATGTTGCTTAAAGAAACTGTCGACAGAAGATTGTCGACAGTTTTTCTTCATTTCTTCATACAATTCTTGGTAGCAACGAATAGTTTCCTCAATGCCACTGGTAACCTTAATTCTACGATCCATTTCAGGATCGTTGTCTTTGCAAATATTAATTGCTTCGTCTATTTTCGAAAGAAAAGCTTTCAAAACGTTCAAACTAAGAATCGTAGGCTTCTCACATAAATCATCAGCCTCAGCTATCTGTTCCTTCGTTAAATCCTGAATTTCTTCAGTTGTAAGCTTTCCAGGGGCCGATTTCTCATTTATGGAGATGTAGGTCTTCTCAGGTAACTTCTTCCAATTAAGCCCTGTTTCATCGAAGTTGAAAATTTGTTGCAGTGTATAACCTCCCTCCTTAAAGATTTTTCTAAGTTCATCTATATAATGTTTGGCAGCAGCAACATCTGCACTAGCAGCTTCCCCTCACATCTTGATAGCATGTAGCTTGTATCGCTTTTGAAAATGATCAAGCCACCTGTTGCTAGCAGCAAAAGTCTCCACGTCATGTGGTTGCCTAGCATGCTGCCGCTTAAGCTCCTCCCATACTGTACGGGCCTTCTCTTGGATTATACTAGCGGAGAGGGGACTTCCTTTTCTTCAAGGGTGTTGGTGATGTTACTAATGGGTGTTTCGGTGGTATACTGAAGTAAGTGTATGCTTCGTCGACTGAGACCGAGCGTGTGTTGTGGGGGTGGCCGGTAGACGAGAAGTGCGCGAGATTTAAACTTTTGCTATAGCGAACGCAACCTTCGCTAAGCACATAGGAGGTACAAATACAAACCCTCGTTAGTGAAGTTTTGGTAACCGGGCGTTCGGTAAACAGAGTCTACCTGTATAGACAAAACCAATCGTGAACAAATCTCATGCAACAAAGTTGAAAATCCAATACTCATAAACATTATTAGGACAGTGATTTCCAGCTTGTGAATACTGCAATTTCAACTCCAATTAAACTTATTTTACATTAGTCATTTAGCAATCTATTCACTACATTTTAATTGAATCCCATTATAAAATACAAACCTTGTGTGTTGCACAGTCATTGAAGGTTGGCAGGCTATTTGACTGAGTTGGTGCCATAGTCAAGTCCAATACTATCTTATCCTCACCCAACATCGCTACCACCTTCTTGCAAGAGTCTTTGGATAGTGATCAGTAATGGAAACTTTGACTACTTACCCATCACAATTGCATGAGAGGGCAATTGTATTGCCAAAACCTGTAGCTCTCTGGTTCGTATGGACAGTGCTGCACCAGGCAAATCTTTACCCACTAGGCCATTGAACAAGCCATGACCATTTATATTCCTTGCATTTGCATTTGATATAGCACCTTATCACTTCTTTGAGACATCTCAAAGTGCTTCACAGAATACGCTGTAAAGTGAATTAATTACATATTTTGTAGGCGAAAATTGTTTGTGGCAAACAGTTGGGGATTGAGTGACCAAATATTTTAACATATTATTTTGAAGGGATTGTTAACCTCAGGGCTGTAGGACTCGAGTCCTGGACTCGGACTCGAGACCGGTCTCGAGTCCTCATTTCAAGGACTTGGACTTGGCTGTGCAGGACTTGGACTCGGACTCAACACCAGGGACTCGAGGACTCGGGCTTCGAGACCACCGCGAGTCCGGCAGGTATGAGCTGAGCTGCGGGATTTTCTGTACTTTGCGCAAATACTGCACTGGCCGACCTACCGGAAATCTCGTAGCGGAAGTTGCATGTGAATGAAGTGTGACGCGGTATCCCACGTGGGATACTATTTCCTATCACATGTAAATTTTCTACCAATGAAAAAAGCCCTTTAAAAAGTGACACGTTTCAATCCAGTGCCCTGGATTGCCACGTGTTTCAGTTCCATTGTGTGAGTAGTAACATTGATTTCTGAGACTCTGTGAGTATTTTTTTGTACATTGTCTTGTGTACTAACTGTACAAGGGCTACCGTACTACGCTTATATCGCGTGCTACTCACTGAAACCGCTCTGATTCTTACCTGTCCGGCGCGTACCAGCATCACCATGTCTGCCATGTCCCGAGTGATTCAACAAACAAACAAACAAAACTTACATTTATATAGCGCCTTTCACGTCGAGAGGACATCCCAAGGCGCTGTACACAGATCATAAGGAATTCACAACAACAGGGGGGAACAAACATCACGCAAAATGTAAGTTTGAGCTAGAATTTTTTAGTTAGGCAAACTTATCAATTTGAAGCACTTCGAAAGACAAATTTAATAAGGCACAGGTTATTGCGGAACTACTGCTTAACTGCATGTTTGGAGAGGATTAACATCAACTTTCTAAGACATTTGTTTTTCATGCCCGACCGCGTTACCTTCCTCAAATTAATGAACGCATATCACTGTCTTAGCATTTTGTGAATCTTCATTTAGTGAATATCAGTGCAATGGCTTTATCAGACAAGTGAATGAAGTCAATATTCCTTCTACCTCAGGGACTAAAAATAGAATTTTAATTTGTTCTTGAACCAAACCATTAAGCACTTGAACTTCGGGATAATGAGTCAATTTATTGCATAAAGCCATGAAGTAAGAAACCAATCCTTGTAAACAAAGCGTAGCAAGCAATATACATCAAAAAAAGGTATAAGACTGAAATTCTAGTATGTATAAGTTGGTGATGGGCATGAATTTTTACATGGAGGACTCGGACTCGGACATTGAGGACTCGTACATTAAAAAGTGGCAGGGACTCGGACTCGGACACCAGGGACTCGGATGAGGAGGACTCGACTACAGCCCTGGTTATCCTCAGTAAAGCAATCTGCCAATCAACTGACAACCATGCTCCTACTTACTGGTAGGTGAACAGAGGTGTGTGGAGTAAGGAAACTCGCCCAAAGTTTTTCCCTGACCAGAAATCGAACCTAGGTCATCTCCCTTGTGAGGCGAGTACACTAACCAAAAAGCTACAGGATTTAATTTATGGATACAGCAGGTAGGGTAACCTCACTTAACAGGTTTAAATCACATCACATATTTTCTTCAGTCACTTTGGGGGCAGAGGAGGAGGAAGAGAAATGGTTATATGCATTAGAGGCAGTTTCGAACCTCACTGCAGACTCACTTAATGCATCGTGAACACTTTAAAAACAGTTCTTTCAAGAAGACCTCCACATCTTCTGGAGATTTAGCTGGTCACTTCTTTTTGGATGAGGGGTGCACTGCTCAGCACCATAGTTGTCAATCAAACTTATCTCCTGAGATATAATGTTCACCCACAGCTGGAGCCAACTTTATATAGAATCTCTGCAAAAAGTGCTTCTTATCAATTTCAACTGTTCACCCACAATTTTTGAGATGGCTAAAAGGTCATCAATTTAAGAAACAAGGCTGAATTGAGATTCTGTACATGCCCTATGTGTGCTAATGCCTTTCAAACATCTAACTAGGGCACTGCACCTATCTAGAAGAATGAACGTGAGAAGCATACCTTATGTTGTGTTTTTTTTTCTACATTTTGTCTGGAATTTCATTTGGAGTCTAAGGCTGATTGCCAAAAGATGCGTAAATAATTAGAAAGGCATGTGACTAATAGGCTTTCAAATCTCTTACTCTCCAAATTTAGTGTGCAACAGCTGAGGCTGAGATTTCTCATGGTCTCAGGTTTAAGACGATCATTTTGCAAAATTCTTCAAATTGTTCTTAATTTTGAAACAGTTTTTTCCTCAAGTGTTTTTTAAGAGCTGTGAGAAAACCAGTGTCCAAATTTAGGCTAAAATTAAGAATTTTCTGCTTTAAGAAACTGATTTAAATGATGAATTCCAGACTTTAAGGACTTACACAGCCATATAATATCTAATTGCTGACTTTCTCAAAGTGCTTTGCAGAATATACTGTACACTTAATCACCTGCAGTGTATTTGTAATTGAATAACAGGGTTTGGTGGGTACTTAAAAAGCATCTGTTATTGTTGTGTTATATCTCTTTGATGGAGGAGACATTGTGAATTTTGCATATAAACAGTATTATGTTTGTTTGACCATTTAAAATGCTGTGTAGTTGTGCATTTTTGTGTTTTACAAATAAGTTCACTTAATTTTAATATTTTCTGCATTTGATGTTTCGCTTCCAGTTGTAGACACATGCACTTTATTGTTAAAATTTGATTTAATTTCTTTTTATTTTTTACAGTCATTTCCTTTGCTGTCCAGCATATGACAGTCCCTAAGCAGTTAAAAAGCACAGGCACATGAGAGCAGCCATTTAATATATCACTAACTGACTTCCTGTAGATGTTTCTGGAATAGCCTCTCTGCAATTCAGTGCATTTGTGAATGGAAAGGTTGTGGCACAATATACGATTGAAGTTGTGCATGTGAATTCACAGTGTTCTTT
The DNA here is from genome assembly GCA_035084275.1 of Hydrolagus colliei. Taxonomy (NCBI): domain Eukaryota; kingdom Metazoa; phylum Chordata; class Chondrichthyes; order Chimaeriformes; family Chimaeridae; genus Hydrolagus; species Hydrolagus colliei. The sequence continues at coordinate 34,388,889 of CM068745.1, read as the reverse complement.
CACTGAAACTTTTCTTCAAGGACAAGGAAGCAATTACTAAATATAGCAGTAGAGAAAGCAGCTAGGGAGTGAAAAGAAATGAAGCAAACCTCTTAAACTTGGCCAATAACTCATTCCTGTGGAATTATTTTTTGCTATGGGATAGTTTTAAGAGTACTGTACAAATGGTTTGGCAATCTTACAGATGTTTTGCTGAGGCCAATTTAAATTTTAATTGGAAGTACAATTATTGGGGGTTAAATAGGTCATTGAATTATGTAAAATTAGTCTGTTACTTACAAGTTAAAACTATTTTAGCTTTGGTTCCAACATATGCCAACTATTACATTTGTGACAAGATGTTGAAAATATGTTATTGCATCACAATACTACTTTATAAATTTTAGTGGCGCCTTTCATGCCAGAAGGATGTCCCAAGGCCCTTGACACTCCTGCCCTGCACTCGTAAAAGTGTAAGAGATGACTATACTAGTGATTTCCAGTCACTATTACATTAATAGTGGGGATATGGGGGTGGAGGGAATACAAGGCAAGAGATTTACAAACACTGCAGAAAATCTTAACGATTACAAAATCTTCAATAGTCTAAAGAGGAAAATGTAGACACAATTTCCTCTTTAGACAACAACAATTTGCATTTATATAGCGCGATCCACAGTGGGCTGCAGAGCATTGACAGATTCTATACAAAGGCTCTATATACAAATGGAATTTTGTGGTTGTTGTTGTCTCCCTGCCTGCCTCTGTCAGAGCCTTTCACGTCGAATGGATATCCCAAGGTGCTGGGGGACCAGACAGATAGATGGTTCGGTAGTTATAGGCACTGCCATCCACTGTGAAGTTGTAAATCTCTGATGATACATTGCTCAACAATTAGTGAGCAGTCCAGTTTCATCCTGAAATCTCCAAATCATAAGTATTTTGAAGCAAACTCGGCAGGTGCAGTCTATTATCACCAGACTTAATTTGCTTATTCAAATTAATGACAAAGTGGATATTTCTCCTGTCATAAAACTAGATGTCCGACCTGCAGTATTTCTAAATGTATTCTGTTCTTTAATTATCACTGGCAATAATTAAGGAATGGTACAGAAATTGTGATCATCTCTTGACTTTGAGTAAATGGTTTCTCACTCCAGCCTTTTTCAGATCTGAATTGTCAGAAGCTTTGGTCTGATTCTTCCAGAATACCCACCTACCTCCCATCCTCCCACGCAGCATCAAGGATGTATTGAATGAGTCCAGGCAACTGACCTCAACTACCCTCCCTGGCATCCTGTGCCATTCATAATTACCCCCAGGTAAGTAAATACTTTCTGGTTTCTGTGCTGAAATTGTTTAAATTCCAATTGAACAAAATAGGTGATATTGCATTTTAAAGCTATGTTTTCTCAGTTCAATTATACAGAGACACTCAGCAACATTTATTTGTAGTATTCATTTACATGTTAAATGTACTCTAATTGTACTACTGTTGTTGAATGCATCTGCTCATGATTTTGTATGTTTCCTACCCTGTATGCACCATCAGTGGTAGAGTTACCTGGATTCTTCGTATCAGAGCAAAGTCAGAGTACAAGCAAAACTGTTCCCTTCCTCGGTTGATAAATAATTCAGAACAATGAAAGCAACAAGAAAATAATAATAAAATAATAATCCTTGCATTTGATCTCACGCTTTTCACGTCTTCTAGACGTCTCAAAGCACTTCACAGAATATATTGTAAAGTGAATTGACTGTATATATGTGGGTGAAATGCAGCAGCCAATTGCACACAGCAGTATCCCACAAACAGTCGTGGATTGAAATTACCAATTTTGTTTAGGAATTATTATTAGGCATGTGGTGTTTCACCTGTCTGGAATCGATCCCTGATCTCTCATTTTTAGGGCTCTAACCACTGAGCTACGGGACGCCACATAGTAATTCATTGCATGAGTACATAACCATTAAAGTAAAAAAACCCTAAAGATAACCAGTAAGAAAATGACTGTTTGGAATGCACAATGTAAGGAATAGGCACAGGGTTGGTAGATGGCAGGTAGTAGATAGAAGTACTACAACGACAAAGTCATTAACAAGGTAAGCACATTAGTTTGCTTAATAGTGCAGCAATGCAGGACCATCTGCTCAGCTTAACCTGCAATAAAATGAATTATGCAATTATAGAATAAAACAAAATAGCGAGAAATGCGGTTCATTAATTATACCCTTGTACTGCACTTTATGTAACATGTCTCCTAGTTCTGGCAAGAATTTAAACCAATTTTCAATTGTGAAAAGAGAATGTTTAAGGAAGGCACTTTAGGAGCAGGAAAACACCATTATCTAGTGTATTTCCCTCTTACCCCCACCACCCCCCCCCGCTGCCGCGATACACACACCCGCACCCCCACCATGCTATTTGTCTCTTTATAATTTTCAAATGATAAGGCCCATCTGATTTTGTCATTCCAGAATAGTCACACTCCCATCACAGTTCTGCAGCAGTACTTGATACTGTATTTACAATGGTAATGACACAGTACTTGCATTTGAAACCGCACTTTATCACGTGATTGAGATGTCACAAAGTGCTTCACAGAATTCAGTGTAAAGTGGATTGACTGTGTATTCTGTGCAGTGTTCATAAACAGTCGTGGATTGAGTGACTAAATACCGTATATCTCCGCGTATAAGGCGCACTTTTTTGCACGTCGGAAGATCTCGAAAGTTGGGGGTGCGCCCTATACGCAGATACAAGAAACTTTGAGCCTCGGAAATACAGTAAACAGGAGGGGCGGCCGGCGCGCTGTCAGCCGGGGTTTGGTCAGTGTCCGGCGGGGGTTGGGAGGAGCGGGTGACGGGGCTTCGGCCCCGGCCGCCCGGACAGCGGCAGCAGCAGCGGTTCAGTGCTGTGCTTGCTGCCTGCCTTCTGCCAAACCCAGTCTGCCTGCCTCACTCCCTGCCGCTCTCTCTCCCTGCCTGCCTGCCTGCCTCTCCCTCCCTCCCTGCCTGCCTGCCTGCCTGCTGCTTCCCTCCCTCCCTCCCTGCCTGCGTCCCTCCCTCCCTCCCTCCCTGCCTGCGTGCCTGCCTGCCTCTCTCCCTCTCTCTCTCCCTGGCTGCCTGCCTGCCTCTCTCCCTCTCTCTCTCCCTGCCTGCCTCTCTCCCTCTCTCTCTCCCTGGCTGCCTGCCTGCCTCTCTCCCTGGCTGCCTGCCTGCCTGCCTCTCTCCCTCTCTCTCTCCCTGGCTGCCTGCCTGCCTGCCTCTCTCCCTCTCTCTCTCCCTGCTGCCTGCCTGCCTGCCTCCCTCCCTCCCTCCCTGCCTGCCTCTCTCTCTCCCTACCTACCTGTCTCTCCTGTCTCTCCTCCCTTCTGCCGGCAATATCATTGAAAATGCTTCCGTTTTTTTTCACCAAGTAAAGGTCAAAAGTGGGGGGTGCGCCTTATACGCGGAGATATACGGTACTTTTTTTGAGAGATTATTACCTCTGGAATAGTGATCCGCAATCAACTAATATCCAGTTTCCTACTTACTGCTGGGTTAGGAAATGACATGTGGGGTAAGGAAACTTGCCTAAGGTTTTGCCCCACCCGGGAATCAATCCCAGGTCCTCTCGCTTGTGAGGTGAGAGCACTAATCACTACACTACAGTCATATGTGTCAACTTTCTGACAGAGATTGTGGAGCAACTAACCTGCATTTAGTCTTGCTTCCAGCTGTTGTGAGAGTGGATAATGTGATTGACAGTGTGCAAATCACGGTGAGAGAGCTCACTTAACTTGCAGTGCTAAACAAGTAGTTTTCTCTTGGAAAGGCTCCAGCACTCAATATTCTAGGGAAGGGGAATGGAATTGGAATGTACTCTTTCTGGGAATAAACAAAACAGGGGACCTGTTGGCTATCAGTTGCGTTGGTTTGTGCAAGCAAAAAAAGTGTGACACCAACACCAACAGAGCTCAGCATTATAAGAACCTCCTGTGTGTGATAGAGCAGCATAAACATTACTCTGAGTAGTGGACCAACCTCTCAGTGTTGTAATTGAATGCTATTAAAGCAACACTAACTAATCGATTCTCCCACCCAAGCAGAAACATAAGTGGTTGATGGAGATGAATGAAATGGCTGCACACACAAACGCACAGTGGCGCAGAAAGTTCAATAAAGTTCAGTAGGCACATACATTATTCATTAAGTTTGTTCGCACACACTATTATGCCCTGAATTACTCAGTGTTTGCAAAGGACATATGTTTTTCTCGAGTATCCAAGCAGAAACTGGTATACTGCACCAGTATTCATGGAAATCTAACTCTGATCACATTCAAATTCAGCTAATAATGAATCACATGAGCAGAAATTAAGTATTTCACAATAATCTACACCTTTTCTTTTGGGGGAACTAGGCCATTCCACTATTAGTAATTGGTTCTTCTGTAGCAGTAAGATAATTTGAAATATAAAACTAATTAAAAGTCTCATGACCCACAGTACAAAGTAATAGCATTAATATGCTCGATGATACAAAATATGTAAATGATTCCCTTGTACCAGGTCCCTCTCCACAACACCAGATTTCATATCATCTTACCCTTAAGACTTATCCAAAAATGTAAGATGATGTGGTATATTGGAAAATTCTAAAATTCTGCCTTAATTTTGAAGCCAGTTCTTGAAAATAACTGGGGAAATTTGACTTCTGAATTAAGACTGAATTTAGGAATTTTACAAAATCCTGTGCAATGCTAAATTTTAAAAGAATGGTCTTCAGGCCAAGACCATGAGAAATCTAAGGTTTCAAATGTCAACTTCAGAAATGCAGTAATGCAGAATTAACGGTTATTCAATAACACATTCTTCAGAAATAACAATTATGGAACGTTTTAGTATCTCCAACCAATGGAGTTTACAAATAGATATCTCATCCATATGCTAATAACAATAAAAAAAGTAAGGAAGTCACACCCGTAAGGTTAACTTTCTTCATTTACTGGTACACCTACTACCCAGCAAAAGTTTTTATTTCCCATTTCCAATATCTAGTTTTTTTGTTTTTCAAAATCCCTCCTCAGGACATGTAGGAATCGAATCACAAGAACTTCTTAAAGGGATGTATGAATGTAAGACAAAAGCCATTTATGCATTCTTAACCCACACCCGTGACACAATAAAATAATCAATTGTAGAATAGGTTAGTTTCCAATGGGAAAGCCTTTTGAACAAGATAAAGAATTGTGTTTGCCACTGAGGCATCATTGCAAAGCAGTGTTGCAGTGGTTTTGATAGTGGAATCTGTGTCTTAACGTGATGGCACTAGAGGGAAGAGGATAAGATGAATTACAGACTAGATCAGTAGAGCCAATGCTGAAAACATTATGAGTGTTAAGTAAGGTTACTTACAGCTGAAGAAACATGATGGTGATTGTAGTTTTGATTAAATAGCTGAGGTGAACATGTGATTTCCTCTGAACCTTTGGCCATCGATTAAGCTTTTAAAGCTCTGAAAAGAGGATAAGTCTCAAATCTGCTTGATCAAGCTATGGAATACCACCGGAAGCATTGAGAGACATTACTAAGAGGAAGCAAAGGGCTTCGCAACCTAGAACCCAGTCCTCATCTTACTATAACTCTCACTGCACATTTTACTTTCATGCAGCATCATTCAATCACTTACCTTCTTCGACAGCCCTCAAGTCATAACTGTCTTTAACTCCATTGAGACCCACCCAAGATGACAAGAGAGCAATTACCTCAACTTCAATCTCAATGTGGAGCAATCCTAAAGACACACAATCCAATGTGTCTCATAAGCCACCATCACTGCCTTATTACCAGCATAAATCCAATATGATAGAATGCAGATATGAGTGCATGAATATGAATAGGTGTGCACTGGATTCCCCAGCGACTTCTGAATTTCAAAGAACTGCAAATACAGTATTTATAAACTATAATGAATCCCTAAAGGATGCTTGAGAACCAAGTATTGCCTTCTAAAGTACTACTAATAAATAATAAGAAGAATCCTTGCATTTGATATAGTGCTTTTCACGTCTTCTAGACGTCTCAAACCGCTTCACAGAATATACTGTAAAGTGAATTGACTGTATATTTGTGGGCGAAACACGGCAGCCAATTGCACACAGCAGTGTCCCACAACAGTCGTGGATTGAAATGACCAATTTTTTTTTGAGTGATTTTATCAGGCATGTGGAGTAAGGAAACTTGGCCAACGTTTGCCCTGACCTGCCTGGATTCAAACACAGGTCTCAGCTCTAACCACTGAGATAATTTCTTACTGACTTTTCTCATTAGATTATCAATAGGGAATGGATGGAAGCAGCTGGCTAATATTAAACTACTCCCCAAATTTCTCCCAAAAGAGAAATAAGAGGAAGTAAATACTGTCAGCGGACCTGCACTACTTCACCCCTGCAATTGAATCAGTTGCAGTTCAACTACAATACCCATTCCATGTCCCATGATTACCACCACACACAAGCCTACCAGCGATACAAGACAAATTTGTTCCATTAAACAGGAAAATAGTATAAAAGCTCCCTTTCCTTCAGGGTTTCAGAAAGAGCAGGCTATTGCCTGAGAATTGCAGCATAGGCCCTTTTTTTGTAAGCGTTTGACACAAATTGGATTTTTACAATTCTATTCAATTGCTTTTGTTCACATCACGATGCAACACTGACAATACCCTGCAGGCACCCAGGGTCCCTGTGGGAAACAATGGAATTGTTTATCATTAAGAGCAAGAATGGCTCAAAAAAGTGTTAATGCCATCCATTGTCAATAGTATACACACTGGCAAACAATAAGAACAATTGAATGAGGTAGCCTCCTTTCTACATGGATATATCAAAACAGTAATTAATTTGTCAAAAGCCCAAAGTAAATGAAACAAATGATAAGTTCCTTGGGAACAGCCCATTCTCTTCCAAATATGGAAATTTCAATATGTAGGTAGCATATATATGTGGATCTTTCAGTATGGTCTGGATACTCTTAAGCATTGTATCAGACACCCGACTACCAACTGCAGACAATTCACATTTTAATCCTTGTATAACAGTATTGATAACATCACGGAGTCCTGTAGCTCAGTGATTAGAGCATTCACCTTACAGGCGAGAGACCTGGGTTCGATTCCATGCAGAGCAAACCTTGGGAAAGATTACTTACTCCACATGCCTGATAATAATCCCTCAAGAAAAAAAAAGAATAACAAAAATTGTCTATTTCAATCCATATTGTTTGTAGGATACTGCTGTGTGAAATTGGCTGCCATGTTTCGCCAACGAATATACAGTTAATTCATTTTACAATATATTCTGTGAAGCACTTTGAGATATCTGTAAGACATGATAAGCCACTATATCAAATGCAAATTATTATCGTTATGTGATTGTTTTATCTAAAGAAAACACTTTTGGCCTGCTCCAAGCCCCCCGCCCGAACTGCCCCACCATCGGAGGCCGGGCCTTCAGTTTTTCTGCTCCAACCTTATGGAATTCCATCCCCCAATCCCTCCGTCTCGTTTCTTCCCTTTCCTCTTTCAAGGCCGGTTTGAAGACTTTCCTCTTCGACCGTGCCTTTTGTTCCCCCCCGAATTTTTCGACCTCCCCTACTTGTTTCACCCCTTCCCGTACACTCCCCTCCCAGCTCGGGTCACACGCCTCCTATGCAACGCCTTGGAACGTCCTCCCGACGTGAAAGGCGCTTTATAAGTGTAATTTGTTGTTGTTGTTGTTGTTTTAGCATTCTAATACATACACTAGCATTCCTTTATCAAAAACGGACAAAAGGGCCTCTTTGTCAAATCCGGTCACAGTTGCAAAATGAATCACACAAGCTGGGAGTTAAAACATTTAATTGTCCAGCACATTGCTACATCCTCTCGACGTGAAAGACGATATACAATACAAATGTAATTTTGCTGAATGGGTAACCTGGCTTCACGGACATCGGTATTGAAAACAGTGTTGGGAGGCTCTGTCACATTCAGGTAATATTCAATTAATTTCTATTTCCTACTCGCTCTATTGATGGAAGCGATGCTGCATCCCTTTCAGATATATAATAATAATAATAATAATCCTTGCATTTGATATAGTGCTTCTCATGTCTTCTAGATGTCTCAAAGCGCTTCACACAATATACAAGTGAATTGGCTGTATATTTATATCAACCAGGAATAAACACATAAGCCAGTAATATGATGCAATCTGCATCTTTTGGATGTCTTGTGGTTTATTGTGAAGACATCACAATTAATTTTCCCCTTGTCGAAAAACTGTTACATGAGCATTAAGGAGAGAAAATAAATCTCAAAATGAAACCAGATGGACTTTTTGTATCAAGAACGGTCCAACAGCTCTAATTGGCCACAAAGGAGCAAAATTCAATTGGGAGGGAGAAAGTGGGGAAAGGGAGTAATGCAGGTGGAGAGATAAACAGGCTGACATTAGTTGAAAGCTGGCAAGATGCCCCAATTCTCATCTTGGCAATTGCAACACATAATTGACCTTTGACCAGTTGGCAAACGTACAGTATTCCATGCCTGCTGTTGCTCTTGGCAGAGCTGAAGCCCCACTGTGGAGTCTAAACCTCTTCACCCCGGTCACTTCAATCATTATTATTTCCTGAAAATGTATTCACTGTCGGGTTTCAACATGCAATCAGTAACAAATGTAAGGAATAAAAACAGGGGAAATAGGTGCCATTATCCACCCACTAAACTCAATAGCTTGTGTATATAGCAACAAGAACAAATTACATTTGTATAATGCCTTTAACATCGGGAGCATGTCCCAAGGCACTGGACTGTCAAGGATTTGGATAGCCCCTAAACTCACTGTACACATGCAATGCAGCCTGGTCACCCAGTGTACACAGTTACCCTCTTCACCTGTGTACACAGTAATTCATTCACCCAGTATATACAGTGTATATAGGTGTCAGCTGGTCTGGTTGGTAGCACTCTCGCCTCTGAGCCAGAAGGTTGTGGATTGAAACCCTACGTTGGGATTTGGAATCACATAGTCTAGTGATTCCCAACCTTTTACTGCGACCCAAATTATCCATGAGCAGGTCCTCCCACCACTAGGGGGTGATATCATGACTGAAGCTCAGCTCAGCCAAAATGTTATCTCCGTCTGTTTTGTGGACTCAGCGCAACTCGCTGTATACTCGTATAAGTATGCTCCTTATACAAATTAGTTGGCTGTATTGCTTTTTTTTTAGCGTTACATCCTTTTGTTTAGCGTTAACAAAGAATTTTCAACATTAAAAAAAGGAAAACAAATCTGATGACCCTTCATGACCCTACAGAGGACCCGCGCGACTCTGATTAGGGTCGGGATCCAAGGTTGGAAACCAGCGGTCTAGACTGACACTCCAATGCAGTGCTGGGGGAATGCTGGGAGGCATAGTCCTTCACATCAGATATTCAGCTGAGGCCCTGTACTATCTGCCCGATCAAAGTGGATGTTAAAGATTCAAAGGCACTATTCAAAAGATAAATATCTCCCCGCTAATACTGACCACCAAAACTCCAGATAAAATTGATCATTCACTTCATAGCTATTTGTTGGACAACATTGTGTAATAAATAGCTGCTGCATTAGTCTACAAATACAATCACTACACTTGGCAATAAACATCCTATAAAACACTTTGAGATGCAAGGTAAAATACAAGGATTATTATTATATGAGAGAAGGTTACTAATTATTTACCTAATATTAATTTCATTTAACTTATTCTCATTTTTGTTTTACGTAAAAGGAGCTATGTAAATGTAAAACAAATACTATTTTTGTGTCATCAACTGATTATTAACTAAATTTCTGGGCAGGGTGTTGGGCCTGCCCAGAAATTTCTTTACTCCACATGCCTCTGTTTACTTAGCAGTACTTAGGAACCCGGTTGTTAGTCGAATAGTGGATCGCTTTTCAGGGGATAATAATCAATTGAAAACAAAAATTAATTTGAAACAAATAATAATTTAGTCACGACTGTTTGTGGGACACTGCTGTGAACAGCCTTTAGCCATTGGCCACTTCAAATCCCTCCCTTTTCCTCCACCATCCCTGTCCAATTAGGAGCGTTCTGAGACGCCGTCTGGCGTGGAGGGCGTTATATAAATCGAAGTTGTTGTTGCTATTGTTGTTGTTGTTGTCCCCAGCTTGGGTCTTAAACAATGACTCTCCAGCGCCTTGTGACGTTCTCCTGACGTGAAAGGTGCTATACATGTGTAATATTGTTGTTGTTTAGGTGGGATTTGAAGGTGGGGAAGTTGGCAACAATTTGCCTTCAATCACCACATTTGACAGAAATTAGTATAAACCACTTTCTGATATTTTGGTATGGTAAAGTGGTTTAAAGTTCCTTCCTATTGTTTTTATAACCTTGTTTCTATTATCTGAAATATCCCAGCACCATTCAGTTTAGTGTAAAGCATGTGTGCTGCATCTAAGTTGACCATTTGTAGGACCCTCAGAGAGGCTGCTTCTGCTGTTTATTTTCAGATTCAGACATGCCAGATACCATTGCATTCTCATGGGAAGTGACATCTTTATCAGTATTCCAACCTTCTACTCAGTACATACTGCAATGGTCAATTCCTCTGGATGTCAGCAGATATTGACATTGTGACATACTAGACCATTTGGCACCATCTGTGCAGAGTGCAAATGGTAATTATTAACACATCATTGCAATATTGGAATACTTGCTGCGCTTAGCTCAGAAACAATTGACTTTAAAATAAAATATAGAGCACTGTAAAAAGGCATTTTACTCTATTAATGTGGCAGCAAAGTTTAAATACAGAAACAACAACGACCAATTGCATTTTTATAATGCCTTTTACATTAGGAGAATGTCTCAGACAGTCAGGGATTTACACCTACGCTGGGGGTTGAAATCAAGGAATGGAGAAGGGTGAGATGTGGAGGGTTAGGAAGGTAGGGTTGGGAAGATGACCGGCAAGGACAAAGTGGAAGGTCCTGAGAAGGATCTTGATGGAGACAAGGGATGGGGGGGGGGGGTGGTGGGGGTAAGGACTCTGAGATGGAGTTCCATAAGGTAGGGGCAGAAAGGCTGAAGGCCCAACAGCTAATAGTGGAGCGGGTGGAGCAGAGGACATGGAGCAGGCCAGTGCCCACTAAGCAGAGAAAGCAGGCAGATTAGAAAGCTTTTGGTAGGTCACAGACATAGGAAAAAAGCAAGATTGTGCAGGCAATGATCTAGAGAAATAGGGAATGGCGAGAAAGAAAGGAGCAAAGCTGGGACGCAACGATGGAATGGAAGGTTGGAGATGGGGCGGTAGCTTGAGAGTTGGGATGGGTGCAGAGAAGGGTTGTTAAGGATAGGATTGACAGTTGGTTTTAGAGAGGTGGGAACAGTATCAATAGGGAGAGGTTGATGATGTCAGTTAGGAGGGAAGCTAGAAGGTAGAGCTGGGAGATAAGGAGAGAGGTGGGGATGGGATCAAGGTAACAGGTGGTAGGTTTCATTTTCAGGATGAGAGCAGAGAGGGTGGAGGTAGAGATAGAGTCAAAGGTGTATAAATGGGGGTGGGTGGGGGGGTGGATCCTGAGGGAGATGTAATGGGTAGTGGTAGACGGAGTAAAGGTGGCTGAATGGATCGCCTCAATTTTAGATTCAAGAACGTCCAGCAGCTCCTCGCAGTTGGAATTGGAGGAGAGGGTGGGTGAGGCATGGGAAGGTGGATGGAAGATACGGGTAGTAGTGGAGAAGAGAAGCCTGGGGTTATCGTTAGCCTCCACGATTTACTTGGAGTAGAAGGAGGATTTGGCAGAGGCAAGGGCAGAGCAGCAGGTTAGTATGATCCAGCCAAATCTACCGATAGATCGTTCGTTTGGATTTACTCCAGGCGTGTTCGGCGGCTCGCATTTGAGCCTTGAGGGATTGGAGATGGCTGGTGTACCAGGGGCATTTGTGGGAGTAAGAGGCAATTCGGGAGGTGAGGGAAGTGAGTTGAGGATGGAGGAGAGGAATTTGTGGAGAAAAGAGAGCAAAGAGGGTAGGTCAGTTAATGAGGGCCAGAGGGCAGAGGTTCAGACAACTCTAGTGCAGCAGAGAGGGAAAGGATTTGTTTTCAGGATCTAGGAGCTGGATGCTTCTCTTCCACAGATATCAAGGCTTTTGGGGTTGATGTTCGCATTACACTAGGCTGTTAAAAAAAATTCTCTCTGAAATGACAGCTCATGTGAAGGCATTTTGAAGTATCCTGTTCTTTTTATTTGGGAGTTTGCAAACCAAATTCCTACATTATGATGTTACAGTACAAAAATAAAGGTTTGTACATTCAATTATAGAGTCCATTGCAAGTATCCAATAATGTCCTACTTTCATTTGTGGGAAATATCTTCAAGTTGCTCCAGGGTGCCTAATAAATATTGCTTCATACACAGCATTAGATGGTTACATTCCATCAATCAATCATTTAAATCCATATCTCTCGCAACACTAAATCTGATAGATTGCTGAAAAGTGTAACAGCATCTTTTTGAGAACTGCATATTCATTAATTGATGACACTATTTATTTAACAAAGCATGTACAAAAACCTTGAACTATTTTGTCAAGTTACTAAAAAGGACATCTGATCCTATATAGTAGCCCACTTATAATTGACGTTCCATCACAAAATTTATTACACCTAATCCACTGGACAAAGATACATGAAGCATCTCTGCAATGCTTTATTTGTAAAGGACTTCAGGTGGTCTTAATAGAAAGAATTCAATAGGGCAGGTCAATTCATCTCATTTAATTCACTCACTTATTGTTGAGATGGGCATTAAGTGGTCATAACAGTAGGTGGTTTTTGAGATGGATTTCACTGGAATGATTAGTCTGTATGTGTGGGAAATCTCTATGTGTTGCCTGCTGGGCTATGCCAGGAACACTGCATGCTGTCTTGTGGGAAGCTAATGCTGGCACAGCTAGTGTCTTTGAAATCTAAGAGTAGTTTAGAAGATCAGGAACTATATTGAATTCATCCATTTTATGAAGTTGAACTGACATTGCTATATATTTTAGAACATTTGAGTTCAATTTATTTCCCACCTCGCTACATTAATGATGGATCACTGCTGTAGAGCAATTATTGATGATAAAAATCCAAACAAATTTTTAAGTACTTTTTCCAATGATATACTTAAAGGTAATAACATTAATAATCCATACATTTGATGGATCCTCAAAGCATTTCACAGGAATTACTTTGAAGTTGGAGTGACTGTATTTTTTGGGTGAATGGAAAGTGCATCATGGTGTACCTTAGAAGCTACAAAATGTTTTCTTCCCAAAATTATATGGGGTTCTTATATGCTATATCCTTCTTTGAAGCATAGACTCTTTGTTTTAAAAGATAATTAATGACTGTTCATTTGCCTACAAACACATAGTTACTGCACTTCACTTAAATTTTGTAAAGTAGTTTGAATTGTTGAGCATTCTTACAATGATCACCTTAGGGGAAATATACAGCTAGCATTGGTGTTTTATATCAAAACCTACCCCTCTATTCTGGTCACCATCAAATCATCCTTCTACTCCAGGATAATCCACTGGACAACCCTAGGCAACCCTGATTTCCACCACCAACTGGCCCTCTGCCCTCCCCGCCATGCCTCACAGATTATTTCCTCTAATTCCCACTGCAAGGAGATGATGGATTTCCTTGAGAACAAAATCAGCTCAGCTGTCACTGCCCTTCCAATTTCCATCCCCTCCCGACCTCCCTCCCACACTCTGACTCCTACCCATCCCTCCTTCCACACCATCAAACCTAGTCCAGCCGAGAGGTGACAAATGCATGGACCAGGGTTTCAGCGGCTTTTGGTGCGAGATATTGCTGGACACGGGCGATCAGTTGAAGGTGGAAAAAAGGTGGATAAAAGATAGCCATGCTTGGTCTCAATTCCTTCACTGCATTCACCCTCTCTTCCTCCTCTTGAACCCTGCACAAACACACACAGAGTCAACCTTGTTTCTGGTATCTAAAACATCCCTAGTCAGGCAATGATACAGTCAGACAGAATCTCCTTTAGGACAAGATGGCAAGTAAGTTCAAATCAATAAATTCAACCTGAATTCAATTTATGCAGCAATGAAGTTGCTGAACAACTTTTTACTTTTTCTGAACAACCAAACCAGAAAAAGTAAATCTCTTTGGCAGATTAACCACAAGTCCATATGATTCATGCACAAATGATGTGTTTATTACAGCCTCACAAGCTAGAGATTGCAAAGAAATTCTGCACAAGTTCTCAAATTTTGAGACAATGGTCAATGGAGTGTTAAGAGGAAATTCGATGCATTCTTGAGGGAGAAGGGAATGGTCTGAAGGATCTGTTTGGTGCTATAGAGTCCATAATATAATTCTATGTAAATCTATTGTGTTAAGAATAAGAGTATGAGAAATCTTGGGCGTTTGGATTATTAACTACAAAATACCATATACAGTCTTCTGACAGCAAACCCTGTGAAGTGTTTTGTGTCACCCTCCCAAGATGAAAGGCCTAATATTAATGCAGGGATTAATAATGGGAGTTTATTTGCATTAGGTTTGTAACCATACATTTTTAACAATGAAAATTTGCAGGTTTCAATTTTGGGTGTAACATGTGTCAAATTACAGTGAATGTACATTCTCTCACAATTAAAAATTATCTTTTAATTCAGACATCATTTCATACATTTCTTTATCTAAATGAAAGCTTGGGGAATACTTTGGAGTCTCCAATAATGATTTTCCACTGTCCACCTTATCAGGCCTTGGTTTTATGTATGCATTTTGACTGTCAGCAAAGGCAGGTTCACACTTCGTAACATATGGAAAAAAATAGAAAAAATGCTCCATAAAAGTAATCCAACCTGTTAACACATTTTATTCAATTCTGTCCAGTGTATCATTCCATAGAAGATTTATTCGTGATTGCAGCAGTACAGGCATCATTATGACCTATAGACCATCGCTCATCTCCTGCTCTCCTCAAAACCTTCCAATCAGATGACCAGCTGTTCAAAACAATTCATCAACAAAAGTCATTTGTCATGAGATTTTTTTTAACTGAAAACATGGTCTAAATTCCAAGCTTTGGAAACAGAAAGTCCTGAATGTATAAGGATGCCCTTTTAGACGAGTATTTTCAAGTACATTTTGTGCATAGTAAGGTTCCACAAACAATTTTAATGTGTATGACCAATTAACTGGAGGATTATTAGCCAGGTTACCAGGAGAATTTTGCTACACTTTTTGAATATTGCCAAATATGTAGCCCTACATATTTGGCAATATGTAAATGTAAATTTGTGTTGTATTGCATGGTATTGCAGCCTCTTTTATGAGCAAATTTACAATGAACAAAAAGGCCAATCAGAAGGTGGGCAGGAACTACAAAGGGACACTCGGCAGGGGACAGTGTGTGGTGGATTTTAGAGTGTTGGTTTGACAAATAAAGAAGTGACTAAATCCTAATGTGAGGTTTGATCCCATGAGCTGTGGACCCATACATGAGACTAGCTGAGCTGCTGTAATCCCAAATAATATAGACAGATGGTGAAGAAACACTTGACATTAATGACATTTGAGGCATAAAGTTAATTTATAGTAACTGGCTGATGGGAATAAACTGGGGTTAGATTCATAACAGTACTTCCATATCAAAAAACATTCAATTTATTTATTTTAATCAATTCTAAGTTTTAATTTTTATTTTAGCCTCCATAAGTGTGGAAAAATACATTTCATTTAAATGCCAATAAGAAATGAAATTAAAAGGATGAAATTAAATTGTTACAAGTCAAAATGTGATCTGATTTGTTTTATCCCCTTTTTCCACCAAATGAAAGTGAGAGATGGATTTTTTCTACATTTTACAAAATTAATTGGGATATTAAGTGATGTGATTAGTTCCAGTTTGGGCTGTGTTTGAATCAAAATAAATGAAATGGGAGCCTGTTTAAAGCATATGACTTGTTATACGCCTGCAGATATTTTCTTATGCTCAGCAATACAGCTGCAGTTAAAATGTCACCTTTCACAATCCACCAATTTAGCATGTATTGAGCATTCTATAACACCAATCAGCCTGACTTTAATTTGGATTGAATGTGCTGGTGGAAAAGATAATTTACTGAGAACAGATTGAGCAACTGGCAAACATTTGCTCTGGGACTACTTTGTGACTGGAGATCTACTGATGTCTAATGACTATTTTTGTCTAATGTTCTGGTTCTTTTGTACTTCCCATATGATAGTCGAGGGCGGGCCATTCACTAACTAGCAGAGGGGCTGTGAAATCAGGCAACATGAATTAGCATAATTCTAGAATTGGTCACTTCATTAGATGACAAAAGCAGATGTCTCAAAGTGAAGATCCATGTGCTGCATGTTTGATTATATTGTTAGCTCAGCATTAGTATAATTACATTGTTGGTACCCCTTCCAGTTTTGACTGGATTTAAACATGGCGGAAACCTTTTCTTAATATGGGACCCAATTGTTAAGGATCAGTAAACACACTTAGATGAGATTTCAAAATGCAACAACAAAAAGCTACTTGCACTTATATATAGGTACGGTGATCAAACCACCCAAATAGTTGGATGTCACCCTGGTTGATTGGTAGCACTCTCACTTCTGCATCAAGCAGGTTGCGGGTTCAAGCCCCAGGACTGTCAGACATCAAGTCCTGGATGAGAGCTAACTTTCTACAGTTGAATGTCAACAAGACTGAGGCCCTGCTGATTGGCTCGCGCCAGCACCTTCTAGCTCAGGTGCATCAACCTTCATGGTTGCACAGTCAACCTCACCAAGCTAGTCAGGTACCTAGGTGTCTTGTTTGACCCTCAACTGTCTTTCCTCCCCCACATCCAAGCGATGACTCGCTCTGCCTTTCCCCATCTTTGCAACATTGCCCAACTCCACCACTACCTCACCCCCAAAGCCGCTGAAACCTTCATCCATGCCTTCATTACATCCTGGCTCGATTATGTAAACGCACTGCTGGTTGGCCTTCCGAATTATTCCCTCCACAGGCTGCAGATAATCCAGAACTCTGCGGCCCGTGTCCTTTACCATTCCAAACTCCGTGCCGTGACCCAATCTCCCCCATCCTCGCCCAACTCCATTGGCTCTCCATCATCCAGAGGATCCAATTCAAGATCCTAGTCCTCACATTTAAAGCCCTCCACAACCTCGCCCCACCCTACATCTGTGACCTCCCATCCCCTTACCAACCTGCGCACCCCCTCCGATCAACAGGCTCTGGGCTGCTCCATGTCCCCGACCCACCCTCCCCACCTTTGGTGGGTGAGCCTTCAGCAACTCTGCCCCCAACCGCTGGAACTCCATGCTGCAGTCCCTCCACTTCGCCCCCTCGCTGGCCTCCTTCAAGTCTTGCCTCAAGACTCTCCTCTCCAATGGACCCATCGGCAACTCCTTATCCTCCCCTTCCTCCCCCCACCTCACCCTGTCCTCAGCTCGGGTCTGAAACAGTAACTGTCTGTGCCTTGGGACGTCTTCCTGACATGAAAGGGGCTATACAATTGTAATTTCGTTGTTTGTTGTTGTTGAGATTCGTAGTATAAGATGACACTCCCAATGCACTGCTGGGTTGGCTGAGAGATGTCTGTATTATAAGTCTCAACATCTAGTGTGCAGAGTAATAAAGGATTTATTAGAGTCCACTGCCCCATGGCTCCCCTTGTGTTTTTACACAATGTGTTATTTGGTTTTAACTTTACTTTTTGATGTTGTCGGGTTAAATAAAACTTTAATTTCAATGTGGTGTTGGAAATGCGATTCTTAGGTACCACCAGAATGAAACGCAGTAATTTCAAACTAATGTGCATAAATTTGTCCTCTTCTGGAACTAATACATATATGCAAATAGGATGTTGAGTGAACTGTGCACGGAATCAGATGTGCTTCAAGTTTTTTCCTTATGTTTACTTTGGGCACAATAGGGACAGCAGCAGTGTTCATCCAATAGGTAACTTATTCATTTACTATATACTACATAGTATATAGTATACTATTCCAATACCCTCCTCGCTGGTCTCCCCTCCTCCACAATCCACAGAGTCCAGTGCATTCAGAACTCTGCCGCCCACATTCTCACCCGCACCAAACTTCGCTCCCCCATTACCCCAGTCCTTGCCAGACTTCATTGGCTCCTTATCCCCTTTGGTCACCTTTCTACCCCTAACCCTGGCTCGGTCCCGGGATTCGCTATTGTGAAGCGCTCTGAGATGCCATCCGGCATGGAGGGCGCTATATAAATCTAGGTTGTTGTTGTTGTTATAAGTGTCTCTGATGCTGTCATTAGCTCCGCAATACAATGATATAGCAGGTTTACACAGCAAGTACCAACAGTGATTAAATAAACCAAGCATGAAACTCAACAGAGTTAAATATTGATATGACAAAAATAAGGTGGAACGGAAGCATTTGCTGCAATACAAATGCAGTATTGTGTGATTTATGTCAGTGTGATTGTGTATGTGCTACAGATATAATAATAGATATAAGGTCAACTTGTCAAGGTGCAGGATCACACAGCATTTAGTTTCTCAGCTGGCACAGAGCCACTGATCTGGTACAAGCAGCAGAAGGGCAAGTTCCACATTACTTTAGTTTCTTTTTACCATGACAGGCAAAAAAAAACATTGCTAATAAAAAAAAACTTTCATTTGATATAGCACCTTTCACATTGGGTGGAGATAGTCCCCAAACGTTCCAAGGATATACAGTAAAGTGCAGTGATTGTGTGTTCTTTAGGTGTATGTGGCAGTCAATTTGCACAAGCAATAAATAGTCATGCAGTGAGTAACCAATGTTATTTTGCGGATACCCCAGTATTGCCAGCCTAAACTTTTAACCACAAAGTCTTGACATTTAGGTTTGAATCCATAGCCTTTGGCACAGAGACAAGAGTGCTACCAATTTAGCTAATTCGACTATCTATACACCCCCCATCCACCAAAAAAAAGTGAGATTATTTTGGTTTGAACATATTATTGAATGGACCTATAGGATTAAAGTGTTCTTGTTCTAAAACAGTACTGTGAAGAAATTACTCAAAGTAATCTTTTGTACTGTTCAAAATTCTGCTGTTGCAGCCACCCAATCAGGAGTGTGTACATACGTAAATGACAATATTACGATTGATGGAACCACAAATAGGAAACAGAAATCGACTGACATAAAACACTTACATTAATTGCTTTGCAAGAAGCATTAATAGGAGCCGTCAGAAATGAGAGTTCAGAACAAACATAAAGCATAAAAATGCATAGGAGACACATGTGTGAAACTGCAACCAGTGCTGATGTGTCAACTCATGATTGAACCTTCTACCACATCAATAGCCCAAGATATTGACAGACACACAAATGTGACCTTCAACCTTCCCTAACTCTATCACACTGGCTGGGCCTACATAGTAGGACCACAGATTTACTCTGATATTGGTGGTTTGTTAAAGTTATTGTCTCAATAACCACCAGTCAGTGTAATGGCACTTTCCACTGGGTCAACCATATGAAGAGTTGTGCAGTTCACTTGTGCACTCAGTGAATTTCCTTAGTTATCGTCAATAAACAAACTTTATGGATGTGTTAATACATGACAGAGTTTATTGTTACTCCCTGAAAACTTAAACACCAATGTTTAATAAAACATACTTGAGAATTGATTTAATTGAGAACAAAGTATTGGGTAAAATAGTGAGAAAGTTTAGATTATTTTCATAATGACATTCCTCTGATCTGACCTTGCAAACTTCTCTGCTTTACTGGAATGTACTTTGCTTTTCTTCTACTTTGTACGGTGCAACTTTGTCCACATTTAGGCAATGTTAACCCTGGACATGGAACAATTTCAAATTTTGAGTACCTGTCACGATCAAGGACTTACTGGTTAGTTATAGAATACTAAAGCAAAATATAGCTCTTTCTATTCTTTCCTAATAACATATTCTCATCCCAACCTCAGGAAACTGCTCCTCATTATGCCTATCGATCCTTTTCCACTCCCCACAGCAGCAGCCTTGCTGGTTGCTAGATTACTATTTTAGTTGTGATTCAAGTGCACTGTTGTGCATGTGGAAAATATGGTAATACAGAGTTAATCGTCCAAACAGTGTGTTTCTGTACAGTCATGTTATAGAATCCAAAATGACCAGGAAATAATAAGCAAACTGCAAATCATACATCTGTGTGCCTAAATGTTAGATACAGTATATATTCATTTTTTTCCCAAAATGAGATGTCCACTAATATTTTTACAATTTACATTTTCTCCCCTACCAACATGTATGTATGGTCAGACTCTCTCTTGCCGGGTGGGGTGGGGTGGGGTGGGGTGGGGCAGGGCTGTCCTTGGTTGCTCTCTGCTATCCTGCTCAAGTGGTCATTGGCCATTGTTCACATGTGAGCCTCGGTAGTGAGTGATGGCAGCCACTCAACTGAAGAGGACAGCACATCCATGCCTCACAACCACTCATCCAATCACACACGTACAATGGAAGGAGCTGTCGAGGGAACAACACGAACCAGGATTCAAAACAATGAAGCTGCAGTTCTGCTCACTATTCCATGGGGGCTGCTCCTTTTTTCAATTCTTATTAACAAAAACACTTCACAAAGGGAAAGCATATTGAAGATTGAGACTATATTATATTAGTAATCATAGCGAATGCAGTAAAAGTCAAAGAATCAGAACTCACTGCAAGAACTTGCCCTGTGTTATAATAAATTATTTGATCAACATTTCACTCCCTGTTCCAAGCAATAATATGCGTTGTACAAGGTTTAAAACTAATTTATTTTAAAGCACGGAATGAAATCGCTTGGCGAGATGTGGGTCACAACTCCAATCTCAAGTACATTTTAAGGCACTTTTCATTCATATTACAAAGAATGATAATTAATACCTACTTTATGTAGCAAGTCCATTTAATTTTTTTTACATCTCATCTGTATTTAAGACTCAATTAAAAGTATATACTGTATTATATTCTTTAACTAGTCGTGATAGTAATTAAAAAAAAACTTATCTCATCCTTTACTATAATCAAGTTCATTTTCTCATTTGAAAGCACCGAGATTGCTACTGAAATGTTGTTCTATGATCAACAGCTGAGTCTTCCAGTGGCCCCTTGATGTAGCCATTCTTCATGCGTGAAGCCAACAATAAATGTTGGCAAACTATTCAACCATAGGTAGCATCACAGCTGTGCCCGTTGCTGTCTCTGTTCAATTTTCACATGTGTGGGGAGGTGTGACTGAATAACCAAGAAGAGTGAGTTTTGATTAATTTTCTCTTCCCTGCCTCAGAGGCACTGAAACCTTTCTACTTCCCTCAACTCTGATCAAGTAAAGTTAACTTTATGAAGCTCTAAAAAGGGAACCAACTGAACATTATATAAGACTTTGAGATAATATCTCAAATTATTTGAGATAAGGAGTAAGTCTGATCAGTGGAACAGACATTGCTATACATCAAATGGAGAATATCTTAAAGGAGAAAATGAACAAAGTCTGTGATCATAAGAAGGAAGCCAATTTGAGATCTATTGAAATGCTGGTTTTCTTAACAAAAAGTATAGAATACAAAAGCAGCAACATACAATTTTGATATACTGTATAGGCACTGGTGAGGCCACAATTGGGAAAATTGTCTTTCAAAGGTGTGTAATGTATATTATAAGATATCAGGAATACAAATGAAAGCTTACATCTGATATCACACCTTTGTGTGTAATTTTGTCATTGTTGTTTGTGTGCATATGTGTGAGAGACTAAACTAAAATCAATGATTTAGTAAGTTGGTATGATGTATTCCCTGGTACTGAGGAGATTGAGAGGAGGATTTAATAATAATAATAATTCTTGCATTTAATATAGCACCTTATCAAATCTTCGGGATATCTCAAAGCGCTTCACAGAATATACTGTAAAGTAAATTGACTGTATATTTTATGGCCAAAATGCTACAGCCAATTGTCAATAAGCAGAAAATGATTTTTTCCATGGTTAGCCAATCAATTACAAGATATTATGATTTGAAGGCTAAAGTGGTTAACACTTAACCAAGAATGCTTTTCCTCTTTCAGAAAGGGCTAACACTTTGGATGGTACAGACTGCAAAACATGTGGTTGAGAAATCGATTGAGATATTCACGAGGAGATGGATGGATACCCTGGGGAGCAGAAGTACTCAGGAAATTGATGAGGAGCAGCCGAGTGATTGATTGATTATACGAGGTGACAGTATATAGTAGCATGGACTAATCTGTGGCAGAATGGGTTTCTTAAATTTGCTATAAGCATGTGACAGAATCTAACTATCGGATTGTGCTGGCTTGGATTTTCCTTTGGTTTATAAGTTTCGGCATTCTATACAAAAAATAGCTTACGGAATGGCAGTCTTAACAACAAACAACAACAACAAAATTACATTTATAGAGCGCCTTTCATGTTGGGAGGATGTCCCAAAGCGCTGAACAATCAGGTCGGGACTCGAGCAGGGAGGGGAAGGGTCGCGGTAAGGGGAAGGACCATATATAAACATATATTTCAGTAATGTTCATACTGGTGGGGTAAGTCAGCAGTAATCCATAGCACTGCTGATGAAGGCACAGCCAGTCTGGCTAATCAGCAGGAATTTGGAAGGGCAGACCACTGAGGTAGGGCCCATTAAACTCATGTTAACCCTGTAAGTCAAAGTCTCTAACAGGTAGGGTGGTCTTAGCTGGACAAGCAGTGCAAAAGCTTGCCAGACATTAATATCAAAAGCAAGCTATGTGGTTTTAGCCAGTTAGACTCCAGGAGTACTCGCAACACACACTCTGGGGTCCCTACGTCATGACTCTTAACAACCTGTGCCTAATACTTTCCGGGATTAGGCAAGCAGAATACATCCTTTCAGGGAGAGACTGCAGATTCCATTCCAACAATCTGTCTCTGGAATTTCTTGTGTAGGTGGGATGCATGGTTTGGATATTCTTGAGTGTGGTGATGGGTTTCTGCGTGCGTCAAACACCTGGCTGACCAAAAAAAGGAATAATGGCTTCAATAGACCTTGCAACTCCCTGGCATTCACCATTCATTGATGCTTTTGACAGTTCCTAAGGGGAGTCAATGAGAATAAATTTAGACCTTTCAACAATGAAATGTAAATTTTTGTTGGATTACGAACTTCAACCCCACCATGTGTGAAATACAACAGGAATCTCTCTCCTCTCCTGCAGTTATTTGTGAGAATTAAAATTAAAGTACATAATGACTTTTTCACCTGAAGGAAGTCCACCAAAACCTGAGGTAAACAGAGAGGACGGAAAACTCTACAACAAATACATTAACACAGTAGAAAACCCTGTCCCTGCATAAACACAGGAACTACTAATGCAAGAGTGCCTGGGAGCTACAAGTCATTTGTCAGGCTGTACCATAAGTACGTAATGCTTTTCAATAATATTATTATTATATTTTGAATATAACATTCAAAGTATCATGATACTTTCAAATCTCACCTTTCACAAAGCAAAAATAAGCGTGCACAAAATGGCTAAAAAAACTGAAAGATTACATTATACTGTTGTGTGAATTTGGTTCTTCTTACATTCCTTATTACTAATATTTCATTCTAGGGAAAATTGTGCAAGATTAAAATTATGTGAGAATTTATCACAATGGACAAGTTCTGGAGAGCCAGGGTCAATTTTAAGATAGGAAAATTATGCAATGTCTTCTCCTACTGATAATAATAATAATCCTTGCATTTGATTTAGCACTTTTCACTTCTAGACGTCTCAAAGCGCTTCACAGAATATACTGTAAAGTGAATTGACTGTATATATGTGGACGAAATGTGGCAGCCAATTGCGCACAGCAGTGTCCGACAAACATTCGTGGATTGAAATGACCAATTTGTTTTTGAGGGATTATTATTGGGAGTAAGGAATCTTGCCCAAGGTTTCACCCTGCCGGGAATTGAACCCAGGCCTCTTGCTTGTAAATTTTGTTACTGATGGTCATTTAGCTTGCAAAAATTGTGCTCTGGTAGTTTGGATTTCAAAAACATACTGATATAAGTTTGGCTAAAATTATATTGCAGTATTTTATGTTTTAACTAAAATTAAATGGGCCTGATTTGAGAACAAAGTGCAGGAATACTTCATTCAATTCATATGCACCATTTAACATAATTATTACTTCCCTTCAAAAGCATGCCACTTGTGGTCCCTCCTTGTCATTTTAATGAAGTTTGATTGGAATATAATTGTTGCTTCTCCTCTAAAAGCTCACTGCTCTTTGTTAATTCCCCTTCTCCTTTCTTCCATCTCCTGTGACATCATGTGAGAGGGGAGAGAGATTTAGATCTTCAGTGTCCTTGATCCGATGTGTTCATTTCCCAATATCTCAGGCTAAACTTTTTTTTTTACTAAAACTAATTTATTCATATCACTTGCATCAATAATGTAGACAAGGAGGCTACAATATTTTCAATTGATATGCAATTGTATATGACAGAGAGAGAACACAAAATATTTTTCAGGTGCTCTCACCAGTAAAGCCTGCTGGTGGTGGTGATAATAATAGTAATACAATAAAACTCACATAAGTCTCATAAGTCAGAACCATAATATTTAATATGATTTACGCAAAGCCCAAGTTGCAGGCAAGCGGTACAATTCACATGGAGTCCTATAGCTCAGTGGTTAGAACACTCGTCTCACAAGCAAAAAACCTCGGTTCGATTCCCGGCATGGCGAAACATTGGGCATGTTTCCTTACCCCACACGCCTGATAATAATCGCTCAAGAAAACCCCCCAATAATACTGTACATTAATCATTTCAAACTACAACTGTTTATTGGATACTGCTGTGTGCAATTGGTTGCCATGTTTCACCCACATATGTACAGTCAATTCACTTTACAGTATATTCTGTGAAGTGCTTTGAGTCATGTAGAAGACGTGAAAAACAGTATATCAAATGCAAGTATTATTATTGTAAAATTGGCTTTAATTATTGAACTACACTACATAAAGTGTAGCTGGTAGTGCACGGTTCAAGACTACATTTCCCTTAATTTAATGCATCTTGACTCATCGCTGCATATGCACTTACTGGCAAGCATTGGAATTGCATTGAATCACGGGAAATGGAGTTCTTCTACGCATGAGTCGCCAGATCAAAACTATGTTTCCTGCAATTCAATGCAGAGGCGTAAGAGTACATATGTTAACGGGTCAGGATGTCATTTACAGAGATTGAATAAGGCTCGTAAGTACAGGAGTAATGAAGGGCAGGGGAGTGGCATTACAATTTAGGAGATGATTAATATGACTAGAAAGAAATCTGCGTGCTTTTGATAATAAATTGAATGGGACTTGGGTGGATGTACGACCTAGGTGATTATACAAATTATAAAGATAAGACCTATACGAGTTTTACTGTGATATTCCTTGCATTTAATGAGGAGTATTTCACATTGGGAGAGCAGCTCACAGTGTTTGACAGTGTATATTGTAAAATAGAGTGTCTGTCTTTTGTGGGAGAACACCCAATTTGTGCACAGCCAATG
Organism: Hydrolagus colliei; assembly: GCA_035084275.1. Lineage (NCBI taxonomy): Eukaryota > Metazoa > Chordata > Chondrichthyes > Chimaeriformes > Chimaeridae > Hydrolagus > Hydrolagus colliei. The sequence continues at coordinate 34,363,268 of CM068745.1, read as the reverse complement.
ACCAATGTTATTTTGGGGATTGCTGGCCAGGATACCCAGTGTAGTGTACTGACTGTATACTTCTAGGCAACTTATTAATAGATAGGAACCTGAAAGGATTCACAAAAATATCACTGAGAATATGCCACTGTGACTGAAGAGTGTTGGTTCCTCAGATATTTCAGTATTTGCACAGATAGGGCAGATATGTATGTGTGTTTACAATCACACAAACATTTATACTCAATGGTAATATTGAGTTCAGTAGAGTAATTCGGTTTTTTTTGTCTCCAGTTTGAGAAGTTCAGGATCATGGCTGCAGAGTAAAATAACGTAATGATGTATTTCTAAATTACTTTCTACCAGGTTTAAAAGTTCCATTAGTCTAAGTGCAAGACATATTACTTTCATTGTCCATATGTCTGGATTTTTTGAAGTTACAGAATCTAATCAATCATTTTCAGTGTCTTTTTGTACATATGTTCCGTTTTCTTTCAATTTTCTTTCCTAAGTTTTCTACATCTAGAATTCTGATCTTGAACACTTTGTCACCACCTTAAACATCTCTAAAGTTATTGTCTGGACCTCACACTGCAGACTCTAAACACAGTACCATATCATTTTCTACATTCATAACTATTTTTCTTCTTGTCAAATCTTGCCTTCTTGTCTTATGTGTGCTATTGCTGACAGTTCATTCTCCAACTCTTCAAATTCCACAGGCGTCTGATGTGTCTCTCATCAAGTTCATGTGCATATCAACGACCAATTCCACTGCTTAGCTAATCTTATAATTTATTTAATTGTTGCATTATATACTCATGACAAGTGTCTGTGGTTTGATATCATAGGTTTTGTGAATTAATTAACCTAGGTTGACATTCCAGTGCTATTCTGAGGGAGTGCTGCATTGTTGGAGGTGCCGTCTTTCAGATAAGATATTAACCTAGGGACTTGTCTATCTGTTCTTCAGTTGAACAGTAAAGATTCCATGACACTTTTTGTTGTCCAATATCTTGAAAATCTCAAAAATCCATTAGATAAATGGGATGAAAATCTTCCAGATAAACACTGTTGCATTTCCTCAAAAATACATCATTTCTCCACATACCCATGAATGTGAATCACTCTGATACATTGACAATGTAAGCAACATACGAAATGCAAGAAATATATTTATTCTTATAACATTTATTATTTTATTGCAGCTGCTTATCTCTACCTCCAATGATTAAAAGTTTACATAACTCACTATTGGTTTAAAATTAAACACTTCAACAATGAAATCCGAAATTACATTAGGATACAATCTTGTCTTACTTCAGCATTGAATGTGAAATTGTGGTTCAGGCTGCATCATGCAGGCAATTTATTATTCTTGACTTTCATTGCAGCTTCTCTCAACCTGGCCTAGAAGTGTTCAATAGACAATGCAAAAATAATTCCTTCATTTGCCAGTGCTGCCACCTCCCTTGTCTTAATTAGAATTACAAAAGCGATTGATTAATCCAACTTCAAACCTTGACTAATCTACCAGGTTGAATTGCAAACAACAATAACATTGCACTAATCACAATGCAGAAGAAGCCATGGTTGATTTAACAGTGAGTTGTGCAGTACATCACTGAAATTCTGTTACTGCACCAGGTAATGTGGCAATTTAAAATGCTAAGAGATAATGATAATGCAGATGTAAGCAGCCTATATAATTTGGACTGTGAGTGTTAGAATTAGAGGAAACAAGTACCATTTTTTTAACAAACTAGAAGTGAGTCTGGAAGTAGGAAGAAACTTCTCGTGATAGAATTGTGAAATAGATTCTCATTAAGAAAAATATTGTGGCATTGACAAAGAGGAAAAATCTCTAACACAAGAAAATAAATTATTGGTCTTCGTCTCAAGACCTTTGCCATAAAGTTAAAGATGGCAGAATTTTAGAAAACTCATAAATTCATTTGGAAGCCATTTTTTATAGATCTTTTATAATATCAGCTTTCAAATTCTGAATAAATTTAAGCATTTTCCTAAATTCTGTGCAATTTAAAATCTTACGGTAATGGTCCTAGGTTACGATCAAGAGAAATGGCTGAAGGCACATTTGAAGAGGAGGATCTTGAGATATGGCTTGAAACAGGCAAGGGAGAAATGGACTGTGGGATAGAGTTCCAAGATACAGAAAGAAAAGTTACCCTTTTTAAATAGTGCCATGGGATCTTTAACCTCCTTCTGAAGCAGAAGGAAATCTCATCTGAAAAAATCATCAGCTTCAACAATGCAACTCAGCTTCAATGTTGAGCTGGAGTGTCAGCATAGACTATAAAACTCAGGTCCCGATGTGTGGTTTGAATCTACAATGTTTGGACCCAGAAGCAAAAGTCAAATTGACCAATTGAGTCAAAACAATGCAAATAAACACATTTGCATTGGTTCTGGGGCTAATTTGCAATATTTATCAATGGGATTCCTTAGTATGGAACCCATTAGAGATCATGTCAGGAAGTCCACTTGAAGTAAATCATGTCAGAGCTGACTATCCTTGGATTGGTGGGACAGACTTCTGGTAACTGAAAGCATTTTCTATCATGCACTTTGAGCAATCACACCTGTATCAAGTATAAGGAATTATGTCATGAAATACTGCAAATTAGATGTGCAGTACATAAATCTTACAAGATCATTCTGTGCAATTCTACTCTTCTTATCATACACAATGGTTCTCATTCTACGCATACAGCCAGACCAATATTGAAAATACTCCATCCAGTAACAGTGGGATTAAAACAATACCTGACATCTTCAGGATGTAATTGCTTTAATTTTGGTTATAACTACACCACACTTCAGAAATGCTATGTTTTTTGCTCTTGCACCATGACCCTGCAGATTAATTAAGTGCAGGTTAACAACACATTTCCGATCAGCTAGTCATATTTAATTGAAGTAGAGCTAAAGGCTACGCTATCAAAAATAATTGGAAGTAGGGATAGGACATGATCAGCAGCAATGTATTTAATGGCTTTTCACTATAGTACATGTCCATGATTTTATTTATATTAATTGTTTGACTTTAGGTAATATATTAACCCTTCAATGTATTTGATAAGCCCCTCACCAGAATTGAAAACATAACTGCCAAGTTGGCTAGGAGTACAATAATATCACTTGCATTTATATAGTGTCATTCACATGGGGAACATCTTGGCATCTTGCTTAATACTAGTGGAGCCTGATATCAAACTGGGGACAGAGGAGAAATCACCAATGGCACGGTCAAAGAGGAGGGTCTTCGGGTGCTATCTCAAGATGGGGAAGGAGGAAGGAAGGTGGATGGAGTGAAGTTGAGAATTCCAGAGTTTCAGGGGGGCAGTGGCCGCAAGCACAGCCACCAAAGATGGAGCAGAGGAGATCAGGGACATGGAGAGCCAGGTGAGTGGAGTGGAGGGAAGTGTGGGTGTGAACAGGCCAGAGAAGTCAGGAAGTCTGCAGGAATGAATTGATTTGTAAGAAAATTGAATCAATCCATTCAATAGGAAGCCCGACAAGAACTGGTTTCATAGGGGTGAGGGGTTTGGAGTGTGTCAGGGTCTAGGAGGATTCAGGCGTTTTGAATCTTTTGGATGTTATCAGTAGTGCAACTGGGAAGACAGGAGGAGAGCATTGGAAAAATCGAGGCAAGTGATGAATGTGTAAATTATGGTGGGCTGCATTGGGTGTGAGGTAGTCAAGTAGTTAAGTAGATCTGAAGGATCAAGAGTGGAATTTTTGACAGGCATAATTAACACAACATGCTGCATTTTTGGACCACTAAACTTCCTGGTTATGAATTACATTTGCAACATATACATGTCTTCCTCTGAATTCATTAATTGTTTCAATGAAATGCACACCACCTTATGGACATATGAGGTTAAATAAAACTTTTTCTAAAGTTGTATGCAGAATAATTAAAGTGGCATGTGGCTTAATATTCACTGAATAAATCATCGAATCATAGAATCTTATGGCACAAAAGGAGGCCATTCGGCCCATCGAGTCTGTGCTGGCTCTTTAAAAAGAGCAATTTAATCCAACTCCCCAGCTCTCTCCCCATAACCTCGCAAACCTGTCCTCCCCAAATAAATGTCTACCTCTCCTTTAAAAGTTGTTATCGAATTGGCCTCTACCACCTTTTCAGACAATGCATTCCAGATTCGAACAACTCGCTGGGTGAAAAAATTTCTCCCCATCTCCCCTCTGCTTTTTGAAACTATTTTAAATCTGTGACCATGAGTCACTGATACGCCCACCAGTGGAAACAGTTTTTCCCTATCTATTCTGTTGAATCCCCTCATGATCTTAAAAACCTCTACTAGATCTCCTCGCAACCTTCTTTGTTCCAATGAGAATAAACCTAGCCTCTCTAACCTTTCCTCATAGCTAAAGTCCCTCATTCCTGGTACCATTATAGTAAATCTCCTCTGCACCCTTTCCAATGGCTTAACATCCTTCTTAAAGTGTGGTGACCAGAATTGTACACAATACTGTAGCTGAGGCCTAACCAAAGTTTTATGAAGTTTAATCAGAACTTCCTGACTTTTGTACTCTATGCCCCTATTTATAAATCCTAGTATCCCGTATGCTTTTTTGATAGCCTTGTCTACCTGTCCTGCCACCTTCACAGAATCACTCACACAATCCCCAGATCTCTCTGTTCCTTCACATCCCTTAAAGTTGCACTACCTAGCCTATATTGCCTCCCCTCATTTCTCTTCCCAAAATGCATCACCTCACATTTCTCTACATTAAACTTCATCTGCTATGTATCTGCCATTTTACTGTTCAGTCTATATCTTCTTGCAGATGATATCCTCCTCACTATTTACTATTTTTCCTAACTTTGTGTCATCTGCAAACTTCAAAATGGTAGTCCCTTTTTTACCAATGCCAGTACCTTTGTACATTTTTGTACTCGACAATCACTCTCACATCTTCCACCTCAGGTGACAAAGCACACCCCTGTTGTGAAACTATTCACATGACACGTGGCATCTCTCCCTCCACTGGCATAAGCTCTCCTTTATCTGGAGTCGGACTGATATTCTGGAGTATTCACAACATTGCACATTACAGTCCTGTAGCTCAGTGGTCAGAGCACTCGCCTTGCAAGCGAGAGACCCGAGTTCAATTCCAGGCAGGGTGAAACCTTGGGCAAGTTTCCTTACTCAGCATGCCTAATATTAATCCCTCAAAAAAAAATAAAAAATTGGTCATTTCAATCCATGGCTATTTGTGAAACACTGTAGTGTGCAATTGGCTGCCGCATTTCGCCCACAAATATACAGTCAATTCACTTTACAGCTCTTTGAGACATCTAGAAGACGTGAAAAGCGCTATATCAAGTGCAAGGATTATTATTATTCCCTGCTTTCATAAGATCACTGGTAGGTAATTGAAGTACAGACACTGCCTTGGCACAGGGAAGATATACTCAAGCAACTATGTTACAGTCTCGTCTTCACAGGAATTTTACTCAACTAAGGGCGAACATAATGAATTACCTAATCATTACCTAAACCCATGAATGGGTATGGGTGTAAATGGAGTGTGTACACATCAAGCTGCTTGCTTCATCACCTTCCTGAAAGACATTGCAGCACATAGATGCAGTCTCTCACCATCAATTATCTATTACTCTCTTCTTTGTCATGTTAGCTTGAGGTAAAGTAGCTTCATGTTAATTGTCTAACTTTAAGCAATATTTCAATGTGTTTAATGAGCCTTACACCAGAATTGAAAACATAACCATCGAGTTAGCTTGGAGTTTTGTGAAGATCAACAAATGCGTATTGACTTGAAATGGTATCCCATGAAGTGACACATAAACACAGCCAGTAGCAAGAATGGTGATTGGAGGAGGAGTCCATATTAAAAATCATGAATATTTGAAAACATTAACTGTACCTAGCTATTGGAATGCAAATTGTTGTAAAGTCTGTATGAACTAAGTAAGAGTGCCCCTCAACTCATTGGGATCACAACTGCACTGCAAATGACAAGAAACGGTGTCTTCAGTAGCAAACTGAATAGAAGATAAGTACCGTGTACTTTGTCATGAGGAATATTTGAGTTGTGAATGGATGAGTTTTGGTAATGATGTATAATCAAACATTTAACATTTCAGTCCTGCCCCAGAAACTTTAACAAAGAAAAACATCTCAGCAAGATGTCAGTGCTGTCAGAAATGAAATTCTTGAACAATGCAAAATAGCACTGCAGCTCGCAATTAAGCCTAATAGCCAGTTCCCTCATGTTCCCCTGGTGTTAATTTAATAAGGTTAACATTTTATCACTGTATTACAGGTACCACAATTTAATGCATTAATAATTTATTGTTTAAAATCCCACATGATTTATTTGACTACTTTAATTCAACTCCCACTAAGGTAGATTGGGTTTAGTTATTAAAAACCTGATGATGATAAACATGATTCCTAACTTTCTATTCTTGAAACATTTTACTGGTCATCAAAGTAAGACTACTGTTGTGTGACAGCATAACATTTGGGGCATCACATATGGACCAACAGCTCCATGGTAAGATATAGAATAAAGATTCAACAATTCCAACCACAATACAGTTTCTCTAATGCTTGTTGAACTAAATTCTCACAGAAAAGATATTTGGCATTTGTCAGCTCAATGGCCCAACTACATAATGTACCTAGATCTCTCTACATTTGGTCAGTGTGATCCCTGTCATTGGCAACTGTCCCCAAATGGTATCATAAGCAAACTTATACAAATTTTATATTATGGATCCTGTGGCACTAACATTTCCTGTGCCTAATGTTTATTGAAGGATTTTGGCTTGAAGTTATTGGAGGAGTGTTAGCAATGTGATGACATTAGACATATGAAACAAGTATGCTAGCTTCAGAAGCTTAGTTACACAAGCACCAAAAAGACAAAATTACAGTAGCAGAAGCTGGATGATGTGATTGCTGCATAGCACAGGTGTGATCTCTACTACAGCATTCAGGGAGGACAACTGAACCTGAAGTCTTAAGAAACTAGGCACAGTTTCAGAAAAATTTAATCAAGAAATGATGATAATAATAATCCTTGCATTTGATATAGCGCTTTTCACATTTTATGGATGTCGCAAAGCGCTTCACAGAATATACTGTAAAGTGAATTGACTATATACTTGTGGGCGAAATGCGGCACCAATTGCGCACAGCAGTGTCCCACAAACAGTCATGGATTGAAATCAAGAATTTTATTAATTTTATTATTGTGATTTTTTGGATGGATTTTTATTAGGCGTGCAGTGTAAGGAAGGTTTCGCCCTGATCTGCCTGGATGGATCAGAAGTGAGACTTTCCAGGACATAAAGGATAATGGATGAGGATGATGATACAAATTCATGAATTTGCAAGAGTTTCAGACAGATTAGAAATATTGCAACTAGACCACTGTATGGATAAAGTGGATTGGATCACATGCCTCAGTTAAGCCTATTGTTCATCACCACTAAACTGTTTATAAAACTAAACTCTGTAAAAAAAACCACTATTACTCTAGAATAGATGCTATTTCTATGTTACAATCTGATATATTTTACTAAATTCAGTACTCAAATCTTCCTTTCCCTAATTTAGAGAGTGAGCACAAGAGGAAACAAAATCAATTTCACTGAATAAATGAGAAGCTAAACCCCAAATGTGTGAGGATTTTGGCTAAGTGATGTACAGATGTAACAGATTTTGCAATTATAAAATTATTTCCAAAAAGAAACGTGGTACCAAGCTAAACAAGTGACTAAAAACAAAGGGATGGATTATGGACCTTTGTTATACAGCAGAATTTTTACACATATTAATTTTTTTTCATCCAGAAATCTTCAGTGAGACTAACGACTTTATGTGTTATCCTTTACAATCGATGATAATGCTCATTTTCTTTACTATTGCTGAAGGGTTCTGCAATCAATCTACCATCGCCCCATGTCTTCCATGTATACAAGTTGACCAAAACATTGTAATATCTACCCTATTATCTAAGCAAAATCATCATTTCAGTAAGGCACATTAGACATTGTATTAGTTTCCCCCCCTTTAAGGTCACCCCGTAATTTGCAGGGCAAAATGTTAGGTGAATTTCCTTACTCCATACACCTCTGTATACTGAGCAGTAAGTAGGAACGTGGTTGCTAGTCGATTAGCCAATCACGTTTCTGGGGGTAAAACATTTTTGATAAAATACTAGTTTGGTCACTCAATCACGATTATTTGTGGGACAAGACAGGGTAAGGTGCTATATCAAATGTAAGGATTATTATATATTAGTATATTTCATTTACAACATACAGAGTCAATTCACTTTACAATATATTCTGTGAAGCACTTTGAGACATCTCAATTACATTATAAAGCACTCTATCAAATGCATGCATTATTATTATTATATCATGTTCTGCAGACCAACACTGTTTAGTTTACATTCTATTCCTTCTATTCATTCTCCTATCTCATCAGTGCATTTTTTCTACCGAATGAAATACAATTTCTCGGTCTAGTATTTTATCCAACTGTTGTATGAGACGAATAGAGTTGATAGCTACACACATTTATGGGAAGATTTTCCAACATTACCAGCTTCTCAAAACTAACAGATTTTAAGTAAGAGAAGAGTTTCAAATGTATTGTGTAGTATTGTTTGTAGAGCATCACTAATTTACTTGTGCATTTTTTTCAGAAAACTGACATTGATTGAACCTTTAAGCAAAACGCAAAATACTGCAGATGCTGGAAATCTGAAACAAAAAAACAGAAGTCGCTGGGAACACTCAGCAGCTCAGGCAGCATCTACGGAGAAAGGAAAATTAGTCACCGTTTCGGGTCCACGATCTGACTTTCTGACAAAGGGTGATGGGCCTGAAACGTTGATTCACTTTCCTTTTTCCATATTGAACCTTTAAGGTTGTGTTAAAAACTCCCTCATAGGCTTAGGACAAGGACAAGTCCAGCACAAGATCGTACAGACTGGAAAGTCACAGGTTCACATCCTGGGTTGTGATGATTTACTGTCATTCGTAACACTACAATTTGCTTAGACTTGCCTTGTTTAAGAATTGAAACATCAGCTGAGGTTTCTGTTCCTGATTGCTATCCAAATACCTTGCTGAATGATACTGCTGTGTGTGCACTACATGAATCTAGAATGGGAATGGGCTGCAATGCCCCCATCATTGATAGTAACTATCATCACCAGGAGAAAAAAATAAGTCAAAAGTGCTTTCAGGAGAGGAGGTTGGGTAAGTGAGGAAATTGGAGGGAAACATTAAAATAAATTAGGAATCCATCCAGTAGGAATCCATCCAGACAGAGACTTATTATCAATAGCCTGGTGTTTTACTTTGCAGCAGAACAAGCAATCGTGTTCCCTGAGCTCCCTAATTTTGCCTTAAATCCCGAAGGAACTATTACAAGACAATACTCACTGAATGCATTCAGCCACAAAATGCACAATGGGCTCTGAGGTCAAGCTGTGATGCAATTACTGCAACACAATACAACAACAACTTTGATTTATATTGCGCCCTCCACGTCGGAAGGCATCTCAGAGCGCTTCACAATAACGGATGCCTGGACCGAGCCTGGGGCAGAGATAGAAAGGTGAACAACAACTGCAATAAGATAACTATCACTATACTGGGTTTTCCCGGGTTTTTAGCATAACTGCTTTACACAATACCGGTATCAAGAAAGAATAACATGAAAATGAAGAAACCCCCTCCCACCATCTTTTCTATCTTTCCTCTTTCTCCTTCGTCTTTTTATTCTGATTCTTCTTCATTACAATCTATCCCCAAATCAATCTCCAATGTATTAGTAATTAGCAATCTAAAACTACATTGGCAAATATAAAATTTATAAAATATAAATAGTGTTGCATATGTCGTCAATAGTGCTGCTGCATGTATCCCGTTTGTCATTATCATTTTGTTATGCGGCCTGTGAGAGCAGAAAGATCAATGTCGAAAATGCTTCCATTTTTTTTCGCAAAAAAATAGTCAAAAGTGAGGGGTGCGCCTTATACGCGAGTGCGCCGTATACGCGGAACTTTACGGTAACTTAATCAAGAAAGTAAATGGAAATGTAATTCAGGCCATAAGAGCTTCCCCTTCTCTTCCCACTCCATCAACCCCCCCACCCCTCCCTCCCCCATCACAATCATAACTCCAGATACTCCCTGCCTCTCTCGTGTTTTGTTTGTTCTATCACCACAAAACACCTCTTTTCCCCAGTTTCGTTTAAACCCATCCCCCTTTTGTTTCTCCCCCTGAAGTTGTTATCACATTTTCAACCCATCAGTTAACACACTCTTTTTTCTTTTTCCTTTGTCGTCTTTGTCTCCTTTGTCTTGCATGTCCTGCCTCTCCCCCTCTAACATCCTTAAAAAACCTCTCCCTCCAAACAAGCCCCAGTTCTGACAAAGGGTTGTAGACCCGAAACGTTGACTAATTTTCCTTTCTCCATGGATGCTGCCTGACCTGTTGAGTTTCCCCAGCAACTTCTGTTTTTGTTTCAGATTCCCGGCATCTGTAGTATTTTGTGTTTTGGAAATGTAATTATACTCAATGTACCATAGGAGCTTTTAAAGTACATCAACTGCAGGCATTTTAGATCAAGTGTACGAACTGTCCCAGATTTGTTCAAGGGGGAACTTCCCATTCTTAGTCTCAAAGGGATAGAATATTAGTTTTGGATAGAAATCTGAGAAATCATTTTTTTCAACTGTGGCAGATAATTTTCTTTAATTGGTTACTTGGTTTCCATCTCTCTGTATAATACCCTATCTTGCTTTTCTCTGTCCACGCTCTTACCTTTTTATTTAATTCACCTTTCAACAGATTGTTAATGCCCATAAACGAAAAGGCTATGAGAGACAGGGAGAAGATAATCAACTAGCCAAGATGACAACAAATCAATAAGCAAATGATTTGACAGTGAATTGGATGGAGAAAACCACATACAGCTGGGAATGCAGGAGATGGCAAGAATGTAATTTTAACAGAAAAACAGATTATAATGACAACAACAACTTGCACTGATATAATGGCCTTCTCACAAGGTGGCATAGAATTAGATCACAGATCAAACACACAGAGAAAATATTCTGCATTATTTGCAAATGGTCACATAAGCAGGAAAACCTTGAATGCAGAAATTGAGCAGTTGGATATTTCTCAACAAAAAAGTGAGATTGCACTCTCACCTCATGGTTCTATTTGAACACAAAGAGTATATCTCTTAGTATTCGGGGTACAAACCCAAAATATATCCAATCATTATTTTGATAGAGCTTTGAAAAAAAAATTGTTGTTGAAGATGAAGGCATACAAGACTGAAATTGTTCAGAATGGAGAGCAGCCACTTGTGCTAACTTAATGGGGGTGAAAATGCATTGAATCTGTTAAGAAATACTGCAGTTCTCACCTCATATCAATCATTTCTATTGGAAATCTTTCCTTGTTAACTTTGGTGAATGCAATCTAATATAATTTACATTAGATTTTATCCAAATCTGGAGTGACATTGTTTCTCTGCACTCCTATTTCAGTAACTAATTTTATTTCCTCACTTGCTTTCCTTTTCTCTAGTTGTCCAGCAGCCCTGATGAGAGGATTGCTATAGGGCAGCCCTTCATCAGTGGAGCTAAAGGTTCAACCACTGCAGTACGCACTAGAAGACCATGCAGTTATGAGCTCTGCTTCTTTTCTTGTTTAGAACCATCTGCCTGTCCATAAGACATCTCCCCTAATGGCTGAGTTAAGTGATTCACCAAAATAGTCGTATTTCTTAACTAGCATTCTTAAATAACTGAGTCCATTGCATCACCAATAAGTCTAATCTCAATGTTATATACCCAGTCAGCAACATGTTAATGTTACCCTATCGTCACCTTAGGCTCCTTCTTGCTGCGCTCCAAGTCAGAAGTCAGGGGATGGATCTAGAACTCTGCTAAGACTATCCTGAACAATCTCACAGTAACACTGTCCTTGGTTCCCTGGAGGAAGCTGCTCTGCTCTAGTCATGCTATAAACTCCAGCCCAGATCAGGAATTCTTGTGTGTTTATTCACAGGGTGCCCAGGACTGAAACCACCTTATTTGTTTTACATGGAATGTGATTCTCAACGGCACAACTTGATTTAAGACTTCGGATGTCTTATCTATGTTCACAAGCAGAATTGTTTTTTTTCACTGCACACGATAAGCTCAAACCCACCCACGCACACTTCCATTCACAACATTCCTCTCTTGAAAAGGATGAAATAATCGACCTGTCTGTCTGCCTGAACGCCCAAGTCAAATCGTCTAAAGCAAGATAACTCAGCGATCTCTTCAAATATCGTCAGCAATATTTCAGACACTCCCTTCCCCCAGAAGAACTACTTGCTTTCGAACTAGGGTTTACTGTACAGTATTCTGATAATAACAATAATAAAAATAATTTGAAGGACGAGAGATTAACACGTGAAAATAAATTAAGATAACGAATGCAGATTCACCAGCTAGCGGTAAAAAAAATATTTTAGAGTTATCATTAATATTACTAATACATTTCACCTGAGAGGATGACAACCCTTTTTGTTTTGTTTTATTACACGAGCAAAATATGATGTGCCTGATAAGGTTCTCCATGTTTATATAATATTTTTCTCGGTGATTTTTTGTTACACACGTTGTTGTTGTGCAGAAGAGATGTAAATGGTTAAGTGTCTATGAGTTCCTGACTGTGGGCTGCGTTGAGTTATCATGACTGCTATCAATGCCTTTTTCCATTCCACCGACTGAGAAATGCAGAGAAAGGAGCATCGCTGAGTTGTATCACTTAAACAAACGCCGAATAAAGGACTCCCAGCACTCGCGTGATCGGAAATTGCAAACCAACGCAATATGACTTTGCGGTGGGCGATGTGTGGATGACTGGAGCTCAGCTCAGGTAACAAGACTCTGTTAGCAGAAGTAACCACGGAGCAAAATGTGACGTTAGGATGGATTTCTGCCTCGGCACAATCCTCGAGGCAAAAGCGGTCAAATCATACATTTCCGAGAAAAGAGGAGGCTTTAGTTGAACCCGCTTGGGAATAACAAAGGAGATTGAACTATATTATCAACTGAGATTAAAGCGATGGCCGGGAGCGCTCCCAGTCAGCGAACGCGGCATGTTAATTGGAAAACCAGCCATATGGGATCGTTTAGATTACGGGAAAGGTTTGTTTGGAGAGATAACTACACAAGTATCACTCGCGGCTGATCGAATGCGACCACGTACACAACGCCTCGGGATTAGCAAATGATAAAAGTTTGTCTCGAACTGTTCCCCGCTGATCTGTGTCGGGACTCGCTCGGGGAACCACGGCCAGAGCAGAGCCGATCCCACAGCAAAACACCTGCGGTTATGTACCACAGCTACAACGCGCCATTGAATGGTGCGGCCTCGCTAGTAACTGTGAGGAAACTGACACATCCCTGGCCTCTGTGAGATGTACAGGCTCCCGAAGGACATCTTTCAGTTACGCAACAGCAGCCAAGCCACTGCCAGGCTCGCGGTGTCCCAGAAACCGCTCAGTTATCATCATCATCGTTATTATTATTATTATTATATACAATGCATTCGACTGAAAACCCGCAGGAGAGTGTGAGGATTGGTGCTGGGGGAGGGGGGGGGGGGGGGGTAGATGGGATGGTGGGGGGGGAGATGGTGGGAAGTGGGTGCGTGGGTGGGTGGGTGGGGGGGCGAGGAGATGGTGGGTGGGGGAGGAGATGGTGGGTGGGTGGGTGGGGGGGGGAGGAGATGGTGGTGGGTGGGTGGGTGGGGGGGGGAGGAGATGGTGGGGAGTGGGTGGGTGGGTGGGGGGAGATGGTGGGGGGGGGGGGGAGTGGGTGGGTGGGTGGGGGGAGATGGTGGGGGGGGGGGGGGGGGTGAGGAGATGGTGGGGAATGGGTGGGTGGGTGGGGGGAGATGGTGGGGGGGGGGGGGGGGGGGGGTGAGGAGATGGAGGGAGGTTGGGGGGGATTCGAGAGCATCATTCACTGAAACTAAAACCATACCCTGCTCCAGGATGTGTTTTTCCAGATTTCTGCTCAGGAGGCGATCGGGGAATGGTTGTGTTTGGGGATTGGGAGCCCGGCAACATGACGGTGAATCCCGGCTCCCTGACACCCGTCCACCTGGGTCACAAACCGCCGTCCTTAACAACAAAAAAAAGTAGCGTGCAATGGGTACTCCGGGGTGTGGGGGGGGGGGGGGGGGGGGGTAAGGCACACACAGGCTGGGGGTGAGATCTGAAGCCAAAAGGGGGCGATTTTCATTTTGATTTCACACTGTAAACTTTAGGGACAGACACCGTGCGGACCGGTTGAGCGGGTTGTATCTGCAATAGTGATGGTGTCTTGTACACACACACACACACCTCTCCATCCATGTGTGTGTGTGTGTGTGTGTGAGCGCGAACTGCAGGTCTCGGTCACCTCGCACAGTGTGTCTGTCTGTCTGTCTGTCTGTCTGTCTGTCGCTTTCCTTCGGTGCCTTCCTCGCCTCGCCGGCCACACACAAGCCAAAGGCGATAAATAAACCCACAACGTAACAATAACATAACAACACGAGCAGCATCGGAAGACACCTCGTTCCCGGCGTTAACGCGGCAGGGACCGCCGGACAGGCCAACTTGCCGGCAACTTACCGATTCTGAGGACTTGTTGGGAACTGTGCGAGAATCCTAAGCAGATGTACAATAATAAGCGAAGTGTCGCTTTGGCATCGCTGACACACACACCCGGACCGCAGCCCATCGCTGTTTGCATCGCCCCCTGATCGCCTCCTGGCAGCGGTGGCTGGCTGGCTGGCTGGCTGGCTGGCTGGCGAGCTGCTCCTAAATCAAGCGGCTGTTCAGACTGTATCTGTTGGGATCCGGCTCTTCCCTGTGACTGCTCTCCCTTTCCATTCTGTGTCGCCGCCGCTGGTCAGGGAGCCTCGGGATCTAGTGGGGTGATCGGCTGCTCTCCAGTCCTCTGCCCCTCATCACTGCGCCAAACACCA
Source organism: Hydrolagus colliei (assembly GCA_035084275.1). Taxonomy (NCBI): domain Eukaryota; kingdom Metazoa; phylum Chordata; class Chondrichthyes; order Chimaeriformes; family Chimaeridae; genus Hydrolagus; species Hydrolagus colliei. The sequence continues at coordinate 34,348,201 of CM068745.1, read as the reverse complement.
CACACTGTGCTGTGCTCGGGGGGTCTCTGGGCTGGGAGGAGGAGGGAGTCCCAGTGTGTGTGTGTGTGGCTTGTGAGCTGGAGCCTGGAGTATTGTATCTCTTGTGGAGGGGGGGGGAGGACGACACTAACAAGAAGTGAGTGGGTCCTGTGTTAAAGTGAAAGCAGAGATCAGTCGCCCCGCCCGCCGCAGTGCCGAGTACAGAGAGGTCCGAACTCACAGCTTTCACCAGCTGATCATTTACAGTCACTTCCACATCAGCCAGAACAAGGAGCGATGTGTTAATACCATCCCGAGGGAGGGGGACGGATCACAGCTCCTTTCGTCCTCAGTCTCGCCGGTGAAGCCGCGTGTTTAAAGTAAATCCCCAATCAATAAGAATACACTGAAAATAAATCCTATCCAACATCACTGTAACCAAACTTCAGGCTTGGTTTAGTTTTAAGAGGAAGGTCGCTTATAATCTGTGTGTAAAATAAATAACGTCTCGATTCAGACCAAAATCCTGTACTTTCCAGTTGTCCACTAATATTGGAGCTGGCAGCTCCTGGGAATTAAGCTTTGGTATTGATTTCCACTCATTTGAATCCAAGTCAATCGAAAGATTTGGAAGCAGAAACAGAATCGCTTGCACTATCCTTCCCCTGCAACCTCGCTATTAAACTAATTGATGGCAATATCAAATATTGTACACAATTGGCTTGAAATTGTTGTTGAAATGTTTGAAAGCTGTCTATTTTAATCTGAGTATTTGGGGAGAAGTGAATTGAGTGGCAGATAGACCAACACCTGAGGACCTGCTGGTTGGGTTATCTGTCAGTTGTAAGGAATGATTCTCGGAGTGCTGATTCCTTCATTAAGCTTGGCAGTGGAAGCCAATGGTGTTTCAACAGCAAAATTACTGTATATAATAAACACTTCTCAAGAAAGATGAAGTGCTTCAGAATGATGACGGAGAGCATCCATCACAGAGGCTAAGAGACAGGTGAGTATATGTGTAGGTCAATGCCTCCATACCTCTGTCGCTGACAGCATCATGGATGTGCGCTACTCGTCATGGAACCAATACAGATGATCATTCGACCTTCAACTGTCTTTCATCCCCAACATGATCCGCTCTGGCTTTCTCCACCTCACAACACCCCATACCTGGTTCTGCCCATGTCTCTCACCGCAGGCCGCAGAGACCCTCATCGTCGGCCTTCCTGGCTCTTCCCTTCACAAGCTGCAGATCATCCAGAACCAGATCTGCAGCTCGTGTCCTCACCCGCACCAAGCTCTACGACCACATCACTCCCACCCTTGCCCTGCTCCATTGGCTCCCTATCCCCCAGAGGATTGAATTCAAGATCTTCAACACCATTCGTGGCCTTGCCCCTCCTATCTCTCTGACCTGCTATCCCTTATGAACCCGCCTGCCCCCTCCATTCACTGGGCTCCTGTCTAGTCCATGTCCCCTGCCCGACTTGCTCTACCATTGGCAGCCGGGCTTTCAGCCTCTCTGGCCCCACACGCAGGAACTCCATCCCACAGTCCCTTCACCTCGTTTCCTCCCTTGCCTCCTTCAAGTCCGATCTCAAGATTATCCTCTCCGACCGTGCCTTCTTTCACCCTCTCAACTCTCTCCCCTGCCTCCCCTCCCCCCAGCACCCTGCCCCTCCCCCTTGCTCAGGTCCCGACCCCAGACTGTTCAGCACCTTGTGACGTCCTCTCGATGTGAAAGGCTTTCTATAAATGTAATTTTGCTGTTGTTGTTGTTGCTCCCTCTGCTCAATGGGCTCTAGCCTGCTTCACCCCCCACTGCCTCGCCCGCCCCACCATTGGTGAGCGGGACTTCAGCTTCCCTGCCCCCATTCTTTGGAACGCCATCCCACAGTCCCTCCGCCTCACCCTCTCATTTACCTCCTTCAAGTCCAGCCTCAAGACACTCCACTTTGACCATGCCTTTAGACACCCTTCCGCCCCTACCCTCCACCCCTTTTGATCCCGACCACTACTCAGGTGAGGTTCCCTGACCGTTCAGTACCTTGGGATGTCCTCCTAACCTGAATGATGCTCCAGAAATGTAATTTGATGTTGTGAGTTGACTAAGGGCATGGTCAACAACATGCTTTCCCACCCCCCAGCACTCAACTAAGATGTCCAGCCAGCTATGTAAACACTTTGAGACATAGACTTAATGTGATGTGAAAAGTGCTGTATAAATGTAAATTATGTTATATAGGCTTTTAAGAGGGTTCTTAAGGCAGGGAATAAAGGAATAAGGTAAGGACATTTTCAAGGAGAATGCTGGAGAGTGGAATGTACTTGTCAAAAGCTTGTGTGGGAAATAGTGAGGAGTGAACTGTAGGCGACAGGCAATTGAATGGAGGATACAGGCAGTGTAGAAGATATTGTACCACCCAGGTTGGTAAATTGTATTGAGCAGTGGAGAATCAGATGTGCTCACCTGCCTGACTGGGTCAGTGCATTATCTAAGCAGGGGAAAAGCAATTTCTTAGACTAAGGTTTCCTGTTTGGGAAAATAGTAACACAAGTGGGGATTTTAAGATAGGCAGATCATCAGGAGGTACAGTAGTGAAAAAAAATGTTGATAAAATTCAGCAATTTTTCACTCCTTTAAAAATGTTGAAATTATTGTTGCCACTGTAGGTTTCCACTTAAAAAAAAGAAAAATGTAATTTATCTATGTATGAGCAGTGTGGAGGTGGGTAGGGATGGGGGTGAAAATCTGGCAGGAATATCCATCTGAACTCAGTCAGCCTTTGGGGTAACAAAAACTTGGCATGCATTTTTTTGGTGTATGTTTATTTAACTGGCTTCCATTCCTATGTATCTCCATAGAAATTGCTTTTGCTTAAGTAGTGAATTATTCACAAGCATGGATGAGGATATGCCACTGTGTGAGGTCTATTGCATTCTATATATTGTGTAGCATTTCTGAGAAGAAAGATACCAGAAAGAATATGAACAGCCTGCAACGTAGCACTGCCATTATCCCAGAACAATAACAACAAAATTACACTTGTATAGCACTTTTCACATCAGGAGGACGTCCCAAGGTGTTAGAACAAACCAACAATAATAACAAATTATATTTTTATAGTGCCTTTCACGTCGGGAACCAGATTAGAAATGTACAGAAAGAATGAGGCCCAGAAAGTGCAGAGAACACATAAGGTGGAAACAGTTACAAACAATAAAGGGTTACCAACAACAACAAAAATTTACACTTGTATAGCGCCTTTCACATCAGGAGGACGTCCCAAGGTGCTGGGGACGATAATAATAATACTTGCATTTGATTTAAAAAAATCTATGGTGAAAGTCTTAAAATGCTTCATTGGAAATTTCTGTTAAATATAATATCTGGATAGATTGGGAAAAAAAAGTGGTAGCCAATTTGTGCACAGCAAGATCCTCAAAATAGCCACAAAGGGAATGGTTAATTTAACTGGATTACTGATGGCCAGAATAACCAGAAAGACTTGCAATGGTATCATTAACTTCCACGTAAACAAACAGACGGAATTTGGTTTAATGTCTCATCCAAAAGATGGCATTTCTGGCAATGTAGCATGCCCCCAGCTGTGCACTTGGTGTCAACGTCTTGAAGTGGGGCTTGTATAACTTTGTCTGCAGTTCACAGGAAAGTTATCACTGGGACTATAGAAGAATGGGAAAAGTTCCCAAGGAGAGGAAACTGGTCAATGATTAGCTGGAATTCCATGTAAAGGCCTACACTGAGTGTAATATGTTACTGCAGACCTCACTTCAGCAGGAGGCAACTCTCCTTGTTAGCTTCATTCATCAGCAGGGATATGTCATGCAATGCTGGTTGTATCTCGTTCTGTACACTCATTGTTTTGGAAACAGCCTACAAAGGCAGTCTCCAATGCACTCTCCTCTTAACCTCTCCACTTTTGTGTTCCTACAGAAAAGTGCAGTCTGCCAGCCTTGATGCTCCCACAGGTACTCAAAACTGTGCTGCCTCTGTTTCCATGGATGTTCTTCTGAAACATTAGGATAAATATTCTATCTGGTACTTCTGTTTGGAGGTTTGTATTGCAGCATAACCTCTTATTACAGATGATTCTGCTTGTAAGTGAAAAGACTGGTGCTACATTTGCTGCACGATGCGTGGAAAATAATAATAATATTAATCCTTGCATTTAATAAAGCGTTTTTCACGTCTTCTAGACATGTCAAAGTGCTTCACAGAACACACTGAAAAGTGATCTGACTGCACCTATATGGGCAAAATATGGCAGCCAACTGTGCCAGCAGCATCCCACAAACAGTCATGGACTGAAATAATTAATTTATTATTGTTTTTATTGGAGGGATTATTATCAGGCCAAGGTTTCACTCTGCCTGAAATTGAACCAGGTTTCCTGCATGTAAGGTGAGGGCTCTAGCCACTCAGCTACAGGGCTCCAATATCAGTTAATATTCTGTAAAATGTGCCACAAATTCTGTAAAACAACAACTTGCATCATATCCTCACACAGAGTAGCGTCCCAGAGCGCTTAACGGTAGTGGAGCACAAATAACACATACAGGATGGGGGGAGGGGGTGGCACAGTCAAACGGGGGGAGGGAGAGAGGGTTCCTCGGTTCAACATCTCACCCAAATGTGTCTCCAGCAATGAGGGGCACCCCCAGCACTGCACTGGAGGTCTGTCTGGACTGTGAGCTCAGAGTCGCAATAAATGTAAATCAATATACTGTATGTATGCATTGTACTTACTGAGCCAGGCTGACAGAGGGCTTAAAATATATTCATATACCTGGAAATTAGGAAGGGAATAAGGGAGGACTGAGCAGTCACTCAGTGAGGGAATTGTTTTTGTCCAGCCAATGATTCGACACATACCGAAACAAATCACCATTGCTTAAGATGATCCAAACAAAACTGAGAATTCCATTCATCCCACTTACACAGGAAAAATTCAAAGATAGATTGTTGGAATGGGATGATGCACTCTCTCTCTCTCCCTGAAAGGATGCATCTAATTTCAGAAAGTATTAGTTGGCAAAAGCCAGGGCTTGGGGGTAGCCAGTGTTTGTTGAGGGTAACTGCTGCAGTCTAACTAGCTAAACCCACACATAGTTTGCCGATTGAGAGCGCTGCATGGCAAGCTTTTGCTGCTAGTCCAGCTAAGACCACCCTACCTGTTAGGGCTTTGGCTTGCAGGGTTAACAGGAGGTGAGGGAGTGAAGAAGGCCTGAGCGAGTGAAGAAGGCCTGAGCATTGAATGAAGGAGGACTAACTAGTGAGTGAGGGAAGAAAGGAGGAAGATGAGTGAGTGAGTGAGTGAGGGAGAGAGGGGGGGAGGGAGGGAGGGAGGGGGGAGGGAGGGAGGGAGGGTGTGGGGGGGGAAGAAAGCTGAGATTGTCCTGTGTTGTGGAATGAGACCAGAGCTGGGAGCTACCTGCTGCAACAGGTGAGCCTGTGCTGAGATGTGAAAGGCGTTTTAAAAATTTAATTTTGTTGTCGTTGTTGCTATCGATTCCCTTCTTATTTTCTCTGTATTATCTTGTTATATGTAGAATCCTGTAGCTCAGTGGTTAGAGCACTCACTTTGCAAGCTAGAGGACCTAGGTTTGATTCCCCGATTATTATTATTATTATTATGGTGTTTGACACTTTATAGCAGTTATATTCATGGTATTTTAATACAAACATTTTTGATTGCAGTTTATCTCCTCAAGCAAGGGAAATCAAATCCTAATTTTCAGATCAGGATTGATGGACTGAATAGCCTCCTGCTCCAAGGATAGCTCAGTATTTTTCCTCAACTCCCTAGATTTCTTAAGATTTTAGGGATGATGTTGACTTGGTACGTCTTCGACGGTTCTCATTCCCAAATATACCTGAGCGCAGTTTACGAAGTAGCCTCTGTATAGATACTTCTCGCGGTGACATGCAAATTATTTCTCTAAATAAACTTCACTATGTGAAAATTAACATGATGACAGGTAATCCCAATGCCAAAGCACAACAATGCAATACTTCAGTCAGTGTGTTCTACGCACTGACTAATGCAGTAACCTGTTTGTGTTTCTCCCTCCGTCCTTGCATTCAACAGAGACTCAAGATGCACTTTTTAGAAAACACAACTGTATTGGTCCTTAACAACCCCATCCTTCACTTACACTGCCCAGAACAAGATAAATGGTACCAACATCAAGAAATAGAAAACCCTGACACCATAACTATAACATTAGCTGCTCTACCAAAAGTTAGTAGACAAAGACAAAACAATTTTGACCTCAGGTCAGGCACGTATCTCCTTGTGAACACAGAGTTTAACAAGCTCCCTCCTTTTATGTTTTGTAACTCCAGTCCTTTTCAATGTACCTCTGGATACCTTTTCCCTCCTTTTCCGATCTCCTCCCCTTCCAATACTGTATATCACTTGGTTCCCACTCCTGGACCCACTTGGCTCTTTCTTACCTTTTCTATTGCAACACTTACCCAGGTCGAAGACATTGCATCATCAAGGCTGTACCACTTGAAATTTATATTCTGATCTCTGGACCATTATTGTGCTTAGAGTGAAGTGGCTTATTTTAGCACAAGATCTGTATACACATCAAATATCATTAGAATGAGGTAGAGCCATAATAAAAATAAGGCGTCCATGATAGGTCATAGGTCAGAGCTCCCTCTTCCACAAGAATGCTGTGGGACTTCATCTCCTTCTGAAGAGTCCTCCCTATGCTCCAAGACCGTCTGTGCTACGCTACTGTTCTACATCATGTTTGATGTCCTTGCAAGTCTGTCATTACTGTTTTTTAAAAAAAATCACATTCCAATATTTTATTGTTCCCCCTTGTGTATGTTTATGTAGGTTATTATCTTGTTAGAAGCATTCAGAGCTGTGAAGTTTCAATTACTCAAGCTGGTATAGGACGCACATGGCAATGACACAGGTACAGGCTTTGTACAAACACCAATCACTTGTAAGCTTTGTCCAATTTGACCTTACAGTGAAGTAAAACTGACACAAATCTTGTACAATTGATCAAGTTTTATTAAATCAAATTAGTAATGGTTATGGGTAGTTAAAAGAATACCACAGAATGATGCTTATGTGTTCACGTCCAGTTCACAATGATTAAGGTTGGCCAAACTAAATGGAAAAGATGAAGGAGTAATGTCCAATTTAATGTTCAATTTAATGTCCACCAAAAGATATTCAGGTACTGCTGCACAGCTGCCCATTCGATCAGTAAAAAAGATATCCAGGTACTGTGCTACTGTTGCTTATTTTGAGAGCGTCGATAAAATTGCTGATAGTTGTCTAAGTCCTAGTCTTGATTTTCCTTCTTTAGAAGCTGGAATATAGTTTGTGATATTCTTCTGATTCTCCTCCTGAATTGATGTCTCTTTATCCAGTTGGTGGATGACCTTTCACTTACTTCATCATTTACAAAATGGTTTCTTTGTCTGTAGTTTTTAATTAGAAGAAAATGAAATGAATCCTCACCTTCCTCAAGCTGTTTTGCGGAGAGAGAGATTTGGACAACTTTGGGCAGCCTTCCACAGCCTGCTTGCTTTTCATCCTTGAGTGAGATAGGCAGCTGTCTGATGCTGTAGGCTTTTCTTCCAGTGGTCCATTGTTCATACATCTATGCTCAAGGACCCAATTGCGCATAATCTCAGAGAATTCCCAGGTAAATAAGGAATGTAACCAGAAGCTGACCTCAACCGGTTCAGCAAAGCAACTTTTAACCCCTGCTAAACTAGTCATTATTAAAGGATTATGGGTAGGTGACATTCTGAATGTATATACAGATTAATTAAAAGTCTTTCACATCTATACTTTCAGATAATATCTAATACATCAATTACAGAATCCTTACACACTCAGGTGACGCAGGATGACATTTAGAGACAAAAGTTAAATGCTGGAAAAGGCATGAGCTTCATACACACTGGGGAATTGTGCCTTAAAGACGCTGACATATTCAGCAATGATTGTAGCTTTGCAAAAAATAATGTTTGCTTGATATTGAATCATTTGCAATGCATTCAATGTGATTTTAAGCAGCAGCTGACACTATGCAGCTACTTGAACTCTGCAGGAATTTGCTTTGATTAAATAATTTTAAATGAGGAATCTGGTTCTAATTACTTCAAAAAGACAATTGCTGGCTACCAGACTCTGCCATCGGTGACTGGAACTTTTAAGAAATAGTAATCATTTATTTAGAATAAAACCCTCAAAGCCTTAAAAAAAATTATTTGTTTGTTACTTGTTACATTTTTTTTTAGAAAAAAGGTTCTTTAGAATGCAAATCTTTGGAGATTGGAGATTTCTTAAAGCTGAGATGGCTCTAAGGTGATGTGCTTGGTAATGTTGGAATCTAGTTAATTACCTGCGGCGGTCTCGATAATCCAGTTCCTGAGCCAGGAAGTCTATAGTACTCCAAGACATTGCTGATGACAGGTTCATTGAACTAAATATGTTTCAGATATATTTAAGTTCCCTTTAAAGCCTCCAATGTGGAGTCCTGTAGCTCAGTGGTTAGAGCACTCACCTTACAAGCGAGAGACCTTGGTTCAATTCCAAGCAGGGCAAAACCTTGGGCAAGTTTCCTTACTCCACATGCTGAATAATAACCCCTCCAAAAAAAAAAAAAAAATTTGGTCACTCAATTCACAACTATTTGTGTGATGCTACTGTGTGGAAATGGCTGCTGCGTTTCACCCACAAATATGCAGTTCATTCACTTTACAGTATATTCGGTGATGTGCTTTGAGATGTCTGGAAGATGTGAAAAGCGCTATATCAAATGCAAAGATTATTATGATGATTATTATTAATATATATGTATTTTCAGTCTTTAATATAATTCTTTGTATTGATTTACCCAGATGTGTATTCTTTTCTCTTTCTCTCCACTTTATTCCTCATCACATAGTATGTATGAACATGGATGTTTGACTCTTCAATAATTCTCTTCTTTGGCATCATTAATCTTGTTGGCTGATGATCTGGCTAACATTCCAGTCAGTTTTCACTTATTATATCTGTATGTGAAATTGTAAAATTTAGCCATTTATGCCTAGATGTAACTTCTATACTATTAACCCAAGTAAACATAAAAAAACAAGTCCTGAGAAACCAGACTTGGCACAATGGCACCAGAAAACAGTAACTCCAGCAAACCTTGACATTGTCTTAACTAGACATCATCTGGAGATAAGCTTGTTTTTATCATTTCACTTTGTTAGAGAGACATGGATTGAGTGATGTCACCATTCGAATAGTTTTTGGAACCATGTGATTGATAATACTTTTGTAACTGTCTTTGTGTGTACTGCAAACCCCTGCCTTTTTGGGTATAAAAAGGCTGCATTAACTGACCACCGGCAGCTCATTCTTTTGACTGTCAGGTACTCTATGGAGACTGTTGACTTCTGAGAATCAGCTCTTGCTATAGCAAATAAACTTTACATTTTCTTATCCATGGTGTATGGTCTGTTTGTAAGACAATGGTTCTGGGAACGAACAAAAAATTACATCTTCACATTTGGCACTGTGAGCAGGGTCTCAAAATGTTACATCAAGGAACGAGTAGTCGAATAAGAGGTCGAACAGTTGTTGGGAGCAGCATCCGAGAAACAGGCCAACAAGGTGAGATAAAATATCTGTAAAACCTTGGTTTCTCATATGGTGTTTTTTCAACAAATGTGACCCACGACTATCGAACCTAAGTAACTGTTGACGAGACCCAATAGAAGAACCGTTAAGATACATCCGTACGTACAAGCCGTAAGTACGTACAAGCTCACCGTAAGACAAACTAACCTGCTGGTAGTTTTGAACGGATGTAGCACAGAAACACAGGGAAATTTGGTAATCGCTAGACAAACTAACCCATTACGCATTGGAGCTCATCGCCAAACTGCTCACTATGTTTTCGTAGGGGTGTTGTAGGTTTGAACGGTTGGTAGCTCATGTTGGTAGTAATGGTGCTTGTAGTTTTTAACAATTTAATTTGTTTGGATAATGAATGAAGTTCTTCCAGCATCAGCAATTTTTTGTGATTTGTTACTTGTCGTATCGGGTGTTGTGTTTGTCTGTCTGTCTGGTCGGTCTGTCTTGTCGGTCTGTTCTGTTTGTCTGGTCTGTCTGTCTGGTTTGTCCTGTCGGTCTGGTCTGTCCTGTCTGTCTGTCTGGTTTGTCTGCCAGTCTGTCTAAATTTTTATGTCGGGAAATACAAGTTTTTGTGTCGGGAAATACAAGTTTTTGTGTCGGGAATTGAAGAAAGGCCTATTTGTGTTTTGAAGAAAGGCCTATTTGTGTTTTGAAGAAAGGCCTATTTGTGTTTTAGTGTGATTCATGAAAAAAGACATGTGATTTGTTATTTGTTGTATCGTGTGTTATAAGTTGTGTAATTCGTGTGAAGAAATACAAACCCAATAATTATTGATTCTAAATTATAAGGATACACCGGTGTGTAACATAAAATAGGTACAATACTTGACAAAGCAAATGGCCCAAAGGATCCGGTCCAAATCATGTGCACATTATTCCCTGAATATGAGACAAAATTTAGATTACTATCTGGGCAAGCTAACAGACAATTATGGAAAAAACGAGGTTGTGGAAAAGGACTAAAAAAAATGAACTAATAAACCACAGGGGAGTCGCACTCCTAAACAACATCACGATAGCGCGCTGCATGTACATATTTACAGTATAAGTTATTTAGAGGCTGGCCATTATGTAAGATACAGTATAAGTATTGGAAATTTTAGAATATAAGATTTAAAGTATAAGGTTGTAAAGAATAAGATTTAAAGTATAAGAATTTGTGAAGTACTACACATGAAAGTAAAGTATAAGATTTCAGAGTATAAGTATTGATAAAAAATTATATTTACTGTATTTAATACAATTGTTTTATATGTTTAACTATGTTATGCTACAACAGATAATTGAAAGTCAAAGACCAGACAGTCGAAAACCAAATGTATATTGATAAAAAAAATTTAAATGTAGAGACTTACATTTGAAAATTCAAACAAGTCAGGCATATTTTTTAAATTAACCTGACTGAGAATCCGTTTTTTTAATAAGTAAAAACACATAAAATTGAAATGAAAACAATTTGGATTTGATGTTCCAATAACACCACTTGTTAAAAGAAAGTGTGATGACAAAATGTCAGGTGAAAAAAAAACTAATTTTAAGCAATTGCTATCTGAATTTACGGTCTCTATGGGGTATGTTGCGACCCTTTGAATGAGTATTTGGGGAAGGCCAAAAGTCACAACATGAGTTTGAGGCCACTCTGCATATTATTGATAGACTTGTGCCTCCCTAACTATCCTTTAAAAAGAGCAATCTGAACAGTCACAATACTCCTAATTGAAAGTTTTTCCCCACAGGAAGTTGTGACTGTACGGTCCTTAAGAAAACTTGAGCTCAATGTGTTACCTTTTTTTGTGTAAAAGATGTGTAAAAAATTTTTTTGTACCTGTATATGGTTTAGCTTGAATGAGCAGAAATTAAAATAAAAAAAGAAAGCAAATTGAAGAGAAGCTTTTGTTGTATGTTTTATGTAATGTATGCATTTAAAGAGGACAATGGTGGGTGTGACTTTGCTCTGGACGCAGAGTATGGCCAGATACCATCCATGTTCCATAGATTTTGGATTATTTTAAAAGTACAAAAGGACCGTGATAGGTCTGACTTTTCTCTGGACGCGGAGTGTAAGCCAGATACTACCCACGTTCCATATGTACTGAGTAATAGCAAAGTAAAAATACAACCAATAGTTTGGAATATTTGACGCAAGAACGAAGCGATAAAGTAGAGTAAACTTTGAAGATATAAGAATTTTTTTTTAAAAAAAGCCTGATTTATTTTATGGATCATTTATTTTGTGTATTCCAGCATTTACTTAAAATGTTTGTGGAAATTAAATATGGATAAATTAGCTTGTGGCAGTTAACTTGCGGCAGTTAGAATTTACTGCAGCCATTGACTGCGGGCAGTTTAAATTCACTGACTGCAGGCACTCTGGTTTATGTGGACAAAATGAATTTACGTAACCCTTTGGTTTCCACATAGATTGAAAGTGTTTCTGCAGTTAATGATAATGTCATGTTAACAACTGAAAATGTTTAAAGAAACGGGAGATTTCACCTTGTAATTTAGTTCTTACAGATACTGACAAGAATGGCATTCCATGCAGCCACTTCTTCTGGGATAACTTATACTTTTCGCTCCAACTCTCCCACCCACAAAGCTGGTATTCGCTTTTAATTTCACTCAATCATCTCAGGGGGAAATGAGTGGACAAGTGAAACCCGGTCAATGCTTTACATTGGTAACTGTATGTGTTTTGTATGCGTCGAGTATTGTAGAGTGCGAGGTGATGGGGTCGATAGGTAGAATAAACACCATACAGTTCAAGAAGTGATAGTATTAAGAATGTCAGTATGCTGTAATATTTCATGCAACATTTAGTTTGTTTATTCCAGTATTTCAATAATGCTATTCATAATTTTTGTGGCTGTACTGTTTATGTTAATCATGATATCATTGATAATGATGTGCTGTAGTTACAGATGCTAAAATAAGTTGCAACAATTGATGTGGTGGCTGAGGTAAAAGGGAATTGTGAAGATTTTGATGATGATGATGATAATCAGTTTGACACACTCGAGGTGGGAAATGAACATTCTGGACTTGTCTTACATTGACCAAAAAAGAGGAACTACTCCATATGAAATGTAGTGAGATTATGGAACTTACTGCGTGAAATGTGGTTGAATCAGATAGTATCACTGCATTTATGAGGAAACAAGACCTACACCTAAGGGAGAGAAGAGTGAGGGAAGGAGTGGGTGGAGGCTTGTGTGAAGTATAAACAGTAGCATGAACTTGTTGGGCTGAATGGCGCACTATGGGAAAGATTGAGTTCCCAGCTATGCTTTCAACCCCATGATGGATGGGTATTACAGTACCTCTGATCTAAGGAGTTTGATCTGTTCTCATAAAGAGGAAATAGAGAATACTTGTGAACTCTGAGCTGCTTTGAGCACTTGGTCACTAAGCTCAGGTTGTGCTTGCCCTGGTGGAGATGCCATCCGGACACATGACCTGCTTGGGTGGTCGTGAAGACATGGGGGATTAGGGTTTGTCTGCGGGGACAAATTTCTTCAACACCCACATTAACAAGAAGGCTGGACCTCGATTTTAATATTTCATTGGAAACATTGCACCTTTGTCAGAGCAGTGTTTTCCTAGTATTGCACTGGAGTGCTAGCCATTGGGAACTCATATCCCAATTCCTTTGGCTCGCAAGCGAGAGGATCCTGGTTTGATGCCTGGGTGGGGTGAAAACTTAAACAAGTTTCTTTACTTCACACGCCTGTTTGCCTAGAAGTGAGTAGAAACCTGGTTATTAGCCGATTGGCCGATTAGTTACTGGGGGTAATATTTCCTTCAAATAAAAAACATTTGGTCATTCAATGCATGACTATTTGTCTGCTATAGTAAAGTACACTGATGTGCTTCATCAGCTGCCACATTTGCCCACAAAATACAAAGTTAATTCATGTTACAGTATATTCTGTGAAGCATTTTGAGATGTCTCAATGATATCATAATGTATTGTATCAAATGCAAGGATTATTATTAATATAATGCTGGACCTTGAATTAGGCTGCCTCTGATGATGAAATGTGACATTATATAAATAATGTCATCATTATAAGAGAAGATTGGAAATGAGTTGTACTCCCAAATGTTTGCACAGTTTCTCATGAATGATCTCAGCAATATAAGAGAGAAGTTGGCATGGTATGGGTGGGGAGGGGAGGAGATTGGGCAAATATTTCAGGAGGAGAAAATATTTAGGGCTGTGGGTAAAGCAAGGGAGCTGGGACTACTTGGGTAGCTTTTCTAGGGACAAAATGGGCTGAATAAACATAAACTAATCCGTGCATTTGATATACCGCCTTTTAAATTAGGAGGATGTCTCAAAGTGCTTCACAAGATTTACTGTAAAGTGCAATTACTGTGTATTTGTAGGGGGACATGGCAGTCAATTTATGCCTTACAATTTCCCATATGTGAAGTAAATTGAACATTTTATCAGGGCATTGTTGGTCAGCACTCTGGGGAGAAACTCCATTTTCTTTTTAAATGCTCTTGATCTGGGATATACTTGAACAGGCAGACAGGATTTAAATCTCATCTGAAAGACAACATCATAAAGGATAATAATTCTACAGCCCTCCAAAAATGGTTGGGTATCACAACTGTGCTTTTGAGATCTGCAATTCTCAAACCCTTTATTGTTGCAAAGATTCTCAGATTCCAATTAATAATATAGTGATATGAGCAAGAAGTCTGTTCAATACTCTTCTCAGTGTTTTAAGGCAAATTGAATATTGTTATCAAAGAGAAGGCCATACAATTAAAAAATGATCCATTGTAGTTTCCTGACATTGATCTTGGGAAAATAAATGGAATGGATTCATACTTGTCACATTTATACCACAGCAGAATTTATTACATTGTTTCTGTAGCCACCTCTTCCAAGTGAAGCAAGAGTGAAGTTCTAGGATATTTTGTTGATTAAATCCAGCTTTATATTGGCTAGAGAATAGTGACCATAATTGAAGTGATTTGCAACCAACAAAAAGTACAAACATAACATTCAACTTGACTGGTGAAAGAACTTGATGGATTATGTCAGTGAAAAGATGAGAATGGCTTGGATAGATTTTGCAGGAAACTCAGATGTTTTAGTGAATCCTCCGAATATGGTGCCATGGGAATGTCATCTAAAGAGATTGATTGACCACAAGCTCCAAGACTGACTGAGCCAATGAAACATACTCTGTTCCAACATAAATAAAGGAATATCTTAATGTTTGACTATTCGGATTAACCTCCGCATCTGAGGACAGTTATTCATATCTTCGAAATTGCCCACTACAAATGATTGATTTGAACAAATTAGTGCAAGGATTTCTGATTGAATGTGAAGTGCAATACAAGCATATTTCTCTCCTTGTCCATGCTCCTTTAAAGTTTGAATAGGAAACCCCTAGTCTTCAAACTCACAGATTAATCTTCAACATAACAATAACAACAACTTGTACCCTACATGCAAGGTAGTGTCTCAGAGCACTTAACAGTGGTGGAGCCTGACTCCGAAGGTTGTGGGTTCAAGTCTCTCATCCTGACTGTGAATCTATGTAGTCTAGGCTGATAATCTCTAGCAGGGCTGTGCAGGGCTGGGCAATAGGCCTAACCCTAAATCTGGCCAATAGGGAGCTTCACTCTCATCAGGATTGCCCCTCCACCGATGATGGCGGCGTCCATGTCATTTTCACGGTCAGGGCAGCTGGGAATCCGTGTTACGTGACTCCTTTCACCACTCCTCATCTCGCCCCCACTATTCTTGCTGACCATTTGGTGGCAGATTTAAACTATCTGCTATTTTTAGTAAAACAGAACAACTGGAACCATGTACCTGTTCCAGCAGTTCTGGACAACAGTGGCAGGCTGGAAATCTCAGTTCACACCTTGAGACTCTCCCCTGTTGTGATGAGCCACTCTTTCTCTCCTATCTGTATTCTTCTCAACCAGCCTCATCATAACTAACTCAGCCAGTTGATCACTTGGACATTGTCCAGAAGGGATGTCAAGAAACCTTCTTTTCCCAGACCTTGAGATGGCTCTCCTGTTACTCACTTGGCAATTTCCCCCAAATTGTGTCTTGTTATACATTCTTTCTAGCCTGAAACCCCCTCCACAATACTGGTTCTGCATGTATTAGTTCTGATTAATCATTGGCCTGGTGCTAGGCTGACTAGTATTGGTAAGGTCTTCTTCTTTTATACTGCCTCATGTATGAATTGAACCTTTATTCCCCAATATCCTCCCATTAGTACAGAACATTCCTTTGTGACTTTGTTAATTGAGTTTTCTGTCCTTATCTATATCTCGAGCCCACCTTCCTTCAACTCTTTATTTATCTTAGAAACTCCTATGTTATATTGCGCTCCTTGGATTATTGGCATGGACAAGTACCCAAGGTTGTCTCAGTGCAGGGGAATGTGAAGTCCCTCCACGCCAACCCACCCCTCCCCGACACACATGGTGAGCAAGTGGAGGAGCGGTGGAGTCCCTTATGTGAATCCCACGGAGCCGGACTTCCTCAGAACGTTTATCAGTTATTCCCTGGTGCTGTGTGGCTGCCAGAAAGATCTCCTGTAGAGATTGGCTTGGTTTACAATTCTCAAGTGGAGATACTGAATGCAGAGCTAACGTGAGTACTTGATCACTCGGCCCAGGCAATCTTGCCCAAGGTATGATCCGGTCTCCTGATTTGCTTGGGTGTGGTCATGAAAACACTTATCAGGTCCACATAATCCATTAATGTTGTGGGGTGTAGATGAGTATTTTGGGTGGAAAGCATAATTTCTGGGGACAATGAGGAATGTGTAATTCAGCTTGAAGAGGGTGAATGGGGCCTAACCTCACTCACCAAAAAAAAGCGTTGGCATTAGATTTTTATTTTGTAATTACATTTGTGGCCATTTTGACCATATAGAAAATTAATGACTTCCCATCGACTATTTGTATGATTTTTGTGTTGTCATTATGTTGGAAAGCTGCTTCGACAAGGAACTGCCCTGCAATATCCTGGTTAGCGATGCTGTAGATTTCGCCCTATTTGCACAGCAGGGCAGATCCCTATACAGGCCAGTGATATGAAAAATCAAATGTCTTATCTCATGAGCATTCCTGGCCTGCTAAAGAAATAAAGATGCACTGCATGGGAAGGAGAGATTTTCTGATATTCCTTACTCTCTTGCCTCTGGAAATGTGGAGAAAACTGCCTTTTGTGATAGTATTTTAAGCCCTGTTACCTTACACCAACATCTCTAATGTTGGTGTTAATGATAGTGTAAGCACTGAAAATTAGATACTGTATGGCATCAAGTTTCCTGACACATTGACATCTCCTCTCTAGACTAAAGACAGACAGAATATTCGTAATGATACCATCTAAGTCTAGCTACAATGACTTTAACAATAATAGCAACAAATGAACTTCATCAATTTACAGTAAATCTCGGCGTATAAAGCGCACTTGTATATAAGGCGCACCCCCCCACTTATGACCACCTCATGGCGAAAAGAAAATGTAAGCATTTTCAATGATATTGCCGGCAGAATTTTTTTTTCCAACGGCAATTTCATTGAGAAAAAAATTTCCACCGGAAAAAATCCATCGGCACTGCAGCCCAGCATTACTGTGAGGTAAGAATTACCGGACATCGAAGGTGAGAAGTGCCTGGTCTGCGTTGCCGATCCTGGAGAGTGGGTTGTCGTACTGGTGGCGTACCTAGTTTGATGACGTACCTCTGGGGGCTGGTCGTCTTTTCCTTGTATCTGCGTATAAGGCGCACCCCCCTCTTTCGAGACTTTACGACATGAAAAAAAGTGCGCCTTATACACGGAGATTTATAGTAGTTTTATTCTAGGAAATAGTTACACTTTTGACATATTTTACTTTTAGAATTATGATTGATCAAGCTAATTTCTTTCCCATTTCAGTAAGTTTAAACGAATGAACTAGAGAAACATCTTGAAGAATCTTCACATAGATGGTGTTGGAGCCTATACAGGCTGGTAGATGAAGCGATTAGGAATTTTGAAAGGAGTGAAGGATATGTGGAGAGTTCACCTTTTCCTTGCTCCACAGTTGGCCCCCATCTTTGTAAAGCATCCATAGACGTTATCCAAGAATAATAGAAATGTTATAGTGCAGAAGGAGTCCATTCAATACATCGAGTTTGGACCAGCACATTGGGTTGGCTCTCAGAACAAGCTGTTCTCACACCACTTGACAGGGCATTCCATACCTCAACTGAATGGGGGAAAAAAATCCCTCAACTCTGCTTTCAATCATGTAACTATCTTATATCTGCATCTAACTTCCTGTCTTTCAGATGAGATGTTCACCCAAGGTGTCATCTGCCTGTTCAGGTGGATGTTAAAGATGTGATGGTGCTATTCAAAAAGAGAAAGGAGTTTTTCTCAGTGTTCTGGCCACAAATCTAGAGAAAATTAATCGTTCACTTCATAGATGTTTTTCAGACATTGCTGATTGCAAATTGGCTGTTTCATTCACCTACAAATACATTGACTACACCTCACAGTAAATTCTGTGCACATTTTCTGGTGACTCGTGATCCTGCTGTTTGTTTGTGATGTGGAAATGTGTAAGTACCGGTATGCCAAAAATCAAGAGAGGAATATAAAGCTATGATGCAGGGGAATAGCAAATTATTTAAAACTTTCATCGGTCACCACCTTGTATTGAATACAGTTGCTAGGTGTGAAATACCCATTGTCTTACTGAAGATCCAATGTGTTCAGTGCCCAGTCATGTGGATCGTTTGCCAGGAAATATTATTTAACAATGTTGTTAGAACTGAACAGAAATCTATGGAATGCAATGAAATCTTATGACCATGAAATCCACACCTTGGTATGAGCTGCCTGCACCCAAGGCATAACCACTTGTGAAAATCATTCAGCCATAGCTTCTCCACTAAATTTCCATGAAATCATTATTTCCCCAAGTATTTTCCTGCTGGCTCCACTTGGCTGCCAGCATTTTTCTTGGCAAAAACAGCTAGTTACTGGTCTGATCAGTATCTGGCAATACTGTCCATGTTTGTCACGGCTTTCTGAAACAACAACAATAAAATTACATTTGTATAGCACTGTTCAGGTTGGGAGGACCTCCCAAGACCCTGGAATGAAACAGGATGTGAGTTGGTCAATGTCAAGAAATATTCAATCAAGAAAAAAACTGGAACCAAACTTCCAATCGAACACAGACTTAACTAGATTTGGGCAATTGTTTGTGGGGTGGGGCCTCTTTTTGACAGCTCCACATGCCACAGGTATGCCACCATCGCTCCAGACTATTCAACCAAATCCATATTTTCTCCTTTGTACCTTGGTCTTACTTCCTCAGTATGCCTAGCCTGATTCAAGGAGCACAAAACCCATTATATCCTTTACAGCATATTTTGCTAACTGCATAGAAAGGGTCTTGCTTGTGTTCATTTTAAATTCAGGGTTCATGCAAAACAGGTTCCCCTCAGCTACTGAGGAATTTAAGGATCGGATCAATGTTAATCTTCAGTTCAGAGGTGAAAATAAGATCCGAGTCACAAATCTCCCAAGTCCAAGGATAAAGCAGTAAACCCATTCCACTGGAAATTGCCCTTTTCAATGTGGGCCACCCAAAATTGCAACAAGTAGCTCCTGTGCGGTGAGAGTCTTTTTGACTTATAAAAAGTGACCATGAAACATAGGAGAAAATCTCAGCGGTAGTTCCTGCTCCTTGCTGTTCTACAATGACAGCTGTCGACAACGTAGTGAAATACCTTCCAAGCAATACCCTTCACTGGAAAGCAGCTACAGCATTTTTAAATAGATAGTGTAATGAGAAGGTGATATGTTAAATGTGTACTGATATGTTAAATGTGGCTGTCACTGCAGCCAATTGTTAAATTGAAGCAGCGGTATGAATGGAAAGAGCGAATACATGACTCAGAAAGCAGCTGTCCCTCTGCTGTGCCGATCCTTCCTGGCACATGTCTTGAATCTCACTCGAAATAAACTGGTCCTTTCAGGACCCCCATTCATTAGACCTCTGTTGTTAAAACTGCACTTTCCATTGTTGGTTTACTCCATCTGAAGTCCCTCCGCCTTGCCTCCTCCCTGGCTTCCTTCAAGTCTCGCCTCAAGACTCTGCTCTTCGATGGACCCATCTGCAACTCCTTCTGCCCCACCTGTATGAATTCATGAATTTATGAATTCAGGACGTTTTGTTAACATAGGCTTTGGGGATTTGAGTGTAAGGTCGGGTTTGTTTGTTTTTCTATCCTCTGGTACGATTGATCACTCTTCCCTCCTGCTGAATGGTAGAACAGAAAAGTTTCACTCACTTTCACTGTTTTGTAATTACTGTAGTCACTAAAGAGGTGCATGAAATATTCCTGCAAGAATGTTTGTCTAATTTTTTTCTAACCCCCAAGGAGGGTATTGGTCCCACTGCTCTTTCTAAAGTGTATTAATGATCTGGACTTCGGCATAGAGAGCACTATTTCCAAATTTGCAGATGATACAAAGTTAGTAGGGTAGTAAATAGTGAGGAGGACTGTAACCAACTGCAAACAGACATACACAGAATGGTGGAATGGGCTGACATGTGGCAGATGGATTTCAATTGGATAAGTGTGAGGTGATACACTTAGGTAGGAAAAACAATAGGAGGCAATATAGACTTGGTAGCTCAATCTTAAGGGGGGGTGAACGTACAGAGAGGTTTGGGTGTTCAAGTAAGTGAATCATTAAAGGTAGCAAGGCAGGTAGATAAGGCAGTAAAAAAGGCATTTGGTGTACTGAGCTTTTTTAGTAGAGGCATAGAGTATAAGAGTAGGGAGGTTATGGTTAATCTATACAAAACACTGGTTAGGCCTCAGCTGGAGTACTGCGTCCAGTTCTGGGCACCTTACGTCAGGAAGGACATTAAGGCACTGGAAAGGGTGCAGAGGAGATTCACGAGAATGATACCAGGAATGGGGAACCTTAGCTATGAGGACAAGCTGGAGAAGTTAGGACTTTTCCCATTAGAGCAGAGAAGGTTACACGGGGACCTGATAGAGGTCTTCAAGATCATGAAAGGTTTCGACAGGCTAGACAGGGAAAAGCTGTTTCCGCTGGTCGGTGTGTCTGTGACCCGTGGTCACAGTCTTAAGATATCTACCAAAAGAAGCAGAGGGGAGGTTAGAAGAAATGTTTTTACTTAGCGAGTTGTTCGAATTTAGAATGATCTGCCTGAAAGGGTAGTGAGGTCCGATTCGATAGCAGCTTTTAAGAGAGAACTAGATAGGTATCTGGGAAAGACGGGTTTGCAGGGTTATGGGGAGAAAGCTGGTGATTGGGGTTAATGAAAGTGACTTGCTTGGTCAAAGAGTTGGCACAGACTCGATGGGCCAAATGGCCTCCTTCTGTGCCGTAACATTCTATGATTCTATGATTCTATGAACTCCATGTGAGAATGTCTCCACATTATGAAAGAAATGCTGCCTGTGGAGATGACCAGTGGGAAATCAGATTTTTCTTGAATGGTTCTATGGTGTTTCGGGCATTAGCGAGGATCTATACTTAATAAAGGATCATTTAGTTCATCTAACACACACAAACCACAGGAATACAACAACAACAACAAAATTACACTTGTAAAGCACCTTTCATGTCAGGAGGATGTTCCAAGATCTCTCACTTGTGAGGTGAGTGCTGTAACTACTGAGCTACAGAACTCCTGTTTTCTTGTTTAAATAGGATGGAAAATGTGATACTTTCATTACGGCTTCAAAGTAGTTTTTAATATTTTACAGAACATAGGAATTCGGAACTCATAAAGTTTAAGCTGGCACTCTAATGCAGTGCTGAGAGTTTGCTGTATTGTTGGAAGAGACATTAAATCAAGGCTCCATCTGCCTGTTCAACAATAACAACAGCTTGCATTTATATTATAATAATAATAATCCTTGCATTTGTTATAGCGCTTTTTACATCTATTAGACAAAACGCTTCACAGAATATACTGTAAAGTGAATTGACTGTATATATGTGGACGAAACGCAGCAGCTAACCATCCGACAAATGGTTGTGCATTGAGTGATTAAATTTTGTTTGTTTTTCTTAAGGATTATTATCAGTATACAAAAATATACCAGCCAAATTCCTCCATTACAATGACATAAGAAATTGTCCAACTGATATATATAATGGTATTCATATAAAGTTGCAATCACACAATTAGGTTCATTCACTGAACAAACATTTAACAAGCAATAATCAACACAATAAATTACATTTATATAGCGCCTTTCATTATTAAACGATAGATTCTTTTGAGAACCGTTTCCTTCTGTCCTACAAAGATACAAGGAAAACGGATTTCAGATTTTAACAGCTGTTTTTCTGCATTCCAGCACTGAAGTGCCTGTTTACCTACAGAATAAATATATATATATTATTTAGCGCCCGTTTCGCAGGGTAGCCTCTTAGAGCGCTTAACAGTGTGCTTAATAGTGGCGAAGCCTGACTCTGACCCAGGGGAAGTGCAGAGGTGGTCTCAAGCATGGTCGAAGAGAAAAGGTGGATGACAAAGATCCCATGGCATTATTTGAAAAGAGAAGAGAGTTTCTCTCAGTCTCCTGGTTAACAATCCCTCAAATAAAATTGGTGACTCACTTCAGGGCTGTGTGTGGTACATTGCTGTGCTTAAATTAGTGTGCTGCATTTGCCCCATAAAATATCTAGTTACTCCACTTTACAGTATAAATGTAAGGATTATTATATTATTGCATTTTTATCCCCATGATTTTTTACATTTCTCGGCTCCCTGACTCAATTTCCTATGGACTCAAAATATCATTTTGTTACTTTGTAGCACAATCCAGATCTATCACAATGGTCCTAAGTGCAAGAATAATGGAATGTGGATTTGTGCCTACAGTCTAGGCTTAACTGCACAACTTCCTGCTTGTTGGCTTCCCAACTCTTCCCTCCACAAGCTGCAGAACATTCAGAACTCTGCAGCTTCGGTCATGTCCCGCATCAGGCTCCATAACCCCATAACCCAGACCCAACTCCACTGCCTCACCAATTGCTTAGACGATTGAATTCAAAATCTTCATCTTCAAGACCCTCCATGGTCTTGCCCCTCCTACCCCTCTGACCTGCTGACCCCTTATCAACCTGTCTGCTCCCTCTGCTCAGCAGGCTCCAGCCTGCTCCATGTCTCCCGCCTTTCCCGCCCCACCATTGGCAGTCAGGCCTCCGTTGGGGCGCGCCGCCCATCAATATATTTGGATATGTCAGGCCGTCCCTAGAGAAACAGAGGAAGCTAATTTTAATATGATGCCTTTCATATCAGGAGGTGATCTCAAGATGCTTAACAGATTTTACTGTGAAACATAAAGAGTAGTGACTGTATTTTGTGGATGATTGCAGCAACAAATTTGTATCCAGCAGTGTCTGTGTGGGAGCGGGATAAGGCCTGTCTTTGCTTTATATGGATATTGGTGCTCCACTTGTGTGTAAAGGAGCGTGTTGGTTTTTCTTCTCATGTGTTTAGAAAATGGTGTCACAATCAAAGCAGCTAACAAGGCCTGGATTCCAATCAGGGTAGTTTCAAGTTTCAGCCTGAAGTTCTAATTGAGCTCCACTGGTTAACAAATCAGCACCAATAACTAGCTAGATGCTGGAGGGCACAATTTGAAAAAGATGGCAGTAAAAAGGTAATAGATTCATTCTCAAAAAAATTTGTTGTTGAAGCCCTTGGTCAAGTTTTGCTTCTGTGGTGTGACCCATGCCCTCCTACAGTACCACAAACAACTATGATGTGAATTATTTTTATTTGGGACGATTGTTGGCTGGGGTACTGAAAGAAAGAAGATCATGGGATTCTTAACGTCCACTTGAACAAGAAGCTAAGACTTGTGCTGCACCTCCAGCAGTACAGCACATTCCCATTACTGGATTTGACTGTCATCTCAAACTGCGCGTTTAAAGATCTGAAGCACCACATTGGATGTTGGATGCATCATATCCTGTGCTGGGGAGAGCGGTTAACGTTAATGCAAATAGTTCTTTCATTTATCAGGATTTTAAGCTTGTGAGGTGAGTGCTGTAACCAATGAGCCTCAGGACTCAGTTTTCTAATTTAAATAGGGTGGAAATTGTCACATTTAATACTGTCTCAGTACAGTTTTAAACCTTTTACAAAACTTTGGGATTCGGAACCTTAATCCTAACCTTGGTTGTGATGCCAGATCTCTTAAATTGCAGTAAACTAGAGTGGAACAAATACAAATTCATGAACCCGAACAAAATTTTGCTAAACTCCAGCACGGGAAGTTACCGGGAAACATAAGATATATGTTAAATTACCTGCAAAATTTATTAAGCCTAACCTTGGTTGTGATGGGTTAGGTTAAAGCAATGCATACTGCTGCCCTGATCAATCTTGCTCCTCCTACCTCTTTGACCTGCCGACCCCTTATCAACCTCTCTGCTCCAGCCTGCTCCATGTTTCCCGCCTGACCTGCAGCACCATTGTCAGTCAGGCCTCCGTCAGGATGTGCTCCCTGTCAATATATTTGAATATATCGGGCCTCCCCTAGAGAAACAGAGGAAGCTGTATTTTAATTCACCATTTTAAAACATGGGATGTATAGATAGCACAGTACATTTTTTCATAATTTGGCATATACTTTTGGCAACTATGAAAGATGGTATTTCATGTTTTATTTTAGCATGTTTCTAAGCCTCGTCGAGCTTTCAAAATGGTACAGTACTTATAAGAATAAATCCGTGGTGACAAGTCAGGTCACCCTGATCTTTCAAGGATCTTGGAAGGAAAGCGTAGGTTAGAGATGGGCTGTTAATTGGAGAGCAGGGATGTGTCCAGGGAAGGTTTCTTGAGGATGGGGGTTATTGAGCCTATTTTGAGGGGGGTGGGAATGGTACCGAATGAAAGGAAGAGAAAGGTAAAATTACAACTATTAAACTCGACTAGAGGGAATTTGTACTATTTGAGTAGCAGCTCAAATGTAGCTCCTGTGGCTCAGTGGTTAAAGCACATGTCTTGCAAGCTGGGGAGACCTGTGTTCGAATCCAGGCAGGTCAGGGCGAAACTTTGGGCAAGTTTCCTTACTCCACACGCCTAATAATAATCCCTCCAAAAAAACCCACAATAATAAAATTGGTCATTTCAATCCACGACTGTGTGTGGGACACTGTTGTGCGCAATTGGCTGCCGTGATTTGCCCACAAATATATACAGTCAATTCACTTTACAGTATATTCTGTGAAGCGCTTTGGGACATTGATAAGATGTGAAAAGCGCTATATCAAATGCAAGGGTTATTATTATTATTATTAGCTACTACCCACTCAAGTATCATAAATGCAAGTTTACCTTTCTCCATGTACAGCATTAGAAAGTGAATTGAATAAATGACAAAAAATGCTTCAGGAAACTATCAGTCTGTTTCCCTTGCTATGTATGCCACATACCCCCAAATTGTTCGGAAATGTCTTGTCTTGAGTAAGTATAAAGTAAACATGTCTTGACACCCTCCCGACGTGAAAGGTGCTATACAAATGTAGTGTTGTTGTTGAACATGCATTCAGATAGCTTTGTTACTTACTAAACTATTCGCTGAGTATTGCACATTTTTTGTGGTGTAAATAATAGTCAAGACTAAGCAATAATATTTTAAACATTTTGGTCTTTGACAGGATGTACAGTTGTTATTGTTGTAGTAGTACAGTATTAGAAATGGTACAATATGCAAGGTGAATTTTTTTTCATAACGGATACATACGCTTAAACCTCTAAAGCCAAATGCATACTGTCTACCTCCTGTCTACCTTATCAGAGAGGTAATTATATTAAGTTTGTTTTCATATGGACCTTATAGATATATAGACATTGTATGCTACATACGGTATATTCGGGTGTGTGCTCCCCATAATAATCATGATCCTTGCATTTGATATAGCGCTTTTCATGTCTTCTAGATGCTGCAAAGTGCTTCACAGAATATACTGTAAAGTGAATTGACTGTATATTTTGTGGGTGACAGGTGGCAGCCAATTGCGCACAGCGTAGATTGAAATGACCAATTTACCTTTGGCAACCACAAAGAACATGGCTGTTGCACCAAAATAATTAGCAAAAAATCCTTCAAATTTTCAAAACTTTCCCTCATGTACTACGTAATCCAAGTTAGGGTGTGTCCCCAATTGCATGGTGGGTGGGGTGGGGGTGGGGGGTTATTGATGTAATTGGTGTAATTACGAGTTCAAGATCCTCGTCCTCACCTTCAAGGCCTTACACGGCCTTGCCCTGCCCTATTTAATCAATCTACTTTCCCCCTACATGCCCTCCGTTCAACAGGACTTGGCCTGCTCCAAGCCCCCCGCCCGAACCGCCCCACCATCGGAGGCCGGGCCTTCAGTTTCTCCGCTCCCACCCTATGGAATGCCATCCCTCAATCCCTCCATCTCGTTTCTTCCCTTTCCTCTTTCAAGGCCGGTTTGAAGACTTTCCTCTTCGACCGTGCCTTTTGTTCCACCCCAAATTTTTCGACCTTCCCTTCGTGTTTCACCCCTTCCCAAACAGTCCCCTCTCAGCTCAGGTCACACGCCTCCTGTGCAGCGCCTTGGGACGTCCTCCCGACGTGAAAGGCGCTCTATAAATGTAAGTTGTTGTTGTTGTTACACCAGGTAATTGGTGTCAGAATGGACACTCAACAGACTTGAGATAAATAACCAGGTAACCTGGAGGCTTGTAGTTCAGGAAAGCCAAAAGTTACATCCTCTTTTCAAGTAAGTTCATATAATCTATAAGGTCCATATGAGAACAAACTTAATTTAATTACCTCTCTGAAAAGGTAGTCGGTATACATTTGGTTTTAGAGTGGTTGGCACCCCAGTATTGGCTCAAGGGATTACATGCCTCCCCATATGCTTTGAAACCTATGATTTTCTTTACGAGATACTTAAAGACGGGGGAGGGTAGATGCTGCCTAAAATGTCGATGAATCTACTGGTCTATACTGTGGAGCTCTGTAGCTCAGTGATCAGAGCATTCGCCTCACAAGTGAGAGACCTGGGTTCGATCCCCGGCAGGTCAG
Organism: Hydrolagus colliei; assembly: GCA_035084275.1. NCBI lineage: Eukaryota > Metazoa > Chordata > Chondrichthyes > Chimaeriformes > Chimaeridae > Hydrolagus > Hydrolagus colliei. The sequence continues at coordinate 34,321,410 of CM068745.1, read as the reverse complement.
GGTGAAACCTTGGGCAAGTAATCCCTTGAAAAAAAAAAAAATTGTGATTTCAATCCATGACTGTTTGTGGGTCACTGCTGTGGGCAATTGGCTGCTATGGTTTACCAACAAATATTTACTCAATTCACTTTACAGAATATTCTGTGAAGTGCTTTGAGACGTCTAGAAGACATGAAAAGCGCTATATCAAATGCAAGGATTATTATAATACTTAAATAGAGCTAAACATACTTAAAATACTATATTTATTTGAAACAAATATTTAAAATTTGCTTTGTTAAGAAATGTTTAACATCTCATCAAAAAGACAGCACCTCCAACAATGCACAGAACCCATAGTATTTCATTGGACTTTGAGGCTAGACTAAAATAACCAAAATGTTAGTCTGCAGGTACAGCAAGCAATTCAAAAAGTTAGTCTGTCGGTATAGCAAGCAATTAGGAAGGCTAACGGTATGTTGGCGTTCATTATAAAAGTAATGGGACCTGGAGCTGAGAAAAGGGTGGGTGAGGCGAAGGTAGTGAGGAAGGGAATTCCAGAGCCTCGGGGCATAGTAGCTGAAGACCTTTCTCTTCGATCGCGCCTTTGGTCACCTTTCTACCCCTGCCCCTGGCTCGGAGCCGGGATCCGCTATTGTGAAGAGCTCTGAGACGCTGTCCGGCATGAAGGGCGCTATATAAATCAAAGTTGTTGTACCCCCTCCAAGGCAAGCACATCCTTTTTTAAATAAGGAGACCAAAACTGTACACAATATTCCAGTTGCAGTTTCACCAGGGCCCTATACAGCCGCAGCAAGACTTCCCTACTCTTATATACTAACCCTCTTATAATGAAAATCAAACCCCAATCTTATAGGTTTCTATAAGATTACCTCTAATTCTTCTATATTCTAGAGAATGTAGACCTAGATTGCTCAACCTATCATAACTCACTCCCCTCATCCCAGGTACCAATCTAGTGAATTTACGTTGCACCATCCGGTCCCTCACCAGCACCACCTTCTCCCACCTCCGACGGGTCGCCCGTCTCCGGCAATACCTCACCCCAAAAGCCGCTGAAACCCTGACAAAGGCGTGGACCTATAAGATTATTAAGGGGCAAGACAGAGTGGATAGTGGGAGACTATTTCCCCTGGTTGGAGAAACTATAACCAGTGGTCATATTCTTAAATTTAGGAGTCAGCCCTTTGTCACTGAGTTGAAAAAAACTTCTTCACTCAGAGGATAGTGAATTTATGGAATTCTCTACCCCAAAGGGCTGTCATTGAACATATTCAAGACTGAAATTGATAAATTTCTTGTGGATAAAAGGATTAAGGGATATAGGGATAAGGCGGGTAGGTGGAGTTAGAATAGATCAGCCATGATCTTATTGAATGGCGGGGCTGGCTCAAGTGGCCAAATGGCCTACTCCTACTCCTAATTCTTATGTTCTTATGAAATTGAAAGTCGGGATGAGAGACTTGAACCCACAAGCTTCTGACTCTGTTGAGATTGTTACCAACTGAGCTAGGCTGATGCTACATTAACAATTCTTTCTTATTCTAAGTCTCTGAGGAGATGCAAGCAGTTGGAACCCTGAGCCCCCATTCTATGGTTTCATAATTAATTTGATAAGGTTTATCAAGTGTCACACCAGGACATCTAACCTGATCATCTTTTATACCAGCAGAAATGCTAGTATAGAAATAAGGATTTACTGAGTGGAAACACATTGCAGGAGCATCTGGGTATCAGCTATGCTGAGATCATTACTGTATTCACCTCTTACTCTCCTTCATTAGGACCTACAAATAATGAATAATTTGCAAGATATCATTGCTCCCAGAAGGAATTAATTTGCTCACAAAAATTGATTATAGAAATAAATGAAACAGGAACATTAAATTAAATTGACATAAAGTATGCAGTAATAACTACATCATGAGCAGCACTGTGTGAGTAGGGAGGATATCAGCCAAGATAGCAGAGATCAATTTCAGTCTCGAAGCTTGTTTAAATCACACTAGCTCACTGCGAAGCAATACATGTACTCAAATTAAATAAACTTTATAAAGATTTTATTGCAGATGTAGATTTATTTTAATTTCAACCGTGACAAAGAAAATTAATTAATTTAGGAGATGTAAAATTCCTTATAGCTCCAGATTCCCTTTAAGCAGTTTAGCAGCAATGTGGGATCACCTGAAGATGTTGATGCACTTGTAATGAAATCCTTGGATTTAATGTAGAACTTTGAGGCATTCTTTCCAATGTGAAAAGTGCTTTATCAAATGCAAAGATCATTATTTAAGAAAGGCGTATTACAGCGCAGACCCTTGGGTCATTGCCACTAGTTAGACTCGCCAATTTGAGAAACATTCATCTTCTCCTACCTTCTGCTTGCAGTCCTTCAGCCAACCATGCTGACACTTTATCTTTAAAATTATGGCCCTCAATTGCTGGACTCTCTTTTACGTGACATATTTTCAAATACTTTCTGAAGGTCTATGTACATTAAATTATATCCATTTTCTTTACCTGCATGATCAGTAATGTCCTTAAAACATTTGATGAAATTGGTTAAGAATGATTTCTGTTTCACAAATTCAGGGTGACTGCATTCCTATTCCTTTCCTCACTGACAAAACAACTTCTTGTTAAAGGGGGACTGAATTTTCTCCATGATGTCATTCAATCCAATTTTCAATGTGAAATTTAGCGAAATGCCCCATGAAACATAGGAATAGGAGTAGACTATTCAGCCGTTCACGCCTGTTTCCCCATTTAATTAGATCATGGCTGATTTGTACCTCTACTAATCCTTTCAATTCCAATTTCCTGCTTTCTCCCTATAGCTCTCAATACCCTGACCTACCAAAAAACTATCAAACTCACCCTTGAAGGTGCGGATGGATCCACAAACTTTGGGGGGAGTGAATTCTAGATTTTTATCACCCTTTGATGTCCTCCCGACATGAAAGGTGCTATGTAAGTGCAATTTTGTTGTTGTTCTTGCTGTTTGAGTGAAAAAATGCTTCCTGATTTCACTTCTAAATGGCGTGGTTCTAATTTTAAGACTATGTCCCTTTGTTTTGGATTCCCATCAGAGGAAATAGCTTATTTCTATTTACTCTATCAAATCCCTTTATAATCTTAAATACCTCAATCAAACCACTCCTCAACCTTCTAAACTCAAGGAAATACAATCCAAGTTTACCCAGCCTTTCCTTGTAACTTAACCCTTTTAGGTCTGGTAACATTCTGGTGAACCTGTGCTCATCTCTCTAGGGCCAATATATCTTTCCTGCGGTGTAGTGCCCAAAACTGAATGCAGTCTCCAGGTGGGGTCTGACTAACTCTCTAAACAGCTGAAGCCTCATTTCTTCCCCCTGTGTATTCCAGGCCTCTCAAGATAAAGCCAAACATTCCATTTGCCTTTTTGATTCCGTTTTGCACCTGGGAACTAGGTTTTAGTGATTTGTGGATAGGACACCCAAATCGTTTTGCTCCTCCATAGTTTTAATTTTTCCCCATCAAGAAAATATTCTGCCTGATCATTTTTCGGTCCATAGTCACTCTCACTTCCCTACATTGAACTCCATCTGCCACAGCTTTGCCCATTCACTTAATCTGTCTAAGTGCAGCACACTTCTCCATCTCTGCATTCTTAAATAAAGGGGTGACATTTGCAATTTTCCAATCTAAGGGCACAGTTCCCAAATCTAGTGAGCTTTGGAAGATTATGATGAATGCATCTGCAATTTCCTCTCCTATTTCCTTTAACACCTTAGGGTGAAAACTATCAGGTCGTGGAGATTTATCAATTTTGAGTCTCATTGTTTTCTCCATTACCATTTAAAAAAATTATGTTTATTTTATTAAGCATTTCTCTTGATTTATTTTTAGGTTTCGCTTTATGGGTGGCATTTTGTCCTCACCCTCTAATGTAAAAATGGTTGCAAAGTAATTATTTAGCAAGCCAGCCATTTCTTTATTTTCCATTATAGTCTCACCTACATCTGTCTTTAAAAGACCCACATTTGCCTTTGCCATTCTCTTTCTCTAAATATATTTATAAAAGCTCTTACTATTGGTTTTAATATTCCTTGCAAGCTTTTGTTCCTAATCCCTTTTTGCTCCTTTTATTACCTTCTTTGTATCCTTTTGTTGCCTTTTGTGATTCTCCCAGACCTCTGCAACTTCCTCTTGCATTTGAGTAAGCTTTTTCGTTTAGCTTGATAGAATCTCTTCCATCGTTTGTCCACCATGGTTGTCTAACTGCACGATTTGAGCTTTTGCATTTTAGAGGTATGTATAGTGTCAAATACTTTTTTCAATACTTCCCATTGTCCATCTGTAGACTTACCCACTAAACAATTCAGCTCAGTTTACTGTGGTCAATATATTTCTCATCATTTCGAAGTTTGCCTTACTTAAATTTAACACCTTTGGGAATCTCCCTTCTCCCTCTCAAATCTAATGTTAAATTCAATCATATTTGATCACTATTTAAAATATATTCCCTTACTGTCAGATTGTTAACTAGTTCTGGCTCATTTCTCATTACCAAATCCAGTATGACTTGATCCCTTGTTGGTTCTAACACATTGTTACTAAAAACCTATCCTGAATACATTCTAGAAATGTGTTGCCTTTGCTACCCGAGGTGTCCCAGTCTATGTGAAAATTAAAATCTCCCATTATAACCATGTTGCTTTTGCTACATGCTTCCCTAGTCTCCGTATTTATACATTTCCCCTCTAAATCACAATTCTCTGAAGGTCTGCTGATTACTCCCAACAGATTCTTACTTCCTTTGCTGTTTCTCAATTCCACCCCAGTGTTTCCACTATCTGATCGCTCTTACTGAAATCTTTCCTTTCCACTACTGTAATAGTGACTTTTTATCAATATTTCTACTCCTCCTTTTCTAATGTCCCTTTCGTTTCTAAAGATCTTGTAACCTGGAATATTGGCTTCCAGTCCTGCCCAGCTTGCAACCAGGTCAATGGCTACTATATCATATCCTTTAAGCTGAATTTGTGCTTCCAACTCACTTGTTTTATTTCCTATGCTACCTGCATTTGTGTACGTAACTAATGAAGCCAGCAGTCACCTTTTACCAAGGGCTTACCTAGTAACAGCCTTAGGGTAGGAGAACTGACCTAGTTTGAGACAATTTTACTTGCTTTAATTGCTGTCACCAGTTCCAGTCCCGAATGAAAGATGAGGCATCTTTGTTCCTTACTGGATTTAATTTAATGTACTTATAATCTAAACATTGATGTTCCATAATATCCCAGTTAGCATTAGAACAGGTCATAATGGCTGATCAGTGTAATTGTTCACTATGCACTGTGTGGAGATTCTCATGCAAAATGTTTCTGATAGCTGAGTCATTAGATTGCTACCGACATCACATCACATCCATCGTGCAGGACATGATTTTAGCTGTGATCTAATGACAATAACAACTTGCATTTATTTAGTGCCCTTCGTGCAGTGTAGTCCCAGAGCACTTGAATGACCAGCAAGTCAACCATTTTCTCAGTGCCTGGGGATTTTTAATGCAAGGCAGCCTTCAGCCCACATTTGATATTTTCTCATAATTAAATGTTGGAGTGTACATCCCAGCTGCATTATAACAAAGTGCATTATAACAAACTCCTACTGTATAATTCTTAAAAAATTCAATATTTGGTGAAGTGAAGACAGTTCAAAGCTTCCACTGTCAATAACATCAGAAATAATCTGCACACACATTATGCTGTCCTCAAATATAACAACCTTCAGCTCAGTCAGTTTTGAGCTCACATCCTCTTTCCAAAATGCTAACCCGTAGTTCCAGTTGAGACAGTTTGCCGTTTGGTCTTTTTTTCCCCTTGTGGACAGGATGGATAGATCTTATCAATCAAAACAAACATAAGTAATTAATGTGGGCTAGCTTCTCGAGGCTTTTGTTTATTAAAGTAAATCCACAATCTAAATTGCTAACCACAAATTCCACGAAGTCATGAATATTTTATCAAAATGTTATATTGTTTCCTGCTAAATACATGGTTCTCCAAATAGGTTACCATCTCCCCATATCCCTCCCACCATTTCTTGCATTCCTAATCCCAATGCCCTGGCAAACAATCCTCAAATGAAAAAAAATTGGTTGTTCACTTCATGGTGGTTTGTGGCACATTGCCATGTACAAATTAACTGCTGCTTTTCACCTAACAATACACAGTCACTACTCTCCCAGTAAATTCTTGTGAAATGCTTTGAGATATCTTGATGACATGATAATGCACAATATCAATTGCAAGGATAATTATACATTATAAGGATTATTAGCTTTACAGACCATACCAAGATATCTCTGCGTATTCTAGAGCAGCTATAACATTAACAAATCACAAACTGCTGCACAGGTCATTGCTGTCAAGTACAGTGATTGTGCATTTGTGGACTAAAGAAGTAACCAATTTATCCATTTCAAGATCCTTAAAAAACAAATGTGAATAAATGACCAATTTATCTTGAGGATTGGAGGCATAGATACCAGAATAAACTTCCTTCTGTTTCCAAGAAACAAAATAATCTCCTTGAAAATATATAAATTTTTAAAAAACTTGGTTTAACTTTCTATCTACAGGAGTGCATTTCAAATAATGCTGCATCTCTCCAGTTTTGAATTGAAGTGCCAGCCAGACTGCAAGCACAAACTTCCTATGTCGGACTTGAAACCACCACTTTCATAAACTGGAGGCAGAGCACTCATGTATGGGCCAAACTGAAACCTAGAACAGCTTTTGACAATAATCATGAATGTTTAAGTGCAGCGCTTGGAGAATGGGAATATTTAAATATGAGAACCAGTAGTTGCCAGAATTTCAAAAGTGTTCAAACACACAGGCTAACAGAGCCCAATGAGCCCCCACTCTCCATTCCAGTGGACGGTTAGCATAGATTCATTTCAATTCCTAGACAATTCTATTTCCAAGCATGGCGTGACCTGTTGTTTATTATGTGAAAGTATAAAGTGTAGAGATATTGGACCATAACAATTTAAGCTTAAATTGTTCTTTTATTGCTTTAATTTATGAAGTCTCTAATGCAATCATCCACAAAGTCACATCTGTAAAATCTTGCCGGGTTTGCAGAAACATATAGCACTGAATGTGTCAGAACAGTACAAAGAGAAACCTTGCTCTATTTCTATTTTGATGTTCTTGTTCCTTCCGCTACACCAATTTATTGTTTATTTAATATTCTGGTTGGTAATATGAAGATCCGTTGTTTCATTTCAAGAAATCAGATACAGAGAACATGATCGGTTCAAAGAATCCCAAGAAGTCTGTGAAATTAAGATTGATGTTAAGGGATTGGGAGGCCAGGCAGAGTTTTATTGTAATCTTATATTTGGAGAAACGAGAATAAAGTCATCAATGTCACTCAAAAGTAATGTAAAATCATATCCTGAATAAATAAGCAGTCACATGGATAGACAAATAACAAGGATACCAGATGGTACACCCATTGAGACTGCTTTCCCAAAGTAAAGCACCTATGCAAGCCACTATATTTCCCCAGTGATGTGAGTGGAATATAGTGCATTATGTTTAATATAGAGAATAGACCAAGGGAATAATCTAATCTCCAGCGCTCACATCCTCAGCTGCAACAAATTCTGCATACCCTCGCCACTCTCACCTATAAATTCCTTTATACCCAAGCACCTCACTATCTCTGCTGTCTTCTCTAGCTCAGTCCTCTGCTCTCCTCCTGGACTCAGTCAACCGGGGTCAGCTGCACTTAACTTTTTAAGGTTGGTGGTTCATGGTGGTGGTTATTTAACTGAAAAAATTTGTGCATATTCCTTGTCTTAATTTGCACAACGAACATTTTAAGGAACCCTATAAATTGTGCCTCAATATCGGAAAGAAAAGGGAGTTTCTCTCAGGTTGCTGGCCAACAATCTTCCTCATGGATATTTACAGGACCTTGCTGAGCACAAAATGGTTACTATGTTTGCCTACTAAACGCAGCTGCTATATTTTGTCACTTTTGCTACAAGTTGTGTAAATGTAATAGCACTATTTGTAGTGTTGGGGTGCATAGATAACAATTCAAGCAATACTGTAGTTGGTTTGGAGTTAACATGAGAAAGGTATAAGTCACTTAGTCTGGAAAATTAAGGTAAAGTACGCCCTTGGGGCTGTATTCACAAACATTTTGAAGTCTATCCAATATATATCAGGTGTACAGGCATGACTGAATAAAACTCCATAGGACAAAACTTGAACCTGCATTAGCTTGTTCTATTGGTAATTCAGTCATTTTAATTTCTAAAGTGGAGTACAAGTTATAACCATTAACTAATAAGATGGAGTTACAAACCTTACATTTTCTCTTGCAGGAGCAGTATAAAATAGCAAGTTGTTCTCTGGGATATGAGTTTTTACGCATCATTGGGCTGAATCCATCTATTCAATTCTCCATTTGTTCAAACAGTCTCTTGATAGAGGCCATAGACACTTTACAAGGTGATTTACAGTTCAATGGTATTCTATTATCAAATATCAGTTTTGCAGGCTGCTATGCAGGGAGGTGTTTAAAGTGAAATCTCCTTTCTGATAGTAATAGGAATAGAGAAGAGAGGAGAAGTGGTGGGGCGAAAGAGAGAGAGAGAGAGACTGTATTTAATGTGGAAATCCACAAAACGTAGGTTGAGAAGGCTGCAGGTTCAATCCCTACATGTGTTGTTAGTCTATGTCACTGGGCTTGCTTCACTATTCTTGACTAGAGACAAAAACACATTAGGATCTTACCTCATTCCTAGACAATGATCATTGTCTTAAAGTATAGAATTGTGCGGGTTTGAAAAACTCTTAAATTCAGCCGTAGATTGGAAGTCTCGGGAGAAACTCCACATGTGTCTATTATTAGATTTTTATTAGCAACAACAACTTTCAATTATAGGATGGAGAGGTTCCCATAAGCACAGTCAAAAGGTTTTCTGATGGGAGTTGAAATGGGAGAAAGAGGGGGCAAGGCGGAAGGATTGAGGGAGAGTGTCCCAGAGTTTGGCTGAATGTGTGATCTCCAATGGTGCAGCTGAAGGTGTGAGGGACAAGCAGGAGTCAGGGGCCAGTTGAGCAGAGGCGCCGGGTAGTGGATTAGGAAATGTGGGGGTTGGAGAGGTAGGGAATGAAGGGATTTGAAAACAAAAGCATTTAATTTAGCAAAGTTTTTAAATTCAGATTTGATTTTGAATTAATTCCAAGGCACTAGACAATCAGTGTTTTATTGAATACACATTTGAACAGCATTTAGCACAGACAGATATTCACATGGTTTCCTTTTGAATTCTGTGTTGCTTCTTTAAAAATGATGCAAATTTAAGACAGAAATTAGGAATCACAGTTTAGGTTGATGATCCAATATAATGCTGGCAGAATGCTGAATTATCAGTGGTGCTGCCTTTCAGATAAAACTTTATACTGAAGTCCCAGACAGACATTAAAGATCCCATGACCTTTTCTGAAAACAGAGGGGAGTTTCTCCAAGTGTAAAATAATCCCCAGAAAAAAAATTAATCATATCTTACCAGACAGTGCTATCAATGACAAACTACTGTATGTGGTTTCAGCTGATTAGACTCCAGCAGTGCCCCCAATGCGCACCATGGGATCCCCAAACCTTGGCTCTTGCCAACCTGCACTTAATACTTTCTGGAATGAGGTAAGCAGGATGTATCCCTCCAAGGAGAAAGTGCACATTCCATTCCAACCAATTTTATCTGGAATTTCCATGCGTAAGTTGGATGCATGGAGATCTAAAAATTACCATTCCTTTTAAGAGAGGTCTTAGCTCAAGATTGCTTTTAATATTTGAAAATATTAGTTTTAAAGATTGCTTTCCTGAAAATTAGAAAAATTTACAAATATTTGCTAGAATTTAAATCAATAAATAAAATTTGTTTTTTCTCATTTCTACTGTTCCCAATTATAAAGAAAGTGAGACATGTTTTCTCAAAACACTCGAGGCTGGCTTGGCAATTTTTTTTATTGGCAATCCTTATGTACCGGTTTTAATATCTGGTTTTTATTTTGTGACTACTTTTGTGAAAAATAATCTTGAAATAAGATTTTCTGAAGTGGTAGTTTCTTGGGTCATTTTAATGTTTGTAAGTTTAAATAATATATTCATATTATTTCTGTTAACTCTTTTTTTCCTACACTTCATTATGGCCTTTTATTTCCTTCTTATTGTTTCTGAGTCATCACAAAAATTCTTAACCGCATTTTCGAGATTGCTGAAAAAAACCGATTATGAATGTTAATATTTTGGCATATCAGGTTCATGTTCTTTCTGTCTCGAGTTATTTTATAATGTCAGCCTGCTTTAAATAACAACTCGTATTTACATATCTTTCAAAATTATTTGGTGAGTATGATGGAATAATTGTCCAGTTGAACAAATGGTCTGAACTTCAAATGACTGTTTCATTTCAAGGACAGTTTCCAATTATGCAGTGGACCTGTGCAATGTTAACATTGCAGTAAGGTCAATATAAGTTCCAAATCTTCCAGTCTGAACTCTGCTTTGAAGGCAAAAATCACTACAAGGCATTTAAAATCACACATTTACAACATCTACATTCATTCTGAAATTATGGTTCAGAATGAATTATGGCATTTATATAATAGAAACAAACCCTGTTGATATATTAGGATATACTCTCAATCACTCCACTTTGCCTCCTCCTCATCAGATCAAATTTGAATACCTCCTTCTTTGACCATGTCTATGGGCATCTACTTTTTCCCTGCAGCTCAGCATCAAGCTCTGTAAAGTGCTTCAAGATGCTCCCTGCATTTAAAGGTGAGTACTTACTGTTGTTGTTGTGTTTTCTTGCAAAGCACTGGCATTATATTTCTACCATTGTATTTAAGACAAATGAATACAACTACAACAAAATTACATTTATAAAGCGTTTTTCACGTCGGGAAGCCGTGCTGGACAATCAAGTGTTTTATTGAATACAATTTTGAGCAGCATTTAGCACAGACAGAAATTCATATTCTGTCCTAATATGATGGCCAGCTGATGTGAAAAAGATGGTTCAAATATTGTATAACTTTGTTTTACTCAAGACTATTTCCCCATATTTCTTCACCCCCCCACCTTATACCTCCCTCACCCCCAACACCCCACCACCATGTCAGCTTCCAGAAATAGACCTACAAGACTCCTGGCACTGCCCATTGTGACTCAGTTTGTCACCAAACAGTTTGTTTTCTCGATGCTCATCACCCATCTAAGGCATAAGGTTAAGGTCTAGAATCTATAATATTATACATGCCATTATTTGTCATTAATGCTGTCATTAATACATTGTTGGAGGTGCCGTCCTTCAGTTGAGTCGTTAAACCAAGGTCTGGTTCAGTAAGATATTGAGGATCCCACTCCACGATACAAAAAGAGAAGGGAGATTCTCATGGTGTCTTGATCAACAGTTGCCCCAGAGAAAAATTAGTCACAGCTGTTTGTTGGACATTGCTGTGCACAAATTGACTGCTGCATTTGCCTAGAAAATACATAATTAGTACATTTCCACTTTACATTATGTGAAGCACTTTGAAACACCCCCTGATGAGAAAGGGGCTACATCATATGTAAGAATTATTATTTATTGTTCTGGCTTTAGTAAGTTTGGATCTTTGTTCCTTTCAGAAGAAGCCATTCCCTAAGTGATTCACCTCCACAGAATGAATATTTTAATCACCACCTTCAAAATGCAGAGAATGTGGTGGATGTTTACTTTGGATAATGCAAGACTGGATGATAATTCCTTTTCAAAAGTCTTAGATGTAATTCCCAAGTGGTGTTCATTCAAGTTGTATTCCATAATATTTATTAGCAAGAGAGGGCTAGCTTTCTGCCAGTTCAGTTGGTTGTGTAAAATGCATGACATGCCTATCAATAGCTCCCTAGAAAAATAGGGTACAAGGCAGGATCCAATATTTGCTCTACGTAAAGCTTCCCTTGCAGGCTGTAACTTTATTTTTTGAAGATGAATGATCAATAACTTATTTATCTTGTTTTCTTTTTCAGATTCACCTGGAGCTGTAGGTATTGGTTACATAATAATGTTATTATTTGAAATTCTATTATATATATGTGTATACTGTGTGTGTTTATATATAAAGGTGTGTATATATATATAAATATACTAAATAAAATCTAATTGTTTAATTAAAAAAAAAAAAAATCACGTTTCCAATTTTCTCCCAAAGGCACTAGGGAAACTCTACATTGTCAGATGTGTCGTCCTTCAGATGATACATTAAACCGAGGCCCCGTCTGCTTGTTTAGGTGAACAATAAACATCCCATGGCATGATTTGAAAATAAATGGAGTTTCTCCCAGTGTCCTTGCTAGCAATTCCTTTGATTAAAATTGGCTGTTGTGTTCATCTTCAAAATACAGTCATGATACTTCACAGTAAAATTCTACAAAACCCTTTGAGATATTTCGACAAGGCGCTACATAAAATGTAAGAATTCATATTTATTATCTTTTTGAGTTGCTATGTCCCTACAAATCATAGAAGCTAGTGTTTTGTGACAAGGAAAAATGAACAGAATACAATGTATTTCCTGAGAAGTAGCTTAAATACTGCTACTGTAATACTGCTGATACAGAAATGATTCAGCAATGATTCAGAAATGATTCAGCAGTAAATATTCTTTCATATTCACATTTTAATCAATTCCTAATTAAATATCAACCTGTTTCTTTGGCCATTCAGCATTTCTATATGGTTAAACACTGAAGGAAAATAATTATAACTATCTGATAACAATACCACCTTCAGAATAGTCTGTATGTATTGGAACAGGTTTACTAATTAAAGTAGCCTTTGTTCTGAAATGAACTTATTGTTATGCTATGCAGCACTTAAATTAATATAAACTGACTTCCTTCTCTTTTGTAAAACAATAATTTAAATGTGCCATAAGTCATCTGCCAGGAGCTTCCCCCAGTGTACTGGCCAACAATCCCCCAAATAAAATCTGTCACGCGCTCCATGGCTGTTTGTAGGACATGGCTGTTTGTGGGACATTGCTGTGTGCCAACTGGCTGCCCAAAAATACACACAGTATATCCTGTGAAACCTTTTGAAGCATCTAGCTGACGTGATAAGACGCTAATTCAAATACAAGGCTTATAATACCCATTTAGCTTCTCCTAAAGGAAAGCTCTTCAGGCTTATAGTATAAGTATCAACTATAAAATATTTATATCTGGCACCATTCTCATAGTTTAAGTGTGAAGAATTTATAGATGAGGTTATGCTTATTGACTTGCTTTGTAACACTCAGACAGACATTTAGAATGTGTAGTAATTCAATGCAATGAGAACTTGCTCTGCAGGAGAAATTATTTTTAATTACTGGGTGCATATAAATAACTGATCCTTTCTCCTTTAGCATCTTTGAGACACAGTTAAATAGTTTAAAGCTGCTGGTGGGATATCATGTGGTGTGTGGAAGAAGGAGGGAAGGGTAACTTGCGCAGGTACTAGAGGTGGTGCAGAAAGAGCAGCGCAGCTGATCTCTGTGAATTTAGAATTTACAATTTCTAGCACAAGGAGATTGTCAGAAATGAATTATTTTGACTGTGATGTTAAATGGAGTCCCACCTGCCTGTTCAGATGGATCCAATGAAACTATTTGAAAAGAAAGTTTGTCCTGGTCAATGATCCCCAAGATAAACTGACCATTCACCTTATGACTGTTGGATTTTGTTTAGCACTAATTGACTACAATACTGCAAATACAAAGACACTACACTCATCAGCAATTATGCATGAAGCACTTTGAGAAGTCTTGATATTATACGTGATATATAAAAGTACAGTAAATTCACATTTACTGAAAGTTAAACCAGCTATCTGGAATTTGTATTTAAGTGGCCACGGCCTGAAGTGGAAACAGTTGGTAAAAATCCACAGGCTTACACACGTGTAGATTCCCGCTGCCTCACTCTCCCAGCATGCACTCCACTCTCTGCCACATTGCCCGTTTCCATCCATACCTTACCCCAGTAGAAACCAGGGTCCATGCCTTTGTCACCTATCAACTGGACTACTCTAATACCTTCCTTGCGGGTCCCATCCTACACCATCCACAAAATTCAGCACAGTACAACCTCCACCACACGCATTCTCACCCGCACTAACTTCGTACCCTGATTACCCCAGTCCTTGCCAAACTCCACTGGCTCCCTACCACAGAGCAGATTGACTTTAAGATTCTCACTCTTGTGTTTAAATCCCTCCACTTCTCAGCACCCCCTACCTCTCTTCTCACAGCAGTACCCACTGCCGCCGACCTCCTCCTTGTCCCCTGCAACTTCCACTCCACCATTGGCAGCCGTGCTTTCAGCCACTACACCCCAAAACGTTGGACCTCCCTCCCTCAACCCCTCTACCTCACCCACTCCTTTCCCGTCTTCAGGTCGTGCCTCAAGACCTTCCCCTTCGATCATGCTTACGGTGATCTTCCCCTTCTCCCTGGCTCAGCCTTGGTCTCCGCCATTGTGAAGCACTCTGAGACACCACCCGGCATGGAGGTCACTATATAAATGCAAGTTGTTGTTGTTGTTGTCAGCGCCTGTTGTCGTACCAGCACCTTGGGATATCCTCCTGACATGAAAGACATTCTAAAAATGTAATTTTGTTGATTTTGTTATTCTTGTTGATCTGATATTTTTGGTTGGGTGATCACAATTGTGAAAAACTATAATTCATTTTTCATTGAATTCCCAGGTATGTAATGTTAGATTATTTTTGAAAGAGTGCTGATTAATGCAATGCTTAAGCCTGGAATTTCCTTTCTCCTCAGCTCCTGTGTAGCCAAAAAAATAACATTGATAGTCAGGTGAGGTTTGACTTTCCATCCAACATTGAGAAATTGCATCTGGGTCTAGATTTACTCAATTTATGCAGCATTTCAGAGCATCAGAATTTGGCAACTTCTCAAATACATCATCGGTGCCTGGCTTTGATTCACTACTCCTCTAAACTCTGAAACTCCCTGCTCCTACATCTCATCCCATCTTTATTTCACCCCCTCAAATCTCAACTTAAAACCTATGTCTTTGCACTCATGGTCACATCCCCTTCTGCCTTGCTCAGCATCCAACCTTGCCACTGTGAAGTGCTGCAAGCATCCCACCATTCTACACGAAGGGTCCTATGACCCAAGGTAAATTGTGGTTGTTTGTTAATTTTAAAGCCATTGTGTTTCGATCTGCAATAAACAGCTTCAAAATAACACTGAATTCAACAATTTACCAAATTGTCGACACTCTAAGAAGCTACAGACTGGGTCTGCACCCAGTTAGAATTTCTCTCACTATAATTCAAAAATAAAAACAATACTTACTGGTCACAAAGCAATGCTGGAAGCTGCACACTGTTTAAACCTATATCATCATCTTTCATTTCTTGCTTAACAATGGGGAAGTCATTGATGTATAAAACAAATAACAGTGTCCCCCAAACTGGATCCTGTTAATGTTTACTTTAATCAGTTTGAATACAGAGAACACACTCTGATATTTTGAAAATGATTTGCAAAGGGCAAAGATTATTTTGTAATGTTTTCCTTACTCCATTGGAAATGGCAGGCTATTTTTAATATATCTGGTTTGGCTCCGTGGATTAAATTACTTTTTGTATTAGTGCTGGGGGCAATAAAAAAAATGTTGGCACTATTTTAACTATTTTGTGATGCTTCATGAAAGCAAGTATTAACAGAATTTTTTGGAAAAAAGACTAGACAGCCAGCTCAGTAACTATTGAGTAATCCTACCAGTGCAAGCATGATGGAGTAACGACTTATTTTACTGTAAATTTCTAGTTCACCGTATAGAAATGCACCACTCTCTGGAAATCCATCCCAGAGTCCCTCCAAGTTACTCCCCGACTCACCTCTATCAAGGTCCATCTCAAGTCCTACCTCTTTGACTGGTCAACTTTTCCGGATGAATTTCAAGCCTAGTTTGTTAAGTGCCTTGAGATGTCCTCCTGACATGAATGGCACTAAATAAATATAAATTTGTATTGTATGGTTCTACATTAATACTTACACATGTACATTCATGCAAAACATACAAAAGTTGTCTTGTTGCCTGCATTACACACTGTTATGGAAGGAAAGCAATCTTAAACGGATAGAATGCTCTCCTCGCCTGTGTCTGGGGAGACAGTTGAAGCAGGAAGTGTTGATTGTTTCAAACCCAGATTGGATAATCTAATAGTTTTCTTTTACAAAATTATTAAAGTCCATCAACTACAGACGCATCTTCCTCATCAGTTTAAATGGCATGATCCTACATAAGATATTTACAACACATAACAAGATTCTTCTCCCAATCCACTGGCTTCAAACTGTGGTTCATAACAATTCAGGCAGGTGAAATTCCTCAGTGGACAACTAAAGGGAATAAATTGGGGAGGTGGATTTATTTAGTGCCATCATCACATTGATTTTCTGAGGAGAATGTATGTATTAGCTGAATAGGGACACAGTAGTTTTGTAAAGTCTTTAAAGGATGTACAGGTGGCTCAAGAAGGCTCGTAGAGTTACTGGCTGTGGAGGGATGGAAGCAGCCATTAAAAATGGAAGAGTGAAGTATTATGTACATCAATTGTTCTTTCTTAGAAACTGGACTCCTGCCAAATACTGTATTTGTATAAGGTAAAAATTGTTCAAAAAAGTGTTCAACAAACCTTTTCCGCATATTGTGGATCGGATATAATTATACATACATCGATGAAGTCGGTCTCGTTGTCGCTATTGCTTGACATTGGTGTTTCTACTTTTGGGGATTTTGGGGGGAACATATATATATATAGCATATATATATTTGAGACCTGTATCAATTACATTTGATGAGAGTTGGTTGTGACTAGCTTCACAGAAGAAACAAAAGACTTTATAAACAACAAATTATTTTCAGTCCTTATCGGTAATTTTCTCTTGGAAACATGGTGGAGTAAGCAGGTGGAGAGCTTAGCCAAATAAATATGAGAAGTGGATGTTCCAGGCAATTTGGATATGAAATGAATTGGTTTGACTACCTCCCCGTTAATATTTATCAACTCCATGAAAAACCAGGGTTGTATACTAAATTAAGATCAGTGTTTAACTACCAAAATCAAGAATTCTGTAATTTTTTGCACCAGGGAAAATAGTAAAATTAACATCAGATAGAATTTCATCCCGTTCTAAATTTTAGTGTAAAGCAAGTCATGTCTTCTAACCTGAAACATTCTGAACTCAATTTAGGAGATCTCAGGATTTTTATAAACATTTTAATAAATAAATGTCAGTTCAGATCTATGGTAATTTTTGCCTCAAGATTTCCAGAAGCTTTTTAGTATTGCACAGTTTTAATACATCTTAGGCTGTCTATACTCAGCTTCATAGTCTGTGCTACGGGTTTTTCTTGCACTATACAAAATGCATGACATTTTGCTTAGGACTTCTTTTTAAACTCAGCAATCAATTGTATACCTGATGTCTGAAATTCCACCCAATCTTTCATAATTATGTCTTCAACTTTTAACGATTTGTAGAATTCTTAACTACTGTTTTATTTGGAGCTATGTTTCTGCAGTTATTGAAAAGAAACAGTTTCCAAATTTAGAATGAATTTACAAAGTTTTGTACAATTGGCCCCGAGACCTTGGGCCTGGTCTACCAGAACAGAGAACAATTCCTGAACCTGGGAGAGTGCAAATTTTGGTGCTTCTTTAGGTAATCCAACCTGGGAAACGCATATTTTATTAAAAAAATTAGGAACCCCTTTAGAAACTAGAATTTACTTCAAAGGTTAGTTGATGTAAAGGATATAGAAGATGATGGTGAATGTGTCTGAACTGAAGATTTCACTTCCCATAAGGGATACGCCTGTAAGATGGCCTGTAAGATGGTGTATTTTAATGCAACAATAGGTTTAAAACATTCTAAACTCTACCCCTACTACAGTCAGAATTATTTGTTAATTTTCCTACGGTTTCTGAACACCCTAAGCTTCAGAGTCTTAATCACATTGGGTTCCTGACAGTGCATCATTAACATATTGGTTCTGCATGTGTCAAAGAGAGGATAAAGAAAGTCCTTCAGCCAGTTCATGATTGATATGGGTGAAGTCGGCCCTTTAGCCCAGCTAAATTAATTCACCCAGAATACCACCCTATAGTCCTCACAACACAGCATCAAGCTGCTTTTTAAATGAGTCTAGTGTCCCTCTCTCAACCACACTTCCTGACAATCTGTTCTGATCTCATAATAATAATAATAATCCTTGCATTTGACATAGTGCTTTTCACATCTTCTAAACATCTCATAGTTCTTCACAGAATATATTATAAATTGAATTGACTGTATATTTGTGGGCGAAACGCGGCAGCCAAATGCTCACAGCAGTGTCCCACAAACAGTCGTGGATTGAAATGACCAAATTTTTTTTTTCAAGGGATTATTATCAAGTGTGTGTAGTAAGGAAACTTGCTCAAGTTTTGTCCTGCCTGGAATTGAACCCAGGTCTCTTGCTTGCTCTTATCGCTTAGCTACAGGACTCCAATCATCCTTCCAGAATACCAATTGTAATGTCTTCCCATTACAGCATCAAGCTGTTTCATCAATCAGTGTCCTGGTCTCAATCATTCTTCTTGGTAATTCACTTTAGCTCTTGATTATGCTGTTTGAGGATATACTGCCAGCACATTGGACATCCTCATTGCTATACAAATTAATTTTGTTGTTGTTATTATTGTACTACTTGGTATTTATCCTAAAATTGCTTTCAGAACTGTAAACTTGTGCTTACCTTTCTTACTATCTTAGCATATATGAAATAGTTGTTCGAGTGAGTTGTCTGCTTTTATGGCAGAAGTGCCCCAGCTTCATCATTGATCATAATTCATCTCTGTAACACTGGAGATCCACCTCATTGCTCTCCTCTGCACTGCCTTGTAAGCTTGACTGTCTCCCTACAGTCTCTTGGAACAGAATTATTGTAGTCTTGCAGGGGCAGATTTGAAGCAGAGGGGGAAAAAAAATCAAATATATGCATTTTGCTGCATTATAGCATAGTGTGAATACCAGTCATATTCAGATTGCATAAACTAACTGATTTATGTTCTTTGAAAAAATCAAATGTCTCTACGTGTTGTTAAAAGACATTTTACAGACACTGAACATTCATGTGCTTATTCACATATGCGGTTCTTTGAAAATTCGTGAAGCCTTATATTCAAATGTAAGGAAAGTTTGAATATAATCCTATGCATTCAAAGCATATGGTTTCAGTGAGATTGTTCTGGTCAAAGACAAAGTGTAAACACTGCAGTGCAGTGTACAAAATGAGAATGGATGGGCATTTGTTTGAGATAGGTTACAAATAGTAACAAATTGAAAATAGGTGCATTATGGGGTTACTGAACTAGAAATGCATAGACCTAAAGAAAAGGAAGACAAATCAAATGATTGTCATATTCGGTGCTGAAACATGACAGTGCAGGGGAGTTTCAGCTGCTTCACTAAGAGGAGTTTCTAAGGCAACTTCCAGTGAGTCCTAAGGCTCTACACGGTATCATTACAGCACTTTGAATTAGGTCTTGAAAAATTCATTCAATTAATGCTCTGAGCTGAATTTCATTTTCCTATTCATTTTGCTCAAGTGAAATTATTTTAAAAGTGCTCTGTAATTCTAATCGAATAAATATGATGGTGGGTGAACACCACGGAGGTAAGGATCTATGCGTTGGCATTAAAAAAAACAGAAGCTTGGCGTGTCAATGTGCTTATCATATTTTGTTCAATCAGCCTGAAACCAGAAAATGTCAGTTCCTCTAAACATGCACTTAAAGAATATGCAAAAACCTTCAATTGCTGGAGAGCTTTATATTTAGTTCAGTATTTGTATAAAGTAAGTTTTATGATCATTGAGAGGTAATAATTACAATCCAATTCTGCACCGAGGCAGCATTACTTCATCTAAAACACAAAACATTACTGGAGCTGTTCTTTCAGCATCACAGAACAACAACAGAAACAACAACACACATTGCATTTATACTGTGCCTTTCGCGTTGGGAAGACATCTCAAGGCATTGGACAGTGGAGAGTTTTCACTTGAGCTGAATTGAATTCAAGACTTGTGGAGTCATGTAGCTCAGTGGTTAGAGCATTAGCTTTGCAAGCGGGAGAATTGGGTTTGATTCCTGGCAGGGTGAAACCTTGGGCAAGTTTCCTTACTCCACATGCCTGATAATAATACCCAATTAAAAAAAGAAATTGGTAATTTCAATCCACGACTATTGTGGTGGGACACTGATGAGTGCAATTGGCTGCCATGTTTCTCCCCTGCCCCCCCACCCCAAATACAGTCAATTCACTTTACAGTACATTCTGTGAAGCGCTTTGAGATGTTTGGAAGATATGAAAAGTGCTATATCAAATGCAAAGATTATTATATATTATAAGACAGGTGGAGAGCAAGGCTGGTGCAGGTGGGACTATAACCGAAGGCACATTCAAAGAGGAAGGTGTTGGATCATGCCTGGAAGGAGGCAATGGAGGGGGCGAGGTGGAGGATCAACAACATGGAGTACCAGAGGATGGGAGAGAAGGGGCAGGCAGGGTGGGGAACATGGAGCAGAGCAGTACTCACTGAGTGGAGAGAGTGGACAAGTTGGTAATATTTTGGTCGGTTGCAAAAACATAGGAACATGGAAAAAACAGCAAGAATAACAAAATTACATTTGTATAGCACCTTTCACGCTGAGAGGATGCCCTAAGGCACTGCACAATCAGTGTTTTGGACTCGAGTTAGGTCAGGATCGAGGAGGGTGGAGGGAAGGGAAGGGGAAGTGGGAGGTGACCGATGGCTGGTTGAAGAGGAAGGTCTTGAGGCAGGACTTGAAGGAGGCTGGAGAGGGGGTGAAGAGGAAGGATTATGGGATGGAATTCCAAACGTTGGGGGCAGAGTGGCTGAAGGCTCGTCCACTGATGGTAAGGTGGGTTGGGTGGGGGACATGGAACAGGTCGAAGCACGCTGAGCAGAGGTAGTGGACAGGTGGGTAGGAGGTTGGGAGGTCACAGATGTAGGGTGGGGCAACTCATGGAGGGCTTTAAAGGTGAGGACCAGGATTTTGAATTGAATCCTCTGAATGATGAGAAAACACTGCAAAGTGAACTGATTGCACAATTGTGGGCGAAATACAGCAGCCAACCACACACAACAGCGAAGCTGTGTGAGTATATGTTATTGTTTAAAAATTTGTGTAGAAGAAATTAGTACTAGCCCCAGAAAGCAATCCACCGATCGACTAGCAACCAGGTTCCTACTCACTGCTAGATTAACAAAGGTGTATGGGGTAAGGAAACTTGGTAAGGTTTCACCTAATCTGGGTCCTCTTGCTTACTAACAACAATGCCAGGGGAATATAAACTTCAATTGACCCAATCTCTCATCATTGCTAAACCCCTTCAGCCTGGGTATTAATCTTGAAAGCCAATGCTGGATATCCTCCAAGGCTATTATATCCTTCCTAATAAATCTCTTCTCTTTTCAAATGATCCCTTGAAGAACAGGGAGACCAAACCTTGATTTAATATCTCATCTGAACTACGGCACTACATATTAGTGCCTATCAACACTTGTCTGATATGGGACTTGAGCCTACAACTTTCTAAATCAAAGGTGATATTGTTAGTACCCGATCTAAAATGACATAGGATTAAACTATTGTACCTAAATTCCATTCCTAAAATGATACCGCAGAGAAGGTTTTGTATTAAAAAAATTCAATCTAAAACTTACTGCCAGCAATGTAAACTAACCTGACAATGATTCTAATCCATTCGAAAATTATTTATAGATTGGTGAGCTCTGCAGTATAAGCCATTTTATATTATATTGTAGGATGAGTTTAGCTGTTTTGAATCTCCTGAAATGTCTCAAACATGTGATGCATTTAACAGCTTGGTATTACAGCTGTCTGTGCTGCAGGAAGTTATTTAGCATCAATTACACTTAATCTGGTCAGTTTTGAAGGATAAAGAGTGCTAACATCTTTGATTGTATCAGGGATGAATATTGGATTAATGTGGAATCTTCCACAGGCGGCTTAATACTGGAGGTGAATAGTGCCAAATTGCAAATACTTTTGCTGATTGCTTGAAAATATTGACAAAATAAGCATTAGAATCATTAGTGCTGTTACTTGAGGCAGAGCAAATTTAAACTTTGTAATAATTTATCCAGGACTTCCCAGGACAGACAAAAGAAACTTAATGTACAGGTAAATAAAATTCCAACATGTTGCATTTAGATAATACAGGTCTGAGCTTTACAAAAAATTAAGGCTCAAACTGATGCACCTTGTAAGTATCAGTCTGGCTCAATATGTGGGAACCTTGCTACAAGGTTGAGGGTTTGAGAAACACACCATGAACTAAACTCATAATCTAGATTGACACATCAATGCAGCACTGAAGGTAGTGTTACAATATTGGAGGTGCCATCATTCATACATTCAGCTGAGTTTGATTCTCCCAGTTCTTCAAATACAGTACTGTACAGCCAAAACAGTCTCCAGGTAAATTCTGCAATTTTTTAAGTATTTGATAATATAAGTTGAATGGTGAGCTAACTATTGTCAATGTTAATTATAACGGAAATCAGCATTTGTTTGTTGGTATATAAGGAATTTGCACCTTAGGAATGACCTTGAATTAATTCACAGGCCTCCTCAGTTATTTCTGGACCAAGGAGAGGATGAAGTTCTTCCTTTCTTGACAAATAATAGTAAGAATAATAATCCCCGCTTTGATACTTTGAATGACTTTGAAGACACCTTAAAATGCTTTCCAGGACTTACTGTAAAGCAAGTGAATCTGTTTTGTGTCTCGACACAGGTCAGGTGTAGAAAATAAATATTAACTCCCGAAAAACAAAGTTACAAGCTGCTATAGCAAGTAAAAATTACATTCCAAAAATGCTTAATGAATCAGCCTGGCTCAGTGGTAGAGTCAAAAGGTTGTGCCTCACGTCGGAACTTGTAATCACACAGTCTAAGATGACACTCCAAAGCTGGGGGCTGGAGGGGGAATGGTATCCATCGTCAGAGATGCTGTCCTTCAGCTGAGATGCTAATCCAATGTCCTGTCTACCTGACCGAGTTTTTCTACTGCCCTGGCCAACATTCCAATAAATTGAAACAATGTTATGCACTCCTTGACTATTTGTGGAACATTGCTGTGCACAACTGGCTTCTGCCTTTCACCCATAATTATGCAGTCAGGGTAGGCGATGCCTACCTTATGAAAATAAAAACTTTAAATTGTAGATGATTATTTAATGGTTTATATTTTTACAATGCACATTTTACATAATGCAAACGATTTTTAGTAGGAACTACCAAAATTATTTAACTGTGATTTTATATGCCTACTTTAAAAGCAACAGAAAGGCAGCGAGACACTGTGCCTTTTTTTACCCATCGAGTTGAATGTAGTTCCGATGCACATGCGCGTTCCTTTCTCAGTCTAGTAATGGATGAAATAGGCACAAGCTACCACTGCCTTTCCTCTTTCTATCCATTGCAATCAGATCACATTGAAATGCCATCTCTACGCATGTATATTTGTGGGAAAAAAGGAGCGTGTCATAAAGCCACTCCCCCAAAAGTGCCTATCCTGTCATTTCACCCACCACATATCACTGGTAGTCAAATATTCTTTAATGACAATAATAATCCTTGCATTTGATATAGTGCTTTTCACATCTTCTAGATGTCTCAAAGCACTTTACAGAATTGACTGTATATTTGTGAGTGAAATGCCCAGTATATCCGGTGAAGCGCTTTGAAACATCTTTACAATGTGATAAGGCAATATATCAAATGCAAGAATTATTTTATCATTAGTTCAAAAAATAACAAGATTTATGCCAAACCACAGTTGATAAGTGGAGATAGAAAAAAACACTCACTGGGAGGGTTTTACTGCCATCTACTGCATTTAGTGTTAAACTGCAAATAAATCCAAATTCTGGTCTGCTGATAATTATCACATTGAATGTTTAAAAAGTTACAAATTTCCACGATATACCAGAAACACACAATCACTAAACTTTACAGAAAAAAACTACAATCTGTTTTGTATCCTATCAGTGTTTTGAGATGTTTTGATTATGTGATTAGAGCGATCTAAAGTATATTTCTTGTTTTACTTTTTCAATCCCATTTAAAATACTGCCTGAATAAGGTGCCAGTCTTCTCTTAAGACTGAAGAGCCCTAGCATATCTGATCATTGCTCATTACCCACAGTGGCTTTATTGCTACATTTTCAGTGAAAGATCTGCCCAACCTGCATGGTCTGCAACTCATTACATGGAGTGATATGAATCAGATAGAATGATAAAGCAGGCAGGAAACAGGCAGTCAGCTCAACTAGTCCATGATGAAATATCAATGATTATACATGGAAAATTATTTTACCATTGCGCGAAGCTTGTTAGCATGCTTGATGCCTGTCGGACATCAAGTCCTGGATGATAGCTAACTTTCTCCAGTTGAATGTCAATAAGACCGAGACCCTTCTGATTGGCTCCCGTCAGCACCTCGTCAGGCGCTGACTTCATTACCATGTAAGGATGCACCACCTCACTGAGCCAGACCAGAACCTTGGCATCTTGTTTGACCCTCAGCTATCCTGAATGACCCTGTACAAATGTAATTTTGTTGTTGTTAACGACTGACTCAGGAATCAGAATCTCAACTGGAACCGCTGCAGCAGTATTATTACAGGGCCGTACGCAGGATTTTCAATGGGGGGGTGCGAATTGCTAGTGATGGGACCAACAGTGGCCGGGGGCTTGCTGGCTGCCCCCGAAGCCCCCTCGAGGCTCCGACGTTTTACACAGTTTGAGGTCTTATTTAATCGGTTTAGAAGATCAGGAGATTAGGTGACTCATGAGGTATATACCAGGCTTCTCAGAGCCGCCCTGAACGTTTACTGGCGACAGCATCTGACAAATAGTGAGCTATATGGTACACCACCACACTGGTGTCACAGACATTACTGCAGAGGCATCTTAGGTTTAACGGACATAGCTGGAGAAGCCGGGAGGAAACTGTCCATAGTCCTACTATCCTATGGGAACCATTGCACGGTCACAGAACACGAGGTAGACCGACCCTAACCTACATCGATACTCTGGAGCGCGATTGGGGTATTGGCAGGCGGGAGTTTTCAGACTGCATGGAGAGAAGGGATCAGTGGAGAAGTATGGTTGTCAATGCCCGAGTTCGCTCGATCAGATGATGGTGAAACTATTTTTATGCCAAATTCGTGCGACATTGATGTTTTTTCACTCTGGGTACAAAACTGAATGTGAAATAAAGTAGCTGTAGGTGTTTATCTTTGCGGTCATATTTTTTTTGCATGCCAGTGGACGTCTCTAAAAGCAATTTTTTATTACAGGAATACATTTTTAATAATATAAATCAAATGTGATAATCAAGACAAAACAAGAAACATGATATTTCAGAATCACGCCTATCAAAACTTAAGTCATTTTTACTTACATTTATCAGATTAAAATACGATTTCAGCTTCCACAAAGTGGTGCTACCTTTTTATGTAGTGACTGAATACAGGATGATTTCCAATTGACACACCACGTAGAATAGGCGCTAAAGCACAGGCCTACGTCCATGAGTATTCCTTTTAAAGATAGGCATTCCCGTCCAGACACGTATAACTTTTTTGTTGGGTTCTCAAAAGCTTTAATTTCTCAGAAGCTTGTAAATATGTTGTCATTGTTTGCTAGCATTACAGTCACAACTCTCAAAACTTGA
This sequence comes from Hydrolagus colliei, assembly GCA_035084275.1. Lineage (NCBI taxonomy): Eukaryota > Metazoa > Chordata > Chondrichthyes > Chimaeriformes > Chimaeridae > Hydrolagus > Hydrolagus colliei. Next base: position 34,295,488 of record CM068745.1, on the reverse strand, counting down.
GCAATTTTTACTTACGGTGATCAGATGAAAAGATGATTTTAACTTCCAGAAGAGGGGCTGTCCCTTGTGGCTGTTTACGGGATGATTTCCAAACGAGGATGGATTTGAGTCTTGGCGCGCGCCTATGTTTATCCAGTCACGAGTCACAGACTCGCCGCGTCATTGACTCGTCTATCGACGCGGTATGTTTTGGGTAGACGCCGATTCTGGTGTGCGACTCGATAATTTTATATTAATACTAAAACATTCAAAGATGTGTGTTCATAATTTATACATAGTTTTGAAGAACTGATTGTTACACAAATGCTCAATAAATTTACTTTACTTGGTATTTAAATTTGATAAAAAATACAATTCTCTACCCCGGAAAATGTGGACCTTTTATAATTTGGGTGGGTGCGTACGCACCCGTCGCACCCCCCCTGCGTACGGGCCTGTATTAAAACAGGATTGTGATCAATTTAAGAGAGACATCATGAAAAGGTGCATTCAATTATATAAATGAATTAAATCTATAATATAGATAAATTTGTATACAATAACAACTTGCATTTATAAAGTGCCCTTCACATGGGCTAGTGTCCTGGAACGCGTGAGAGTGGTGGAGTCTGACCCTGAACCAGTGAGGGAGGGAGTGTAAGCACGATGTAAAGTGAATTGACTGTATACTTGTGGGTGAAACATGGCAGCCAATTGCACACAGCAGTGTCCCAGAAACAGTTGTGGATTGAGTCACCAAACATTATTGTTTGTTTTGAGGGATTATTATCAGATGTGCAGAGTAAGGAAAGTTGCTCAAGGCCTCGCCCTGACATGACCTGCTGGGAATCAAACCCAGGTCTCTCGCTCGTAAGGCAAGTGCTCCAACCACCAAGCTACAGGACTCCACATAGATATCAAAGAATAGTCCAATAGGGAAGTGACAAAGGTGTGGAAGGGGCTCCATTATTTGACGTGAAAGGTATTGTATCAAATGGAATGAATATTATTATCATAAAAATATAAATTTTCTCATCTAATAAAAAAAATTCAGATTGTGTAGTGAGACTCCTCTTCAATGAAGGCATTTCATTTAGTTTGCAGACTTGTTTAATTACTGTTCATAGTGAGCAAATATTCCTTGGAATGCTGGGAGAACTGATCCAAACAAGCGATGAAATGCTGTGCAGATGTCAAGGAACTAAAATCAGTAACTTATCAATAATAACCAACTTACATTTTGTAGTAATGGAAAATAAGTGATAATTATGTCATCATTATGACTGCCTGAATTGCATAACATGGCAGAAAGTTATGCAAGATCTATTCAGACAATGGTTCTGTCTTCTTGATGTGATTATAAGGTAGGCGCTAGGGAACGGCGATGTATCGGTTTTTCGATTAAACCCGATATGATTTTCAGATCGGTATGCCGATATGGTGATTGTAAAAAAAACGTTATATCGAGAGATTCGATTTAAAAAATATATATCGTTATATTTTTAATATCGTTCCTGGCAATATATCAATATTATTGGTATTATCAGTGTAATGCGATCTTTTCCAGCTTACCTTGTCGCCGGCATTGCAACCTCCTAGACCGAGAGCATGGAATGCGCGTACATTCGGTGCGCGCGCACAATTAACGGGCGCGCACATCCGATGCGCGCGCACACTTTACTGCGTATACTCGACGTGAGTCGTGGCGTCTTAACAAAGTCGCATCGCTGAAAATTGTAGTTTGAAAATTTACCTTTCTCATCATGGGGAAAAGAAGCCCCGTATGGGACTACTTTGAAAACAATGCGGTCAGTAATGGTGTATATAGATGTACAGTTTGCAAGGTCTTGGTTAAGACATCTGATTCGAGCACGAGCAACCTGCGACATCACATTAAGCAGCACCACCCCGCCCAGCACGCTGCCCTCAGAGCGAAATCATTGTCGACAACAGCAGGAAGTCGAACCAGCGCTTCGGAGAAAGTGACAGGTAGTGGGGCCAGTGCAGCTCAAACAATTCCTGCTTTATTTAAGAGGAGAACATTGTACCAGAGAGGGGACAAAAAGTGGCAAAATATCACGAACGCTGTCACTTTTTGCATAGCAAAGGAGAGCTTGCCAATGGCGAATGACATTAATTCAGACTTCAGACTACATAAAAATAAGTGGCATTTTGTGGCTGTAAGTGTTATATTTGTGTGTGAGAGAGTTAGAAGCCAGATTATCACTGCTTTGTGTGTCTAGTCAGACATACACATAGAAACAGTGATAATCTGGCTTCTAACTCTAACAGTCAGACTGTCTCTCTCTTTTCTATTGTAATAGATCTCATTTACACGTGGACATTACATGCTAGTTTCAAGCAAGAAATGGAGGAGAATAAATCTCTAGATTTTGTTTTTGGTGTGTGTGTGTTCTATTTTGTGTTTAGAGATGGAGGGAGAGAAGGAGAGGGGGAAAGTTGGGAGAGAAGGAGAGAGGAAGAGAGGAGAGGGAGGGAGAGAATGAGAGGGGGAAAGGAGGGAGAGAAGGAGCGAGGGGAAAGGAGGGAGGGAGAGAGAGGAGAGGGGGAAAGTTGGGAGAGAAGGAGAGAGGAAGAGAGAAGAGGGAGGGAGAGAAGGAGAGGGTGAAAGGAGGGAGAGAAGGAGCGAGGGGAAAGGAGGGAGAGAAGGAGCGAGGGGAAAGGAGGGAGAGAAGGAGAGAGGGGAGGGAGAGAAGGAGAGAGGGGAGGGAGAGAAGGAGAGAGGGGAGGGAGGGAGGGAGAGAAGGAGAGGGGGAAAGGAGGGAGAGGAGACAGAGAGGAGAGAGGGAGAGTGGAGGGGGAGGGAGAGAAGGAGAGGGGAAAGGAGGGAGAGAAGGAGAGAGGAGAGGAGGGGGAGAGGGGGAGGTAGGGAGCAAACAACATCGTATAATTCAACAGACATTGACACCAACATTACAAACTTTCTGGACCTAGAGCACGCATTTCGAAATGTGCGTGCACCGCGACTGCGCGCGCATTGTCAGTGCGGACGCACAGTCAATGCGCGCGCACCGCGACTGAGCGCGCACCACAAATGCGCGCGCGCCATCAATGCACGCGCACTTTGAATGCATGCGCATGCGCAGTATAAAAACTCGAGAGATCGGTTTAAGCAGGTATGAGCAAACCGATATATCCATATCCGGACAAAAATCCCATATCGCCGTTCCCTAGTAGGCGCACACGGTTTTTGCTCTGAATAGTCTCAAGGTTGAACTTGGTCAAGAACCATATTGAAACTCAAGTTAATTGGAGCAGTATATTTGTCAGGGTGTGGATATCCCAGGTGTGTATACAATATATTGAAATATCTTTTAACATAGGGAATTGATGGAGGTAATGGGGGCGGGAGATGGTCGACTGTCCTACCCCGTTCAAGTATGTGTATGGTGCCTTTTCAGTGGCAGCGGAGGCAGCACCGAGAACAATAGGAAGTGGGCCAACAGGTGTAATTTAAGGGGTTACCACTAATGACTCATTGCTTCCCAGCTGCACCACTGATATTGGATGTTGATTACCTTTATAATGCAGTGGAACATGATGAATTGCTTCAGTCCAGCCATAATGCCTGAGTACTGCATTGTTAAGAGATATCTTTTCGCCCACAAATATACAGTCAATTCACTTTACAGTAGGATCCGGCGATATATCGATATATCGGTTATATCCGATATAATTTTTAGATCTTTTCCAAAAAAATCGGAATGCGCGTACACTGAACTACAAGACCCAGAGTGCTCATCTCTATACACAGACCGAGGTGCAATACGCAATGCACAGACCGAGGTGCAAGCCACCATATTGTATTCATAGTCCCCGAATACAATATACAGGTATACAAGGAGTGAGGGGGGAGAGACGGGGGGAGCGGGCGGGAAAGGGGGATGGACGGACGGAAGGACGGACGGACGGACGGAGATGGAGGGAACGGAGGGGACGGGATGGGGGAGGGGACGGAGGGAACGGGACGGTGGGGACGGGATAGGGGAGGGAACGGAGGGGTCGGGACGGGGGAGGGGACGGGATAGTGGGGACGGGAGAGGGAAGGGGATGGGACAGTGGGGACGGGATGGGGAAGGGGTCGGAGGGGACGGGACGGGGGAGGGGACAGAGGGGATGGAGGGAACGGGTCGGGGGAGGGGACGGAGGGGACGGGACGGGGTTGGGGACGGATGGGACGGGACGGGGGATGGAGGGGACGGGGGATGGGACTGAGCGGATGGAGCGGATGGATGGGACAGGACAGGGGAGTGGACGGAGGGGGCGGGACGAAGGGGACGGCATGTGGGAGGGGACGGAGGGCACAGGACGGGGGAGGGGATGGAGAGGACGGAGGGGACGGGACGGGGGAGGGGATGGAAGGGACGGAGGGAACGGGACGGGGAGGGGACAGAGGGGACTGGACGGGGGAGGGTACAGAGGGGATAGGACGGGGGAGGCGACGGTGTGGACGGAGGGGGCGGGACGGAGGGTACGGAGGGGACAGAACGGGGAAGGGGATGGAAGGGACGGAGGGGATGGTACGGGGGAGGGGACGGGATGGGGGAGGGGACAGAGGGGACGGAACGGCGGAGGGGACGGAGGGGATGGGACGGGGGAGGGGAGTGAGGGGACGGAGGGAACGGGACGGAGGGGACGGGATGGGACGGGATGGGACGGGGGTGGGGACGGAGGGGACGGGACGGGGGAGGGGACGGAAGGGACGGAGGGAACGGGACGGAGGGGACGGGGGAGGGGACGGATGGGACGGTGGGAATGGGATGGGGGAGGGGACGGAGGGGACGGGACGATGGGGACGGGACGGGGGAGGGGACAGATGGGACGGGTCGGAGGGGAAGGAGGGGACGGGATGGGGGACAGAGGGGATGGAGGGGACGGGACGGGGAAGGGGACGGTGGGGTCAGAGGGGACGGAGGGGACGGGACGGGGGAGGGGATGGTGGGGAAGGAGGGGACGGAAAGGGGGAGGGGTCGATGGGGATGGGACGGGGAAGGGGACGGAGGGAACGGGATGGAGGGGATGGGATGGGGGAGGGGACAGAGGGAACTGGATGGGGGAGGGGACAGATGGGACGGTGGGGACGGGAAGGGGGAGGGGACGGGAAGGGGGAGGGGACGGGATCGGGGAGGGGATGGTGGGGACGGAGGGGACGAAGGAGACGGGACAGGGGAGGGGACTGATCGGACAGAATGGGGGAGGGGATGGAGGGGACGGGACGGGACGGGGGAGGGCACGGAGCGGACGGATGGGACGGGACGGGGGAGCGGATGCAGGGGACGGTGGGGACGGGACGGGGGAGGAGACCAAGGGGACGGGACGGGATGAAGGGGGGAGGGGACGGGATGAAGGGGGGAGGGGACGGAGGGGACGGGGGAGGGGACGGAGGGGATGGGACGGAGGAGGCGACGGAGGGGACGGACGGGATGGGATGGGACGGGGCAGGGGACGCAGGGGGCGGGACGGTGGGGACGGGATGGGGGAGGGGACGGTGGGGACAGGACGGGGGAGGGGACGGTGGGGACAGGACGGGGGAGGGGACGGTGGGGACAGGACGGGGGAGGGGACGGTGGGGACAGGACGGGGGAGGGGACGGTGGGGACAGGACGGGGGAGGGGACGGTGCGGACAGGACGGGGGAGGGGACGGTGCGGACAGGACGGGGGAGGGGACGGTGGGGACAGGACGGGGGAGGGGACAGAGGGGACAGGATGGGGAGGGGATAGAGGGGACAGAGGGGACGGGACGGACGGGACGGAAGGGACGGAGGGAACGGGACGGAGGGGCGGGACGGCGGAGGGGACGGATGGGAAGGGGGAGGGGACGGAGTGGATGAAGGGGACGGATAGGACGGGACGGGGGAGGGGACGGAGGGTACGGTGGGGACGGGACGGAAGAGGGGACGGAGGCGACAGGATGGTGGGGATGGGACAGGGAAGGGGACGGGACGGAGGGGACAGGATGGGGGAGGGGACGGATGGGATGGGTCGGGGGAGGGGACTGAATGGGGGAGGGGACGGATGGGACGGGATGGGGGAGGGGATGGAGGGCATGGAGGGGACAGAACAGGGGATGGGATGGAGGGGAAGGGACGGGGGAGGGGACGGAGGGGATGGGACCGGGGAGGGGACGGAAGGGACGGGATGGGGGAGGGACAGAGGGGATGGTGTGGATGGGACGGGGTAGGTGACGGAGGGGACGGGATGGAGGGGACGGGACAGGGGAGGGGACGGAGGGGTTGTGACGGGAGGGAAGGACAGGACGGACGGGACGGACGGGAGGACTTGGACATTAAAAAGTGGCAGGGACTCGGACTCGGACACCAGGGCCTCGGATGAGGAGGACTCGACTGCAGCCCTGTTCAGAATCTACCTGTGCTGCTTATGTGCAGCTGCTGAAGCTAGATGATTTGGGTACTGGTATCTCTTGCTGCTCCATATTGGATGGATACATCACCACAGGCTTTGCTGAGGCTCCGATTCTGAATAGCAGAACACATAAATAAACAGCTTTCCTTAAATTAAGGTTTTCACAATAAGCCTGCATGACATTTCTGTTTCTTTGTAATTTCTTGAGCAGAGAGATTATTTGCCTAATAATAATTACTGTATAATAATTATCAGGGTAATAATCCCTCAAATAAAATGCGGTCACTCAATCGATGACTGTTCGTGGGAAACTGCTGTGCACAATTGGCTGCCATATTTCACCCACAAAATACACAGTCACTACACTTTACGGTGTGAAATTGTAAAATTTAGCCATTTATGCCTAGATGTAACTTCTATACTTTTAACTCACTAACAAAATGAAAAAGACAAGTCCTGGGGAACGCAGACTGGCACAAAGCCAGTCGCATCCTTATCTAAGTATTTCACAGGGCAGGGAACAGTAACTCCTGCAACTTTGAACGTTGTCGAGACCAGACACCATCTGGAGATAAGCTTGTTTTCGCCTGAATCGTTCCAAACCTGGACCCCTTTTCTTTATTTTTAATTACCCTATGTTACAAAGTTTAAAAGTTAATTCTTGTAAGATAACTTTAGAAATATATCTTGTGTGATTTAGACTACAACATTCATCAAGCACATACCATGTGGCAATTATATTTTCTTAACCCTTAGCCGACAAATGCTCAGCATGTGAAGAACTAATCAGTAGACAACATTTAACCTTGCTAGAGAGACATGGAGTGATTGATGTCACTATTCGAATAGTTGTCGGAGCCATGAGATTGATAATATTTTTGTAACTGCCTTTGTGTGTACTGCAACCCCCTGTTTTTTATGTATAAAAAGGCTGCATTACTGATCACTGCAGCTTATTTCTTTTGACTGTCAGGTACTCTACTTGGAGACTGTTGACTTCTGGGAATCAGCTCTTGCTAGCAAATAAACTTTACATTTTCTTATCCACGGTGTATGGTCTGTTTGTAAGACAACGGTTCTGGGAACGAACAAAAAATTACAACTTCACATTTGGCGCTGCGAGCAGGGTCTCAAGGCGTTACATCAAGGAACGAGGAGTCGAATAAGAGGAAGAACAGTTGTCGGAGAACAGCATCCGAGAAACAGGCCAACAAGGTGAGATATTATCTGTAAAACCTTGGTTTCTCATATGTTGTTTTTTAACAAATGTGACCCACGACTATCGAACCTAAGTAACTGACGAGACCCAGTAAAAGAACCGTTAATACACCCGTTGGAGGTAAAAATATAGTGGAAGAAATACTAAAAAATTGATTGTGTTAAAAAAAGAATGTGTTTGTTTGTCTGTCTGTCTTGTCTAGTCTGTCCTGTTTGTCCCTGGTCTGTCTTGTCTAGTCCGTCCTGTTTGTCTGGTTTGTCTGTCTAGTCTGTCCTGTTTGTCTGGTTTGTCTGTCAGTTTGTCTATATTTTGTGTCGGGAAATATAAGATTTTATGTTGGGAATTAAAGAAAGGCCTATTTGTGTTTAGTGTGATTCATGAAAAAAAGACATGTGATTTGTTATTTGTAGTATCGTATGTTATAAGTTGTGTAAATTTGTAAAGAAATACAAACCCAATAATTATTGATTCTAAATTCTAAATATACACCGGTGTGTAACATAAAATGGGTACAATACTTGACAAAGCGAATGGCCCAAAGGATCCGGTCCAAATTATGTGCACATTATTTCCTGAATATGAGACGAAATTTAGACTTCTATCTGGGCAAGCTAACAGACAATTGGAAGGTTGGCCTCAAGGTGGCACCTGGGATTTGGACAAATTAATAAAGATACAGAATGCAATATGGAAAAAACGAGGTTGTGGAAGAGGACTAAAAACTAAATTAGCAATAAAAAAATGGATAGAAGAAGCTGAGAAAAGGAAAAATAAGTCCATAATAGCCAGCTGGCAGGACAACGCGCGTAGAAGGGGAATTGCTACAGTAGATAGTGAAGGGAATCCTAGGCATGTAGAAGAATTAATGGGGGAGTGTAGACTCAGAAATGAGGAAGAAAGGAAAGAGGTGAATAAGAAAAAAGCGGAGAAGGCTAAAGATGGCATCAAAAAGATGCAACCTAAAATTATTGATGATGACAATTCGGAAACAAGAAATGATGATATCATCTGTTTGTTGGCTGATAAATCACAACCGATCGTACAAATTATAGAGACGCCTATTCCAGCTGCACAACAGGTCGTTAATACTGTTACTGCTACTGTTGCAACTGCGCCAGTCGCTCTTCCCACATACACAGGTCCAGTCATAGACCCAGTAGCAAACAGAACAAGGTCACATGATGATTCCACCCCTTCGTCTCTGTACCCACAGTTAGTAGAAGGCACTAGTGTACCATCAGAAGGCGCTAGAGAGTGTGCGATTAGGATGTACCCAAACGTCGCAAGAGGCAATCAACCACCAGTAAGAATCTGGAGCCTGTGGAAGCCGTCAGAATTACACGGCATTCTCCAGCAGGCTCCAGATAAATCAAAAGATGCTAGAGCGTTCAGGGATTACCTGTTGCTTACTACACAAGTGTATGGGGCAACAGGACAGGATCTTTGGTCACTAATACAGGTTGCGCTCAATAGAACGCAATGGATAGCGTTCAAAACAGCAGTAGGAGTTAATGATTGGAACACTTTTGCAGCCCAACATGTTAACCCAGACGTTCAAAGGCAAACTCTACTGGATGCAGTAGAGCAAATTTTGGCAAGCCCTGTTAATATATCCAAAATACTGCTCTGTAAGGCTAGGAAGGGAGATGAGGCTGAAGAATTCATGATAAAGTATAATCAGTTATATGAAAAATACTCCGGCGACAAAAATTATTTAGCAGGGCGACCATCGCCACAATATAACTCTCTGGTCTTGCAATCCGTCCCAGCAAAAATAGCTGAAATGGTTAAAACCAACAACATGAATTGGCAGGAGAACACACAGGCTCAAATGAGTAGATCAATTCGGTACTATTGGGATCAGACAGCTCCGGAAAAGTCAGAACACAAGGAGGTTAAAGTAAAATCAGAATACAACGACGGGGAGGAAAAACAATACCAATATCACCACAAATACAGACATTATCCTAAGGGACATTACCAGGTAGATGATAGATTTGAGTCAAACAATAGACATGATTATGGGAGGTACCATGCAGGAAAAGGTGATAAAATACCCCCGGGTTATGTTTGTTACAATTGTGGATACCTGGGCCACTTTAGACGAAATTGCCCCTACTCCATTGCGCAAATACCGTACATCCCGAGACGCCTCAATTTGATTACGACCCCAGAGGTCCTCCAATGCCGTACACTTTCGGCGAGAGAAGTTTTTTTCCACAAAAACCAATGGGCCAAGATAATTGTTACCAGAGCGGACAGCCGCAAATGCCCCAGCCACCGCAAAATAGAAAGCGAGTTGAGTACACCACCGACAATCCATTTCAATATGAGGATTGACGAGTGGATAGAAACATGTTGCTGCTAACGACCACTGCCGTAAAAGAACCTATGCTAACAATTACTGTTGAGGGAAAAAAGATTCAGTTTTTGGTAGATTCTGGAGCAACATGTTCGACAATTCAATCAAAAATTGGTTTTAAAACAAACGGCCAGACTACCAAGCTTTCGGGTTTTGCTGCAATATTGCAAAAGTATGATAATACGGTACCGTTAGTAACAACATACGGAGACATTACTGTTGAACATTCATTTGTAGTTACGACTGATTTGGATATAAACATTTTGGCCAGAGATTTATTGTGCAAATTAAATTTAAATATTGAATGCAGTCATGAAGGGGGTAAGAGTTAACCAAAATAATATTGAGACAAATTATTCACAGTTCACTCATTCATCATGGTGGGCTATAGATTTCACAAATAATGATATTCCCTTACAGGGTATACCATCAGCACCACATGTCACCCTAGCTTACGATACATCAGGGACAGGCACAGAGATGGATAAATATTTTTCACAATTGTTGGGGACTCCACAAACGGTGGAAATAAACGGGATAGTGACTGGTCCTCAAGGATCAGCGTTAACTGTTACACTGCCTGATTGTGTTTGGAAACAAAGTGCTGGAACTGCACCACACATAACACTGTCAGTAACTGATGGTTACCAGGCTAAAGATTTAGGAACAATGGTTTACGATGCGCTGTTGTGGGCGAATACATCGATCACAGGGACACAAATAAAAGACGCAGTTTCAGTAGAAATGTGGTCACCAATACCAGTTCCGGGAATTTTAAACAAACATGCATCACATACACGGTCGTCCATCCAAGGAATAGATAGTAACGTTTGGGCAGTGGACAAGATGCAGGTAGGGTATACTGATGTCCCACCAGTAAAAATGCCATTAAAAGAAGGAGAGAGATTACCATCTATCAGGCAATCTCCATTAAAGAAAGAGGTCGAGGAAGGTATCAAACCATTAATTCCTCAAACAAGGCATACTTGTTCCTTGTTCATCGCCATGCAATACACCGATACTGCCAGTACTCAAAAAGAATGGGGACTATAGGTTGGTGCAAGATTTGCGAGCTATCAATAAGATTGTAAAAGAAACGCATGCTCTTGTTCCAAATCCAGCAACTATTTGTTCCCTGATACCTGCGGAAGCCAAAGTGTTTACACTAATTGATTTGCAGAATGCATTTTTTTCAATTCCACTAGATCCAGCAAGTCAATATTTGTTTGCTTTTACGTTTCAGGGGAAACAATAATAATAATAATAATAATAATCCTTGCATTTGATATAGCATCTTATCGACGTCTCAAAGCGCTTCACAGAATATACTGTAAAGTGAATTGACTGTATATTTGTGGGCGAATCACTTGGACTCGACTTCCACAAGGATTTGTTAACTCTCCTACCATTTTTTCTACTACCCTACAGTCACAATTACGACAAATTAGATTAAAAGAGGGATCTACAGTAATACAGTATGTTGATGATTTACTGTTGGCCAGTCCCAGTAGAGAAGCAAATGAAAAGGATAGCATTCAATTACTTAACGAGTTAAACAGCCTCGGATATGTTGTTCCGCCTCAGAAAATTTTAATTGGCCAAACATCAGTAAAATTTTTGGGAGTAATACTATCGGCAGATAGCAGACAATTGGAAGATAACAGAATAGAGCCTATACTAGCACTAGCTCCTCCTGATACACCAACTAAAATGCGACAGTTTTGGGGATTACTCAATTACTGCCGCCAGTGGATACCCAATGTCACGTTATATACAAAATTGTTAACTCCATACTCCACGACACTAACGGAAGCACATTACGAGTTACCTGAGCAGGAATTGCAAGCATTTAAAAAATTGAAAACACTGCTAGCAACAGCTCCAGCACTTGGTAGGCCATTATATGACAGGCCATTTCATCTTTTTGTAACAGTGATGGAAGGTTGTGCCACTGCGGTGTTGACACAACAACATGGCGATAAACAACGACCAGTAGCCTATTATAGCACGCAGTTAGATACCGTTGCTAAAGGACTACCATATTGTACACAAATGTTGGCCGCAATATATGCATGCTTACAAGCAGCATCAAATATTACGATAAATTCTGCAATAACAATACACACCACACATTCAGTTACTGCACTGCTCTGCCAAATGCAGACGCAACATTTAACAATGGCAAGACAGAGCAGGTATGAAATTGCCCTCCTAAATAATCCACAACTATTGTTTGTATACTGTACAACTATTAATCCTGCGACTTTCCTTACACACCAACCCATGGATTTAGATACAGCTGATCATGATTGTATTCAGGTAATACAGCACACAACATCTCCACGTGATGATTTGACGGACATGCCTCTAGATGATGTTGACTTGACATTATATGTGGATGGCAGCTCCTCTATAGACAAATTGGGAAAACGTAAATCAGGTTACGCTGTGGTGACTCAAAATACAGAAATAGAAGCAGCAGCATTTGAGCAGCCAATGTCTGCACAACAAGCAGAAGTATTTGCTCTCACCAGAGCATGTATACTGGCTGAGGGAAAAGATACCAATATTTATACAGACTCAAGGTATGCTTTTGGGGTAGCCCATGATTTTGGAACATTATGGAAACAAAGAGGATTTTTAACTAGTTCAGGCAGCGATATTCAGAATAAAGATTTGGTAACTAATTTACTAAAAGCCATTATGTTACCTAACAGGTTGGCAATAATTAAATGCAATGCACATTCGACAGGCACCACGGAGGTCGATAAAGGAAATAGACGAGCTGATGCAGCAGCTAAATTGGCATCTAAAAAAACTTAATTGTTCCTAAAATGACGAATATGGCCCAAAGATCCGTAAGGATACAGTCAGATTCTGATACTAAAAAGATGCCAACTTTAGACAACATTGTCTCGTTACAAAACGAGGCCTCCGCTGATGAAAAACTAGATTGGGAAAAAAATGGATGTATATACAATGAAAAATTTAAATTATGGTTAACTCCGGCCGGACAGTGTTGTGTACCACTTTGCTTACTACCATGGTTAGTTGATATTGTTCATCAACAAACGCATGCTGGCAAGGAGGGAATGGTGGGATTATTATTACAATTATGGTGGAGCCCTTTATTCGATCAATATGCACAAAAAGTAATACAAAGATGTCTGATTTGCCAAAAATACAATATTGGAAAAGGAACACCATGTCCCATAGGCCGTACTCCTCTCCCAGCAGGGCCATTTGATACAATTCAACTAGATTTCATAGAACTGCCATAAACACAGTGTTATAAGTATTGTTTAGTAATCATTGATGTATTTAGTAAACGGATAGAAGCCTATCCTACTACCTGCAATACTGCAGAAACAGTGGTAAAAATGTTATTAAGAGAAATAATACCAAGATTTGGAATCCCCAATTGTATAAGCTCAGACAACAGACCACACTTTACAGCCCGGATAAACAAAGAACTCTGTGACCAATTAAACATCAAGCAGCAGTTCCATTGCCCATACCATCCTCAATCTGCAGGATTAGTGGAGAGGGCTGATCAGACATTGAAACTAAAACTTTCAAAACTGACTGAAGAAACAGGACTAAGCTGGTTTAAAATTCTACCTTTGGCCCTTTTCCAAATGAGAGTCACACCACAACAACAAACTAAGTTGTCACTGGCTGAGATATTGTACGGGAAAACATTGCAAACTCCTTGGGCATTCTCCAGGACACATAGTCCCTCTGACATATATGAGATGACAAATGAAGTATGTGATTACGTGATTGCTCTAACAAAAAGCTTGCAGCAGTATCATTTACAGGTCCAGAAGCAGCATAAGGAGGGAGGCGGTCAGATGGAAGATTTGAAGGACATTGGTCCTAGGATACAGGCTGGAGACTACGTCTTGACTTGCAACTGGACCCACAAAAAGTTGGAACCCCGGTGGAACGGACCATTCCAAGTGCTGCTGACGTCACCAACTGCTGCCAAACTACAAGGAAGAGAGAAATGGGTTCATTTGAACCACTGCAAAAGACTTGCGTATACATAATGATATTATGTTGTGTAATTCTAACACATGAATGGGATGTGGGCATGAAATATACTAACACAACTAACCAAACTTTAGTAATAGAACAAGGTGACGATTTCCAACAAGTATTATCTATTGTCTCAATACGTAAAGGGAGTGAAGTTAAATTGGTTTATCTGGAAAGTCAAGATGATAACACTAACTGTAGCCGCAGAAATAAAACTTCCTGCAGGATAACAACAGGAACTGGTGTCAGTTTGCAAACGGGATGTTGTACGTAGAAGAAGGATACAAGAATGAGGATTAAAAGGGAAATTTTAAACTGGAATGCCAAAACCAACAATAACATAGTCATGACTAAACAATTAAGGTCTGGTATTGAAAAACATTCAAAAAGGAAAATTCATTCCTTCAGTATTTAAGCTTAGTGAAACAATTGGCTATCAATAATTCGAAAAGGGTAGTGTGCATGCCACAACCTCGTTCTGTAGGTTCTGGTATAGCAATGATGGCTGTCGCCACTACCGACTGTGATCTATGTCACCTAACAGCCAACATAAAAAAGAATTGTAGTACAAATATAAAAACAAGTCACAATACGCTCGTCACTTGCTCTCAAAGAAAGATAATTCAAACCCCCCCCCCTGAAGAATGCATTACTTGCGATGATATGCCACCAAGCATGGAGGTTAAGACTGTACCAATTTTTGAATGGTGCCTGGAAAGTTTGGGCAGAAACGGTTTTACTCCAACTAACGTGTTAAGAACTGAAAAGAAATTGGGACAACTGCCTACTTCAAAGTGTAACTGGATAGTACAGGGAGACTCAATAATGCCTGATGTAAGCCCCTTAGTGTCCTACGACAACGGACCAGTCAAACCGGTAGCAAAATGTCTTAAAAGTGTTACACCCACACTAGCTAAGGTGATGTTAACATCACACTCCTGTTCTATTCCAACTCCAGACGAACTCCATTGGATATGTGGAGAAACAGCCTACAAATGGTTACCTAATGGGTGGCTTGAAATATGTAGTTTAGCTTATGTGGTTCCATCTTTCAGGTTCACCAACGATACTCCAAAAGAAGATGCACGGTTAACACAGATGAAAAGATTAAATGAAAAAGGACTACAACGAGATAAGCGGAGTAACCAATGGTATGATAATCACTGGTACACAGGACTCTTTTCTGCTTTCGTTCCTTTATATGGGATTGAGGTGTCACTCGCAGACATAAGAGCCCTTGCAGGCAACTTTCAAGATATGTCAAGGGCTACAGCATTGAGTATTGATCTTTTAAATAAAGAACAACAAGCCATAAGAAGAATGACAATGCAAAATAGGATGGCGTTAGATATGATTTTGGCAACTCAGGGAGGAGCATGTGCAATAATTGGTCCAGAATGCTGCACCTGGTTAAATGATTATTCATCAAATATTACCGAAGAAATTGACAAAATTAAGAGAGCAGGGGACATTGATAAAAATAAAGAAGGTTGTGGATGGTCACCATTTTGCTGGATTGTCACCATTTTGCTGGATTGGCACTTTGGGTAAAGGATGGGGAGCTACAATACTGGAATGGATATTGTGGATTTGGGCATTTATCAATGGATAACACCAATGCCAAATTTTGGATAATTGGTGTTATCATATGGGATATGATAAAAGGAGGGAATGTGAAATTGTAAAATTTAGCCATTTATGCCTAGATGTAACTTCTATACTTTTAACCCACTAACAAAATGGAAAAGACAAGTCCTGGGAAACGCAGACTGGCACAAAGCCAGTCGCATCCTTATCTAAGTATTTCACAGGGCAGGGAACAGTAACTCCTGCAAACCTTGAAGAAACTGAGACGTTGTCGAGACAAGACACCATCTGGAGATAAGCTTGTTTTCGCCTGAATCGTTCCAAACCTGGACCCCTTTTCTTTATTTTTAATTACCCTATGTTACAAAGTTTAAAAGTTAATTCTTGTAAGATAACTTTAGAAATATATCTTGTGTAATTTAGACTACAACATAGTTGTATGTTGTAGGGGGGGCTTTAAACTAATCCCGGGGGGTGAGGGTGGGAAACTGATCAGTAGTTCAAATACAGGAGGGGTAATAAGGAGGACAGGGGAAAAGGGAAGACGGGAGAAAAATGCAGAGGAAGTAATTTGTGCCTTAGAGTGCATGTATGTAAATGCACGAAGTTTGAGAAATAAAATTGGTGAGCTGCAGGCTCAGGTTGCTGCGAGGCGATATGATGTTATAGCAGTAACAGAGACTTGGCTCCAGCATGGGCAGGAATGGGAGTTGAACATTCCTGGTTATAATGTATTCAGGAGGGATAGAGAAGGGAGAAAAGGGGGCGGGGTGGCAATTTTAGTTAAGGACTCAGTGACTGCCTTAGAAAGGAACGAGGTGGAAGAAGGACTAAAAACCGAATCTATCTGGTTAGAATTGAGGAATAAAAAAGGTGCAGTTACACTGTTAGGGGTATACTATAGACCACCAAATAGTGGGGAGGAGATAGACAAGCAGATCTGCAAGCGTATCACGGAGAAATGCAGAGCTAATAGAGTAGTGATAATGGGTGACTTCAACTATCCCAACATAGACTGGCAGAATAGTAGAGTAAAGGGCAAGGAGGGAGAAGAATTCCTGAAGTGTGTGCAGGACAACTTTCTTGATCAGTATGTTTCCAGTCCAACGAGGAAAGAAGCATTGCTGGATCTAGTTTTGGGAAATGAGGTAGGGCAAGTTCAACAGGTTTCTGTAGGTGAGCATCTAGGGAATAGTGACCACAATATCGTTAGATTCAGAATAATTATGGAAAGGGATAAGGAACGATCACAGGTGAGGACACTCAACTGGAAAAGGGCTAATTTCAATGAGTTGAGGTGGGACCTAGCCAAGGTGGATTGGAAAGAAAAATTGGCAGGTAAGACAACTAACGAGCAGTGGGCAGCGTTCAAAGAGGAGATAGTTCAGGCACAGGTCAAAAGCATTCCCACAAAGGTGAAATGTAAGGCATCCAAACCTCCCTGGATGACTAAGGAAATCGGGGCCAAAATCAAACAAAAAAAAGAGGCTTATGATACGTGTCAGGCTCAAAATTCAGAAGGGAACCAAGCAGAATATAGGAAGTGTAGGATAGAACTAAAAAAGGAAGTTAGAGGGGCAAAGAGACTGCATGAAAAACAATTAGCGAGTAAGATTAAGGGGAACCCTAAGGTTTTTTACCAACATATTAAGAGTAAAAGGTTGGTCAAGGAGAGGGTGGGGCCAATTAGGGACCTAGGAGGAAATCTCATTGTGGAGGCAGAGGGCATGGCTGATGTACTGAATGAGTACTTCGCCTCTGTCTTCACAAAAGAAAATGATACAGCCAATGCCATGGTATTAGAGGAGAGGGTAGGAGAAATGGATAGAATAATTATAACCAGAGAGGAAGTGCTAAAAAGGTTGACGTCGCTCAAGGTGGATAAGTCACCTGGTCCGGATGGGATGCACCCTAGGTTACTAAGTGAGGCACGGGAGCAAATAGCAGGGACTCTGGCCACGATCTTTCAATCTTCCTTGGACACAGGGGTCGTGCCAGAGGACTGGAGGATAGCTAATGTTACTCCCTTGTATAAAAAGGGGCAGAAGGACAAGCCTGGTAACTACAGACCAGTCAGTCTAACGTCGGTAGTGGGCAAAATTCTAGAGTCCATAATCAGGGACAAGGTAGATCTTCACTTAGAAAGATATAGGCTAATAAAGGACAGTCAACATGGATTTGTTAAAGGCAAATCTTGCCTTACAAATCTGATAGAATTTTTTGATGAGGTAACGGAATGGGTGGATAATGGTAGCGCAGTTGATGTAGTTTACATGGACTTTCAAAAGGCATTTGACAAAGTGCCACATGAGAGACTTATTAAGAAATTAAAGGCCCATGGCGTAAAAGGGACAGTGGCAGCGTGGATCCACAACTGGCTGCGAGACAGAAAGCAGAGAGTTGTAGTGAGCGGCTGTTTTTCAGATTGGAGGGAAGTGAGCAGTGGTGTGCCACAGGGATCGGTTTTGGGACCATTGCTGTTTGTAATCTACATCAATGATCTGGACTTGGGTGTACGGAGTACAGTTTCCAAGTTTGCAGATGACACTAAGTTAGGGAGAATAGTAAACAGTGAGGAGGATAGTAGCCATCTGCAAGAGGATATAGACAAATTGGTAAAGTGGGCAGACACATGGCAGATGAAGTTTAATGCAGAGAAGTGTGAGGTGATGCATTTTGGGAGAAGAAATGAAGGGAGGCAATATAGGCTAGATAGTACAATTTTAAATGGTGTGAAGGAACAGAGAGACCTGGGGATTTGTGTTAGTGACTCGTTGAAGGTGGCAGGACAGGTAGACAAGGCTGTTAAGAAGGCATATGGGATACTAGGCTTTATAAATAGGGGTATAGAGTACAAAAGTCAGGAAGTGCTGACTAACCTCTATAGGACTTTGGTGAGGCCTCAGCTGGAATACTGTGTTCAATTCTGGTCACCACACTACAGAAAGGATGTGAAGGCATTGGAAAGGGTACAACGAAGATTTACTAGGATGGTGCCAGGATTGAGGGACTTCAGCTATGAGGAGAGGCTAGATAGGCTAGGGTTATTCTCTCTGGAGCAGAGAAGATTGAGGGGAGACCTAATAGAGGTTTATAAGATCATGAGGGGTTTCGACAGGGCAAATAGAGAAAAACTATTTCCACTCGTGGGTGAATCTGTGACTCGTGGTCACAGATTTAAAATAGTTTCAAGGCGCAGTAGAGGGGAGCTGAGGAGAAATTTTTTCACTCAGCGAGTTGTTCGAATCTGGAATGCATTGCCTGAAAAGGTGGTGGAGGCTGATTCGATAACAACTTTTAAAAGGGAATTAGATCTTTATTTAGGAAGAACGGGTCTATTAGGCTATGGGGAGCGGGCAGGGCAGTGGGATTGAATCGCTCTTTTCAAAGAGCCGGCACAGACTAGATGGGCCGAATGGCCTCCTTTTGTGCCGTAAAATTCTATGATTCTATGATTCTATGAACATTCATCAAGCACATACCATGTGGCAATTATATTTTCTTAACCCTTAGCCGACAAATGCTCAGCATGTGAAGAACTAATCAGTAGACAACATTTAACCTTGCTAGAGAGACATGGAGTGATTGATGTCACTATTCGAATAGTTGTCGGAGCCATGAGATTGATAATATTTTTGTAACTGCCTTTGTGTGTACTGCAAACCCCTGTTTTTTATGTATAAAAAGGCTGCATTACTGATCACTGCAGCTTATTTCTTTTGACTGTCAGGTACTCTACTTGGAGACTGTTGACTTCTGGGAATCAGCTCTTGCTAGCAAATAAACTTTACATTTTCTTATCCACGGTGTATGGTCTGTTTGTAAGACAACGGTTCTGGGAACGAACAAAAAATTACAACTTCACAACGGTATATTCTATTTAAGAGCATTAAGACCTGTCAATTATGTGATAAGGCACTAAATCAAATACAAGGATTATTATTATTTATACTGAAATTTCTTCCTCTTTTAATAAAAGTTATTTTGGGGCCTCGGTAATTGAAAATTTCAGCCACTTTTGACAGAGCAATTCTAGGAAAGCAATACCAAACATAATAAAGAACCCAGTGCCAGACCTCATCAATGAAAATTACAAATTAAAATTTCACTCGGGCCCTGAGATGAACAAGCCTCTTATCTGGAGAGGGATGTCACATGCTTAAATAACTTAAGGAACACTTGAAGAAATATCACAAATTTAACTGCTAGGAACAGGAAGCAAGTATGCAGTTATCAAATTTGTTCCCCCCATTCAATAGACCACAGCAGATCAGGTGTTGGCCTGACTCAGCTGGTAACACTCTTGTCTCTCAATCAGAAGACTGCAGCTTCAAACCACAATCAGGAGTGAACTTTGTGGAGACTGACTCTCCTGTACTCCCATCCTATTTTAGTTACTTCTTCACCTTTTAGTTACTTCAAACCTTGGATAGTACTCATACTTCATCAAGTACGATATTAAATTCAGTCGCTGTTCTCCAAATGCTCCATTAGCACCAGATCTCTTCTGGCTCTGGTGCTTCTGGCTCATTACTTGTAACCTGGGCCAATGGAAACGTGCAGAATATTTGACGACAGACACAGGGAGACAAACACTCAGACAGAGACACAGACATACTCACAGACACTCACAATGAGAGAGAGAGAGAGATGCGTATAGAGAGACAGAGAGATACATACACTCACAGAAAGAAAGACACACACTCACAGAAAGAAAGACACACACTCACAAACAGATAGAGACACACACTCAAAGACACACTCACTGGCACAGAGAGACAGACAAACAGAGAGACAGAGAGACACACACTCAGACACATGGAGACACACGCTCACAGACAGACACTCTCACAGACAGAGACATACTCAAAGACACAGAGAAAGACACATACCGTACACTCAGACAAAAACACACTCACTGACACAGAGAAACACACACACAGAGACACACACGCATTCATATACAGTAGTGTCCGGCGATATATCGGTTATATCTATATGATTTTTCATATTGATATGCTGATATCGGAATTTTAAATATATCGATATATCGAAAAATTTGGTATAAAAAATATATAACGGTATATCGTAAATATCGGTATATCGTTTCCGGCGATATATCGGTATTATCGGTATTATCAGTATAACGCAAACTTTTCCAACTTACCTTGTCGCCGGCATTGCAAACCTCCTGGGCCTAGAGCACGGGATACACGCGCATATCGGAATGTGCGTGCACCTCCGAATGCACGTGCATGCACAGTATAAAAATCCCCGGAAATATCGATATATCGGTATATATGAGCCCACCGATATATCGATATTGGAAAATTTCCATATCGACGGACCCCAATATACAGGCACACTCACAGACGGAGACATACACTCACAGACAGAACCACGCACATTCACCGATAGAGATGCACACAAACACAGAGAAAGACACATGCACTCATGGCCAAAGATACACTCACTGACGCAGAAAGATACACACTCACAGAGAAACACACACTTACAGACACATACTCACAGGTACAGAGAGACACCTTACAGGTAGAACTACACACACTCACAGACACAAAGAGTCACACACTCACAGTCCAAGACACACACACACTCGTAGACAGAGACACACGCACACTTGCAGACACAGCGAGAGATACATTCTCAGAGAGAGATGCACATTCTCAGAAAGATGTGTAGGGTTTTTACATGGTACTACCCTGAGGTAAGATAGTACAGAGGCAATGGATAAATAAGAGTTAATTTATTAATCATAAGACAGCTATTAAACAGTTACAAGTCTCGTGCTTACAACTGCAGAAGATGATTCAGGGCTAAAGCTGATCTCAATCTTCCCTGGGGACACCAACACACCAATAATCCTTCAGCTAATTGTTCAGCCACAAACCCAAACGGACCATGGGATCCAGTATCTCACTGATTGTGTCTCAACAATGTTGCAGTGATGACCAAATTCTTACCATTTGTTTTGTTCTTTTATACCGCAAAGCTCGGACACATGATAATGAAATAAGGTGTAGCCAGAGGCCATTCTACCCAATCAAAGTATTCTTTGATTGTTCATTCACATTCCAGAACTGATTTGTCCAATCGTCTTTCCACAAATGAGAGGCCCCAAGGTATATCAGGGTTAATCCGATATCCGATACGCACGCACATCCGATGCGCTCGCACACTGTACTGTGTATACTCGTGAGTCGTGACGTCTTAACAAAGTCGCTTTGCTGAAAATTGGAGTTTGAAAATTAACCTTTCTCATCATGGGGGAAAAAAGCCCCGTATGGGACTACTTTGAAAACAAAGCAGTCAGTAATGGTATGTACAGATGTAGAGTTTGCAAGGCCTTGGTTAAGGCATCTGATTTGAGCACGACCAACCTGCGACATTAAGCAGCACCACCCCGTCCAGCACACTGCCCTCACAGCGAAATCATCGTCGACAGCAGAACGAAGTCGAACCAGCGCTTCGGGGGAAGCGACAGGTAGTGGGGCCAGTGCAGCTCAAACAACTCCTGCTTTATTTGAGAGGACAACATTGTACTAGAGAGGGGACAAAAAGTGGCAAAGTATCACCAACGCTGTCACTTTTTGCATAGCAAAGGAGAGCTTACCAATGGCGACTGTTGAGATGCTTGGGTTTAAGCAACTCCTAAACGAACTGGACCCCAGGTACAAACCACGCAGTGAAACGGCAATGAACAGGACCTATATTCCCAAGCTCTATAACGAGACCAAGGAGCGCGTCCAAACATCACTCGCCAACATCGAGTACTTTGCCAGCACCATAGACATGTGGTACTCTCATGGGATGACCCCATACATGGGCTACACAGTCCACTTCATCGATGCCCAGTGGAAGCTCCAACACATCGACCTCGGCATTTCGTTTGTTCCCGAGGATCACACAGGAGCAAACATTGCGCACACGATGAGTGACCTGCTGGACAAATGGGGTCTGGATCCCCAAAAGCAAGTGTGTGTGACCACTGACAATGGGACCAACATTGTCAAGGCAGTGCAGGAACTGGAGTGGCCACATCTCAGCTGCTTCGGCCACAACCTTCATCTGGCCATAACAAACTCATACTCGGCTTGGCACGGTGACGTTCACCAACAAGTGTCGAGGGCAATGGCGATGGCACACAGCATAGTTGCCAAATTCCACACAAGTTGGAAAAAAAAGCGTGATCTGTTTGCTGCCCAGGCCCAGAACGGAAAGGATGAGGGAGCCCTTATCTCTGTCAGTAATATATAAATCTATTTGTAAATATCAAATCAAATACATTTACTCATCTTTAAACATGTTATCATGAAAATCAAACTTTATGGTAGAATAGTGAGCTATTTTTTGGGGTACCGAGTAAAAATTGGCTAAATCAAGTACAGCGTATATTATTTTAAGATGATTACCTCAAATTGATTTAAATCGTATTGTTAACTAATTCAGGCATTACTATTCAGATCGAGTTGTTGAGAAAATGACACCCAGACAATTAAGTGTGATTAATTAAATTCTTTAATTTACAGCTTCCCTCTGGGCGAATACAACTCAGGTTATAATAAAACAATACCACCGCAAGTCCGTCCGTGATCTGCCCGTCGGTGACTTCATGGCCTTCTCCAAATGCAGAAATGGGAATCGGCTGTACTGCTGTCACGTTTACAACTCTTCCATCAGCTGGAGGTTCTTCTTCTCTTGAGTCGCGTATCCCGACTGACTTGTAGTCACCCTTTGTTAAGTCCATTTCTTTTCTGTTCACGTGACCTGCCCATGGCATGTTCCTGATTGGTCGTTCCTTGTCCACAGTAATGGTTACTCTGTGATTAACCGCACCGCCCTCTCATTATCTGACTTCCTTATCTAAGTTTCAGTTAACACTTGTTACGCGTTTTTACATTCCAGCCGTCCAGCATCAATCTCAACAGAGTCAACAAAGTACGATTCTTATATTCAAATATTCATATGTTTGACATTTTCTCTTGTAATTGATTCCTAATTATTGATCTGCTTTTCTTAAATTTTGTATTTCAGTACTGCGTCACGCGCTGGGGTTCCACACAAGCCATGATACAGAGACTCCTTAACAACGAGGATGAAATCAAGCATGTATTGGTGAACGACAGGAAGACTTCACACTTGGTTCCAAAGTTGCGGGACATCGCTGTTCTGGAATCCCTGACTAAGGTGCTGAAGCCTTTGTCAGTGCTCACTGACGTCATGTCAGGGAGCAAATACATAAGTGTGTCGAGCATAAATGCCATCCTCGTCAACTTATATGAAAATGTGCTGGTCATGGAGGAACCAGATGACGAGCCTCATCCAGAAAGGCTACTCGTCAACAAACTGAGAGCCAACATAAGGGATGACCTGAGACCGCGCTACACATCAGAGGGCAGACTGCGCATCCTCAACATAACTTTGTTTCTGGATCCTAGATTTAAGGTAAGCCTGAGTCAAATTATGATTTTTTATACAAAAGAAAATACTATTTTCAAAATAGTGAATGATAACATAATATTTTGCATTCTTACTTACAGACGTCATATCTCACATCTGACTCGGTAGACAACACAACAGCGCAGGGCATTCAGTGTGTCACAGAGTACTTGCTCGCTGACATCATCACAGATGATCAACTCCCTCCCACCACCACCACCTCCACTAAGTCCACTCCCAGTCCCTCCACATCGGCATCCATTGACCTGGTCGACGAGGAACCTCCGAGGATTAAGCGCGTGACATTGGGATCGTGGTTAGGGGAAAAAGCCACCCGCCGCCAAAGCTAACGTTCCTGCTAGAACGAAAAGGGATGCTCTCCTGGAGGAGATAAAGATGTACCAGACAATTCCTTGCATCGACACAGACAGCGATCCGTTGGAATGGTGGCGCAACCGTGTCAAGGACTTTCCCTTGCTGGCTAAATTCGCAAGGAGATACCTTTGCATCCAAGCGAGCTCCTCACCTTCTGAGCGACTCTTCAGCAAGGCAGGACATATCATTACCCCTAAGCGAGCGCAACTCAACCCAGACAAGGCCAACATGCTTGTGTTTTTGGCTGGAAACCTGTGAACCGGTGCAGATCTTTATTGGATGAACAACTTACAGCTGATTTGGTGATTGCCGAAGCCGGAAATATTAAACGAACATGACGTGATGACCGACCGGCATTGCATTTTTTTCTTTCTATTTTCCACTATCGAGGCACTTTATTTCTTTATCGGATTTTTATATCACATTTCTATTTACAACACTTACAAGTGTATGTGTGAAAAGGATGATTCAACATCTTCTTCCTTAAAAGCTTCTCTGGTTTTACTTTCTAAATAGGTCCTGACAACGTAGTAGACTACTTAAAATCAATCAACGAGTTATAATTAAAGGTTTCCTTTCAATTCACATAGCCTTGGCGTGTCATTTACTACAACACAGTACACTGCACCCCATTATCAATAGTATCAGTCAGATAACTTGCCGAGTGTGCTTAAGTCATGATCACATTGTGTTCATTGTTTTACGCATGACACACAAGATAGCATTCAACAAACCTTGTCGCTGGCATTGCAAACCTCCTGGGCCTAGAGCACGCATATTGGAATGCACGTGCATATCCATTGCGCGTGCACACCCGATTGTGCGCGCACACCTGAACGCGTGCGCAAACTCAAATGCGCGCATACCGCACACCATAATGCGCACCACGCATACACCCGAATGTGAGCGCAATCCGAATGCGTGCGCATACACAAAATAACAAGCGCGGTATATCGATATTGGAAAAATTCCATAGCGTCGGACACTAGTTCAGACTTCAGACTACATAAAAATAGGTGGCATTTTGTGGCTGTAAGTGTTATTTTTGTGTGTGAGAGAGAGAGTTAGAAGCCAGATTATCACTGCCTCTATGTATGTGTCTGACTGTCTGTCTCTCTCTTTTCTATTGTAATAGATCTCATTTACACGTGGACATTACATGCTAGTTTCAAACAAGAACTGGAGGAGAATAAATCTCTAGATTTTGTTTTTGGTGCGTGTGTGTGTTCTGTTTTGTGTTTAGAGATGGAGGGAGAGAAGGAGAAGGGAGAGAGGAGAGGGAGGGAGAGAAGGAGAGGGGGAAAGGAGGGAGAGAAGAAGAGAGGGGAGGGAGGGAGAGAGGGGAGGCAGGGAGAGAAGGAAAGGGGGAAAGGAGGGAGAGGAGACAGGGAGGAGGGAGAGGAGAGAGGGAGAGTGGAGGGGGAGGGAGAGAAGGAGAGGGGAAAGGAAGAAGAAAAGGAGAGAGGAGAGGAGGGAGAGAAGGAGAGGGGGAAAGGGGGGAGAGAAGGAGAGAGGGGAGGGAGGGACAGAAGGAGAGAGGGAGGGGAGGGAGGGAGAGAGAGAAGAAGAGAAGGAAGGAGAGAGGGAATGAGAAGGGAAGGGAAACTGACTGATGTATCCTAACCTGGCAAACAACATCGTATAATTCAACAGACCTTGACACCAACATTACAAACCTTCTGGGCCGAGAGCACGCATTTCAAAATGCGCGCGCACCTTCGAATGCATGCGTATGCGCAGTACAAAAAACCCGAAAATATCGATAGATCGGTATATGTCGATATGAGCCAACCGATATATCCATATCGGGAAATTCCCATATCGACGGACCCTAATTCATACACAGACAATCATACAAACTCACTTTCACACAAACACACACATTTCTCACTTGCACCTAGCAGCTATCCTTTGTGTACCTGTGCCCTACAAGTCATTTTGAAGTTATTCAAGATCATCAATAATGAATTTCAATTCTGCATATTGTGCACATCCAGAACGATTGACTCTGTGAAAACAAACCCAGAAGTAATATCATTGCACAGCCTGACGTGAGCTTCCAAAACCATTGATTTTCTGAGGGATCTTATCTTTTCAGACGTACATTTGCTTTCAGTTCACAGAAGAGGCAAGTTTTATGATGAGCAATTATGGGATCCTTTGATTTGAATTCAGCGCTGCTCTCGAGCACAACCTTTCACAATAAAATGTATCTATAGTAGTTGGTGAATGGGGGAGGGGAAAATGTAATTTTCAGTCACTTATAATCAATGTGAAACTATTATAGTTTGGTTCAGTTGGCACCCTCACCTATGGGTAAAAAGCTTGTAGGTTCAGCACAAGTTGGGGCTTGAGATTGGAGTTCTGTAGCTTCGTGTTTAGAACACTCGCCTTGCAAGCAAGAGGACCTGGGTTCGATTCTCAGACAGGAAAAAACATTAGGCAGATTTCCTTCCTTTAAAGAGCCGCTGTTAACCAAGCAGTAAGTAGGAACCCAGTTGTTAGTCAGTTGGCGGATCGCTTTTCCAAGGCTAACAATCTCTCAAAATAAAATTGGATCATTCATTCCACAATTGCTTGTGGGAAACCTGTGCACAATTAGCTGCCATGTTTTATCCACAAAATATACATTGATTCACTTTATAGTATATCCTGTGAAGCTCTTTGAGGCGCCTCAAAGATTTGTTGTTAAGAATAATAATCCTTGCATTTGATATAGCGCTTTTTACATCTTATCGACGTCTCAAAGCGCTTCACAGAATATAATGTAAAGTGAATTGACTGTTTATTTGTGGGCACTATATCAAATGCAAGGATTATTTTTATTATTTTGAGCTCATAGTCTAGGCTGGCCAACAGACTGCAAATAAAATTGGTCATTCATTTCTTGACTGTTTGTGGGACATTGCTGTACACAAATTGGCTCCCATGCTTGCCTACAAAACACATAGTATATCGTATGAAACACTTTGAAAAGTTCTCCTTCAGTTAACTAGAGAAGCTAAGATTATTCTCCTTGGAGCAGATAAGGTTAAAAGGAGACTTAATAGAAGTTTTCAAAATAATCAGGGGATTCGATAGGGTGAACAAGGAAACACTACTTCGACTGGTGAGTGGGTCGGTAACCCGAGGACACTGACATAAAATAGTTAAAAGAAGCAGTGGGGAGGTGAGGAGAAATGTTTTCATGCAGTGAGTTGTTCGGATCTGGAATGCTTTGCCTGAAAGGGTGGTGGAAGCTGATTCAATAACAACTTTTAAGAGAGAAGCATATATTTATATGGAGAGGACAGGTTTGCAGGGCTATGGGGAGAAAGTGGAGAAGTGGGATTGAGTTGGACAGCCATTTTCAACGAGCCAGCACAGACCCGCTGGGCCAAATGGCCTCCTTCTGTGCTGTATAATTCTGATTCTATGATAACGGCACTATATCAAATGTCAGGATTATTATTAGTAATTATCATTGGTTGATATTCTACCAGAGTCCTAGTTGCATGGTCAGAAGTGTTGCATTTTGAGAGACAGCAAACCGATGGCCCTATGTTCCTGTTCAGATACTATTAAAGATCATATGACACTGACTGGTGAGCGCCTTGGGATGTCCTTCCAATGTGAAAGGTGCTACGCAAACATCATTTTGTTGGTCGTGTTCAAAATGATAAACCCTTTGTCCTAATGTCTTGACCAACAATTCTTCAGATATTTACATTCTGCATTCATTTCATTGCTGATTCAGAGATCATTTGTAAGATGTTGCTTCCCAACAAATTTACCGTTGCTCCTCTTGCTAGCAATTCCCTGTGAAGCATTTTGAGATGTTCTGGTGTTATATAGTTGCTGTATCAAATGAAGGATTATTATTAAATAATTCGAGAGATGATATAAAGTTTCTGTATAAGCTTAAAATTCAATTATTATTTAAATTGTCAAAATAATTAAAACTGTGATACTTGGTAAAAAAAAAGTATAAAATATATGCATGTCTGCATTTTATTATTTAACCAATTGGTACAATAACATCTTTTTAAAGAAATGTTAAAACGATTTTTAAATAACAATACAATTTCACATTTCTACACACCTTTTGAATGAGAGGCAATAAAAATACTTTCATTTTAATTAAATACAATTGGTTTACGATGAATTCATAATTGCTTTGCCACAGAATATTACTCTTAAATCGGGAGTTTTATAATGTTCAAATAACATCACAGCCCATGAAAAAACTCATAAGTAAACTTTATAGCGCCTTGGGACGTCCTCCCGACGTGAAAGGCGCTATATAAATGTAAATTGTTGTTGTTGTTGTTGTTTTATACTAAATATATTAGATTCTGTTCCTGTCCTAACTTCTCAAATGCCAGTGGCAGTGAATTCATGAAAATGAATTGTCATTTCTGACTAGAGAATCGCAATTGAGGAGAACTGCTTTTCGCTCCAGAGACAGCAGCAGCCACCACTTCTTATGGCCACAGACAGGTTAAGTAGTTCAGCCAAACCAGAAACAAGAAACTGTACTTCTACACAATTGCTGAACTGTATAGAATGTTCCCAGAAATTAAGTGACGAGAAATTCAAGCCACATAATTTGAATACTTCAAACAAACTGTGTGTATGATGGTTGAATGGAATCTGCACTGACTCGAAATGCATTAGAGGCAGCAGTGTCTTAAAGTGCAGTATAAAATAGAGGTCGTGAAATGTCGTAATGGATTCACTATAATCAGTGCACTAAACATGAAACGTGGACAATTTAGAGAGGTACAGTATCCTGGCCAGGCATATTGTATGCTGTTATGGTAGCTTCATCATAAGTAGGCAGCCTTAGCTTGAAATGCAGGGGGGAGGAGAGCAATGAGCATAATCCCCACTGTTAAATGCACAAGCATTTATGATAAGTAATAGCTAAATAAACTAGGCTTTTCAGTTTTGTAAAGATTCTTATAGAATGTGCTTAATGAGATTGAGAAAGTAAATCTTTCAGAAAGCAAAGGATAGTTTCAGGGTTGTGAAGCAAAATTTCAGGACAGATATCAGAATAAATTCTTTTTACAAGAAGGGTAATTAAATCCTGCTGAGTGTTCCCAGTGATTTCTATTTAGGATTTCCAGCATCTGCAGTACTTTGCATTTTAATTAAATCCAGAAGGGCTTCCCAATAAGGGTAGTAGAGATTAGAATGCTAGACTAAATCAAGAAAGAGTTGATGCTATGATGGGAAGATGGATATTCCCGAAATGATGAGTCAAATAATTTTCTTCATTCTAGTGATCTTGTAACATTTTTAGTAAGAGATTCTTTTCAATTCTAAACAATAATAATGTACTCTTAGAATGGTAAAATTCCCTATAAGACTCAACAATCAAAGTCACTATATCAAATAGATAAAGGAATTCTACTCCCTTATGACTAAGGATGAAAGTCTTTTAAACAGGAATAAATAAGAAGTGATTAACTGAGTTTCTAATCCGTGCATAAGTACACATTTAGCCAATCAACTGTAAATTTAGGTTAGAATATCCTTAATTTGCAGGGCCGTACGCAGGATTTTTAATGGGGGGGTGCGAATTGCTAGTGATGGGACCAACAATGGCCGGGGGCTTGCGGGCTGCCCCCGAAGCCCCCTCGAGGCTCCGACGTTTTACACAGTTTGAGGTCTTATTTAATCGGTTCAGAAGATCCAATATGAACGGTAAATGTTTCACGCCCTCGGTGTTTAAGAGCATCATTATTTATTCAGTGTTTTTATTTTCCCCGGTAGTCCGTGTCTAAATTTTTTGGGAAGGTCGAATGTGTTCGCCGGTAAAAGCCAACACGATTGTTGACTCGATGATGTACGGAATGTGAACGATAAAGTAAATTACAATCCAATTAAAACAGTACAATGACGAATGCTTGACAAATGTATGCGTACAAGAGAAAATGATCATAAACTACAGATTGACAGTAATTAATAAGTTGTTCTGCATTGTTATCCTAAGACTCAATTTCTTTCGGACTGTAATGAACTATAATGTAAGAGTAAAGTATGAATTATGAGCTCAGATATTCCAGCAAAGCAAATTTTATAAAAGACAAGAAAATATACAGAAACTGAAAATCAGTGTAAAACAGTTCATTCACACGTGTTACAAGCCTGTTATCAGCATTATCCTGAAAATATCGTTGAACTGTGAGCAATAGTGTAGTTAGTTTTTATTTATTTATTTAGAATCAAAATGAAAGGAAGTGACCCATCAAGCAATACTGATCTGACGAAAAAATACTTGAAAAAATAAGGGAGGGGAAATTAATTCTTTAATAGCGTTCCATATTCGGGACGCCTTGGTTGCTTTGAAGCGAATACGTCAACCACTCTACCAATATCGATTTCCATATTATAATGAATGTGCATTAACGCGAGTGCTGAAAGTCGCTCCTATATGGAGCAGAATGCTGGACACTTACGCAAACCTTGACCAGGAGATTAGGTGACTCATGAGGTATATACCAGGCTTCTAAGAGACGCCCTGAACGTTTACTGGCGACAGCATCTGACAAATAGTGAGCTATATGGTACACTACCACACTGGTATCAGACATTACTGCAGAGGCGTCTTAGGTTTAGCGGACATAGCTGGAGAAGCCGGGAGGAAACTGTCCATAGTGCTACTATCCTATGGGAACCATTGCACGGTCACAGAACACGAGGTAGACCGACCCTAACCTACATCGATACTCTGGAGCGCGATTGGGGTATTGGCAGGCGGGAGTTGTCAGGTTGCATGGAGAGAAGGGATCAGTGGAGAAGTGTGGTTGTCAATGCCCGAGTTCGCTCGATCGGATGATGGTGAAACTATTTTTATGCCAAATTCGTGCGACATTGATGTTTTTTCACTCTGGGTACAAAACTGAATGTGAAATAAAGTAGCACTGTTTATCTTTGCGGTCATTTTTTTTTGAATGCCAGGGGACGTCTCTAAAAGCAATTTTTAATTACAGGAATATATTTTTAATAATATAAATCAAATGTGATAATCAAGACAAAACAAGAAACATGATATTTCAGAAACACGCCTATCAATACTTAAGTCATTTTTACTTACATTTATCAGATTAAAATACGATTTCAGCTTCCACAAAGTGGTGCTACCTTTTTATGTAGTGTATACGGGATGATTTACGATTGACACACCACGTAGAATAGGCGCTAAAGCATAGGCCTACGTCCATGAGTATTTCTTTTAAAGATAGGCATTTCCGTCCAGACACATATAACTTTTTTGTTGGGTTCTCAAAAGCTTTAATTTCTCAGAAGCTTGTAAATATGTTGTCATTGTTTGCTAGCATTACAGTCACACCTCTCAAAACGTGAGAAATTTTTACTTACGGTGATCAGATTAAAAGATGATTTTACCTTCCTACCCTTGTGGCTGTATGATTTCCAAACAAGGATGGATTTGAGTCTTGGCGCGCGCCTATGTTTATCCAGTCACGAGTCACAGACTCGCCGTGTCATTGACTCGTCTATCGACGCGGTATGTTTTGGGTAGACGCCGATTCTGGTGTGCGACTCGATAATTTTATATTAATACTAAAACATTCAAAGATGTGTATTTATAATTTATACATAGTTTTGAAGAACTGATTGTTACACAAATGCTCAATAAATTTATTTTACTTGGTATTTAAATTTGATAAAAAATACAATTCTCTACCCCGGAAAATGTGGACTTTTTATAATTTGGGGGGGTGCGTACGCACCCGTCGCACCCCCCCTGCGTACGGGCCTGATTTGTACAATTCAACTCAAGGTCATTTAGGATTCAGGGAATATATCAGACCAAAAGGTGAGCTTCTCGCAATGATCATAGCTTGAAACTATGACCAATACAAAAAGATCAAGAGCAGTGTTCAGAATGTTTCACAACAATAACAACAAAATTACATTTCTATTGCGCCTTTCACGTCAGGAGGACATCCCAAGGTGCTGGACAGGTTACTGCTTCAGACCCGAGCTAAGGACAGGGTCGTGGGGAGGGGGAAGGAGTTGCCGATTTCACAATCCATTGCAAACGCAACACTGTTTGAACCAAAGAAGACAAGAAATAGAAGCAGGAGTAGGCCATTTAGCTACTCAAGCCTGCTCTGCAATTTAATAGGATCATGGCTGATCTTCTAACCTAATTCCATTTACCCGCCCTATCCCAACATCCTTTAATCCCTCTATCCATTAGTTTGTTGCCATTTTCTGCCCTGTAGTCAACAGGTAACATTGATCCCCACTAGGCTTAGTGCTAAACACACACATAACCTTGCCCAAGATTTTATTCAAATACCTTATATGCCTTTATCTTTCAACATCTGAAATAGATTTTACTAATTATAATTCTTTTTGTTTGCCTCTAGACTTCCCACAATGCATCATTTTTTGTGGCACATTGCAAAATAAGGTGTGGTGAATGGCTCAATAAAGAAGCCAAGTATCGTGAAAGTGATTCTGTTTCTTTAAAAGTGGCGGCAGATGATGGAGATTTTTTCACTTACTGACTGTCTGACTGTCTGTCTGTCTGTCTGACTGACTGACTGACTGACTGGTTGCCAAACCTCTGCAGTGTACAAAAATGCGAAAGAGAGAGAAAAATTGTAATAGCTTCAGTTGGCACCGTAAGGTTTCCACTATTACATCTCATCTGACGTTCCATGAATCCAGAGCTGCTAGAAACAGAGTGAAAGAAAAATGGAGCTAGTTTCAGTCATCAAAGGGAAAAGACCCCAAAACGAGGAAGAAAAGAAGCGGAGGTGTACATCAAGGACACTGTGCTATTTCGAGTCAAGGAGAACTATAAAATGGACAGGAAAACCTTTATCCGGAGGGTATTCATGGAGATATGTGGAAGTACCAAAGAGAAGATGAGATGTGTGTATGAAGACTGGGAAAAGAGAAGATATGAGGTCACGTGTGTCTCGTATGACGAGGCAGTGAAACTCAAAGCAGTGGCACTCCAAAACCAGGGAAATGAACTGATGACCTCGTATGAAGTGACGACGGCTTTCCAAGAAAGATAGAGGCAGGAGAGGAAAGCCGTGGTGAGGATCAGTGACCCGCAAGTGCCGGCGTCGGAAATAAGACTATATCTGGAAAGGCAATGCGAGGAGGTCTAGTCGATCTCCGAAGTAATGGAGGACAGCATCTGGACATCTGAATGGGAAGTTGGGTAGGAAAGGAGAGGGGAACGTGGTTCACATCCCCTCCCGTTTCACCATTGGGAGCTTCAGGGGAACTATTTTTTACCCTGGACAACCCCGAGCATGCCTAAGATGTGGGCAAGTGGGGCACTATGTGGCAGCCTGCACACAAACGGTGTGTTGGAATTGCAAGGGACTTGGTCATGTGGCAAAAGACTGCACGATGGGAAAGAGGTGTGACCTATGCGGAGAAACAGGTCACCTTTACCGCACGTGCCCAAAAAGAAGGGGGGTTAAAATAACCCAAAGCCGGGAGGTTGGAGGACAGGAAGGAAGAATGGAGCCAGGGGAAGGGAAAGGACGGGACGAGGAACTGGGCAGGGAAGATTTGGGGGTTGTCGAGATCCCTTTGGAGAGGAGGGAGCTTGAGTCAGGACACACCAGTGGGGATGATATGGACATATCGGACACATCAAAAAGGAGGCGACGAATGGGA
Organism: Hydrolagus colliei; assembly: GCA_035084275.1. Classification (NCBI taxonomy): domain Eukaryota; kingdom Metazoa; phylum Chordata; class Chondrichthyes; order Chimaeriformes; family Chimaeridae; genus Hydrolagus; species Hydrolagus colliei. Next base: position 34,261,417 of record CM068745.1, on the reverse strand, counting down.
CGGGTCATGGGAGGGGACGGAGGGGATGGGTCGGGGGAGGGGACGGAGGGGACGGGACGGGGGAGGGGACGGGACCGGGGAGCGGACGGTGTGAACGGGACGGTGGGGATATGACGGTGGAGGGGACGGTGGGGACGGAGGGGACAAATGGGACGGGACGTGGGAGGGGACGGGATGGGGGAAGGGAAGGGGGAGGGGACAGAGTGGACGGGACAGGGGAGGGGCCGGAGGGGATAGGACAGGACGGGGGAGAGTACGGAGGGGACGGAGGGTACGGAGGGGACGGGACGGGGAGTGGATGGAAGGGAGGGGACGGAGAAGTGGATGGAGGGGAGGGGACAGGATGGGGGAGGGGACGGAGGGGACGAGATGGGGGAGGGGATGGGACGGGGGAGGGGACGGTGGGGATGGAGGTGACGAATCGGACGGGATGGGGGAGGGTACGGAGGGAACAGGACGGGGGAGGGGACGGGACAGGGGAAGGGATGGAGGGGTCGGGACGGGGAATGGGACGGGGGAGGGGACGGAAGCGACGGGATGGGGGAGGGGACAGGGGGGACGGAGGGTATGGAGCAGACAGGACGGGGGAGGGGATGGGACGGTCGGGACGGGGGAGGGGACGGTTGGGACGGAGGGGACGAATGGGACGGGACGGGACAAGGGACGGAGAGGGTGGGACGGGGGAGCGGACGGAGGGGAAGGGGGAGGGGACGGAGGGGACGGGACAGGGGAGGGGCCGGAGGGGACGGGATGGAAGGTAGGGAGGGGACGGGGTAGGGGATAGAGGGGACGGAGGGGATGGGACAGGGGAGGGGACGGAGGGGATGGGACAGGGGAGGGGCCGAAGGGGAAGGCGAGGGGACGAAGTGGACGGGGAAAGGGACACAGGGGACAGGACGGGGGAGGGGACGGTGGGGACAGGATGGTGGGGACGGGACGGGGGAGGGAACGATTGGGACGGAGGGGATGAATGGGACGGGACGGGGGAAGGAACGGAGGGGATGGGACAGAGAAGGGGACGGAGGGGAGGGGACGGGGGAGGCTACGGAGGGGACAGGACGGGGGAGGGGACGGAGGGGACGGGACGGGGGAGGGGACGGAGAGGACGGTGGGGACGAATGGGATGGGACATGGGAGGGGACGGAGGGGACGGGACAGGGGATTGAAGCGACGGGACAGGGGAGGGGAGGATGGATGGATGGATGGATGGATGAATGGATGGATGGATGGATGGATGGAGGGAGGGAAGGAGGGAGGGAGGGAGGGAGGGAGGGAGGGAGGGAGGGAGGGAGGGAGGGAGGGAGGGAGGGAGGGAGGGAGGGAGGGAGGGAGGGATGGATGTGGGGGGTGGTTGAGAGAGACACAGAGAGAAAAACACAGAGATGGAGAGAGTGAGTGTGAGAGACACAGAGAGAGAGAGATATTTACCTCCTGCGGAGATAGGCCCCGAATGCGCGCGCATGGTATATCAAATGCAAAGAATATTATTTATTATTATCATCTTTCGCATAAGCAGATAAGGTCCCATCTGCCTGTAAGATGTTAAAGATTCCATGATACTCTAGGAAAACAGGAGAGTGCTGTAGCTAACAATCCTCCCAGTAAAATTGATCATTCATCCTATCATTGTTTGAAACTATGGGACCTGACTACCCAATAGTGTCTATGGCCTGTGAATAGCAACTGATGAGCTCTGTGGTCTTAGCCTTTTCTGACCAATTCTGGAAGCCCTGCTCACATTATTTTTAAATGTTGTTGCAGTGAAAGGTACATATTAATTGGGTTAAACAGAATAGTTCTGAATTGCTCTCTTTCAAGTGACAGAACCTGAGTTCCGATATGCGTGCTCTCCTCCCAGGAAGTCTGCAATGCCGGCGGTAAGTTGAAAAAGTTTGTATTATACCGATATAACCGATATATCGATATATCGCCGGACACTATATGCCGATGCTTTGTGAAATACCGATTTTTTTTTATACCGAATATTTCGATATACCGATATATCCAAATTTCCAATATCGGCGTATCGATATGAAAAATTATACCAACATAACCGATATATCGCCGGACACTACTTTACAGTATGTTCTGTGAAGCCCTTTGAGACATTTCAAAGATGTGATAAAGTGCCATGTCAAATGCAAGGATTATTATTATCTCAATGTTCAGAGAATGTTTGCTAACATGCAGGGAGATAGTCTACCTGGTTTTATTTACAAGCATTTTATTTATAGTTTGGCAAATTGCTATACACAGCCTTAATCTTGAAACTGGTTTTCTGTGAATTCTTCAAAGATTACAAAAAAAACGATTTGAATGTTAAGAATCATCCGAGAGATGCATTTTTCCCAGGAATGGGTAGCAATATCCTTTAGATGTCAGCATTGATTGATGTCAATCACAGCAATGCTATCATGCCTTTTTTGTCAGATTATATTGCCTACTTCATCTCCTCTGCATTTTAAGACATGTATTAGACTTGAATTGTGTTGCGATTCACCTGATTGTGCATCTATAGCAAAGGTTTAAGACTATTCTTCTGACATGTGAATGCTATGCTGATCTCCAAAAGAGAAATATTAATCACAACAGAGAGACTTAATAGGAGGTATCATGGTCCATTCTGAGAATTCCTGTGTTAAGGAAGAATAAACAGCCATGTGAGAATACAGTACTGTACTGTAGAATTTTAAAAAATGCAATTTTCAGAGTTTAGGGGGAGTTAGCCAAAACCAAAGCGATATATATTCACAGAAATTAAAACAAGTTTTATTACTGACTGAAAATAAGCATGTAGATGTTTTGTTACTATAAAATCTTGTTTCTACGTATATATCTCTCAAGACATTTGATGATTTATAGACTTGCAGGAGGGTGGAATATACTTTCTTAGCAGTGCGGATGGTAATAGCCTATATACAGTAATTTGGATGTTGTTCACTGATTGATGAAATATTAACTGTTATGTTGAAAACTGACTACATTATTTAGTTTAGATTTGGACCCGGTCAGGGGTTTGGGACCAAGGAGGATGGAGATCAGGTATAAGATTGTGGCTGAAGGCACAGTCAAAGAGGAGGATCTTGAGATGCATCTTGAAGGAGGCAAGAGAAGAAGCAAGGGTAAGGGATGTGGGATGGAGTTCCAAAGGTGGCGACCAAGCGGCTGAAGGCCTTCATACCAATGATGGGGTAGGCTACTGTGGGATGTGAAGCCTGCAGAGTGGAGGGAACAGACAGATTGATGTGGCGTTAGCAGGTCACAGAAGTAGGAAGGAGCAAGGCTATGGAAGGCTTTGAAGGTGTGGATGATGATTTTTAACTCTATCCTTTAGGAGATGGGGAGCCAGTGGAGCTGGGTGAGAGTAGGGGGTCATAGTGCGAGAGACGACATGAGCTGCCGAGTTCTAGATGATTTGCAGCTTGTGTAGGGAACAGTTGGGAAGCTGACAAGCAGGGAGTTGGCTTCGTTGAGCCTAGAACTAACAAATGCATGAATCAAGGTTTTAGCTGTCTGAGGGAAGAGGTACTGGTGGAGTCGGGCAATATTACGGAGGTGGGGGACGGCAGGACGTGTCATGGCATGGACATAGGGTAGAAAGGACAGGTGAGATTCAATTAAGACTCCAAGGATCTGGAATAGCTTAGTAAGGTGGAGTGTGCATCCTTGGATAGTGATGCTGCCAGTGCCTGAGGTGTGGAGACACTGATAAAAAGCCAATCAGGAGGGCCTCCGTTACCATTTATGTATATTATGGAAACTAATGGGATTAAAGATAAATGAATCTCCAGGAACTGATGGATTGCACCCTAGAGTATTAAAGGGGATAGAATTACAGATGTGTTACAGATATAGTGTATAAAACCATTTAGTATTTCTCTTTGGCATATTTTTAGGTTCCCTGTACTACTGGTATTTTGTCCTCTTCCTCTACTGTGAAACCAAAGCAAAGTATTCATTCAACAAGCCTGCCATTTCTGCATTGTTTCTGAATTATAAAAACTGATGGTTTGACATTAAGTACAGCTTCAATTATTATACTGTACGTATATTGGGTGACAAATGTCAAAATACTATTACAGTGTTATGGGATTATGGGATGTAGGTAGTTCAGGACATATAATAATAATCCTTGCATTTGATATAGCGCTTTTTACATCTTCTAGATGTCTAAAAGCACTTCACCGAATATATTGTAAAGTGAATTGACTGTATATTTGTGGATGAAATGCGGCAGCCAATTGCACACAACAGTGACCTTTAAACTGTCGTGGATTGAAATGACCAAATTATTATTGTTTCCTCTTTGGAGGGATTATTATCAGGCGTGTGTGTGGAGTAAAGAAACTTGCCCAAGGTTTTGCCCTGACATGCCTGGATTCGAACACAGGACAGGTCTCGCACTTGTAAGGCGAGAGCTCTGATCACCGAGCTACAGGACTCCACGATCCATTATCATGTCTTCTGGATCTCACAAAGCACTTTACAGAACATACTGTAAAGTGAATTAACTGGCAAATTATTATTGGAGCCGGGCAGGTGAGGGTTGGGGGATGATGTGGTCACGGAGGCTCGTTGGTAAACAACAAAATTACACTTGCATAGCACCTTTCACGTTAGGAGGACGTCCCAAGGTGCTGAAAAGACAGGACTGAGATCTGATATGTGCATGTGACCGCTAGGTAGGTGCGAGGTAAACTAGATGGACCGTGGCCTTTTGTCTCGTAGCATTGCTTGTGCTTTTATGTTCTAATGTCTATTAAGTCTTAAATAAATTATGATTTTTTTAGATTGGGTAGCTTCACTATTGTTTGGTCACCTGTTATATGCATGTAGACCCTGCTTAACGTCTCATCTATTTACATTGTTTTGTTATTACGTTGATGATATATTAGGAATGTAGCTTCATTTATTGTCGCAACATTCGCTATTGTGGGTGGAAAGCAGTCACGACGGCGCTAGAACCTGGGAGTGAGCCAGGCCGGCAGCGAGAGAGCCAGCCGGCCGGCAGCAAGTAAGACCGGCAGCGAGTGAGTGAGTCGGGCAGGCAGTCAGCGAGCGATTGAGTGAGCTGGGCAGGCAGTCAGGGAGCGAGGAAAAATGATTTTTTTTGTGTGAAATTTTTTATGAAAAATGTCCATAAGAACCTAACTCTAGTTTTTACATCCATTCTTATGTGGGAGATGCATTCACTTAATGTTGTTTCGTTTTAAAGTTGCACTTTACAAGAACCGAACTATGCCGTTAAGCGGGGTCTGTCTGTAGTATGTTTCTAATAAAACTCAGCAAGCAATGTGTTTAGATTCCATGTATATAGTATTTCAGAAAATATTGAAATACACCCTTTGAGTTTATTTATTCCTATATACATTCACTAAGGATGTTATAACTTTTATACCAGATTTGAATTTAACTGACTGTAGATGCTTTGGGTTAATAATTTGGCTTCCTTTTTCTAAAGTATTTGACAATGATATGAATCCAGAATCCAGTATATACAGAAGTGGGACAATCAATCATAGCTACTAAACAGCAGGAGAAGAGAGAGATTATTTACTTCTGGTGTCTTGCCTTTCCTGTGCAGTTCATGGTGAATTCCGATCAGCAGCAGTACAGTAAATTCCTCAGTTATTCAGATCAAACTGCTTGCAATGTTATTTTTGTGGCCACTGGAGGGAGAATCGACATGTTTTCTGCAGTGAATTCTGGTGCGATGGTCAACACTATTATCACACAGTGGTGCTATGTAAACCTGCAAAGGGTTCTTGAAACAAGGTTCATTATTTTCTACAGTTACAAGAGGGAAGATGCTATAGATCTGGGATTAAATACAGGATCTGAAATTTCTCGTGTTCTTATTAAGACCATTGTCAAATTTAAATATAAATGTATAATTTTTGGAAAACTATTTTTGTTTTCAGAACAACATGAAATCAGATTCTAAATTAAGTCTGAATTTGAGATCATTTTCCCAAACTGCAGAATGTTACCTTTTAAAGCATTTTAAATCTACAAATGGGAGACTTGCTGATCCTAGAAGACTGGAGAATAATGTAATTATTTAACTAATACTCCTAGTACAGTTCATATTTTACACCATTTAATAAATCACTTCATTTACAGCAATGCATAGTACGTGCTAAAAGATCTTGATAAGTTAATTTCCTGGAATTTACACATTAGGCATGTTTGGGATAAGGAATTGGAACTCTTTCTACTTCTGTGACGATAATCAAGGGGAACTAATGGGCCACAATGGTGCTGCAAATGTTGACAATCTTTCAGATCATTGCTGTTTCTTCTTGACTAAAACATTTTTAATGAAGGGAAATGTAGGATTGCTTCAACCAGGGAATGGAAAGGCCATCTGCTTCACATCCATTCTTGAAAGCGCATCGTAATTGGTGTGTGTATCTGTCCTATCACTATTTCGATAATGTAACAAAGTCCTGAGGCCTTGACTTTAAAAATATGCAAATAGAGCATGTTATTTACATGTATTTACAATGTATTTACATCAGGCTGCCTTCCTCAGTTGCCTAACTTATCCGAGGACCCCTTATGCAACAGGCTGTGGTTGGTTGCATCTCCTCCCACTCACTGACATTGCTATCAGCAGTCAGCAATGCCCACAGAATATTTCTGTGGTGCTGAACCAGCAAAAATGCAAAGTATGTTTCCTTTTTAACTGTTTTGTTCCCAGTGAAGACAATCATTATTTCTAAACATATAAACCATGAAGGTTTAAGGATTATTTCTTCAGAAGGAAAACCATCACCATGTTTAAGAGATTATAGTTCACAATAACGAAAACCTAAGACTCCTCACAATAGATTCTCACCATCACAGAATGTGCCCATTGTGTGCAAAACAAACGCGAATGAAAAGTACACAAAAGGAATACAAATTAAAATCCAGATGAACAGCACCAGCAGTGTTTAGAATGTGAAAGCAAACATGACTTACTGTTTGCTTAAATTTAGCCTAAACATTACACTGTATTAACAATCCATGCATTTGATATAGTGCTTTTCACGTCTTCAAAATGTCTCAAAGCGCTTCACAAAATATGCTCTAAAGTGAAATGACTGTATTTGTGGGCGAAAAGAGGCAGCCAATTGTGCACAGCAGTGTCCCACAAACAGTCACGGATTGAAGTGACCAATTTATTATTGTATTTTTCGAGGAATTATGAGGCATGTGGAGTAAGGAAATTTACCCATGGTTTTGCCCTGCCTGGAATGGAACCCAGGTCTCTCGGTTGCAAGGTGAGCGCTCAAACCACTGAGCTGCAGGACTCCACACATCATCCTTCAGTCAACATGTTCCTATCCCCTGAATTCTCTTCCAAGTCACTTTACTTTTCATCCAGCTTTCAAACATTTACCAAAATTGAACTTTAAGGAATATAAATGACTGGCGGGTGTGGGAGATTCTCTGCACCTACCATCCGCTAGTTATTTCATATTCCATAAAAACAAACAGAATTTAAGCCTTACATAAAAAATACTTGAATGTTTCAAATGATGCAGTGTTTACTTAAAATAAAACCGAACTGGTTGTAAACACATCGAAGAAGGAAGTGGCTGAGGAAACGGCTGAGAATATATATCAGGCTTAAGGTACAGTGTTCCTACTTACCGCAATTAGGACCAGATGGTATTAGCATCACTTTCCAGTAACGTATCACTGGTTTATTAACTAACCACAGCTATACAAAGAAATTAACTGAGAAAAACCATGTTTGAAAATAAAAGCTCCAAAGCCCAACAAAGAAAATACTGATATCCAGCCAACAACTTTGAAATTCAATGCCCGGTCCACCTAAAGCTATTGAATCTCATCTAATACATATAATCAATGAAGCTTCATAATCATTAGTGATAAATCAACATAATTAACTAGAGGTGGCAAATAATAATCTTGCAATTTGTTTCTAGTTTTCAATATTTTATTTACAAAGTAGAAAAACACAAATTAAGCACTTTTTATATTACAAGAATTTACACCTGAAAGGAAAATAGGATCCTGTGTACAAAACAAAAGTTTGCATTATAGTGTATGGGCATTTTAAGAACACAATAGAATGCTTTAGCTGCCCTTAATTTAAAGAGGTGTTGCTTGGGGCTCATTAAGATAATAATAATAATAATCCTTGCATTTCATATAGTGCTTTTCACGTCTCAAAGTTCTTCACAGAATATACTGTAAAGTGAATTGACTATGTACACGTGGGCAAAACGCAGCAGCCATTTGTGCACAGCAGTGTCCCACAAACAGTCATGGATTGAAGTCACCAATTTATTATAGGTTTTTTTTGGATGGATTATTATTAGGCGTGTAGAGTAAGGAAACATGCTCAAGGTTTCGCCCTAACCTGCCTGGATTCGAACACAAGTCTCATGGTTGTAAGGCGAGTGCTCTAACCAGCTACTGATGAGGCATCAGTCCTGGAAAATGCAAATACATTCCTACCGTTTTAATCATTTACCATGGCTTGATGATTAAACTCCCTCTACTCCACCCATTCTTAAATTTGCCTCTACTAAACCAGTGCATTTTTTTGGTTCAATTTTCCATACCAGTCTTTGTGTTTAATAATTTATACATATGAGTTGTTCTATTCTGTGGTCCACACCCTCTTGCACTGGTCCACTAATTTTAGTACCCATAGAGCCTGCAGAAAGAGAACTTTCATGCAATCAGTCTGACCTGAGTTTCAAATTTAAGTATCAGAGATGACATGACTCTGCTTAAAAATGTTCTGTTACCCAGTCACTGCCCCAAAACAGGTCAAACACATAGAAATGACTCCACTTCATACCTGGTTTTAAAATTAAGACTTAATTGAAATGCATTTAATTGTATTCAGTAAATTGCGTCTACAGAGCTAAGAGTTAAAGCTTTGCTATTTTTTCTTTATTATTTATAAAGTCCCTCAGATAACAAGTTGACATTTTGTTACTCGTTTACAGCTCCAGTTCCTATGAAGCATAGGAAGCAAATACCCATACTAAGATAAAGCCTTAGATTTCTGCTCTCATCAGTATCAAAATATTTTTACATTGATACTAACCTATAACGCAAATACACATTGTGCTTTGTTAGCCACATCTATTGACATTTTTATAGAGGTTTGTAAACTGTGGTGTGATTGTTAACCCCTATTATTAAATTAATGACAAAATACTAAATCTATCACTGGAGACTAGTATACACATAGCTGTACTTCAGACTTGAAAAATACAGGATCCTCTTATCTGCAAAATACAATTTCTTTATATGTTCATACCAGTTATGTTCCAGCAGTATTGGAGGAATGACCATGTTCTTCACTGGCCTTAGACTATGCTGCTTTCTTTTTGCTTCAGTCAGAGTCACTACTACTACTTGAAGAATCAGTTGACATAACTTCAACATCATCTTCATTTTCTTTGTTGTGTCCAGGAGGCTCCAGCATAAAGTCATTGCTGTGGTTTGGAGGCAACAGGTTGAGAGGCATGTCGTTTGACTGCCACGGATACTGGGGTGCAAGTACATCTGAAACCAGATAATTTTCATAAAATATTCAACCATTTTGCCATTTGATATAACAAAGCTTGTTTGTTTCAAGGTGGCTTTGGTACAGACACATGGCAATTTACAACTTTCTTCTTTGGTCTATTTTGTTTTCCCTCTTGTTCCTTCTCAATCCCAAACTATAGCTGGCTGCAAACTGTACACCTCCCCACTGAAAAAAAACATAGAATGGCAATGTTCTTAATCGCTGAGGTATGTATTTGTGATAACCTACCAATACTGCACTCAAGTCTCACCCTGAACTATAACAGCAGGCTTTAATGTGTGTCTTGAACCGAGAAATACCTTGTGGTTTGCAGTTAAAACTATTACCCCCCCCCCCGCGCCCCCTCCCACCTCTCCAACTTGCTATCCCCCTATGAACCTCTCCACCCCTGACGTTCAGCGGGCTCCGGCTTGCTCCAAGTCCTCCACCCGACCCATCTTATCATTGGCGAACGGGTTTTCAGCCTCTTTGCCCTCACTCTGGAACTCCATCCCAGTGCCTTCGTCTCGCTCCCTCCCTCGCCTCCTTCAAGGCTGGTCTCATGATCCTCCTCTTCAACCATGCCTTCTGCTGCCCTAACTCTCTCCCTCCCCTCCTAACTCTCTCCCGCGACCTCTCACTTGCTCGGGTCCCGACCTGACTCTTCGGCGTCCTCCTGATGTGAAAGGCGTTCTATAAATGTAATTTTGTTGTATTTTGTTGTATCTCATTTATTTTACTTTGGGACTGAAACACCCCACATTTCCAATCACTGGTTTCTAGCATTGAATATAATGAACTGTTAGAACTTTACATTTCCAATTTCATTTTGCCCAGAGTTTACACCTACACAAGCATTTATTAATAGATGTTACCTGGTAATCGCCCTGCAGCCAGTGCATCCCCAGGCAGATGACCATTCATCCCATTAGTTGAAAGATTACTTTGTTGACCCAAAAGCCCGCTCCTCATTTCCAGATCAGTGGGATAGGGTCTCCGTGGGTCACCTTAATCAGAAAACATTAATTAAATCACATGTCCATATCCCACCAGCCCTCCGGTATATTTTTAAAAATGGTCTCGCCCATAACAATTGTAGCATTAGAATAAACAATTTAGGGAAGAGAGTAAGCAAGCAAGATGGTGCTGGGGCGAGACAAAAAAAATGTTTTTGGAGATGAAGTGGAGACATTGTGAGAGATAGGATCTGAACCATTCAAGGAAATAATTTTTAAGTATGTTTGAATATTCTTAAGCATGATGGGTTGTCACATGTGTAAAGACACTCAGTTGACCAAACAAAATACAGGAAATCAACAATGGGAGAATAGTCAAGGGAATTCTCCATTAGAATAATTAGAAATAAATGTATATGAAGTGTTACCTGGTACCCAGGTTAGTGGGGCTGCTACAGCATTACTAGCACTTATCCGGTGTGCATATTTGATCAGCTCTTCTGATGAGATAGCGCCTAAAAAAAGAAAACATTTCCTTAGTCTTCTGAACCTTTCTGAACGAATGTTTAATCCACACGCTCTCAGAAACCAGGAAGTGTTTTCATGACCAAAGAGATAACTTCTATGTATACAGTTCATAGAACACCTGATATTGCATCTGTTTTTGAAATTGTTGAACGTTGAAAAAAGGAAGAAAAACATAGTGTTATAGCTTAGTTGTTCCAATCACAGTCCATTCCCTGGTTTACTGTTGGAAGATAATATTGGATTAGAGAGAATTAAACTCAAGGAAGATTTAAATTAAAGAACTCAAGAAAATAGGAGCCCAAACACAAAGTAGAATGTGCCTGCATTTTACAATGTATAGTTACACGCCATTGTTGTAACAACATAAGTCCATAAAAAATCCTAGCTAAAAAAAGACCAAGGTCCATTATGGAGATAATCTGGTGTAATCTAAAGAAGCAGACAGTGAATGTAAATATTTATGTATGTGTGTGTTCCAAAATAATTTAATCACTTAAATATGGTTGAGCGTTCTGGTTGAGCGTTCTGGTTGGTTGGGTGCCAGATAAACAAGCTTTTACTGTACTCAGAACGCTCAACCAACTGGTATCTCCCAATACAATTCACCATTCCAGCAACCGGATCTCATACCGGAGCCATTCGGCACACTTCCAGTATGCTCACTTTGCGCATGAGAGCGCATGCACACTTATTAAACTTACCAAATGCAATTTTACAGAGTGTGTTGGAATGCTTTATTGGTAAGTATCCATACAATATTCTGTTATTATTTAGTCTATTATTAATATGGTATGTTTTAAAATAAGTTAATGTTTTGTGTAGGATTTTCGGCAACTTGGCAATCGAATATCCTGCATATTTGATTAACCGGCATCAGTCAGGTCTCGAGGGTCCCGGATAACAAAGCTTTTACTGTACTATGTTTTAAAAATGACAAAAGTAGTTCTGAAATTATACAGTTAGTTTATAATACATTATATATTACATAGTTACTGCTTCATAATCTACTGAGGACAATGCAGTCAAATGATTAAACCGAGACAAGAGATTAACCTACTCTGATGCACAATTAAAGGGGAACAAATACTTTCATACATTAGATGATGTAGAGACATTAAAAGAGGAGTCCATAAGTGATTAAATTATTTTGGAACACACACATACATAAATATTTACATTCACTGTCTGCTTCTTTAGATTACACCAGATTATCTCCATAATAGTCTTTCAGAATCAGATTTATCACTTGTTTCCTCGGTTCATAAACAAACAAAGCCTTTGTACAGATTGGTTACACACAGGATTACAGTAAAGACGAGTGTAATAACTTATTTTGGTGAATGCTGGTAACTTACTACTCAAGCACATTACAGCAAACTAAAGTCTTCACACACACTTGAGAAACTCAAAATCTTAATGTTCACTAACCAGACAGAAGTATACAACCATGTTTTTGATAACAGTAAATTCTTTAGAAAATGAAGCATGGTATAACTAAAATGCGCTTAATTTTTCTATGAAACACAATAAGTGCTTTTTCAGCAACATTTTTACCTTTTCTTGCTTTTTCAATAGATTTCAGCTTCTCTTTGGCTTGATACACAGCAGTTGCCTAACCAAAAAAAACAATACAATTGGTATTTCATTGAGCAACGATAATACACATGTGCATTGTGACTTCTGCACTTATACAGTCCACTTTCTCTAGCATCTTGACTTTATACTTCTAGAAATTTAATACTTTAAGAGATATTACTGGGAATAACAGCATAGGATTACATCTAGACTTTTGCAATTAAAAAAAATGTAGAAGTTTTGACTCACAAGTATGTGCTCAGCCTCTTTGAGTTGCTTCTGTAGCAGCTGAATATCCGCATCTCTTTTTTCCACCTCCTTTTCCAAAAGTTGCATCTCCTCGTGGACTTTGTCTTGCTCCAACGCTACTTTTATTAGTTCTTGGAATGCTCCATCCTTCTGAATTAACAGCTCCAGAACCTGCAAAACACGTATTGATTAATATCCTGTTATCATACTGAGATTCCATTTTCGTCCTTTCAATATTGTAGAATACAATACTGTTCAAAAACACTAAAAAATCTTTCCCTTTCCCAATGGTGTCCATTATAACTTCTATTTAAACAATATGCACACCATGCCAGATGAAGCCTTTTCATTCATTAAAGATAAAATATTCCTTCGGATGAGAAATTAAACCAAGGTCTGTTCAGGTGGGCATTGAACATCCCAAAGTACCATTCAAAAAATACAGGGAGTTTCTCCTGGTATACTGGACAATAATTCCCCAAATAAAATTGGTCATTTGTTTTATGACTGTTGGATAATGATGTGTACAGTTGAGCTGCAGCATTTATGCAGTAATTCTATTTCATAGTATATCTTGTGAAGCATTCTTTCCGACGTGATAAGGCACCATATCAAATGCGAGGTTTATTATTAATTATTATTATTTCAAAGAGAATCAGTTGAAATCTAGCTGTAGTTACCCAGTTGGGATCACAAAAACCCAATGAAAATGCCAGAAACTAGGTATGTGAAAAGAATGTAATAATAATAATCAATGCATTTGAGATAGCACATTTCACATCTTCTACATGTCTCAAAGTGCTTCACAGAAATATACTGTAAAGTGAATTGACTGCATATTTGTGGGTGAAACACACCAGCCAATTGAACACAGCAGTCCCACAGTCTTGGATTGAGTGACCAAATTATTATTTTTTGGGGGAGGATTATTATCCCCAGAAAAGTGATCTCGA